>OY756430.1:5376838-6713088 GCA_963576905.1 Mystacides longicornis
CTTGCAGCTCGTTTGAGAAATCACCTGCAGTTGAACTTTTTGCAAATAATCCGAGTCTACTCCTGCGAAACTAGTTGTTCCCCAACCTGCAAAATAATATAAAAACATCACAAAAGTGACGAAAAAATGGTAAGTACAACCATATTAACCCATTGTGTCGCACGGGATTTTTTAGTTAGAGCTGCAGGTTAATTCACGGAAAAGTTTAGGCTTAGAACTAGTCAAAGAAGTATTTGTGACGGGTGCGTTGCACGTAACATCTGTTTTTTGCACTTTTACTTTATCGATTTCACCTAATGATTCCCGAGTCCTTAACATACAAAAATGAAAAACACTTGAAGTGGTTGGTAGACTGGCCGGTTACAACGCCGGCTTTCGTACTGTTTGGTGCGGACGTCGTGGTTCGATCCCAGGCACCGACCATCTTCCTCTTTCACGACACAAGCTTTAAGTAGCTTACTGTGAAAGAGTCAAGGAGTGTATTTTGTGTTCACTTTGAGTGAGCACAGATTCATTAAAAAAAATATACCCATATCTTTTATTATTGAATAAACATTAATTAATTAAATAGTTTAGCTGGCTTGGGATGTTTTTTGAGTATTTTTTTTTCTGCAACACCTCTCAAATTTTTCTCGATCCATTACTTAATAAAAAATAAATGGTTATTTATAGAAACGTAAAATGTGGAGATTAATCTTAAGTAATTTGATTTTTGATCTAAAAACTATGTATTTCTGTTTAGCATTATGCAGACTCTTAAGTTAGTTTAGTTCCAACTAAACATTTTCGTGAATGCGCTATGCGAATATATATGCGAATAAAAATGCGCTATCGTATTCTTAAATGATCACCTAAGCGTTTGAAATTTATATCATTTTCGTATGTTTTTTATTTAATTGGTTTAATGAGAATCTATATTGTGTATTTTTAATAAATCAACATAATCAGGTTTTTTCTTTTCTAATTTATTTCTCGTTTTTATATGTTTTTTTTTTAATTTTTAAAATTCATTAATTGATTGTTATTAGTATTTACTAGCTGATACCTGTCTTGCTTAACAACTTCAAAAGTTGATTTTAAAAGATTGCTTTATAATATTTATAATAATATAATATAACACTTTTCTATACAAATGTGTCGGTATAGCCGGCGGAACTTATTGCCTGAGGCAATTTTTTCCAGTCAACCGGTCCCGTCCAATCTGGGACAGGCCAACCCCGGGTAGAAATTTCAAGTGAAAAAACACTTAGAAAACTCTGAACCGACCGGGAATCGAACCCGGGACCCCGGATCTGAAGTCCACGCTAGTACAACTAGGCTACCGAGGTCGGTGCTTTCTCTTTTGCTGAAATCATACTATAAAAATTCTGCATATGTAAATAAAATTATAAAAAAAAAAACTTATTAAAAATTCAATATAATCGAGGGAATGGAATAACTTGTGTCTAAAATTACTACAAACATAATTGCAAGGATCTCCAATGATTAAAATCCAACGTTAAGTCTGTATCATGTGATGACATATACGAAAATAAATAAACACATACTTATTTATCTCTATCAATCGATCGAAGCAATCAAACCAAAAAGCCGGCCCCGGACAAATCAAGCCCGCCGATACATTACTGATAATGTTATAAATTATCATTTGCTTTATAGTTTTTTTGTGTAGTATAAAATATGTATTTTATTTTTGTATAATTTTTGCTTGGAAGAAATAAAGAATGTTTCCATTTTTTTTTTATTGTCCAACTATACCTACAGCTTATACGGAAAATGAAAATAAAAAGCGTAGTAATGCTTTTACTTACCCAGCACATCTACATAGTTTGATTCAAACGTGGTCGTGGAATACTTGAAGGGTAGGCAGGCTGGGCCCACTCTATCGGAGAAGACTATGGTGCCATCTGTGACCACGATGGCGATGTCGTAATCGTTGCTATTTCTGAAACAGTCAATAAATTATTATTAAAGATTATTTTTAAATCCTTATACAATACATTGAATAGTTCTATGAAATACAACCTGGTGGTCGACCAGTGCTCGAAATCCGACCATAAAGACCTTTAAGTTTGAACATGAAAACAATGACATGGATTCGTCAAATTAAAGAAAAAACAATATTAATCTATTCTCAATTTGGCCACATATAAGTAAACAAAAGAATATATGCGTCTGTGTCAATGTCAAATAGCGTGTGAGTATCAAATACATAACAATGCAGTAGTGTTTGTAATGTTTTTTTTATTGATTTAATATATTTTCATGCATAATAAAAAAGAAATATTAGCATTCGCCACTCCTTCTCTATATAAACTATAACTGTGCGAACTTAATTTCATACTCCTCCGTCCGTAAAAGTGGTCACAAAGTTTTTCCTTCACGTATTAATATACAGATACTAAGTACTAGAAACGACATCTTTCACACAAAATTGGGCAATGAAAAAAGTTAACTGGCTGTAACTCTTGCAATTGTCTTCCTTATATTAAAGGTATTAGTTTTTTCAATTGTATCTACTCGCACTTTTTCTCGTAGGTATATACCTATATGAAATATGGATATTTTTCACAAATCTTCAGATAGGCTATTATAAATAACACAAATAAAATTAATTGTTTTATCGCTATCTCCCTCCGAATAATCATTCAAATATGGAAAGAGACAGACGAATGATAAAGAAACCGTTCAAATTATTTTGACTTCGCCCCGAGTAATAATATACCCGTACTCGCAACGAAAGCGCACTTGCCTTTGTAGCATAGACATGAAATATCTTTTTATTTTTTGACATAATCACTAATTTTCTTTCCCATCGACGTCTCTTCACCTACGTACTCCGTATTTTGCAAAAAATACGGATGTCGCATCTAGTATTGCCAGAGGCATTTTTTTCTGCATAGTCAAATAGTCTTGTCAAATCCGAGGATTTTTTTAAGCTACCTATGGTATCAAATTGGATAAAACAAATTATTAAATCTAAAACGTACACTTTTTAAGAAATTTTGAAAAAAATAATCAAGGGATCTCAATAAATAGCGTCTTTGTGACCAATTATGCCGTGACAGTCGGAGTTTTTCGAAAAAAAAAAAAACTCCCTTTAGACCCCACTTAGGGGCATAGGGAGGCTACAAGAGCTCTCCATTGCGCTCGATCTTGCGCAACGTTAATGACCTCCTCCCACACCATGTCCAGATTCCTCAGCTCTGCTTCGAAGGAGCGGAACACAGTATGAGAGGGTCTTCTTCGTCTCCGGGACCCTGATGGGAGGAAGAACAGCGCTCTCCTCGGCCAACTGTCATTCGGCATCCTTAACACATGTCCCAGCCAAGTCCAATTCCTCCCCACAATGGTAGAGGTGATGGGCCCACGCTGGGTGCGCCGGCGTATAGCGTCATTCGTGATGCGGTGGTACCATCTTATACCCAAAATTCTCCTGAGACACTTCGTTTCGAATGCAGATACTTTTTGTGCCTGGGCCAAAGTCAGGTGCCAGGACTCACACCCATACGAATTTATCCACCCGGGAGACCTGGTGACCATCGATTGTTATCGGTAGCTGTTTATCGGGGCAGGCATTATTCGCCATGAGCTCCGTTTTATTACTGGCATTGACTCGAAGGCCAAGGCGTGCTGTTTCGTCGCAGAGTCTTGAAACACTGCGCTGTAATTCCTCCACTGTCGTACTGAACAACGCTAGGTCGTCCGCGTACTCCAGATCGCACAGTTCGCCCATTAGACCATATCTTTGTGTTATCGGTATACCTCTTGCTCCTTGCATGGACTTTCTCAACAGGATTATGAATATAAAAGGAGCTAGTACGCAGCCCTGTCTGACTCCCGTGGTGATTCTAAAAGCTTCAGTAGGACCACCTTCAGTAGGACAACTATTGTCGGAGGTATACTATACAGAGCAAGAATTTCCCATATTGATGGTCTATGTGGGCTGTCGAAGGCCTTTTCAAAATCTATAAAGCAACAAGCGACTGGAGAGTTAAACTCTTTGCACTGCTGAAAGATGCACCTAGCACAGAAAATTGGGTCCGTGCAGGACCTTCCAGGTACAAAGCCGCATTGTTGCTCTCTCAGGACAGCCATGACAGGCCCCCGAATGCGGTGTAGTGATATCTGAGATAATACCATACCGGGGAAATTCAGCAGAATAATTCCACGTTAGTTTCCGCATTCAAGGGGGTCCCCCTTTTTAAATATTGCGACGATGGATCCATTCCGCCAATCTTTTGGGCACCTCTCCTCTTCCCACGCCATTTGAAATATATCTAATAGTGGTTGGCCAAGGGTGTCTATGCCTTGTTTGAGGAGCTCTGCGTGAATTCCATCGTCTCCTGGCGCTTTGTTGTTCTTAAGTCTCATCACGGCCAGCACCATTTCACTGTATGTCGGCGGGTCCTCAAATATCCCAGTTGCCTGAGGTATATTCAGACCAGCCAACTCCTCCTCAAAGTTGTAAGGTGAGGAGGGCTCGGGACGGTTTAATATTGACTCAAAGTACTCCCTCCATCTCCCTTTAATCAGTTCGGGGGCAGTGACAGTGGCTCCACGAGAGTCTCGTATTGCCGTCACGGGTCTTTTTTTTCAATCTCATGTACCTGGAAATCTAAATCAAGTTTCTTACTAAATGAACTAGTAAATAATTTTATTTATCAAATCAGAAAACACGCCATTTTTGTTCGTTTACAATAGGTTTTATTGGTAATATAATGATTTGTGTTTTACTTACGTATTATACGTAGGGTGAATTATGAATTGTCTTGATTTCAAAACTGTGGAGGTTGTTTCCGCTGAAAAAAAGAAAGATTACATAAAGTATGAAACAAGGTTCCAAACATTTATGGATTATCGTGTCCTGTTTCAGAACAAAAACTTAACATATTTTTCAATATTATGCTGCTTTAAAAATCCAAATAACCTTTATGAAACCAGTTTTGGAGCCTTTTTTAGCATGGACTCTTAAAGTCAATATGATGAACCGTATAGAGGCATTTGAAATGTGGCTCCACCGCAGAATGCTCCGTATTCTGTGATTAACATGGATGTGTTGCGAAGAGCTGGTCTTGAGAGGGAATTATTACCAGCATCAAGGAAAGGAAAATGTCCTACCTGGGACACATACCTACTTCGAAACACCAAATACATACTGCTTCACCTAATAATGAAAAGGAAAATAGATGGAAGTCGAGGTGTGGGTAGACGGCAGATGTCCTGGCTGAGAAATATCAGACACTGGACCGGAATCCAGCGAGTGGAGGAACTTTTCCGGTTATCCCAGGACAGAGGAGCCTACGCCATAGTGGTAGCCGACATCGCCGTCGGGGGGACCTGACATGGCACTTGAAGAAGGGAAGAAACCAATTTTATGACCGAGTAGTCTTTGACGTTCCAATAGCTTTAGACATAACAAACAACTAAATTATGATTCAAGCACTTACTGTTGGTTTTGACATTGTGTTCTCCGTAAACAACAGCTATATTGCCCAAAGATTGCAACTTCACACAGTGAGCCGCCGTAAGGACATGTCTGTCACTGATGATAGTTGCTCCACATGCTATGATGCCAAGTGAAACATCGTACAATCCGGCCATCATGGGGTATTCGTTGATGCCCGTTTGCTGACCGCCCACGATGCGATTCTGCAAAAAAGATCTATTAATGGAACTTATACAACTAAAAGGGAATACTGAAGAATCAGGCAAAAAAAAATATGACACTACAATGAGATTTATAAAATCTCATTGTGACACTACGCCCACTAGACTAGTCCGTTATCTACCAACACCCCGGCCTCGGTTTGACAGGCCTTACGGAGCGTCAAAAATAATTATTGTCGGTGAAAATATTTTGCCGGTCTGTATATAGTCCGCCAAAGAATCATACCCGTTGCATACGGGAATCATGCGCGTTTCATACGGTTATCATACGCGTTTCATACATAGTAGAGCGTATCATGTCAGATACGGTCCTAGCAAGGTACCTAATGATATGGTACGATGAAGTGCGCTGATAACTATACTTTGCTGTCGGCGCAGCTATGAGGAATGAATAACCAACCAATAATTTTAATTTACATACAAACACGATAAACAGAAAAAATATCTGTTTAATATCAGTTCAAAATTTAAAGTGGATACATTCTAATGAATTTACTACCGAAAATCGCATTTTGAATGATTTAATGAAATCTTTCTGTGATAAGTCAACCGGATGATGACGTCATATGATTTTTACCTTAGATGAAGTATTCCGTAGACAGCATTTTTAATGACTAATCTTGATTCATCGTTGAAACCACATAGTACTGATGGGTGATGAGTCCTTATTCCATCTAGTTTTTTTTTCTTAGAATATGAATCTTTTCGACGCCACACGTCGACCATGTTGAATTATTTTATTAGATGGACAAAAAATATTCATACTTTGAACTTTATAAAGCAACTATAAATTATTGTACACTCGCCGGATTTAACTGATCGTGTTCTTTACTGGATTCGCGGTGGTGCATGGGTTAATCGCCGGACCGGTGTCCGGTGTATGTAGGGAGGTACATACATTCATATAACCCATACGCCCCGCGATTCCTTTTTTCTGATGTATGTAGCAGTTAGGCTACCGACCACATTATAAAAACATTATATTTCTGGCATTGTTAAAATTGCAACCCACCGTCTTCTTCCACCCGCAAGAACATCCTGGAGCAGGGGTGGTGGCTGAAGTGGCAGTTAGAGTACAGGAGAATCTGCCACTTCCTGTTGCCGTGGATGGAGCCACCAAACCTGAAATCATCACAACAATACCTTACACATTGGGCGCCAGTTTTAACTAGTACACCGGCATTCAAATCTATGTAATATATTGTGTTATTAACCTTTTTAATAATATATAAAAATAAATATTGTTGATTCGGATGGGGGATGGAGTTCGAAGGGTTGTAAGTTTGTAATAAAACAATATACCTCTATAATTGCGTAGCTTTTAAAAACTCCAAGAGATGGCGGTGTTGAAGGAAATAAGTAATAAATGAAAAATGTTATATTTTTATGTTTTGGAAAAATTAACTATTTTTTAAACTAATGTTAGTTAACTAACTAACATTAGTTTTAAGTTTGGTCTGATGATGGCTGGTAGCCGAAACCGGTAACCACAGAAATAAATAAATAAAAAATAGTTAATTTTTCCAAAACATAAAAATGTTAGGAAACTGTTTTATCGTAAGCCCAAAAAATATAGAAGAAATAGTGGAAACGTATTACGTTATTGTATATTATTATATTTTTGTAAGAATAGACTCCATTATATTCAAATTTTACATCAAGAAGTCCCGGGTTCGATTCTCGGTCGGGTAAGATTTTTTCAAAAGTATTTTCACTTGAGATTTATTCCCGGGGTTGGACTGTCTCAGATTGGATGGAACCTGTTGACTGGCAGAAACAGGTCGAGGCATTAAGGTTTCATGCACACTCCGCAGGTCATTCTGACACTTCATAAAGAAAATTGTTCGTTAATTAATTCACCACCACCAGCAGACCACGGCACTAAAGTCCGGAGAACCTTGACATTATTAAATGTCAAATTATCTGAAGTTCTCATCAAGGTAAAGTAAAATTGGGAATCTTTGAGGGACGATATAGGACAATTGAACAATTAATGACCCGTTTCAATGTCTATCTTCGGTAATTTTTATCTTTTAACTTTCGAATTGTACCTAATTATTATTATTATTGGATGTTTGAAAGCAACTATGTACCTATCAGATTTAGCAGTTTTCAAGGCTTTCGCTTAAATTTATGGTTTCAAAGGCTCTAGATAAAAAAATTCACGGAATATGTATTTCTACAAACTATCTTAAAAACTTATACTCTTCATGGAGAATCATGCGTGCAAATTTCATTTGGCTGGTATGATGAGATCATGCTAAAACGCTCTCATCACTGTGTTTAAAGTTAAGACGATACTCCGACGTCGCCGTAAGGGTCCCACATCGGCGTGGATCCCGTCCGATATTCGATATTTTAGACCGCCAAAACTTATTCAATGTCCCACAACCTTTTTGTTCAAAATACCATTATTATAATTTTGAAGCTTTATCAGGGAAATCACTTACCAACAGCTAATTTGTTTGACGTTGAGGTTATGTCCAAACTTCCAGCTCCGCAATACTTGTCTGCCCCTGTCAACAGAGGATCTCCTGTCTTGGAGACCAGCAGCCTATCCCCAGTGCAACCGGTTGTCTAAAATTTAAAAAAAGGCTAATATAATTTAATATATTATAACTTTATATTATAAATTTAATATATTATAATAAATACATGACAGCGGTCGCAGTCTTTAAATTTGGTTGCTCTCTTGTTCTCAACAATTTCCAACTTTTATCTCTATTTTTCATTTTATTATTAAATTTCTACTTGTTGCATACATGAGATTTTTCGACATGTTGAAAATGTTGAGAATTCTCATGATTTGGAGTTTCGGAGACAAACATTACCACCTAATGGCGAACGTTGTTAACGTAAAGTGATCACACTAAGCCAGCCTTCGAAATAACAGTAGAAGACGGTCGTAAGCCCGTAGTGGTTTGTTCCATTTAAAAATCGAACATTAGTAATGAACTGTTAGAGTCATTAGTTGTTATTTTTTCCTTAATATATTATAGCATTGCAGTCCTCGAATGTCAACGCTTGACTAGAGGGGATACAAAATATTGGGAAGTGAAGATCCAAGATGAGGTGAATGGACTGTAGCCTAAAGAGGAGTGGCCATTAGGGTAACCGAAGAAGAATTTTGTGGACCATTTTTTGGTATGTCATTGTCTTATATGTAAATTATGCTTCGATTTATTTCTATAGTTTACCATACGATTGATAACCGTTCCTTCTGTTTTAATTTCAAACATCGATGTATTCGTCTCCGTCAAAAGCATGTTCCTATTCAATCGACTCAAAATTGATGTCAGTTTTTTTTAAGAAGAGCCCTTCTTTATGGTAAAATGTTGATTTTGTTCGAACAAGCTAAAAGGAAGCTAATGCCACAGAAAGCAGTTTAAGATACGGCAGAAAGAGCGGTTAAATTAATGCAAGACTTAGTTTAATCACAGTTGAAGAGGAACAAAAGCCATTTTTATTACGTTGCTTACAAGAACACAGAAACGTATATGAGTCGTATAGAATCAAACACGGAACTTTACAAAAACGGCATTTAGAAGATATTTAATAAAAACGATTATGTATGAAAAAAAACATATTTTTTTTTTGGAAAATATGGTAAAAATAACCTTAATACTAACAACTATAAGTTGAATAAACTTAAGCAAATATAAGTATAGTGAGAAGAGAAATATTTCGATTTTAAATTTCAAAAGATCCAGTTTTGCTACCAACATGTAAATAGTTCCGATTTTGATACCAACCAATGTGCAAAGATCCATCTTTGATTCCAACTAAGCAAGTGTGACGTCATCAAAACAGGAAGTCAATAGAACAGTGCCGTCGACATCTTTTTTTTGTATACGAAGAAAATGAAAAAAAATACAATCATTTAAGTAAAAAGGTTTATAATTTGCTTATGTCTGTAATAATATGCAATTACAATAACTGTTTGTTTGCAAAGTAAAATAAAACATTTGTTAATTTATTTATACCTAATAAAAAATTACAATGGATAACCTTTTAAAAACATTTTATTTTTATACTTCTCTATACGAATGTGTCAGTATAACCGGCGGAACTAATTGCCTGAGGCAACTTTTTCCAGTCAAGCGGTCCCGTCCAATCTGTGATAGGCCAACCCCGGGTAGAAATTCCAAATGACAAAAAAAAAAACAAACTCGGAATCGAACTCAGAACCTCTTGATCTGAAGTTCAAGCCTCAACCGGCTATCGAGGTTGGTCAAAAACATCTATGGAATAGTCGAATGTAATTTTTTTTATGAAATGTTTAATTGGGCGACATTCCAATAAACGGTTATAACAACAAAAAAAATTGATTTATCACTCAATTTCTAAAATTGTTGTTTGAATGTAAATTACTTTTTTAATTTGATTTGTAATTAATTAATTTGATTTTAAATAAAAGCACATATTATTATATGTTTTAATTATATAAAGAGTTTAAATTTAAAACTAAAATTAACAAGTTGAATACATAAATTTGCGGAACTTATCCTTATGAGAAATGTACACCACTGGATTTATCTGAACACAACAGTTCGTTTTGGCAATATTTCTTTTCAATTTTTTTTGGTTCCCTCCCCCTTTTTCTCGTCTTGTTGGGTTGTACTTCAGTAGGATGAACCTCCATTGTAATCATTTGTCACTTATTTTTTAAATTTAGTCACTAAAGCACACAAAATTGATTTATAAAGTTTGTGGCACAACTCCGATAACGCGCCGATGTGTGTGGGAAATGTACTGGAGTGGTGTCATAATACTGCTCTCTGATTGGTCAATTTGTATAGTGCCGTATTTGATTCCAAATTCTCAAATAGTTCCACATTTGATTCCAACGTTCAACTTTGATACTAATTTTAAGTAGAATAGATGCGTTTTTAATGCCGAAATATTTATTGAAACGATAGATCTTGGGTTTTTTTACACGTTAACATAAAAATCTCGATTTCGACTTTTTATGCAAAGTTCCGTGTTTGATTCTATACGACTCATATCCTGATTGTAAAAAAAACTGACTTTAAAAAGGATATTTAATGATTAATGTGTCTTTTACTCTAAATACATAATCAATATTATAAGAGTGTTTTATTATATGAACTTCACAATGTTCCTATAATATAGCTCCATACTAACTTTTAAACTTAAACTTTGACGTCAAGTCGGCACGGGTTATCGTTGTCCGATGTCAATAATATTTCATATTTATGTTTTTGGAGTCAAATGAAAAAATAATAATGAAATTCGAAAATGCCCATTTTGAAATTCGAAAAAAAAAAATTCACCCTTATAGCCTGGGACACCCTAGTGGCCATGTTTCATTAGTGTCTGTTCATGTCCTGTTGGTTGATATTTTCATTGTCAACCTTTCAGATCATACAATGAAAAACCACTAGATTTTTGTAGAGTTGGTATTTTTTTGATTCATCAATCATTAGATTTTTGTGATAGAAGTATTTTGAATGAGAAATCACTACCTATGGTTTTGTGAGAATTGTATTTTTTTAAATGAATAATCACTAATTTTTGTAAGAAAAGTGTTTAATAGATTGAGCGATATTATTTTGGTAAATTAGTGGGTACCTTGAAGGAATACTTTTTACCAGCAGTAGTTCTTCGACAATCCAACAAGCTTAAACTCAAGAGATTTTCATAAAAAATAGGTATACTTATACCCATAATCACTAGATTTTTGTAAAATACGTGTTTTGAAGTCTGTACTTTATGTATAAGATTTTTTTTGTAAGAACGATGAGGGTAAGAATGCTTTTTTATCTACTATATTTTGTGAAATTAGTATTTTTTTGAATGAGCAATCACTATAGTTTTGTGAGAATTGTATTTTTTTAAATGAATAATCACTAGTTTTTTGTAAGAAAAGTGTTTATTGAGATTTAAACGACATTTTTTTTTATTAGTAGGTACCTACTTTGAAATAATACTTTTTACTTGCAGGTCATCGATAATTCAACCAGCTGAAACTCAAGAGATTTTTGTGAAAATAAGTAAACATACCATACTTTTTTGTAAGATGCGTGTTTTGAAGACCACTGAGCAGTCACTTATTTTTCAATAATTAACAGATTTTTATATGAATCTGTTTTGCTATAATGCTTTTTTATCTACAAGATTTTGGTAAATTAGTATTTTTAATGTATATCTAATCACTAGATTTTTGTTAGTAATGCCTTGGTCACACGTACCGAGTAAACGGGCGAGACAGTGCACTCGGTCGAGTACTCGCTGCGTCTAAACCTTAAGGCGAGTGCTCGGCCATAAGGTTTAAACGCTCATCACTCTCTCGGGCGAGTAATATTTTACTGTCTCGCCCGTTTACTCGGCACGTGTGACCAAGGCCTAAGAATGAACTTACCGCCGGTATGTTGACATCACTGCAGACAAGTCGACACTTGGTGTTGACGGGACAAGTGGCTTGCCATCTGCAGGTCCTTGGACGAGTGTAGTAGTTAGGGTATCCCGGGGAGTACACATAGTAGCTTACTCCGGCATTCACCTGAAAGTCATAAATACCTACTATTGCAAGCTCAAAACAGGGACATATGGAATTTTGTTTTTTTTTTTTTTTTTTTTTAATATCACATAATAATATGTATTGTAAAAGTTTTCTTTACTTATAGTGCTTCCAGAGAGTAAATGCTCATATAGTAACATGTTATCTTTCTCTTAGAGTCCGACCGAAACAGGATTTTCTACCGAAACCAAAACCGAATCTTCGGTATCAGTCTCAGTTTCGGCCGAAACCGAAACATTTTTAGACTTGTTAAAAAATCTATTGGTTACTGAAGTTCGGCTTATTATTTTTAC
The DNA here is from genome assembly GCA_963576905.1 of Mystacides longicornis. Taxonomy (NCBI): domain Eukaryota; kingdom Metazoa; phylum Arthropoda; class Insecta; order Trichoptera; family Leptoceridae; genus Mystacides; species Mystacides longicornis. The sequence continues at coordinate 5,389,343 of OY756430.1, forward strand.
ACCTATATGGTACAGACAGTTAACACAATATATTAAACGAAATAAAAAAACAACAATTGAAGTAGGTGCATAAGTGATTTTTTCCCTAAAACAAAGAAAAATTATAAAAATTAAAATAACATGCTATTATTACTAATTAACTTTAGTATTCGTAATTAAAAAGTCTAATAGTGTAAGCTAAAAAAACAGTTTTTATAGAATATTCTACGATCCAACACGAACTCAGCCGAACGACGCGAACGCAGAGTTTCGGTGTGGCTGAAGGTTCGGCAGATTTTATGCCGAAACTAGATTTTTTTGCCGAAACTTGCCGAAACCGAAACCGAACCTTCCGTCGGTCACTAACACAGTGAGTTTCTCTCATGATAGTAAAGGACAAACCTATTTTTAGTTTACAACCACTGACGTGCCAATCACAAGGACAAAGAACAAGGAAAAGAAGATGGAAGAAGGGGTATAGAGGGAGCTCGCACAGTTCATACATTTTATTTCAGTGTGCGTCTCGTTTACTTCGGCATCCAAGCTACGCTTATTGACACTCAACGTCAAGATTACACTCTCTCTTTCCCGCTTTCATTATTTTACTGTGAGGGTGATACGACATATAGAATGTATAGTATTTGTCTCAAAGAATATTGCGTTCGTAGTACTACGGTGGACGCTTTTATTTTCTAGGAAAACAAAGCATAACACTACTAGTATGCAGATACGTTCCTTTCCTGTAACTTTGGTCTTAGGTAATTAATTCCTGACTGCGACGAAATTTTATGCTTATTAAAAGTTTTGACAAACTTTTCAAGACTTACATGTGACGCGTACACATCTGCGTCACGAGCGGTAGCGTAACGCATGCAATGTTGCATGCAACGAGCCATATTTCCTAAATTGTGCGCATTCGAACCATTGAGTCCAAAGACCTTTTGTGCATGGAAGCGCAGAACCGAAAATTGGTATCGAATAGTCACGTGACTGGGTGTAAATTATTGATTACAATTAATTTCTATTACATTCAAAAGCACAAAGCACAACAAAAATTAAAAACCCATACATCTTGTAACTAATTATATGATTAAATATGTAATTAAATGATTCCGTGTTAACGCTATAGTATTAAACAAACTTCATAGTTTATGAGTTTAACAACAGTCACGTGGTACATGTGCAGAAGCACATTATTTATTTATTTTATTTCCCATACCAATAACATGCGTAAAATAATAAGTACAAGTACTTACAATCTATATATTACATTTATTTATTTTGGGATTTATTATCTCACTAGATAAATCCCATAAATAATATATAATATTTTATCATAATATTTTATCCCTCAAATATTATATTTTCTTCTCAAAGATTCGAACCCCGTTAGTACCTACTACTATTTGAATCGTTACATTACTGCAGATGTGTACACACCATTAAACAATAATAATAAAATAAAAAAATATTTAAAAAAAAATAACTTACAGTTTGTAGAAAATCACAGTTAGCATCTTGACCTAAAACTATATTAAAGATGGCCAGAAACAGAATTCCCAATACGGTCCAGGTTTGACCTGAAACTTATTTACACTTAACATAGTTATAAGGAATATGATCAGTTATATTTTTTAAACCAGAACTATTTTAAAAATCTTCTTTTTTAATTACTCAGAAAGAAACATTTATACATTATTTTATTTATTCGAGTTAAAATAGCTATTGAATTCTGAAAAGTATTCTTGACACTGATAGTCAAGTATTGTGAAAGCGCCGAGCTGAAAACCTGATTAAATTTTAGTCACGAATTTGCTTATTGCTTAATTATTTATTGTTAATTAAAGTAAAATAAAACATGCGTCCGTTTTATGGATATGTTTTATTACATACTACAATTCAAAAACATTCGTAATATAAGTTCACAATAATTTGCCTATAAACATTTTTCCTTAAATTAATAATTGTTTTTTTTTACTCCATAATGGCTGTTGTTCATGAGGCTGAAAAGTTTGCCTCTGCATTTACCTTACCTAAATTATACACCTCGGTATTGCCTAGACTCGGACTCTGAACAAAAGAAGTTAGGTCAACTGTACCCCTCTTCTGAATATTACTCACTAACTCGTAGTGAGAAACTCACGAGAATTTCGAATGGGCTGCGGAGCTTTCCGGAGTTCTGTAGGGGCGCTATAAACCTTCCCATACTTAATTTTGTTACTTCGCGCCAGCGTAAATGCCACGGAAACTTAGAAAAGGAGTACCTACTGGTAGTAAAAACTGCCTTAATGCTATAATACAATAGATATTTAGCTAGAGTTGATCTAGCTAGAAGAGCGATCTATTTTGAATCTTAACCTTTCAACGGCAATTGCTTTATCAGAAACCGCTCATAGATAGAGAGGACTAGCTCTAACATGGCTTTCCTTTCACCCTCGCTATAGAAATTAATTGGCATTATTGTACGCGTTTTGTATAACTAAAGAGTCAGTTTATTAAAGTGGGCGACCGAAGAAGACTTGTATCGAACACATCGATTCCTTCCTCAAGGAAGGCCAGGTCAGAAGTAAGAGAAATAGGAAAGGTTGTATGAGAAATGGTATGTCGGTGGAAGAAGCGAAAGAAGAAAAGTGTGCTTGGATAGAAAAGAGTGGAGGTCCGTTCTATCTGCCTTCTCCTTACTGGACACGACGTGATGGGTAAAAATTAAAAAAAAATGTTGTGTCACATCTTCCCACTTTATCCTCCCATCTGCGCCTAGGTCTTCCTATTGGTCGTCTTCCGGGTGATCCTCCAGGATCCTCCTAGTGCCCCGGGAAGACGGCATTCTCTGCAGATATCTGGTCCTCCTCAGCCTACTCAACCTGGCTTATACATCAGAGAGTCTGGGAGGCCTTGTAGATATCATAGCTATGCTCTTCGTTGTATCTGATTCTCCAGGTTTCTCCATCACCAATGTACCCAGCATTTTTTGGCGTCATCATCCATGCTTCATACCCGTAGGTCAATAATTGTACAGGGTTAGTTTGGTCATCCTGATGTGGACGTTTCTGGATTAGATTATTGGTAGGATGGAAAAAAATGTTCTGTTTCCTTGTTGTGGATGAGAAGATTCCAGATTTATAGCTGTGGAAAAACACTTTTGCAGTGTATTCACAATTCTAGTATAGTCTAGGTAGATAGTTATTACTTTGACAAGAAAATTCTCCACAGCGTACCATAAATAGGAGTTATAACCATCATAATCAAATATTTATGGTTTTTTATTCAAACTGACAGATTTTCAACTCTCAAACATTAGTTGTCACCTTGGCATTGAAGATAATCAAACTATCTCATGGTCATCTATAAAAGCGTCTTATCAAATTCCAAGATACCTTACGTTTCTGTCATTGACAATTATTTGGATGAAAACCTTGGAGAAGGGTTAAATGGTACTCCAATGGTCAATCATGAAGACTTTCGTATAAGAGACAAAGATCATATTGTGCCGATGAAGATATGAGAATATAACAGTAAAGATGGCTGTGACATGTTAAATGGATAACAATAAGAATGAAAATGTGTTAGAAGATATGGTTGACCGAGAATAACATCGATTTCATTCTGGTAAGTTGAGGTGAAAAGTTGACTTTTTCACAGTAAGATACTTAAAACTTGTGTCGTGAAAGAGGAAGATGGTCTGCACCTGGGATCGAACCCACGACCTCCAGTACGAAAAAGTACTAAAGCTGGCGTCGTAACCACCAGACCAACAACTGTTTATTGCCTCCCTATGCCCCTAAGTGCCCTTTGCCGTGGGGTTGCCGGCTAAGAATAGCACCTCTGCTCTTTTTGCTGGTTTTTCGAGCATCCTGTAAGAGGCAGGAAATCGAAAAATCAGATAGGGACCGTGAAGTTGACCACCCCACGTCCTTAAACCTCAACTGGTCAGAAAAGGCACAAGAGCCTCGAGCGCAATGGAGAGCTCTTGATGCCTCCCTATGCTCCTGAGTGGGACTTAGGCCTCCCGCATTGTGGGTTGGTTTGGGGGGGGGGGGATCCGCGGAGGGCTTGATTTGTGTGGGGCCGGCTTTTCGGTTTGGTTGCTTTGATCGAGCTGGGGGGTCGCTTCGTGCGGGTCGGGTTCGCTGCGGATTGGTCTCCTCCGAACTGGCTTGCGTAGAGTGGGGTACCTTAATGGGAGTATGTATGTATGCCCCTAAATGGGATCACAAAGAGAGTATATAATGGAAAATGGTATTTTATTGGAAGAAGCAAAAGAAATTATGCAGGATAGAAATGATTTTTATAATGAATCTGTGCTCAGTCAAAGTAAACACTCTTTGACTGTTTCACAGTAAGCTACATAAAGATTGTATCGTGAATGTGGAAGATGGTCGGCACCTGGGATCACCTTCGTACGAAAGCCGGCGTCGTAACCGCTGGTCTACCAACCACTTCAACCAACACGACATGTTATGTATGACGTTATCACTTATCAATCAGTAAACTTCAAAAAAATAAAGGTTTTGTACCGTTGTAAGCGATCTCCTTCATGCTTGTTATAGTGTGTCAAAGAAAAACAGTAGCACAGTTGTCAGTTCCGTCGCTTTGGATTACAATAGACTGGAGTGCACAATCAACACGACGTCTTATTTATGAAATAGTCTCGTGAAAGAACAGGAAGGCTGAATTTATTTAAATGTATTTCGAAATGTGTTTTTTTTTCTTTTAATGTAAAATTTACATTACGCTAAATGGAATATTAACACATTTATAAAAATTTACATAAAACAAAATAAAATGTGTACGTTAGTTATCTCACTTGTATGAACATAATGTTGTATCTAATTGTTTTTCGTTCATAGTGGCCTGAAAAACAGATCCCGCCTAGATAACGATGTTTGTTTGTTTGTTCAGCAACCATATTGTCAAAGTCTCTGCAGTTGTGAAGTGCGTAGTCGAGATAAATAATAAATATAGTAGGTAGTGATATGTAGCCAAGATGTAGATTCGATTCCCTTCTTTTTCATTTCCCTCTTTCACAATACATTCTGTGTAAGATGTGCGATAAGTGTGTTTGTATTCGCTTTGAGTGAGTTTACATTCATTAAAATTATAGAGATCTTAAATTTCTTACCCAAATTTATTTTTTAGTTGGTCCTTGGATGCCAATAATTATGGTGACCGCCATGTTCATCAGCCTCCATCTCTAGGACACGACATGGAATGTAAAGTCTTCGTTGTCTGTTTGATGTTAGTCTCCGTGCCATTTCTTCCTAATCTGTCACTGAGTATTCACAATATTTCTCTTCAGAGTCTGAAAATCATTAACGACCTGTCAAAAAGTTAATTTCAATCAAGCAATCTATCCACACTCACCACACTGCGCTTCTTAGGGAGTCAAAAAGAGGCCGTCATTGCCCTCATTGAGCAATATCAATGAACTCCGCTCTGCTTCGAAGGAAAAAATGTGGGATGAGAAGGCCTCTAGGGGAAGGTACATCTTATTTCCGTCATTTGATTCATGGGATTGGGTCAGATGCGTAGACTTGTAGGTTGTGCGTAGACTTGTATACATATTATAATTGTGTACGTATTTGGTCAATATTTCTGTAGCTGTATCAAGTATCTCAAAAAAAAAATAAAAAAACCCACCTCATCTTAAACGTCAGAGAATGGACACTAAATGGACAGTTCAAGATGAGTTATGCCAACGTGAAACTTTGCCCATAAACCCGTTTGGATCATATGTTTCAAATAAATTCCGAGGTCGTCTGAGTTTCGAATCTTATCTAGAAAGAATTAAAAAGTGATGTAGACTATTGCAGGCAATCAGAAGACTATTAAGCTGATTTCGAAACAGGGATATTGACTGAGAAAAGAGGTATAATGTATCGACCTGGGATATTAAAAAGACATAGAAATTACCTTTAGTCAAAAACTTTCCACTTACGTGTGAATAATTTAAAAACACATTAAAAAAAATCTTACAAGTGAAGGATAATTTTGTGAATCTTTTGGGTCAGGGTGTCGGTACAATTATTGTTATTGACCTAGAAGATTCTTCAATGATGTTCGTATTATACAAAGAATATTATAGATTCATCGACAACCAAAATCATTTCCTAGAGCGTAAATTAAAATAAGCAGATGTGACGTATATACCTACAAGTAAAAATACACCATTGTGTTTAGTTCAATGTTTGCTGAAGAGTTCCATAAAAACATTACCTATACCACAAAAATCTATGAAACTGTGAAATTTCCTTGGCATTGGTAAGCGTTCTGACATAAGGAGAACAATGACATCTTATCATATTCAAATTCTCTTGAGTCGTAGGTATACACATACAAACAGCGAGCCACATCTTATTTGAATGTACTCTAGGGTGGTATTGAAGAATTCTTTACCCTAAAAGTGGGACAGCGACTGCCTTTTTGAAAACAATCTTTGGTTCCATGGGGCATAGTTTGTTTTCCTCGGCGCCAAATGTGACTCTACGAAATCTTTCTTCTCCTGCGGTTTCAATCATATTGATTGGTTTGCAGCAAGTGTTAAACATCCCCTTCTCTACTCCTCCCGGTTCTCCGCTGTTCTCTTCAGTTCGGAGTATGAGCTGTACTCCATGTCTCGGCATATCGACCATTATCTCCAATATTGTACCCAACTTTCGTGTCTCACTACATGCCCCAGCCATCTCGCGCGTCTCTCTGATATGGTGTTCAATATGTGCCTTTCCTCCCGAACTCTCGCAAAAACCTCTTAGTTCGTGATATAATATTCCCTCATAGATATTTTTAGGATTTTATAATATTTTAGCTATGTTCAAGCCCTCTGAATTCTTAAGCTTATGATACACAGAATTTATACAAGAAGTTATCCAAACTTAAAACGAAGATTCTTAATTTTCAATTTGTGTCACTGAATGAGCCAGGTTACAGAAGAACGACTCAAAATCCAGTTACTCGTGTAGGTAAATCACAGTCTAACCAAACCATATACCATAATCCAATAAAATATAGAAGTCTAAATAGAGAACTGTTTAAACTTTGGTTAAGCCCTGATCTTTTAATTAGCAGATTTTTAACTCTTATCGTAACCAGGAATCTAAGAAAATGTAATTTATTAAGCGAACGTGTTCTCAAATTTCTTCAATAAATTCTAAAATGTTGAACAGATTTCAGCCACTTTTCATTAGGAATCCTATAAACAAATCTCAGGTATTTTTTTTTTTTTTTCTCAGGTATAACATCAAACTCATCTCTATTATTGGTGATGTGCCAGCGCATAATTTTCCGGCGGCGCACTGAAGTAAAGTATCGGCTGTGGATGATTAAGTTTTTAAAACTAATAAATTAGCAATAATTATTATTATGAACCACAGGCAAATAATATTACGAATTTAAAAGATTCACACGATAGCTGAAGTATGCGAAAGTGCCATGTTAACAGGTCTTTTAGTTTATGCTCGCGTGGGAATATCGGGAGGTCGTTGGAGGCACACGGTTCCAATGTTTCGAGAACCAGGGTGCTGGTGTTTATGATGCATCTCGTTCATGGAATCGGGTTATTATTTTTGATGTCACCAACACCAAAAAAACAAAAAGATTGAGAAGGAATGCCTCCGAACTGATCCGACATAAGCCACCAGCACATCCATACAAAATAAATAAAAGCAACGTACAATCGCATTGTTATTGACACAATATTAAAATTTAATTCCCAATTTGATACGGACGAGCAGAGCCGCCGTCAGATAAAACTGTTCAAGTCATTTCACTTCACATCGTGTCGTAGATTGATTTCAACAATTTTCCAAAATTATTTTTCTACTAGCTTTCCCGACAGACGTTGTCCTGTGGTTCTAGCCCGTTAATATGTACATAATGTGCTCTGCGCCCCCATAAAACAATACAAAATTAATTCGATAATATTAAAATATTTCTGAAACATCCATATTTTATTCGTATTCAAAGCTCTGGCGGGAACAACGTAAGAATAATGCGCTCCCGCACACACCCTACCTAGCCTATGAAGTAGGTACCAATACAAACGTGCCCGATAATAATATTGTTGACAAAATGAAAATTTTCTAAAACGCTCGAAACGGTGCGGTGGAGTAAGTGGGATGGGCTACTGTACTACAATCACATATGAGAGGGAACTACCCGCGATGGCGCGTCGCAGGTATCCGTTCCATACTAACTTAAATATTGTATTTTACATAATTTCTTATCCATTTTTTTTTTCAACTTTTTATTAGTTATTCTGTTATCCGGAGCGGAGAAGAATCCAATAAATCAAACATCAGAAGAATCTGTTGAGCTGATCTCGAGTTATAAGTGTTCGCACTAATCCGATTGGGGCAACCATTACCATAACTGCATGATGACCTCGGGGCTGAGCTCCTCATTAGAGATGGGCATTATTATAATGATAGCTGATAAAAATATTATAATAATATAAAAATAACGCTTCTAACGTTATTCATATTAAACGATATTTGTAAATATTAGCTTAACAAAAATAATAGCGTACTAATTAATAATAGCCTATCCTTATTACCATGACAGTAAATATCAGTTGAAAATATTAGGCTTGCGATGATTTTACTTTTTTTTTTGAGAAATCGTACCTTTCCGGTCGCTTCTTCCACCGACATAACATTTCTCATACACTCTCTCCTATTTCTCTTACATCTTATCTGACCTTCCTTGAGGGCGGAATCGATGAGTTCGATCCACGTCATTCTCGGTCGGTCACGCTTTCTTACACCTTTCCTTTCAGCCTTATGAATTCTCTTTGTCATTCTGTTTGCATCCATTTTTTCCACCTATAATAATAAAAAAAAAAAATGTAGGTATGTAAAAAGTATGCCTAATTCCCGTCCACTGCTGGACAAAGGCCTCCTTATTTTCTTTTGGAGGGTTTTTGGCGTTACCTCACCACGCTTGCCATGCGGGTTGGTGAGTCGCAGTATCCTGAAGGTTTAAGGTGTTTTGTAAACTTTTATGGATTTTATATAATGAAGCTGCTGCCCTTCATCAATAAACCACATCACATAATTTTTGTACGGTGGTATGGGGATTTTCGAGGTTTCCTTCCTGGGGAAAGCTGGCACCGGTATTTCCTCCTGCGCAGGAGTTACAGTTATACCGCTGCTTCTCGGTCGCCAGAGCCTCGTCGGTTGTCTAGCAAGGAATACCGCGTGCAGGTGAGGATGACGATTGGGTTGGCTAGGTGTTGTTTGCCATCATCCCTTATGGCCCTTATTCCCCTAATTACTTAATGAATAATTGGTATAAATAGAAATATGCAATAATCTTACAAGTCTGTCTTGACATATTATAATAAAAATTAGTAAAATAATATAATTATAGCGGTTGTATAGAATTGAATTTTAACGACACGATTTATTTTGCATCTGATACCACGAAAAGGTAAAGAGCCATCTAGCGGAATACGCCGAATACAACTCGTACGTATCAACAACGAAGATTCACCACCTTTTAGCAAGAGCACCAAGCTTAGATTATTTCACACCAGAGGGAACATACTTCACTTTTTGTTTAAATTATTTTGCGTCAATAACAGCCCTATATAAAATTCTCCACTCTTTCCCTTCAGAACCGACAGTGCACAATATTGTAATTAGTTTTAAGTTAATATATTTTTCTGTGATAATTTTATTTGAGTTCATTAATATAGTGCTTGTGTTTTTTATAAGTTAAAATTGAGTTTCATTTCGGTAGTGCGTTGAATTCTTTCTTAACTGTTCAGACTTGCTCATAAAGAGAAAGTGAAAGCTGGTGAGTACTCAAGATATTCTCAACCCTACCAAACTCATAAGAGAGTCTTCTTATCTTCTTGTAAAGATCATTTTTCCCACTATCATTCTACTTTGAGAAAAGAAACTCGCATTCCTTCTTCATCTCAAAGACATGGACCAGATCATACCAATCTGACCCCCATATAATAGTTAGAAAAAAACTTTTACTTTTTTTATTATTTTTTTATATATTTTATTTTCATTACCATAAATATCTATGTACCTATGTAAAAGTTGGAAAATAAATAAAAATAATAAAATAAATAAACACATACTTACAATATAGGTAGATATATATTTTTTATTTTGGGATTTATTATCTCCCTAGGCAGATGCCTGTGCTGAGATAATACTTTTATTTATGTACTTTACTTGATAGTGTGTCCGGCCCTGTTGATGTGAGTATCTAATAATAATTAATACTTGCATATTGTATGTACCTACTGCTAACATATTGATGTACTCTACTCACATACAACACAAAGCATGCAGCTATTCTACGGCATTTGCGTCAAGAAAATACCTACAAATATAAAATAATGAAAAAAAAAAACAATCAATAGTTTAGGTATATTGATCGGCTGTAATAATAATATTGTCTGATGCTGTGAAAGTCACGTGTAGTACATAAAGGAAGATATCAATCAATCAGTTTTCTTCATTATTAATTGTTTTTTGATCATTGTCTCAAAATCTATGCAATCGACTGATTTCGACGAATTTTTATTATGTTTGTGTCGGCCTCGAGAATTTCAACCTCAACACGTCTATTCAGACCAAAACGTAACATTAACTACTAAACTTGGATAGGCTCTAGCTGTGTAGTGGAGGCTAATGTTCAACATTTAGATTTTTTATTTATTAGAACAATATATTTATTTATTTATCGTATGGTCATCACATGTTAGAGGTAAAAATTACAATCACTATCCATTTAAAATGTTATTTTGATAAAATTATCACGAGACTGCTCGATCGTCAGATGTTCAAGTCTAAGTTTAAAATGTACCTATTCAGTTGTAAATTATTCATTTAACAAAAATAAAAATATAATAAAATAATACAAGAAAAACAATATAATAAAATGTAGACTCCGTTTCTAAAGCTAGGTCTATTTTTCTAACAATTCTACAAAAAAAGTTAATAGTATTTTTTTTACCTAACCTCACCAGTTGTTATCGTCCTAATTGCTTAGGCTCGTGGCCATCATGTATTCTTCCTCGAACCACTGATCTCCAGGATGTCCTGTAAGCTGTCAGATGTACGACTCTATGAAGTGTCTTCTTACCGTCCAGGAAATTTGCAGCATTCTTCTCCAGAACCACAATTATTTTTTCACTATACCCGGGACCTTTTAATGAGAAGTCGGCGCCGCGCCGGCGCATAGGCTACAGAGTTCAGTGTCTACCGAGATCAGGAATAATGAATTCAAGAATCACATTTTGTTCATCGTATTGTGTATAGACCAGTGGGGCTAGTACGAGTTTAATCGAAAGCCAATTGCACGCTAATAAGTGCTTATTAGCGTGCAAATAGTCAAACGATCGACTCGTTCGATCATTTTTGTATGGAAATTTTTCGAAACGCTTTCGGCGATCGTTTCGATATTCGATCATCGAAAACTTATACTAGTGGTACTGAGTTAAGCAACTAAAATGGATGGAATATGCAAAATAATATTCAACATTTTATCATAACTTTGGTTTAGGTATTTATTAAAACAATAAGTATACCTACTATTTTAGTATTTTACTCATATAATTAAGAAGTATAAAAATATTCAACACAATCTTACCATAATATAATTCGGTAAATTTGGTTTTCATGGGGTCTATTCTTACAACAACATAATAATATACGATAACGAAACACGTTTCATATGTGACTTCTTTCCTACTACACCGCCATCTCTTGATTTTTTTTTAAATTAGGCAACTATAATAGAATTGTTTTTATTAGAAACTTACGACCCGTCGAACTTCATCCCGCATCCGAATCAATAATAATTATAACATAATGCAATAAATTATTGGCTAAATTTAATTCAGGCTTTATGTCACAAACTGTATTCATGTACATATTACTTAAGTTAAAATTATTTTTTTATTCTGGGTTAGGTGGGAGTTCGACGGGCGGGTCAGCTAGTGACATGAGAGAACTCCACATATAATGTACTTTGCCCGTTCGTGCGAATAACAAAATTAAAATGAAAAATAATGTATCACTTAGCTTTGTGAATTCTATTTCCATTGCAAATGGTAGAATCTTTCATCCTTGTTTTGAAATATTTATTTATTTATTTTATATTTCACGGCGCTAACTATACTTACATAATAATTATTGTACACTTTTGAACAAAATTACAATAAATACAAAACCAACATTAAAAACAGATTAAAAAGCATAATACACATCATGAATATAGTTTTTTTGGCAACTCACGGGATTATGATGCATTTTCAAAGAGGCCCGCGAAACCAATTGGGTTAGCTACACCTGATTTAAGCCGCGTACCTACTAACCTGAGCTGCGAGCGAGTGCCGTTTTAATTTTAGAACCATGTACCTACCTACATAATAATTGATCTTTTGATATTATTCATGATTGCTCAGTTCGGTGCGCGGCTTTAGGGGGTGCCCACAAAACTAGTAAATTTTAATAATTTGTGGAAACATTTATAAATTTTAAGGATGGTGCTAAAAGGCATAGGTAGAAGACAATAAGAAATACGCAGTTTAACCAGTAGGCTAAGACCAAAAGGCTTATTGTTTTATTATAATATAATAATACAAAGCCTTTATTGATAAAAAATACACAAATATAAAAAGAAACATGTTTACAAAATATAATTACCAACTAAATATATACTTAAACAAGATACCTCCCGAAACTCGTGCTTTGTTGAAGTTACATAAAGCCTTTCGTTTAGATAATCTATAGCGGTTATGTAATATCGAATTTATACCACACAATTTATTTTTTACATAACCGCTATAAATCTATTAGCTTTCTTGAGGTCTATTGACATATTTTTAATGAGACTTTTTTTCTTTGCCCTAAGTAGATCATTCGCCAATGTCTCGAACGATATTCTAAATTCTGAAGCAGCAAACTTTTTATTGCAAGTATAGCCCCCTTTGACTTTTCTCAACAATGAGTAGGTAAGCAAATAAAACCTTCAGATCTTATAAATTTGTAACGGCCATAACTATTTTTGCATGGCTTCAATTAGAGTAGGTAAGTAAATGTATATATTTAGATTTCCTAATTCTGTGAACTTCTTATTGCAAGTAATACACTCCTCTATGGTTTCTTCCAGCTACGATATACAGTATAGCAAATGCCTCGTAAGAAAATATGGTGCAGTGAAATTTTTACTTAAGAAAATACACTACTTGTATGCCTTCTTTTCCCTTCCTTGGTTTCGTGAACTTTTTATTGAAAATATTACACTCGTATGGCTTTTCTCAGCTATGAAGTTGCATGTGCACCTTGAGATAATCACACTTAATAAACTTTTTATTGCAAGTGTTACACTCACGTGGCTTCTTCCGCCATGACATAGCAAAAGTCTTTAAAGAGAATATGATGCACTGAACTTTTCGCTGCAAAAAATACACATCTATGGCATCTCTTCGCTATGAATAAACACGTCCTGCTTCTTTAGATGTTTTTATTCTCACAGCTTTTTATTGCAATCATAACACTCGTATAGCATTTCCCCGCAAGTGAACCTTTAGATTCCCTGGCTGATTGAAAGTTTTATTGCAAATATTACACTCTTGTGGCTTTTCTCCGTTATGAAGTTTTGCAAGTACACTTTAGGTTAGCAGAAACGGTGAACTTATTCTTATAGCAAATATTGGACTCGTATGTGCCTTTACTTTGCTACGTAGTTGTACGTGCATCGTAACCCATCTTCTTCTTTTGGCCTATCAGGTTTCCCCGACGTTGACAATCACTTCTTTAAAGGCCTCTCTATCTCTTGCTATTCGGAACAGCTCCTGCACTTGCTCTATTCTGACCCAATCACGAGATCTGCCTTCTATCAGGTCCACGGTGTCTTAATAATATAATTACCTTAAGATAATCAGAATCAATAAATGTCTTTGCAATGAATAAACACATGTCCTTATTGTGTGAATTTTTATTGTAAGCAATACACACATACGGCTTCTCGCCGCTGATAATAGAGAAAGTTTCTATTAAGAGAATATGGTGTACCTACCTACTGAATTTTGACTGCAAATATTTTACTTGTATGGCTTTTCCCCGTTATGAAGTTGCAAGTAGTGAACCTGTAGATTTTCGAATTGATCGAAACTTTTATTACAGCGAACACTTGTTTGGCTTTTCTCCGATATGAGTAAGCATAGGTAATATGCATTTTTTAGAATTACTGATTTTGTGAACTTTTTATTGCACTCTTTTTATGCACACACTCATATGGCTTCTCGCTATGATAACATAACAAATGCCTATTAAGAGAATATGGTTCACTGAACTCTACTGCAAATATTTCACTTGTATGGCTTTTCCTCGTTATGAAGTTGCAAGTGAGCCTGAGATTTTCAGATTGATCGAAACTTTTATTGCAGAGATTACACTTGTATGGCTTTTCTCCTTTTCTTCTTGATATGAGTAAGCATAATATGCAATTTTAGAATTACTGATTTTTTGAACTTTTTATCGCACATTTTACATTCGTAACGTCTTTCGACAGCGAGAGGGCTTCTTAAAATACTTGGTGCAGTAAAGTTTTTATTGTAAATATTACTATCGTATGGCTTCTCTATACTATGATTAATTGGCAAATGTTCCTCTAAATCTCCTAACTTAGTGAACATAATATTACGAGGATTACATTCGTACGGCAGTGTGCTTTTGTAAATATTACAATTCTTTAAAAAGATTTCGATTTCTTTATCGTCGAATTCAAATATGGTTATATCACCGGCAAATGATTCATAATCTTCCGTTAATTTGCCTTCCATGATTAACGAATCACAAATTTTGTACAAAGATATAGGTATGCACCAAGTATGCGCATGAAAAAATTGACAATGACTCAATTCACATAGGAGAAAGAAAGACCAAATTATTGAAGAAGAAAGATAAACATGAAAAGATTTGACAGGTCCTGGTACCTACGGGTCTATGGTTTCAATGCATTTATGGGCGTGCCGGAAAGCGGGTTCCTGCTTTTTCTGTGGTATCCCCATTAAAATGCGTTAGCAAGTTTCTTTGCGCCGGTCGGCGCGTGTCGGAATCGGCTTTCTACGTGTTCTTTACACTACGACGCGAGATTTTAAAATGATAAAAGTTGGAAATTATTGAGAACATGAGAGCAACCAAATTCAAAGACTGCGACTGCTGTCATGTATTTGGCGCCAGGATATGACTATATCCATTTTTGTTAATGTCTCATATTTATTGCCTATTGTCTCTGTTGGTACACAACTTTCTAATAATGTCTAGATTCTTGTGACCATTTTTAATTTTTACCTATATTTTACATTCATAAGTACAGTATACGGGACACGGGTGTAAAGTTAATGTATAGAGACATCTACATCCGCGCTCCACGAATCTATCTGACATTTTAAATCCCATACTAATAAAATTGGGTTTTTTGTTTATTTTTTTTAACCATAAACGACGTTTTTAAGATATTTTTTCCCCCTGTTTGTTTTCAGTTCAATGATTAGCAATAATCCTATTTTTTGTTTCTCTAAGAAACAATTTTTTTCTGGAACTAATTCCATACATAATGTACCTATGGAAGAGTGGAGCGCAAAGCTGTCAAATGACGTCACACTTTACACACGTACATATTAGGAATCGAGGTAAAAAAATCACATTTAGTCTTTGAGTTTTGATGCAATGTGACTGGCAGACTATTTTTTCTTTTTTTTAATAAAAATATTGAAAGCGTCATTTTTCTTTTTCCTTTTTCACGTACTTAGCAGTGACTTAATATTTCCTTTTTTTTTCTCTTTTTTTTAATTGATGCATGCTTCGATTATTTTTCTGTATGAAACAAAGATAATATATAGACTCCTGAGCAAAAACCTGTTCAATAACCTACTGCTCAAGTCTGACTATCCGAATCAACAATTAAGCAAGACGGGTATCAGCTAGTAGAGAAATAATATTAGGTATGTTGAAAATGATGGTAAGCTTAATATTATATGTAATATACATTATATGTACATAGCCTAACTAGTATAAATAGGTGGCCTACTGTAAAAGGAATTCGTAGGA
Source organism: Mystacides longicornis (assembly GCA_963576905.1). Lineage (NCBI taxonomy): Eukaryota > Metazoa > Arthropoda > Insecta > Trichoptera > Leptoceridae > Mystacides > Mystacides longicornis. Next base: position 5,405,401 of record OY756430.1, read on the forward strand.
AAGTTGTAGGAATATTTGACGCGTTTGCCCCAGTTGGCCATATTTTTTTGTTGATAGGTAGGTACGTTTTTATGCTCAGCGTTATAAGCTTTTTCCCGCAGAATGAGACATTCGGCTTTCCGGTTAGGTGGTGCAGAATGTTTCTCCAGCTGTATTTTCGGTGATCCATGATAAATATGCGGTAGCTCTTGTGTTTAAACCGGGATACGAAGTGGCACAACCGTGTCCACCGCTGACAACGCCTACTAAATACAATCTGCCATTACTTGGATTCTTCCATACGAGAGGACCACCTGAATCACCCTGAAATCATAAAGAATAAAACGGGTATTATCACACGCAGCTCCATTCGCTACGCTTTGTTTTTTTTCGGTCGCCGGCGGTATGTTTTGAACAGTGTTTTCTAATTTCAAATAGGTACAAATCCACCTTTATTGGCAGCGACCAATGAAGATAGGAAAACTATCCGAACCAAAAAGAGTACCTAGTGCGGATTCATACGGTTCCTTTTTTGTAGGTTCTGTCGTTAAATAATAAACAGTGCAGTACATACTGTTTCACATTATTTGTCGGCAGCGACCGATACATATCTGAAATCCAACGAAACCGAATTAAGCCGAAGTTTGAAATAGGCCTCGTAGTTGAGGTATTTCTGTCAATGTATCTTTGTTGAATCTCTGTGAACACACTAGTCGGCAAATATAATTCGGATTGGGTACTCCAGAGTGTTTTTAAAAACAAATCCGTTTTAAATATGTAGAATTCCCTAACGTTTAATTATTGTTTTTGACTGGCTTTTTCTGCATTAGTCTTCACCGTTCTTTGAAAATTTTAAAGAGTGCGCGGGTGTTACAAGGGAGTTGAGGGGATTTTTTAATGTTTTTCTGTATGTTACTAAACAAATACTGAACTAAACAAAACAAAAATACCAGGAAAGAGTTATCAGGAATTCGGCCCGATATTATTCACACCCACGATAGGGCGGATGCAGTATAGTTACCGGATATCCGTTTCATCTCTTTTTTTCTAGTGTAGGTGTGTAGGTAGGTACATATACGCATTTTTTATTACCTGACAAGAATCCTTGCCCACTTCGTATGTGCACAAAATCTTTTCTGTTATTCCTTGACCGTACCAACTCCTGCAGAATTCCTGCGTCGTAACTTTTAAAGAGACCTTGCGCAAAAATGGAGAACCTGGACCTCCCTCCATGGTATAACCCCAACCTAAAAAAAGGAAATATCTTAACAGATGTGGTTTTTAAAACACGAATACAAAAAGTTATACCAAGAATAATAGTTTCTATGGGTGAAAACACAAAGTATGTACGTTGGTTCCGATCGGTGCAAATAATGGGTATGCCGGAAACCGGGTATCTGCTATTCTTGAGCCCATGAAATGCATAGAAACATTTTTTGTGTCGGTCGGAATCACTGAGTACAATTTTATAACGGCGGTATAAGGCAGTTCTGTTTTTACCACTGAGAGAAGTAATGGGTTGTTGTCTTTATTCTTTTCGCCACCGGGGGCGGCACTGACAAACAGGGTCTAATAGAATTCAGTGTTGCCTACGTGGGCGATTTATCGCCATTTGAGCTATTTGGAATGACAATCTGCGACGAAAAAATCTAAAAGGCGACTCCCCGGATACCAAAATTTCCGGAATGACCTTTTTTTAGTGAACTTTCACCTCACTTTTCATCTTTCCAGATACCAAATTTTCAGTTGGGCTACTTTTTGTATGAAAATCGGCGATATTAGGCCAAGAGCCGTTAGTAGAAACACTGATAGAAATGTCAAATTTAGGTTTGGCTATAACCACGCTAAGACAATAATTGTATACAAAAGCGTGTAGGAATTGTTGTAATATCTTAACGTGCAATAGTCCCTGTTCATTTTGAATATATTTATATAGGATATACTCTACAACAAAACTGAGAAAATTCAGCAACACACCAACTATACGCTTTCGAAAAGAATGAATGTCATATGGAATGACATTTTTGACGTTAGACCCTTATTAGGTGTGCTGCCATCTGGTGGGAATTGTCGGAACATCCCTAGAAAACACCCCATTTTTACAATATTTCAAACTAACTGACCCGCCCGTCGAACTTCGACCCACCACAGAATTAAAAAAAAACTGTTGTGTTAATTTGTTAGATAAATTCAATTCCGTTTTCCGACATCTAATCATAATTTAAGGAAATGACAAGGTCGGCTCGTGTAGTAAACGTATAAAGGGATGAAGTTGTCATTGGAAAGAAATGATGAACCACATGCATACCCAACACTTCTATTTCTTGATCTTCCAAACTTTCCGATGCGTAGTTGAATGGAAGACAAACAGGGCCAATTCTGTCTGAATAGGCAATACTTTCTGTCCCAACAACAATTGCGATATCGGCGTCAAAGCTGAAAAAATACAGTACTCATTAGCTGGTGGTCGCTTCCACAATCTGCTCCTGGATAGCATTTTACATTAGAAATATCTCCATATTGCGTATTGTGAAATGAACTAAGTCCGCCGCTACACAAATGATAGACAGGAGATTTGCATTGAGTCCACTAATGCGTTTCTCCTGCCGCTGATTGACCAATTTGGGATATAGTTGAAATTAAAAACCTTAATAACTCGTTAGCATATTGGTTTATAGGCTGTGTGGTACATCAAACGATAGAGAATTTAAAATACTAAAAAATGGTATAAAAAACCCAATTTTGCCAAAAATGGACTTAGTTGATTTCCCTTGTATACCGACGATATTAAAGTTAGTATGGAAAGGATTTTTTCGAAGCTAACGCCATCTATCGAAAATTATAGAAAAACAAAATAATTATAGTTGTCAGGTAAACAATTGAAATTAAAAAATAATATTGATACGTACGAATTTTTTATGTTACTATTTTCGAGCTTTTTTATAATTTGTTAACATTTTTTATACAAATTACATTTTCTATTAGTTAACGTTTAAGCGCTTATTTTAATAAATTATAACGCGAAAAGTGAATGAAACGAGGTGAGTTTAGTTTGATTAATATGTTATGAGGTTTTGCCGTTATCAGACAGACAAGATGTTTCTTATTATAATTAATTTTGATGTGAATATAATAATTCTGCATTGTTTAGGAAGAGAAAGCAAATACAGTAACATGTGAGCAAAGACACGGGTAACAGCTAGTTGTATTATAATTAGAGATGGGCATTATAACGATAGCTGATAAAAATATTAGATAAATAAAAATAACGCCTATAACGTTATTAATATTTAACGATATTTAAAAATAAAAATCACGCATAACTACAAAGATAGTAGCAAATGTTTGTGTGTGTATTTGTGGTCCGCTCGGACAAGCGGCGTTAGTTGATTACTAAGTTACCCATCTGTGTTAGCTAGATTCTAGGCTATTCTTAGTGTGCGTTTTCACCAAACGTACATAGAACCTAGAACCGGAGTTAGAAGTAGAGTATACTTTCTTTTATCGTTGATATGGTCACCATGTCAACTACAACTAATTAATGGGGGATGTCAAATAATTACGAGCGACAGAGTTCTGGTTCTTTTCCGTTGTCCCATTTCCTTGATGACCATATCAATGATCAAGAGAATGTATAACCTCTCTCTACACAAACTTTCTGGGTTTTATGAGAGAGGAAGAAACTATCAATAAAACACTATTTACACAGTTCTAGTTTTATGTGCGTTTGATGTAATCGTCAAACAAAACAAATTAAAACTTCCTTACAACTCTACTAAGGAGTATAGGGAGGCAACGAAAGCTCTCCATTGCGCTCGATCTTAAGCAATGCTTATGACCTTCTCCCGCAAAATGCCCACATCCCTCAGCTCTGCTTCGAAGGAGTGGAACATGGTATGAGAGGGTCTTCTCACGTCTTAGAGACCCTGATAGGAGGAAAAACAGCACTCTCCTCGGCCAACTGTCATTGGGCATCCTCAACACATGTCCCAGCCATGCCCATCTCCTCTCCGTAATGGTGGAAGTGATGAGCCCGCGCTGGATGCGCCGGTGTGTAGCGTCGTTCTTACCATCTTATACCAAATATTCTCCCGATGCACTTCGTTTCAAATGCAGATACTTTTTTGTGCCTGGGCAATGTAAACGTACCCTTATGTATAATTTTAAAGGATCAATGTGCTTTATCTATACTTACTCGATGTAATCAGGATGGATAATAATCTTTTGCGATGGCACTGTCCTTGTTATATCTGTTTCATCTGTAAAAAGACAATGTCACACATTGATATTATATTTCCTGCTCTTGTATTATTTTGTACATTAGGTATGTAAAGTGTAATCTCTCTGTACAAAACTTACTGTTCAAAATAAAGTTATGTTCGCCGTAGACTATGCCCACTATAGAAACGTTAACGCCCCAAACACAGTGGGCCGCTGTGATGACGTGATTTGGGCTCACGATGGCACCTCCGCAGTAGATTTGTTTGGACGTGTAGTTGAGGATACCAACCATGAAAGAATATTCGGTAATACCGGTCTCTTCTCCGTTGACGATTCTTGTCTAAAAGGAAGAAAACCATTTTCGTTAGACCGCTACAGTTTACGTCGTGAGCCTGCCAAGGAATCCAGACTAATATAATATAATATAATATAATATAATATAATATAATATAATATAATATAATATAATATAATATAATATAATATAATATAATATAATATAATATAATATAATATAATATAATATAATATAATATAATATAATATAATATAATATAATATAATATAATATAATATAATATAATATAATATAATATAATATAATATAATATAATATAATATAATATAATATAATATAATATAATATAATATAATATAATATAATATAATATAATATAATATAATATTCTACAAAAATACAACTAAATAATAAAATACATCTAAAATATATTAAAAAAAGCAAAAAACAACAAAAAATCCATTCCTTGGAACATTGGAACCGTGTGCTTCCAACAAGCTCCTGATATTCCCACGGGAGTAAAAAATAAAAGACCTGGCAACAAATCACTTAGAGTCAGTTTGTTGTGACATCCTCTGTTACCAGGGTGGTTGCCAGCCACTAAATAACGTGCTACAGTGCTCAAAAATGATCGTAGAAAATAATGCGAAGAACTTACACTGGATTTCCAGCCGCAATCACAGCCAGTTGAGGCCACTGAAGTGTTGTCCACCAAAGCGACTACTTGGCAATAGAATCTCCCTCGAGTTTTTGTCCTCCACGAAGATATCAGCCCTTAAATAATTAATTTTAAAAATTCAATATGTATGTGGCCCGACAAAAAAAAGGTTGAATACCATTGTATTAGAGGAATTGTATACGAGCGACTCGGGGATGCATGGGAGCAACCAATAGCGTTCTGCCGTGACGCGCATGCGCGTTGATAATATTGAAACGTCAACTAAAGTATCGGAGCATGTGGGAGTCACATTATTTCTTGTTCTCCGCTGACTGCGTAGTGCGTGTTGTGTTCTTTTAATATTTCTCGCTTTGACTGTTACAGTTTGCAGATTAGTTTTTTTTTTTGTAGCTACAACGTTTCGTGAACAGTGAATATACCGCGTTTTGGTAGGCCGGGTTTAAAGTTCCATTGGCTTGACTATCACGCGTGTGTTCGTTTAAAGTTCGCCTGGCTTGACTCTCGCAAACTTGTTTTTCTCCTGTGACTACTACAAACTCTCGTCAATCATGAATAAATGCGAAGTTTGCAATAAAAACTTATCTTTTGCGAAAAATCTAAAACGCCATCAAAACAATGGGTGCGTGGCTAAAACTATTTCTCGCATAACGTGTACCTATCCAATGCAAACAAATGGTCACAACCCAGGACATGTTAAATATGTGCACATACAAAAGGTGCATAATTTCTCACAGGAGAAGGTAGAACAAGAGTTGGTATGTTATGATGGTGAGTAATGTAATTATTAATCTTCTAAGATATATTTTGAATCAGAAATTGGCTCTAGTGTAGAACAACAGCCCCACTGCCATACATTTTTTTTTCTTTCCTGTAAAACAATGTATGACAGTGGACCCATAATTGAATCAGTTATTTCGAAAACGACCAAAGTACAGAATTGTTAATTTTACAGGAGAAAGGAAAAACTATCTCTTGGAAAAAAAATGTATGTGACAAATTGATATTTTGATTCAACATCGTCAAACATAGAAAAAGGAACTTATTTGACTTTTCCAAAATGTTAATTTTGTATTTCAACATTTTTTTAAATTTATTTGAAACTAGCTGATACCCGTCTTGCTTTACGTTGTTGATTTGGCTAGTCAGACATGAGCCGTAGGTTATTGAACAGGTTTTGTATGCAGCTTTCCCCTTCTCAGGACCAGTAGGCCTAGACAAAATGCATTTGGCAATCGACTACAAACGACTTCGACAATGTAGAGTAGGAAGAAAATTAACTGTCCACTTTTTATATTTTATATTATAAGGATCATTGTTTGGTTTGAATAAATGTTTATATGTTCCAGTGGACAGTTAATTTTTTCGCACTATACATTAGCGAAATCTTTGTTTGTAGTCGAACGCCAATTTGAATTTGTCTACGGCGGCAGGAATATATATTATCTTAATAACTGAGTACACACGTAACGATTTATCTTTAAGATTTGACCGATAATCGCTCATTTTCAAAAAAAAATTTCGCTAAGATTTAAAAAATGAGCGATTATCGGACAAATGTTATAGATAATCTATCATTTTCAAAAATTTTCACGCTAAGATTTAGAATGTGTACCCAGCTAATGTTTCAAAAAAGGAAAAAATAAGAGTCACTGCTAAATATGCGAAAAATTTGAAAAACTAATGTCACTTTCAATATTTATAAAAAAAATAGAAGATGAGGAAAAATTAATACTCACTGCTGAATACGCGAAAAAATTAAAAGAAGAATGTAGTTATACATAGGTACCTACCTACCTAGTATTATATTATGTATAGTTAGTTTGACCTACTTATGACTGTAGTGATAAATTTAATGAGGTACCTTAGGAGACAGAGGGTGCAAGCGAACTCTGCTTTACCGACTTTAGTCATCTGTCATGGCGTACATATTTTATAAGAAGTTTCGGTGAAAATCTTTATAAAATAAGAATTAAAAGACTTCTACTTATATTTTTTGTATTTCAAATCAAACTTCGATCGATTTTGTACATTTTCATACCGTAATGCTACAGTTCTACACAAAATTTAGACGTATAATTTTACTTTTAAAACATGAGTTTCTCATTTTTGTATGAAGATTTAAAATTTTTAGAAATTTGTAAATAATTTAAAATATATTTAATGAAATGTAAATATTTGTATCTCAGATTACCACAATTGTATTTGCGAAAAACTGCGAAGAAAAATATTCAACGCAGAACCTACGGTTTTAGCGTGATGCTCTGACATACAGTTGGAGTGAAACAAATAAATAAATAAATAAATATACATACATTACTGAATTATTATGTAGATATTTGTACTTTGGTTGTTTTCCAAATAATTTTAATAAAAAGTTTGCGGAGTCAAGTAATTTAAAGAATGACATGCGAACTCATAGCAAAGAAAAGCCATACGAATGCAATAATTGCAACAAAAAGTTTAATCAATCATAAATAACTCATGATAAAAGCACAAAATTTGATGGATCTCTACGTCGTTTATGCCTACTATCAGCAAGATCATCATCACTTGAATCCCATAAATCCATTTTCTTGCTGAGAAAACCAAAATGCGAGGAACAACAAAACTAATAACACAATGTTATGAGTTGACAGATGTCAAAAAATTCAAATGTCAAACATACTTTAGTTCGAAAACAAAATACTTTGGTCGTTTTCGAAATAAACACTGGAATCGACCTTGAATATAACGAGGTTGGGGTATAATACTTTAGTTGTTTTCAATGCAAAAAATGTTTAACTTAGTCCATAGATTCTGAATCCGTAAAAAAGTGTTATTCGTCAAAAACTTGAGTTTGGTCGTTTTCGAAATAATCGATTCAATTGCTGTACACTATAGCCGAGAAATTCGTGACAATTTCATTCTAAGCAACATATCTTGTCTTTTTTAACCTATGTTACGTGTCTTTCTTAACAGTCAGAGTCGATGTGGATTGGAATCTGCTTCAGCTTCTCTTCTTCTTTTAACCATGAATACTTGCCTCGGCTAGTGTTGGTAGAGCTGACTCCGAACTCTCGGGTCTTTGGAAGTTCGATCCAGGAGGAGATGATGATTTTTAATCAAAGATGTTGTTCGATAATTTAAGAAACACTTGTTTATTGCGTTTAACAGGAAATTGAAAAATATACAAAAGTTCAGATTTATCACGTAATTCACGACAGTAATTGTATCAAATTTACAATCAATTATAAAAAGTTTGTTCATTCTTTCTAAAACAACAATAATAATCACTTTTCGTATCTATGAATATAATTGGTTGGATTCTAAGGAAATCGCGGTAAAATTGTTTGAGTTTCTCCAACTATCAGGGAGTACTCCAAAATTTATACGTCTGATTCCCACCAAGTGAGTTTATAGAATGCAATTTGAAACAAAGGAAAAAAATACTTAACGGTCGTTTTCTACTTGGGTCAACAGGTCCTTGATCATGTGACCATGGGTGAGAGAGATGGAAGATATCTGCCTCTCACATTCACCATACTCAGTAGCGAACGTCTGACAACCTGGGAATATAATCTACGTCGCAAATAATTAAAAAAGGGGTGGAGAGAAAGTGAGTGAGTGAAATGCATAGGCATCCATTCCACTTGCACTCGTGCAATAATATTAACATTTGGCAACAGCACCTGTGGACTACGTGCTTACACGCGCGTTCAACAGAAACCAAATTATATATAGATGCATACCTGTTAGTATAGGGGTAGGTATGCATAGCAATATTTGAAATTTATAAATAATATTCCGTGCTATGAGACGGGTGAAGCTTCATAACAAAAATACATGCTACAAATCGATTTTTAGTTATTAAAAGAAAAAAAAGAAAAAAAAAGAAGATTTTGAGTACATAAAAATCTCTTAAGGAGTAACTGATCCAATAAGGTAGGATCAAGGAATTTAGAATAATCCTTGAACATTTAACTTCAAGAGTTCCAAAGTTGTAAGGGGTATACCAAAGATAGATACCCTAGTTTAGTAATTAGGTATAAAACAAAAAAAAATTATATTCTCATACATATAGATAAGGAGTTAAAGATGGCATGAGAAGAAAATTTGATTGTGGAAGTATGGGACAACCCTCATGAAGAGTAGAACCTAGATTGGTAAATTGTTTGTCACCCTTTCTTACCTATTCATCCATCCCTAACGGCCTTCATTCATAACCTCTCACTCCTAGATTTATTCATCAATAATTACTATCACACGGTTAGACAAACAACACAAAAAAAAATTTATTAAATAATGGTTCAAAGCAGAGACTGTAATCCAATAATTCCACAAAAAAAATTTATTAAAATTAATTAATACAATTAACAATCCAACTGTCAAGAAGTAGAAGGTGACAGAATAGTAAACATAAACATAAAAAAATATAAATAAAAAAAATATATTGTACAATATTTTTCCTTCATCAAGGACATCTCTTAAGAATATCTGATAGTGCTCACTTAGATTATTATTAATTTTGATTTTAAAATGCCCATAACATTTCTCAAAGTGAGAAATGTCCACTGATTTAGTTTCACTGTTCACTGATTAGTTTAAGAGCACTCCTAAGGTTAGCTTGTAGCTCAAAGATTTGGAGAGAACTAATTTAAATGTTCTGGTGTTTGTACATAAAAAATTATTATATCATTTACAATTGCATAAGAGTTTCCTGCAAAGAAAGAAATTCACTTCAAAAAAAATATATATATAAAAGAAAGGTATCCGTTGCCCAAAGATTACGGATCGACAAGTAAGAAGAGATGTTAAACTTCATGCTAGCTGTTGTCCTGGTAATTAGGACACAATACTAAGTTTTGGAGCGCCACCTAGTTTGGGAAAAATACGTGGAATAAACTAGGAAAATTCCAATAATAAACCAAAACAGCAAAAAAAAATATTATCTTACCTCTTGACAAGAGAGAAAGATTTGAGTATGCCAAAGTTGTATAAGACTGATCCGAGCGTCCTCATTTCAATCGAATAGAAAAGTTAAGAATATACTTAAATAAAAAAAAAAAAAGTTGCAACTTAAAAAAAAATTGTCTAAGATTATTAGAGAAGTAGTAACTACAAATTATCAGTAGACTAACGTTATGAGTCGACTAAAATATTAACTAATAATTAAGAAGATTTGTGGCCTTAATTAGGAACACAAAAAAAAGATTCATTGAAATTGATGTTTGCTCTAAGCCAACAATGCTGTGACGAAAGATGTCATTTAAACATCAGATAGCGCTTATTATTGCACAGATTTACAAGCCTGGCATAACCAGAAATGTACCAAAAAAAAAATTTCATTCAACACACATTATCATAAGGGTGCATTGCTCATTTACAGCTCTCAAAAAAATTAGGAAGGTTGAGAGTGTACCAAAGTTTATTATTGCGCTTATCATAGCACAGATTTACAAGCCTGGCATAACCAGAAATGTACAAAAAAAAATTCCTTCAACACACATTCTCACAAGTGTGCTTCGCTCATTTACAGCTCTCAAAAAAAAAAAAAGGAAGGTTGAGAGTGTACCAAGTTTATGATTCGCACAAATTTTCTTAACGGGTGCGATTAGATCAAGGAGAACTGAATAGAGCATTCCGAAAAAAAAAGGAAGAGAATAACTAATATTGACCCTGTATGTAACAAAACAATATAGAAGGTATTACTACGATTATGGTAATATCATGAAGAAGGAATAGTTCCATGTGGATAAATCATGACTACAATTAACGTCCAAAAAAAAAATATTAACAATCGCAGAAGCGAAAGACAACAACACAGAATAGTATCCGTGCTCAATACCAAACTAGAAATTATATAGGACACCTAGAATTACACTGACCCAGTAAACAAAACGTATTCGACAAAAAAAAATATTAGTGGGGAATTTATGAAAAGAGTCGATATTCTGACGCGCTTCTAGGACACTGGTTAGCCGTGATGCGGCGCGCATGGAAGTTTTGTAGGTCGGGAGCTGGGTCTAGCGGCGGGCATGGAAGTTTTTACGGGGCGGGCGGTGCAATTCGTAAACAGCTGCGGAAGTTTACGTAATGAGTGATATGTCTGAACCACTCTCTCACAGGCTCAAAACATGCCATCTCGCTCACTCGCCGGCTCTGGGCGGAGCTGTGTGTCGGGAGCGCAACACGATTAGTGAGTGAAAAACCAATTTAATGAAGGAGAGAACACACATTTTTGTTAGTGATGTGAAGTTACAATATGAAAAGCGGAGCGGGGTAACGTCACAACATTTATCTATTAAGATATTCTGGGAAGTATTTTTATTTACTACAGTCACAAAAAGGGAACCTAGGACGTAATTCTTCTACAAGTTATTTGAGATAATTTTAATTATAAAAATCACTCGACAACCTACAGGGATGTGGGTGGTATAGAAGACATGTTAATGGAATTCACATAATTAAAAGAAGTCTTTCATTACTTAGCCTACATCCTCGGACATGGAACACGGTAATCTAATGAGAAGGCGTACCGAGTTCAAGTCGTTAGACGAAAAAAAATAATTAATAAAAACATGAAGTTACACTTAGTGCAACAAAAAAAAATTAAAAAAAAGGTGGAGATCATGCTTCTTACCGGGTAAAACAGTATTTAAACGTGGGTTGTCCCAATATGATAGCCTGAAGCAAGAAGTAAGCTATTATACTGGACCACAAGGAAGAGAGATGCCAAGTAGGTTCGTATACTTGGAATTCTCGCCCTGCTCCTCCCAAATGAATAGCCAACAGAAGGTTGGGTTCCAGGAGGCACACTTAGGATTTCTGAATATACTTCGATTAGAATTTCTTTGTTAAACAAAAATTCACATGTATTGGGGTGAGCCCAATTTGACTTATGATTCTGACTGTACGAGACTAGTCAGGGTGTTAAAAGATAATAAACGTATGGGAACGGGTCCTCAGGAGCCCTTTAACCATAAATCAAGATATGATAAAACCTAAACTACAACTTTATTATATCCTTCGTATGGAACCTACCGATGGATCCACTATCACAATCCTTTAGTTCAAAAATTGTTCTTGATATTTTACGTACTACCTGAGACTTAATGAAGCGAGGAGCTAATTTTTTTGAAAAATATTGGGAAGCATTTGAGAGATAATGAGATCTTCTCCATACCAGCTGACCAATTGACAAGGATATGTCTTTACGACGCAAATTATAACGGTCCTTATTTTTATTAAAAGCTTGTACTAACGTTTGTGAGACTTTATTATATAGATTTTCTAAGGTGGAAATGTCATTCAATCTTTGTTTTAAGGGATCAAATGTTTCAGACGGGGAATCATGATTTATCTGTAGTGGCTTATAAAAAGAGGCGTGGGGAATGTACTCTCTACCGAACATCAAAAAATGTGGAGAATATCCGGTAGCAATGTTAGTCATAGAATTTAAACAAGAACAGATTTTTGGAAGATGTTTACACCAATTGCGTTGGTCCTCCTCTACTAATATTGCCAACAAGGTTACTAGAGACTGATTATATCTTTCGGAGACATTATGTTGGGGATGAAAATATGCGTTATATCTAAGATCATTTATTCCGTGGGAGTGTAAGAATTCTTTAAACTGTCGAGAAACAAACTGTTTTCCGTTGTCTAAAACAATCTGTCGAGGGATTCCAAAGACTTTAAAGATTCTTTCGTCTAAGATTTGAATTATACTACTGGTATTTGCGGCTCGGAGAGGAAATGCCCAAGTTATTTTACTAAAATTACAAACTATAGTGAAAATGTAACGGTTCCGCTTATGACTCAGCGGTAAGGGACCTATGAAATCCATAGATATACTTTCCATGGGACGTTAAATTTTTTTAGGGTATTTCATAAGACCATGGGGCATTTGGTTATTATACTTGTAGGCCTTGCATATTTCACACTCATTCACAACCTGTCTAACAAGAGGTAATAATCGTTTACAGAAGTATGTACGGGAAATAAATTCGTAGGTTTTTTCCATTCCAGAATGACAGTTTCCCTTATGGTAGTCCAATATGAGACTTTCTATCTTACACGCAGGGACAACCAATTTCCAAAGGTGAGTGGGAGAGTTAGACAAGGAATCTTTTTTATACCTAGAATAACGATACAAGTGTCCATCATTTATCATAAAATTAGTGAACGATTGGGGTTTTTGAAGACAAGAATTGTACACTTTTTTGTACCAGGGGTCTATAATATTTTCAAACGGTTCTGGAACAGATAGACTAGAAACAGGAATACGGCTCAATCCGTCGGCAAGGTTATTTTCGCAGCCACGCTTAAATACAAAAGTGAAATCAAACTGTGAAAGTCGGCAAGCCCATCTGGCTAACCTACCAGAAGGTGAAGAAATTGAGTTTAGGTATTTTAAACATCCGTGATCACTGACTACTGTAAAGTGTACTCCGTCTAAATAGCTTTTAAAGTGTTGTATAGAATCTACTATGGCGAGAAGTTCTCTCTCCGTGGTACTATAATTTCGTTCTGGACCGGACAATTTACGTGAATGATAAGCAATTATATATTCTACTCCATTAGAGTCTTTCTGGGACAAGAAGCTGCCCAAGGAAACTCCACTTGCATCACACGTCAATGTATACGGAAGGGAATAGTCTGGTGGTTTAAGGATTGGAGCGGAAATCATTGCTTGTTTCAAGGCTTGGAAGGCAAGTTCAGCTTCATTTGACCATTCGAATTTTTTACCGTTAAATTTATTACTCGTGAGGCGAGTCAAGGGAGAAGCAATCTTGGAAAAGTCCTTAATGAAACGCCTGTAATAAGACATTAATCCCAGGAATGAGCGGATTTCTTTACTGGTGGATGGTCTAGGATAATTCTTCATAGCACTAATCTTATCTGGGTCCGTATGAATTCCCTCCCTGTCAATAATATGACCGAGGTACTTAAGCGATGATTTACAAAACACGGATTTACTGAGCCTAATTGTCAAGTTGGCTTCTTTCAAGCGCTGGAGAACAATTCGTAAGGTGGAAATATGGGAATCAAAATCTGAACTACAAATCAAAACATCATCAAGGAAACTGAATACTCGTTGTCCCAAATCGGAGAAAAGCTTATCCATAATTCTCTGCATTTCGGCGGGCACGTTTTTAAGGCCGAAAGGGCAGGTAACAAACTGGTACATCCCTTTGGATTCTACATAGAAGGCTGTCTTAGGTCTGCTTTCTGGACTCAAAGGAATTTGCCAGAAGCCGTAGCTCAAGTCTAAGGTGGTTAAGAACTTGGTGTCTCTCAGATTATCCAACATATGGTTGATATTAGGGAGTCTATAAGAGTCTGAGACTGTGACCTCATTCAATCTTCTAGGATCGAGAACGAATCTAGCTGTGCCATCGGATTTTGGTACACAGAAGCAGGAATTTAACCAAGGGGAACGTGAAGGTTCTATTATTTTTAAAGCTATCATTTTATCTACCTCTCGACACATCTGAATTCGTCGTACATGGGAAGCTGGATATAATCTCTGTTTAACGGGCAAATTATCACCTGTATCAATGACATGAGAAACTACATTCGTCCTACCCAAACCCATTTTCTCAAAAGAAATATTCTCGAATTCATTCATAAGGTCATCCAAAATTTTCCTCTGCGACACTGTTAAATCGCTTATGGAGTTAAGACATTTAGGAGCTGAATCTACATTAGACGACTGTTGATCAGATATGGATGCTACCGTAACATGGGTTTTAGTGGGGAACAAACGAGGAATTATTCCTGACTTTTCCAGAAAGGGTGAACCCAAAATGAATTGGTCAGGAATGGAAGGAACAATAACAAATTTAACATGCTGAATTTTATTGTTGTAACATAGTGGCAAAACTATGGTACCTATAGATCTTATGGAATTATTGTCAACCCCACGAATATTTTGCTGACAATATTCAGGACGGAACCCTATTTCGACAAAAGACCGATATAACTGACCCCCTAGGACATTACAAGCTGATCCGGTATCAAGCAAGGCTCGGAGTTGTATTTGCGAGATAGAAAATAGCAAATAAGGGCGTCGATCTCTCTCGTTTATTACGGAAACTTTATTGACCTGCAATGTTGAAAAGAACAATTTAACACTCTGAATCCACGACAATCTTTCGCGAGCTGAGGTCTCTGGGCTCGGGAAAATTGCAGGATTCATTATTCGTTTTTTGAATTTCTAAGTGGGGGAGGCGGTTTACTCACGTCAGGTAAGCGTTGGCGTGGCACAGGATTGAAGGGTTTCCTAAACTGAAATGAATGAGCATTATTGGCACTGGGCCCTGACTTAGAGTAGCAGTTTCGAGCAATGTGACCTATACGTCCGCAGTGAAAACATTTAATCATAGGAGCAGAAGGCTGTTGAGAAGAAATTGATTGAACAGGGTGTTTCCTTACTATCTTAACTTTAGAGGGAGAGCGGGTTGGAACTGCAACCGAAACACACTCCAATTCCGTGCAAACTTCATCCAGCTCAGCAATTGAGTTCGGTCGCCTGGACACTAATACACTGGCATATCTGCTATCTAATCCCTTTCTGATGGCCTTTAGGATATCTGACATACGCAATGGAGACTGTAAGGACTGATTCAAAAGGGTTATACGTGAAATGTAATCACTAGCACTCTCCAAAGGTTGCTGTGATGCAGTTAAGATTTCCAATCGTCTGTTGCCTTCAGCATCAGGCAAATCGAAGCGCTTGATAAACGATTGTTTAAGCTGTGTCCAAGTTTTAACACTGTTATAAAATGTCCGGTAGAAGGTGAGTGCTTTTCCCTCCAAAAATTCAGGCAAGGCGGGGCCTAGGTTTTCCACTGGAAAATTTCGAGCTCGGGAAATTTCCTCCAATCTCAAAAAAAAATCCCTAACATCCTCGACACCGGAATAATGTTGAACTGGCCATGAACTAAAATTTACTGAATGTATAATGTGTGATTGGCTAACTGTAGGATTGGGTCTATCTAAATTTCTACGAACCGGTGTAATAATTAAATCATTGGAAACATTAGTATTTATCATTGTCACGGCTTGAGTGGGCGGAGAAGAAGGTACAAAACTATCACGAGGTGGATTAATTTCCGAGAGGCTATCAGGGCGTTGGATACCTAACAATTCCGAAGGGTGATTGTCACGCTGACCCACATCAGACAATAAGTTAGAATTGAAAAGTCTGCATTGCCTTCGCAGAGATTCAATACCTACATCTGGCTGGATACCTCTATTCAACAGTGCTTTAGAAAGTGTCTTGCATGTCGCCCTCTCCACACGCGGAATAACTCGATCGACCAGGGATGACATTATTAACAAATAAAACTACCGGAGTGTGACTATCTCAAACTTTGACTACCGTCGGGAATATTCGATCACAAGAAAGTCAAAAAAAATTAAAATTATCGAAGTTTTATCTCGACTTCACTCACTTATCCAACATTCAAGGGAGAAAGACCCTTTCTCAAGGAAAGTCATTGAATTATTGTGGCAGAACAGAGTACCCAAATGCAAAAAAATAAAAAAAATTAAAAAAAAATTTTAAGAAAAATTGCAACAAAACAAAAAAAACTTTTCTAGTTGCCGTCGGCTGAATTTATCTGTAGGTATTGCAAAACTTTACGGCTCTTGGCCCACAACAAAATTTTAGCAATTGCAGAAATTTAAATTGAGATAATAGAACTTGCTAATACTCAAGAGAGAAGAAAAGGAAAAAAGGCAACTTAATACACCATTATCAAAAAAAACTTTAAACACCAGAACACTGTGTTATTGCATTATTTAGTGATTTTCAAAATAATTGGATTATTAATTACGTTTCGCTCACCAATTTCCTGTCCGGCATCTATGTGAGTCAAGGGAGACGCAGACAAGGTTCCTCTGGATGTCTTCGAATCTTGACGCTGCTCGCATTGCCATCAGCTCGTTCTGGATTTGATGCTCACACGTTGGAAAGCGCCATAATTGTTACGTGTCTTTCTTAACAGTCAGAGTCGATGTGGATTGGAATCTGCTTCAGCTTCTCTTCTTCTTTTAACCATGAATACTTGCCTCGGCTAGTGTTGGTAGAGCTGACTCCGAACTCTCGGGTCTTTGGAAGTTCGATCCAGGAGGAGATGATGATTTTTAATCAAAGATGTTGTTCGATAATTTAAGAAACACTTGTTTATTGCGTTTAACAGGAAATTGAAAAATATACAAAAGTTCAGATTTATCACGTAATTCACGACAGTAATTGTATCAAATTTACAATCAATTATAAAAAGTTTGTTCATTCTTTCTAAAACAACAATAATAATCACTTTTCGTATCTATGAATATAATTGGTTGGATTCTAAGGAAATCGCGGTAAAATTGTTTGAGTTTCTCCAACTATCAGGGAGTACTCCAAAATTTATACGTCTGATTCCCACCAAGTGAGTTTATAGAATGCAATTTGAAACAAAGGAAAAAAATACTTAACGGTCGTTTTCTACTTGGGTCAACAGGTCCTTGATCATGTGACCATGGGTGAGAGAGATGGAAGATATCTGCCTCTCACATTCACCATACTCAGTAGCGAACGTCTGACAACCTGGGAATATAATCTACGTCGCAAATAATTAAAAAAGGGGTGGAGAGAAAGTGAGTGAGTGAAATGCATAGGCATCCATTCCACTTGCACTCGTGCAATAATATTAACATTTGGCAACAGCACCTGTGGACTACGTGCTTACACGCGCGTTCAACAGAAACCAAATTATATATAGATGCATACCTGTTAGTATAGGGGTAGGTATGCATAGCAATATTTGAAATTTATAAATAATATTCCGTACTATGAGACGGGTGAAGCTTCATAACAAAAATACATGCTACACCTATCAATGCTGCTAGAGCACAGAAAGTTATCAGGCCTCTATTCGGAGCCATATCCCTACACAAATTTCTATATTTACCTTGTGTTCATACATTATTTGAATAAAAAATCATTGATTTTATGCTACACGCAAGCCTTACCTGACGTATTCTGCTGTAAACTTCTCTTTATGTTCAACCATCCCATGTCTGAAAATCTGCTCAACATGATTGATCGGTTGTCTGAGCGATTCACACACACTTACCACTTACTCTCTCCACGTGTCCAAACCATTTCAACTAATTCACTTTCTTTCTTGCCACAACATCAATCTTTTAACCACTCGTTTACTAGATCTTCTACATAACCACTTCATTTCCTCTATATCTTTCTTCAACCATGTACAAAGTCTCGCAAGCATATTATGGTCAAATATCTATGTACAAAATACTCACCAGTACATAATAATTATTATATTTGGTATGTTTTCAGAATTTTTAACTTGGAAATCAGACATAGAAAAAACAGAACTAAATTCCTTTGTTGTAAAACACCGGAGCAAATTGCAAAAAGGTTCAACAAAAGTGTACTTCAGATGTCACAGAAGTGGATTTTTTACAAGTCGATCAACTGGTGCTAGGAGGATCAAGAGCCAAGGCACAAACAAAATAAATTCCACCTGTCCGGCTTCTATGGTAAAAGTTGTTCAATATTTTTTACTTGCATTGTAAGGTTTCTCTTGGGTAATATTTTTGTTAAATTATAATTGTGTATTTTAATCAGGTGGTGACTCTAAGTAGTGGAAAGCCTGTACATGTAATGTATCCGAAGAATCACTAATAAAAATCAAAAATAAAAGACTGGATAAGTGCCTGAGTGCATTGTTGAAATTTACTCGGGATAAAATATTTGAACGCATAATTAAACATTCAAAAAATAAATATTAATAAAAGGCTATGGATATACAAGAAAGTCATAAAAAGGGTGTGACTTGACACCACTTGACTTTAAGAAACTCTCTGATTCAACATGGGAAATCACGACAAACTCAGGGATGTATGAGGTGTGCAAAATTCTGGAGAAGTGTGATGACAAAAGTTGTAATTTAAAGTGCACGCCATTTGATGTCTGTACTCACATGTACATTTGTGATTGCAGGGATCATGTCATATATGCAAATATGTGTAAACATATTCACTACGTAACATTATCAACACAACTTGTCTCCACCATAGAGCCAATGGACCCAAATCTTGTATGTATGGAGAGTATAGAAAAAGCTTGCCAAGCAGTCAAATGATAATTATTTGGAGGAAGAAATAAATAAAAAGGCTCAAATGATCATTGGATTTATGTCCACCAAGACAACTTCCAGAAATGATTTATTAATTGTTGACAAGAAATTGGACGCCATTTTATCTATTCTAGGAAAAAATAAATACTAGTATGCCTCAAGAACCTGTAAACAAGAAGATTGTTCCTCAATCGAGATTTTACCATAAAGTGCCAAAGAAAAGAATGTCGAAATCCAACACATTGAAGAAAGGTTCAAGATCAGAAATACATAATGTCGATTGTACTTTGGCTAATAATGTGGAGTATATTCATGATGAGTTTGATCATAATTATTGTTAATTATTTTTTTACTTCTGGTTGTAGCGTAAAATGTAATTTTATTGTATTACTACTACTATCCTATCACAGTATATTATCCCAATTGTATTACTGCTAATTTTCCAGTGTGCACTTCTTGGCACTGTTAGCCAGAAAAGTCTGCTAAAAGACTTACTATATACAAGAAAACAATCTGTTTAAGTTTATGTTGTAAACATTTTGTGATGTTATGTACCTATACAAATTCTAACAACATTACACCTATTTTTCAGAAGTCATTTGATGTGAGGGATTTATTCATAATATATTGTTATTTTATACAGTCGAGCTACGAATGAGTTTATTCAACATAGATAGTAAGTAAAATTGTTAATAGGCAGGATCTTTAAAAAGTATTCAACAATCATTTATTGTTTATGTATTTTGATTAGGACTCTGCAAAGAACTCTCATGTATTAATTGAATATAATATTATTTTGTAGAACTCCATTTTAATTAAAGAAAAACACAAGAATATTGTGTGGTTCTACTATGTTTGCTGTCTGCAGTGACGCTTTTCAGTTTATTAGCAAATATCTTGTGTTTTTATTTAGTTAAGTCTCATGTGTCGTTCCGTTATTTATTTTCTTTCATTTTATTGCAGTCATCACTACCTGATGTTTAATTTTATACAAATTATCGTTATATTACCAACCTCGGTAGTCTAGTTGTACTAGCGGACACTTCAGATCCGAGGTCCCGGGTTTTATTCCCGGTCGGGTCAGAGTTTTTCACTTGAAATTTCTACCGGGGGACCGGTTGACTAGAAAAATTTGCTTCAGGCGATAAGTTCCGCCGGCTATACTGACACCTTTGTATAGAAAAGTGTGGTATTATATTTTTTTTTCTACAGTTGCTATGAATAGTGGTTTGTGCCAAATACTTAACATTCTAAGTACATGCATAGTTAATCCTGTAGTTTTATTTCTGATTTTTTTTTTATAAATGATCGAAATAGGAAATAGTAATAAACTATCTATAAAATAAATATTTGTGAACGTGCATTTATGACTATCAAAATTTTTTTTATTTTATCTCACAAATTTATTGATATCAATGTAAAGTTTATATTAGTTCAAAGTTATAATATTAATATAAAGTTTATTAAAATTCAAAGCTAATTATTAACTGTTTTATTTTAGTACACACATCTCTCTTTTTATGTGAATTTATCTCTATATACTTGTACTTGGATGTGCATACATACTTTACCCGACATAAACACATTTGTGCTGCGGAACATAGGTTGGCTTAGGCATCAAAAAGCTACCTTTGTTTCGGTGTGTTCATCTTCAACATGCTGCCTGAACCCTAAGGCACTTGAAATTCGCCTTTTTTCACTTTGATAATACAGATTGCACAAAACTCCTCTAAATAGTGAACCCTGGTTGCCTCCCTGTGCTGCCTTTAATGGATTGTTAAGGGTGAATGATGATATACAAAATCAATAATCTGTGCAAACTGAGAATGACTTAATATGAAAGAAATCGTGGTCCACTGGTTTTTGCAGGTTTTGGTCCATTTTTTATATATTTCTTTGTTAATTACAAAATACAATACATACCTATACCTATAATTGAGAATTACCCATACTAACATCATCATCCAAGTGGTTCCCTCAGTGCTGAGGATTGTGACCCCCATTCACCAGGTCAGTCCACTCTGCTCTACTCTCAGCCCGACGAAGTGCTTACTGCAGTGTGCCCCCCACAACTTCCGTTGCATATCTGGCTGGTATCCTTCCCCATCCTCTCCTATCCTACCTCCCCCGCTTCCTTCATTTGTTGCTTGTTCATGATTGCCTTACTGTGCCCTGACGCCTATGGTGATGGAAGGGGGATGTGTTCTGGTGTGCTTTATAAAACTTTGTCGTGGTGCGGGGGCTCCGGTTGTTGTCTTTGTGGTATGCCACAGAGGGAATGACGGGTCCAAACACCAGAACTTTTCGGGGGTAGGGGTATAAATGGGGCACTGGGCAGCAGCGATGTCCCAACTCTTTCTCCTTCAAAATGACACAGGCCACACAACAACCAAGCCCACTGTGTTACTGAAAGATATGGTGGACTACTGTACTACAATGCAAAAAAGCCTACATACTAACATAGCTCACCATTAAAAAGGGAGGTTTGGAATATTTCAGTAGAAACAAAAACACCAATTTTAGAATAAAAAAAACAAAATGTTACTCCACGAAAGAGATGTTTGTATGAGAAAATAGGCAACTTTTAAAATAGATTTTGACTTAAAATTTGTTGACAAAATACTTCAAATGTTATCAACTCAATCCATAACATGCTTATTTACATATATACATTTGATATTATTATGTTTCATATAAAATCTCGTGAAAAATCTAAGAAGGCCGCGAAGTAAATAATTACCATAGAGGGTACAGTTTATATATATAACACCACTGGGTTTTCCGGTGTTGAGCTGCGATTCTGTCAATTTATAGTACGTATTCTATGCTGTCAATATTAGCTGTGATTAGGCTTCCCCGGAAAACAAGACTAAGTAAGCTTAAGTAGTTTGTGAACGGTGTGTGCAGTTCTGTGACAAGACATTCAAATGACGTTTCTCATGCTCCAATGCACAGAACACATAATATACTCTCTATGCTCCAACGTGCTCCAATACTTCAGTTGACGTTTCAATATGATCAACGCGCATGCGCATCACGGCAGAACGCTATTGGTTGCTCCCATGCATCCCCGATCCGCTCGTAATTGTATTTGTTTTATCTGTGGTCAAATTGAGAATAGATTTTTCTGTATCATATTATTATTATATCCATAGAAAAAACTTTGAACATATCAACATTTCAAATTTGACGTATCCGTGTGTTTATTTTTGAAAAAAAAAAATGTGAAATAGCGCTCGCTCAGTCTTTGACAATGGAACCTTAATAATTTTCAAACTTATAATTTAAATTAGTTATGGTCGAATTTCGAGCCCTGGCCGACCACTAGTAAGTTATTATTGCTTGCTATATTGTTTCCATGGTGTTTAATATCTTCTAATATAAAAGAAAGTCGGGTAAGCGCGAACACTTATAACTCGAGATCGGCAGAACAGATTCTTCTGATGTTTGATTTATTGGATTCTTCTCCGGATAACACAATGCTATTAAAAAGTTGAAAAAAGAAAGTGCATAAGAAATAATATAAAATATAATATTAAAGTTATATCCTAGCCTCCCATTTCAACCTTAATCCAGTCTAAGCATCGCTTGAATCTAGATAAAGAAGTATTGGACTTACCGACTGCTAGTTGATTGGAAGATGAGACCGTCTCCAGAGTTCCATTGCCACAGTAGGGGTTAGCCTCTCTCAAGGTGGAATCTCCCGTAGTGGACACCAGCAATCTATCCTCGAAGCATCTTTTAGTCTGTTAAAAATAATTATTATTATTGAAGATTAATGAAAATAAAACTTTCATTCATAAAGAAACCCTTTATTAATAAAGTAGGTATTAGGTATACAGGGATCACTCGACATCATATCTTGGAGAAGGCTTTATTCAGGCCATTTAAATCACGATAAGACTTTTACTTAGAGATACAATTTGTACATTCATTACGAAGAAAAACCACACGACGTGCAACAATTGTCACAAGAATCTCTACATAATTGGAACGTTGTGCACCAACAAAGCCAATAGGCAATAAAGATCAGACATAACAAAAATGGATATATTCATATCCTGGCGCTTAATACATGAAAGCAGTCGCAGTCTTTAAATTTTGTTGCTTTCTTGTTCTGAATAATTTTCAACTTTTATCTCTATACCTATTTCATTAATTAGGTATTGAATATCTACTTGTTGTATACATGAGATTTTTCGACATGTTGAACATGTCGAGAATTCTCATGATTAGGAGTTTCGGAGACATAAACATTACCACCTAAGGGGTAGGATGTTTGTCGACCTCCTAGTGGTCTACCCCGGGTTAAGCAAACAGACAAACAATTGGTGCTGCAACACAGCAATTAGGCGCTATATACATAAAGCATGAAAAGTCAAATCAACCGAAACTAAATTAAATATGAGAAATCTGAAAAACACTAGAAGCAAAAAGCAAAACAGTCCTTCTCAGGACTATCAGACTCGCAACCTGGAGGATTGCTTGAACATTTGCCATTTTAACATAGAGGGCATATCCCTTTCCAAATGTGAGCTGCTAGCGCGCTTGCTGACAAAACATAATGTGGATTTGATCGCATTACAAGAGACCCACACAAAGGACGATGAGGACTTGAACAGGAGAGGACAAATTCCTGGGTTCTCTCTCGTGGCGGCTGTACACAGCGATGTGTATGGTATTGCTACTTACGCTAGGTCCGACTTAGATGAAATTAGAGTCCTTAATTGTAGCACTGAAAACAACATATTCTCCATCACTATAGAAGTGGACGAAATCAAGATCACCAACGTTTACAAACCACCAAATGAAATTTGGCCTACGCCCCCCCTCCCCTTTTATCAACACCCGGCAATTTATGTGGGTGATTTCAACAGTCATCATACTACATGGGGATACGACCATGCAGACCAGAATGGGGATAGCATAAGTGAATGGGCTCAAGTGAGCGCACTAGACCTACTGTACTGCGCAAAAGACAGGGGCACCTTCCACTCAGCTCGCTGGAGGAAGGATTATACACCTGACCTTAGCTTCGTGACAAGTCCAAACACAAATGTTAACGATAAAGCCTCAAGAATTGTATTGGATGATTTTCCCCATTCACAACACCGTCCTGTTGTGGTTAGTTATGGAATCCGTGTCCCTCTAACATCTTCAGTGCCCCTGCCAAGGTGGAATTTTAAAAAAGCCAAGTGGGAGTGTTTCTCGAGAGACCTGGATAACATTATACAACATATTCCATGCCAAACAGAGTGTTATAACAGGTTTGTGGGAGCAGTTTTGTCATCTGCAAAGAAGAACATCCCGCGAGGTTTCCGTAGAGAGTATATACCAGCCTGGGATGATACATGTGAACAATTATATAAAAAGTACCAAGAGACACATGAGGGTACTATTGCTGATGAGCTCTTGCAAACCCTGAACCGCGGCCGCCAGGAAAGATGGAGTGAGACAGTGGAAAATATGGATTTCCGCCATTCAAGCCGGAAGGCTTGGACTACACTACGAAAACTGGGAGCTGCTCCACCTAGACTTCCAAAGGTTTCTCCCACCACACCGGTGACCGCAGATGACATAGTCAAACACATGGTGTCTACCTCGAGAGTCTCCGTCAACAAAGAACGAGTTAGAGAAGTCGGCCGGGACCTGAGAAACCATAAATCCAAACTATTGGATAACGCCACTTTTTCTGAGGAATTTTCACTGACAGATATGAAATTGGCGCTGAAAAATGTTAAATGTGGAAAGGCAGCCGGAATGGATGAAATATATCCTGAATTTATCCAAAACATGGGCCACCGAGCAAAGGAATGGCTTTTAAAACTCATGAATGAGATATTGAAATCAGCTAAACTTCCGAAAATCTGGAAACATTCAAGAGTTATTGCTGTCCTTAAGCCGGGGAAGGATGGAAGCCATCCTAGCCATTTCAGACCTATTTCCTTGTTATGTGTTCCGTATAAGCTTATGGAAAGGCTCGTGCTTCAGCGCATCGCTACATCGATAGACGCAGTTGTCCCTATTGAGCAGGCTGGATTCCGAGCTGGCAGAGATTGCTGTGAGCAGGTGCTTGCCTTGACTAGCCGCGTTGAGGCGGGGTTTCAAAGAGGACTTAAATTTTCAGCAGCCTTTGTAGACCTATCGGCAGCCTACGATACCGTATGGCGCAATGGTCTTCTAGGCTCGCTAAAACAATACCATGCCGAAGAATCTTTAATCTCTTAAATAGCATGTTGTCATGTAGATATATAAGAGTCTCACTAGAGGGAAAAGAGAGCCGCACCAAAGTTTTGAATGATGGCCTTCCACAGGGATCCGTGCTGGCCCCTGTGCTGTTTAACCTTTACGTGCACGACATTCCCAGGACGGAGTCGACTATGTTCCAATACGCAGATGATATTGCCCTCCTGGCTGCGGATAAAAATTTGAATATGGGGGCTTGTAAGTTGGAGCGTGACTTGGAAAGACTCTCAGAATACTTTAAAAACTGGCGACTTAAACCCAACCCTAATAAAACAGAGGTTGCAACCTTCCACCTTAATAATAAGCAGTCTAAATCCGAAATAAACGTACGCTTTGGAGGGGTCCTGCTGAAGCAGACTGAGCACCCAAAATACCTGGGTGTAACTTTGGATCGTACTCTCACTTTTAAAAAACACATCGACTCCCTCTGCGGTAAACTAAAAACCAGAAATAATGTTATACAGAAACTGGCAGGGTCGGGATGGGGTGCTCGCGCTGAGACATTGCGCACTGCGGGGCTATCACTTGTCTACTCAACCGCTGAATATTGCGCCCCAGTATGGAACGGAAGCACCCATGCCAAAAAAGTGGACATCCAACTTAACTCCACTATGAGAACTATATCTGGTGCACTAAAGCCCACCCAATGCCAGTGGCTGCCCGTTCTGGCGAATATTGAGCCCCCTCACCTTCGTAGAGACGCTGCAACACTCAGAGAATGGACAAAAGGCATTAACAACACCTCCCTTCTCAACATGGCATTGAGAGATATTCCACCTGAAAGACTGAAGTCAAGGAGGCCGTTCTGGTCTAGAGCGCAGGTGTTGGAAAACAGTAATTTCACTGCGGAACAAGCTTGGCGAGATGAGTGGAGGAGGGTAGACACTAGAAATAAGTTCCTGATAGCAGACCCAACTAAACGAGTGGATGGGTTTGAGCTGGACCGCAGGGAGTGGGTGAGACTAAACCGCATCAGAGCGGGCTGCAGCAGAAGCGCAGCAGAGCGTTACAAATGGGGCTATATTTCAGACCCTCGATGCGACTGTGGTGCTGCTTCCCAAACCCTGCAACATATCGTTGGTGATTGTCCTATATATGGGTTCCACGGGATGATGGAGGATTTTAACTTTTTGACGACCGAAGCCAGAACATGGCTGAGGGATATTAACATAATTTTATAGTTTTAATTTTTAAATTTTATAGCGCCTGACAACCATACGAGTATATATATACCACCTAATGGCGAACGATGTTAACGTAAAGTGACCACAATAAGCCAGGCTTCGAAATAACAATATAAGACGGTCGTCAGCCCGTAGTGGTTTGTTCCATTTAAAAATCGAACATCAGTAATGAATTGTCATTAGTTGTTATATATATTCGTCATATTTATCACTTACTTATACTGTAGTATACGATTCTTTCTCGATGATGTTCTAAACTCCAACAATCTCCTCTTCTTCTCCTAACCTTTTTTTTTTTTTTTTCTTAGGGGATATTTTGCGCTCCGACCTGAATTGGTCTATTGTGCTTCCCCTACTTGCTCATGGTGTTACCCAATTAGAGCTTCCCCACTAATCCCAGACGCTTCAGAAAGTCCAGCATTAGGAGGGGATCCAAGGTGGCGAGGTCCTCCACCTCTATCCTGTGTTTTCCAAAACTTCTTGCTCTCGCATAAACCATTCTCCTAACCTTAAATACTTGCCTCGGCTAGTGTGGTAGAGCGGGCTCTGAACTCTCGGGTCTTTGGAAGTTCGATCCAGGACGAGATGATGTGATTTAATTAAAGATGTTGTTTGCGAATTTAACAGACACTCGTTTATTGCTTTCAAACACAGGAAATTGGTACAACAGTTCAATTTTAACACTTATTACACCAAAGTATGTGTACTTAGATTAATAACACAATTATGCAAAGTTCTTCCAGAATAATCAAAGCTTTTATCTATCAATGTGAATTTACTTGGTGTGATTCTAACAAAAACGCGGCAAAGTGAGATACTCCAACAAGGGGAGCACTCAAATTTTATAACGTCATCACTAGACCAAGTGAGTTTCGGGAATCCATTTACATTACAGGTGTCGGCGTCTCCTAACGGCCGTTTTCAAGTTTCGACAGGTATTTGGTCATGTGACCTGGAGTGAGAGAGATGGAAGCATCACTCTTTCACACATACTACCTTGATTAGCCAAAGTCTGACAACCCTGCAAAAGAATCTACGTCGTAGTTAAATAGAGAAAGGGGTGTGGACTAATTGGCTGAGTGAAATGCATAATCTCGCATCCCACTTGCACTAGTACAATCATTTTAAATTTGACAACACAGCACTTGTGGTCTACGTCAAAATTGCACGAGCAAAGAAACCAAATTATATATCGATGCATACCTGTTCGTATAGAGGTGGGTATGTACAGTACAATATTGAAATTTTATAGAAGTTATTTCGAACTAGGAGGCGAGTGAAACCTCAAACAAAAATACATGCTACAAATCGATTTTAAGTTATTTAAAGAAAAAAAAGAAAAAAAAGAAAGACTCTAAGTACACAAAAACTTGCTTGTGGAGCAACTAACCCACAAGAGTAGAATCAAAAGAATTTAAATATCAAATTAGAACATTTAACTTTTAAAAGATCTGAAGTTATAAAAGGTATACAAAAGATATCTCCTTTAAGTACATAAAACAAGTATCAGAAGCGAACGAGTGCAATAGAAAATTCATATATTAATGAAGAGTCATGAAGTGACTTCATAGTGGCTTGATTGTGGAAACATGGCACAGACCTCCCGGAAGTTAGAATCTAGGATTTGACAACTAGTTTGTTTCACATAAATCACACAGGGCCCTTATTCATAACTTTTCACACTTACATTTATTCCTCATTAATTGCTATCAAACGGTTGAACAAACCCTAAAAGAAAAATTAAAAGAATTCAGAAATCAAGTTCAAAGCAGAGATCGTAAACCAATAATTCCACAATCAAATAAGAAAATTTAATTAATACTATTTAACAATCAATCTGTCAAGAGGTAGAGTGTGACAGAATAGGTAACATACACAAAAAAAGAAAATTTAAAAATAAAAGGCTGTATACAATTCTTCCTTTAACAAGGATATCACTTAACAATACCTAATAGTGCTTACTTGTATTATTATTATTTCTGATTTTAAAATGCCCATAACATTTTTCAAAGTGAGAAATGTCCACTAGTATTGATTCACTTTTTCACTGTTTAAATTTAAAGCACACCTAAAGTTAGCTTTTAGCTCAAAGATTTGGAGAGATCTAATTTAGGTGTTTCTGGTGTTTTTACAGTTTTCATTTAATTACTTACATAAAAATATCCATTATTACTTACAAGGTATCTAGTAAAAAAAAAATTCAACAAGTTAATGTTGCAATAAGTATCCGCTTGCCCAAGAATACGGATTCGGAGAAGAATAGATGTTATATTTCTCGCTAGCTCAAGTTCTTACTAATTCAGGACACAAATAATAGATTAAGGACGCCACCTAATTTTGAGGCTGAAGTGAATAAAATTAGGAAAATTCCACAAGAAAAAAAAAATAATTTAATATAACCCCTTGACAAGAGAGAAAATTAGCTATGCCTAAAATATAAGATTGAGCCGAGGATCCATCATTTCAATCAAATATAAGATTTAAAAAAAATACTTAACACGAGTTGCAACTCTAATAAGAATAAAAAAATTAAAAATTAGACAATTAGTTACTACGGCTTTTCAGTAGACTAACGCTTCGAGTCGACTAAATTTTATGACATAGAAAAGAATTATGCTCGATTATGAACATAAAAATTATGGAATTATGACACTGCATCAATATTTGATTTATTGATGTGTCAAAAGAAAACGACATTCCATAAATGATAAATTAACATGAGTGCCTATTTTTAGCTAGCAATGCTATAACGAAAGATGTCATTTATACATCAGATACCGTGCTTATCATAGCACAGATTTACAAGTCCGGCATAACCAGAAATGTACCAAAAAAAATATTAGCAACACACATTGTCATAAGTGCGCTTTGCTCATTTACAATTCTTAAAACCTTAAGAATGTACCAAAAAAAAAAAATCTTCAAAACAAGAAGATCAAGGTATGTCCAACTAGAACACAAATAAAACTTCTACTGTTCTCTATTATATTTACCAAAAAAAATATATGTAGTCATTTACTCAAAACAAAAAAAAAACTTGAAACTATACCGTTCGTACATCACAATTAATCCAAAAGTTGACAGACGCAGAACACAGGAAAGAAAAAATATATTTATAACAGTCGTAGAATGATAACGGGTTAATGAACTCAACAGTTGATATCAACTTTATTATTCGCCACTAAACTCAGACCGAAAAGTGTTTTGCAACAAACGAATCAATATGCATTAAGGTCCTTCATTTGGCTAGGCTCGCGCCAAAAGATTATTTTCCGTGGTTAGGAAATATTCGATAATTGGTTTTGCTTATTTCTTCTCTCACACATACGTTGCCATCCTACCATCTCGCTTGCTCTATTAGCGGGGCGCTGAGTTGCAATGTGACTTGGCAGGAAGTTAACCTACGCAAATTACTATATAACTATCCTTCTTTCGCACACGAAATTTATAAGTTGTTTTGCTCACACCTAGCTTCGTCACAACAACCTGCAGAAAACGCAATAATAATTCTTTGGAGCCGGTCATTGGATAGGAAATTCAAAATACAATTGGATCGCGGAGCCATTAGCTAAAGGCTACACCAGAATAATTTATTTAAGTATGGGGGAGACGATAATACAAAAAAAATATCTTTTATAACCAAATTGGTACCAGACTTTTAATCAAACTTTTAAACATTGAAATTTACCCCTTAAATCTTCTTCTTTTTCTCGCAGCCTCTGTGGTGAAAATTCTATCAAACTTTTTAAAGTTTTACGCTATGCTTTATTAACTAATCTAAGGTCAACTGTCGAAATATGGTGCAATGGAAACTATTGGCTGACGCGAAGAAACTAATTAAATATGATGGTTTATCCCTACTCATTCTTTCGATGGGAAACGAACTGCAATTTTCAAACTGTAACGCCGTGTAATTTCGTGAAAACTTATTTTAAACCAACCACCGAAGTTTGTCTCTTCCTCCAGCACACCAATACACCTCCATCATATTATCTAGCACGCTATTGTGGTGAGGAACACCCAATAGTATAGGACATCGGAGCTTATTATTTCTTAACCTGAATCTAATTTAACAATATAGAAAGAGCTCAAATAACAAAAGAAAATTCCTTTAACACCGCCATTCGGCACCAAGATTCAATGAGATAACTTTAACTAATGAAAATCACTCACTAAAACCTAATGCAGTTTTACAGTATGGGGAAAGTCTCTTAAGGCTCTGAACTAGAATCAGACTTATTTACCTACTCCAAGTCTATGATATTCGTAACACAAAAAGGAATGATATTGTCACCGGTGGACAATTCAGGATTAATTCTAACGTGCTTCAATAATTTGGAACTATGTCAAAAGCGAAGGACACAAACATAAACTAACATCGGTGTTCAATGTCATACCAAAATTTACTCAGAACAGTAGAGGCACACTGACCCAGATACAATTGTCGAAGGTCAGTTACATCTAGAGCGGGCTATGGTCTTTGACGGGGAGGAGCGGAGTGCCGCACAGTGGTCCCACAGAGAAATTTAGGGCGCCAAAATTTGAAAAAACGAAATGTACCAGAGAGACAAACTAGCTATGATCTGATGTACTGTGACTGTGACCTTGAAGGCTTCTAGTACCGCATATGATAACTCGCTCGAGGTACGTCTCGTTGCTATGGAGACGCTATAAGATGGTGGTTATCTACAGCAACTGGTATTGTCAATTTGTGTGTGTTTTTCAAGCGCGTTTTACAGTGACTTGTTCCGGTATTTTAAAATTAATAAACATGGTGTTTTATTTAATTTTTCTCGCTGAATACGAATCTGTGCTCGTTCATTACTGTAATTTTATCGGTAGTCTGTAAATTTGCATTTGAAGAAAGTACTTTTTAGTCACTTTTAACTGGCTATATGTAGTGTTACAAAATTTTCCCATCCTTTCCCATAAAAACTTTTCAAATAAAAGTTTTTCCTTAAAGCCAGTACTATCACCTACATCACGTACATTTCCCCCGTTTTCCCCCTAAATCCTTAAAATGTGATTTACATATACCACTAAGTTAGAGATTACTATTTTTAGTTCTTCAAGCAATCATGTTTTTTTATTATTGAAATTTAATTTGAATGCTCAGGAGACGTTGGTTGTACCTACCTCACTATGCACAATAGCCATGCGGGAGATGCCTGTTATTGGAGCACTGGAGATTATATGTTTTTGTTTCATGATTTCTTTTTTTTGTGTTGTTCAGTGCTCTGTTGTGTGTCTCTTATATAAATAAATTAATTCAGTTACTAAAAGAATAATTTGATCCTTTTTTGTATTTTGATTTTACCTCTCAGGAAAACTGTCCATTATGAATAGGGGTGCTATCCTTTCAAATTTGTCACCTGATAACAGAATACAACAGTTTACTCTCCATATCTTTTACTTGTCTTATACTATTTGTCTCTTCCACTTAGGAATAACATGAACAATAGAATAGTCTAACTGTATCTTTCACCCCAAAAACAATAATACGTATGCATTTATTAGATAAATCAATACTACTCAAAGATCTTATTTCTACACGGACGAAATTAAATAACCCTTTTTAGTAGTGGACTTCATTTAACAAATTTTGTCTTGCTGTTATGGTAGGGCAAAACCGACAACAACGAAGGTTCGTCATAATATGATGGAATTTTTTTCAATATTAGAGGCCAATATTGAAGATTAACTTGTTGGATTTGGAACCATTGGGGCTTATGACCCTCGCATTAGCGGCTGGTTTAGAATGATCATTTTACACTATAGAAACTATTCACCATTAGGTTCCATTGATCCAGGTTTTTACCTCTCCAGCGATGTCAGCCGTAACCGCCAGTGGCCTGATGGCTACTGGCGGCAGGCTTCTACACACATCGTAGGAGCATTGGTTCAAAGCCTGCCTCCGACATCGCTGGAGAGGTAAAAACCTGGATCAATGGAACCTAATGGTGAATAGTTTCTATAGTGTAAAATGATCATTCTAAACCAGCCGCTAATGCGAGGGTCATAAGCCCCAATGGTTCCAAATCCAACAAGTTAATCTTCAATATTGGCTTCAAATATTGAAAAAAATTCCATCATAAATAAGAACCATCTATAGTAATGTAGATAAAGTTATCAAAAATATTACGAATATTTGATAAGTTAGTATGAACTTAACCATACAAATGTTAGAGAAATTAGAATAAAATGTGTACAATTAATGTGCCGAGCGCATACAAGAGAGCCATCTCCCGGTAAAAATGAGGTAATCATATCGGGTCCTACCAGATGGTCCTCAGATAATGTAGGTAGCTTTAAAATAATCTCTCGATCATTTCGATAGATGTCGCCATAGAAGGATTCTTGTATAAGACGTTTAGATATGTAAAAATTGACGACCTAGCTGTAACCGCCAGTGGCCTGATGGCTACTGGCGGCAGGCTTCTACACACATCGTAGGAGCATTGGTTCAAAGCCTGCCTCCGACATCGCTGGAGAGGTAAAAACCTGGATCAATGGAACCTAATGGTGAATAGTTTCTATAGTGTAAAATGATCATTCTAAACCAGCCGCTAATGCGAGGGTCATAAGCCCCAATGGTTCCAAATCCAACAAGTTAATCTTCAATATTGGCTTCAAATATTGAAAAAAATTCCATCATAAATAAGAACCATCTATAGTAATGTAGATAAAGTTATCAAAAATATTACGAATATTCGTCATAATATTTCGCCATAGACTACATAACGTAATACAGAGACCTACCCGCTAGTCCAAAAATGGACTCGGCAGCGATTCAAAAAATGGATACCCCACACGAAAAATTTTGAATTTGCCCCCCTCCCCCTGTCACCCCATTTGGTTTTTTCGCAAAAATAAGTCCAAAAATGGACTCAGCGACACAAAAAACATATATTTTGATACCCCACACGAAAAATTCCAAAAATATTAAGATTTGCCCCCCCCCCCTGGCACCTCATTTGGTTTTTTCGTATAAAAGGGTCCAAAAATGGACTCAGCGACACAAAAAACATATATTTTGATAGCCCACACGAAAAATTCCAAATATAAAGATTTACCCCCCCCTGGCACCCCATTTGGTTTTTTCGCAAAAATAAGTCCAAAAATGGACTCAGCGCCTCGAAAAACCCCCCATACACCAAAAATCAGAATTTTGGCGCCCTAAATTTCTTTGTGGGACCACTGTGTGCCGCACGCAAATATAGGTGTGTAATTTACGGAATGAATCATATGTCTGAACCACTCTCACACAGGTTTAAATCCTGACATCTCTCTTACTCGCTTGCTCTTAGACGGGGCGGACCTAAGCGGTGTCGAACGGGGCAGACACGGTTAGTGGTGGAAAGAACAATTAAATTTTTAACAGGGGGAGCTCTGTGTGTGGGCCGCGCATATACTTGTAGGGATGGAAAGACTCAATTTGCATAATAGAGCGTCGTAATCGTAAGGCATTTTCGTAACTTTAATTTATTAACATACAAAGGGAAGCATTTTAAACTCAAGCACAAAAAGAAAACTAAGAACAGCAATTCTACCACAAGCTATTTGAGATAATTTTAACTATCGAAATTCACTCGTTAAACTTACAGGCAGTTTTGCAGTATAAATGAAACATTATTTAAATTTATTATTGGGCTAGTATGAAACTTAACTGCCCAGCCAATGTATATGGACATATAACACGGTAATCCAATGAAAAAGAAGAAACTTATTGAACAGGGTGCTTATCACCATTTCGAACTTAAAGGGAGAGGGGGTTTGAACAGAAACTGAAATGCACTACAACCTTACAAAAATTTTAACTCACATTCTTCACACCGGGATAGCATTGAACTCGCCAAGAAATAAGGTTTACTGAATGAAGTATATGCGTTCTATCAACGGAAGTATTTGATCGTTCAAAATTTCAACGAATAAATGCAACAATCACTTTGTTGTAAACATTAGCGTTCACCGTCGCTACTGTCTGATTTGCCGGTAAGCTGGTAAGAGAAAAAAAAATACATCGAGGTGAAATAATTTCTGCGGGAATAATCGGACGTTAATTACCTAACAAACTTGAGGGGTGATTGCTATGTTGCCCTACATCAACCGATAAGTTAGGATAGTAAAGTAAACATTGTCTATGCAGGGACTCAATCCCTACCTGAGGCTGAAAGCCTTTATTCACGAGAGGAATAACTTGATCGACAAAAGATGACATTTTTATCAATCAAAACCACTGAAGTGAGACATCTCTAAATTCGACTGCCGTCGGGTGCATTTGTTAAGATGAAAATCACTTACTATAAAAATCTTAAAAGTTCCATCTCGACTTCCCCTGCTTATCGAATATTTAAAGGAGGATGACTTTATCACAAGGAAAACTATTGTGGCAAAACAAAATATTTAATTGTCAATAAAACACGATGTTATAACTGAACACTGATTTTATTTAATTACATTCGGTGCACATATTATTTTAGTTCATCACGCCATGACAGATACAAAGGGAAGTGCTTCTACAAACCAAAGTCACTTCCTCTTCTGTGGGCCATAGACAAACATCATAAAACAATAATTATATTATCAACATCTCTCCTTTTATATTTAAAAAAAAGTTACACACATGAACATTACAATTATATGCTATATGCATACATATATGTATATATACATCAATACACTATACTTATATACTATATATCAATTCAAAGTATGAGACTTAGAGCAGCTGCATTTGTCACTCCCAAATACAGTATATCATACAAGTAATTTTCACATACTTAAACCTATGTAAATTAGACAGTTCAAGATCACCAAAATGTTAAACTGTCCAACCCACAAATAATAATTAACTTTATAAAATCAAACTAGTCAAATTCTGAGAAGGTGAATCTTTTTGGTACTTTAACTACTCTTCCAGACCTGGTTTGGTTATTGAGATTACAATACCCTGGATCTGGGTTAATTGTCTGATTCTGTTCCTCATGAAAACCTGCACATGACGATGAAGCCACAGTATCCTCCCCAATGGACCGCGATGGAGAGGTCGATGGTTGTTGTGTATAATCACCCTTAGAAAAGACACTCTTATACTGACTACACTCTACTCTTGACTTGTCATATTTGAGATGTATCCTATTTCTCCTATATTCTACCCCTTCTTTTGATTTTATAACATATGATCTAGGATACCTATCACATTTGCTAACTACAGTTGCTGGCAACCAGTGACTATTTGGAGATTTTTTGTACAATACTGGTTTAACATCTTTTTGTAGTGTAATTGTACAGATATCAGGCAAACAACCCAGCTCCTGAAAAAGATTGTGATATTTACTAATTATGTTATTAACATTACATATTCTATGATCCATTTTGTGTTGTGAGACATTACACATAATATTATTTTGTATTAAGTTCAGTTCTTGACACGTGTTTATGCCTATTATAGATTGACAAGGAACATTTACAATAATAAATGAAATTTTTGCTCGCTGCTCGTTATTGTAAAGACATTGCAGAGTGCATTTGCCTATAACTGGTATATTTGTTCCATCAAATGTGGACAAATTAGGAAGATGTTTTCTCTCTATACACTTATCAGCAATATTGAGTGTTCTAAATGTACTCAAACTCATTGCATTACACATTGCACCTGTGTCTAGTATACAGTTAACTATATGATTATTAATTCTTAAAGCTAACTTCCAACAATTGATATCCGAAATAATACTGTTCATATGTATAGTTGACAGTCTCAAATTGATTGACTCACCTTGTTGTTCATCCTCATTATTACCTATCATGTTGATGTTTTTGCACATCCTTGCATAGTGCCCTCTTCTATGACATTTTCTGCATGTTTCCTCTAAAGCTCTACATTGTCTAGTCTTATGAAAATAGCCACATCTAGAACATCTCTGATAGGACGACGCACCCCCATCGTAGGACCGTCCTCCAGCTGGTGGTGATGGTGACCTGTGTGATGGTCTCCTATCTCTCTCTGACTTCCATCGGTGTCGGTCATGGTCCTCCTTGTAATTTCTTTTCTCTTGTGTCTTGTTTATTTGTCTCACCATATGAGTCGGGTCGTTTAGTAAACTGACATCCCTCTGAGACATAATCATAGTTTTTGAAATGTTTACTGCTTTCTCAAGGGTTAAATCGCTTTCTTGTAGTAGTCTTTCCTTAATATTTTGTGTATACATGTTGGCTACTAAAATATCTCTAAGAAGGGAGTCTTTTAGAGTTCCAAATTCACAATCTGCAGCTAAGTTATTTAAATCTCTAATGAATGATTCTATATTTTCTACTTCTGTTTGTCTTCTAGTGAAAAATTTGTACCTACTCATTGTAACATTCTTCTTTGGTAGGTAGTGATTATTAAATTTCTCTATCACCTTGGCGTACTTCACTGTTTTAATATCAATATTAAAAGAATTGTATACTTGCAAACCTTCATTTCCAATGCAGTGTAGCAACTTGGCTATTTTCCTCATGTCTTCTACTTTGTCACTATCAGTTGCAATCAACATCAGTTCGAATTTTTGTAAAAATTCTTGCCACTTCTCGTTTTCCATCTTGTCTATCTTGTCTAACGATGACATTTTTGTGTTATATGTCTCTTCCCTCGCGTGCGTAGTATTTAAATTCGATTTTTTATTCGTCTCTTCCATTGCGTTTACGGTATTTAAATAATTACCCAAATGTCACATTATTTTCACAAATAATTAGCTCTGAATCTCTGAATTCTGACACCATATTTAATAGTCAATAAAACACGATGTTATAACTGAACACTGATTTTATTTAATTACATTCGGTGCACATATTATTTTAGTTCATCACGCCATGACAGATACAAAGGGAAGTGCTTCTACAAACCAAAGTCACTTCCTCTTCTGTGGGCCATAGACAAACATCATAAAACAATAATTATATTATCAACACAAAATACCTAAATGCAGAAAAAATTAAAAGAAAAAAATTGCAACAACAAAAAAAATTCTTTCTAAGTTGCCGTCGGCCGAAATTATCAGTAGGTATTGCAAAAATTCATTGCCTTTGGCCCAAAAAAAATTTAAGTGACTTTCAGAATTTAAAATTGAGATACTAGAACTCGCTAACACTTAAGAGAAAAGAAAAGAAAAAAAAGGCAACTCAATATACCATATCATTATCTCAAAAAAAAATTCTAAACACCAGAACACTGTTATTATTGCATTATTTAATGTTTTTCAAAAGAATTGGATTATTAGTTACGTTTCGCTCACCAATTTCCTGTCCGGCATCTATGTGGGTCAAGGGAGACGTAGATAAGGTTCCTGGATGTCTTCAGATCCTGGCTCGCTCTCGATGCCATCAACTCGTTCCGGATTTGATGCTCCGCGTTGGAAAGCGTCATTGTAATATACGATTCTTTCTCGATGATGTTCTAAACTCCAACAATCTCCTCTTCTTCTCCTAACCTTAAATACTTGCCTCGGCTAGTGTGGTAGAGCGGGCTCTGAACTCTCGGGTCTTTGGAAGTTCGATCCAGGACGAGATGATGTGATTTAATTAAAGATGTTGTTTGCGAATTTAACAGACACTCGTTTATTGCTTTCAAACACAGGAAATTGGTACAACAGTTCAATTTTAACACTTATTACACCAAAGTATGTGTACTTAGATTAATAACACAATTATGCAAAGTTCTTCCAGAATAATCAAAGCTTTTATCTATCAATGTGAATTTACTTGGTGTGATTCTAACAAAAACGCGGCAAAGTGAGATACTCCAACAAGGGGAGCACTCAAATTTTATAACGTCATCACTAGACCAAGTGAGTTTCGGGAATCCATTTACATTACAGGTGTCGGCGTCTCCTAACGGCCGTTTTCAAGTTTCGACAGGTATTTGGTCATGTGACCTGGAGTGAGAGAGATGGAAGCATCACTCTTTCACACATACTACCTTGATTAGCCAAAGTCTGACAACCCTGCAAAAGAATCTACGTCGTAGTTAAATAGAGAAAGGGGTGTGGACTAATTGGCTGAGTGAAATGCATAATCTCGCATCCCACTTGCACTAGTACAATCATTTTAAATTTGACAACACAGCACTTGTGGTCTACGTGCAAAATTGCACGAGCAAAGAAACCAAATTATATATCGATGCATACCTGTTCGTATAGAGGTGGGTATGTACAGTACAATATTGAAATTTTATAGAAGTTATTTCGAACTAGGAGGCGAGTGAAACCTCAAACAAAAATACATGCTACAATACCTACTTTTTTGTATTTAAATATAAAACAAATAAATATTTACAAATATAACAAATTGAGTCACGCCAAATCTTTTAAGATTTGTCGGCGTGTGCTCTTTCTATGTTCATGTTAAAATAAAAACTCAATCATAATATTATTCAAGGTTTCCTTTATCTCCCCGCGCACCCAATTCTAACACGCGAACCGCCAGTGAATAAAATACCACATCAAAAACATTCTAAAACCACGAATGTTGAATGTACGGAATCCCGTGTCTAACATTCAACTCCTTAGAGGTCATGGGGTTGTGTCCCACGTGAAATCCCCTCTCCTATAGCCCGAATGATGCAGCTTTTGCAAAAAAACAGTCGAGTCACAGAGCCTCAGGTGGCAAGACGTTGATTTCGCCTAGAAGGTAGGCGGGATGTACCTTCAGAACATTTTTCGGAAGCAACTTCGAGACGTTGAATGGTTCCGAGCGAAGATTGTAAAAGGTACCAATGTTAAAGTCTAAGGTGAAAGCAGAGAGTTCACTTGCACAATTGATATTTCGCGGGTGAGTGAGAAATAAAAATAATAAATTAATATGAGAAGATGTTATTACAAATTTCGCGGGCTCCAAAAAGAATCCTGACAGGACATCCAGGGGGGAGAATAAGAGTGGGCAGACCGAGACTGAGGTGGGAGGACGACGTGAAGAGAGACGCAGCGCAACTCTTGCAGGTGAACAATTGGAGAGGGGCGGCTGGGGAAAGGGAGCTGTGGAGGCGAAAGTTGCAGGAGGCCAAGGCTCGATTTGGGCTGTAGCGCCATTGAAGAAAAAAAAGTTATTACAAATTATTCAACAAATTTTCAACTTTTATGCCCATAGTGTCTTATTGAATTTTTCTATTTGATTCCATCAACATAGATTCAATAATGTATTTTTGTGTGACACAGCAATAGAAAACCTATCGTTAGATTTTTTCATCGCAGAGTCGTGCAAAACTTCTTAAATATAATATGTTTTTACTTACTTCGGGAATGTTAATTTCAGAACAGGTGAGCTTACACTGCGTGTTGGCCGGGCAGGAGTAAATCCATCTGCATTTCGTATTGCGTGAGTAGATATTCGGGTAGTTAGGAGAATTCAAGGTATATATTTTTCCCAATTCCACCTGAAACATTATCATATTTTTGATACTGATTTCATTGTTTCATTGCTATCTTGCTTCGAACAATCATTCAAAGTAACACAATGTAAAGAGACAAACTAAATATAAAGAAACCATCCAAATAAATTTACCATTAAACTAATGATCTCTGTGTTAGAGTGAATTTACTCGTAGTCGTACCGGACTAACAAATTTGAACAATATAGGAAAGGGGGTAAGTATGAATATATAGATCCGTCCATTAATCACGCGATGTTTTTTTTTTGCAAATTTATAGACACCCCCCCCCCCCCCTCTCCCCTAGATGATGTTTGGTAACGTTTCAGACTTACCCCCTCTCGAAATCACTTGTACTTTTTTTTACTACTACATACAAAGAAACCTCGGCTTTTTACTTTTCGTCATTTTTTTAGATTTCTGAAAGGTAACTATGTTTCTGCAAATTCATCAGAAAAAATATATGCACATTATTTTCTTACTAGACCCCCCCCCCCCTTCCTCCCCTACGTGATTTTTCGTGATATATAACCATAGTCTGCCCCCGTAGACAATTTGAAATTGGCATTCGACTTGTATAGTGCGAAAAAATGAATTGTCCACCAGAACTTATCTGTAGAGTATTTTCTAAAAAAGATATAATACAACTACTGAAATAAAGGACTGTTAAGGACGCTGGTGTACTCACCTGAGTTTTCACTTTCTTCACGACACAACTGATGATGGATTTGTTTAAATTTGAGATTGAAATTTGTACACTTATTTGTTGAAATTTTGGATGAATGAACAGAAATTCACTTATTTACTTGTTGAACTTTGGATGAATTTTATGTGATTGATTAACTGAACTTCACTTTACGTGTTGTCACAATGACAGTTCACAGCAGAAGAGAGTGTAGTCTGTTACTTTGATGAGCACAGGATGGGGAAGGGAAGGGGAAGGAAATAAGAAGATCTGAATATTTCTGTGATACCCTTCTTAAATAATTAGATATTTTGAATATCTAACATTATCAACAATTATTTTTAAACCAAACAAACATACCATGGTGCACAACGTTGTGCACCAACAAAACACTTTGTAAGCATTCATTAAAAAATCAATCATACAAGGATCTTACGTCTACAACTAAGAAACAAAATGTCCTTTTTTAAAAGTGTACCTTATTTCAAAGTTTGTCTTGGTAAGTCCAGACTCCAGACAAGAACTTTCTAATATGGCACTTGATAACAAAGCTCAGTAGTTCACGCTCTCCATGCCTTTTACTTGCACTTGGCATGCATCTTCTTTCTCTCTCAAACTTCAAGGCCATACCTATTGAGATAAGGACATTATTGCATATCTTAATTTCGTGTCACTTGCTCTAGCGGTACATCCGGATGCGTATTTTCCAATTGATGCGGATACTCCTCTTTTTCGGATGCGGATGCGAATGTCCGCAACATCCCTACTCTACATTGTCGAAAAATTCGTTGGTGGTCGATCGACAAATACAATTATTTATCTAGGGCTGCAGTGTCGTAGAAAAATATGTAAAAGTAAGTAGGTGCTTACATTTGTTTTTACATCGCAGTCACTATCAAGGCCATCCGTTAGACTTGCTAGGGCGTTCAATAGGAGAACTTGCCAGGCGAACCAATATCCTGAAATAAATAAGCAAGAGAATTGTACCTACCATTTTTTTTTAACAGTTAGTATCTAAGTTTGCAACACAGTTTTAATTGTAAACAAGCTCGATACGACAAACATACCGCACTCTATATCCATTTTTAGTCGGTTAAATCGCTCACGTGAGCAAATTTTTGAGAAAACCTTGGATCGACCGGCCTCCGAGCTGGCTCTGAGATGGATCACTTTCTTTGGGGATATGTGAAGTTACTCGTCTACGCGCATTTAAATCACAGACGCTGGATCCCTTGGAGCCAACACTCTCTTGCTGATATACGGCCCCAGTTGCTCGAAAAGTGGTCGAAAATTAATCATTCCGATTATTATAAGTGTATTTTTTCACATCATTCACGTCAATTGAAGGATCAAACAAAGTTTTTTGTAAAAATGAGTAGAGTTACGATAATTTATTTTGACAAAACACATTACAGAGGATGACCCTATACATTATTGAGTAAAAACAATAGAAAGTTGTGCTTTTAAATTAAGTTGACCTCCATCGAGGTCCATATGTCACAAGTTGCATCTATAATATAAAAGAAAAACTTATAACTCGAGATCGGTAGAACAGATTTTTATGGTGCTTGGTTTATTGGATTCTTCTCCGCTCCGGGTAACAGAATAATTATTGAATATTTAAAAAAATAATATTAAATAATACAAAATACCTATAATATTAAAGTGATTATGGAACGGATTTACTGACAGCAACGCCATCTGTGAAAAATTCCATAATAACCCAATTTTTATTTACTTGAAAACCATTGAGTCTCAAAACATTGGTACGCAAATTTTTGATAGAGTTTCTTTCAAGCTTTCAGAAATAAACTTTTAACATTCAAACATATTTTAAACGTATTTTTGTATAAATTACAAACTATTCAAAATCAATACTCATAATAAGGACTACAGAACAACGTCTGTCGGGAAAGCTAGTTTTATTATAATATTGATTTAAACAGGTAATACGAAATCGTAGATCGTAAGAAGAAAAGCTACTAGGTATAAAGAAAAAGTCTTAGCACAAGAAGTGCAATATGAAAACGGAGAAAGAAAAACATTAACACAAATGGAGATGGAAAAGAAGGGATGAAGAATGATGTGAAAATATGAACTCTGACTCTATGTTCATTTGGTGTAAACGCACCCTTAAGTGACAATTCTTTTTTCAAAAACAATTTTATACAATGATTACGCCATAAATCTTACCTTTCATTCTATGTGTTTTCGCAGTAGAACTCACAAAGTCGAAACTAAGATTGCATTTCTTGCAGCCGCCTCTTATATTTTATACCTATATTTTTTTTATCATACTGTGTGCGTTACCCTGGCATAAATTTAACTTTGAAGTATTCTCGGGAAACATATTATAACTTATTTTTTAGCTAATCAAAAACCTTGTGTCCTTTTTGCTTTGTTGATTCAGATTTATTATTTAAATAAGATAAAAAAGAAAATGTGTCAATTGTACCTAAGTAATTTTTTTTTAAATGTATCTGTGCTCATTTAAAGTGAACACAAATACACTCCTTGACTCTTTCACAGTAAGCTACTTAAAGCTTGTGTCGTGAAAGAGGAAGATGGTCGGCACCTGGGATCGAACCACGGAGTCCGCACGAAACAGTACAAAAGCCGGCTTTTTAACCGCTAGTCTACCAACCACCTCATGAATACATACATCCGGGTAAAAAAATGATGTTAACATTTATAAAGAAACTTAAAATTGATCAAATTGCACTTATTTCGAAGTAAAAAAACTCGAGAAAAAAACCAAATGTATATAATATTACGCCGTAGCACGAACTTTTGAGAACCAAACTGTCAAAAGATGCAACATTTCGACTTCAATTTTTAACGCGAGTCGGGGTTCTAGGTTATTGTGTTGAATTCTGTGGAGTAGTCTTGCACAGAGCTTCACTCACAGGTGTCATCTTCTCTGTAACCCCAATTTTTGAGGTTACTGTAGCAACGGGTGACACCTGTTCTTAGCCTATTGAGTGCTCTCCAAGATGTGTAGGGCAAGTTGTGTCCCACAGATATCACCTCAGCTGGAGGAAGATATGTGGGGCCGGCGCGCCGGTCTCTCGCCACGTGTGCTGTCGGCCTCGGGTGGTTCATTCACAGGGGGTGTCGTCTCCAGGAAACTCCTCCTCTATTTCAGTCTACACTGACGCGCTTGAGCGCCATACATGGGATGTCTGGGGTCGGTGTCAAGTTTATTCAATAATTGTAATAGGTTATTAAAAAAATAATTGTCGGACTACCGACCGGGACAACCCCCCCCCCCCTCAAAAAAAACTTTTATCGACAATTATATACCTTCATCATAAAAAAATGCACAATGTTTAAAAAAAAATGTTAAAGTCGAGATTGATATTAGGTATTCAAAGAGCAAAACGTGCAACTACAAAACACAAACGCTTGGAAGTGTCACGTATCACTGTCAGTGTGCTTGCGAATTTTGGTGTTGACAGGCAAAATGGCTGGCAAAAAGTGCTTACGAAAAAATATATTTTTAATATGCATAAATTTCAAATCGACCGGGACAAATGACTCTTGGACCGGGACAATGGGAAACAAACCTCAAAACCGGGACATGTCCCGGTCTACCGGGACGTATGGCAGCCCTACACTACGGGCTTACGACCGTCTTATACTGTTATTTCGAAGGCTGGCTTAGTATGATCACTTTACGTTAACAACGTTCGTCATTAGGTGGTAATGTTTGTCTCCGAAACTCCTAATCATGAGAATTCTCAACATGTTCAACATGTCGAAAAATCTCATGTATGTAACAAGTAGAAATTTAATAATAAAATGAAAAATAGAGATAAAAGTTGGAAATTGTTGAGAACAAGAGAGCAACCAAATTTAAAGACTGCGACTGCTGTCATGTATTTGGCGCCAGAATATGACTATATCCATTTTTTTTACTGTCTCATCTTTATTGCCTATTGGCTTTGTTGGTGCACAACGTTCTAATTATGTCTAGATTCTTGTGACCTTTTTTCAGGACTAGATCTTAAAGAAAAAATAACAACTAATGACTCTAACAATT
This sequence comes from Mystacides longicornis, assembly GCA_963576905.1. Taxonomy (NCBI): domain Eukaryota; kingdom Metazoa; phylum Arthropoda; class Insecta; order Trichoptera; family Leptoceridae; genus Mystacides; species Mystacides longicornis. The sequence goes on from OY756430.1 coordinate 5,450,275, forward strand.
CATTTCTAATGTTCGACTTTTAAATGGAACAAACCACTACGGGCTTACGATATGTGAAGCGATTTCTTATAGTTTTCGAGTAATAATAATTAGTTTAGTTCTTTGTTTAGTACCTGACTAACAGGATACAAATGGTTATAAAAATACCAACAATTAACGAACTGTCTCTTTCACACCCCACTCAGGGACATAGGGAGGCAATAAGAGCTCTCAATTGCGCTCGTTCTTCTCAATGTCCTATGACCTCTTCCTACACCATGCCCACATCCCTCAGCTCTGCTTCGAAGGAGCGGAATACAGTATCAGAGGGTCTTCCTCGTCTTCGGGACCCTGATGGAAGGAAGAACAGCGCTGCCCCAGCAAAGTCCATCCTCTCTCCACAATGGTAGAGGTGATGGGCCGTTGCTGAGTGCGCCAGCGTATAGCGTCGTTCGTGATGCGGTGATACCCTCTTATACCTAAAATTCTCCTGAGGTACTTCATTTCAAATGCAGAGATTTTTTGTGCTTGGGCTTTGGTCAGGTGCCAGGACTCACACCCATATAGGAGAATGGGGAACACACACGCATCAAACAGTTTACATTTTGTCTCGACACTAAACGCCGACGCTTTCCATATCTCTGACATGGTGTTAAAGGCGCCACTTGCCATAACGATACTTATTAGGAGCTCAGTCCCGATACGTATCGGTATGACAAGGCTGGTAGGTATCGATCGATCGAGCTCGTCGATTCCGTCCTCAAGGAAGGTCAGGTCGAAAGCAAAAGAAATATTATAGATATAATATTATGTATTTTAGTGGAGGTGTAAAAGGATGGAAAAAAACTAACGAAATGATAGAAAAGTGTGGCAGGGTCCGTTGTGATCAATAAAAAAAGACTGTAAACTATTTACAAACATAATTTATTTGATGTAAGTAGGTATGTTGACTGGTAGACAATGCTTCAAGCATTAAGTTCCGCCGGCTATACTGACACCTATGTATAGAAGAGTGTTATTTATTTATTTATGTATTTTCCTGTTATAGATATCAGCTAGTTATTTTTGACAAGAACTTTATTACTTATCATAAGTAATAAATACACAAAGAAAACGGTTAAATTTCCAGGTTAAATTCTGCAATATGATTCTCCAGGAGTGTTTTGCTGAATCCATGTCAGATACTCTGTAACTCTGGCATTCAAACCAGGGTACATCGTGGCGCATCCTATTCCACCAGTCACCAAAGCCACGAGGTAAAATCTACCAGTGACCGGACTCTGCCAAGAGAGAGGACCACCAGAATCTCCCTGCAAAAATAACAAATAATTGTGTCGATTAGTATAAAAAATTGTCGAATCCAAAAATTACATTTACTGGCTGACTAAAGGCGGCGATACATATGCCTGTAAAATGGGAAAGTATCTTGCATGCCTGTTAATGGCATGTAGAAGTTACTGGCGCGATGTGGATACATTTGCAAGTTAAACTTGCATGCAATTTGCGTCCTTGCATGCCTGTATACACAAGCTAGCCACGAGACAGTACATGTCCCAAATCACATGCAAATCACTCGAGATTTTTGCAATGGAAAACATTCGAAGTGAATTAAATTTCATCGTATTGCAATTAGCAGTACAATGTGTGGCTAATTTAATCAAAGAAAAAAAAAAGTAAAAGAAGACGGATTTGGATGAAACATTGGATTAGCAGAAGGGAAGATTTTGGAGCAAGTAGTTGTCTACTTACAGAAATGGGACAAGAAGATATAGATGGTTACAGAAACCATTTAAGAATGCTGCCAGAAAAATTTGATGAATTGTTAGGAAAAAGTCAGTTGTCAGCTACTGGCATGCACGTACCTGTCGTGAAGTTCACACGTGCAGGTTTCGTAGCCTCCCGCATACCCGCCGCATCCTCTCCCTCATGTGGCATGCCAGTATTGCACGTAAATCAAATGTTGTGCGATCTACTGGCATGCCAGGTACAGGCATGCCAGTTAGCGTATACACATGATAGTATGTGGCATGTGCAAGGAGCTGGCATGCAAGTGTGCCTGCTACAGGCATGTGTATTCCCAGTTTAATCATTCATTACTGATGTTCGATTGGAACAAATCACTACAGGCTTACGACCGTCTATTTCCTGTTATTTCGAAGGCTGGCTTAGTGTAATCACTTAGAGTTAACAATGTTTGCCATTAGGTGGTAATGTTTAAATCTCCGAAACTCCTAATCATGAGAATTTTCAACATGTCAAAAAATCCCATGTGTATAACAAGCAAGGCTTTTTCTATAAACAAAGGCGATTCTCGCGTTCGACACGTATATACGTTTTCGATACAAAATATGTATATCGTGTTACTCACTTTACTTCCGTGACTACTTTCCGATAAAACTAAGAATACGGGTACTGTAATACGTTAATAGAATTTTAACTTTTTTGATTACCTGACATGTATCCGTTTGGTTTGCAAAAGAGCACAAAATCCTTGGGCTTAAAAATCCATACATGCCCATGCACGTGCTCAGTGGTACGACTTTGAGAGAGGTCTTTCTCAGGAACGTTGAAGGAGATCCGGTGGAAATTGTATTCCCCCAACCTGCGAATATATCAATTTAGGCTGTAAAAAAATGATCAACAATAATATAACTTTAAGATCACTTGGAAGTTCAGCATTCAAACGGGAAACTCTCCTCATCTATCCTGTGTTTGCCAAAATTTCTTGATTTCCATTGAATCGCAGTCTGATAGGAGGACTCAGTTTCAAGACTGATGACGCCAAAAATATCAATTTAAACCAAACTAACATAGAGCAAAAGCTAAACTAGGTATATTTCCTTGATCGTTGATATGGTCACTAATCTGTCATCGCCCATCAATTAGTTCTTGCTTGTTATTGTTTCTATGGTGTCTAATATAAACCAAAAAAGAAAGTACCTATATGCTCTGCAAGATAATTCACGAACGAGTTTAGAACTGTTTTTAAATATTTCAGACTTATGGTTGGTTTCTCTTATTCTTATTCTTCTTAACGATGTGGCAATTCACTCTCTATTCTGTGGTTGGTTTGCACCACAAAAATGTTCATGTTTCTAGATTCGACTCTGTTTGCTTGGTGTAAACTCATACTTATATATTGTAAGATCGAGTCCAAATATAGGACAGAAGTAACCATAAAATTATTTGGGACTGTCAATATTCGAATAGGACTGTCAAGTCGAATATTATAAGACTTACCTATCGCTTCCACTGTTTCTCCGTCGAAGGTTTGGGTTGCGTAGTTGAACGGTAGACAGATGGGACCAACTTTGTCCGAAAAAACAAAATCTAGCGATGAAGTTACAATTGACACGTCATAGTCATTATTTGTGCTGGAAAAATGTTGCAATTTTTTTATTTAATTTAATATACGGCCATAGGTCATTAAAATTATATTACATAATACAGTATATGGTGCAAAAAAAGAAAACACATACAAAAATGCTAAAATAACATGCACACAATAAAACAATCCAAAAGAAAAGTCAACTAGTTAAGAATAATACAAACAGTAGATACAAAACAGTTGTTCCAAAGGGAAATTGATCTATAGACAAAAATCAAGCAATAAAATAACAAACGATTTAAAAAGAAGCCAACAGTGGATTCAAAGTCAGACAGTTCGCAAAAGTCAGTATAATAGCAAAAGTAAAATCAAAAACAAAAAAAATGTCACAGCAACACCAGCAAGCATAAGACCCCAATATGCATATCAATAGAAATTACAATGTATTGGAATCTCAGTAGATGTTGAGATTAAAGTGGTGGGAGTTCGAGCGCTTAAAATGACTTTCTTTAATGAAAATTGTATTCTGATGTACTAATTGCTGTGAACATTTTATATTGTTTGACTTTTGAATGTATGTACGCCGCAAATGACCAATCAGTTAAAAAAAGATCCCACGACCACCAGAATGAAAAGTCGGCACCAACAACCAACGATATATTTTGTGATAAATTTATCCGCTTATCTAGTGTACAATAATAATGGGTAACAAAATGGATTTTGTCGCCTCTCAAGACCTGAGGCCTATAACGAGACTCACAGTTACCTTGGGGAAATTTTCAAAAATAATAATTATAAAGGGCCTTTTGACCATAATATTAAAAATACTAAAAAAATAGGCATAGGTAACAACATAAAACACAAAATAAATAAGGCGATTCAAAATGACACCGCAACAATAAAAAAACAGCTTAATATCGTAACATCGACCCCAGAATAATAAAAAAACAACCTTAAAATGCTTATTATAGTATGACAATACACATAAAAGTTAATAGAAGATTCTGCCTTACTTTGTGTACAGAGGATGATTTGTGATCTGCTGAGCCCTTATAAGCCTTGTGGCATCAGTTTCAACTGAAATCAATATTAAAAGATGGCTTTCATAAAAATAATGGGTACATAGGTATTATTATACATTCAAAGACGTTTTACTCCTGGATGTATACATCATTTACAATGATTTCAGGTTATACACACACTCAAAGGCGATTTACTCCTGGATGTTTGCAAAATTTATAACATTTTATAATTTTGCTTCCGGCTGCATGCCGCACGTGTCGTATTTTCGAGAAGGCATCATTCATATTATAGGATCCTCAATATTTCAGTTAGTCAATCAATTAGTTCAGGTGTCTCTCGATGATACAATAACCTCAAGAAAAGGGTTTACAGAAATGTAGACTTGTGCGATAGTGGCACTGTGCAGGACAACGCGCACGTATTCACATGTTCTCTGATAGGAGTCACACGCACGCATGAAGATACGCTGGTGGCCAAAAATCGGGGGTCACAGATTTGATAGAGATCCAGACGCGGATTATTATTTCATTCACACTTTACCGGTAAATCATAACTGGGTGTGAGTGACCAATAATTTTCCACTGATCAAATGTCGATTCAAGGAATATTCTTTAGCTGAATTGGTCGTGGGTTGTACATCTGGCAAGAATGACAGATGGACCAAAATAATTTTTCAGTGGTGTCCTTGGTTGGAAAAGAGAAGCAGAACTTGGCTCATGATGAGTTGGAGTGATGTGCTAGTTACGGCTGGATGAGAAAGGCACAAACTAGATCAGATGGAGACAGTTGAGGAGAGCCTATGCTCATAAATGAACGCAAGAAGGCTAAGGATGAAGAAGAAGATGTGAGATTGGTCTTTCAAGAGGTGATTAAACTGACGAATGTCATAAAGTTATGACTTATAATCAAGAACCATTTTCCAAATATGCTTGACTTATTGGAGAACGATGGTAAAAGAAAATAATCAGAAATACAAAGAAAAAGAACAAGAATACTTACATGATTGAACCAGGTTGTGGTCTCCAATTATGATACCAGTGTTAGCAACTGCTTGTCCCGAAAGACAGTGGGCGGCCGAAATAACATGTCTAGGACTAATGATAGCGCCACCGCAGAATGCGCTTCGGGAAACAAAATCGTAGAAGGTTATCATCCAGGTAAACTCGTTAATCCCTGTCTCCACTCCATTGATTATCCTCGTCTGAAAATACGAAGCTTCACATAAAAATGTTTCATCAAAATTTTACTGTCACCATAATACATATATCATAAGCCTGAGTCTGGATGATGGGATGGGATAGGATAATCTGGATGAATGGGTACGTCAAAAAACTAAACAAGTGTCTTTCGAATTTGGGACGATACCAATCAAGAGCGGCCAATGCATCCCTTGAACAAATTCATTTTGTCAAATAACAAAACAATACGATTCGTAGAAGAATATTCCGGGCTATAAGGGCGTGGTCTGTTTGGGTATCTTGTGCCCAACGTTTCGTCTCCTATGTGTTTGGGGCCTGTGGGAGACATCTTCTTTGGCCTCGGCGCACGCGGTGTTGTGTGTCCTGGTGACTGGTGGTCTTGCTGCGGCAGTTGGTCAACAGGCCCCAAACACATAGGAGACGAAACGTTGGGAATAAGATACCCAAACAGACCTAATAGCCCGGAATATTCTTCTACGAATCGTTCAAACGCCGGCCGTGAAAGCCTAAGAAGCCATTTAACAAAACAATAATTTGTTTGGAAGTGCTTGGTAATTTAGCAGTTCTGTCGACTGCTTTCGAACGTATAGTGTAAGAGATCGTGAATTCGGATCCCGGTGCCGACTGTTTCCACTCACATGACCCAAGCTGTGCTTTCTGTAAAACATGTTGAAAGTGTATTTTTGTTCACTTTGAGTGATGAAAAATGTAATGGCAAGCTAACTGGAATGGAAAAATCTAGACTATCTAATAATCATCGGAAATCATGTGGCATAATTATTATTTGTCGACATTTCGTCAAGCGGATGTTAGGAAAAGTAATTCACACTTACGGTCTTTTTCCATCCACAAGCGCAAGGTGCCGGTGTAGTTGTTGGTGGTGTGGTTGTTGTTGGTGGTGTGGTTGTTGTTGGTGGTGTGGTTGTTGTTGGTGGTGTGGTTGTTGTTGGTGGTGTGGTTGTTGTTGGTGGTGTGGTTGTTGTTGGTGGTGTGGTTGTTGTTGGTGGTGTGGTTGTTGTTGGTGGTGTGGTTGTTGTTGGTGGTGTGGTTGTTGTTGGCGCTGAAGTAGTTGTTGGGGCAGCAGTTGTAGTTGGTCTTACAGTGGTTGTTGAAACTGGTGTTAAGGTAGATGATACCGTTGTAGGTGGTGGAACTGTGGTGGGAGCTACAGCGGTTACAGAGCAAATGAAATTCCCTTTGGTCACTGGTAGTATTAACGATACTAAAGCTGCAATAACCAAAATGATAACGATTACTTAACGATTATAACGATTACTTAAAGTGGTGTAAGCTAGCCTGAACAATGAACATCTTTATTTAGAAATTATTTTACATATAAGTTTTCTTAATGAGATCATCAATTGGTTTACTTTATATTTCATTTTTTTTTATATATAAATAAATGAATCTGTGTTCACAAAGTAAACACAAATACACTCTTCGACTCTTTTATAGTAAGCTACTTAAAGCTTGTGTCGTGAAAGAGGAAGATGGTCGGCACCTGGAATTGAACCCATGACCTCCGCACGAAACAGTGCGAAAGCCGGCGTCGTAACCGCCAGTCTACCTAACACTTCAATTATAGGTCCGTATTTTACGATAATCAAATATCTTGTTATAAGTTACTTTTAAGGTTAAATTGTAACTTAATAAAATAAATAAATAAATAAAGATGTAATATTACAGAAATTAGTGGTTTAGTCAAATTATTGTTGTTGCCATTCATTCTTATTGCTGTGTTAACTGCTGTTACTACTTTCACATCTTTTTATATTTGTATGCGGCTTCGGCCGTATATTTTGTCAAAATAAAGTTAAGGCTAAGACATGTCATGTGCAATAAATGGACAACAGTATACTCCCTTACATGCCATTACACAATCAACCATGTGTACTGAACCCAATTTCGTGACAGATCTCCTCTATAAAATGAATATTTGGGAACGGAATCACAAGAGAAAGAACCTTGAAAAATAGGTCATTGTTCTCACCGACTGATAAAGAGTTGGATACAGCCATAGTTTCCAGTCTTCCTCTGCCGCAATATGTGTCAGCACCTTGTAATCCAGGACTTCCAGTTCTCGAGACCAATAACCTATCTCCTGTACATCTGGGAGTCTACAATCAAGCAGTCAAAGTGTTAGTTTTGCCACAAAGAACTGACGCAGTTATATAGACGCTTCTAGTACGCGCCAGAACAGCACAACAGCTAACAGCCTCAGTAAACCAATCCAAATCTCCCTTTGAACTCCACTTAGGAGCATAGGGAGGCAACGAGAGCTCTCCGTTGCGCTCGATCTTGCGCAATGCTTATGACCTCCTCCCACACCAAGTCCATTTCCCTCAGCTCTACCTCAGTACATCAGAATAGCATATTGAGTTGGCTTTGCCATGTTCTCCGCATGCCCCCCGAGAGTCTTGAATATGCAAGCCTTTTCTGCAATCCGTATGAGGCAGGCCAATTTTAACAATCAAGCGGGCATTCGCTGCGGTTCTACAAGATGCTGGACTAAGCTGGTATGAAGCTGTGCAACTGGCGCAAGATAGAGAGGCTTGGAGGAATTTCGTGGCGTCCACTTGCTTCACACTGGGAGCGAACGTGGTTTAAATAAGTAAGTTTGTAATGGGTATATATTTAAGAAAAAATCTTACCACAGGAATATTCACTAATGGGCAAACAAGTCTGCATCTCGTGTTAACTGGACACGTGATTAGCCATCGACATAGTCGATTCCGAGGATAAAGACCTGGGTAGCCTGGAGAAGTGAATCCAACTGGAGCGTTCAAAGCGACCTGCAAACAACATACAACATACTAAAAAAGTGTACAAAAATTACACTACACTTAAAAAATGTACATACTTTTACCGTGACACTCTATATTGTATTGTTGACACTCTATATCTTGTTTCGCATCGGCGATTTTAAGAAGAATCGCTTTGTTTAAAGATGCTGATAAGAATTGGTGGTCTGAAATGGTACAATTTTCCAGCAATCTCTTTGGTAGTGTTCCTGAAAGTTAGCATCTTTAAGGCAGCTAACACCACGCTTCACTAATAATAGCAATAGCTTGAAATGGGTTTAAAACTTACATTGATCCTAAAATCACAACCTGGGCTCTGTCCATTGACTTGGACCAGCGAAGTAACCGCGCCAAGGATAAATGCAATCGACCAACCTGAAATCATATTTTTGAACGTGTAATCTGCTGATCAACCAAATAAGTATTTTTATTATTTCATACAAAAATATGTAATATTATGATCATCCAAGAACAAACTTTAGTCTAAAAATATTCGATTGTTCGGGCCAAACATAATTGGTGTTATGCATTCATTTTATTAAAAATGAAAAGTCGAGTCACAATTTGTATATTTATAAGAGAAATTACAAGTTTAGATATGTCTTTTTTATATTTTATAATCTATATTGTCTATTTCTCCCAACAACATCGTTTAAAACCTGAGCAGCATGATTTCTTCTCCATGCGACGCAGATGAAGATGTTCAGATGGGCTGGAGGCGAGTAACAAGACTCGATAGAGTAAGAAATGTCTATGTCCGAGGAAGCTAAGTTCAACCAAGTTAAGAAAACAACCTAAGTTCCCAAATTATGTACGTCAGAGGTGAAGTGTATTAAGTCCAAAATTTTCAAAAATGAGTTTATAATGTTTGAATTTTCAAAAATTTTGGACTTAACACACTTCACCTCTGACGTACAGAATTTGGGAACGTTCTTATTTTAGTTCGGACTAAAAGCAGAATAGGGGGTAGTGTATTTCTCCAAAGAAGGCGATGGTGAAAAAGAAGAAGAGTGTATTTTTTTTTTACCCATCACGCCGTTTCCCGAAGGGGGTAGGCAGAGAGTACGGACTTCCATTCCTTCCTATCCATACAAACCTCTTTCGCTTCCTCCAAACGCATTACATTCCGCATACATGCTCTTCTATTCCTTTTGCTCCTGAAGAGTGTATTTCTCCAAAGAATAACAGAACTATTTGTTCGCGTATATCTTGTACCCTTTTGAGTATTCATAGGCGCTAATAAACAATAATTAGTATTTTCTAACTCATGATTGCCAAAGAAAAACAATGGGGTTTAAAAATTAACATAATAATCTATTTTGTGAATGTCAAATACTATGTTTGTAAGTAGGTTTATAGATTTTAAGTAAAAAATACACAGCCAATAGATAATTATTTTTCGTATGGGAATAACAGCAAAATAATTCCAAAGAATAAATGCATATTTTAAATACATACTTAATGAATAAATTATAAACACATTCTTATGATATTGTACCTACTCGTACAGATGTACCTAATTAGTTTTAGAGAAATGAAAAATATAGATACAGCTGGAAATTTATAAAGCAGATAACCGGCTTTGCTACTACGATTGTTTGACATCATCGACGCAATAAACACAAATAAAGTAACGTTTTGATGAGAATGATGGTTCAGCAGGGCTATTTTGTGTAGTTTTGTGCTCAAAATAACTTTTAGTGGGTTAAAACCATGTTCGCATTATTATCTCTCTTATAAAAAATGTCATTTGTGGCTTGTATGCTGCCTTCAAATGAACTAATAGTTGTCAATAATCTTCATCTATCACTGATTATTATTGTTAGGTACTCACCGTTCATCTTGAACCACAATAGGTATGTAATTATTGAAAAAGTTCAAGTAGGTACGTTTCATCCACGGGATTGTGGAATGAAGAACTATCTTTCACCAGCAGACTAGTGCTCTTTATATTCAGAGTTTTCAAAAGTCGAGACAATTAGTACAGCACGTAGGACGTTACAAAATAGTTTACATTAGTGTATAAATATTTGCAGCAGATATGATATAGGATAATGAACCAGCTGCTGTCCGACGCACTGCTCACTCCGACGAAAAACATTAATTATTTTGCACATACACATTTTTGTAATTTCGAAAATTGCATCTGATCATATTTTGTCTTGAAAATTTCCATCGAAGTTTTTGGCATATTCTTTATCATTTTTATCATATTATATTAAGTTTCTGTCAACATGTCTTTTTAAGTCAAAATATAATCCTACGATATTCGATATTATAGGGTTTATCTTTACTGAAAATTTAACCACTGGGTTATTTTATTGGAAATTATTAGATATTAGGATAGATTATGATGTTTCATAGATCAAATGCAAAAACCATTTGGAAACGTCTCAAAAATCTGATGCTACCAGCACAATATTCATGTTTATCTACATAATAATTTAGAAATGTTTTTTTATTTGTTTTTTACCGTATGTCATCGCATCACGCCTAAACGGCTGAACCGATTTCACTAATTCTTTTTTTTCGTGTTGGCTTTTATCAGTAGAAGGTTCTTATGAAAGATAAATTAAGAAAGTTGCGTGGTAAATTGGGAAATTAAATAAAACTCGCATTAGCCCCTCCTTCTCTATCTACATAATATAATTCAGAAATATTTATTTATTTGCTTTTTACCGTAGGTATGTCTTAGCATCACGCTCAAAATACAAATGCTACGTCAGATATTAATCTGCACAGAGCCGTGCAAAATACCGGAGAAGGTACAAATACAATTTTTACATTAACTTTAATATATTAGCTATTTAAAAAACTCTATTTTTTAGGATCTTCATACAACATTTTAATAAACATTAAAAGTGTCAATCTTCTCTCTTTTTATGAATTAATTGTGAAAGTTTCATTCTTCTTTTTCTGTGCTTATGTCAGTTATAGAGGTCTGCAAAGCAATGGGAAGCTAGACTAGAACCTGTTTAGTTACCTACCGATCAAGCCTGACAATCGGAATCAAAAACGTAAAGCAAGACGGGTATAAGCTAGTAGGTAATAAAGATGTTACTGATCAAAAGAAGCCCCCAGGCACAAATTCTTAGAGTGACAACACAAAGAACGCCGATTCCGACCTGCGCCGATCGCCATTAAGAATGGTGCCTATGGTTTCAATGCATTTAAATGCCCATGCCGGAAAGCGGGTTCCTGCTTTTGCTGTTCGTATTCCCATTCAAATGCATAGATACATTCTTCTCTGCTGGTCGGAATCAGAGTTCTACGTGTTTTCACCCTTAGTTCATAAATTAATATTCGTTAAGATCTAGTTCTGAAAAATGGACAAAAGAATCTAGACGTGCTTAGAACGTTGTGTACCAATCAAGCCATTTGGTAAAAAGATGAGACATCAACAAAAATGGATATATTCAATAATAGTCATATTCTGGCGCCATCTACATGACAGCAGTCGCTATCTATAAAGTTGGTTGCTCGTGTTGTTCTCAAAAATTACCAACAGTGTCTCTACATATTTATATCATTGTTAAAGTACATCTACTTTTAACATTTATACGTATTATGAAGGAATTAGTATCGGTCCAGTTGGCTCAGTAGCTAACCTCGCTGCATTGGACGACTAGGAATGCAGGTTCGAATCCTTCCAGAGGCATGATATTTTTAGACGTGTTGAACATGTTGAAAATTCTAATTCTGTTAGGAGTTCCGCGGAAAATTACCACCTAATGGCGAACGTTTTTAATGTCAAGTGTTCACACTCAGCCAGCCTTCGAAATAACATGATATTTATATAATAGTATAGGTACCTACTTAAATGAAAAAAAAAACTCCTAGGATTTTTAATTAATTTATATCATTGAATACATTAAGTATTTATTATGTAAATAAAAATAACGAATTAAAAAAAAAAGTTCTTGTGCATAGGTCTATGCATATAATTAATTTAATATTTACTACTCTGTGTTTATAGTCTTATTTAATTGGCGAATGCGTCATGGTGTAAGCTGTTGACTGAAGTATTATTAGACTTTGGTTCGAATATAGTTCAGGGCATAATTTCGAGGAATGTTCTCCCTCCCAGACTTTAAACAGAACTTAAATCTAAACATGGATTCGAGATTTGAGTAAGTGTATCGCTACATACATTTTTCGAATTTGTATACTGATAAATTAATTACCTCTTTAACGTACTATGTAATTCCGGCCGATGCATCTGTTATAAAACACATTATATTCTTGTTCTACCAATGTAAAGTAAAGTATTAATAAAAATAAACAAAAATATTTTGACAAACCAACCAACTATCAAACTACTGGAGTGCCTGTCAAAGGCTAATTTTTAATTTCAAAATTGGAAAAAAATATGTTGTAAAAATCACTTACTTACTTACTACATACTAACTTACTTTAAGTTTTTATTAAATTTTAAAATGTTTCCCACATCTTTATACTTATTTTCAAGTTGCGATATTGCAATAAAAAAAATCGTACCTACATCTATATATAGATATCAAAGAAAGTCGGGTTTAGTGCGAACACTTATAACTCAAGTTTGAACAGATTTTTATGATGCTGGGCTCAGTGGATTCTTCTCCGCTCCGGATAACAGAATAATTATTAAAAATTCGAAAACCATTTTCCATGCCTTCCATAAGGCAGATAATATAAAATATAATATTAGTATGGAACGGATTTCTTGCGAAGCCACAGCCATCTATGAAAATTCCACAACAACACAATTTTTATTGACAGAATGCGAATGAAATATACATACGCATCGTTCGGAATCACATTGGTCAAATGATAATTAATTCATCACCATACAAATTCGAATTCAATATTCATATTTAGGAACACAGGACAACGTCTGTCGGGAAAGCTAGTAGGCAATAAATATGAGACATTAACAAAAATGGATATAGTCATATCCTCGCGCCAAATACATGACAGCAGTCGCAGTCTTTAAATTTGGTTGCTCTCTTGTTCTCAATAATTTCCAACTTTTACCTCTATATTTCATTAATAACTAGCTTTCCCGACAGACGTTGTCATGTAGTCCTTACTATGAATATTAATTTCAAATTTGTATTTTACCTATACAAAAATACGTTTGAAAATATGTTTGACGTTAAAAAAATTATTTCTGGAAGCTCGACAAAAAAAATCCATAAAAAATTTGGTACTAATATTTTTAATGTCGATAGTTGTCAGGTTAACAATGATTTTGTTGTTATAGAACTTTTCACAGATGGCGTTGGCGTCGCAGAAAATCTGTTCCATACTAACCTTAATATAATATTTTATAATATTTCTTATGCATTTTTCAATTTTTTAATAGTTACTCTGTTATCCGGAGCGGAAATCCGATAAATCAAACGGAAGAATCTGTTTGGCCGATCTCGAGTTATAAGTGTTCGTACTAACCCGACTTTCATTTATATTATAGATTATTAAATATCTGTTTGTTGCATACATGGGATTTTTCGACATGTTGAACATGTCGAGAATTCTCATGATTAGGAGTTTCGGAGACTAAAACATTACCACCTAATGGCGAACGTTGTTAACGTAAAGTGATCACACTAAGCCAGCCTTCGAAACAACAGTAGAAGACGGTCGTAAGCCCGTGGTGGTTTGTTCCATTCAAAAATCGAACATCAGTGGTGAATTTTTAGAGTCATTAGTTGTTAGATACGTAGTTTTCCATTCAAGTATTATATTTTCTGACAGTCAATGATTTAGTTTGTTACTGCAATAGAATAGAATAGTCGAATACTTTATATTTTCAAAACAATGCCATTATAATATACCTACACACGATTATCATCACATCCTTCTTTTCCGTCGCTTGTGGACAATCGGTGAAAAAAAAATGGTTATTTGAATCTATATATTAATACGTGAAGGAAAAACTTTGTGACTATTTTAGGAAAATTACGCGGACGGAGGAGTATTAAATTTCGCACACTTATAGTTTATATAGAGAAATTGTGGCGAATCCTAATATTTTCATAATATTATGCTTAAAAAATAGATTAAGTCAATAAAAAAAACATTACAAACACTAAGTATTGTTATGTGACACTAATTCACAAGGCAGGTGACAAACGAGATGTAAAAAATTACAGACCAATTTCAAAACTGTCGACCTTTGGAAAGTTAACGGAGAGGATTGTGGTTTAGCAGTTGACACTTGTAATAAGACCGTTCATCTTGCCAAACCAACACGGCTTTTTTACCGGAAAATCAGTGGAATCCAACCTCATTGAATATACGGAATACATACTCACTTCTATGGGAGGCGGCGGACAGGTCGATGCCATATACACCGATCTGTCCAAAGCCTTCGATAAAATCAATCACGTTATATTGCTCTATAAATTTCAGTGTTTTGGATTTCACGGAAATCTCCTAGCTTGGTTGTCGTCTTACATTAAAAATCGTTCACAGGCTGTGGTTGACCATGGCCACCACATAAATAACATTTTCAAACTTTTCAAACATAAATCATTAAAATAAAAATCTGTATTGCCCAAGTATTTACAGAGGTATTTGAAGGTCTTGATATCGAAGGCTAGCAATGTTCTGATGGAAAATACAGAGCTGAACTCGGAAAAGAAGGCGCCATTCTATTTTTACTAAAAGGGAACAGAAAAACCCTGCATAGAAAATTAACTATCCTTAAAGATATCTTAGAAAACAAACAATAGGATTCTATGAATAAGAGGCGTCCCAACTTATCACGAACCTAATACAATCTTACAACGAGACCAACTACATTGGCAAAAAAAAAAATTGATTTACTTAAACTAGGGATTCGAAGAGTATTTTAATTGTCTAACTAGAGACCATTAGATACCAACGATTGTTTACATAAGCTAGCCGAAGAATTATTCTAATAAATACTATACCTATCCCGAGGATCCGTGAGTTAGGAGATCATTTCTCGAAACAATTTCAACAAACCCACAAACCCGGCAAAAAAAAAAAAAGAAAATTTTACATTTGCGTACTCTAAGCCCGCATCGCTATAATGTGGAGCCTATTGGTTCTTTTCTATAAGCCACCAATCTGCTCAATAACATGACACAAATTTTCTAATTCATGTCCTCACATGATCAAGTCACTTAACAACTTGTGTCATTTACTCACACATGCTCATCCTATAGTGAGCCGTGTACCAAATTCGAACACTCTCGAATTTCCAACGCATAACTCCGTATACGTTCATAACACCTTGTCTTTACAATGACACTGTGCTCACACGGCTTGTGAACTATTACCACAAGGCGTAATATAAACCTTTGAATTAAAATTCACAATTTTGTAGAATTGTAATTTCTCTGCTAGTTCCCAAACATGGTGAAAACTAGGATTAAAAACTAGATCATACTAAGACTAAAAAAAGAACTTACGCCTGTATTCACCAAAAGAAACTGAGCGTACTATCAGCTCAAATTACGATCAACGTCAAAATTGGTATTCACCAAAATATTATACACCCCCTCAGCGTGATTTGAGTGAAACTTTCCCTCAAATTTTAATCGGCTATAGAGCTGGCTTACATTACGCTAAGCGTCCATCTGTCAAAATTATTCTATAGCGTCCGCCATACTTGTTGCCGCCTCCTTCCAATTTTTTTTGCGTTTTTTCGTAATTTATTCAATATTTGTAAGCAGGCATGTAATAATTTTATATGTTAATTAATCAGCTCGACAAATCGACACTTATCAATAACCAAAAAGTTCTGCTGCCTTTTTTTCTCCATGTTAAAATGCTTATATACATATAAGTATTTTAACTTTTTGACAATAGAAAGTACTATCTACTTCATTTAGCTTTGGCCTATAATCGATAGATGGCGTCTGAAAAGAACGCGTTGAGATTTTATTTATAAAAAATATTTTTATCATTGAATTAAACTAAACAAGAAATCATAATTATATTAAATATATTTTTTTTAATAGATAAACATATTTGTATTTATATAAATAATCAAAAATATACATTTTAGTTATTTTAAAGAAACAAAATATTTAGTTTTTTCCACAATTTTATTCAGCTAACCGGTTTTCGAAGACCGTACGTCTTCTTCGTCAGGCTAGTAGATGTTAACTAAATTACAAAAAGTGATCCAACAGAAAATAGAAGCTATATAAATCAAAATTAGAGAGACAAAACAAAATTATTCTTACACACTAGAAAGAGACAGAAACAATGCGAGTGGTCAAACAAAGGCAAGTAAAGATGTTATTAAGTGCTCCAAAACAAATTTTTAAACGGAGAGAGTTAATAATAACAAAAGACATTGTCGTTAATACATAGTACCTAATCCATACCTCGAAAACTGATTCTATATTATTATTATATTTAAAAGAGAAAGTTTTTGTTTATATTTTTTTTTCCGAACATAGATACATAGCTGTATGACAAAGAATGTAATAAGAAAGAGGAGACAGGGGTGGAGAACTGATACAAAAACAAAAAAAATAAATAATAATAATAATGTTGAATAATCTAGCATAGACCTCCAAATAAAAAATATATATTATAACAAAACTATAAAATTATTTTATCTTGTACAGAGACTTAATATGTAATGTATTATACATGACATGGAGCAAAAAAATAAATAATAATAATATTAATATTATTAGTATTATATAGGTAGGCATATTATGTAAATTATAGAAATGTTTTATCGTGTACAAAACAATAGGCAATTTATTATACAGGGTTTAAAACTACTATCCAAAAGCAACCTATTATACAAGACCATTTATTGTACAAAAAAATAATAATAATAAGTATATAGGCCATAGGTATATTATGTAAATTAATGGAGATATTTATCGTGTACAAAACAAAGGCAATTTAATATACTGGACATAAATTTAATGTACAAGGCTTAAAGTAATAATAATAATAGTAATAAATATATAGGGCATAGGTATATTGTGTAAATTAATGGAGATATTTTATCGTGTACAAAACAAAGGCAATTAGATATACAGGACTTAAAACTACTGTCGCGAACACTTGTTTTGAGTATGAATATCTACGTATCCTAAATGAATTATCACAAACACAAACACTGATTTAGGTAGGTATGAATATCCGTATCCTAAATGAATTTTCACAAACACAAACACTGATTTAGGTAGGTATGAATATCCGTATCCTAAATGAACTAACACAAACACTTGCCGAAGATAATATTATGTAGGTATATCCCATATCTTGTCGACGCTGCCGACTGGGCTGATATTGTGGTGTAGTGGAGGCCAAATGTTCACCATCCCTGGAGTGTATCTGAAACAATAATACAGCGGTGCGGTATCAAAGGCCATAAGGGAGAGAACACGAAAAAGTGATAATGTTAGGATCAATTATTATTATCAAAGAATAATCAGAATTTTGGTATTGGCTTTAATAGGGGCGATGAGTTTTGTAAATCTAATTGATCATTGAGTATGATTTTGTTCCTATCCAGTTTTAATTTATTGATTTCTATAGTCTCTAATCTATCTAATACTCTACCTTTATCGCACTTATGTAAGATTTTGACGTCTGTGTCCCAATTGCAAACATGATTATGGTTATTCAAGTGTTCTGAGAAAGAAGATTTATCATTCTTTAATCTATAACTAGCTTCGTGCTCTTTTATTCTGCTTTTAAAATTCCTGCCCGTTTGTCCAATATATGACGCATTACAATTACTGCATGATAACATATACACTCCACTATTGTCAAACTTGTCTACTCTATCTTTATTATTTACTAGATGTGTCCTTAATGAGTTTTTGTTATAAAAAGCTATTCGTTTCTTATTTCCTTTAACAATTTTTGACACCTTCTGTGAAATTCTCGGTATGTAATGTAATTTAGCCCATTTTTCACTGTCTGATTTTTGTATTATATTAAGCCCCGGTGCTATCAATTTTACTGATCTTTTCCTTATTTTACGTTCTAATAATTTAATTATACCATTAACAGGGTAACCATTGTTTTTTGCTAATACTTTAATTGTGTTGATTTCTTTGTTATAATTCTCTTTAGATAAAGGTAACTCTAGTAATCTGTGTAATAATGAATGAAATACTGACATTTTGTGTGAAATGTGATGGTTTGAACTGGCGTGAATTATATTGTCGCTGTATGTTGGTTTTCTAAAGACATCAAATTCTATTTTATTGTTATGTATGTTTAATCTTAAATCTAGAAAACTAATGCTGTTTCCTCCCACTTCCATCGTGAATTTAATCGAGTCGTTAATCGTATTGAGGTTCGTCAGGAATAAATCAAGTTGACGTTTTGTGCCAGTCCACAGACCTAGTATATCGTCAACATATCTGTAGTAAAAAACAAGATTCTTAAACATGGGTAGTATCGATATTTTTTCTTCTAAATAGTTCATGAAAAAGTCTGCTAAAAGTGGAGAGATTGGTGAACCCATTCCTAACCCGTCCAATTGTCTATACCACACTTTGTTGAATTGGAAATAATTCTGGTCAATACATAAGTTAAATAAATCTAATATTTCTATTGTATGCTTTGGGTTAAGGTTTTGTTTTTCTAAATGAGTTTGGAGTGATAATTTTAACTCTGTTATAGGAACATTGGTGAAAAGGCTTACTACATCAAATGATACCAGTATTGCGTTATGAGGGACTTCTACGTTTTTTATTCTCTCAACTAATTCTAATGAGTTTTTTATTGTAAATTTAGGATTATAGTTGCAATTATTTAGTAATATCGAATTTGCTTTTTTTGCTATTTTGTAAGTCGGTGCTGTATAAAAAGATACCACTGGTCTCATGGGCGTACGGTTCGAAGACGTACGGTCTTCGAAAACCGGTTAGCTGAATAAAATTGTGGAAAAAACTAAATATTTTGTTTCTTTAAAATAAGTTCGAAGTATGTTCCACCAAGTAGCCACGGTCGAAAAGATAAATTATCTTAAATCCGCTTGTACGCGTAAATTGACCGATATTTACAAAAAGTTGATCCAGAAATTACGGTTTACCTCGCAAAACATGTGGTTTATTCGTGAGTGTTTACATTATAACTTAGTGCCAAAGTTCGTCAATATAAAGTGCTCTTCAAAGACAACAGCTGCCAGAAGAAGCATCGAGATGGCGAAGAGACACTGGCTGCGCGGCGAACTGAAACACCTATATGGCAGGAGAGATAATGTGAGTAGGTACTTATTTATATTACGTCCATACAGAACTAGCTTTTAGATTACCTAAAAAGGATTTTGATTTATTAGATAGGAATATTAGAGAAAATATCAATGTTAAAATACATGAAAAATATACAAAACAGGTTAAAAAACTAGATAATTTAAGTTTAGCACAGAACGTAGAGAATCAAAGCACATCAAATTCTGAAAACATCACTTTTTACGATAAATTGATAAATAAAACCTATGTTATGTTTGATAAAACAGAAACGGAACTTTTAGAAAAGGGATTGAAACACTGTCCAAATTTAAAGCTTAAACAGCAAGATTTAGAAAGTTTAGCCATAGATTGTGACATAGCCTTAGGAATTGACATAGACGACAAATGCATAGTTAAAAATATAATTCTAGATAACGTAAACAACAAACCCACACAGACTTTTGATGATAAGACTCTAAGCAATATAAAGAAAAAGATAACTATCAATAACTTAATAATTTCTAAAGCAGATAAGGGAAACAGCACTGTAATTTTATATAAAGACGACTATATATCTAAAGTAGAAGAAATTCTTTTGGACAATAAATTTATAGCTCTAAACAATGACCCCACGCAAAAATATAATGAGGAAGTAGCAAATTTTATAAAAAATAACAAAACAATTTTTCACGGTAAATACGACAATTTAATATACAAACAGATGAATCCCCAGTGTCCTAGATTATCAGGATACCCAAAAGTCCATAAAGACAACATGCCCATGAGACCAGTGGTATCTTTTTATACAGCACCGACTTACAAAATAGCAAAAAAAGCAAATTCGATATTACTAAATAATTGCAACTATAATCCTAAATTTACAATAAAAAACTCATTAGAATTAGTTGAGAGAATAAAAAACGTAGAAGTCCCTCATAACGCAATACTGGTATCATTTGATGTAGTAAGCCTTTTCACCAATGTTCCTATAACAGAGTTAAAATTATCACTCCAAACTCATTTAGAAAAACAAAACCTTAACCCAAAGCATACAATAGAAATATTAGATTTATTTAACTTATGTATTGACCAGAATTATTTCCAATTCAACAAAGTGTGGTATAGACAATTGGACGGGTTAGGAATGGGTTCACCAATCTCTCCACTTTTAGCAGACTTTTTCATGAACTATTTAGAAGAAAAAATATCGATACTACCCATGTTTAAGAATCTTGTTTTTTACTACAGATATGTTGACGATATACTAGGTCTGTGGACTGGCACAAAACGTCAACTTGATTTATTCCTGACGAACCTCAATACGATTAACGACTCGATTAAATTCACGATGGAAGTGGGAGGAAACAGCATTAGTTTTCTAGATTTAAGATTAAACATACATAACAATAAAATAGAATTTGATGTCTTTAGAAAACCAACATACAGCGACAATATAATTCACGCCAGTTCAAACCATCACATTTCACACAAAATGTCAGTATTTCATTCATTATTACACAGATTACTAGAGTTACCTTTATCTAAAGAGAATTATAACAAAGAAATCAACACAATTAAAGTATTAGCAAAAAACAATGGTTACCCTGTTAATGGTATAATTAAATTATTAGAACGTAAAATAAGGAAAAGATCAGTAAAATTGATAGCACCGGGGCTTAATATAATACAAAAATCAGACAGTGAAAAATGGGCTAAATTACATTACATACCGAGAATTTCACAGAAGGTGTCAAAAATTGTTAAAGGAAATAAGAAACGAATAGCTTTTTATAACAAAAACTCATTAAGGACACATCTAGTAAATAATAAAGATAGAGTAGACAAGTTTGACAATAGTGGAGTGTATATGTTATCATGCAGTAATTGTAATGCGTCATATATTGGACAAACGGGCAGGAATTTTAAAAGCAGAATAAAAGAGCACGAAGCTAGTTATAGATTAAAGAATGATAAATCTTCTTTCTCAGAACACTTGAATAACCATAATCATGTTTGCAATTGGGACACAGACGTCAAAATCTTACATAAGTGCGATAAAGGTAGAGTATTAGATAGATTAGAGACTATAGAAATCAATAAATTAAAACTGGATAGGAACAAAATCATACTCAATGATCAATTAGATTTACAAAACTCATCGCCCCTATTAAAGCCAATACCAAAATTCTGATTATTCTTTGATAATAATAATTGATCCTAACATTATCACTTTTTCGTGTTCTCTCCCTTATGGCCTTTGATACCGCACCGCTGTATTATTGTTTCAGATACACTCCAGGGATGGTGAACATTTGGCCTCCACTACACCACAATATCAGCCCAGTCGGCAGCGTCGACAAGATATGGGATATACCTACATAATATTATCTTCGGCAAGTGTTTGTGTTAGTTCATTTAGGATACGGATATTCATACCTACCTAAATCAGTGTTTGTGTTTGTGAAAATTCATTTAGGATACGGATATTCATACCTACCTAAATCAGTGTTTGTGTTTGTGATAATTCATTTAGGATACGTAGATATTCATACTCAAAACAAGTGTTCGCGACAGTAGTTTTAAGTCCTGTATATCTAATTGCCTTTGTTTTGTACACGATAAAATATCTCCATTAATTTACACAATATACCTATGCCCTATATATTTATTACTATTATTATTATTACTTTAAGCCTTGTACATTAAATTTATGTCCAGTATATTAAATTGCCTTTGTTTTGTACACGATAAATATCTCCATTAATTTACATAATATACCTATGGCCTATATACTTATTATTATTATTTTTTTGTACAATAAATGGTCTTGTATAATAGGTTGCTTTTGGATAGTAGTTTTAAACCCTGTATAATAAATTGCCTATTGTTTTGTACACGATAAAACATTTCTATAATTTACATAATATGCCTACCTATATAATACTAATAATATTAATATTATTATTATTTATTTTTTTGCTCCATGTCATGTATAATACATTACATATTAAGTCTCTGTACAAGATAAAATAATTTTATAGTTTTGTTATAATATATATTTTTTATTTGGAGGTCTATGCTAGATTATTCAACATTATTATTATTATTTATTTTTTTTGTTTTTGTATCAGTTCTCCACCCCTGTCTCCTCTTTCTTATTACATTCTTTGTCATACAGCTATGTATCTATGTTCGGAAAAAAAAATATAAACAAAAACTTTCTCTTTTAAATATAATAATAATATAGAATCAGTTTTCGAGGTATGGATTAGGTACTATGTATTAACGACAATGTCTTTTGTTATTATTAACTCTCTCCGTTTAAAAATTTGTTTTGGAGCACTTAATAACATCTTTACTTGCCTTTGTTTGACCACTCGCATTGTTTCTGTCTCTTTCTAGTGTGTAAGAATAATTTTGTTTTGTCTCTCTAATTTTGATTTATATAGCTTCTATTTTCTGTTGGATCACTTTTTGTAATTTAGTTAACATCTACTAGCCTGACGAAGAAGACGTACGGTCTTCGAAAACCGGTTAGCTGAATAAAATTGTGGAAAAAACTAAATATTTTGTTTCTTTAAAATAAGTTCGAAGTATGTTCCACCAAGTAGCCACGGTCGAAAAGATAAATTACATTTTAGTTACTTTTTTTACTGCTTCCGTAAATAAATGACAGTTTTATCTATGGATACACACGATCAGTCTAGGCTCAGCTAAGTTTTGTAAGTTTTCGTTGATGAATTGCTATAAGCGTTGAGGGAGGCTGAGGGAGACATTAGGCTAATCTTTCGCTTAGCTGATCTTACACTCAGTTTTTCTTGGTGAATACAGGGGTTAAAGACTCCATTATAGTTTAAGGAGAAACAGAAGAGGTGCTGACCCGTCTAGGCGGACGATAAATTCGGCCAGGGAAATTATAACGAGGTCTTGGAAGTGTCACCGTTAAAGTTTCCAATTCCAGACAAATCCCCTCAAGTTCTGCAATCGTTGCGGGTCTTCTAGCTATTAGGGCGTTGGCGTAACGTTCATGCAGACCTCTCTTTAATGCCTTAAGGACATCTGACTGTCGAAGGGGTGACTCTAAGGATTGGTTCAACAATATGATTCTCGAAATATAGTCGCCAGCACTCTCCAGGGGTTCCTGAATAGCAGAAAGGAGTTGCAATCTCTTATAATTGGAGGAAGCTGGAGTTTCAAAACGCCTCATGAAGGAGCTCTTGACGTAAGCCCAAGAATGTGAATTCGAATAAGTGGTACGATGAAACAATAGGGCATGGCCCTTCAAAAATTCTGGTAGGACTGTACCTAAGTACTCAATGGGGTATCTACGAGATCTTGCTATTTCCTCCAATCGTGTAAGGAACTCACGGACTTCACTATTACCATAATATTGTGGTACGGGCCAAGCAGAAAAATTTACTGACAGAGGTATGTGGGTACTGGGGCAGTCAGTTTTAGTTTTGTCAGGTAGCAGTGGAGACTTGTTTCTATTAAGCCGAGTCGGGGTCACGACATCCGGGAGTAAATTGAGTGAAGAGGAAGGTCGCGAGGGTAGGAGTGCATTAGTTTCACTTACGATATTAGGAAATTCCTTAGGATCATGAACAGGAGGAGATTCCTCTGAAGATCCCGTACCTGAACCAATAATGTTGTTATAATGACGACATTGTTCTCGCATAGCTTCCAAATATTGTTAGGGGAACAATCTTTCGTAACGTTAAAGCTTTCGCCAGGGTTTTACGTGTAGCATAATCTCTGTGCATGTTGTTGAATGCTGAAAGTCACCCTTGGCAAATCTATAAATAGATCTCTCTAATACTTTGGAGCTACCATCGCTCAAGTTTAGGCTGTGTATAATAAAACAAAGTGAATACATACAGTGAGAAATAAGTGATGGCCTCAGTTCATTTTGAAATCTGTGGTACGCCAATTTAACAACAAAAACTAATAATATTCAATAACTACACAGATAGGGATATGTATAGTGTTATCTGAATTTTATACTTGTTATAGCTGTAATATTTATATATGTGTTGATCCTTGGGTTCACATTGACCCACCGATTGTATTGTCTGACTTTTATACTTGTTATAATTGTAATATTTTTATATGTGTTGATCCTTGGGTTCACATTGACCCACCAATTGTATTTTATGTTTGTTTCTGTATAGATTTATATGTATTGTTCGTAATGTACTGATCGAATACTTGGGATTCGCTCTTTGTTTGATGCCTTTAGAGAATTATGGGTGAAGTAAGCATGTTTTATAATTTTTTTTTGGATCCAACTTTAGTCTTTTGTATGAATGTAGGAAATGTAGAACGTGCGGAAGGATGCAAGATGTGTATGAAGAGTATATGCGAATGTAAACAAGTGTTCACCTATTTCTTCTCTCTTGGTGCGATTTTGGAGCCGCTCCCCTTTCTAGATTCGACCAGTGCAGATCAATCTTTGATAATAATACCTAGATAGCTCTATAAAGTATGTTCCATTAATAGTCAAGTTCTCTTATATGATTTACACGGAGGTTTTCAATTCACAATCTCCATTTATTCATTGTCATTGCGTTTCATGCTTCCTTGTTGAGTGTACAAGAGAAAAGGGAAGACCATTGCTCACCTATTCAGGGGTGGCATATGGAAATTGTATAATGTATACGGTCAAGTGTTCCTGGTGTATATAATGTTGCTTTGACTTTTGTCACTTGCCTTTGTTGTGAGTTTGCAAATATCCTAGGATACTGGATTCTTGAAGTTGTATAGTCCCTATTGAAACTGTATTGATGTTGATTGTTCTTATGTGTTTAAGTCTATTGTATGTTTGGCCTTATGTATTGGTCATGTATACCATAACTAGCTTTGTTGTCCGGCTTCCATTTTGCTAATGTCTTTTGTTTGTAACACTGGTTTGAATTTTCTTTTTTTTCTTTTATCCATTTTCTTTTTTTTCTTCCCACTAAGCTGGAGTGGGGTGTAACGTGTCAAAATTTGATATTTCATTTAAATAAAAAAATAAATAAGAGTAATGGTTTCAACAGTAAACTTGATTAGCCTTAGAAGTTTAATAAAGAAAAATAAAATCTCAGCCAATCAGGTGCCGACACGCAACATTGAATTTTGACAGTTGTTATATGACCGTTGATTGCTACGCGCTAAAATGCTAGCGTCACTTCCTAAATCTCCGCTCCGCGGCGAGGAGCGGCCCTTTTTGTGCTCTGCCCAACGGGCCGACGCCATTATTGAAAAGTTAAGTAAAAAGCCAGTGTATAAGATCATAAGTTAACGGTGTTTAATTGATAAATGATAGACTGTAATCTGGTGTTACATAGACATAATATTAAAATTCTGTTATATTGTTTTGGATTGTTGTCAAAAATAAGTGTGAAGCCCCGACTTGAACACGTGTGTAATTTTTTGATTCATTGTTCTTTAAATGATAAACTATAAAATAAACTCTGTTAAAGTAATTCTTCAAAAACGTTACTTGAAACTTTGTAATACTTAGCCATTATACCGATTTGAGGGGTTAAATAAAACTTTGCAGTATTACGATATTTCAGTATTACGATATGTTAAAGTGAATTGGGTTTTCTTAAATAAACTAATACACCTGTGTGTCGTGAATCTTCGAGGAACGGTGTCTCCCCAGCAATTTCTCTACGTCCCATGTACCCTGAGATATCATCGAGTAATGTTCTGCCTATGAGTTACCCGGCAAAGAATTCTTACCAAAAAAGAACCAGTCTCCTTCCAACCACTTACTACAGAGTTCTAAGGCGCCCAAGTTCCCTGAGATGTTCAAAGGAAAGAGCTCCTGGTCCAAGGGTAAGTGACTAATAAGAGGTTATCTCGTTAAAAGATTGGTTCCTGTTTGTTCCTGAGAGGACCACTACTGTTTCATCCCATTTGTTCGTGAGAGAACAAAGACTCTTTTTATTCCGTTTCAAGATGGGATTGTGAAGCGTGCGTACAAGCAATTAAGATTTGTTATAAGAGTGTCTAAACCATTTAAGTCCCCAAAAACTTTAAATACCCTATTTTTTACTTATGTTCGGAGTTGTCTGGAATACGCCTCTGCAGTATGGAACCCACAGTATCTCACCAATATTGACAGAATCGAAAGAATCCAATACAGATTTTTGAGACATTTAGACTACAGAACTAAACAGACCTTTGATAATGTACGCCGATCCGCTGCCTATCATAGGGTAAGAACACGTAGAAAGCCGATTCCGACCCGCGCCTATCAGTTCAAATATTGTTGTCTATGGTTTCAATGCATTTAAATGAGCATGCCGGAAAGCGGGTTCCTGCTTTTTCTGTGAGTGGTATCTCCATTCAAATGCATAGTAATAATATTCTTTGCGAAAGTCGGCGCGGGTCGGAATCGGCTTTCTACGTGTTCTTACCCATATGCTTGACACTTTAGAAAATCGTAGAACAATATCTGTCATTTTTTTAATTGTACAAATTAGTTAAAAACATAACGGACGCAACCAACTTGCTGACTAAGATCGACTTTCACGTACCCATCAGACAGACCCGGGCTACACATAATTTTAGACTTCCGACCTGTTCATGTTCAACCAACTATGCCCAGAACGCTTACATATATCGAGCTACCTCCAACGATAATTCCTTTTTTAGTAAAATTGACATTTTCAATACAAGCCTTAAACATAAGTTTAAATATTATTTAATCAAGAACTTGCTGCACCGAGGTTCATAGCGTTTCACACATTTCCTTTCCCATTCCCCAGTCCAAGTCCTTCCTCCACCCCAAGCATTTAGTATTATTGAGATACTATTTTTTGTTTCAGTCTTATTATGATTGTAGACTTGTTTCAAGGTGTAAACTTAATTGGTCCACTTATTGTTATTATACCTGTTTAATATTTATATATTGTTAATGAATGTTTGTAAACCTGAAAAAAAAATTCAAAAAAAAAATAAAAATACTCACACATACTTCCACAGACTACTTATAAAGATCATCGAGTTCATAGGAACTAATGTAAAATGAAAAGCGCCTCATACTGGGCGCAGAAAGTTTTTTGAAGGCGGTATATTCAATTGGTAGGTGGAGCTGGAAATAGCGGGATATTCAAACTCATTGTGTCAAATTGAGAATAGATTAATATTGTTTTCTTTAATAATAATAGAAAAAACTTTTTGCACAATATCGACATTTCAAATTTGACGTATCCATGTCATTGTTTTGGAAAGAAAATTTTGATATAGCGCTCGCTCAGTCTTTGACAGTGGAACGTTAATAATGTTCAAACTTACAATTTAAATTAGTTATGGTCATATTTTGAGCACCGGTCGACTACTAGTATTTATAAATCTTTAAAAGGTAATATATAAATTTCTTCTGTCCGTGTGTATGTGACTGAACTACTCCTGAACGACTTGACTAGCTCTTTTTTTGAAATGTTGGCCCTTTCATAAGGTTGTTAAAAGAGCGCTTTTGTTTCACAAATAATAATATTACACTTTTCTATACAAAGGTGTCAGTATAGCCGGCGGAACTTCTTGCCTAGGGCAAATTTTTCCAGTCAACCGGACCCGTCTTATCTGAGACAAATCAACCCCGGGTAGAAATTTCAAGTGAAAAAACACTCTAACCCGACCGGGAATCGAACCCGGGACCTCATGATCTGAAGTCCACGCCTATACCACTAGGCTACAGAGGTCGGTTAATATCTAGGTTCCCTAGGTTATTTTGATCTTGTCATCTACCAATACAATATCCAGCAGGACTTCGTTAATCTTTCGAAAAGTCTGCACTAAAATAACAAAAAAAGTAAAAAAAAAAAAAAAAAAACAAAAAAAGTGTTTTTCACAAAATGTACCCATCACGCCGTGTCGCTTGAGAGGTAGGCAGAGAGAAAGGACCTGCATTATTTCGCTTCTTCCACCGACATACCATTTCTCATACAACCTCTCCTATTTCTCATACAACCTCTCCTATTTCTTTTACTTCTGACCTGGCCTTCCTTGAGGACGAAACCGATGTCTTTCATTGATAATATTATTTACTTCAAGTAGGTACATAGTTGTTTATAAATTATTTTATCAATGTTTTTTTTCTTATGTTAATGTCTATAATGCTAGTTGTTATATAATTATTATAATACAAGCAGAAATACTATTTGCGGACAAACATTGAAGTAGGTAAAACAAAGACATAGAGATTATTTTTATGCTGATATTTCTAAAGGTCAACGTACTACCATCTGTCTTGTCTCGCAACTTTTTTCTTACGCATTTTATTATTTATTTATTTTGACAAAACACACATTTACAAAACAACAATTACAGAGGACAACTATACATTAAAAGTAGAAGCAATATAAATGTATGGCCTTAAACTAAGTTGACCTCCATAGAGATGTGTCACATTTTGAGATAAATATTAAATTGTTTAGCAAAACTATCGCTAACAAGTTATAAGTCTTATTATAACGATGAAATTACAAAGTGCTTCGTTTTAACGCTGAAATCCAATGACGTCTCGTAGCTTGCCTTTTTAAGGAGCGCTGTATCTAAATGTATAGGGGACCCCAAAGGGTTAAACTTAGTGATAGGCAGACTAAACTAATGAGGGAGGGGGGGGGGGAGGTTGTGGATAAGTCCATTCTTACATGTGCGTACGAATATTCTTTTACGCCTCCCTCATCTTAGTATAGCTTCAAAATCGCATATTTCTGTACCCCGTTTTCCCTGAGGTTCTTCCCAGCAATACTTCTTATTGTCTAAATTTCTTAGAATCTCAGTGCAGTTGTGGTGATATCCGCCCTCTCTATGCCGTATATATCGTATGTGATAATACGTAGGTACGGCATCAAAATGCGACCCTCCGATCTTTTAATGCGGCCCGCCATTCATTATTAAATCTTATGAAGATTTTTGTAAATTTATTTATTTATAAAAATTCTTCCTGGTTGGAACAGTTCATAAGTTTATTAGAACTTTAAATAAATTGTATTATCATAAAAATATTTCCAAATTTTATAATGCCATTAATTCGGAACAATAATTATTTCAATCTTATGAAACCTTTTTTAATAAAACATACTAGCTACTAATTAATGGCAGTGGCGTATCGTGGGTTTTCGCCGCTCGGGGCGGGATGCATAGGAAGTCATCAAGAGCTCTCCATTGCGATCGAAAGCGTCCGAGGCTCATTGTGCCTTTTCTGACCGGTTGAGGTTTAAGGACGTGAGGTGGTCAACCTCACGGTCCCGATCTGATTTTTCGATTTTCTGCCTGGGATGTTCGAAAAATCAACAAAAAAGAGCAGAGGTGCTATTCTTAGCCGGCAACCCCCTCGGTACGCCACTGATTAATGGTATTACTTTTCTATCTTGAATGTCGATTTAACTTATTAATTATATTATTTAATTAATTATTTATTATTTATTATCTTATTTAATTTATTTTATTTAATTTCTTGAACCGACGCTCACATTGTCACAAGCAATTTTAAGAACATCGAAACAAACAACTAGGTAGGTATCTTCTAAGTACAAAAAGTCAGTACATTTCTACTCATATTTTATTGCACCTTTTTTCGTGTAACGATGTATGCACCGGCGTACCGTGGGCTTTAGGCGCCCGGAAATCGAACCCGAGACCTCGTTATCTGAAGTCCACGGTAGTACAACAAGGCTACCGAGGTTGGCAAAAAAAACAGTCCAAAATTTTAAAAAATCGATGGAGTTTGTTAAGCCTTCACTGGTTTGCGAAAACTACTTAATAAAATGATAATATGAGAATATTCCGCCGGCTATACTGACACATTTGTATAGAAAAAACTTATATTATTAAAATTATTAAAATACTAGCTTTCCCGACAGACGTTGTCGTGTGTTCCTTACTATGAATATTGAATTCGAATTTGTATGGTGATGAATTAATTATCATTTGACCAATGTGATCCCGAACGATGCGTCTGTTTTAAACCATGTATATTCCATCCGCATTCTGTCAATCGCACCAATTGACAATTTCTGTCAAAATGTTAAAATTGGAATAAAAATTATAAGGTAAAAAGTACTAATAAGGTTATGTATGTAGAGTCTTCTTTAATTTTCTAACTTTCCATGCATTTTTCTTAATTTTTTTCTTCAAACAGGACATTCTCCTGATAAAAGCCTACACGACAAAAAAGAATTAGCGAAATCGGTCCAGCCGTCTAGGCGTGATGCGATGACATCGGGAAATAGCTCTCCATTTTTATATATAAGATTTCTAAAACATCCACATTTGATTCGTTGACTTTCAGTAACGTAGGCATGGATGTAAAAAATACTATCTAGTAGAGATGGGAGCTCTGCGAAGAATACGTGGAAAGACTCTGTGGGATATGGAAAGAGTGTAGTATAGAAGTTAGTGTTGTTACAAAGATGAAATTTGAAAAGTCGAGATGGTTTGAGCATGTTGAAAGAATGGATGCAAATCTCTTATTTAAATGAAAGCCGGGTTAGTGCGAACACTTATAACTCGAGATCGGCTGAACAGATTCTTCTGATGTTTGATTTATTGGATTCTTCTCCACTCCGGATAACAGAATAACTAATAAAAAGTTGAAAAATGTATAGTATACAATACAATATTAAAGTTAACCTGGAACCGATTTGCTGCGATGTTTTGGAAATATTTTAATGTTAATATTTTATTCGCTTAACTCAATCGAATTAATTATGTATTTTTTTAATGGGGGGCGCAGTGCACATTATGTACCTACATATGAACCGCCTCGGGCTAGAACCACAGGACAACGTCTGTCGGGAAAGCTTGTCGGATCATAAAAAGAATTTATCCGGCTGATATGTGTATGTGACGTGGATCGAGCTCCTCAGGAAGGTCAGGTCGAAAGCAAAATAAATAAGGCTCGATAATCACTTGCGCCGCGAACGTGTATCGTTACATCATTTTATCAAAAGGATACATGTGTTTCGCTCGCGTTCGTTTTTCGAATCACGTATATACTCTTAACCTTTCGATTAAATTGATGCAATGTCACACGTTCGCGGCGAAAGTGAGTACTGGGCCTTAGAGATTTTTGAGAAATGTAAATGGATGGAAAAAACTAACGAAGTGATAGAAAAGTGTGGCGGGGGCAGGGTTGCCAGGTTTTTTTCAAAAATATACCGAACCAAAACAAAAAAAGGTCATTTTCAAAATTTGCTATCCGGAAAGTAGAATTTTCCCCTTAAAAAAAAAAAAAAAGGTGATTTTCAAAATTTGCTATCCGGAAAGTAGTAATTTCCCCTTAAAAAAAAAAGGTCATTCTCGAAATTTGCTGTCCGGGAAGTTACAAATTCACTAGGAAAAATGAATATTAATCCCGAAAGTAAAAATACCGAACACTCCATAGTTCGGTATTTTTTTCATACCGAACACCGAACATGGGGCAAAATTACCGAACGGTTCGGTAAAATACCGAACGCCTGGCAACCCTGGGCGGGGGCCGTTATGATCAATAAAAAAATACCGTATATATACAAACACAATTTATTTGATGTAAGTAGGTATGTATTTTCCTGTAACATAAATAAATAAATAAAACTTTATTATATCAAAATATAGTGTGGAGACAGTAATTAGGACAGTCGAAAGGGCGGACTTATCCCGAAGGATCTCTGCCAGCCAACCAACATATATGCAACTAACAGCTAGATATTTTTGTTAAGAAATGTATTACTTAGCATAAGTAATAAATTTATTAAAAAAAGAAATGAGGTTAAATTTCCAGGTTAAATTCTGCAATACGATACGCCAGGAGTGTTTTGCTGAATCCATGTCAAATACTCTGTAACTCTGGCATTCAAACCAGGGTACATCGTGGCGCAACCTATTCCAAGAGTCACCAAAGCCACCAGATAAAATCTTCCAGTGACGGGACTCTGCCAGGAGAGAGGACCACCAGAATCTCCCTGAAAAAAATGCAAAAAAAACTTTTTCAAAATAATTGTGTCCATTAGGATCAAAAGTGGTCGAATCCAAAAATTACATTTAGGAATACATAACAACTGATGACTAACAATTTATTACTGATGTTCAATTATTAAATGAAACAATCCACTACGAGCTTACGGCTATCTTCTACTGTTATTTCGAAGGCTGGATTAGTGTGATCACTTTACGTTTACAATGTTCGCCATTAGGTGGTAATGTTTAAATCTCCCATATTATGATATATCCATTTTTGTTTATATCTCATATTTATTGCCTATTCGATTTATTGGTACACAATGTTCTAATTATGTCTAGATTCATGTGCCCATTTTTCAGGATTTTTCAGATAAAATTAAATTATTTGAGTTCATATCTCTATTGTGTTGTAGACTTTGTTGGAAACTTTATCTATAAGTATCTGATAATTAACAAAATCTGTCAAATCCAATGAAAAATGAATAAAAACTTTATTAAAAATAACTAGTAGTATTTCAAATACATATACCTATTATCATTATTTATTTTATTTATTTCAATTTACGGCGTTAGCCATTTACATGTAATAATACAATTTTTATTTATATTATTAAGTATTTCATTAAACAACAACAAAGCTTTGACAGACAGATGGACGTGTAAAATAGTTATCAGGAATGTAAAATGGCATCGCCAGATGAGGATTCTGATCGAAAGCGGTTCTATATCCATCGTCATTTAAATAAAATTTTAAAATAAATAACAACAATAACTAAGACAAGGACTCAACAGTAATAAACCATCCAATTCTAAAAGTCACACAAAAATAAATCAATAAATAAATTATGGATGTAGGTATAATATGGATAAAGTGATGAAATAATGAAATTTTTTGTCAGATCAAGTAAGAAATTCGATTAACAAGTAGATTTATATGGTGAGTCAGTAATAAAGAACAATAAACGTCAATGATAAAAAAAAGTAAATTATATACCTACTTATGCTATTCAGTAATATTAATAATAATTCGGGTGACACGAGAATTAATATGAGAATAAGTTAAATTAGAGTAAAAGAATATGAAAAAAGTAAGAATGTCTAAATATAAGCAGGTCAATCATAATGATCCTCTTCGACCATTTCTCTGCCTGGTTTCTTTTGGAGTCAAATACGCTGGGGTCAACTGGGTCCAAAATGCCCAAAACAGAGCGGCTTGGAAGGAGATGGAGGAAGCCTTTGTCCAGGAGTGGATGGGAATAGGTTGAGAAGAAGAAGAAAAATGATAATGATAGTGAGCCAGATAGAGCAATTACGATTTCAGATTTTATATTTGTGGAAACTGTCGGCAAAGATATCCGTGCACCCATCCACCGAATTCCCCAGTCTGTGTACTCGGACCATAGGAGAGTGAAACATATAGTTATTTCTAGTTTTTTGCTACAGAAAAAGGCATGTCTGTATAGTGGATCTAGCTGGGATGCGGAAATGGATAAATTCAAGCAGTTCTGGGGAGTTTATTGCGCCGTTAATTAGACTATGCAGGAAACTGAGATCGAAATTGTCTCTGCGGCTTCGTAGGCTGAGCAGTCTCAGTTCGTTCATTAGGGCCGAGTAATCAATGTTTTCCAAGGGGATGCCTTTTCTATAGTTGACCATTCTCAGAAACTTTCTCTGCACCCTTTGTGTAAATTGCATAGTTTGGGGACCACACAGTAGAATTGTACTCCGACAGAGACCTAACCTAACCAGGGATACGAACAAGAGTCTGTAAGACTGAATCAGTCCCAAGTCAGCCGATAGTCGGAATACAAATCCCAAAACCCTCATCGCTTTTCCAACAGTTTCCTCAATATGGGCATTAAAAGTCAGATTCTCATAGAATGTGACACCGAGGTCTTTACACTTTCAAGCACGACGTTGTCAATAGAGTAATTGAAAATGAGAAGGGATCTTGTTTTATGAAATCGGACGACTTGACACTAAGAAACGTTTACGTAAAGTCTGTTTTCGATGCACCAGTTATTAAGGTAGTATGAGCTTTTTATCTAAATGTTTAGATCTAATTATTTCTATCACATCGTGGTAGTTTTTATAATATAAAATATCATCGTAATTAGAAGGAATATAAGTACATCCAAAGATTATTGACTCTAATGGAAGCTTCAACATAACAAAGATTTTTTCTATATTTTTATCTTTAGAGATTAATAGCTTACTAGGGAAGGATTTTTCCACCGCAATTAAAACCACTCCATCTCTCGATTTATTACTGGTATATTGGTTCCTATCAAGTCAATACACATTAAGCTGTATGCTCACAAACCACCGCGTACTATGGAAAAATGACAAATTTCCATAGTACGCGGTTGTTCGCCTCGAACCACCGCGAACGGAACGCAGCGATCCGACAGAAAACTAGGTAGACACCGATTTGTCACGTATCATGCAACGTTACTAAATTCGTTTGTGGTTGTTCGCCACGAACCACCGCGTACTATGGAGATTTGTAACATTGCATGATACGTGATATGCAACGTTACTAAATTCGTTTGTGGTTGTTCGCCACGAACCACCGCGTACTATGGAGATTTGTAACATTGCATGATACGTGACATGCAACGTTACTAAATTCGTTTGTGGTTGTTCGCCACGAACCACCGCGTACTATGGAGATTTGTAACATTGCATGATACGTGACATGCAACGTTACCAAGTTCGTTGCGAACACGCGTACACATCTGAACCAAGGTAACGTTACACAGCTTTATAGTTTGAGAAACCAAGTTCGGAGGAACCGATGCACGAGTCCAGCCACGTTTCAGTTAGAAGTATCACATTGTATCCGAAAGACGGGATTTACTGGCGATGTCCCGAAAGTTTAGTTTTTAACCCGCGGACTTATTGGACGTAGCAGAAAAGTTTTTTGATGAGTTGGGTTGTACAATTTTTGTAGTTGTGTTTTACAATTATACTATAATGAAGCGGCTGCCATATTGTTTGTCATTTGAAAAATATAGTTTCATAAATGGCCACATCCACACTAATCAAAATTAGTCAAATCCAGTCCGAAATAACAGAACTGGTCAAATTATTATCACTGTGCGTGTGTCTTGCTAAAACTCGAGAACTGCTCGACCAATTTCGGTAATTTTGTTATTTTTTTTTAATTACCCATCACGCCGTGTCCCGTAAGGGGTAGGCAGAGAGAAAGGACCTCCACTCTTTTCTATCCAAGCACACTTCTTTCGCTTCTTTCACCGACATAACATTTCTCATACAGCTTCTCCTATTTCTCTAACTTCTTACCTGGCCTTCCTTGAGGACGGAATCGATGTGTTCGATCCACGTCATTCTCGGTCGCCCACGCTTTCTTACACCTTTCCTTTCAGCCTTATGAATTCTCTTTGTCATTCTGTTTGCATCCATACTTTCCACATTCCCAAACCATCTCAACTTATTAACTTTCATCTTTGTCACAACACTTACTTCCATACCACATTCGTTCCTAATATTTTTATTCCTTTAAATTTATTTTTATCCCATAAAGCTTTTCCACATATTCTTCGTAGAGATTTCATCTCTACTGCATTTATTCTAAATCATCTGTATACATAAGCGAACATACCTTTATTCCATTAA
Source organism: Mystacides longicornis (assembly GCA_963576905.1). Lineage (NCBI taxonomy): Eukaryota > Metazoa > Arthropoda > Insecta > Trichoptera > Leptoceridae > Mystacides > Mystacides longicornis. The sequence goes on from OY756430.1 coordinate 5,486,357, forward strand.
ATTCAACCCCTATATTTATATCTTTTAACTCACTGACGCAAAAATCAAAGAACAAATTGAACAACCAGGGTGACATGACGCACCCTTGCTTCACACCTTTCGTAAGATAGAACTCCGGTGAAAGGTGACTGTTCACCTTCACACACGCAGTACTTTCCGCCACGAATCAACCGGTTATTTTTATTACGAAATATGCAAAGAAAATAGAAATAAAACAGTACTTTTGTTTTTCCGTATACAAAGTCGTCCAATCTGTAAGATGTGTCACATTAAAGCTTCGTTATTTTTTGGCCGTGAATAATAGAAATGAAGTTTGCTTAGGATGTAGGTACACGTTTACTGAGACGTCTATTTAGAATGTTTATAAAGATCCAGTCCTGTAGTACATTATAAGAACTTCAGCTTTTTTGATTACCTGACAAGTATCCGTTTGGATTTCAAAAGAGCACAAAATCCTTGGGCTTAAAAATCCATACATGCCCATGCACGTGCTCAGCGGTACGACTTTGAGAGAGGTCTTCCTCAGGCAAGTTGAAGGAAATCCAATGGGATACATATTCCCCCAACCTGCGAATATATCAATTTAGGCTGTTAAAAATTATTAACAATATAACATTAAGATCGGTAAAAAGTTCATTATTTGACCGCATCTATCCTGATGTGTTTGCCAAAATTTCTTGATTTCCATTGCATCGCAGTCTGATAGACTGATGATGCCAAAATATCCATTTAAACCAAACGAACATAGAGCAAAAGCTGGAATGTTGAGTAGGTTTATTTTCTTGATTGCTGATATTATGGTCACCAAAGAAATAACAACGAGAAAGAAGTGATGCCATCGGCCGTCAATTAGTTCTTGCTTGTTAACGCACCACGGTGTCCGATAACAACCAAAATGAAAGTAATTACATATGCTCTGCAAGATTATTCACGAATAATTTTAAGTTTAGAACTGTTTTTAAATATTTGAGACTTATGGGCGGTTTGAACCACAAAAAATTCGTGAATACCTGTTTCTAGATTTTTTATTTATTTATTTATTTATTCACTCTCATCCCTAGGCCCTTTCGGGCACTTGGAGTCGTCAAAATTATACATAACCAGACATAATTAAACATTATTAAATTTAAGCACATCAATAACAGATCAAAAATACACAATAACATTTTGAAATCCATGAAATAAGATAAATAAATGAAAGCGTTGGCGAGGCTGAAAGGGTGTAAATGGCCCATTCAGTCTCCTGTCAGTGTATTTAAAAGAAGAAGTAAATTATGCAAGATGATAAAACAAAATACAAAAAAAAAAAAAAAATTAAATACAAAAAATAAAAACATGATATTTCTTCAACATAAAATCAGATATAAAATTTCTTCCAAGTTCTTGTAGATGAATAAACGCTTAGGCAAGTCTGAAAAGGTGTAAAGGGCCTTTCAGTCTCCTGTCAGTAAATGTCATAAGAAACAAACAGAAATGGAGCATATTATATACAGCATGGGGAGTCACAAAAATAAACAGGTTTGTCAGGCTAACAAGAAAGAGAGCACTCCACCAGGGGGGCCGCCCAACGAGCATACAATGTGGACTCCAAAGAAAGAAGAAAGGACAAGAAATTTTTTTTTTAACAATGTCTACGTTTGATTTAGCATCTCGTCAATAGTGTAAAAACATTGTTCAACCAGATACTCCCTGATCTCTCTCCGAAAGGTATCGTCATCCATGGATTTAAAGGGCTGTGGTAATTTCTTATAAGCACGCACACTATGGCATATGAAGCTTTTAGAAACTTTTGTTAGGCGATGCCTGATAGGTCGCACATTATTCACAGCCCTAGTGCCATGTTCATGATATTCCGAGTTTAGGGGTGTATTGGGCAGATTTCTCCTAGCGAAAAGAAGGCACTCTCGGATATATGCACCGGCCAATGTGAGAATGCCCTGTTCCTTAAACGCATTACGGCAAGTCTCCCGCGGCTGCATACCCAGTAGCGCCCTCAGAGCTCGCTTCTGCAAAATTGATACTCTTGAGAAATCCGCCCCTCCACCCCAAACCATCACACCATAGACCATAATCGAGTGAAAGTAAGCAAAATACACATTCTTTGCAGTTTTTATACCACATAAATCTTTAATTTTTTTAATAGCATAAATTGCAGAGCCCAACCTGCCACAGAGCTGGTCCACGTGTGGTGACCATTGGAGCTTCTCGTCCATCATGACACCAAGGAACTTATAACTATTTACTATGTTTAATGAATTATTTGCTAGAAGTTGATTAGCTGATATATTCTTATTCCGCTTCAGAGAGAAACAAAGCGCATTGGTTTTAGTCATATTCAATACTAAATTATTAACATCAAACCATTGGTTTACGTCGTCCACAATTTTTACTACACTCTCAGCAAGACATTCATCGTATTTGTTTCCCTCTACGAGAAGGGATGTATCGTCTGCGTACATAACAATGTCACATCTGCCCTTCACAGAGTCAGGAAGGTCATTAATGTAGACCAGAAACAACAGTGGTCCCAGAACTGAACCCTGCGGAACGCCATGCCTGACTTCGCGCATATTGGAACGTGTGCCATTAATCTCTGTAATCTGCTGTCTCTGGTCCAGATAAGATATGAAGAAACGTATTTCCGAGCCACGGATACCATAATGTTCAAGCTTACCAACTAGAATATCATGATGAACACAGTCAAATGCCTTTGAGAGGTCACAAAACACGCCACAGGCATCATGACCTTCATCAAAAGCATGTAAAATCTTTTCAGTCAGGGATGCCATAGCATGACCCGTGGACCTATTTTTACGAAAACCATGTTGCTGAGAATGCAGCACGTCATTGTCCGTTAAGAATCTGGTTAATTGTTCACAAGCTACTTTTTCTAATATTTTACTTATTACTGGTAAAATTGATATTGGGCGGTAATTAGTGGGATTTGACTTATCGCCTTTTTTGTGTATTGGGATAATTTTGGCTATTTTTAATAAGTCTGGAAAGACGCCTTTTATAAAACATTGATTGAAAATATGTGACAATATAGGAGCTATTTCAATTATAATCTTTTTCAAAAAATTGCTTGATAGGAACCACAAATCCTGTGCATTTGTTAGTTTGAGGTTTCTTGTGGTATTGATAATGTCAGAAGTCGATACCATTTTAAATTTGAATGTATTTTCGAGACGAGGATGATTTTGAAGGTATTTCAAAGCAGTCACTTTAGATACTCCATTGTTTTTAGTTAGTTCATCAGCTATGTTAGTAAAGAAGTTGTTAAATGCATCGACAATATCCTCATCCATCCTTCTCTCTACTGGCGCACTGTCAAAATCATTGTTATTGGGAACCCTACCTGTCTCTTCCTTTATTATGTTCCAAACAGTTTTAATTGGATTGTTAGAGTTCACTATTTTATCATTTAAATAAAGACTTTTTGCAATTTTGCATACCTTTTTAAAAATTTTGCTATACTCCACTATGTATTTTTTTAAAGTTGCGTTGCCAGTGTGTTTTTTTTTATATAATTCAAACAACCTTTTCCTGGATATTCTTATGCCTGGAGTGGCCCAGTTGGTAAATTGTTTTTTGTATTTAGACTTTGATGTTTTAACGGGGATATGTGTATTCAGACTTAGAACTATGCAATCAAAGAAATTTTGAAATAGTAGGTTTGGATCATCATCAACATTGATGCATTCAAGATTTTTTTTTAATGAGTTCAAGAATCTGGGTATGTTTTCATCATCAGGATGCCTTTTCTTTATAATAGTGGGTTTAGGTGAGTCTTGATTCATAAATATGGCGGCATCTATTAGTTGACCATCATGGTCGGATCCTACGAAACTACACAATTTGGACTCGTGAATGATGAGATCTGTGAAGATATTATCGATACAAGTCGATGTAGTGTTAGTGGTACGTGTAGCTGTAAAAATACTACGTGTCAAAGAAAAGCAACTCATTAAGTCCAGTAAGATTTTAGTATTGTTAGTATTTGAGTTGAAGTCCACATTGAAGTCTCCACAAACTACAACGCGTTTATTACTCTTTAATGTTACTTTATTTAAAGCCCCTTCTAAAATTTTGATGAAATTATTAAAGTCTCCTGATGGAGGTCTATAGATACAGACTATAATCATATATTCCAACTCAGTACTACTAATTTCACATTGTTTTTCAATAGACATATCTAAAATGTCTAATCTGTTTTTAGTTTTATGCTTAGAATTAACAAGTATAAGACAACCCCCTCTAATAGAGCGCCCCCTACAATAACTACTAGCTAGCGTATAATTTTCTATTGAGAAGTTAGAAATTTCACTCTCGCTAAGCCAGGATTCCGTGATACATATTACATCTGGCTTATGTACAGTGGTCGACAGATAAAGCTCAAGTTCCTTCCCTCTTAAGCCCTGAACATTTTGATGAGCTAGGATGAACCCTGAGGCTGATGGCCTCTCCCCAAAAAAGAAGAGCTCACCGACCGATCATAGCTCGTGCCAGCCACTGGACTACCCACAAGGTGGCTTAGATTCTCTTTACAAGAATCCACAGTAGTAGCGTTGATTGCCACACATATAGGTATCTTATGCGCAGTGTAATTAAGCAGCATAGATATTTGTTCACACAGTGTATTCTCAGTATTTGTTTCAATAATATGCACATTGTTTGAGGAACTTGTCATATTGTATATTTTGCAATTTATTTTGTAAATAAGCAAATTTACTTTACTATTTTTTAGGTACTTAATACTATTAATATAAAGGGTTATGTTTCTATGTGTTGCTAACTCAATTATTGACTCTAAATGTTTAAAATATTTTTGGGGATGTTTATAACTCTCGTTCTTCCCAGTAAGTAATATCACTGTATCACCAAGTGAAGCCTTGTTCACAGTCGAACTCACATCGGTCACAATGTTCTCCAGACGGCTTCCAGGCCTCGTCACACACTCCACACTACTCTTCACCCGGCTCTGCAGCCTCGACTCGACTCTGTTTGCTTGATGTAAACTTATACTTATTGTAATGCTACATTTACACGCTTGCCACGGCTTGGCAAGCCACCACAAACACCGACGTGTGAATGGGGTGTTTGCCGTGGCTTGTGTGAGCTTGCCAACGCTTGTCCCGATCCGAACAAGTTTTAGTTTTTCGACACAATCAAAACGAATTTTCGGCAAACGTATTACAATAACGACGCGCATGCCAACGTGTAAATGGCGTCCAAGCGTTTGTGAAGGCTCGGAGTTTGTGGTGCAAGCGGGTAAATTTAGCATTAGATCGAGTCCAAATATAGGACAGAAGCAACCATAGATTTGGGACTGTCAATATTCGAATAGGTCTGTCAAGTCGAATATTACAAGACTTACCTATCGCTTCCACTGTTTCTCCGTCGAATGTTTGGGTCGCGTGGTTGAACGGTAGGCAGACAGGACCAACTTTGTCCGAAAAAACAAAATCTCGGGATGAAGTTACAATTATTGACACGTCGTAGTCATAACTTGTGCTGGAAAAATTTGCAATTTATTAATTTAATTTAATAATTAATAGTAATTTAACTTAATAAACTTAATATAAATTTAAGTCAGGTTAGGGCGAACACTTATAACTCGAGATCGGCTCAACAGATTCTTCTGATGTGTGATGTTTTGGATTCTTCTCCGCTCCGAATAACAGAATAACTAATAAAAAAATGGATAAGAAACGATGTAAAATACAATATTTTTAAGTAAGTGTGGAACGGTTTACTGCGACGCGCCCACGCCATTGCGGATAGTTCCCTCTCATTCTCGCATACGTGATTGTAGTACAGTAGCCCATCCCACTTACTCAACCGCACCGTTTCGAGCGTTTTAGAACATTTTCATACAAAGTCAACAATATTATCGGGCACATTTTTATTGGTACCTACATACTTCATAGGCGAGGTAGGGGTATGCGCGAGTGCATTATTCTTCCGTTGTTCCCGCCATAGTTTTGAATAGGAATGAAATATTTATGTTTCAGAAATATAATGTTATTATTTTATTAGCTCAACTCTATCGAATTAATTTTGTATTGTTTTATGGGGGCGCAGTGCACATTATGTACATATTATTAACGGTCTAGAACCACATGACAAAGTCTGTCGGGGAAAATAGTAGGTATTACATAATACAGTGTATGGTGCAAAAAAGAAAACACATACAAAAATGCACATGCACCCTATAAAACAATCCAAAAGAAAAGTCAACTAATTAAGAATTATACAAAAAGAAGGCACAAAATAGTTGATATAAACAGACATTATACAAATACTAGATACAAAAGAGTTGTTTCAAAGGGAAATTGATCGATAGGCAAAAGTCAAGCAATAAAATGAGAAATAAATCAAAATGCCAAAATTGTATTCAAAGTCAGACAGTTCGCAAGTTTGAATAATACCAAAAGTAAAAACTGAAACAAACTAAAAATGTCACAACATCACCAGCAAGCATAAGTCCTCAATATGCAATGGATATCAATATAAATTACAATGTATAGGAATCACAATAAGTAGTACAATATGTTTAGATTGAAGTGGTGGAAGTTCGAGCGCTTAAATGACTCTCTTAAATGAAAATTGTATTCTGATGTACTAATTGCTGTAAACATTTTTTAATGTTTAACTTTGGATGTATGTACGCCGCGAATGACCAATAAGTTAAAAAAAGATGATCGACACCAACCACTTCACATAACGATTTATTTTGGTGATAAGAAATTTGTTCGCTCATCTAGTGTACAATAATAATGGGTAAAAATGGATTTTGTCGCCTCCAAAACCTGAGGCCTATAACGAGACTCACAGTTACCTTGGGGAAATTTTCACTGGTTCAAAAATAATAATGACAAAGGGCCTTTTGACCATAATATTATTAAAAATACTACCAAAATAGGCAAGGGTATCAACATAAAACACGAAAAAAAAACAAGGCGATTCAAAATGATACGGCAACAATAAAAAATACAGCTTAAACATCGACACCAGAATAATAAAAAAAGTAATATTAAAATGCTTTTAGTACATATGACAAGACACATAAGAGTTAACAGTAGATTCTGCCTTACTTTGTGTACAGAGGATGATTTGTGATCTGCTGAATCCTTATAAGCTTTGTGGCATCAGTTTCAACTGAAATCAAAATTACAAGATGGCTTTTATAAAAATAATAGGTAGGTTGTCTAATAAACACCGGTGTGTTGTGAAGGTAGGTACTAGGTAGGTTATACATACATTCAAAGACGATTTTTTTATTCCTGGAGGTTAAACCCGAAATTAAATGCTATTTTTAATAAAGATAAAAATTCTGATTTTATCAATCTGGTCGTGTATGTATAATATAGCACAATCAGATTTTGCCGCCCTCTCAATAGAGGCGCCCGGGGCGGTTCGCCCCTGCCCCCACCACCCTCGGTACGCTACTGCATACATGTACGATCCTTTCTAGAGTCAATCAATTAGTTCAGTAATACGAAACAGGTGTCTCTCGATGATACAGTAACCTCAAGAAAGGGATTTACAGAAATGTACACTTGTGTGATAGTGGCATTGTGCAGGACAATGCGCACCTATTCGCGTGTTCTCTGATAAGAGTCACACGGACGCATGAAAATACGCTGGTGGCCAAAAATCGGGGGTCACAGATTTGAAAGAGTTCCAGACGCGGATTATTATTTCATTCGCATTTTACCGGTATGGGTGTGGGTGACCAATAATTTTCCACTGATCTGATGTCGATTCAAGGAATATTCTTTAGCTGAATTGGTCGTGGGTTGTATATCTGGTAAGAATGACAAATGGACCAAAATAATTTTTCAATGGTGTCCTTGGTTGGAAAAGAGAACCAGAACTTGCATATTGGAGTGATGTGCTGGTTACGGCTGGATTAGAAAGGCACAAACTAGGGACAGATGGAGACAATTGGGAAAAGCTTATGTTCAGAAATGAACGCAAGAAGGCTTAAAACGAAGAAGAAGATCGGTCTTTCAAGAGGTGATTAAACCGACGAATGTCATAAAGTTATAACCATTTTCCAAATATGCTTGAATTATTGGGGAACGATGGTAACAGAAAATAATCAGAAATACAAAGAAAAATGACAAGAATACAAACATCGTTGAACCAGGTTGTGGTCTCCAATTATGATACCAATGTCAGCAACTGCTTTTCCCCAAAGACAGTGGGCGGCCGAAATAACATGTCTTGAACTAATGATAGCGCCACCGCAGGATACGCCTCGGTAAACAAAATGGTAGAAGGCGATCATCCAGGTAAACTCGTTAATCCCTGTCTCCACTCCATTGATTATCCTCGTCTGAAAATACGAAGCTTCACATAGATATGTTTCATCAAAATTGATTTTCTCTTTGGGTAATGGTTCGTGCACTTCATCCATTTTGTTGCCATATACCATAAGCCTATTTCTGGATGAATGGGTACGTCAAAAAACTGAACTGTCGAATTTAAGACGGTACCAATCAAGAGCGTCCAATGTATCCCTTGAACACCTCATTTTGTCAAATAATCTTGCAATTCAGTCGACTGCTTTCGAACATAGAGTGTAAGAGATCGTAATTTTTGGATCCCGGTGCCGACCGTTTCAACTTTCGCGACACAAGTTGTGCTTTCTGTAAAAAAATGTCTAAAGTGTATTTGTGTTCATTTTGAGTGATTCAGATGGCCCCATAATAATGAAAACTATAATGGCAAAATCTAGACTATATCATCGGAAATCATTTGGTATAATGTTTAATTAAATTAATAAATATTTGACAAGATTTCGTCAAGCGGATGTTTAGAACAGTAATTCACACTTACGGTCTTTTTCCATCCACAAGTGCAAGTTGCCGGTGTAGTAGTTGATGATGTGGTTGTTGTTAGCGCTGGCGTAGGTGAAGCTGTAGGGGGAGACGTTATTGGCCCTGAACTAGTTGTTGGTGCTGCTGTTGTTGTTGGGGCAGCAGTTGTTGTTGGAACTGCTGTTATGGTAGCTGGTACCGTTGTAGGCGGTGGAATTGTGGTGGGAGCTACAGCGATTACAATGCACATGAAGTTCCCTTTGGTCACTGGTAGTAATAACGATACTAAAGCTGCAATAACCAAAATGTATATTATAAAGTGGCTTAAGCTAGTTTGAACATCTTTATTTCGAAATTATAATATGATTTCTCTTAATGAGACCATCAATTGGTTTAAGTACTCTTTTTTAATAATTCACCTAAAAAGGGAACAATATATTATATTGTATTTTACTATAATCAAATATCTTGTCGTGAAAGAAGTAATATTACCGAAATTAGTTGCCATTCATTTATTATGCTGTGTTAACTGCTGTTACTACTTTTAGTTGAGAAAGAACCTTGAAAAATATGTCTGTGTTCTTACCGACTAATAAAGAGTTGGATACAGTCATTGTTTCCAGTCTTCCTCTGCCGCAATATGTGTCAGCACCTTGTAATCCAGGACTTCCAGTTCTCGAGACCAATAACCTATCTCCTGTACATCTGGAAGTCTACAATCAAGCAGTAAAATTATTATGTTTGCCACAAACATCTGGCACAGATATGTAGACGATTAGACGTCACGTTTGTAGTACGGCCTGGAATGAGACATCTCACCTCAGTAATCCAGAATCGCAGATTGAGTTGGCTTGGCCATGTTCTCCGCATTTCCACCGAGAGTCTTGAATATGCAAGCCTTTTCTACAATTCGAATGGGACAAGAAGGCGAGGCAGGCCAAAATTAACAATCAAGCGGGCATTCCCTGCCGTTCTACAAGATGCTGGACTAAGCTGGTATGAAGCTGTGCAACTGGCGCAAGGTAGAGAGGTTTGGAGGAACTTCGTGGCGTCCACTTGCTCCACACTGGGAGCGAACGTGGTTTAAGTAAGTTTGTAATATATATTTAAGAAAACATCTTACCACAGGAATATTCAATAATGGGCAAACAAGACTGCATCTTATGTTATCTGGACACGTGATTAGCCATTGACATAGTTGATTCCGAGGATAAAGATCTGGGTAGCCTGGAGAAGCAAATCCAGATGGAGCGTTCAAGGTGACCTGCAAACAACATACAACATACCTACTTAAAAATGTACAAAAGTTACACCACACTAAAAAATGTACATACTTTTACCGTGACACTCTATATTGTATTGTTGACACTCTATATCTTGTTTCGCATCGGCGATTTTAAGAAGAATTGGTGGCCTGAAAATGATACAATTTTCCCTCAATCTATTTGGCAGTCTTCCTGAAAGTCGGCATTTTCAAGACAGCTAACACCACGCCCCACTTTTTTGCTAATAATATCAATAGCTTGAAATGGGTTTAAAACTTACGTTGATCCTAAAATCACAATTTGGGCTCTGTCCATTGACTTGAACCATCGAAGTAACCGCGCCAAGGATAAATGTTATCGACCAACCTGAAATCATATTTTCAAAAGTGTAAACTGATGTTCAACCAAAGCTTTTTTATTTTTTCATACAACAAAGTTATCACCAAGAACAAACGTGTTAATCTAAAAATATTCAATTGTTCGGGCCAAACGTGCTTTGTGGTATGCATTCATTTTATTAAAAATGAAAAGACGAGTCAAAATTTGTATAATAAAATATGAGAGAAATTATAAGTTTAGATATAGGTATCTTTTCATTTTTTAAATTTTATAATCTAAGTATATTGCCTCTTTCTCCCAACAAAGTCCAGCATCTAAGGTAGGTAACCTTAACGAAAGCGAAGTGGAACCATTCGTTTTAAATCACAAGTCAGTTTTTATTCATTTTTCATTTCGATTATTCTAAAAGATGTACTCCAAAAAAGTGCAATATACTTGCTGTATACAAACCACAGGAAAAACTTCCCCAATTAATAAGCTTTCCGAAAAGGTATAAAATGTTTATATAATCAAATTTAAATTAACTATTCCACAAATTTATTGTACCTGACATCTTTCGAAGGGGCACGTCCCACGAATAACCTGTGACCATGAAGGGCGTGCCCCTTCGAAACATGTCAGGTACAATAAATTTGTGGAATAGTTAATTTAAATTTGATTATATAAACATTTTATACCTTTTCGGAAAGCTTATTAATTGGGGAAGTTTTTCCTGTGGTTTGTATACAGCAAGTATATTGCATTTTTTTGGAGTACATCTTTTAGAATAATCGAAATGAAAAATGAAAAAACTGACTTGTGATTTAAAACGAAGTATTTCTGCGGTTTATGAAATTTTCTTCTTGATTTTTTTTATTTCAACCATTCCATTATTCTTCAGCTACTGTAAAAGTGTATTTTTACTTTCCTAAATGGAGAACTGTGTTCACAATTTTAAATTAAAGGTCAAAAGGTGGAATGTTGAAAAAAACTCTAAAAAGTTAAATAACTCGAAAATTACTGGCATTTGACCCCTGGTTAATGGGAACAAAATTGTTGCAAATTTGCTCTAGTATTAACCCTTTCAAGGAATGTATCGACTTACCAGTCACCCTGTATATTTTGTCAATCCAACCAACTATCAAACTACCACCGGTCTATACAAATTCAAATTGGCGTTCGACTACTTACCGACAAAAGAACATTTCGTCAATGCATAGTGCGAAAAAAATTAACCCACTGTACCATATAAACAATTATTTAAATCAAACAAAGATAGTAAATATATAGTAAATACAAAAAGTAGACAGTTAATTTTCTTCACACTCTACATTGTCGAAAAATTCGTTTGTAGTCGATCGCCAAATGCAAATAATTATCTTGGCTTGCAGGAGTGTCTATCAAATGCTAATTTTTAATAAAAAAATTGGAAAAAAATATGTTGTAAAAATCACCAAGACTTTTTAATTTTTTATAAAATTTTATAATGTTCAGCACATATTTCTTAATTTTTTCTTTCCCGAATGGGTTTTCTGTGTGTGACGGTGTGTGAGGGTGTGTGTGTGAATTTTCAAACACAAGAACTCACGCATCATTATACGCATAATATAGATGTCTTGTGTTTACAATCGAATGCTACACACCGTCAGGAGAAGAAATTGCTACTAAACAATACCTTATGCACTTTATACTTATTTTAAGCGATATTACAATACAAAAAACGTACCTACATAGTCTATTCAAATTTCTCTTCAATAATATAAAAAATTTCCCGAGCCCCATATTTTATGACTGTCAATGATTTAGTTTGTTACTGAAATAATGTCTGTCTGAATATTTGATATTTTTTAACAATTCCATTTATTTATTTGTATAACGTAGGTATATCATCACACTCTTCCTTTCCGTCGCTTGCGGACAATCAGTGAAAGAAAAAAATACACATGGTTGATTTGAATATATCTATATATTAATACGTAAAGAATAAACTTTGTGACTATTTTTACGAAAATTGCGCGGACGGAGGAGATAAAGAAGGAGTGGCGAATGCTAATATTTTTCTTAAAAATATTCGTAAAAACTAGATTAAGTCAATAAAAAAAAATACAAATACAACTCATGAAGATCATCAACGTCATAGAAACAAATGAAAAATGAAAAGCGCCTCATAATGGACGCAGAAAGCTTTTTGAAGGCGGTATATTCAAATGAAAGGAGGAGCTGGAAATAGAGGTATATTCAAATTGTGTCAAATTGAGAATTGATTAAAATTGTTTCTTTAATAGTAATAGAAAAAACTTTGTACCTACATTATATCGACGTTTCGAATTTGACGTATCCATGTGATTGTTTTGGAAAGAAAACTGTGAAATAGCGCTCGCTCAGTCTTTGACAGTGGAACCTCAATAATGTTCAAACTTATAATTTAAATTAGTTATGGTCGAATTTCGAGCACTGGTCGACCACTAGTATTTATAAATCTTTAATAGATAATAATATTATATATTTAATAGATAATATATTATTATATTAATTTATTTTATCATTTTTTCTTCTGTCCGTGTGTACATATGTGACTGCACTACTCCTAAACGACTTGACTAGCTCTTTTTTTGAAATGTTGTCTCTTTCATAAGGTTGTTTTTTGTTTCACAAAATAATAATATTAAAATAACACTTTTCAGTAGGTATAGTCGCCGCTATAGTGAAAAGTATAGAACTGAAGAGAATAGAGGAGAACCAAAAACAGTGGAGTAGGAGATGTTCACGCTTGCTGTCAAACAATCCACAGGATTAAAACCGCAGAATATGAAGAAGATGTCATGATATTATTATTATTTTTTTTTTAAATGAATCTGTGCTCACTCAAAGTGAACACAAATACACCCTTTGACTCTTTCACAGTAAGCTACTTAAAGCTTGTGTCGTGGAAGAGGAAGATGGTCGGCACCTGGGATCGAACCCACGACTTCCGCACGAGACAGTACGAAAGCCGGCGTCGTAACCGCTGGCCTACCAATCACTATTTACTTCGAGAAATTGATAATTAATTATTTTTAAATGTTTTTTTTTTCCTAATGTTAATGCCTGCTAGTTGTTATATAATATATTAAATTCTGCGAAATTATTATAATACATGCAGAAATACTATTTGCGGACAAACATTGAAGTAGGTGAAACAAAGACAGGGAGATTATTATTATGCTGATATTTCCAAAGGTCAACGTACTGCCATCAGTCTTGTCTCGCATTTTATGTCACATTTTCCTTATGCATTTTATTATGAGATACATAATATTAAGTTCAGAGGAAATGCTTATAAATTGGTGAAGAGTTACTTGAGTAATAGAAAGTCTGTAACAAAAAATGGTGAAAAATGTGTTAGCGATGAAGGAGAAACCGTGTTCGGTGTACCACAAGGATCAATACTGGGTCCACTTCTGTATTTACTTTACATAGACAATTTAAGGTATTCTCAAATGGAGGCTAAATACTTTATATATGCGGATGATACAGTCTTGATATACAGTGGCTATGAAAAAGAATATCTTCAAAAAACAATGAATAATGATCTTAAAAAAATTTGTTTCCTGGCTATATAGTAATTCCTTGACTATAAATACTGAAAAAACGAAATATATGTTGTTAAAGCAAAGAAACAAACAGATGATAGATCTCAAGGTCAATATAAATAATACTGAGATACAGAAAGCGACTTCTGTTAAATATCTGGGCTTATTATTGGATGACAAATTGAATTGGGAAGATCATATCAAGTCTGTGTTAAATGGTGTAACCCCCATTATTGGAGTTATGAGAAGAAGTGAGTGGTTTGACACTGTAACGAAGAAACTTTTGTACAACACACTTATACTACCACGAATCTCATACGGACTGATGATATGGTCTCAATGTAGTATACAAGCTAAAGATTTAATTAAGCGAATTATGAACAAAGCACTCAAAGTGGTTTTCAATTTGAACAGGCTTACAAGAACAAAAGAAGTCTACGCACTGGCCAATGTATACAATCTAGCTAGATGAACTAATTCAATCTGAAAAAGCAAAAATGATTTATAAATTGAAAAACAAACAGATTAAATCAAACATGGCATTAATATCAAACAGTGATGTTCATGCGTACAGCACGAACATCACTGTTTGTTGTGAAGCGTCTCAAGAAGTATATTTTGGAAAGGCAAGAGTGACCTTAGCTTGTCCAACAATAGTGTTTATAATATATCAAAAAAGTACATCCCGATCCCTTATACCAGCACCTGGTGCTGTCTGGGATTATTTTTATTTGTATTCTTGTATATATGTATTTATATTTTATCTATTGTTAACGGTTTATTTTTATTGATTTATTATTATTGTTTTTATACTTTTAATACAAATAAAATTATTATTATTATTATTAATAATGAAATGTTAGAAAAGTGACAAAGAAGGAAATGTTAAAGGGAAAGTTTTCCAACCTACAAAATATAATTGTTATTAGATATATAAAAAGATTTTTATATAACTTTATAAGATTAATAAAATAAAAAAAATAATAATTAAATAATAAATAAAAAAAAAATAAAAAAAAAAAAGTCTTTAGCAAAATTATAATCGTCAACAAGTTATAAGCTTCGTTTTAAAGCAGAAATCCAATGACGTCTCGTAGCTTGCCTTTTTAACGAGCGCTGTCACAAAATGAATAGAGGACCCCAAAGGGTTAAACTTAGTGATAGGCTGACTTAACTAATGAGGGAGGGGGGAGGTTGTGGATAAGTCCATTCTTTCATGTGCATACGAATATTCTTTTACGCCTCACTCATCGTATAGCTTCAAAATCGCAAATTTACGGTAACCGACGAGTTCATCGAAAATCAATTCATCGAATATCAATTCATCGAAAGTCAATTAATCGAAAATCAATTCAACGAAAATCAATTCATGTAAAACGATTTCATCGAAAATCAATTCATCGAAAATCAATTAAGTAATCGAATGATCAATTCATCGAAAATCAATTAATCGAATGATCAATTCATCGAATATCAATTCATCGAAAATCAATTCATCAAAAACGATTTCATCGAAAATCAATTCATCGAATATCAATTCATCGAAAGTCAATTCATCGAAAATCAATTCATGTAAAACGAATTCATCGAAAATCAATTCATCGAAAATCAATTCATCGAATGATCAATTCATCTTATATCAATTCATCGAAAATCAATTCATCAAAAACGAAATCATTGAAAATCAATTCATCGAAAATCAATTAATCGAATGATCAATTCATCGAATATCAATTCATCGAAAATCAATTCATCAAAAACGATTTCATCGAAAATCAATTCATCGAAAATCAATTCATCGAATGATCAATTAATCGAAAATCAATTCATCGAAAATCAATTCATCGAAAATCAATTCATCAAAAACGAATTCATCGAAAATCAATTCATCGAAAATCAATTCATCGAATAACAATTCATCGAAAATCAATTCATCGAAAATCAATTCATCAAAAACGTATTCATCGAAAATCATTTCATCGAAAATAAATATTTTGAAGATATTTCAGAGAAACAACCTTTTTGGCAACCATACTCTCAAATGTTGAAATAGTAGATCTTCAATTTAGAATGCAATTCGATTCCGGGTTCTGGGTAAGTTCAACGTTCTAATTATGTTTAGATTATTGTGACCTTTTTTCAGGAGTAGATTTTATCGAATATTACAACAACTAAAACCCCCCAAGAATTCATTATACTGATGTTCGATTTTAAATGGAACAAACCACTACGGGCTTACGACCGTCTTCTACTGTTATTTCGAAGGCTGGCTTAGTGTGATCACTTTACGTTAACAACGTTCGGCATTAGGTGGTAATGTTTAAGTCTCCGAATCTCTATATTTCATTATAATTTGTTAGACTTCGTATGAAAATTTTATAAAACGCTCGAAACGGTGGATTAAATGGGATGGGCTACTATTAGAGTGGCAATTATGTACGCTAGAATGACTGGGAACTACCATCAGGTACAGTTAATTATGGTTTTATGACGTTGGCGTCGCAGGAAATTCGTTCCATACTAACTTTAATATTATATTTTGTATTATTTCTTTTTTTTTTAATATTTATTAGTTATTCTGTTATCTGGAGCGGAGAAGAATTCAATAAATCAAACATCGGAAGAATCTGTTCAGCCTATCTCGAGTTACAAGTGTTCGCACTAACCCTACTTTCATTTATTTCATTATTTTTTTATTCTCATTTTCAAACCTTTTAGTACCCAATCAATATTTAATTTAATAATAATCCTATGTGAAGAAAGAGAATAACAGTTGAACAATCTTCCCGGACTTAGGAAATCCAAGGATCTTCTTAGTGGGTTTACCTCCAGAAGAACCAAAACATATTTGAACCTACGTAAAAGAGGTCTCAAAGCCCTAACAGGCTTCTTAACGGGTCACTGTAGACTTAGGGAACAACTGAGGAAGCTGGGAGAAGAAGATTATCTTATATAGGTGGTGTTGACAAAACCATTTATTATTGTTGTTATTTTCTGACAGTGACACAGAAAACGGTTTTGTCACTGTTCTATTCCTATCAAATTATTGATTTAAATGTCAAACGGCGTATTCATTGTTGACATCATGTTGACATACCTTCTTTGAGATTTTCAAAGGATTGGAATTTTGTCAAACATGAACGAAAAATCAATTAATGGTTATAAATTTCTGGAATGGGAAATATACGTAAAAGAATTAAGGGAAAATGAAATAGAAAACTTTTTAGAGAAAGTATATCAAGATAGTGTTGTTAAAGATCGGTTGAGTATGTGCAATTGGAAGTTCATTAATGGAAGTGCGAAAATGAATCACCAAAGAAATAAAAGCGATGAAAAACATCAAAAGTGTAGTACGTGCGATAAAAAGTTCTCGTCCTTAAGCCATTTAAAAATACACCTGCGTAAACATACCGGAGAACAGCCTTACAAGTGTAATATTTGCAATAAAAAGTTTAGTCAATCAGGTTCACTAAAAACACATCTGCGAAAACACACCGGAGAGAAGCTTTTCGAATGCAGTGTTTGCAATAAAAAGTTTACGCAATCAAGTACATTAAAGACACATTTACGAACACATACCGGAAGTCAGCCACACGAATGTACTATTTGCAAAAAAAGATTCACTGACTCGAGTACGTTAAAGGTTCATTTACGAATTCACAGTGGAGAGCAGCCATTCAAGTGTGATATTTGCGATAAAAAGTTTAGGTCCTCGAGTAATTTAAAAGTGCACTTGCGCACTCATAGTGGAGAACAGCCATACAAGTGTAACATTTGTAATAAAAGCTTCAACCAATCAGGAATATTAAAGACACATCTGCGAAAACATACCGGAGAAAAGCTCTATGAATGCAATATTTGTAATAAACACTTCAGTCGATCAAGCACACTAAACATTCATTGTTTACGAATTCATAGTGAAGAAAAGTTGTATGAATGTAACATATGCAATAAAAAGTTCTCGACCATAAATAATTTAAAACCACATCTGCGCACTCATACTGGAGAACAGCCATACGGGTGTAAGGTTTGCAATAAAAGGTTTACTCAATTGGGTACATTAAAGGCGCATCTGCAAAAGCACACCGAAGAAAAGCGTTTCGAATGTAATGTATGTAATGAAAAGTTCACTGAATCAAGTACGTTAAAGATTCATAGCGAACAAAAGTTGTTTGAGTGTAATATTTGTGATAAAAAGTTTACGGCATCCTCGAATTTAAAGTTGCACCTGCGCACTCATACTGGAGAACAACCATACGAGTGTAATATCTGTAATAAAAAGTTTAGTCAGTCAAGTAATTTAAAACTACACCTGCGCACCCATTGCGGAGAACAACCATACAACTGTAATATTTGTAATAAAAAATTTAGTCAATCGGGTAATTTAAGATCGCATATGGGCACTCATACTGGAGAACATGTGATCGATGGAAGATCAATGGAAACATCGCTGGAATTTGGTACCGACGATTTTTGGACTTGAATTGAGATTTTTTTTTTAATAAGCCGATATGAATCTGGGCTCATTAAAGTAAGCATATTTCGACATCTTCCACATTATTTTCATCATATAAAATATTAATTTTCCTTTACGTTATAACCAGATACTTTGCTGGTAATATTTTATCAATACCAACCAATCTGCTGGAAATTGTTAAAATTTTTAAAGATTATAAAATAAAAGTATGAGTTAAAGTATGAAGAGTGTGCATGTGTTTGAATGAATGTATTTGACAGAATGGAAAGATGAGGGGTTGATGGTGGAAATGTTTTTGATTGATTATGTGTCTATTCGTTATGTAGACGGACGGTGGGGTGAATGGGTCCTATTGACAAGCCGTTCAAATGGCTTAATGCGGCCCATTTCACTTGCTGCATTGTTGTTCTCTATATATAGTTGTATATTTCTTTATTTTGTGTGTATTATGTATCTTATTGTTTATTATGTATTATTATTTATTATTTTTTTTTTTTTAAATAGTTAATAAAATTATGAGTGAAATAAAAGTATTTCTTCTATTTTTTTATGTTTTTACAGCTTATATTTTCAACAGACGAAGAAGCGATATTTTTCGTTGAGGCGCGACCAATCAAATTGATAAGATGGCCAATTTCCATCAACTTCTCCTCTGCCTGGAAAGAGAACAGCGTCGGCAGGCCGGGTGTCAATTTAGGCACAGAAGAAAAGACTTTTTACTGAGAGGTGGGCTGCATGGATGACGATTATTTTATACTACATTCATGTAGTGTTGTCAATAACCAAAATACTGCCATATAATAATATACAATAATTAGGAGCAGAGTAGGATGATGCAGGACATTAAAATGCCCTGGATAATAATTAATATACATAGATACTGATAATTCAGAGAATAAACTTTGCTACGCCAAGGTTGCCACTCTTAGCAATAATATTAAATCTCACTCCATCGTGGTGTTTTATAAAGAGCCTCAGAGAACGTACCTGCAATCCCAGCAGCAAAATTTGCAAGTCAAAATTGGAAACACCCACAGTATGTATTGTATGTCAAGAGAAAGGCGAACCTGGAGAGGACCACCTTGCTTTCAGTAAACAATGCCCACTTAGAACGGTCTATGAAAGACTTGCTAGAGAGGCAACTGTAAAAAGTTGTTACGGGTGTAAATGCGTTTTAACATAAATTGAATGGCTATGAGACAACTATTAGCATTAGGCTATGAGCATTGTTGAACTATTGTCGGTAACGATGGATTTAAATTACTGAATATCAATATAAGAAGTGTTAACCAGATAAATCCTAATGTAACGTTTGCGGTTAAATACGACTTATAATTATTAAAATTCTTCACACAATCTTTCGGGTACCGAAGATTTTCGGGTGTTTACTTGGCTTTTGCAGTTTTACCATATATGGTAATAATCAAAATCAGAGACAACGATTGGTCTCCCAGTAGCAAGTCACCCCGCCTGTCTAGTTCCTCCCCGTCCCTCAGGATGTGGTGAGTGGAAACCCAACGATAATTATTATCACAACATAACTTTTTCTTACAAAACCGAAATCGCGACCCCACGGCATGCATTCCGTAGACAACAGTCAACCACTCTACATGGTGGTTTTAATATAATATATATTTTTTAAATAAAAGGAATCTGTGCTCACTCAAAGTGAACACGAATACACTTTTTGACAGTAAAAATAATATTATAATAATAAGGACAACTTATATAGGGCCGTTTTGTGACAAAAGTTGATGTGAGGATATTTTCATATGTGTTGTTATTCAAAATATTGTTAAGTCATTATTTGAAAGTTTGCGAATGCGATGGTATAGAGTTTGAAAAACCGTGGTTGTTTGTTTGTGGCATATTAGAAAGTTGATACTTTCCATACTTTGCTCATGTAGTTGTCCTCTCGCCACTAAAAGCTGATACTTTCCATACTTTGCTCATGTAGTTGAGGGCTCCACTTTCCATACTGATACCTATGGGAGGCTCAATCCCCGTGTTCACCAATAGTGGTAATGGTCACTCGCAGTCTGTTTTGTCAGTCAGGTTTAATTCAGGTTAAATTACCGCATTTGAAATTATATAACGATTATCTCTTCAGTTTTCGGTTCAGAATGTCTGTAACAACAACAAAAAATACAATTATAGAATCTATAATATTACTGTAGTATAAGCATTTTTTTCATTTGGTTTTGAGAACATCTTCTATATCCCGAGTGGCTGAAAAACCACATCGGGGGTAAGTCTGGAGGTCTTTTTGGAGCAATAAGAGGTAGCGCTCCAAAAATTCATTGAAGGATGTCACAATAGATCTTATTGGTCGCGGTGACTCAAAGGGCATATGGTCCATTGACCTTCTTTACTAAAAAAAAAAAAAAGTTGACGACTAAAATATTTAATGCATTCATGAATTAATGCATAATTATTTACAATAATTACTAATACAATACTTACCCTTTAAAGAAATACCTTAAACACAATATTATTTTAAACACTAACAGTATTAACACCATCTTGTCACATTCATTTACCCAATATTGCGAAATAATTATTATGAGCAACCATATACATATACAATAGTAACTAACGCAATATTGCCAGATTTACATAAGACATTTTACTACGCGCTTTATTAAATTAAATTATAATTTTATTCCTGGCTTAACGACGAAAATATGACTGTTATATTATCCATGTTTACAATGTTAGCTTGTAACACGTGTACGTGATTGATTTTAATGAAAAAAGAGACTTTATTGTCAATTTCCTACATTTGAAAAAGAATATATGACAAAAAGTATAATCAAAGTGTACCTAATGACTTTTTTGGGCTCAACTAAAGTGAAAACAAACGCACTTTCGAAATCTTTCACATAAAGCAAGCTTGTGTAGTGGCATCGCATCGGCCCTGAAATTTCTGATAATCTGAATCTGATTACTTTTTAATTTTTTAAATAAGATGTTTTCCTTATGTAATCAATTGTTACCCACCCTAGTGTACATACGTGCGAAAGCCATCGATTGATACCGCTGATCTACCAACCACTTTCAAACTTTATTGTTGTGGAAAATTATATAAAAAAATTGATATCGAATAAAATTTCAACCAAAAATCCAACAAAAGATGATAGGTAATAATATTTTCTTTTTTCAGAGAAATATCATTATCTAACAAAAAATTGATAAAATGTAATAATTTTATTAAAATAAAAAAATAATATAATTAAGGGCGCACATAATGCGAATCAGTAGTGTCAACATTATTTTTTTTACAAAATTTCTCCACTGAAGATGGTCGCTAAGTCGGCCGAAAATATATTACGGATTAAAAAAAATTATCGAAATTCTACAACATTCGTTTTTTTTTTATTTTAATTAATTTGGGACTAGTGTAAACACACCAGCGTAAGGAAATGTTGCATAGGAACCAACCTATGTATATTGAAGATAGTGATAGCAACTACTGTTTGTTGAAAACGACCAAATAGTCTGCCAAATTCAGCCACCTACTGGAAAGGAACAATACAATAAGATGAACATGAACACTGTCTGTATCAATAAGTGATAACTTTTTTCGAGTGCGTTTCTTTAAACTTCCATTTCATTGAATATCTTGACATCCCTGCGACGTCCTGCATATCTCGGGATATGCAGGATATCCCTGGGACATCCAGAGGATATCCCGGGATATGCGGGATATCCCACGGACATCCAGAGGATATCCCGAATATCCCGAGATATGCGGGATATCCCATGGACATCCAGAGGATATCCCGGAATATCCCAGGGTTGGCCCGGGGATATCGCGAGACATTTGGATATCCCATGGATATCCCGAATATCACGGGGCATTCGGGATATCCCTGGGATATCCATGTGCTGTTTGGGTAATAACTAGCTGACCCGTCGAACTTCGTATCGAATTAACTATAGGTATTCAAGGTTTCATGTAACAGAGCTTTAAATTCGGTTTTTAGTTATTTAACACGAGTGACCATTTGCTGGCATTAGCTTTGGCAATTGGCAAAAACTTTTAACCTTTAATTATGTTAATATATGTTTTGGGAGGAGGTCATAAGCATTGCGCAAGATCGAGTCCAATGGACAGCTCTTGTTGCCTCCCTATGCCCCTGAGTGGAGTTCAAAGGGAGTTTTTATGTTGATTGATTTGATGTTCTGATGAAAAAAAAATAAGTTATGTCATTATATTCGATATTTTAATAGTTATTCTTCTCAGTTAAAATGATATTGATTGATTGATCAAAGTAAGAAACTTCTCCGTACCGATTCAAAATACGTAGGTATTGAGCTTTTTTTTACCCATCACACCGATTCCCGAAGGAGTAAGCAGAGCGAATAGACTTCCATTCTTTCCTATCTAAACAAACCTGTCTCACTCTATCCAAACGCAGCAAAAAATAGCAGAGTTCCAGTAGAAAGTTATAATTTTTAACCTTAAAACAACATTCCATATAGGTACCTATTTATTTATTTATTAAAAACTAGCTGACCCGTCGAACTTCGTATCGAAATAAATAATATGGGTACTCTAGATTTTATGCAACAGTGCTCTAATTCGTTTTTTTAGTTATATAACACGAATGACTATTTACTGGCATTAGCAAAACCTGCATACCACGCTGCATTCATTGGGTCTGAGTTTGTTTTTACATCAAAAACTTATAACCTATGTTAATATGATGTGGGAAGAGGTCATCATTGCGCAAGATCGAGTGCAATGAAAAGCTCTTATTGCCTCACTTTGCTCCTGAGTGGAGTTCAAAGGGAGTTTTAATTTTGATTGATTTGATGTTAATACCTATGTAAAAAAAAAGAATTTAGGTATGTCATTATATTCGATATTTTAATAATTATTTTGCTCAGTTAAAATAATATTGATTGATTAATCAAAGTACGATAAGGAACATCTCCGTACCGATTCAAAATACGCATTGAGGTGTCAATACTTTTTTGCCCATCACGCTGATTCCCGAAGGGGTTAGGCAGAGAGTATGGACTTCCATTCTTTCCAATTCAAACTCATTCGCTTCCTCCAAACGCATAACATTCCGCATACATGCTCTTATACTCCTTTTGCTCCTGACTTGGCCCTCCCGTAAGACGACACCGATATGGTCGGTCTATGTCATTCCAGGTCTGCCTCGTCTGCGTGCACCTATTCTTTCAGATTTATATATCCTTTTAGTCATTCTCTCTTCGTTCAATTTCTTTACATGCCCAAACCTTCTTTCTTTATTCACTTTCATTCTAGTCACTACACTAACATCCACACCACATTCCTTTCTTATATTATCATTCCTGACCTTATCAATAAGTCTCTTTCCGCATATCCTACGCAGTGATCATTTCCACAGCATTTATTCCAACTTCCAAATTTATCTTCCATGTCCAAGTTTCACTCCCATAAATCATGGATAGTATCAGGATTGCATTGTGCATCAACTGTCGATTTCAGAGATATCTTCTTAGAGGTCTTAATGCACCGCCAACCCTTCTCCCAGCCAATTTCCTTCTTTCAATCTCTTTTTCACACCTTGCATCTCTTCTAAATAAGTTACCTAAATAGACATACTTCCAAGTTCTCGACATTCACTTTCACACAACATTGCGTTCTTAAATCTTCTCTTTCAAAACAGTGGAAATAGTTAAAAAGCTAATTTAATGCAGTATCTGTGATTTTTTTTCTAACTTCTATTACAACATGGTGGAAGTGTAACAATTTCTATTTTCAATAAAGAACACATGCTAGGTCATTAGCAAATAATATACAGCTTTTTTACATATTAACGATGCAGATTATATTTACGTTATATGTATCCTCTGTAAAAATCAGCCCATAAACGAAGAATTGATTTTCAAACAAACTTAAAAAAATATTCTACTTGTTCTTCAATATAATCATGTATTCCTTGTATTAAAACATACCAAAACTCCTTATAAAATGAACTTTAATTAAGTATAACTCCTTAATAGCAATGATATATACGATTCTGTTTGCTGGCGGTTTTAAAATATCTGTAAATAAAGAAAGTTTTCAAAACTCCTTACACTTCATTACAATAATGTATTCCTTGTATTTAAACTTACCAAAACTCCTTATAAAAAATAACTGCAATGAATATTATATGACTTATCCAATCAATCTATTTCATACGACATATTTTACATTCGCATTCTATCAGTTGCAACAACAATCAATCCACTGACATTCTTTCAAATGTCAATTAATAAAAATTCAAAAGTAGAACAAAATTATATTGTAAAAAGTACTAAAAATATTACCTACTTTCTGTTTTTTCTTAAATTTCCTAATTTTCCATGAATTTTTCTTAATTTTTTTCTTCTAATGCAACCTTCTTCTGATAAGAGCCTACACGCCAAAAAAAGAATTAGCGAAATCGGTCCAGCCATTTAGGCGCGATGCGATTACACCGTGAAATAGCTCTCCATTTTTATAGTGTTCTTAAATTTTCTAATTTCCCATGCATTTTATTAATTTTTTTCTTCTAAATCAACCTTCTCTCGATAAAAGCCTACACGACAAAAAAGAATTAGCGAAATCGGTCCAGCCGTTTAGGCGTGATGCGATGATATCGGGAATTAAATCTCCATTTTTATAGTTTTCATAAATTTTCTAATTTCACGTGCATTTTTCTTAAATTTTTTGTTCCAAAAGTACACTGTCCTGATAAAAACCTACACGACAAAAAAACAATTAGCGAAATCAGTCCAGCCGTTTAGGCGTGATGCGATGATATCGGGAAATAAATCACCATTTATATATTTTTCTTAAATTTTATAATTTCCTACGTATTTTTCTTAATTTTTTTGTTCTAAAAGGACACTCTCCTGATAAAAGCCTACACGACAAAAAAAGAATTAGCGAAATCGGTCCAGCCGTTTAGGCGCCATCCGATGACAACGCGAAATAAATCTCCATTTTTATATATAAGAAGATTATATATTTTTCATGTGTAAAAAATCGCATTAATATTTATGAGAAAATATTCACAAATTGTTCGATAAAATATCCTTTATGCAGAGCACAAATTGTTTGACCTTGTGCCGTGAGAAATAATCGTAGGTATAGATAGGTAGGTACCTATGTGTTGCAAGGCATTATCATCTCATATACAAACGTGAAACCCTATTTTTTGTGGTCTTTGAATCACGAATCGATATCGCCTATTCTTTATTTGTCGTGTTTGCTTGTGTCAGAAGGTTCTTATGACAGAAAAAAGTTGTACGGAATAAAAATAAAACTTAAAGCAGGTAACTTTCTCAGAACGTTCATAATACATTTTTTTAAATTTTTTAATTTAAATCAGGCGTTTGACAGTAATCAGTTGTTTGAAAGTTGGTGCGTTTGACAGAATGCGGATACAAAATATAATAACATGATTTAAAACAGATGCATCGGTTGGAATGACTGTAGTTATAAGGTAATTAATTTATAATTATACAAAAAAATGCAATATTCATAGTAAAGACCGCGTTTGTCGAGTAGAATACTTTCTGGTAAGGCCATTTGTACGGCACCAGGTGACTCAAAGGTGCGCCGGTACAGAAAAACTGTGTCTCCAAGGTGGTGAGGAGTCAGATGTAGGTGCTGGTCTTCCGCAGTTCTGCTAGAGTGATGGGTGTAGGTCTTGAAAAGGACCGTCGAAAGCTTGTGCGCAAAACGTTTCACTAGAATCGGAAAGCAGTGGAGCGAAACGTTACAATTAAGTATAGCGAGAAACGTTCTTAACAGGGGGCTCAGACAAGAGCCGGTACAGAGCGCCTTCTGTTGAGCACTAGCAAGGTCCAGGTGAAGTCCGTGGTCGTGGTTGTCCAATGTAGTAGTCCAGTTAAGCAAGCAGTTGTCCAATTCCAAGTAGAGATCCAGAGAGTCGAGCAGGTGTTGAGGATAAGTAAACGAAGTCAGAACAGTTGAATATGCTTTATAAGGAAAATACACTCTAATATAAATTAAACGATGCGCGCTCGCGGCATCGGAGAGGGCTGTGTTAGCGGTGTGTGTTTATGCGCACTGCATCCCTCGTTTAAGACGGAGGCGCGCCTATTTCAGATTTCAGCCGGCCTAGACAAGTGCTAAATCTCTGTGCTTGTTAGACTAATGCGCGGATAAAAACACAAATATTAAGATGTATATAAATAAGCATGCACCAAATACAGGTTAGTAATATAGGTTAGTAATTATTATAGAATATTTCATAATAGGGCCTTAACGAGCAATCGCTACGGTTGCGGACTGTACTCTTCCCTAGAAATATACCGAAAAAAAGGAAGGATTACCGATTCTCATTTCTAGGTAAAGGACTGAGGTGGTTAAGTTTATAATTATTCGCCACTACACGTACCTACATGAGTACATACATAGTATGCACGCATGCTTACATACATCCAGCAGAGACTAGACAGATAAATTCCATGCAACTAATAAAATAAGTATAAATATGGCTATAAGAATATTAGTCGATTCCCAATTGTATATATATATATATACTTTTTTTTTCAACTCATCCGGATATTGCAGGCGCCAAAGGCGCCTAATATATATATACTACCTAAAGCGAATAAAAACACCAATCTACTATTTCAAATAATAAATAATGATCTCATACTACCCTCCACCAAGACACAAACACAAGCAAGCGGAAGCACATAAAATGTCTAATATAATATCTGAAATGCAAAAAGAGAAAGCGCACACCGTTAAAAAGTTTATAGTTAATTGGCAAAAGAATAATATGAAATGAATCCTTTTCTAGAATCGCAACCTGAAATAAATCAAAATATCCGGATGAGTTTGGATAGTATCATAATATTACGCAACATTTACCTAATAACGCAATATTACGCAATCCGTAATACACCTAATAACGCAATAACGACCTAATTAAAATACTATTAAATTCAAATCATGAATAAGTCAATAAATTCATAATTCTAATCGACACAAATTAAAACCATAAAAGCTGAAGATATCTAAAAGAAAATATAAAATTAAATTTATCACTCCTATTGGAAAACATAAATTAAGTAAAATATTATCGAAAAATCATAGTCCTAATGACCCTAATTAAACTACCACAAAATTAGTATTATAAATAAATAAATTTGATAAATCAAATCGAAACACGCTAAAACCCATAGATAATAAAAGATTGAAAATAAGTAATGTCCCTAATTAAAGACCATTACATTTAGATTACAAATAAATAAATACTTTTGGCACAAAATTATGAGTTTATTATTAAAAGCCTTAATAATTATTTATCAGATTCGAAACTGAAAAGCAGAATAATATTAAAATGTATTTAAAACAAATCATTATAATTTACACAAAAAAAAAGAATATCTTTATTTAATTTGTAGAAAACAAAATATTAAATATATTCATTCAGTGAAAAAAAATCAATTTGGAACCTATAATAAAATATTTACTTATCAAATGTTTAAACAAACCGTTATACCTAATTTACCCAACGAAGCTATCATTTATTTTAAATTAGTAAAATTAAAATCATAAACTGTTCTCTGGAAAATTAAACAAATTGAATTAGGAAAAATAAATTAATGAAACAAAATATATTTATCTGAATTTATCCCGAGCCTGGCCGCACGACTGGTCCTTGCTTGGGGACCACCGCCAGTGGAAGAACTCCTTACTGCTCCATAAATTGAAGTAGATTCCCGTTCAAATATTCTACAGTAAACTTTCGTTTATTCGCTGAAAGAAATTTAAACGAGATTAAGGTTTGGAAATAAATACATAAATTTCTGATTGTAATCACCTAGCGTCGCGTCGTCTGCACAATTCCAAAATGCCCGCTTTATATTAGGATCCTTCCAATGAATGTTGCACGAATCTAGGCGACAATGTTTGGGGAGAACTACGACTCCTTCCAGAAGTAGATAATAACTGACCCTGCTGTTGGATGACCGCTTAGTAGGAGATCTTCACTGCTCCAAGAGCTGAGATGAACTGTCCAAGAAAGCTGCACAGCACTCGGTGTCAAAGCTTGGGGAGAGTTCCGGCTCCTTCCAGAAGTAGACAATCACTACCCTTAATAGGTATTTTGTGAGCTTTATATAGACGAATGTTTCACAATATTATTTAAGAAATAATCCCGTGACGTATAATACAGGAGCGTCCCAAGTTACTAGAGTTTAAGAATAAATCTATAATTAAAATTTAAATAGTTTATTAAAATGTTAGTCCCGTCACAATGTGTAATTCTCATATCAGTGTACCATTTTCCAATTGTATCTATGGTGTGTTCACTTGTTTGTTTGTATATTTTACGATTTCGTTAGATTTTATCTTATGATTTTAATTTCAACATCTTATGATTTCCCTTTTATTTGTAATGTATATGTCTTGTATAATTGTAATGTGTATATTTATAATTTTATAGTGTGTATATTTTTAATTTATGTTCATTATCTTCCATTTCAATTTTTTATTTGTTATTTATAATATGTTCATTGTGGTCTCGTAATATACTTTATAATTATTTTTTACCTAATATGCCTGTCTCATATTTCTTATTTCATTGTCCTCTAATGAATATTTTATTATTATAGTATTTATATTGGATCCCACTCTTATATTTATAGTGTGTTCACCTGTCTGTTAATATATTTTATGATTTTTATTACAATATCTTAAGATTTTCCTTTTATTTGCAATGCATGTCTTGTATATTTATAGTTTTATAGTGTGTATATTTGTAATTTTTATTTCATTATCTTGGGATTTCCTTTTTATATATATTATAATGTGTATGATGTATTTCATTATATTTTAAAATTTTATTGTCACATCAGCTCATGATTTTTGTTTCATTGTTTTTCATCATATTTTTTGTCATTTATATATATTTTTTATTATTCGCAGCACGCCTCGACACAGGGAAACCTAGTGAGGCTGCTGCATTAATAATGTATTGCTTGTTTAAGTTTGTTTGAAGATTTTATCTTGTATATATTTTGTGCATGTTGTTTTATTTTAATAAATTAATAAATTAATAATTAATAAATTATTTATTTATTTATTTATTTATTTAAAAATCACACACGGCCATTGGCCATTAAAATATATTTATAAAACAAGTTAAGTTAAAACATAATTGTCAAATGTCAATTTACGGAAAGAAACACAACGAAGCTCGCCACCGCAACATTCACACATGCAACTGCACGGTGAGAAGGCAGGATAGGCACCCGCACAATAATAATTATTATACATATGTGCGCAACGGGTGAACCCATAGACACACCACTACAATATTGTAATAATTGCAATAACATGTCCACGGGTGAACCATCGACAATAGGAAACCACAGATATAAAACAATATAACATGCGTTGCCAGGTTGGTTTCGTCCGCTTGAGAGAAAATAAATTTAACAATTTCAATCTATATTAAAAGCACAATAATAAGTTGGCAATCAAATTTTAAAACAACACTACTATAAAAAACGTAAAAGATTTGTACATTAAAGTCATTAAAAATAAAACAACAAAAAGCAACAAAAATAAAATTTCTTTTTTCCTACATTAAAATTTAAAAGCAGACCTCAGTAAAAACAAGCAATCTAATCCTTCAATTTGTTAATAATTAAGGCAAAACAACAAACTTTACAAACATTACTGTGACCTTTGCTATTCTTCAAACATGCAGACTTTCTATGTATAACACTAATATATTATTCTTTTTATTTTTAAAGCACCTGTTTGGGCAACATATTGTTTTCCAGAAGGAGATTGGAAAAGCATGGAATCATTAAGTAAGCTGGATAATGGCAGTACATACATGTGCAACATCCATTTTAATACCACGCCGTTCACAGAAAAGGGAAGAACGCACAGCCACCGAGGAGGTCACAACGCCAGCAGACAGACCACCGCTCCTGAAGAAACCCGCCCAGTAGACCAAAGGGAAGATTGCCGATACCGCTATCAATTGATTTCTGCATATATTATAAACTTTTCAATATTATGATGAATAATGAGTACCGCTATCAATTAATTGATTTCTGCATACATTATAAACTTTTCAATATTATGATGAATAATGAGTACCGCTATCGACGCAAAGGTGCGAGCAGATGCAAAGATGTGGGGTGGGGGAAGTAGAGAGAGTCTACAACCTGAGGACGAGGAGAGCTGACCCTAGCAGTCTTCATAGACGTTAAGCTGGGAGCAAGCCAGGAAGAGAAAGAGAGAGAGAGAATGAGTATCGCTATCGATTGATTTCTGTATATATTTAATATTTTTCAATATCACAATCAATTTTTAGTAGCGATATCGATTGATTTCTGCAAACATTACAAACTTTTCAATATTATAATGAGTACCGATATTGATCGATTTCTGCATACATTGTAAACTTTTCAATATTGAATGAATAATGAGTTCCAATACCGATTGTCTTCTGTATATATTAAATATTTTTCAATATCACAATCAATTTTTAGTACCGATATCGATTGATTTCTGCAAACATTATAAAGTTGTCAATATTATAATGAATAATAAGCACCGATATCGTTTGATTTCTGTATATTTTCAATTTTTTTCTATATTATAATGAATAATAAGTACCAATATCGATTGATTTCTGTATATATTAATTATTTTTCAATATCTCAATCAATTTTTAGTACAGATATCGTTTGATATCTGTATATTTTAAATATTTTTCAATATCACAACCATTTTTTAGTACCGATATCGATTGATTTCTGCAAACATTACAAACTTGTCAATATTATGATGAATAATAAGTACCGATATCGCTTGATTTCTGTATATTTTTTATTTTTTTCTATATTATAATGAAAAATAAGTATCAATATCGATTGATTTCTGTATATATTAATTATTTTTCAATATCTCAATCAATTTTTAGTACCGATATCGATTGATTTCTGCAAACATTACGAACTTGTCAATTTATTATGAATAAGTACCGATATCGTTTGATTTCTGTATATTTTCAATTTTTCTATATTATAATGAATAATAAGTACCAATATCGATTGATTTCTGTATATATTAATTATTTTTCAATATCTCAATCAATTTTTAGTACAGATATCGTTTGATATCTGTATATTTTAAATATTTTTCAATATCACAACCAATTTTTAGTACCGATATCGATTGTATTCTGCAAACATTACAAACTTTTCAATATTATAATGAATAATGAGTACATACCGATATTGATCGATTTCTTCATACATTGTAAACTTTTCAATAATAAGTACCAATATCAATTGATTTCTGTATATATTAATTATTTTTCTATATTATTATTATAGGCACCTGACCAAAGCCCAGGCACAAAAAGTCTCAGCTTTTGAAATGAAGTGCCTAAGGAGAATTCTGGGTGTAAGATGGTACCACCGCATCACGAACGACGCTATACGCCGGCGCACCCAGCGTGAGCCCATCACCTCTACCATTGTGGGGAGGAGATGGACTTGGCTGGGACATGTGTTAAGGATGCCGAATGACAGTTGGCCGAGGAGAGCGCTGTTCTTCCTCCCATCAGGGTCCCGAAGACGAGGAAGACCCTCTCACACTGTGTTCCGCTCCTTCGAAGCAGAGCTGAGGGACATGGACATGGTGTGGGAGGAGGTCATAAACATTGCGCAAGATCGAGCGCAATGGAGAGCTCTTGTTGCCTCCCTATGCCCCTGAGTGGGGTGTAAAAGGGAGAATTGATTGATTGATTGATTGATTATTATTATTTAGCTTTTGCCAGTCACATTAATTACAATTTTACAGGAAAGGATTAATATTAATACAAATATGAGGTAGCACAGGGTCAATTTTCCTGCTTGTCAGATGTTTATTTCTAAGTTATTAATGAATGCTATCGCTCCGTCGGTTAAGGTGAGGAAATCTGAGAAACTGCCTTGATATGCTCTTCCATCACACTCTGTAACTATGTGATTTATGGTCTGTCTCTCAGCTCCACAGTCGCACCCAGGGAGATCTGTCCAATCTCATTTGTGTGCGAAGTCCGCGCATCTGCCGTGTCCGGTGCGTATTCTATTGAGAGCGGCCCAGATTTTTCTTGGCTGGTCAAAGCCAGGTAGTGTTGTCATTATGCACGGTAGGGCGTCCAAAGATCGTTCCCCAGCAAATTCGCTCCATTCGGCATTCCATGAATCTATTACATTGTAATTGTGCCCTTCGTTAATGTTTTTGGCTTTTCTGAGTGGAGGGTTTCTCGATCTAAGCCGATTACTATGAGCTAGGTAGTTGAGGTCTGTATTGGCTGGCAATGCGGGATTTTCAATCAATTTGGAGTACTCTTTGGTGAGGGCGCTCAGCCTTCGAATATTGGGCGGTGGGATGTGGCTTAGGACAGGCAGCCATTGTGTAGGCGTAGATCTTAGAGTTCCCGTAATTATGCGCATGGTGTCATTAAGCTGAACGTCCACCTGTCTAGTATGGGCACTATTCATCCACACAGGGGCTGCGTACTCAGCCGCCGAATAAGCCAGGCCCAACGCAGATATGCGCAGCACCTCCGCTGTGGATCCCCAGGTGGTGCCGCAGAGCTTCTGTATGATATTATTTCTAGTTCGCAATTTGGCTGAGAGCTTCTCGAGGTGTGTTTTAAAACAGAGGGTTCTGTCAAGGGTGACTCCCAGGTATTTTGGAAGATGGTTATGGTTGAGTTTCCTGCCGTCGAAGACAATGTTTAGCTCCCTCTTTGCCTCTCTGTTATTCAGGTGAAAACACGTTACCTCTGTTTTGGAGGCGTTGGGTATTAGTCTCCAATCTCTAAAATATTAAATGGCCACGAGATCTGATGTGAGGTCTGATTCAACGTTTTCAAAGCGACTGTGTTGTATTGCGAGGGTCCAGTCATCAGCATATCCAAATTTACGTGATTTTGTTTGTGGAAGGTCTTCTATGTAGGTAGAGACTGAAAAGGAGAGGGGCCAGAACAAAACCCTGTGGAAGTCCATTGTTTAGTTTTTTAACGCCGCTCATTGAGGTTCCCATTATTACCTTGAAACATCTGCCTGTGAGCATGTTGTCAATAAGTGATAAGGTTTTTCTACATGGTAATATGCGTGCTAGTTTGTAGATCAATCCTTGTCTCCAGACGGTGTCGTAAGCTGAAGACAAGTCTATGAAAGCGGCGCCCGTTTTTAGGTTCCTCTCGTAGCCAGACTCAATGAAGGTGGTCAGTGCCAGTATCTGGTCACAGCAGCTCCGATTTGGGCGGAATCCTGCCTGCTCTACTGGCACATTCAGTAGTATGTTAGGAGCAATTCGATTAATATTGTAAATATTTTAATGAACCCGAGTGCCTCGTGAGGGGCCTATGGGGGATGCAATAAACATTTGAAGAAGATTATAGGTAACTCTTTCTAGTAGTTTGAAGGTGGTATTTAAAAGAGCAATGGGTCTGTAGTTTTTAACCTCATCAGGTGATTTTCCCGGTTTTAAAAGCGCGATTATCTTTGCTCGCTTTAGTTTATCGGGTATATTTCCGCTCTGTAGCATGTCTGAAAGGAAAAGGGATAGCCATTTAATTGCATATTTGTCGCAGTGCCTTAAAAATTCGGAATGTACTCCGTCAAATCCAAGAGCTTTGCCAGGTTTCATTTCTTTTACAGCTTTGATATTTCCTCTGTTGTGAAAGGATTGGGCGTTACTCCATTTTGGGCGAGCATTGTTTTTAAGAAATTCTTATTTTAATTCTATGCCATTTTGGATGTTAGTAATATTTCACCCAATACCCAATTTATGAAATTATTTTCAAATTTATCGCCTGCAGAAATGGTCTGGGGTTTTACCGCCAATTTTAGTTCAACAGAATTCCGTGAGATCTTTGCGGAGTGCTGGCGTCGGCGTCATGTCCCTAGATAATATAATAATATACTGTTATAGATACGAAACTCCCGCCACTTTCTTCGTCATTGTGAACATGACTACTACTTCCTCTATCGACGTATTCAGTGTACTATTGAATCAACGAAACCCTCCTCGTGCCCTCCTCAGTCCTCCCTCCCTCCATATATCCTCATAATATTCAGGAAAATATTGAAAATAAAACCAAAATATACTTCGCATCAAATAAGCAAACCTTTATTGCAAAAAAATGTATCGTATACACTAATTTATTTATTTATTTATTTTATACTCTATGCATATTAAAAATAGTGTACAAAAAATAGTGTATAAACAAGTGGCAATGGCGGGATTATAGCCGTAGCAATCTCTAACATCCAACCACATATGATAAAAATAAAAATATAGATACATACATAATATATACATAAATACATACACACAATACATATAATCAACAAACACTAACAAAAAACAAAATTCATACAAAATTTTATTTAGATATAGTACACCAAATGGGATAGTATAGGGTGGAGTGGGAAAAAGGGGTAGGATAGGGGAAATAGAGTCTACGATGCACCAGAAGACAACAAATGTATCTTGACCATTTTTTTAAAACAATTTATATTATTGGCCAATCTAGCCGAGGACGGGAGATTATTCCAACGACGAGCACCGTGGACAGAGAAAGAATAGTCATAGAATGAAGTTCTGTGTGGAGGTATGGCAAGAACACTCTCGTTGTTAGATCGTAATGGAAGACCATGAATTGCTAGGTATTGGAATTTGTCTTTTAAGTAATATGGAGAAGACTGTGAATAAAGAGCTTTGTGAACAAGAGATATTGTGTGGAGCTCACGTCTTTTACGTATTGTAAGCCACCTTTGCATTTTGATTATTAGCAAGACTAATAATCAAAATGCAAAAGGTTGGTTCATCTCATTTGACACTCCTTACTTCCTCATAAACCTTGAACAAATAAAACAGTATTATTGATAATCGCACGATATTATATTGGTTACATAACGAGATTTCAAGAGATGTGTTAAAATATGCTATTGTACTCGATAAATACGGGACACGTAAACATGAGTCAAATCCAAACATCAGTCATTAGAGAGAAAGGCAGATAATTTAAAACAATTCATTTTGTGTTCTTAAATAGAGGAATTGAAATAATAAATATGATTTCCACATACCTCCGGATATATTCCAAGTTGGCAAATTTACATCAGATTCGTACTTTTAAAACGTCACTCGCACAATTCAACATATTCTAATTGGATTTTTCTTATACACCTTAATATTATTATGTCAGCAGAAGAAACAAAGTGTTTGCATTTTCCATAGTGTTCCAAACATCATTCACAAAATAACACGAACAAATTAAACTGTATTAAACAAAGCTTTTAAACAGAAAAGTAATAAAATAAACGTATTATGTGGAACACCTCACACTCCAACAGATAATACAAAACGTCATCAAATACAAATGATATTATCTAAAGTAGTATTTATTTTGCGAGGCAGTCCGAGCAATAAATCATTCTACCTGGCATAGGTTAGGTAAATGTTCAAATTCTAAAACATCGATATTTTTAATATGTTTTTTTATCAAATCATTTCTTAATTCTTTAACTTATAATAATATTTTTTACAGTGAATAAACCTATTGTTATCATTTAAAAATACCTACTAATGCTTTTTTCTAAGAAAATGTTCGGTATTGTACCTTTTATTTTTTCATAGTTTTCATATGAGTTGTCATAAGATGGGCTTTATAATTATTTAAACAATAGCTCCTGACTTTTATCTCAGAAAAATTACAAAAATAATGCTATCTAAACTTTTGTTTTATACTTTCACCTCGATTCTTTCATACAAATGACTCGATGCATCGATGCGCTCGATGCAGTCATCTAATGATAAACATCACTACCTCTGTTTACCTGCCATAAGCATAATAAGTGCGAAAGAGATAGGGAGTTAGAATTGTTTTATTATTGGAACTGTCCCAGTAAAAAATACTACTATAGTAGGTGTTGGCGTGCGTGTGAGCAGGACCGCATATACTAGGACTCGCGTCATACGCGAAAAAGAGACAGCGATATGACGCAAAGGTATTTAGCGCTTCGAGTGTAAGATTCGGGAACTACAACTTTGTTCAAAGAAATATGTATGAAGTTTCCTCACTCCGCGTGTATTTTGTATGAAGTCGACATTCTTCCCTATGTAATAGGGTATTATTGTTCTGTGGTACTCACCAACTCACCCACCAAAGCATCCAAAGGATTTCACAAGTGACAAAATATTTAGTGTTGATAATCATGGTATTTATAAGCGCTGTAACCGTATATGAGGTAGACGAAAAGGAAATAGAAAACTTTTTGAAGAATGTTAACAGTGTTGATCAGACATCTGAATGTAAAATATACAATAATGTATTCTTTGAATCAAGCAATACGAAAACCCAAAGCAATAAAAAGTTATACAAGTGTAATATTTGCAATAAGGAGATCAGACACATGAGAAAGCATTTATTAACGCATAGCGATAAAAGGCTATTGGAGTGTAATATTTGCAATAAGAAGTTTAGTCAACCAGGTTACTTAAAGAAACATTTGTTAACACATAGCGGTGAAAAGCCATACGAGTGTAATATTTGCAGTAAGAAGTTCAGCCACTCGGGTAGCTTGAAGGCGCATTTGTGGACTCATAGCGGAGAAAAGCCACACAGTTGTAAGATTTGCAATAAGAAGTTCAGTCAATCAAGTACCATGAAAAAGCATATGTTAACTCATAGCGGTGAAAAGCCATACGAGTGTAACATTTGCAATAAAAAGTTTAATCAGTCAGGTAACTTGAAGAGGCATATGCCAACTCATAGTGAGGAAAAGCAACTGATGTGTAAGATTTGCAATAAAAGGTTCTCTTCATCCTACTGCCTTAAGATGCACTCTTTAAGGCATAGCGGTGAAATGCCATACGAGTGTGATATTTGCAATAAAAAGTTCAGTCAATCGAAACATTTGAAGGCGCATTTGTTAAGACATAACGGTGAAAAACCATACGAGTGTAATATTTGCAATAAGAAGTTCAGTCAATCAAGTAACTTGAAAAAGCATATTATGTTAACTCACTGCGTGGAAAAGCCACACATGTGTAAGATTTGCAATAAAAGATTCACTACACCGTACTGTCTTAAGAAGCACTTGTCAACGCATAGCGGTGAAAAACCATATGAGTGTAATATTTGCCATAAGAAGTTTAGTCAATCAGGTACCATGAAAAAGCATATGTTAACTCATAGCGGGGAAAATCCACACATATGTAAGATTTGCAATAAAAGGTTCACTACACCGTACTGTCTTAAGCAGCACTTGTCAACGCATAGCGGTGAAAAACCATATGAGTGTAATATTTGCCAAAAGAAGTTTAGTCAGTCAGGTAACATGAAGACGCATATGTTAACTCATAGTGGGGAAAAGCCACACAGATGTAAGATTTGCAATAAAAGGTTCACTACACCGTACTGTCTTAAGAAGCACTTGTCAACGCATAGCGGTGAAAAACCATACGGGTGTAATATTTGCCGTAGGAAGTTTAGTCAGTCAGGTAACATGAAGACGCATATGTTAACTCATAGTGGGGAAAAGCCACACAGATGTAAGATTTGCAATAGGAAGTTCAGTCAATCAAGTAACATGAAAACGCATTATATGTTAACTCATAGTGGGGAAAAGCCACACAGATGTAAGAGATGCAATAAAAGGTTCACTACACCGTACTGTCTTAAGAAGCACTTGTCAACGCATAGCGGTGAAAAACCATACGAGTGTGATATTTGCCATAAGAAGTTCAGTAAATCAAGTATCTTAAAGACGCATTTGTCAACGCATCATAATAAAGAATAACCGTGAGAGTATAATATTTGCAATAAGGTGTTAGGTTATTCAATAAACATGAATAAGCCTTTGAGACCGCATAGCTATTAAAGGACATATGGGTGTATGCTCCAACAACAGTTGTGCCTGTAGCTGCCCTAATTTGGTCTGTCCATCTCGTAGGTGCTCTTCCTCTGCCTCTCGATCCTTCGACACCACCAAGGACCACCAATTTCTCTAGGCTCTCTTCACCTCTTCTAGCAATGTGGCCGAAGAACCGGAGAATCTGCTTCAAGCACAAAAGTGTAATATTTGCAATAAAAAGTTCTATCGATCAAGTAGCTTGAAGATGCATTTATTTTGTTAACTTATAGCGGTAAAAAGAAATATATGTGTAAGATTTGCAATAAAAGGTTCTCTAAATCGTCCTGCATTTAGATGCACTTTTTATCGCATAAACCTCGATTACACGTGCCGAGTAAACGGGCGTTGTTGCGGTCGCCGGGGAAAAATGGGTTGAAGCAGCCCAGGATAGAGAGAAGTGGAGACAGATGGAAGAGGCCAACATCCAGCAGTGGAGGGATGGCTAGGAAGAAGAGAAGAAGAAGAAAATCGTCCTCCATTAAGATGCACTTTTTATCGCATAAACCTTGATTACACGTGCCGCCTTAACGGTCGAGACAGTAAAATGCTACTCGGCCGAGAGAGTGATGTTGGCGAGTAGCTGTTCACACGCGTATTGAAAATAATAAGATACCTAGTACAGTTTTAACGGAATAATTCGAATGGGATGTTTTTCTTCCATTCTGTGCCGCTAGAGGCCAGTGTTGCCAACGGATTTTGGCCGATGTCGACGATTTTCAAAAAAAAAGTAGCCCAATGTCGCCCAAAATTTGGTATCCGGAAACGTGAAATTTTGCTAAAAAAAAAGGTCATTCCGAAAATTTTGGTATCCGAAAAGATGAAATGTAGCTACAAAAAAAAAAAGGCCATTCCGAAAATTTTGGTATCCAGAAAGATGAACTGTTGCTAAAAAAAAAGGTCATTCCGAAAATTTTGGTATGCGGAGAGATGAAAGTTCACCAAAAAAAGGTCATTTTGTATCCGGAAAGGTGAAAATTCGCTAAAAGGGAAGTAGCACAAATGGCGACCGGTCGCCATTTAGATTTTTTCGTCGC
Organism: Mystacides longicornis; assembly: GCA_963576905.1. Taxonomy (NCBI): domain Eukaryota; kingdom Metazoa; phylum Arthropoda; class Insecta; order Trichoptera; family Leptoceridae; genus Mystacides; species Mystacides longicornis. The sequence goes on from OY756430.1 coordinate 5,525,804, forward strand.
CAATTCTCGTTCCGAGTAGCCCAAATGGCGATAAATCGCCCACGTTGGCAACACTGCTAGAGGCGCCCTAGCTAATCCGGTCTATTGTCGAATTCAGTGTTGCCAAAGGGGGCGATTTACTGCCGTTTGGGCTATTTGGAACTTAGTTACTTACTTACCCTTTTAGCGAGTTTTCACCTTTCCGGATACTAAATAACCTTTTTTAGTGAACTCCCACCTCTCTTCGGATACTAAAATTTTCGGAATGATCGCATACCAAATTTTCAATTGGGCTTCTTTGCGTTTGAAAAACAGCGTTGGCAACACTTGTTAAATTAACGTTTATAACCTCAACGGTCCGTTTTGTCTTTCGTAAATATTTATTTACTTTAAGTATTTACTTTAATTTTTTTATTTATACTTTGTGTTACAGTGAAAAAGAAAAAAAAACAATTTATCATTCTAGTTTATTTCAAATTAAACAACTACTTATGTATTATTATATGTAGCATGTGAATTGGGTATAATTATTTCATCAGTATAGGTCTAGATAATTTCGTCTATAAAATTATTAGTTCAAGAGTTATCGCAATAAAACCACTTAAAAATAGGATAGACAATTTTGGTGAACGTTTATTATTCTCCAATGTGTTCTGAAGGCCGTATTCCCCCGTAGCAGGACATGCCCCCCCTCTCAACCCACTTCATCTTTCTTCACCGCAGCCCTCTGAGATCTACCAGAGCGCAGCGCGTGAGTTTCATTCCAGCGATAGACAGCCCACAGTTAAGAGGTGTGTGTTTTTATCTCCCCTCGGCGCACTTCGCGTCGAGGGAGAGTGTTAGGAAGAAATATATAAATTTATTGAAAATAACAAGTTAGATGCAATAAACATTTTAAGTATTGGTAAATTGTGTATTGTGGCTGGGAAATTGCGCGTTTAACAGAGTGGAAACTAAGTTTTTTTCTACCTCAGTAAAATAGTGTAAAATCCAAGAAACAATTAATACTAAAAATCAATAGAACATTATAGTGATTAAAGAAATTAGTTAATATCAGACTGACAAAAGTGAAACCTAAACGAACGCATAAAATTAATAATAACGTAACCTGTGTTTTGTACCGAACTTGTAACTGATTAAATTCTTGTGTCTGGAAATAAATAGTGACTGAATTGGCTTTTGGACTTTAATTTGAAATGATGTTCCAAATCTCGAACTTCACATCGCCCTGATGATGAGAGCTTGCTCTACTAATAGCTGAGGCAATTGTAGCATCAACCTTTTGGTCTCAAGGGTTGAACCATCTGTTCTTCATCTCGATCAGGACTTAAGAGGAGGTATGTGATATCTACACACTTAGAGGAAAGGGTAAGAGATTCAAACTATAAGAACTATTGAGGGATCCGTATAGATAACACTGTCGACGAGGTATCACTTGGAGTGGAGAAGGATGCAGAAGGCGAGAAGAAGGGTTACCCGTTACAAATAGCGCTGCCAACGCGTGGCTTTGATTTGAGGACATCTTCGTGAAGGAAGCCAATTTTCAGCTTGAGTCAGGAACCCGGACCACAGGCGGGAAGTCTTAATAATAAATAAATTCAGCTTGAAATACGAAGAAAAGTACGTATTATCTTATCTTACTGTATTGTAGTTTTGTATTGTTTCATTTGTGTACATAATTGGTCAATCTTGCTTAATGAATCTGTTTGATGAGGACGAAGGAGAGTGAACATTTTAGGGAAGAAAGAATGCCACGGAAATTTGATTAGAGTAGCGTTTCATAAATTTAGAATCAGTAAACTGTACAACGTAATTGATATTTCAAAATTAAATTTTTGTATGTGCCTGTTTATGGTAGTATCTTAGAAAAGAGCCGCGTCATAATCACGTGTTAATATTTTCTAGCGGGAAAAGATACTTGCATCCACTTGTATTCTGATTGTGTATAGTGTGTATGTGTATGAGTAGGTACTTATAGAAATAGCTCACGCGCGCGAACGATAGATGTATTGGTGAGTCCGTTGCTAGGTTACCGATATTTTTAAAGCAGGATTCCCCAACTTTAATTTCAGATGAGTTTTTTTTAATTGCAAATTGTTGGATTGTAGAAAGTATCGGATAATAGACGCATAATAGAATCATAGTTTCATTTCATTGTTTGTGGTTGCTGGGTTGCGAATATCTTTTTTTGAGCAAAATTCCTCATCTTTAATTTCAAATAAGTTTTTTTCAATTACAAATTGTGGATTGTAGAAATTGTCGGTTAATAGTCGTGTAATAGAATCATCGTTTCATTTCATTGTTAGTGTAACTACTCGGTTGTCGGATAAGTAAAGTCATTGAACTTGTATTGTGAAAAGATTTAGTGAAACAGAATTGTAAATTTTTCATAGGTAAAATTGGAAGGAGAAATTACATTCGATTAGAACACAGAAAATTGTAGATAGTAAATTTTGAATAAAAGATGTCGTAGGTAAAGTCATATTTGGTGTATAAATTAAAAGCTTTGAATAATGAATAAACTAGTAGATTCTGTAATTGGTTTGGTAGTTACGTAGAAATCAGTCCTCACAGTCGTACAGGTTTGAAAAGAAACTTTTCACATAAAAAGTTGTTTTGTTAAAAATAGAAACAGTTTTAGATTCACTGAACTTTCCCCAAATAAAGTTCCGTAAAATCAACGGTCGGAAATTATTATTGTTTTTTTTTCTTGTGTATATTCTGTGCTATAGTAGGTATAATATCCTTTGTGTAGACTGCACGGGTATAATAGCGTCACCTCAAGGTTAATTTTTTTTTTGTCATTTTTGAAACACGTGAGACTTGCAAGGGTATATTTTGCAAGTTAGATCTTGAATGGGTACCGGTATGTACTTATTACTTATGGGATACGATACAGTACAATCTTATAAATTAAATCAAAGATTGATATAAAGTTTTTTTTTTGCAGATTAAATTAAATACGTATTAGATTCCGAGTTGGTCAATAATAGTTAAAGTAAATCTTAGCATGCACTTGTCTCTTGTGTGTAAAATTCCATGCCGATTTATCATTTGAATAGTGATTAAAGATAGTAAGTTTTTTTTTTGCATAAGTACGTACGATTCTATACCAGACTGGTAGTCCTAAAATACAATAGGGTTCAGAGTACAATAATTAAAGTAGATAAATCACAGATAATCAGTTGTGTTGCAGTTATAGGTAGAGTTTTTTTTTTTGTTGTTTTGTTTGAAATTGTTGTGCGAAATAACTTTTCTTCTTCTTCATTGACTGCAGGCTCCCCTGTTTGATTCAATCAGATTGTTTCACCTTTTGCGGCTACTTGGAAATTTCAAATGAGCAAGTTAATGATTAGTTTTAGAATGACCAGAAACCATTCCTTAGTGATTGGCGTTGTGCATAGATAGACATAGTACAGCCTTGCGATGAGTCGTAAGACACTTGCCCTACCTTCAAGGGATAATTTTTTTTAATTTTAATAGGTACTCGGTGACGTCACCTTACGTGACTATCTTTTAGAGTTTATTGAGCCAGTGATGACGATATTCTTCGGAAAATTGCTGTTTAGCGGCCCACATTATGATTCAGTCTTGTTGCTTCTGGGATTATAATGATGGAATGAACCGTATATTTTTTTTTAAGTTACTGGATAGAAGCAAACTTCCACGTTTTAAATTTTAATTACAGTTTAATTTTTTGGTGTTTTTGTCAGGTTCGCATCGTTTAAACATAGGATCATGAACATAGTCATGTATAGTTAGTAGAACGGATTATCAGTTTCAAACCGCATCGTAGCGATTTGACAGAATAATATGAAAGTTGTGTTCGAATAATTATGGGATACAGAAATGTCTAGAGTGTCATGAATGTGGCACAGTTTTTTTTGAGATCCTTAAGATTGTCTAGAATTATTGCGAATTACCATATGTATGTAGTGCTCCTTTCTGGCGGGAATTTTTTTTTTTGGTTATTGTTATGTGTCAAGGGTTTCACTTATAATAGACAGTTTTATTTGGATCCGCGATAGCTGGTCAGCTGTAATAAGACATTAGTACTTATGATTTTTTTTTAATTTATAAATAAGATAGTGATACGTTATGTAATGAGCAATACCTTTTCATGTCTCAGTATTTGCTCAGTTGATCATAGAAATTGAGATATGATGGCGCCTATAAAATTTAGACAAAATTAACATCAAATATGTCGGCTAGCATGAGAGACCATCACTCAAATTTATTCTTGCATTAATTGGGCAGCAAGAACTTAGAGTAATTAGAATAATTTTTTTTTATTTAAATACAGTATGCAAGTAGAAAGTTCCGAATTGGCAAGTGACCAGATTGTGTAAACAGCTATTAATAAATTGTCAACATTGTAAAATTATGTCGTATCTCTAAAACCAATCGAGCATTGACTCTGTAGAGCTGTGATAAAAAGTACCAACAAATAATGAACAGTGTTTAGTGTGACAAGTGAAAGGTTCGACCAGTGTTTTTTTTGGACTGAACCTATGGCCTTTTATAAATTCAACTTAAAACATCTAAAAATAATTATGATTCACAGCATTAGGGATCCTTACTTGATACTGTAGTTATAAGTATTATTGTATAAATGATAAGTTAATATTATATAACTGATATGTAAATAGAGTTCCAACAAAGTTTTGGTATCTCATGGGAGAAAGTTATATTATTAAAATGTGTTTTCCGTTCGTTGCCATTGATGTGTTCTGGACGAATATGTATAAACACTATAGCCTGGCTTGGCTGAGAAATAAGTCGGTGATAGTATTTTGTTTTGTAATAATGTTTTGTGAGTTATTCGTTGCCGTAGAATGGTTCCGGGCGAATGATTCAAATGGTACAACCTATGTCAATTATGTCAAGGTTTGTAAAAGCATCAATTCATAATTGTAATTATTGTTCTGTGTAAACGAATGTATGGACAGTATGAATTGATAGCTACAAAATGTGAAGGTGTTAAAAACACAGTCACCAGAGCGATTCCAGCTTAAAGTAGGATATTGTTGATAAAGTATCTGTATTTGATGTCTAGAGTTTTTTTTCTCACGGTGGTTATCCGTAGAATGCCTAGAACATTGTTGTTATATGTACATTAGTTTTAGTCTGTCTGTTGGAAGTGGTGTATGTTTCAATGGGACGCCATAGAATTAACATTACCACCTTCCTAAGGATAAAATTAGTTAAAGTTAAATTTTTAAAACAAGCTGCCATTTGGTTTAACATAATTGAGTAAAGAATTAAAATGATTAATTGAAATTTTGGTGACACCTAATTCTTCTAGAAATTGTAAAGTTGTTTCTGTATAGAGCCTTAGTAAATTTTGAATCCTGTATAAGTATATATTGTCAATTTTTTTGTTACCTTCCTTATAGGTAATATCTTCTAAGTATTGTTCTTGATACGATTACTTATCATTCTTGAATTACTTCTGGTATGTCATATATGTTTTCTGTGAAATTGTGCCTGGGTCTCGAGGTGAACTTACTATAATTATTTTTTTTTGTGATGTATGAAAGTCTTGGATCCAAGTAACTGTATAATTGTGAGGAGCGAATGTGAATTATGTGATTATGTGGATTATGTATGTAATGGTATGTTAGTAACACAAGAGAACTTCGATTTACTTCATGACCGTCTATAAATTGTTCTATGTACTTGCTCACAGAAAACATCACTTACTTCTTCGTATAAGGATAATTTTTTTTTGCTTTTGTTGAAACTTAGTCTTGTATACCTTGCCGTATAGGAGTCAACAACCTTTTTTTTTGATGTAATCTTCGTCTCAGTAATTTAATATTTTTTTTTTAGTATATTAATATCATAACTTGCCTTGTATACCTATTACATTCTGGGGTCGCAAACCTTTTTGCGAATCCTTTCATTCTCATGTAAAGTTTTATTTATAAAATTTTTTTTGTTTTGTATCTTACCATAATACTTCTTCGTTCGTTCGGGGGTCACCAACCTTTTGTCAGTACTTAGAAAATTTTTTTTTTAATTTTTTTTTTTTGAAATTTTTGTAATAGGATATTTGTAGCATGTGAATTGGGTATAATTATTTCATCAGTATAGGTCTAGATAATTTCGTCTATAAAATTATTAGTTCAAGAGTTATCGCAATAAAACCACTTAAAAATAGGATAGACAATTTTGGTGAACGTTTATTATTCTCCAATGTGTTCTGAAGGCCGTATTCCCCCGTAGCAGGACATGCCCCCCCTCTCAACCCACTTCATCTTTCTTCACCGCAGCCCTCTGAGATCTACCAGAGCGCAGCGCGTGAGTTTCATTCCAGCGATAGACAGCCCACAGTTAAGAGGTGTGTGTTTTTATCTCCCCTCGGCGCACTTCGCGTCGAGGGAGAGTGTTAGGAAGAAATATATAAATTTATTGAAAATAACAAGTTAGATGCAATAAACATTTTAAGTATTGGTAAATTGTGTATTGTGGCTGGGAAATTGCGCGTTTAACAGAGTGGAAACTAAGTTTTTTTCTACCTCAGTAAAATAGTGTAAAATCCAAGAAACAATTAATACTAAAAATCAATAGAACATTATAGTGATTAAAGAAATTAGTTAATATCAGACTGACAAAAGTGAAACCTAAACGAACGCATAAAATTAATAATAACGTAACCTGTGTTTTGTACCGAACTTGTAACTGATTAAATTCTTGTGTCTGGAAATAAATAGTGACTGAATTGGCTTTTGGACTTTAATTTGAAATGATGTTCCAAATCTCGAACTTCACATCGCCCTGATGATGAGAGCTTGCTCTACTAATAGCTGAGGCAATTGTAGCATCAACCTTTTGGTCTCAAGGGTTGAACCATCTGTTCTTCATCTCGATCAGGACTTAAGAGGAGGTATGTGATATCTACACACTTAGAGGAAAGGGTAAGAGATTCAAACTATAAGAACTATTGAGGGATCCGTATAGATAACACTGTCGACGAGGTATCACTTGGAGTGGAGAAGGATGCAGAAGGCGAGAAGAAGGGTTACCCGTTACATATAATAAGATAACAATACGTTTAGAATAATCATTGTACATTTTTTACATACATAACTTTTTACATACTATTACAAATAAAATTGTTTATCTTTTATTTCTTACTAGCTTATACCCGTCTTGCTTTACGTTTTTGATTCCGAATGTCAGGCTTGATTGGTAGGTAATTAAACAGGTTCTAGTCTAGCTTCCCATTGCTTTGCAGACCTCTATAACTGACATAAGCACAGAAAAAGAAGAATGAAACTTTCACAATTCATAAAAAGAGAGAAGAATGACACTTTTAATGTTTATTAAAATTTTGTATGAAGATCCTAAAAAATAGAGTTTTTTTAAATAGCTCTAAATATATTAAAGTTAATGCAGCAAATTGTATTAAAGAACCTTCTCCGGCATTTTGCACACGGCTCTGTGCAGATTCATATCTGACGTAGCATTTGTATTTTGAGCGTGATGCTATGACATACGGTAAAAAGCAAATAAAACAACATTTCTGAATTATTATATAGATAGAGAAGGAGGGGCTAATGCGAGTTTTATTTAATTTCCCAATTTACCACGCAACTTTCTTAATTTTTTCTTTCATAAGAACCTTCTCCTGATAAAAGCCAACACGACAAAAAAAGAATTAGTGAAATCGGTTCAGCGGTTTAGGCGTGATGCGATGACATACGGTAAAAAGCAAACAAAAAAACATTTCTGAAATATTATGTAGATTTTCCACGCAACTTTCTTAATTTTTTATCTCATAAGAACCTTCTACTGATAAAAGCCAACACGACAAAAAAAGAATTAGTGAAATCGGTTCAGCCGTTTAGGCGTGATGCTATGACATACGGTAAAGAGCAAATAAAAAAACATGTCTGAATTATTTTGTCGATAAAATGCAATTTACGATGTAAAAACTTAATTAATTTTAGCTAATAATTTATTGAATTATGTTATAGTTATCGTTGATTCGGGTGAAGGATGACGTTCGATGGGACATAAGCTTGAAAACAAAACAATTCCTCTATAAATGGTTTACTTTTTAAAAAATTCAATAGATGGCGGTGTAGTAGGAAGTACATAACATGTGATGTATGTTTGCCTATTGTATAGATACATCGAAAGAATTGATCAATTTAAACCAATTTTTCAGAATTATTTTTCAGAATTATAATATTATGTTAAGATATATCTACCTAAATACAACCTAACATACCGTAACAGAATCTTCTATATAATAATTCAGAAATGTTTGTCTGCTTTCTATCGTATATGTGAACATCACGCCTAAACGGCTGAACCGATTTCACTAATTCTTTTTTTGTCGTGTTGGCTTTTATTAGTAGAAGGTTCTTATGAAAGAAAAAATAAGAAAGTTGCGTGGTAAATCTACATAATAATTTAGAAATGTTTTTTTATTGGCTTTTTACTTAATGTCATCGCATCACGCCTAAACGGCTGAACCGATTTCACTAATTCTTTTTTTGTTGTGTTGGCTTTTATCAGTAGAAGGTTCTTATGAAATAAAAAAATAAGAAAGTTGCGTGGTAAATTGGGAAATTAAATAAAACTCGCATTAGCCCCTCCTTCTCTAATTAAATAATAATTCAGAAATGTTTTTTTATTTTGCTTTTTACCGTATGTCATAGCATCACGCTCAAAATACAAATGCTACGTCAGATATGAATCTGTAAAGAGCCGTGCAAAATGCCGGAGAAGGTTCTTTAATACAATTTGCTGCATTAACTTTAATATATTTAGAGCTAATTAAAAACCCCCTTTTTTTTAGGATCTTCATACAAAATTTTAACAAATCATTCTTCTTTTTCTGTGCTTATATGTCAGTTATAAAGGTCTGTTAAGCAATGGGAAGCTAGACTAGAACCTGTTTAATTACCTACCGATCAAGCCTGACAATCGGAATCAAAAACGTAAAGCAAGACGGGTATAATTAAGCTAGTACAAGAATATATGTATACAGAACAGCAGCACTGAGATTTTTTTCTCAAAGAACGGGACTGAAAATTCACCCTTGAAGACAAATACATACCTAGTGATTTTGTTTGTATGTAGTGTAAAAGGACATACTATGGTAAGATTGAGTATAATATTTATCAGTCAATGCTAGATGGTATGTTTGACAGCTGTCATAATTTGACAATAGACCTGATTAGAAGTTCTGCCACCTAGTGTGTATTGTCGGAAGCTCCCCAGAAAACTTCCCATTGGACGATGGATCGTAAAAAGATTATTAGAAAACATGCAACGATATTAATTTGGGATATATGCTATAATCCCGTTTTTTTGTTTAATTTTATACTCCGAAAATTCCACATCCACGAATTTGGTTTATTTATTTTTTTACAAATTAATATGAAAAAATACAATAATATTCCCCACTAGGCGAGCAAGGGAATATAATTGAATGAAATTTATCAGAAGTCTCAACATCCCATTTAATATTAATTGTTTATTGTATTCTATCATCCTTAGGTCCATTCGGACACTTGGAATCGTCATTTGAACATCATTTATCCAACAAAAAAAATAACAGACATAGAAAATATAGATGGAAAACAATAATTAATGTTTTATACACTGGCAGAGAACAGTCAACAGAACATGATAGAAGAGCAATGCTGGTCGCAGTGTAAAGAGCTCCGACCAGCATTTTGTCAGGTAGTCTATATACAAAAAATGTCATAACTAGGAATAATGTATCTTTTATGATGAATTATCAATGTAATCGAACGCTGGGCAGGATGTATAAGTTTCTGGCCAGCATTCACGTCAATCGTACATGGTAAAAGGAGTGCGAGACAACCGGAGGAGACACAATCCTGGCCGCTCAGTATGCCTAACCATAACTCGGCCGGAAATAGTAATAAAGATAATAAACTTGATAGTCAGATTTAAAAGAGAATAAAAAAAAATAATAAAAATAACAATAAAAAAATAATAATAACAGCAAATAATTGATAATAATAATAAATAATAAATGACGAGAACAATCAATAATAATTTCAATAAACAAAATCAATCAAGAATCATGCATAAATAATTCACAATCCACAAAAACATATTATGTACGAAAATCATCAATGATCAATAATTACAAAAATCACTCATTTGTGAGTGGAAATGCATAAAAAAAAAACAATTACAAATAAATAAAAACATGGTTGTCAGTTTCACAATAATATAATACTTCGATGTTAAACGGAATCTCTTGTTCCGGTTAACATTTCGTCAATAGCATAAAATTCTTTCTCCACAAGATACTTCTTCACCTCCCTTCGAAACACCCCAGGCTCCAGGTGCTTCAGACCGTCAGGCAATGCGTTGAATAATCTAACGCTCATGCATATGAAACTTTTAGACATTTTTGCCAATCTATGTTTTATAGGCCGAATGCGGCCTCCCGTACGAGTATCATATTCATGAGCGTCCGAGTTGAGTGGGGTGTTTGCGAGATTTGATTGCGCATAACATAGACACTCATACATAAACATGCCAGGCAATGTCATTATACCCAGCGCCTTAAAGACGCTTCGGCAGGTCTCCCTAGGTCTCATGTTAACCAAAGTTCTAATTGCCCTCTTTTGTAAAATAAATATTCTCGTCCAATCCACGCTCGCGCCCCAAAACAATACTCCGTAGCTCATAATGCTGTGGAAGTATGCGAAATAAATTATTTTAGCTGCATCAAATCCGCAAGATTCTTTTATTTTTCTAATCGCAAATATGGCTGAGTTAAGCCTGCCACATAATTCCCCTACATGCGCTGACCACTGCAATCGCCTATCGATCGTAACACCCAGAAACCTACATTGATCCACCACTTTCATCCCGGTTTCAGAGAGTGCAGCAACAACTGGATCGGGCTCTGCAGTTTGTCTCAAAGAGAAATGAATAGCACTTGTTTTGGTCACATTTAACACTAAATTGTTGTCGCCGAACCACCCTTCCACATCATTTAATATTTTAAGAGTATTCCTAATTGTATCACCTTTATTATTTTTGTCTTTTACTAATAGGGAGGTGTCGTCGGCAAACATTACAATGTGGCTATTTTCAGTTATACAATTTGCCAAGTCATTAATATAAATAAGAAACAGTAGAGGCCCCAGAATAGATCCCTGTGGGACTCCACAGCCCACCCTAGCCATGTGTGATCTACTGTTATCGATTTCTACAATTTGTTGTCTATGTTCCAAATAAGATTTGAAAAAGTTACCCTCCGTGTTTCTGATTCCATAATACTCTAATTTTTTTAGTAATATTTCGTGATTGACGCAGTCAAAAGCTTTGGATAGGTCGCAAAAAATGCCGTACGTATCCCACTTCTGATCTAATGATTCCAATATGGTTTTGGTAAGAGAAGCTATACCATTTGAAGTATTTTTACCTTTCTGGAAACCGAATTGATGTGGGTGTAATATATTATTGCTCACAAGAAAGTGGGTGAGCTGTTCAGCGACAACCTTTTCAAAAATTTTACTAAATACTGGCAATATTGAAATTGGTCTGTAATTACTTAGTTCATTTTTGTTTCCTTTTTTGAAAATTGGTATAACTCTAGCCATCTTCAGTTTATCCGGAAATTTTCCATGTTGCAGACACCTATTGAAGATATCTGCAAGATGTGTGGCCAAACCATCTATGATTTGCTTTAATAATCTGGCAGACATGTACCATAGATCATTTGAATTTTTAGTTTTTATTTCTTTACAAATTTTTTTAATTTCATTTGCAGATATTTCTCTAAATTTGAATTGTGGGATTTTTGTTCTGGGAAAAATTAAATGTTTCATAGAGCTTTCAGTTGACGATGGGAGATTTTGTGTCAAAAAGGAAGCTACATTTGTGAAATAATTATTAAAATAATTGGCAAGTTCGACATTTGATAATTTTTTGCCTTTATCCATAATAAATTCGATCTTGTCGTGTCTTTCGTCATTTGCTCTACCAGTTTCATTTTTAATTATATCCCACATGGTTTTGATGGGATTCTTCGATTTCTTAATTTTTTTACTTAAAAACATTTTCTTTGCTTCATTACAGACCTTTTTAAATAATGCACTGTATCTACCTACAATTTTGATTGTCTCCTCCGAGTTGTCACGCTTCCTTAGTTCATAAAGTTCAAATAACCTTATTCTAGATGCCCTTATACCGGGAGTTGACCAATTACTAAAAGATTTTTTTTTATTATTAGTTTTCATTTTTTTGATTGGCATATGATGATCTAATTCTAGCAGAATATTTTTGAAAAATTCATCATAAGAAACGTTGGGATCCGAGTTTTCAGTATTCAATAAAATATCATTACAATGGCTTGCTACGGACTGGATGAAATTTTCCAAATTATGCGAATTTGTGCATCTTTTGGTAATATATTGACAATAATTACTTTGGTAATCAATGACCGAATTAATATTTAACTGCACTATCTGACCGCAGTGATCAGATCTTATGAAATTAGTTAATTGGGAACTTAGGGCTGGCAAGTCAGTGAATATGTTATCTATACACGTAGCTGAGCTACTAGTCACTCTTGTAGCCTGAAAGATGCACTGTTTTAACATGAAACTATTCATTAGATCTAGAAGTTTATCTTTTTCATTTGAGCTAGTATTAAAATTTATATTAAAGTCCCCGCAAATCACAATGTACTTATTATTTTTATGAGATATTTTATTAAGTGCACTTTCTAAAACATTAATAAAATTTATAAAGCACCCACTGGGTGACCTATATGTTGCGACTATTACAATATTATTCAACTCTATACAACTCAATTCACAGTCCTTTTCTACAGATAATTTCACAATGTCATTTCTATTTTTATACTTATACTTTTTTGAAATAAAAATCATTATTCCTCCTCTTATTATGTTTTTCCTACAGAAGTAACTACCAATGTTGAAGTTAGGTATATTAGAGGTTACAATTTCCTGTTCGCTTAACCAAGATTCACTTAAACATAATATATCTATATTGTTCAGTATTGGATCAGTACATAGTTCATGTTGTTTGCTACGCAGTCCTTGGGCATTTTGGTGTCCAACTGTCAAAATGTTTTCCTGGGTTAAGTTTGTGTACTGCAACCGGCCCTTATGAAAGGACCTTGGGTCAGATATAAAAAAGCACCATCTGTATTTGAATCACCAGTTGCTATCTCTGCTTCCTTTTGTCCCTCTCGCCCCTGATACACGAAAAAAAAGATTATTAGAAAACATGCAACGATATTAATTTGGGATATATGCTATAATCCCGTTTTTTTGTTTAATTTTATACTCCGAAAATTCCACATCCACGAATTTGGTTTATTTATTTTTTTACAAATTAATATGAAAAAATACAATAATATTCCCCACTAGGCGAGCAAGGGAATATAATTGAATGAAATTTATCAGAAGTCTCAACATCCCATTTAATATTAATAGACATAATTATGTACCTACCCCTATTCGCTATCAGATCCGCTGAAATTAAGAATCCGCCAAAAAAGTATATAAAAAAAGTAAATTTTAACTGACTGTTCCACTTAAATTATCACGATTCTCTACCTTTAACAATATCTGTACAAAAATAAAGAAATCCCTTGGATCATGAAATGACTATTGTTCCGATGAAAAATCTAGTAGCCTATAATTCGGACGTAAAACATCATAGTATAGCCAATCAAAGATAAATTGGTACTTAATATATTGTAAGTTAATTATATTGCTTAAAATTAGTTCTTTTGTTTTATTTTTAACGCCTCATTGTAATGAACACCTACTAGATAATAAGGCCAGGACACTGATTCAAAATGGCCAATACCTGAGGCCTAGATGGTACTTGACAGCTCTCATTTACATTCTGTTTTTTAATAAGTATAATATTATGAAACCCCAAATTGTATTTATTAAAATTTAAAAGAGAATGGAGAGTATAAATAAAACAATATTGGTAGGTCGAAGAACTTTAAGTTAAGGTATTTTATTTTTAAACATCTGTTTATACCAACATTCTGAGTTTTATGAGAGAGGAGAAATATGAATATGAAAAAATAATTTAATTATTATAACTACTGTAAGTAATTGATTGAATAATAAACGCACAGCTGACAGTATCAAAATGGGTTTTGGCGTGAAATTATTAAATTTTATTACAAACAAGGTTCAAATCATATTTTTAAAAGACAATTGAGGAGAAAAATCATTTATTTATGCTATTAACAAAAATAATAAAATATTACAATGTCTCTGGGAAAACTACATAAATATAGGTACTGACTATAAAGTCAACTAATACATATTATTAAATGTGCGATATCCACGATATAAAAGTAAATTTTCAGTAAATTACGGTAAGAAAACAAGATAAAATATGATTGCAAGTTCTATCATTGATATTAAATATTCAGTAACTCAAGTCCTGGCCGTGGGGCTGTTGGCATAGACTCTGCTATTTTTGCTGGTTTTTCGAGCATCCTGTAAGAGGCAGAAAATCGAAAAATCTGATCGGGGCCGTGGGGTTGACCACCTCACGCCCTTAATCCCACATCGGTCAGAAAAGGAAAAAGAATCAAGCCTCGGATGCCTGGACCCTTTCAGGGGAGGGGGGGAACTAGTGTCCACCCTGCAATGACTACGGCTCGTGTAAGGAAAAAGCAACACCACCTATATAAGAAGGCCTTAGCGCTGGCGGCCATTTCTCCTCTCGCGTCACCAGGCCGCTGGCGTGTAGACAGATATCATAGCGTACAGGTAAGTACATGCAGATATAGGAAATTGAATGCTGGGCCTCACGATGTGACGTAGCGCTAAGGCCTTCTTATATAGGTGGTGTTGGGAAAAAGAGCTTAAAATCGGGACCTTGAATGTCCGCACTCTGAGGGCGGGCGGGCAGCTTGTTGCTGCCAAGTTGGCGGGAGATTATGAACTAGATATCCTGGGGCTGAGCGAGGCGCGAATCCCAGGTTCGGGGCAGAGTGATGCTGGCAATTATATCATGCTGCACTCTGGTCACCGGACTGCACGGATGCGCGGCGTCGCTCTACTTTTAAGAAAATATGCTTTCTCTCGCCTTCTTGGTTGGGAACCTGTTTCTGACCGCCTGATGAGTGCGTCCTTTTAGATGAGTGGCGAAACACTGACGGTCCTTATTTGCTATGCCCCCACCGAGGACACGGATGCGGCTGCTAAGCACTGTTTTTTCGACGGTCTGGATGCGGTTGTATCTCATGTCCCAAGGCGCCATCGCTTAATAGTCCTGGCGGATTTCAATGGCAAGGTTAGCAGCGACCCCCAGAACGGACCAGGCGTCATGGGTGGGCATGGCATGGGAGTTGTGAATGGCAATGGAAGCCGTCTTATTGGTTTCGCCACGCTCCATGGACTCATAGGAACTTTATTCCCCCACAAGGATATCCATAAATACATATGGACCTCGCCCGACAGAAGAACGAGAAACTAGATTGACCATCCCCTGGTGAGGGCCAGCAACCGAACTGACCTGCGGGATGTCCGCACGTACCGGGGGGCAGACATGGATACAGATCACGAACTCCTTGTGGGTTCGTTGAGACTGAAAATCAACAATTTCCATCAAAGACCGTCTGCTTCTCGCTCGATGGACATACGCAGGTTAGAGAGTGCTCAGTGTCGTCACAGGTACGAGGCTGAGTTACGCACCAGGTTTGCCCCCTTACAGGATTCACCTAGAGCTGTCCCAATTGAAACAGCCTGGACCAGCTTCCGAGACGCGGTTATGGAATCCGCACGTTCTTCTCTCGGTTATAAAAACAAAAGGAGGCCAATATGGATGTCCGATGGGTCCTGGAACCTCATCGAAGATCGCCAGAAGGCTAAGACACAGAGACTGTGAAAGTGACCCCCAAAAACTGGCTGCTTTGGTGTACAGGGAGCTGAGCCGTAAGGTTAAGCACTTTGTACGAACAGATAAAAGAAGACATCTTGACTCTAGGATACGGCAGGCGCAGTCCGCTGCACTTGGAAATGACTCAAGGATTATAATTATTGCCAATAGAGATTATCTTGATTTTTATTTACTCTTTGAATTGATTTGAATTACAGGTATTTTGTCAAATCCACCCCGGGACACGAATATCTATTGTTTCTCCTTCATACTGCCTTAGGCTAAGAACACGTAGAAAGCCGATTCCGACCCGCGCCGACCTGCGCAAAGAATGTTTCTATACATTTGAATGTACAATGAATATACAACAAACAGCAAAAGCAGGAACCCGCTTTCCGGCATGCTCATTTAAATACATAGAAACCATAGACAACAATCTATGATCCGGTCGGCGCGGGTCGGAATCCGCTTTCTACGTGTTCTTACCCTTAGGCTAAGAACACATAGAAAGCCGATTCCGACCCGCGCCGACCAGCGCAAAGAATGTTACTATGCATTTGAATGGGAAGTTTTTCTTCCCTTGTGTGCCGCTAGGGGCGCCCTAGCTAATCCGGTCTATTGTCAAATTCAGTGTGGCCAACGGGGCCGATTTACTGCCATTTGGTAGGTAGCAGCATAGATAATATAATAATATACTGGGTAGCAGCGCTTCTCATCTAAATATTATAATAATATGACAGCTGGTTATTAAAACATAAATACGTTCGGAGATTTGTCAGTTTGAGACTGTATTTTTGTTATTTTTACCATTGTGTTTAGAAATAATTTTAAAATGAATAGAAATTACGGAGAATGGTCTATAAATCAGTTAAAAAAAGAATTAAAAAGACGTAATGCGAAGGTTTGTGGGGAAAAAGGCCGTATTAGTAGGAAGGTTAGTATGATTTTTATAATAAGATTTTTCTAAATATTCATAATACACATTATACTTACAATTCAAAGTTTCCTTGAAATAGTCATTTGATTGAAAATGATCCTTGCAAACAACTGAGCTAAGTGACGGTTTCCAATTTTCATGTTTAATAGCATGTAACCACTTTGACATCAAGTTTTTATCCTTTGGAAAAAGATGTGTTCCCTTGTTTTAGCAAAACGGCACGCAACAGTATGTTGAAGGCATATTTAAAAAAAATTTTTTTTTTTTTTTCAAACTTTTTCCTTCACGTATTAATATTATATATATGTAGATATTGAGATTATAAACGTTGATATGACCCAAGTAGGGAGGCATGTAGTGATAAAAATTCATTACTGCAAAAGTGATTAGATTTGTCTAGTAAGGGACAATGTGTGGGGTCTGCCAAGAGACCGAACGTGGGAACAGGAAACAGCTTCGCAAAATACCGGATTCGGAGGGACATTAATAACAATTAGTGCCATTTTTAATAGATTTTGAAACCCAATAGTTGAATTTTTTTTGTAGGGATTTGGAACTCTGATTTTGAGACTCATAAATAAAAGCTTAAATAAACACCCGAGTTAGCCTGAAATTTAAAAAGCAAGACAAAAGACGTTCGGAGAATTCTGATGGGTCGTAGAAATGTCGCACGTGTGACCCAAGCCATCAAATAGTCAGTGGCGTCCGTTTTCACGACTCTGTAGAAAATTGGGGGGAGTTTAGACGAAACATACAAAACAATACAAAACTACCAATTTAAAGATCGTCTAATGAGGGTTCCTTACAAACGCGGGACGCCTAAGATCCATAGTTGTTCACAGTCACCAGAAGGAGGGAGAATAATGCGATTTACTCGGTTGAATTGCAAAATTCGGTTAATCACTAGAAAATGTAGAATCGAACTCAAATAATGCACGTATAGAGGAAAGAAATTAATGTAATACGGAATTAACAAAGGAATTAAACTGGAAATTTTGTAACATTTTGCGCGAAAGTTTTGATTGAAAAATAATATAAATATAGCGAAACAGACTACCATTCCACGCCACTGGCGGGGTGTGGTCACTTAACGACCCAGGGCTATTGATCAATTGATTTATAGATCTTTCTGTGAATCGAGGGTGGCTACCCAGGGACGGTGTTAGTCTCCAGAAAGTGAACGCTGTCCAAGATTGGGGAGCGAATTTAGGTAAATCCGCGAGTCAAATAAAAATTAGCTAGGGAAAAAGGGTTGAAACGTAACGATAATTTAACGTCGTTTTCCATTATGGTGAAATACAAATGGTTGCTAGCGTAGAGTTTAGGAAACGATAAGAGGGGATGGATTTTGGAGAAATTGAAAAGCAGAGGGACTCAGGTTTAGAAGAAAAGAGGAAACGCACCCATTTAGTATTCGACGAATATAAGAACAAAAAGAAAAAAAAATAGAATTTAGACATTTTAATTTCTTGTTTTCTTAACACCCTTCGCTACAGCGGTGGTGGGTGTGTACCTGAAGAGGGCCCTGGAAGGTACGAAATTGAACCGAGGAGTAGGGTGTGAGATCAGGATTGGGTGAGAGGAGTCCACGTGGACCCAAACGGGCAGTCTCCAGAATTGATTGGTCTTTTGAGACAAATTTGAATGATCGGGGGAGTTTCACGGGGGTGGTGGCTAGTTGTCTTAGGAAGGGAGAAGATATAATCTCGTGCACGGGGGTTGACAAAGGTTGATTGCTACGATCTCCTCCGAGGGTTGATTGTTACGGGTTGTTGATTGCTACGATCTCCTCCGAGAGAGGTAGTTACGGTTGATAGGTACGATCTCCTCCGAGAGAGGTTGTTACGAGTTGGTTGTTGTTATCGAAGATCGTATCGAGTTGTTTGTTATCGGGAAATTGAACGGGCGAGCCGATAGTTACGAACCCTTGTGGTACGAAAGAATTAGTTACGTAAAAAAATTCTTTCACGCGAACTTACGAACCTGTCGTGCGGCGGGAGTTTAAAAGTGACTTTTCTGGAGGGAATCATGTTATATCTCCGACGTGGAGAGGAGATAAATTCTCCATGAGTCGTGCGCGTAAGACATAGTTCGCGAGTAAAGTGAAAAAAAATAATAATCAGGGCATCTACACATAGCCATATTCAGTGGGCGAATTTGGTTCACCATCTCCACTAAATTCTAAATTTACTTATTAATATCTATTCAAAGTTTTCAACAAGACAATATATTTTGGTGGCTAAAGAATTTCTACCAGACAGACATATTATTTTTATTTTTGGCATTATAATTAATAAATTGTGCAACGGGATCATCTCGATAAATAAACGACTAAGTAAACAGTTTCTGATAATAATAAAGTGTGTACGGTGTGTGTGATAATCCAAGGGAATTACTCGACGGGAATACTCAGCACTCAGGAGGCCCATTCAATGTATGTACTTTTTTTTTTTTTTTTTTTTTTAAATCTTCATCAACGGCCTGGGAATTCACTTCAAGAGATTTAGGGAAGTCAGGGCTGCAGAAACCAACGATTCCGAGCGAATCGACCGGAACCAATATATATTGGTTTACTAAAATGTACCATGTCCGATGTAAGCTTGTTTATGTAGATCTTATATTCTGAAAACCCGTATGCAACCCTTTGATCGGGTTCAACTGTCTCTAGTTTTTTTTGTTTTTTTGCCAATTATTTCTCTTTATATAATAAGTATATTGTTCATTGCCTTTTAATGTAGGTTCTCTCGGTTAATGTAATTTTCTTTAATTTTTTTTTGTGTTTTTTGTGTATGTGTTCTTTCACATTTTCTTTATTGTTTCTGTACATTTTTTTTTGTGTTTTTATATTTATGAATTAAATTGAGTCATACCTAAATTAGAGTTTTGAGTTTGAGTAGATTAGTAACCCTACCCCTGGGCTCTGTTTGGTAAATCTTGAGTACCTAGACTGGTGGAGCCAGAGAGAGATACCTCCGAAGACCTGATGGAATTTGTAGATAGCCGACCCCTGACCTCGCTGGACAGATAAGTGAGCTAGCCGAGGCCTGAGGGAGTTGAGATAGCCAGCGAGGCGGAAGGGGCGGCGTATCACTTGGCGCCCTCCGTGTCGGCTTGCTCGAACAAGCATAGCTTGATCGAGCACGAATCTTTGTGGGTTATTGCGCGGTATCTCTCGCTCTGGGGCGTAAGCTCATCTAAATGCAGAGCCAGGTGGTAGCTTGTAGGGAAAGTACAAGTGTACATTAATTTTACTAAGGGTAGGTTTATGGAGGTTAAATTATTTGGGACGGCCAAATAAAAATAGAGAATAGATTTAATCATTGTGTTAAGATAGGTAGTAATAGAAACATACCTAGAATAGGTCATTCATTTTTTTTAAATCAGGAAATTAATCTTGTAGGTGTAGGTATTTGTTTTTTTGGTTTGTTTTTTTCCCCGATTAATATAGTAGGTAGGATATTTGTTTTTTTTGTATTGTTGGGGCGACTGACACGTTGGGTTCGTACCGTGTCATTATATTGGCTAAATGAAAATGGATGCAGCAGGACCCAGTCGTACGCGAAGTCAGACGAGGAATGCCCTGTCCACGGACTCGGAGGCCACGAGCGGATGTGATGGGCAGAGGTTTAGCGGACAGGAGATCCCGTTGACCCAGCCCGAGAAAGAGGCCACACCTCCTCGGGTGATATATGTAGATCGGGGCGACGGAGAACGAAGATCGGTGGCAGCCACCTTCGAGGGACGTCCGGACGAGTGTCCAGAGGCGTTTATAGCAGCCTGTGAAGGGCATTTCCGCCGCTATGAGACGGCCGAGGTGGACCGCGTGAAGAAAGCTTCATTACGATTGGGGGGTACGGCTAACACGTGGTGGGCCTCCAGGGGTAGTGACCTCCTGAGGTGGGAGGTTTTTAAAACTCTCCTCCTTCAGAGGTATGGCACCGAGGAGGCCGAACACTCTCTCCTGGCCCATTTGTATGGAGACAGGCAGAAGAGTCCCGAATCGGGTTTGGCTTTCCTGGAAAGGAAAGCAAAAGTGTTCCGACGATTAAAGGGCGAGCAGCCGTGGGGATTGTTAGTCTCTCACGTCATCACCCTCATGACTCCAAGATACCGAGAGGTCTTGGAGAGGGATGGCAGGAGTTTGGAGTCGTACGAAGAGCTCCATAAGAGGGTTATGGCTGTGGACTTCCCAAGGGAGATGGTCCACCCGATAGGACGTGAAGACCGTCCCGAACGAGGTCCAGTACCTCACAGGACGACAGGTAACCCAGGGAGGCCCCAAGAGGGCCAACCTAGGAGGCTTTCCTGTTATCGGTGTGGGGGTAACCACCTCCAACGCCAGTGTAGGCGGCCCGCCCCACCACAGGGCCCTCATAACAACCAGTCGTGGCGGGGAAACGCCGAGCGCCCAGGCCAACGCGATTCCCCTGGTGCTCCGGCCCCCGGCCAGTAATAGGTCGGGAGAGGGAAGGGACTGAGGGACCCCAGCGGCCGGGTCCTCAGTCGGAGTGGAGGAGGAACACGGAGAGCCGCGAAGAGGGAAGTGCGGAAAGATTAACTACAGGGGGAGTGTGTCAGGTGTGTCACGGAGGGAGGTTAGCTGAGGGTCATGACCTCCCAAGGGTACGTGTGATTCTACGGGGGGAGGACCACGTAGCTCTCATTGACACAGCCTCTTCGCACAATTTAATAACGAGGGCACTACTTGGGACGAGAGACGTGGATGAACGGCTCAAAACAACCCTAAGGTTAGCAGATGGGGCCGTCACCATGGAATCTAGGGGTAGGGTGACCATGGATCTGGGAATCCAAGGTCAAATAATCCCTACCGAGTTCCTTGTAGTAGATGGCCTAAGAGAGGACATCCTCTTAGGCATAAACTGGTTGACAAACCAAGGGGCGGTAGTCGACCTATATAGGGGATGTCTCCATTTTGGGAGGGTCGAGAGATCCACCACGCACCTCCTTCCTCAGAGGAGGAGGGCTCTTTCGGAAGTGACACTTCCAGACATACCGTCAGAATTAAATAACGAGGGTGCGTCGTCACTGAAAACTCTGTTAGAGGAGTTTAAGGAGGTATTTGCTCCTTATGCAGGTCCGGCACTGTTACCGGAGTATAAAATCCGCCTAACGGATAATCGGCCAATTAAATTACCGCCCTACCGCTTATCGGATATTAAAAAGAAACATTTATATGCCCAACTCGAAGGCATGCTTGCGGATGGGGTTATAGAAGCCAGCCGATCTCCTTATTCGTTCCCCATCGTAATGGCTCCGAAGAAGGGGAAGGACGAATACCGGTTCTGCGTGGACTTCCGGAGGTTGAACGAGGTCACGGAGGAGGAATTATCCCCTCTGCCCGTTATCCAAGAGACCCTGAAGGACCTGGGAGGTGCTAAGGTATTCTCTACCCTTGACCTTCAACGGGGCTATTGGCAAGTGAAACTCAACGAGGAGTCCCGGAAGTACACTGCCTTTAGTACCGGAGACGGGGCCACCTTCCAGTTTCGAGTCCTTCCGTTCGGACTTCGAGGAGCCCCGGGGCACTTCCAGAAGGCTATGTGTCAAGAAGTTTTGGCAGGATATCTTAGAGATTTCTGTCTAGTTTATCTCGACGACATAATTGTTTATTCGCCGGATATCCGGACGCATATTTACCATTTACGGTTAGTGCTAGAGCGCCTGCAACAATATAAATTACGGTGCGCAGCCGACAAATGTACTCTAGTCGCATCGAAATTGAATTACTTAGGTCATGTCGTCACACAAGGGGGCAACCAGCCTCAACAGGTACATGAGCTATCGATAGTCGATACACCCGTACCTACCACAAGAAAGAAGCTGCGTGCGTTTATCGGTTTAGCCAACTGGCTCCGCGAGTACGTTCCAAATTTTGCGCAAATGGCCTCCCCACTGACGGATCTGTTAAGTACAAAGAAACCGTTTAAATGGAACGCAGAAGCGGACACCGCTATGAGGCGAATCAAGGAGGAGCTCTCGAAACCTCTGGCCCTATGTCGGCCAGACTTTAGTAGAAAATTTATTCTCCAGACCGACGCAAGCAAGGTAGGCGTGGCGGCGGTGTTATACCACGAGCGTCCCGACGGTGGACGCGATGTAATATCCTACGCTAGTTCGAGATTCTCCGCCACTGAACAAAGGTGGCACTCGAACGAGCAGGAAGCCTATGCTGCCGTATGGGGGATACGTAGGTACCGTCACTTTTTAGAGGCCGCGCCGTTCACTCTGCGCACAGATAATAAGGCCCTCACTTGGTTACATAACGCCAAGGATGAGCGGGCAAAGCTAACTCGCTGGGCATTGTTACTGCAAGAATTCAATTTCACAGTAGAACATTGCCCCGGACAGTATAACGAACTCCCGGACTACCTCTCGAGAGGGCCGCATGGGGCCCCCGAAGGGGAAGTCGGAGGAATCGAACGAGCTATGTACCCCGATGTACGACAAGAGGGTTGGAAGACTGAGAAGGAGGTCCCTCAGGTTATGCAGATCGACGCCTCACCACATGATAGCGACGTCGCGCAGGGTTCGTTAGCAGCCACAGTCAGGGGTGCTCAACGAGCAGACGCGAACCTCTGCAGACTACTAGAGTATGTAGAGAGGTCTGAACGTAATCCACAAGAGGTAGATATCAGGGGTAGACAACTGTTAGCGATCTATACAGTGAGAGAAGGCACCTTATATCGGAAAGGGGCTAGCGAGCAGGACGTCAGATTAATAGTGCCCCGATTTTTGATATCCAAAGTGATGAGAGCCTATCACGATGCTCCGCTTGTGGGTCACCCTGGAGAGCGAGAAACGTTACGAGCAATCCAACAATTTTTCGTGTGGAAAGGTATGGGGAATGATGTACGCCGGCACGTGAAGAATTGCTTGATTTGCGCCAGAGCACGGGGACGGGCCCCACGGACAAAAGCGTCGTTAGGGACTATAAGGGCCCAACATCCTTTTGAAATCGTGGCCCTGGATTTAATGGGGAAATATCCTAGAACTGCAAAGGGGAACCGGGAAATTCTCACTGTTACAGACGTCTATACAAAGTGGGTAGAAGCTTTTCCAATGAAGACTGGGCGAGCTCCTCAGATAGTAAACTTGCTCGAGACACAGATATTCGCGCGGTATGGTTATCCCAGGGCTCTCATAACAGACAACGCCTCGTGTTTCAGACATCATGCTTGGAAAGCAGCTATCGCCCGCTGGCAATGTAAACACTGGACGACTGCCGTATTTCATCCTTCGGGGAACGCAGCGGAGAGGAAAAATCAGGATTTGAAGAAATCGCTGCGTATCAAGCTGTTAGATAAGCCGCACAATAAATGGGAAGATTACTTGGGGGAAATAACGGGAGCCTTACGGAGGAGGCGAAACGATGCTACTGGAGTAACCCCAAGCAAAGCGCTCCTTGGCTATGACGCCAGAAGGCCTGGGGAATGGGAGCTGATAGGTACAGGCTCCCCTGGCGAGTGTCCGTGGGATAGAGAAGAGTTGGATAAATGTATACGCGAAAATCAGGCGAAATACTGTGAAAAGTACGCCTCGCAGGAGGTGCCGGAACTAAAATATGCCACTGGCGACGCGGTGATGACCCGTGAGCATAGATTATCAAACCAGGAAGCGGGAGTACATGCAGGTTTCGCACCAAGATGGGACGGGCCGCACCACATACTCATGGCTGCCGGCAATAATAGGGTGTTTTGGGTAAGTAGGCGCGGTAAGGCCGTCAAATATCACGTGGATGACCTCATCCCGGCGCCGGGACGCTGCAGGGGCGACACACCGACGGTACAAGTCACGGAAGGGTGACAGGCCAAGCTGAAGGGACTTGAGAAGCAATTGCTGTGGAGGGACGGCCTTAGAATATCTTTCCTACTCCGTTTGACGTTTGGAGTATTCCGTAAGAGGCGGATAAGAAATGAAACGTCGGGGTGTAAATAGAGTAGGTATCGCCGGGGAGAAACGGTTGAAAACTGTTTTCGAGTGTCTTCGAAAATGCGAGAGATCGGCAAACGGCACACATGTATGTAAATATTTGTAAATAGCATAGAGCTTAGGTAAATTACGATATAAGTAGGTACACTTAGCGATTTCAATGTACTTTATTTTTATCTCTAAAAGTATTTAGAATAATTACTTCGAAGTTTAGTTCGTAAGTAGAGTTTTCCCTAATTTTGTTATATGATTGTTTGTTCTAATCTTATTATTTTGAGGGAATGTTATGTAAACGTAGGAGTAAATGAGGCGACGGACAGATGTATGAATAGCGACAAAGAACGGGGTTAGGTATGTCTGAGAAGGGCGGGGCCGTAAGTCGGCAATTTGAACTAGAGGGATGGCAGGTAGTTTTTTTTATGAGTAGGGACGCGAAAGTGTTGGTCAGACAATAGAGAAAGGAGCGCGCGCGCGCTGAATGGTCGGTCGGTGGACAATGAGGGGTGGTCTGTTGAGACTTGCCGAGATGGTAAACAATAGCGGCTAACGAAATGAGTCGGATCGACCATATGGTATTTGAGAAAGAAGCGGATAGGTAGATTGGGGTGACGTTACGGGGTTAGACTAGGCATTTGGGGACAAGTAGGAAATGTTCTAGCATTCGGCTTTTAAAAATCGTAAGGAACTGATGGCAAAGGACATACAGCGCAGAAAGCTGGAATGTCCTGATATAATAAGGGTGTTATGATCAAGCCTTAGGGAATTTCGATGGGAGGACGAACTGTCAAGTATGCTATCTGGGGAGGGACAGAAGGGTGAAAAAAAAAGCCCCGACGTACTAAGGGCGGTCGTCGGTCTACCTCTAGGTAGTATTGTTGACAATTAGGTTCGAGTAGAGAAGGTGATGGTTGTTCTGGGAAAGTTAATGTGGAAAAGGTTCTCCACATTTTGGCATTCGAGGGTGAATGACCCGGGCCCCAGACAGGTCCAGTTTAGGAGTTACAGTATAGTATAATTAGGATTTCTTTTTTTTTATGTTTAGGTAAAGCTTTAGATTAGGCCAGGTATGACTCACAAACAATTAATTAAAGAATTAAAACATAAATAAGTTTATAAATAAGGGATATTTTTTTTGTTTGTATAATAATCATGTTTCAGTTTTTAAAGTTTTCATTCTATTTTTTTTTTTTTTTTTATGGAAAAAAGCACATATTATGTAACTATTGTAAGTCTTTAAGTAAGCCCACTTAGATATCGAGAGATATGTTATTTTAGTAGGTATTATACTCATGTTTGCGTTTTAATAATAACATTTCAATTTTTTTTTAATCATTAAACAAATGTATGGTCACTATTGTAAGTCTTTATGCAAGCTCACTTAGATATTGTAATAAAAAAATATGAGACTTTGTTTTGCGTGATAAAAGCTAGGAACCTGCTTATTTTTTTTTGCTCTTATTGTTACCATGTCCGTAGTTTTAAGAATAAAATTTAAATATTACATTTTTTTGTGGATAGACACACCCACTTAGATAATTTTATTCACGATAAAAATAAATAATAATAAACTTAATAATAGATTACCTATTGTATTTTAGTATTTAAAAAGATAATTGTTATGTTCTGTGCATACATTGAAATAAGGTGATAAATTGTTGAAAGGGGG
This sequence comes from Mystacides longicornis, assembly GCA_963576905.1. Classification (NCBI taxonomy): domain Eukaryota; kingdom Metazoa; phylum Arthropoda; class Insecta; order Trichoptera; family Leptoceridae; genus Mystacides; species Mystacides longicornis. The sequence goes on from OY756430.1 coordinate 5,552,227, forward strand.
AATATCTTTTTTTTTTTTTGTATTCATTCAGTAATGGCAGTAAGATACTGCGTGATTATGTTCCTATGGACCATAAATAATAGTAATAATACCAGTGAAATACCCCCATTCAATTTTGTTTTCTTTCTGTCTTTATAAGTAAAATACTAAATGTCCCATATTGTCATTACCATTATTATATGTATTGCTATGTTTGTTGGTAAAATAGTACCTTTTCATGAAGTTATGATATTACGTTGGTAATTTTTTTTTTTTTATTTAAATGTGTTAAAATTTGGGTAAATTGAACAATTAAAATGTGGGATGAGATGTATTGAAAATGATATATTATGGGAAATATTGAAGTTAGGATATAACCTGGTAGTAATTAGTTTAAATGGGTTAAATTTTGTAAATTGAACAATTAAATGATGTGAGATGTATTGATGATGTAATATTGATAAGATGTATCGAAATAATAATATATGATGAAAAATGTACGCCTTAGATTGATTTGTCTAAGATATGTAGGGACGCGATGGAACTAGTTATGTAATTGATGGGGTAAATAGTTATTCATAGTAGTGTAATTATCGAAATTCTTTTTGTTTTGGATTCCAGTATCTTACAATAACAATTTGTAAAGTAAAGATAAACCATACATTCATTTAACCCAGGTTATGAAGGGGGATGTAAAATTTGAACGATGTGAAATATTGGTTTTGTTTATTTTTTTTTTATTTGTTGTTTTAAGGTAGTGTACCTATATTTGTATGATGTTGTTGTACCTTATTGTTAAGAATGTATTGTAATGGTTATCTGCATATCATAGAGAAGGGAAGCATGGGTTGGACTTTGGGGAAATTGCGGACTATGTTCAGGGGATAAGATGACATCTTAACTAATACCACTCAGTAGTCAGGTTCCGTCTTTACGTACGACTGCTGAAGAAAAATACCGAAGGAAAAAGACGGTGGCGCCTAAAAATACCGGGTCCTCGAACGTATGTCGGGAATTTTCGGAAATGTAGAGGAAGCACTGAATTTTTATCAACTAAGTAGTGGGGAGTTGATATGACCCAAGTAGGGAGGCATGTAGTGATAAAAATTCATTACTGCAAAAGTGATTAGATTTGTCTAGTAAGGGACAATGTGTGGGGTCTGCCAAGAGACCGAACGTGGGAACAGGAAACAGCTTCGCAAAATACCGGATTCGGAGGGACATTAATAACAATTAGTGCCATTTTTAATAGATTTTGAAACCCAATAGTTGAATTTTTTTTGTAGGGATTTGGAACTCTGATTTTGAGACTCATAAATAAAAGCTTAAATAAACACCCGAGTTAGCCTGAAATTTAAAAAGCAAGACAAAAGACGTTCGGAGAATTCTGATGGGTCGTAGAAATGTCGCACGTGTGACCCAAGCCATCAAATAGTCAGTGGCGTCCGTTTTCACGACTCTGTAGAAAATTGGGGGGAGTTTAGACGAAACATACAAAACAATACAAAACTACCAATTTAAAGATCGTCTAATGAGGGTTCCTTACAAACGCGGGACGCCTAAGATCCATAGTTGTTCACAGTCACCAGAAGGAGGGAGAATAATGCGATTTACTCGGTTGAATTGCAAAATTCGGTTAATCACTAGAAAATGTAGAATCGAACTCAAATAATGCACGTATAGAGGAAAGAAATTAATGTAATACGGAATTAACAAAGGAATTAAACTGGAAATTTTGTAACATTTTGCGCGAAAGTTTTGATTGAAAAATAATATAAATATAGCGAAACAGACTACCATTCCACGCCACTGGCGGGGTGTGGTCACTTAACGACCCAGGGCTATTGATCAATTGATTTATAGATCTTTCTGTGAATCGAGGGTGGCTACCCAGGGACGGTGTTAGTCTCCAGAAAGTGAACGCTGTCCAAGATTGGGGAGCGAATTTAGGTAAATCCGCGAGTCAAATAAAAATTAGCTAGGGAAAAAGGGTTGAAACGTAACGATAATTTAACGTCGTTTTCCATTATGGTGAAATACAAATGGTTGCTAGCGTAGAGTTTAGGAAACGATAAGAGGGGATGGATTTTGGAGAAATTGAAAAGCAGAGGGACTCAGGTTTAGAAGAAAAGAGGAAACGCACCCATTTAGTATTCGACGAATATAAGAACAAAAAGAAAAAAAAATAGAATTTAGACATTTTAATTTCTTGTTTTCTTAACACCCTTCGCTACAGCGGTGGTGGGTGTGTACCTGAAGAGGGCCCTGGAAGGTACGAAATTGAACCGAGGAGTAGGGTGTGAGATCAGGATTGGGTGAGAGGAGTCCACGTGGACCCAAACGGGCAGTCTCCAGAATTGATTGGTCTTTTGAGACAAATTTGAATGATCGGGGGAGTTTCACGGGGGTGGTGGCTAGTTGTCTTAGGAAGGGAGAAGATATAATCTCGTGCACGGGGGTTGACAAAGGTTGATTGCTACGATCTCCTCCGAGGGTTGATTGTTACGGGTTGTTGATTGCTACGATCTCCTCCGAGAGAGGTAGTTACGGTTGATAGGTACGATCTCCTCCGAGAGAGGTTGTTACGAGTTGGTTGTTGTTATCGAAGATCGTATCGAGTTGTTTGTTATCGGGAAATTGAACGGGCGAGCCGATAGTTACGAACCCTTGTGGTACGAAAGAATTAGTTACGTAAAAAAATTCTTTCACGCGAACTTACGAACCTGTCGTGCGGCGGGAGTTTAAAAGTGACTTTTCTGGAGGGAATCATGTTATATCTCCGACGTGGAGAGGAGATAAATTCTCCATGAGTCGTGCGCGTAAGACATAGTTCGCGAGTAAAGTGAAAAAAAATAATAATCAGGGCATCTACACATAGCCATATTCAGTGGGCGAATTTGGTTCACCATCTCCACTAAATTCTAAATTTACTTATTAATATCTATTCAAAGTTTTCAACAAGACAATATATTTTGGTGGCTAAAGAATTTCTACCAGACAGACATATTATTTTTATTTTTGGCATTATAATTAATAAATTGTGCAACGGGATCATCTCGATAAATAAACGACTAAGTAAACAGTTTCTGATAATAATAAAGTGTGTACGGTGTGTGTGATAATCCAAGGGAATTACTCGACGGGAATACTCAGCACTCAGGAGGCCCATTCAATGTATGTACTTTTTTTTTTTTTTTTTTTTTTAAATCTTCATCAACGGCCTGGGAATTCACTTCAAGAGATTTAGGGAAGTCAGGGCTGCAGAAACCAACGATTCCGAGCGAATCGACCGGAACCAATATATATTGGTTTACTAAAATGTACCATGTCCGATGTAAGCTTGTTTATGTAGATCTTATATTCTGAAAACCCGTATGCAACCCTTTGATCGGGTTCAACTGTCTCTAGTTTTTTTTGTTTTTTTGCCAATTATTTCTCTTTATATAATAAGTATATTGTTCATTGCCTTTTAATGTAGGTTCTCTCGGTTAATGTAATTTTCTTTAATTTTTTTTTGTGTTTTTTGTGTATGTGTTCTTTCACATTTTCTTTATTGTTTCTGTACATTTTTTTTTGTGTTTTTATATTTATGAATTAAATTGAGTCATACCTAAATTAGAGTTTTGAGTTTGAGTAGATTAGTAACCCTACCCCTGGGCTCTGTTTGGTAAATCTTGAGTACCTAGACTGGTGGAGCCAGAGAGAGATACCTCCGAAGACCTGATGGAATTTGTAGATAGCCGACCCCTGACCTCGCTGGACAGATAAGTGAGCTAGCCGAGGCCTGAGGGAGTTGAGATAGCCAGCGAGGCGGAAGGGGCGGCGTATCAACGTTAATTTGACATTTACCATAGACCGGGATAGCGAGGGCGCCTCTAGTGGCAGAAAAAGGAATAAAAACATCTCTACGTTGGCAGCACTGAATTTGACAATAGACCTGGGTAGTGAGTACGTAACTTTTGCTATAGCACGACTAACCACACATCAATCTAACTACTCATAACCACGGCTTAACTACATAATAACCACGCTGAAACGCACAACTAACTACATTTGTAACGTTACGTACTCGCGCTAACTACACTAGGAAGTATAGTTAGTCGTGCTATAGCCCTTACGTACTCACCCCCCTGATTAGAAGTTCTGCCACCTAGTGTGTATTATCGGAAGCTCCCCAGAAAACTTCCCATTGGGATACCCACAGAAAAAGCAGGAACCCGGCATGCCCATTTAAATGCGGGAGTGCCTCCATAGCCGGCACCGGCAACCAACTTCGTAGCCGGCAAAAAGTACCGCTAAAAATTCAAATATTTTCGGTACAAGCAGAGGGTAAAATTAATTCGGCGGTAAAGTTGGCTAAATAATTATGTTCTAACCTAACCTAACCTATTTTCATGACTGTTAGTCATTAATTAGAAAACGTGCTAACGAACCTATTTTTTTTAATGAATTGGGCTCAACCAAAGTGAACACAAATACATTAAGACATCTTTCACAAAAAGCGGATAAACAGAAAAAAAGAGAAAAAAAAGATGGCCTGCACCGGGAATCGAACCTACAACCATCAGTGTGAAAGGCGGCGGTTATAACCATTCGTCCGTTGTGGACTTAAGACGCGATGTCGAAAATTATAAATATCATCTACCTATATGTTCAATGCGCGTGCGCATCACGGCAGAACGCAATTGGTTGCCCCGATCCGCTCGTATAACCAATGCCGGCTACGAAGTTGGTTGCCGGTGCCGGCTATCGAGGCACTCTCTTTAAATGCATTGAAACCAAACCATAGACAACAATCTATGAGCCGGTCGGCGCGGGTCGGAATCCGCTTTCTACGTGTTCTTACCCAGGGGTGGGTTTCTAGACGCCGCGTGTAATGGTAAAGTATTAGCACAATATTTTACTATCAGGTGTTGTTCGATCGCAAGGAATGTCAAAGTAAAAGGTAATCGATTAGTAACATGCATACCAACATCACAATGCTTAAAAACATTTTTTCATCATGCAACATTATTATAAAATGTCATGTACGCATGCGCGTGCAATGTCATTCATTACTTTTAAACGTTATTTTTGCGTGCGTCGTCAGTATTACATTTTTTTAAGGCTAAGACTATTTGTCGGTTTAATTGGAAATAAAATATGAATCCCGAAGATTCCAATATTACCAAGTAAGTATAATATTTTTATGTCTAAGCAGTTCTGTAGTGTACACACATTTATTTTGTTGTTCATAATTTTTGAAAATATTATTTAATCTGTTTTCCAGAGCATATTTCCTGCCTAGTTTCTTTGCTTGTAGTGAGACATTGTTGTTTCTCATTATAGGTCTTAGTGTACCGCCCACCCTGTAAGCAGCAACTTTCCTATGTTCAGTTTTTTTTTTCACATTTTCCATCCCTACTAAACATGCTTGCATGCATTCATAAAATGCTCTTTTTGATATTTATAAATGACACAGCCAATAAATTGTTTTGTCTACTCAAACATTGTACTCTTTGCTGATGACCTAAAAGTATATTCTAAAATACATGACGTGACTGATTGTGAAATAATGAATGATGATTTCAACAGACTAAATGATTATTGCCAGAAGAATAAGCTCTACTTGAATATCGATAAGTGTTATACAGTATACTATTCGTTTCACCAAAAAGAAAATAGCTATTCCATATACTTACAATAATTTACAGGGACATGGGCTTAAGGAATTGACTCATACTAAGGATCTGAGAGTAACTGTGGACTCTAAATTACACTTCGACCAACACATAAATAATATCACTGGGGACTGCGCGGGATTGCTGGGTTTCATTCTGAGATCAACAAAAAACTTTAAAAGTCATGATTCAACTCTCATTCTTTATTGCAGCTTAGTGCGAAGCAAACTGGAATATTGTTCAACCATATGGAACCCATACTTTAAGAAATACATTGATCAGGTTGAAGGTATTCAAAACAGATTTATTAAATTTATGAATGGGAGATATAGGGTAGACATGACCAATTTAACTACACTATCTAATTGTCGAATACTTCTTGATACTCGCTCTGAGAAAAATTTGTACCTCCGAGTTTGACACGCCATCATTACTTGAGCGTGTCTTATTCCGGGTGCCATCACAAACTCGTTCATGCAATATGGACAAACCCAACACAATTGCTGGCCTTAGAAATCCCCTATATAGAATGGCCGACACTTACAACAAATTCTTCTCTGACAGTATAGATATGTTCGCAGCGTCTTCTCTGCAGCTTAAAAAGAAAGTTCTACAATGTTTACATTCCAGGTGAATCCTTCCTTACTCCTTCTATTTATCCTTTCCTTCTTTGAAATTTTCTTTTATGATTTAATGTTTGTATTTTTTTATAATTTGTTGTTTTTTTTAAGTTTATAACTGATTTAAGCAATGATTATATGTTTCAAAAGTAGTCAATTTGTATGCACATGTAATTGTGGAACAGATTACCTCAGCTTGTACCTTACCTTCATGTTTTTCTTATGTATATTCATATCTGTTCTGTGTATCATAAATAAATAAATAACTTCGTTCATCTCGATTATCACTTGATTGAAATTTTAAACAATGAAGGACAAAATAAAAACAAGCAATTACTTCCATATATATAATAATAATATAATTTAATTAAATATACAATTGTCATTATGCACTTTACATTCTAGGCAACCAGGCTATTTTACGCAATAAATATTTAGACTTGACCGAACATCGAGTTAAGACAAAAAAAAAGAAGATGAATATTACGACGATTTGATAAAGTATGCCTTTGAAGACAATATGAGAAAACGGGAAATGGACACTTTAGACATGCAGATATAGATGTTAGCAAAACAAAAATTATTGTTGGAAGTGAAAAAATTAGAAAATGAATAACGCTTATAAATAAATGATGACATTATAACACATAAATAAATGTTTAATTTTCATATTTTAATTAAAAAAAATTATACCCATTTTGTTGTTATATTAATTCCAATATATATTCAGTGTAAATATTAAAGATTCTAGATAGGTACATTTGTTTTGTTTTTATTTATCACAAAGATACAATATTAATTGTTAAAAAAAGCGCAGCAGAGGAGAGTCTACAGCCTGAGGACGAGGAGAGCTGACCCTAGCAGTCTTCATAGACATTAAGCTGGGAGAGAGAGAGATACATTAATTGTTAAAATGTTGGGATTTGGGGTATATTCTTATATCCTCTAAAGACGCCATAACTGAGAAACGCAGAGGTAAAATATAAACCATCTATATCAGGTATCATCAGGCCTTATTGCCATAGGCACATAAAGATTTTGGATTTTTTTTTTCATGAAATTCCCATACAAATTAATTGATATCATGTCATTTTGTTAGAATTCAGCTACCTTGAAACTCTATTTAAATGAGTACAGTCTATTGTACCAGTAACATTAGGAAAGCCAGCAATTCTAAAAGTCCTGGACAAAATTTTCTTTTTCTGTCCCTTCTCTGGGCATATTTATATAATAAGGCCTTAAATTTGCCAGAGCAATTGACACCTTCTTTACGATTCTGCACACAGTGTTTTTGTGTACACCCACAATATCGCCCAACACTTGCTGGAAAGAGCCAGTCGCATAAAAACGAAGATCCATTAACAATTGCTCTTCAGTTTGTATGGCACGATTCCTGCAATGAAATCATTAAAGTGATAAAGTCAGTTATGAAAGATACAGAAAATGTAACGTAATAGTTAACCATAATAATATCTGACATAAGCAAAACATTATTATTGGCCGACCTCGGTAGCCTAGTGGCAAAGGCTCCGACTTCAGATCAAGAGGTCTCGGGTTCGATTCCCGGTCGGGTCAGAAATTTTCAATGTGTTTTTTCACTTGAAATTTCTACTCGGGGTTGGAATCCTGTCTGAGATTAGACGGGACCGGTTGACTGGTAGAGAATGTTTCAAGCATTAAGTTCCGCCGGCTATACTGACACCTATGTATAGAAGAGTGTTATTTATTATTTATTATAATATCTATCTATATATTTGTCATCTTTGTTATAAACTCGTTTCCTATGGGTTTGAATCACAGAATTCTATACAATAACCATATAAAAATCTATGGTTTGAATCAGTGATATGTTATAAACATAGATATGCAATTGGACTCCAAAATCTGCACACAAAAACATGAGTCCAAATCAAAACATGAGTCACTACCTGACATCAGTCGTTGACCAACCTCTGCAGGTGTCGTTTGTCTGTCTTTCGTCGTATTTTTGCGTTGAAAATGTGGTAAAAATTATGTTTTCAGTAGTAAAAGGTTGCTGTTATAGGTCTAAAAATGCTAATAAAAGCATTGGAGTAAATTATCATAACTAACTACAAGTATATTAATTACTAAATTAAAAATATGAAATATTATTTGAAAAATATTTATTCTTTCCGCTACCATCTTGTCCAGACTTAACAAGACATAACGAGTTTAAAATAAAGAACATGAATAAAAAGGCGCATTTTATTACTAAGGTGCAAAAATAAGTTCTTGCATTGGTATGCATGCTTTTCTAATGGATGGGTGGTGAGTTTATTGTTAATAAAGGCGCGCACAAGACCCTTCTATTGTATTATAATATACAATAGATATTATGTTAGGTGGTCCTATTGTCATTACTATGATGGTATTAGGGCTGTAACAAATTTATTTAAAATATGTTTTTAAAAGAAATAAATCTGGTTTCACCCAAAGTGAACACAAAAAGGTACACTTTCGACATCTTTCACATAAAGTATAAAGTGTTGAATGGGTGGGACCGGTATTCGAACCCATGATCTTCAATATGCTGTACGTACGAAAGCTGCCGTTTGGTGTTCAAATAGTTTCCAAATGTAGTAGAGAAGCATGGGCGCCCGCAGGTAGGGGCAAGGGGGGGCATTTCCCCCCCCCCCTTCTGGACTGAAAGATTAAAACATTTTTTTGACAATAATAGAGAAAAAAAAACATTAAAGTAAATTAAAACTATTTTTTGTACACTATTTTTAATATGCATAAAGTATAAAATAAATAAATAAATAAATAATAAAACTACATTAAAACATTACTAAAAATATTTTGCCCCCCCCCCCCAGAAAATTTTCTGCGGGCGCCCATGTAGAGAAGGGAACTTAGTTCTTATGAATAAATAAATGATGATTATGAATATACATGTCCATCGCAGGTGAAGGTGGAAGAGTCTTTCAAGGATAACAGCGCGCAGCGGCTCGAATTAAATTTTTGATACCCCAAAGAGGTGGTTTTGAAAAAGTTACGTAAAAAGTTAGAAATAATAAAACATTACGAAAAATATGACTATAAACTGTGATAAAAAAATGAATACCATGTTTGATTTAACTCACCGTGTTTACAGTAGGTACATCACAATTTTTTACTTCAGTATGAATAATAAGTAATTGCAGTACATCCTGTTTAATTGCTGACAAAATTAAAAAAAAAAAAACATTTTCGGAACCATCAATATAGTGTAAAAGTTAAAAATATAATATATCTTATAAAATAAACTAAAAACTGACAACCCTGTATCATACAATCGGTAAGTTTAAAAGAGAGAGATAATAAAATCACATGCAAGTAAAAGAGACGATGAGAGTGAACTATTGTTATCTGTTATAGGTGACATATTAGAGAGAGATAGCAGGATCAGATATTTTAGACAGTTTTTTGGTAAAAATTTGTATGGGATTGCAAGTCTATATTTATAACATGTCTCTGGTTTGAATACATCAAAAATGCTATTAAAGAAAAAAATAGTATAATATGTAATACAATGAGATTAAATTAATTAAAACTGACTACAAAATACTCACTTGTTGGAATAAGGTTGCATGACCGGCACAGCGAATTCACAAGTGTCAAATTGAAACTTTGACGTTTATGACTAATGCTTCACTATTACTACAGGTAGAATGCGTAGTAAGCGAGTAGTAATCCGTTAGTAAAGTACTTTACTATTAAAACTTTCAACTTCCTAATATCATTATGATTTCCTAGAATTGATTTCAAATTATTAATTATTCTGATCTCTAAACTGATCATTTTGTAAATAATGAGGCAAAACCCAAGAATAAAAGCATCACTTTTTTCTCCTCTCAATGACTATTGACAGTTCATTTGCGTAACTATCTCATTTTAGGATTAGATCGCATGGATGTCGTTCCCGGTAGATAACTCTTTTTTTTTAATATTACCTTTTAATGAATAAATTTGCAACTGTGTATTTCAATTCTATAAAAAAATGAAATATTTGACTGAACGACTTTGTATCTGGTTACCCTGTACTCAATAGACCATTAAAGGATGACGTCATCTGACATTAGTCTGGATGCAAAATGGTGGCCATGGCGACACACACACACACCACACATGCATAAACCGGGGGCAGTGATATGTTATGGTAAGATATGCAATGGGGTTACAAAAACTGCATACAAAAAGGTAAGGTCTATCCAAAGGTATGGTCTAACGGTCGTTTAGTCTTTGACGAGCCTTCGCACGCGTTGTTTGTGATAGCCTGGTGATAGCGAGTTTTAAAAATGACTATCTGTGTCATAAAAGGTTGTTCTAATCGGTCTTCTGTGGTGAATAAAAATAACGGAGTTACATTCCACAAGTAAGTACAAAAATATTAATTAAAATGTTACATTTAACAATTTAAATAATTATTTTTAAACTTTAAATTTGTGTTTATATTTGTTGTATTCATCTTGTTTAGTTAGTTCAAAATATTTTTTCTAGCAAAAAAGTTCGATTAGTAAAAAGGGTAATATTATTTCCTACTTGTTTGTAAACATTCCCTGTATTGGTTTTGTTATTTCTCACGAATGTGTCCAATTTATGGGTCAGCGGGAAGCGAGATTATGGTGCCTACCTACGTTGCACGAGCTGGGGTGGACCGGGATTAGGGCTGTCACTGCTATTCGGTTTAATATACCTGTATAATATTTTTTTTTAATGAATCTTTGCTCACCCGAAGTGAACACAAATACCTACTCTTTTTACATCCTTCACAGAAAACCTTAAAGGCTTGTGTTGTGAAAGAGGAAGACGGTCGGCACCGGGATTCGAACCCACGACCTTCGAATTGAAAGTCACCGACTGTAACCGCTAGGCTACAAACCACTTCATTATGTTTTATAATTTATTTTTATTTCATCCAGGTTTCCAAGTGCGATCCGAAGGAGAGAAAAGTGGATTAAAGTTTTAAGAATCAACCGCGCTGATGAACAATGGTGTCCATCAAAACATTCATTCGTTTGTTCAAAACACTTCCGAAATGAAGATTTCTACAACACTCCGAAAGGGCTTAAATTTACAAAAAACAGTGCAGTTCCTTCACAACATGTAAGTTTATCATATCCAGTTATATTTTTGGTTTAAAATCTTAATGTTTAGTTTGCCAAACACATATTATTGATAATATATATTTTTTTTAATGAATCATGTTTGCTTTTATCGGTAGGTTTCTAATTTGGATTCAAGAATTCTTCAAGCACCATCTTTATCTTCAGAATCCTGTGATATTTGGGTAATTATAAACCACTTTTCTATCACGTATATCGTATATCATATTACACGAATACATTTTATTTTTTATTATTTTTTTTTATTAAAGAATAAATTTTTATTTCACTAGTTATATATTTTATGATTTATACCTCAAATAATGCTTGGATTTGTTAACAGGCGAACCACATCACTGAGGCGCATTCGGATTCATTTATGGCAACTACTCCTATACACCAGAATTCAATTGAAAATGTAAGTAGTTAAAGCTTATGTTATGTACCTGTGGACAAAATTATAAACAAAATATTTTAAAATGTACCTATCTTTTATACTTTTTTAGATTGAAGATTCTCCGATGGATATCTGCGATTCACATTCAATTTTCGATAGGAAGGTGACAAATGCAAAACATTCTAATAACTCGGATTCATTTATGGCAACTACTCCTATACACCAGAATTCAATTGAAAATGTAAGTTTTAAAAGCCTGTTTTTTGTAACAACGTGTACATAATTATATACAAAATAACTAAATTAGTTGTATATATATTTTTTAGATTGAAGATTCCCTGACGGATATCAGCGACTCACATTCTATTTTCGACACTCCAAGAAAGGTGTTTTTAAAAAGGAAGGTGACAAAATTAACAAATTCTAAAAAAATATTAAGGAACAAATATGTAAGCTCTCAGCGAAAGAATAATACATTAAGGAAAAAACTAGCGACATTTAAATCGCTTGTTAAAACATTACAAAATAAATTTAATTTAAATCCCCACATAATATCTTTGCTGTCAGAAAGGCCAGAAATCCGCGAAATAATCAATAAAGTTGCTGAAAAAAATAAAAATAAAAAACATAAAAAAAAATTTTCACCTATACTGCGTAAGTTTGCTCTCACGCTTCATTATTTCTCGCCATCTGCTTATAGATATGTGAGAAAAGTTTTTTGCTACGCGTTACCACATCCAAAATCATTGTTCAATTGGTATAGCTCAACTAACGGAGAACCTGGCTTCACCGACGAAGCTTTTATGGCCCTTAAGTTGAAAGCCGATTCTATTAATGAACCATTAATTTGTAATCTCGTGTTCGATGAAATTGCAATCAGAAAACAAAAACTGTTTAGTAAAAATCAAGTGTTGGGGACTGTTAATTTTGGAATTGGTCCAATAGATGGAGAAAATGAAGATACAGTTGCAAATCAAGCTCTCGTTTTTATGGTGGTAGGTCTCAAGGAGTCATGGAAAATACCAGTCGGCTATTTTTTGATAGCTGGTATTAAAGCTGAAACCAAAGCTAGTTTAATCGAAATGTGCCTTCGAAAGTGTCATGCAGCCAGCGTTAAAATTGTTAATTTGACATTTGATGGTTGTATTACTAACTTTAGCACGGTTGAACGCTTAGGATGTAAGGTCAGTGATGTGCATGACATAAAAACTTTTTTTAAACACCCATGTACGGATGAAGTGGTGACAATTTTTGTCGATCCTTGTCATGTTATTAAAATGATAAGGAACACCTTTGAAAAAAAGAGACTTTTTTTTGATCAAGAAAATGTCCCTGTCAAGTGGCAATTGCTGGCCGATCTTAATAAATTACAGCAACGCGAAGGGCTTGTGTTCGCTAATAAATTAACTTCACAGCATATTAGATTTCGAAATAAAATAATGAATGTAAAATTAGCAACACAATTATTAAGTAGAAGCGTTGCCGAATCTTTAATTTTATGTAATGATTTAAAAGTGAAGGGTTTTCAAGATTCATCGGGAACTATTAAATTTATTAAAGTGATAAATAATATATTTGATTTATTAAATTCGCGTAGGTACAATACTTATAATTATAAACATCCAATTAATTTAACAAATAAGGAACATTTCTTTTCGTTCATAGATTGGGCAATCCAATATATAATAGATTTGAAAATATTTGTTAAAAATCGAAAGGTGATCAAAAGAAAAAATAAAGACCCTAAAATAATTCTAAAAATAACCAAAAGAAGAATAATTGATTCGGCTAACAAAACTGGATTTTTAGGGGCAATTATTTGCTTAAATTCATTGAAAACGCTTTTTCAAAATATGTGTGAACATAACGATTGGATGGAATATATATCAACATATAGATTGAGTCAAGATCACTTGGAACTTTTTTTCGGGTGTATCAGACAACATGGTGGTTTTAACAACAACCCAAACGTTTTACAGTTTAGATCGGCGTACAAGAAAATTCTTCACCATGTCGAGTTCGGGTCGTCATTTACGGGAAACTGCATACCGTTAGAAAATTTTTCAATATTAGTTGGAAAAAAAATTAAATCAATTGACGTAATTAACAAAACAACGGTAAACTTAAGACATGACGAAGAACCATTCCAAGTTTTGGAAAATGATTACCACGCAATAGCATCTGACGAAGAAGCAAAAATAAATTGCTTTGAAATGTCCCGAATCCTAGATACTGCCGCGATTTCTGATGTATCTAAATTGATCGTTGGGTATATTTCTGGTTATGTCAGTAGATATTTACTAAAAAAAATTAAATGCGAGGAATGCGTTAAATGCTTTACTGTCGATGATAAATTGTGGCATCACAAATTAATTCATCTCAAAGATATGGGTGGATTAGTATATTCGTCACTAGACATTTATAATATATGTCTGTTAACAGAGTCGGTTATAAGAACCAGTAAAATGATTGGGGATAAAAAAAAATTAAATATATTAACAATCACTTGTCAATCTATGGATCTGATTTCAAATAATAAGCAGAATATTTTATCCATAATTGATCGTCACGCTTTCGACCAACCGGCCATGTTAAATCATAGGTTGCATGTGATTCGTGCCACGATCAATAAATACGCCAAAATCAGAATACATCACGAGTTTAAGCAGGAGAACTTGAAAGAACTTTCGATTAGACATAAGCTTACGAAGCTGACACTATTCAAAGGGATGTAATTTGTAATTGTAATATTTTTTATCTTGATTTTTATAATTAGGTACCTATTTTTATATATTTTTTTAATATTTAATAAACTGCTAACATAACTAATGGGTTTTATTTACACCATCAGCCCTTATATGTAATAAAAGCGCTTAAGCGCTTTAGAAACGGGGTGTAATAAATAAATTAAAAAATGAGTATTTAAACAAATGTGTTTGTGACACCCCTACCTCGTACATCTGTAAAGGAGAGAGAGAGCAGTGCCATGAAGTGAACGCAAAGAAAGGGGATGATAGGCTATTGTATTATGATCAGGTAAATAAGTTAGAAAAGGATAGCGTAATAAGGTTTTTGTTATCTGTTAAGAGATGTTGTTGGACACATTTTAAAGATTATTTTGTATGGCGTTGCATATCTTACCATAACATATCACTGACCGGGGGTCCAAAAACTAGCCCCTAAGGTCCCCAGCTTAAACCCGATGGACTTTCGCCTTTGAAAGTTTTTATTAAGAACTATTTTATAAAAATAAATACCTGATATTAATGAACAATAACGGGAAACATTGGTTTCAGGCTTAACAAAGTAAACCATCTGTTTATTATAAAGTACTACAATTTTAATTATAGTTTTGATAGTGTATAACAATATTTTTTAACTTTATTTCAATAAATAATTTATTTTATTTAAATATCACATCAAATTATGCATTTATGTAGGTACCTACCTCAAATTATTTAAAAACTGGCTTTTACCACCCATATAACAAGGCTGTGTGTTAATGAAAAAATGTTGAATATTGATACTTGCACAAGTTATGAGAGCGTTTTAGCATGATTCCAGCTGAATGAAATTTGCTGGGATGATTCTCCATGAATAGTAGAAGTTTTTAAGATAGTTTGTAGAAAAAAATCTTCTGTGAAATTTTTTGTCTAGAGCCTTTGAAACTGAAACTAATGTCAACGTGGCCGTTAATGGTCTATACAAATGCAGTTCTCTATACCTACCTTATACCTAAACAAAAATAATAATGTTATGGAATGTTCCATTGATTCATTGGAAACTGTCAAATTTTATTTGGAGCATGTTGTCAAACGGACCGTCTAAAAGTTTACACAAATAGTGTTAATAATGATTATTATAAGCGCCGTAATTCTAAATAAATTAGACGAAAAAGAAATAGAAGACTTTGTGAGTAATGTTAACATCAACGTTGATGTACAACCATACAAATGTAAAATATACAATAAGATAAACACTGAATCCGGCAATACAAAAAATCATTTGGATAATAAGATAAACACTGAATCCGGCAATACAAAAAATCATTTGGATGTGCCCAGCCAAAGAAAGCCACACGAGTGTTATATTTGCAATAAAGGATTCAATCATTCAGGTAACTTGAAGGCGCATTTGTTAACGCATAGTGATGAAAGGCCATACGAGTGCTATATTTGCAATAAGAAGTTCGGTCAGTCAAGAATTTTGAAGGCGCATATGGTAACTCATAGCGGTGAAAAACCACAGACGTGTAATATTTGCAATAAGAAGATCAATCATTCAAAAAATTTGAAGGCGCATTTGCTAACTCATAGCGGTGAAAAGCCACTCAAGTGTAATATTTGCAATAAGGCGTTCAGTCATTCGGGTAATTTGAAGACGCATTTACTAACGCATAGCGGTGATAAGCCACACGAGTGTAATATTTGCAATAAAAAGTTCAGTCAATCAATTGCCTTGAAGACGCATGTGTTAACACATAGCGGAGATAAACCATACGAGTGTAACGTTTGCAATAGAAGGTTCACTACATCGAGTCAACTTAAGACGCACTTGTTAACTCATAGCGGTGAAAAACCACACACGTGTAAGATTTGCAACAAAAAATTCAGTCTACCATATAACTTGAAGGTGCATTCGTTAACTCATAGCGGGGAGAAGCCACACATGTGTAACATTTGCAACAAAAAGTTCATTCAATCAAATAATTTGAAGACGCATCTGTTAACGCATAGCGGTGAAAAGCCACACGTGTGTAACGTTTGCAATCAAAGGTTCTATACAGCGTGTCATCTTAAGACACACTTGGTAACGCATACAGGAGAAAAAGCATACGAGTGTAACATTTGTAATAAAAAGTTCTCCTTATCAAATTATTTGAAGAAGCATTTGTCAACGCATAGCAAAGAAAAGCCATACGAGTGTAAGATTTGCAACAAAAAGTTCAATGTTTCAAGTTCTTTTAAAAGGCATTTACGAATTCATAGCGGAGAAATGCTATAAAAGTGGTAATTTGCAAAAAAAATATATTCTGAATTTAAAGTGCTTCCACCGAGTAAGTGCATGCGATGCGACCCCCCTCTCCCTCGTTGCTGGAGACCGTTGTAAATTGCGCGTCAATGGACTGTTTACAAAAATAGAATGGTCCCTTACTATCATGAGAGAAAAGGACCATCAAACCTGACGCGCATTTACTCGGTGGAAGCACTATAGTCACCTGAAAAGCATCCACGAGCGGCGAAAAAACACACGAGTTCAATGATTTAAAAAAAACGCGTATTCATACCTCAATTTTTTTTGTAAAATAATCAGATGAAGAGGAAAACAATACTTACATGATTTTGAACATTTGTATGGAGATTTTTATAAAATAAAAATCTTTTTTATTTCTCGCAAGCAAGAATTATACAAACAATAAAGACATACGTAATTAAGATAAAATATCAATATGGGAATAATCATAATTATATCAGATCATATGATGGTAATTTACTTCTTGAATGATTAAAATTTTACAAATCATATATTTTTTTCATATTTAATGAAAAATGTAATATGCAAGATGGCCGCTCTCTAAGCAACTCATCAACATATTCGACAGTGTCCACTCTTCTGCTTTGATCACACGTAGCCATGCAAATATTATTATTTAAACAATATAAACACGATAAAATTCGAAATACATTGAAATGAATGTAATATTGAAGATTAAAAAAATGTCATGTTTTCTATGGTTTCAATGCATTTATGGTCATGCCGGAAAGCGGGTTCCTGCTTTTTCTGTGGGTATCCCCATTCAATTGCATAGTAACATTCTTTGGCTAAAAACACGTAGAAAGCGGATTCCGATCCGCGCCGACCGGCTCATAGATTGTTGTCTATGGTTTCAATGCATTTAAATGGGCATGCCGGAAAGCGGAGCGGGTTCCTGCTTTGTCTGTGGGTATCCCCATTCAAATGCATAGTAACATTCTTTGCGCCGGTCGGCGCGGATCGGAATCGGCTTTCTACGTGTTCTTACCCTTTGAGCCAGTCGACGCGGAGCGGAATCGTCTTTCTACGTGTTCTTACCCATAGAAACATTCTTTGCGCAGGTCGGCGCGGGTCGTAATCGGCTTTCTACGTGTTCTACCCATCCATAGTAATCTCCCGTTGGATCATCCCGACCTATAAAAACCAAAAACATAGGTATCCATTTCAAAAAAAAAAAAAACATTTTTGATTTTTGTATTAGCTGTTGGCTACTATTTCCGGCGTAAAAATTAACTACAAGCCAATAGGGTATTTGACTAATTTCCAGAAACCGTTTTAAATTATTCTACGATACATTATAAGCACATTCTCTTTATATTTTCTGAAAATATGCCATATTTTATATGAAAATCATGTTTAAAGTTTAAATATCCAAAAACGCGCGTAAAACGCTGTCTTGTATAATGGCGCTCGTCACGTGGTCCATTTTACGTCACACTTCTGTATTGGTATGAGGTTGATGACTATCATTTACCATGGGGTGACGTCACCTTGACGTCACGGGGACCACAACTAATCACAAGGCGTTTTCATCGGTGACTAGTTCCATAGAAATATTTTGATTTTTATTACGTGTTTTTATAAAAAATAAGCCTATTTAAGTTGTAAAATAAAAGAAATAAGCTTTCTTGGGCCATTTTCAAACAGGATGACCACAATCTGTATCTTATTTTTCATAGTGTCAAATACCCTATTTTACCTTTCATAGTGTAAGAACACGTAGAAAGCGGATTCCGATCCGCGCAGACCGGCCCATAGACGGTCTATGGTTTCAATGCAGCCAATATAGCCGACACCGGCGACCAGCTGGCATTGGTTATACGAGCGGATCGGAGCAGCCAATAGCGTTCTGCCGTGATGCGCACGCGCATTGAACATATAGGTAGCTTATATTTTCAATTTTCGGCGTCACGTCTTAAGTCCACAGCAGACGAACGGTTACAACCGCCACCTTTCACACCGATGGTTGTAGGTTCGATTCCCGGTGCAGGCCATTTTTTCTGTTTATCCGCTTTTTTTGTGAAAGATGTCTTAAGTGTATTTGTGTTCACTTTGGTTGAGCCCAATTCATTAAAAAAATTAGGTTCGTTAGCACGTTTTCTAACTAACAGTCATGAAAATAGGTTAGGTTAGGTTAGAACATAATTATTTAGGGGGGTTTCATACCTTTCAACTTCATCCCCGAATTCACTTTACCCTTTGCTTGTACCGAAAATATTTGAATTTTTAGCGGTACTTTTTGCCGGCTACGAAGTTGGTCGCCGGTGCCGGCTATGGAGGCACTCCCTGCATTTAAATGGGCATGCCGGAAAGCGGGTTCCTGCTTTTTCTGTGGGTATCCCTATTAAAATGCATAGTAACATTCTTTGCGCCGGTCGGGTCGGAATCCGCTTTCTACGTATTCTTACCCATACTCGCGCCAAGTACAATGTGATTAATTATGTGCTTAGCTGTAGTTACGTGTAGTTAGTTTGATGTGTGGTTATTGCTGCTATAGCAATAGTTACGTGCTCACAAGACATTTCATATATAAATTTAATAGCCATACGAGTATTTATAATAATTTATGTATTAATAGTTTACTAATATTATAATAATATAACTAAATATTTCTTTCTTATCATTTAAATGGGCATGCCGGAAAAAGGGTTCCTGCTTTTGCTGTGCGTATTCCCATTCAAATGCATAGAAAAATTCTTTGCGCCGGTCGGTGCGGGTCGGAATCGGCTTTCTACTTGTTTCCACCCTTACTATGCATTTGAATGGGGATATGCACAGCAAAAGCAGGAACCCGCTTTCCGGCATGTTAGTTTAAATTCATTGAAATGTAAGATTTACAGATAAAATGAAATGTTTCTGTGCCCATTCTGTCCTGTAAGTCAGATAATAAATCATACATTAATAAATCGCAATCAATCAATGTATTTTTATTAACACCTCCCTCTATTCCTAGTATCAGGATTCTAGATCAAAATAATAGTTGCTATGTGGAAAACCTGAGTCCTGGCACCTGACCAAAGCCCAGGCACAAAAAATATCAGCTTTTGAAATGAAGTGCCTCAGGAGAATTCTGGGCGTAAGATGGTACCACCGCATCATGAACGACGCTATAATACGCCGACGCACCCAGCGTGAGCCCATCACTTTTATCGGGAGGAGTGTTAAGAATGCCGAATGAAGAGAGCGCTGTTCTTTCTCCCATCAGGATTCCGAAGACGAGGAAGACTTCGGGATCCTGATGGGAGAAAGAACTTTTATTTATTATAATCAAAAAAGTTTGTAATTCTGCGCTTATCATTGATATCATAACAAAGGTATTTTGTGGTAAAAAAAAAACAAGTCAATTTCAAACACAAGTAAATTTGTATTGTTACTGGGTATTGTAACAACGCCGAAAAGATGCGAATCATACACGGAGGGTTCAAAGAACAAACATAGGGTCAATAGAATTACAAAGCGTATTTTTTCCTAGGTACCACACAAGATTCCTAAACCGAATATTCAGAATGGACCTCTAAGTACTTGGATCCTCTGACGTTGTTCAAAATCGATTTTCATTTTCGACATACCCTGTGCCCCGCGTGAATGATCTTAGAGACTCCTAGTAGTTCAAACCATGCAGTTATGTAGGTACCACAAATAATTTGGGTGGTTGTTAGACCAGCGGTTACGACGCCGGGTTTCGCACTGTTTCGTGCGGAGGTCGTGGGTTCGAATCCCGGCCGTGTCGACCATTTTCCGCTTTCACGACACAAGCGTTTGCTTACTGTGAAAAAATAAATAAAATCTGTCTTAACCATCCATAAAAGTCTGTCTTAATGAAAATAATAATTGAATGTTGATAATAATTTCTAAAGTTGTGTATTTTAGTGAAAAATCCGGATTTTATTCAAAATATCAAAAACACTCAATATCGCTGAAAATAAATAAATAAATAACACTCAATAAATACATAGCTTACTCAGCTACTGTGTAAACATAAATAGTGTAATTCGAAACTATCCACATAAATTGGAATATTTTTATTTCTATGGTGATCCGTATATCAAACGGTAGTAACAAGTGGGTTAAAGCTTACATATATAAATTGCACATCGAAAATAAAAGTGTAACAATTTGCTGGATTCCTGGTCACAAGGGTGTCGAGGGCAATGAGGAAGCAGATAAACTGGCCAAATTAGCCAGCACCACCGCAGAGCCACCCGTGTTCAGCAATCTTCAAATTGAGAATATTTATTTGGATGTTAAGAAGCGCTTATTGGAACTGTGGAGAGAACACTGGGCGTCCAATAATAAAGGACGCTCATATAGATTGGTTCAAAAGGATGTTTGCCCAAAGCCATGGTTTTTTCGAATGAAACTGTCCAAATATTACATTAGCACAATTTGCAGAATACGTCTTGGTCACCTTTTGCCTTTCGAATTACTTGTTTAAAATTAACATTAAAAACAGCCCCTTGTGCGAGTGCGGGGAAGATGAGGAGACGTTGGACCATATATTTTTCGATTGCTCGAAGGTAGGAAGCATGTTGTTGTTAATGGTCCTATAAATTCAACGTATTTGCTCAATATTTGCAATGCAGACATATACAGGGACATCTGCCGTTTTATTTCAATAAACAACCTTAAGATATGACATTGTTTTTTTTTGCTTATTTGTTTACCTATTTGTCCTATAAACTTCTATATTTTTAATCTTGATAATGGCACACATCACCCCCCTGGGTGGATTGCCTTTGGAAGAAGACCCTCTCTTTGACATGGACGTACAATGGACCAAGCCATTGACAGTTATCTTGAAGCTGCGCGGGGGGGGGGAATCAAATTTTCGGCGGCCATCTTAATAAGAGACCCACGTCTGTTTAGTGTGTCCTGCGTGTTTGTTGGCAAATAGTCGAAATATTTCTAAATTTCCCACGTTTAGTGTTTTATTTATAATCTAGAATCTAAGAACTCGTATTTTAATATGGTGATGTGTGCTGCTTTTCGCTGTGGAAACAGAACGAGTAGAAGAAAAGTTTCGCAGGAAACAGGATTGTCATTCTTTCAGTAAGTAATTTTATAATCTGTGTCTCATGTTATTATGATTTTCAAGTTATAGTTATCCCAATCTTACTGTACATGTACTAATTTCATATAATGATTATAATTATTGATTGGAAAGTATTGAAAAAAAGTGATTTTGATGCAAAGTGGTCCCATGACAATGGCCTAATTTCTTATGTTACGTACAAATTCGCAGTATTATTGTACCAACACAAAGATCTAGATCCCTTTGAAATGATTGAATCTGTCATTATTCTCCCATATCTATACGTTTAATATTTGTTTTAAATTAATTGCAATTTGGGTAAATATTCACTTCGCGGGCTTCTTCTATTTTTCACGATTTTTTATATGAAACATATATCAAATTTATATGCAGATTGGTAAATAAGCATGCTATGGATTGATTTGATAACATTTGAAGTATTTTATGTAGCAATTTTAAGTAAATATCAATTTTTAAAGTTGCCTATTTTCTCATACAAACTTTTCTTTCATGGAGTGACATTTTATTCTTTGATTCTAAAGTTGGTGTTTTTAAAATGAAGAAATTGTTGGTCATTGTCCTTTAGTTACATCGTCGGAAATCCCCCCCCCCCCCCCCGAATGATAACACCTACCCTCTGTTAGGTAGATATTCATTAAGAAGTGTTTTGTCAAAAATCGAAGAAGCCCGCGAAGCAAATAATTACCGTAATTTGTTTTGCAATCTATCATCTGACAAAGATTGTGCAATGGGTTCAACAAGACGGCTGTCTTTGAATATGAGACAATTATGGTTTTTGTCTTTTAGGTAACCACATTAGACGATGTTCTAAACTGAAAAATTCACCTCTCAGCAGTACCGTATTCCTAAGAAAACAGACCATAAGTGATATTATAATAATATTTCTTTATAAAAGATATTAACAAAACCTTTATTTTTATAGTTTTCCAAAGGATCCAGAGAGGAGAAAAACTTGGGTTAAAGCTACACGACTCCTAAACTGGACACCAAGCAAATACAGTGTTTTGTGTTCTAAACACTTTGAAGATTGTTGTATCTGGTTTCCTTTACAAATTATTAACAGTCATCAATTCTCCATATTATTGTGTTAGAATAATTTTAAATAAATATATATTTAAAAATAAAATACTCTTGTATTATTTACTCATTTTAATACAAACTATTCCCTATTTCATCAAACATAAGAAAAAAAGTATATTTTGTCACAATATAATCATTTTAAGAAGAAAATATAATGTTTTCTGATACTAGGTGAATAATTTTCATACATTGTCCATACAAATTCACAAGAAGTATGTGGGTCTTCCATGATGGCCGCCGGCTGATTTCCCTTCCCCACTTTTTGGCTTCACTGTCTCATACAAAGTAGTATAGACGTTCCATCCTCTTACTTCTTACATCCATGCTCTTTGATCATCCCATTGGAATTTTAATCTATGGCGAGAAGCTGACACACAGCTGACAGTTGACCACAAATGACATTGACAGAAATAAGAGTTCGTCACATCTTTGTATTGTATTATTTTAAAATTTGTTATTTCACATATTGAATTGGCTCGTAGGCTATGTAAATTCCTTTCGATAGCTGAAAATACCGTCATTGTTGTTCAGGTGTTGAATTAGAATAATCAGCAACACTATTTTTAGGTGTTTTAAACATGAGTCTGCTTCAAATATTATAATTTTTATGTCATGTGCAATAAGTTAATTTGAAGATTGTGAGGCTAAATCTTACTTTCCAAAATGCCGATTGTAATTTTAATAGACGTTTCCTTGTCGATGTCACGACCTATAAACACTCAAGACTCCGGCAAGGTTCAAACAAGGTATTCCGCAGCAGTAGCAGGAATAAATGCAATCTTAGATCATTTGACTGCCAATAATAAATTAGAGTTCGTTTGCTTGATTGCCTTTTCATCTTTATACGAAGGTAAATTTTAATACTTCACTTAGGTAATTATTAAGTTACGGGCTGATTCGATTCATATCAAATTTATATGCAGATTGGTGAACAAACATGTTATGGATTGGTTTGATAACATTTCATATATTTTTACAACCAATTTTAAATAAAAAATCAAATTTGAAACTTGCCTATTTTCTCGGTAAAGCTTTAGTTTAGTCACTCCTAATGATTTCGAGGTTATTTTATATACAAGAGGAACACAGTGTCGCTTGTTCACAACACATTGGATAGAAGAGAACAACACTAATTCGTCTTAGAGGCAGTAAATGAATAAACAAACTACATCCAGGTTTCTCTAGACCCTATGTAGGTATATCTGTGCAGAATCACTGTACGCACACTACTGCGTGGGATGCGCATAGCTGAAAGAAATAGATGGGAGTTTAAGGAGTAGAAGCACCGATAGTATGTTGCATTGGTTGGTTCTCCGGCAGTAGTGCCAAAGGCTGACAACACCCTTATTATTTTATTTTTTACATATAACTCTATCACAGGGCTGGGCAAACTTTTTGGATGGCGGGCCAAATTCAATAACTCATAATTTTTATCAGATGGGGTTTTGATAAAATGTTGTTTTGTTTCAGTTGTCTGCGACTTTACCAGAGACTATGAAGCAATAAAGCAAAGACTTGGAACCCAGGATGACTTTGATAAAACTTGTATTGAAGATGCCTTACACGGCACATATTTACATGTTCTTAACGAATGGGGTCATCAAACGCATACTCACATTATTCTGGTAATACACGACACACTCTCATGATGAGCTTTATTCTCTCCACAATATCAGCTAGTTCATGTAAAATTGTAGTACCAACTATTTTGATACAATCATTAAATAACAGCTACGAGCTGACCACCGTTTTCCAAAGCTGTCTAATTGTGATCAACAACAACAACACTCCCTTTTACACCCCACTTAGGGGCATAGGGAGGCAACAAGAGCTCTCCATTGCGCTCGATCTTGAGCAATGTTTATGACCTCCTCCCACACCATGTCTCTCAGTTCTGCTTCGAAGGAGCGGACTACAGTGTGAGAGGGTCTTCCTCGTCTTCGGGACCCTGATGGGAGGGAGAACAGCGCTCTCCTCGGCCAACCGTCATTCGGCATCCTTTATACATGTCCCAGCTAAGTCCATCTCCTCCCCACAATGGTAGAGGTGATGGGTTCATGCTGGGTGAGCCGGCGTATAGCGTCGTTCGTGATGCGGTGGTACCATCTTACGCCCAGAATTCTCCTTAGGCACTTCATTTCAAAGGCTGAGACTTTTTGTGCCTGGGCTTTGCTCAGGTGCCAGGACTCACACCCATATAAGAGAATGGGCAACACACGCATCAAACAGTTTACCTATGCAAAACAAATGTTCCAAATATTTATGGACTCTTGTGCCGTTTTTCAGGAGTAGATATATCTATGGAATGTTGTTGTGTTCTATGATGTAACTTTCCCTTTCTGTTTTCAGGTAACAGACGGCTGTGTGAGCTCTATAACGGGCACAAACGTGGCTCTACCAGTCCCTAGTTTCCCTTGCACATTGCATGTTATGACCGTAGCTTCGTCCAATGAACCTCTTTTGCCCATAGGTAAATATAATATGTCATTAATTGTTCGGTTATCCTATTACATAGTTACAAGTTATTGGTTACATCCCACTAAATCCATGAGATTGTTTCCGTGGTTCGCATTTTCATTGATAAATTTTTGTCTATGAAATTATTCACCCCAATTTTTATTTATTTTATACTTATACTTACTTATAGGATATCTAGATGTGAACTAAAAATTTTGATATGTTGAATGTGTTTTTTTTAGCCACAGCATTGTATAGAAAATTGATAGACAAAGCAGCCAGCAATGCTACTGCACCAAACGGCTCAATCAATGTTCCCGAGGCTCCCTTCAATCTTAACTCGGTTAGTATTTAGCTATTTAGGGTTATTTTTAAAGTAACGAGTCCTCCAAAGTACTAGACGGATGGAAAAATAAAATGAAAATAACTTGCATATGTCTGCCTAGCTAAATTATTTAATTAAAACTCATTTTATAATAAAACCTAAATTTCAGTTTTGTTCAGTTAAGGACTCGCGGAATCATTATGTAAAATCTATAAAGTAAAAGTGCGAAAAACGGGTGTTTACATGCAACGCACCTTTAAGTCTCTATTTAGACCGGTTGCCGTACTCTCGACTCCTGCCAAATTGTTAGAGATTATTTTACATAGGAAAATCTGGAATGCTTGCGAACCCTATATTATTGATGAACAGCAC
Source organism: Mystacides longicornis (assembly GCA_963576905.1). Lineage (NCBI taxonomy): Eukaryota > Metazoa > Arthropoda > Insecta > Trichoptera > Leptoceridae > Mystacides > Mystacides longicornis. The sequence continues at coordinate 5,578,309 of OY756430.1, forward strand.
GGTTTTCGTCCATCCAGATCAACAGTTACAAATTTAATGATATTCGAAAACTATTTGTCTGAAAAAATTGATAACAAAGAACAAGTTGACGTATGTTATTTTGATTTTGAAAAAGCATTTGACCGAGTCGATCATGATATACTTCTGGATAAATTAAACAGTTACGGGTTTTCGGATAGTCTCCTTAGGTACTTCGCAAATTATTTAAAAAACAGAAAACAATTTGTTTACTTTGAAATGAATAACTCCGAATGTTACCTCACTTACTCTGGCGTACCACAGGGGTCAAATCTCGGTCCACTAATGTTTACCCTCTTCATAAATGACATTGACAAATCCATAAAAAATTCGAAGTTCTTATTATATGCTGACGATCTCAAAATCTATAGAAGCATTTCATGTGATTACGATGCTGATTCTCTACAAAATGATATTGACTCAGCTGTTAGATGGTCAGAGTGTAACAAATTGCAGTTCAGTACACCTAAATGTAATGTAATGACGTATACTCGAAAACGTTCGCGAATTGATTTGGAATATCATATGAATCAACACAAACTTGTGAAAATATCACAAGTCAAAGATTTGGGAATTGTGTATCAAACAGATTTAAGGTTCCGCGCGCATATAGATGAAACAGTGCAGAAATCATATCGAATGTTGGGATTTATTATAAGAAACACAAAGTTCTTCAGAAATCCTAACACACTGAGAACTCTGTACGAATCTCTTGTTAGATCGATTTTAGAGTCAGGATCTATTATTTGGAGCCCCTGCGACAAAACCCATATAATTTTGGTCGAAAAAGTCCAAAAGAGATTTTTGAGACACCTGTACCGGCTAGAATATGGGCATTACCCATATTTATACCCATCGCTATTTGTAATGGGTTGTCTGGGATATTCCTCTCTGGAATCTCGACGTAACGAGTATCTGTGTCGACATTTTTTTAAACTTATAATGGGAATAATACACAATCCTAACATTTTATCTGCTATTAAATTGTATGTGCCAGATTCATACAATCGAGCCAGAAGACATAAATTGTTCTTTGAGCCGACTGGACGTACTAATATTATATGCAACTCACCTGTCGGGAGAGCGGTAAAGTTGTTGAATGAATTATCCGACTATGTCGATATATTCAACGTCACATACGATAGTTTTAGGACAATATTAATGTTTTTATCTCCAGTGTTGTAGATCATGATTTGTTATTTTTTGTTATATGTATGTGTGTATGTCTATATAAATTTATATATATGTTTTTCTGTTATTATTGATATTTCTCGCTATTCAGCGCAAAAGGTATAAACCTGTAATGCTGAATAGTGATCTTTTAATTAGGAAAAAATAAAAATAAAATTTAGTAATTGACTAGTTCTAAACTTTAACTTTTTCATGAATTATCCAACTGGATGAATTGAAATTTTTTTTTAAAGTACTTGCCTATTTGCCTAACTAAACTATTTTATTAAAGTTCATTTTATAATAAAACAAATTTTGAACTGAGTAAAAATTATCTTTATTGTAACTTTGTAAAAGTGTTAACAATTGAGTATAAAATAAAGCACGACCGGTTTCGGGAGGATCAGACCTCTTATCATCAGGTGCAAACTTTTTGCACCTGTGAAGTGAAGTGTTACAAAGTTACTGCAAAAACCCTTAGTGATATTGTAAATTTTTAGTTTGGTAAGTTAAGGACTAGGCATGTTTAGTCCATGTACTATGTACCTACTAATAAGAATTAGTTCACAGTACTGTGCCATAACGAACTCCTTATTCAAGTTCTTTTAGTACTTGAATTTGAATAATATTTCTATTCCCTAAATCGGACAGAATGACAGAAATGAACTGTGACGTTTGGCGCCACACAGTTTTATGTCTGAACAGGAGACGAGTGCGAGTGAGATAGTTAACGTGATGATTGTATGGGCCTATGTATAGTGCCTTCTCTTTTGCTTTTTATTAGTTCTTTTAGTTCAGTACATTCATGCTTTGGATGTTGCTCTCTAGTACGAAAGTTAATTTTCTTTGTTCTCTACATTGACTAGAGAAATATTCAAATTGTCTAGAGCCTGTGCACTGACAGTTGAAAAAATAATATAGTACCTACCTACTGTTGATAGCAAAATCATTTTAATTTATTTTAATGAAAAGTCTATTTAAGTAATCAAAATAAATTCTCTGAATTCTTTCTCTATGAATTATTATTGCATAAAGTATTGATTTTCATAATCAATCAATTCTCCCTTTTACACCCCACTCAGGAGCATAGGGAGACAACAAGAGATCTCCATTTCGCTCGATCTTGCGCAATGTTTATACGACCTCATCCCACACCATGTCCAAATCCCTCAACTCTGCTTCGAAGGAGCGGAACACAGTGTGAGATGTGTGTATTTCCTATGTATGTTCCCAGTATGCATCCTATATTCTTATTAGTACATACTACATTCATGTCTGAATCGCTAGGCATGAAAATATTCAGTGAACTAATGGTACTAAAAGAGCCAACTAGTACGGTAGGACGATTGTACTAGATCGAATCGCTCCCAAAACTGTCCAAGCAAGAACAAGCCTATTAAGGAGTTCAACATTCTTTCAGAATACAATCGGTTCAATTTCAGGTAGTGAGTATGTTCAAGAAGTTGTGCACGGATCACCTGAGCGCGTGGAGAGGCATCCTGAAGTGTGGCTCTCTGGAGGGACGGATCACTCTGTCTCCACCTCCCATCCCGCACACTCACGTCACCGACTTTGATACTATCAACCTGTGTATGTCTAATGTCTTGGAGATATGCGGGTTTTTGGCCATGCAAGATATTGGTATGACGAGCATTTCTTTTATTACGCTTCCATTATACTGCAACCTTTCTTAGCGAGCGCAATTCCTTCACTTGTTAGACGAAACAATTTTTCCCAAAAAGGTAATAACATTTCTCATAAAACCTCTTCTATTTATCTTACTTCTGACCTGGCCTTTGAGAACGGAATCAATAAATCTCTTCTTTTTATCTTACTTCTGACCTGGCCTTTGAGAACGGAATCAATAAATCTCTGCTTTTTATCTTACTTCTGACCTGGCCTTTGAGAACGTAATCAATAAACCTCTTCTATTTATCTTACTTCTCACCTGGCCTTCTTTGAGAACGGAATCAATATCTTCGATCCACGTCGTTCTCGGTTGGCAACGCTTTCTTTCACCTTTCCTTTCAGCTTTATAAATTTTCTTTGTCATTCTGTTTGCATCCATTATTTCCATATGCCCAAGCCATCTCAATTTATAGACTTTCATCTTTGTCACACTAACTTACATACCACATTCCTTCCTAATATTCTCCTTGCTTTCCATATCCCACAGAGTCTTTCCACATACATATGTGTTACGTACGTTTCCTATGTTCCAGCCACTTTCCTATGTTAGATTTTTTCTTTACACTTTCCATTCCTACTAAATATACTTCCTAAATACACATACTTACTCATTCACCTGCTCTAGACAAAATAATTGAGCCCAGATTCATAAAAATTAATCTTCAATGGGTTAATTATTAAAATTTTGATTTCAGCTTCACCTATGGCTTTAAGCCGCCATCTTATCTTGCCTCTGCCTCCGACATCCAAAGAAGTGATGGAGGCTTCTCCATCTGCAACCGACGAGGACAACAGCGACACGGGACGGGTGCCTAACCTCTGTGTTCTTCTCCACGGAGCCCTCAAGGTTGAAAGTTCTGCGGGGCTAGTGAAGCTGGGGCCAGATTGGTACGGCTTTGTCCACTCGTGGGCTGATTCCAAGAAGAAATCAAATCTTATGTTGAGTGCGTTACCACCTGGAGATGATACCGTGCCTTGGTTAGGTCAATTGGATCAACTCGGCATCGCCGAAGCTGGAGATTTAGGTATGAAAATAAATTAAGATTCTAGTCAAATGTTTAATAGGTGTTGACATGGGTGTGGTTGATTTCGACAACTACGTAGCAGACATGGATAGTGAAAGGAAAGAGAGTCAAACATTGTTTGATAGGTGCAACAGGAATTGATGCCCGACAGGTCTGTCATACCAAATTTTTGTGGATTATCGATCGGTCAGTCAGTATTTGATAACGTAGACATTATTTGATAACGCTTACGATGCATTTCACAACTTTTGCTGATGACACCAAATTCTTTGGTACTTACTCGCAATTATTAATCTCTCTGAACAATAATTATTTTTACATATTGAATAAAATCTCTAATATAAAAGAAAGTCGGGTTAGTGCGAACACTTATAACTCGAGATCGGCTGAAGAGATTTTTATCGTGTTTAGTTTATTAGATTCTTCATCGCTCCGGATAACAGAATAACAACTATTAAAAAATCTAAAAATGGATGGAAATTAGTATGAAATAATAATAATAATAATAATAATAATAATAATAATAACTTTATTCAATAAAAACAACACAATAATTAAAAAATACAACTTGGTGACTCCCTCCACTATCAAATAATATTATATTAAAGGTAGTATGGAACGGGAGAGTTTTGGTACTTTTGAAATAACTGATTCATAATTACCACATAACTTTTGATTTTTTTACAAAGAGTAGTCATGTATGTTAGCAATGTTATGTTACCCGGCAATACTTTGAGATGAGGCGAAGTTCGATGGGTCAGCTAGTAATAATATAATATATACCTTTATTTCTTTATAGGTAATATTACAATTTTACACAATAATTTTGGTTTTCTTATAAACATATCAAAACAAAATACACTGTTTGCCCTCCTTAAAAAGCAGGGAGTACTAATCTATAATAAAAAATAAGAAACAATACAGAATAGTTAAATGGAACAGTTAAGTTAATATCAAGGAGAAGCAACATTAGATTGATTGCAGCCAGCGCAAACAACATGAAAATTAATACATTAATTAATTATTAATACATCCATGTATTATACACAGATTAAAAGGAATAATGATACCAACATATACACAATACCTGTTTATATAATACTAGCGGCTACCCGTGGCTTCGCTCACATGTTATTTGGATTCTGTTCCTAAACTGGCTGAACGCTAACACCTACTTTCCGATGGGCCATCGACCACTTCAAATAAAATTATTTTACAACGCAGGGCGCATTATGTCAATCGCGCCAACTATCTACCAACTTCAACAAATTCAAATTTAAAGGTATCTAGATGATTTTTTGACAAAAGCACTAAGAAGGTTCTAAGGGATATAGGACTCTATTTTTATAAAGACATAATATTATTATCATATTGAACTGTCTAAACGTAAATTGTGAATAATGCACTTATATTCAATTCAATTAAATTCTCCCTTTTTACACCGCACTCAGGGTTAAAGTTATACATAAAATCTCGAACATATTATTTATTCCAAGGCGGGACGAAGTTTGACGGGTCGGCTAGTTCAAAACTATATTATTATTATTTCAAAACATTTATTCATTAAATCACAAAATATTATATATAAAGCATACATCATTGTATAAAAATTAAAAAAAAAAATTAATACAATGCTACATATATACTAAATTTAAAAATATCGGTATTATCTCTCATGATACATCATGATGTAATGTAATCATGAGAGATCTTCGAACTACAGAGAAAGGAACTTTCTTAACGAGGACAACAGAACTGCCTTTTGAATGGCATATCTGAGAACACAACAGATGCCAAGTTTCTCTAGATTGTCTTTAAGAGACTTTGGAATAACTCCATTCGTCGATATCACTATAGGTATTATGTGTGTGGTTGGTGTATGCCACATATCCTTGATTTCGTGAGCAAAATCAAGATATTTAACACTTCATAGCCCACGCTCGAATAATTCTACGATGGCCCGCGCCAACGGGGAAACCTTCAGACTTTTTTAATGGCTTATTTTTCATACAAATGAGATGTTTGGAGGTACAAAAAAATTACAGTATGAAGCTTGAATTCTTATTTTCCGAATAGCATTAAATTATTTTCTCAGAATCTAAAAATAATTGATTAAAATATGATTATATAATGATCCATCTTTTTGACAAACCTTCTACACCGTCATAGCCCGCGTCTTTAGCAAATACCCGACTTTTATTGCCCTGCATCCAAGGGCCGGTGTCCAGGTAGTGACATCTTCTTTATTTATTTTATAATTTTATTAAGTTATATTATATATTCACAATATAGCTTATTGCTTCGGGGGTTCATTTATTTTATTATTAGGATTGCGGGCCCCTGTCCCAAACTTATTTTTTGTTATCGGGATTCTTTTGTTATTGCCGTCTAGAAATAATTCCCTTCGAAAATGTGAAACATAACAATGAAATCTAGAACCGTCCGCGGCATAATCTTTTTTACAACTGTTTGGGACTGTTGAAACTTTACACACCCTTAGCACCTGCTGCCTTGGAGAATCCCCGATGATTAACAAACTAACACTAAAAACTCATTTAATTTGACACATATACCAACTATTTCAAATAACAATGGTATAATCAACAAATGTGAAGGATATGGTAAGAGCCCAGGGTTCTATATTTAAAGGAATTTTAGGAATTACAAAAAAACTGGCCTGACCGGGGAATCTCCGGGGTGCAGGCTCTGAAGTGTTAATTATCTTGTCTTGCTCGACTTTTTTCAAATTTTCATCATACGGTATAGTGATATCCACGAGATACGTTATCCCGTTCCTACGATCTGATTATTATTATTAATAGTTTCGCCAACTTAGTGAAGTAGAGAAAGTAGCTTATGTAGGTACCTACCTAATTGCGCGGCATCACTGTGTAACATCTCTTAAAATAAATCTTTTACAAAACAATGAAACCGGTCGATTTTTATTTTAAAGTAAGAATCTATATATTCATTTACAGCTTTCTTACTTCATTTATCTAAGAGATATGGTTTTTCAAAAAAAAACTACCACGCACCCTAAATATTTTTTACTTTTAAAGTCGGAATAATAAAATTTGACTCTTTCTGAAGATTTTATTATTTTGAAATTTCGATAAAACCAGTTTTAAACTTTTAGGAGCCATTTAAAAATCATCCCTTTTTATATGTGCCCTTTTTCATCCCTTTTAGTGAAATTTTGGAAAAAATGTCTAAGAAACCTACTTCTTATTTAGGAGAATTCATATGCCAAATCTCAAGTTCGTACCATGTCTAGTTTCCAAGATATTAGAATATATTGAAAAAACTTTCAACCCTATTTTTCACCCCCTTAGGGATGGAATTTCCAAAAATCCTTTCTTAGTGGAAGGTTTTGTATTAAAACCTACCCGTTTTCCAAATTTCATTTCTCTACGATTAGCCGTTTGGGCTGTGCGTTGATGAGTGAGTATGTCAGTCAATCAGTCAGGCACTTTCCTTTATTATTATAGATACTTAAGAAAAATATGTGTAGAGTTGAATACCGTACAGCACCTGAAACTTTATTATCACCTAATTTAGAGTAGGTAGGCACCTCGCTACTTCGAAACGTCGCACAACAGTCCTCGAACCTCTTTGGCACTACAAATAAAATGTGAACATGTTGTGTATGTGTGGTTCGGGTCGGATAAAATAATAATGTCAAAAAATAAAGATTGTTTATGTCTTGATTTTTTTGAGCTTTGCTTTGAATTTGATTGGTTGGTGTGTTGCATGATTTAATTTGATGTAGTACTGCCCCAGAACAGACGTTGTCTAATGGGCAGTAAATTCCAGTATTGAATCCAATATTTAGGTATATTATGTGCTGATTTTTGTACTTGTATTAAGAAAAAATAAATTAAACACTGTTGCAGAATCAGGATTTCCTGTGAGAGCTTCGGAGAGGCGAAGTTACGCGGCGGCTGGTGCTGTTTGGGTGCGACCTGCAGGTCTCCAGGCAGACTTACACAAACTGCTGCGTCACGCCAGGAAATTACCTGAAAAAACACACCATTTCAATAAGGTAATATTTTTCAATTCTCTTGTGCGCACATAAACGCGCCATAAAAATTTGGTTCACACTTTAATATGTAGTAAGATTAAAAATGGGGGACATTATTGGTCAAATAGTCTATGAGACTGCCTCAGTTAGATCTGGGTAACCTAATAGTCTATGAGACTGCCTCAGTTAGATCTGGGTAACCTAATAGTCTATGAGACTGCCTCAGTTAGATCTGGGTAACCTAATAGTCTATGAGACTGCCTCAGTTAGATCTGGGTAACCTAATAGTCTATGAGACTGCCTCAGTTAGATCTGGGTAACCTAATAATAATTTTTTGATGCCTTTAAACTTGTACACTCTTTTAAATACCGATTAGGCTATGTAGAAGTAAGTTATAAAAAGTAGATGTATGTTCAATAATTTCAACAAAAACCTTTGAATTTTCTTCTCAGTTTACGAATGATTTGTGTTTTAATTTTGCACCTGACCATATTTTGAAAATAAGGTGAGGACTTGACTTATTTTGAAAATAAAATTATTGGACATGCCTTATTTTGCCGAAATTAAATACAGACAAACAACAAATCTCTTTATAGTGAATACCGAAGTTGTTAAATTTCCAGTATGACGAATCGTCTCCTCGTCAATTTGTCCTCGAAAAACATCCATATAAAATGTACTGACCCAAAATTCATTGTTACGAAGTAGATCTCAGTATAGCAAACTTTTTTGTTTTAAAATTTTAAAATCATGCTACACTTAGGCAATAATTCTCCGACTTGAGTTTGTCCTTGGCATTGGCGAGTGTTTGCCTGACATATTCCCTTCACGTGATTGATAAATCCATGAAATTTGCTTTTATTCTCACTTAATAATAGTTTATTTGACATCAGTAGGTATAATATGGCGACACAAAAAATAAAAAATGTATCATTACCTATACCACCTTCTACCTCTTGTTATTATTTCAACTATCTATAACATATCACGTCCCGTTCGCCAGGACAGCGTATGATATTCCAATTCTTCCTCTGTCCCTTCCTATTATTAACTCTTGTAATCTGTCATTTCAGCTCGATCATTGTTATTGGCGATTTTCTGTTGTCTTGTTCGTCGCACCGCTTGTGTCAACTGTTATTTTTATTATTTTGTCCAGACAATGAATGACTCTTGTTATTTGGATAAGTTTCATGGAATAGATTTATGGAATTGCTCTTCCTCGACGTTCTTCAACGCATAGTAATTTAGTGACCTGAAATACTTTTGTAGATATATCATACCCTTATCATCCTGTTAAATCACTTACCCCTGTATTCACCAAGAAAAACTGAGCGTAAGATCAGCTAAGCGAAAGATAAGCCTAATGCCTCCCTCAACGCTTGTAGCTATTCACCAACGAAAACTTACAAAACTTAGCTGAGCCTAGACTGATCGTGTGTATCCATAGATAAAACTGTCATTTATTTACGGAAGCAGTCAATAAAGTAACTAAAATGTATATTTTTGATTTTTCTCTATGAATGTGTGTGGAGGAGTATGATTTTTGTTCATTATTGTTAATTAAAAAAAAAAAAACATCCCTCCGCTCAAGCATTAAGTTGCTTATGGAGGAATTCTGTGTCTTGTGTTGTCGTTTATTTGATTATTGTATTTAAATGTATTTTTATTAATAAATGAATTAAAAAAAAAATTACTATTAAAAATAATTATTATAATATAATTATGATTTCTTATTTAGTTTTTCAATGATTAAAAAAAGTGTTCTTTTCAGTCGCCATTAGCTGTCAGTCTTGATTAACGACATCTATCGATAATAGGCCAAAGCTAAATAAAGTACAGTACTTTCTTACATTTATATTGTTAAAATACTTATGTACATAAGCATTGTAACATGGAGAAAAAAAGGCAGCAGAACATTTTGATTATTGATAAGTGTCGATTTGTCGAGCCAATTAATTTACATATAAAATTATTACATGCCTGCTTACAAATATTGCATAAATTACAAAAAAATCGTAAACAATTGGAAGGAGGCGGCAACAAGTATGGCGAACGCTATAGAATAATTTTGACAGCGTAACGTAAGCCAGCTCTATAGCCGATCAAAATTTGAGGGAAAGGTTCACTAAGTAGTGATAAGCATAGAATAATAATATGAATATTGTATAAAATTGACGCCTTATTGTGTTATAGTATAAGTAGAATAATATTGTTATTTTTAAGTTATAAAATACGTAATTTTTGTAACTTTATAATCTAAATAAATAAATAAATCACGCTGAGGGAGTGTATAATATTTTGGTGAATACCTATTTTGACATTGATCGTAATTTGAGCTGATAGTACGCTCAGTTTCTCTTGGTGAATACAGGCGTTATAGTACTCCAAATACATCTCCTCATATGTATCATCTAGATTGAGACGTCTAATCATCTTTCTGGCAACTCTCGTCAGTCATCCATTAGTCTTGTGTTCTCATATTGTTGTATTCTTCTATTATACTGAAGTAATGTGTTGCACCTAATTTTTTATCTCTGTAAAGCTTATGGAGGGAGGAAATATGTGTACCTATTGTAGTTTTATATGTATGTGTGTATTTTTTTAACTTTGTATTTTTAATGCTCTCTATGTTATCTTTTTTTCTTTGCCTTTGATAAATAAATATCCAGTGTAACGAAATATTTTTCATGGTCCTGTGAAGTTCGTTATGCGGAGATTTGACCTATATCACATTTCGAATTGTGAGGTATGGATGTGGAGTGGTGAAAGTATCAAAACATCATCACAGATAGTTTAAATTAGATTTTAATTATTAATATAGGAACTACTACCTTCTGAGTAGATGCTCTTTCGACGCAATTCACAAGTAAATCTGAAAACGGAACATTTCTTTCAGTGAGACTCGAATTTCATACTCATTATGGGAGCAAAATTTTCATACATTATTTTGCTCGTTATGAGAGTTGCTCGTTTCTGTTGTAGTTTTTTCTTAGTTAGTTCTTACCTGATCCGTATGCCCCAATATAATGATCTTTTTTTTTTCAGTTCACATCAACATTATTGTTTGTAATATTAAGATTGAAAAGATGGCATGATGGGAAAATGTGAGATTGTTGGTTGCAGGAAGTGAACAGAGTGCGCAGAGCAGCCCTGGCACTGGGCTGGGTGGAAGCTTTGGAGGCGGCGGCCGTAGTCTTAGAGAGGGAGGCCACAGTACTGCCCCCCGCAGCCTCAGCTCCCATAGCCATTGCAGTGCGACATCTCCGAGAGTGCCTGGATCCCAAAATGCAGCTTCCCCTTTAACTTACCTAGTACTGTACATACCGTTGGGCTTACAAAACATGTTTTATAGACTTATTTTTTGATAAACTAGGAATGTATCACATTCTTTTTTTTATCTCCTTTTTCCTTCTGTCTATTAAATATTACACACTATAAAATGGCATCTATATTATTATTGTTGTTGGCGCTGGTTCTTTGTATTTGTGGACTGTACATAGGTTATGAGGAATCTCTGGTAGACTCAGAAAGATTGGTGAGTTTAATTGGCGTGCTTCGGCTCTCTCTCCACTTGAATAGAGTGGGATACCCCTTAATGTCTTTGGTGTGGGATCACGCGGGGGGAGGAAAGTATAAAGGACTTACCCTTGTTTCTCCAGTTCTCACACTGAAATACACTGGTCTAGTTAAATTTATTTTATTTTTATTTTGGCACGAGTTCGTGTTTTTACTTTATTTTATTTAATTGATGATTATAACAGAATTGAAATTGATTTATTTAATTGAGATTATGCGGCGAGTTATTCACGGAAACTGAATATTGCTCCAATATTATCACCAAGGGTAATAAAGGATTGGAACAATAAACAGCTAAGTAGTTATGACTTGATGGAACTCAAGGAAGGTTCACACCAAGCCACATGAAGGCGCATCCAATAATTGTTATTGTATGCTAGCTTTCACGACAGACATTGTCCTGTGTCTTGTTATTATGAATATTGAATTGGAATTTGTTTAATCATGAATTAACTATCTATTTATTTTTCTTTTGCTTGTGCTGAATCAGGTCCCTGCAATGCAACCAATTCTGTGGAGGCCTCTCGGTGACACGCCAGCTGGAACAACTCCACCGTTCCCACTCTGCTCCAATCTTATTTATTTATTTTTCATTCTTACAGCACAACTTATAAACTACGATGTACTACAGATTAATATATTATTTTATACATATAAACAAAGTGAAAATGAAATGAATAATAAATAATAATTTATAAGTACCTATGTATAATACAAAATTACGGACCAAGTACAGTGGAATTCGGATAGAACGACTTTGTTTATAACAGCCAACTGCTTTTAGCGACGTAATTGCAATCACAAGTTAGGTTTCATTGAGACGTTGTATGAAAGGATATCCGTATATCACAAGTTAGGTTTCATTGAGACGTTGTATGAAAGGATATCCGTATATTACGACTCCTGTTTAAGCTACCAACTGCTTTTAGCGACCAAATTTTATAATAAATCGTCCGGTTAGAAAGGCGCGCACTGTTTCATCACAACTTGGCCTTGCGCAAAAACAATACCTGCCGCCCGCCCCACCCGTTTTCTCCCTAGATCCTCTGACCAGCATCACCTCTATTGGCGCGCAAAAATCACTCTCAGGACCCCTATTCTGTAGCAAGTGTAGGGTAGTCACTTGAAAAAAGTGACTATTAGGCGATACATTTTGTATGAAAAACGTCTATATGCGATTCTCGCATTCGATACATATAGACGTTTTTCACACAAAATGTATCGCATAATAGTCACTTTTTTCAAGGGATTAACCTTACACTTGCTACAGAATAGGGGACTGTTTTATTCTTCTGTTGGTTAGGGTTGTGCGCTACAATTCTTCTGGGATGCAAAAATCTTTTACGATCGTAGGTATGCATGTGTTTACGTATCAATAAAGTATTTGAAATTTTAATACGTTTTTGTTTTATTTTCATTGATATTAAACTTATATAAAAAAGTAAAGAAAAAAAAACAGATTAAATATACAGTCGCTTTGTACGTCGTCCGTTTAGTACGACGAAATCTTGTCGGTCCCTTGAGGGTCGCTCTATCCGGATTCTACTGTATTATTGTGTTTTGTGGGATTATCGTTTAAAAACTGTCTCTACCATTCAACCAACTTATAAATAATAAATAAATTAACACTTTTCTATACAAAGGTGTCAGTATAGCCGGTGGAACTTATTGCCTGAGGGAATTTTTTCCAGTCAACCAGTATGGTCCAATCTGAGATAGGCCAACCCCGGGAAAAAAATTTCAAGTGAAAAAACACTCAGAAAATCTCTAACCCGACCGAGAATCAAAACCGGGACCTCGTAATCTGAAGTTCTTGCCTATACAACTTGGCTATCGAGGTCTGTACTTATCTATTTAATCAATCTAATTCCGATTGATGGATCTGTTTGAAATAATGTTTACAGGTCACAATCGCATCAAATGCCAATTAAAATTAGAAATAATTGAAGTTTGTACAAAAGTACTAAGGTTACATCCTACTAGAGTGGAACAATGTTTACAGGTCACATGCTCACAATCGCATCAAATGCCAATTAAAATTAGAAATAATTGAAGTTTGTACAAAAGTACTAAGGTTACATCCTACTAGAGTGGAACACCAGGCAAAAGTTGCTTTATATAGTTGTTAATAACACCCCTAAATTTGGATGTTCTAGCTCGACATCTAGAGGTCCCGCCATGAACTTCAAATTTCATATTTTATGTTTTATGGGCATTTTGTAAAGTACACCCAATAAATAAAATAATTTGTAAATACAAAATATATGCATATAAATCAGGGATGCACAGACTTATAGCTAACAGGGGCCACTGGGAAAGTTTATGAGCCAGGACGGGCCGCTAGAAGGAAAATTAACACTTTTTCTTCTTCTTCTTGGAAATTTTTATTTCCACATGATGGTGGGGTCTGCCTTTAGTATTTTACGCCGCCACTCAGCTCTGTCTTGGGTTAGCTGCGCAACTCCTCATATTTTGACATACAACTTCACGCCAACTTCGTTTGTGAATTAATACCAATATTTTTTAATTTTTACAAATTATAATACTAATGATTAATGATCAAACACTGTAATCATATATTTTTTATTTTTTTTTTCAAAGAAGTACGTCCCTGTTGGGACGATGTGTCATTACTACCAAGTTTTACAAAAAAAAAGAAACAAAAGGCGGAAATATTTTTACATACAAAACACTTATAATGGATAATTAAATTTTTCATTATTTTTTTTTTTTAAATGAATCTGTGCTCACTCAAAGTGAACACAAATACACTCCTTGACTCTTTCACAGTAAGCTACTCAAAGCTTGTGTCGTGAAAGAGGAAGATGGTCGGCACCTGGGATCGAACCACGACGTCCGCAGTACGAAAGCCGGCGTTGTAACCGCTGGGTCACCAACCACTTCGATAAATAATAAATAATTCCAAATGCCGCACAGAACATCAATTAACATCATAAACACATGGCAGACTCTGGCGTCTTCCCGACGCAGCGTAGGTAAATGTACAAAATTATCTACTCAGGTATATTCTTTTGATTTTTCCAATATTTTAGTTCGTCGGCGGGCCGCAGTTTGTGCATTGCTGATGTAAATGATAAAATTAAAGTATATTTTAGTAAATAGAATCATTCAATTCAAAAGTAAATACAGGTTCAGAATGTTGTGTCGCTATGAATAACGTAATTTTTTAATGAATTTCTCAAATTTTTGCATGAGCTTTCGAGATGCTAATTTGGATTTTATGAAACCTTTTCTTCTTGTCTTATGGCTTAAATTTAGAGCTGCTTCTATCACAATTTTGACTAATCCTATCACAGTCTGGGTGTAGTAAAATATTCTCATAAATTCCAAAATTGCAACTCCTCCATTTTCAATAAGATTTCGTAACTGCTCATCGGAAATATTAATCAGTATTGGGGGTTGGTATATATTTTGTTGCCAGTCAATCAAGTGTACGTAAGAACATGCATTTGGATCCACTTTTGGCACCTCTAACATGCGTGAAACAGATATTTTACTCACTTAATGGGCCTTTAAAAGGCGTCTTACAGCGAGTTCTCTAATGCGCATCTGTGTGAATCTGTTACCATACTCAACAACAAGTTCCTGGATGGACAAAGTAACTGTTTCAAATTAAAATAAGTTGTTCTTTCGATTTAATTTGTTAGAAAATATCTAGTGCTGTGATGAGCTTCCATTTTGAACCGCCGAATTGCTGGATGTAACTGTTATAATGCAAACCGGACGAAGGTGTATGATTTTATGACAAATGTTAAGATTTTGTTGTGGAATAATCTTAGAAATATACAAACGCAGAATACGGTTAGATTTTGACAACCAGCGGGTACTAGATAGCTTAACTGGGTTTCTGTTTAATGAATCAGGAGTGCTGGATCCATTTATGACAGCAGTAGTAATTTCTTGTAAATATTTTTGGTCTGCGTTGAGATCTGTTGCTATTTGTGGAGGTAGATCTTCAATCTTCTCAAAGTGGACCAAAAGCATAGGTAAACAAACTCTTCAATGGCTACTCATTGACGTGTAAGTGAAAAATTATCCATTTCAATGGTCGAGATAGTTTATTTTTCCAAATGACGAACCCAAGCTAAACAGAACTTGACTCCCTTATGTTCATAATATGTTCCTCTGTTACAACTACTCTAGGCTTTTGCGATCCTTCAAAAATAGTTTTAGCCATTTTTTCTTTACTTTCAATGAGGAATTTATATGTGTTAGACCATCTGCGGCCGACAAACAAGAAGGCAGATTTACTTTTTAGCGGGTATAAAGTAGAAGAGATTTCTTCAGTTCGTGTATTTGAATTATGCCTGATTTCTTGTTTAAGAGCACTAAATCTTCTTTTCTGCAATTTCTCTCTTTGGATTCTTAAATCTATTAGTCTGTTATCCATTTAAAAATATTTGTTCCTCTTTTGGCAATTTTTTACATTTACATGCAGCTATGTCAAAAAGCTTTCTACTTTGGACTCTGAACCCTTTTAACTCTTCTTCCTTAAGTTTCTTCAAAGATTTTTTTCAAATTATAACATTTGTCAAACCCATTCATAGAACATCACATTTTCATACGTAGGTAGGATATATTCTTTTAACTCTGCACAAAAGTGCTAGGATACCAAGTATCGGACATATTAACTTTTGTCTCGTAGCAGTCATGTTAATACACTTAAAAAACATACATACATCACCTATTCCTACACATTCGCGGAAATAATTGACACGCGACCTTTACTTTGAGAAAATAATCGGAGTCGCTATTTCTACCCCTTGGTTTCCCGCGCTTTTTCAAATTAAAAATTTTCCCGCCATAAAAGTGGTTATTCCTACCATGTTCCAACCCATTTTCTGCGATTTCTATGGTTTACAAAGTAAATAAGCGTGTGTCACTCTTGTTATATACTACTCAAAAGTGGTTTATATACGAAGTTGTCCTTATCGCGAGAATCTGCGAAGCGTTTTCCAAGATCAGTCTTTGTTCTTTGGATTAATTTTAAAACTGCTACGCGAATCTCGCGAAAGAGGCTCGTTCAATAAAATAGGCCTATATGCCGCCGCTGCGGTAGACATCGCATTTAAAAATAAAATCGGCTAAATAAATTGTCTAAATATTTCGACGCGTTTCCGCGAATAGGCAACACCGATATCGCCGGACACGCTTTCAAACTAATGTAGGCCACACACGCTCCGGTATACCTGCACAGGTCGCCTGCGCAGGCGGCCTGTTCAGGTATACCGGAGCGTGTGTGGGGGTAGACCTGTGCAGTTTTTTAGACCTGCGCAGGCGACCGGAGAAGAATCGAAAATCAATTCTTTCACAGGTTCACCGGAGCGTGTGTGGCGGCACTCCGGTCGCCTGCGCAGGTCTTTCAGTAGTTTTCCAGAGTTTGCGTGGAGTGGTTGTGCATTCCTTTAATTGCATATGGCTCAGTCGGGGGTAGAACTAGATGAGTTTTTTAATAATAATAATATTTTTATATTTAGTATAGCATTGTATTTAATTCTTTTTTTTATTATAGCTATACAATGATGTATACTTCATATATATGATATTATATTATTATTTAATAAATAAATATTTTAAATAATAATAGGTAAATAACACTCTTCTATACATCCAATCCAAACTCCCTTAATGCCCTACTTAGGGACATATGGAGGCAACAAGAGCTCTCCATTGCGCTCGATCTTGTTTATGACCTCCTCCCACACCATGTGCAGATTCCTCAGCTCTGCTTCGAAAAAACGGAACACAGTATGAGAGGGTCTTCCTCTTCTTCGGGACCCTGATGGCAGGAAGAACAGCGCTCTTCTCGGCCAACTGTCATTCGGCATCCTTAATACGACATGTTCCAGCCAAGTCCATCTCTTCCACATAATGGTAAAAGTGATGGGCTCACGCTGGGTGCGCCGACGTATAGCGTCGTTCGTGATGCAGTGGTACCATATTACACCCAAAATTCTCCGGAGGAATGTTGGTTCTTCTACATAGGTGTCAGTATAGCTGGCGGAACTCAATGCTTGAAGCATTCTCTACCAGTCAACCGGTCCCGTCCAATCTGAGACAGGATTCCAACCCCGAGTAGAAATTTCAAGTGAAAAAACACATTGAAAATTTCTAACCCGGCCGGGAATCGAACCCGGGACCTCTTGATCTAAAGTTGGAGCCTTTGAAACTAGGCTACCGAGTTCGGAGTTTTGAATTTTTTAAAATATTTAGATTTATAAAAGAAAATAAATAATAAAAAAATTTCAAGTAAAAAAACAGAAATTCCGTCCCGTCCGGGATTCGAACCCGGGACCTCGTGATCTTAAGTCCACGCCTGTAACCACTACGGTACCGTACCGAGGTCGATCAAATATAGTCAGTAATCAAAAAAAATAATAGCTTTCTAAGTAACTGCGCAGGCCGTCTGCACAGGTATACCGGAGAGTGCGTGGCGGCACTCCGGTCGCCTGCGCAGGTCTACCTTACGGTAGACCGGAGCGTGTGTGGGCGTTATGAGGTATACCTGCGCAGGCCGCCTGCACAGGTATACCGGAGCGTGTGTGGCAGGCATAACAATAAAAATGACAGTTGGTTCATGGTTGTGCTTTGTGAATATGTGCAGTTGTGGATAATTCGATAATTATTGTTCCAATTATTATCGGTCCGCTGTCAGTTTTAAATCATTTTTAGTTCATCGAATCCAAAAATTGCTCGAAAAAAATCTAAACCTACGAACCATGAATGCCCAATTCATAAATAATTGTAAATTAGATCTAATTGATATAATCATTCATAAATTAAAAGAAAGAGAAATAGAGCTGTTTGTGAAAAAAGTAAACGTACGTATGCTAAGGCCATACCAGTGTAACATTTGTAAAGAAACGTTCACTATATCGTGTGATTTGAAGACTCATAAACGAGTAATTCATAGCGGAGAGAAACCACACGAATGTGATATTTGCAACAAAAAATTTTCTACGTCATGTTATTTAAAGGTACATAAACGAATTCATAGCGTAGAGAAACCATACGAATGTGATATTTGCAACAAAAATTTTTCTACGTCATGTTATTTGAAGGTCCATAAACGAATTCATAGCGGAGAAAAACCATATGAATGTGATAGTTGCAATAAAAGTTTTACTACGTCAAGTTTTTTAAAGACACACAAACGAATTCATAGCGGAGAAAAACTACTATCATGTAATATTTGCAACAAGGGGTTCACCATTTCACACGATTTAGAGAGACATATGCGAGTCCATAGCGGAGATAAACCATATGAATGTAATATTTGCAACAAAAGGTTCACTGTATCCAGTAATTTTAAGACACATTTGCGAGTTCACAGTGGAGAAAAACCATACGAGTGTAACATTTGTTATAAAAAGTTCAGTCAGTCAAGTAGTTTAAAGTCACATACACGAGTTCATAATGGAGAAAAACCACATGAGAGAACAGATTTCAACAAAACGTACACTGTACCTATTGATTCAAAGACTCTTAAAGGAATTCATACTGCTGAAAAACAATTTAAGTGTAATATTTGCAACAGAAGGTTCACTAAATTGTGTAATTTAAAGGTTCATTATATGAATTTTCATAGAGGAGATAAGCCATTTGAGGATTAAACTTTTAAAACAAATGGTGAGTTGAAGATATGGGAGTTCATAACGGAGAAAAACCGTATAACTGTAGTAGTTGAAACAAAAAATCACTAAATTATTACACCTGTTATTTCTGAAAAACTTTGTAAAGAATAGGTAATTGGCAATCCTCACGCAGAATCGATGATATCGATTAATAAGTAAATAACATAATTTAAATTGTTTTATGTATAAAATGTTGTCATGAAATACTGTTACATATTAATAGCTTTAGTTAAATATTTTAATTTAACCCTTTATTTGGGGCAGTATCCATTTGGATACAATGATTTTCGACAAATTTTTATCCAATGTCTATGGCTGCAACCTCGTTCATTCACAAAATATTATATCAATGATCTTTTGTCTATGATAAAGTGTCACCTAGCGTCACAAAAAAGAACTACATTAAACAGTTTGATCCAACATGACCGAACGCAAGCTAGCACCGTTGAGGAGTACTGTAAGTATCCCTTTTTATCTAAAACATCACTAAAATATATTATATTTTTTTATTGTAGTTATGTTTATTACATTATTGTTAATTATTTACAGAAGTTTTTGTCATTATTTCAAATAAAATTACAAAGTAATTTAACCTCAAATTTGTCTGTATCCGTGTGGATACAATGCCAATTAGTAAGAGTTTTAATGTTAATTTAGTATGTATCCAAATGGATACAGTGTCAAATTAATAACATTTTATATTTAAATGTATATGTGTCCATACGGATACGTTACCAAGATAAAAATTAAATGGTATAATGCAAATATTTATCTATTTTAGGGTAAACTTCCAATGAAATAAAAATCAAGAGGACAATATCTATGTGTTTTAACTCGGGCCTACGTGCCACCAAATCATCACGTCTCTGAGGATGAAGATCTTGAAGATAGTGATGACGAAATAATCCCAAGACGACCTTCTGTAGTTCTGTAGGTATCATCAGACCCTCCTTCATTGTCAACTTCCTTGGAAGATATAGTAACAGAAATAGATTTGAGCTGTGATTTAAGTTGGAACCAGCCACTACCAGAAACGCGCATAGCCGTTATATCTCCAAATGAGTCAATAGATATAGTTTCCCCAGATGAACCCATAAATGTCCAAGCTAGTGGAAAGCAGCAAGCATATATTTCGACTATCCATCCGGATTTAACTACTCAAGGAGAAAAACACGAATGCATTACCTCTACATCAATTGTTGACAGTAGATTCGCCAACCACAGGATGTTTTAAAAAATGCAGGTAGTTGCAATAATTACTTTCGTTCCCTATCTCTATTTAATTCAACAATAATATAGATATATTTTAAAAGACATTTTTTTTTTAATTTTTCAGAAAGAGTGTAGTGAAAAACACTAGAATTTTAAGAAATTCTCTTAAAAATTTAACATCAAAAAGGAAGAAATTGGTTCCTGAAAAGGTTACAAAAAGAGTTAAACTTTCACCTCAACTGTTCAATTTTCGGGATAACGAGTTCTATTCAAATGTCATAGTGCCAGAAGATACTTTTCAAACGAGGGAAAACGAGCAAGTAATCTCTGAAAGAATTCAGATTAGCACTCGCTGAAAGCCTAGTGAAGAAGGACAGGGCACCAGCTACTTATGAGTTACCCACATGTACGGTACCCAAAGTTATAAAGCCAACTGCTCCTCGCCCTCATTTGGATATGATGGATTTGAGCATTTTCCAGAATGCTGCAGCAAGGGAAGGTGCATGCATTGTAAGGAAGGGCAATGTAGAACCAAATGCATGAAATGTAATTTAAGGTTCTGCTTATTACCAAACAGAAATTGTTTTTACAATTACCGCCATAATCAAAGCTGAACTGTTGTCTAGTACATTTTAAACCCATTTTTATATTTTTTTTGTACCGTTTTATAATTTTTATAAAAAATTAAGCTAATAAATATCATTTTGAACAAACTAACGCATTTCTTTTTCTACATATAGCTTTTTATAGAAAAAAGCTTTATCTGTTTTTGGATATCGATTTCATGGTATGGGATCCAAATGGAAACATCAATTTTGTATAGTTATTAATAGTAATATTGGTAACGTATCCATATGGATACAGTGGAAAAATCAAAAAATAAAAATTTTAGTCGAAAAAAAAAGCTTATTACGCATATAGTAGCACAAAACATACAACATATGTGAAATTCAAAAAGTTACGATAAAAAAAAATATCTTGCCAAATAAAGGGTTAAATATATCGATATTTATTATACCTACTTGTGATTAATTTACAAATTATTTTACCCAATAAATGTTTTAGGGACTTATATACAAAGTAAAACAATGTTTTTATATAGTTTAGTAGGTAGGTATACCTGTTGTTTTTAAATTATTCTCTGATATATTTATTTTTTGTTCTTTATGTTAACGATGAAGCAAATGGGTTAAAAACGCATTTTTTAATGAATCTGTGTAGGTACACTTAAAGTGAACTCTTGACTCTTTCACAGTAAGCTACTTAAAGCTTCTGTCGTGAAAGAGGAAGATGGTCGGCACCTGGGTTCGAACCCACGACCTCCGAACGAAACAGTACGAGAGCCGGCGTCGTAGCCGCTAGACTACCAACTACACACAATTCCACAACAACCATTTTTCAACAATAAATCACTTTTACACATTTTTCTATTCCCTCCCTAAATATAGGTATGTATAAGTTATAAGTATAAGTTTATTATTAAAATAACATGTACAAAATATATACATAATAAAAAAACTTCAAACAAAGCTTAAACAAACAATACCTTATTAATGCAGCAGCATATGTACCTTTACTTTTATTTTAATTTGCAAATATGAGCTCTTATGGGATTAAATTAAATTAGTCATAATAATTGCGTCAAGTTATACATTTTTAGAGTAATGATTATACAGTAATACGTGTATAAATTTACTGAAATGAAAATTTGTTGGAAGGTCCAACTAAAAATTGTTTTCACACAAATTCAGTATGTCGCCGATTAATCTCCTTCCAACAAATTGGCAATGTGAGCGGTCCCTTATACTATCTTATGTTTCTTTGTTGGACGGTAGAGATTGTTGTAACGGTAATTCTGCAAAAGCACAACACTTTGTCATTAATTTTGTCGCTACACCATTATTATTATTATTTGGGTTGGCTGGAAGAGATCCTGCGGGATAAGTCCGCCCTTTGACTCTCGTGAATGGATTGTATCAGGACTGCATTTTTGGAACAATAAAGCATTATTTATTATGCTTTTAAGTTGATAAAGGATGATGTTTAAAATTTCGAAGTTTCTGAAAACTATTCAAATTATGTTGTTTAAAATTGGGTAAAAAACATGTTCTTGTGCATTCAGTGTGTCAAACATATTACGTACCTATATACCTACATACATTGTTGCCAATAATTGCGGATGGAGCTTTGACTGATCTTGTCCTAGCACGGTTTTTAAAAGACGTGTATTGCAAAACCTACAAAACTGGTGAAATTGAAAGTTCAAAACTTGGCAACTGAACGTGATCGTTTTGTAGTAATTATAGAACCAAAATAGAGAATTTCAAGTAGGTTCACAACAAAAATTCAAAATAAGTCTGAAAATATGTATGTGAATTTTTTTTTGCATAAAACTACTTGTATCTGATTTCAATGCTCATGCCGATTGATTTCTGAAGAATTAAACTATAATCTATATTATATTAATACGAGAAGGAAAAACTTTGTCACAATTTTTACGCAAATTGCGTGGATGGAGGAGTATGAAATATCGCACATATAGTTTATATAGTGAAGGAGTGGCAAATTTTAATATTTTTTAAATTAAAAAAAAAACATTACAAACCCTTCTGTATTGTTATATACACATACTTCCACATACTACTTATAAATATCATCAACTTCACAGAAACAAATGTAAAATGAAAAGCGCCTCATAATGGGCGCAGAAAGCGTTTTAATGGAATAGATTAATTATTTATATTTTTTTATATTTTATTTAACCCCCTTTAGGTCTCTTGCGAGACACTTGGGTTCATTAATTTCTTTACAATAAACATACAATCAGGTAACGAAAAAATAACAGTTAACAGTTGCCAAGAATCCAAGAAAATGACAATGAAAGATATTCAATATCAGGAGAATGTAAAGGGTTCCCATGGTATTACGTCAAATACATGGTTATAATGTTGTTACGATGCTATCGAGGAGTCATTCTCGCTTAGCATCTGTTCTGCCTATAGGGCTCGGGAGACAAAAATATGAAAATATTATGAAATACCTATAAGCAGAACAAGCAGGAAAATTTCAAACTACTTCGGTTAGTATACTCAAACCCGTGGGAGGTATTATGTGAGGGGTTCCCTCCCTGACCCCTCTGAGAATGGTGCATTCAGAGGCTCTTCTAGTGAATTTAATTAAATTGTCACACGACTGTGTAACTAGCAAAACAAAACAAGTACAATTTACATCCTCATATAATACGAACATGGAGATGAACAAATTTTATGGTTAGTAAACTAAGATACTCAAACCTCTACTGCAACGAAATCAGCCAATTCATCCAATTAGGTATCACTACACAACAGCTATTAATTATTTAAACATTGATATAAAATACACTCAATCACTAGGTATAACTATTTGTCTCTACTACTTTACGTCACTATGTGATTATAATATACCCGACACCACTCTACGCTTATTTCGAAACCATAATTTTACTTCCAACGAATAACTAATTATTTTACAATAAATCTACGTATACTGTCGAATCAAAACACTACGTCAAACTCTACACGATCACGATACGTTAGCGTATTTATTAGCTAGGCGTGCAGCTATATTAGCTGTGTTATGAGAGTTCGCGTGCGATACATCTCTTTTTAAGAACAGTCCCGGGAGGCGGAGTCAGGACAAGGAGGGAGACAAATATAATCAAAGGATGTTTCTTGTTGGTGGGGAAGCCAGCGGTTTTGTGTGCGAATGAGACAGGGTAATTGTTTTCAAAACTGATAAAAAAATATCTACGCGCCGACAACTTGTAATGAGCTGATTATACATAGGTAGCTTTTCTTTAGGAATCTTTCATACCTTACCTACATTTTTTTCAACTGCTGTCATGTCGTAATGACGATTGTTTGACTCTCTACGTTGTGTTTTTTTTTTGTTTTTTTAATTTTATAATTGTAAAAGTTTACAGGATTGGTGTTTTAATATCATCTTGAAGAGATTTTTCCACTGCATACGGTGGTTATGATTATTTCTAACATAAGTGAAAAAGACAGAATTTATTTAAGAAGAAAAGAGTGCATAGTGAAAAATATATCGTAAAATAACTTTCGTTAGTGAACGCTGCTTCCAGCGAACCTGCACGAAAAATATTTTTGTATCGTTTATAGAAGACATCAATTTACGTATATTTCCTCGCGAGGACCATATCCAAAATTATACAAATTCCTAGTGTCATGGTCAAAATCTTCTTAGTGATATTTTAAATATTTTAATAAATTATTCTTTAGCTTTTGTTTATTAGGGGCTGAGAATCAGGTAGGTAGATAATCTAAAACAGTTTCACTGTGTGTATTCGTGTTATACACGAGGTTTGTTCGTTGTGTTTTGAAGTGAGGCTTGGTATGTGTTAGTATTTTTTTTTTCAGAAACCACACTGGAAGAGATTTCATGTATACAAGTGTCTAGGTTCATTCGGGGCACTCCGTGTTTAGTGTGAGACGAGAACGGTCGATCAGGTGGGCGTCGAGAGGAGTTGGGCGTTGGTGTTCGACGAGACGAGTCAAGGGCTTAGGTTTTGTCGAAGACGGTTGGGGGTCCGTGTTTGGTATTCGTTGGCGATAGTCAGTCAAGACTTCTAAAATTATTTATCTTCATTAAATTTTCATTATTCTGATAAGCATGCTCGAGGCCTGCGGGAGGAATTAGCCACTGAAAGAGGGCCTTTCATGTCAAACGAACTTTCTTGCCGAAATTCAGGCAAAATAAAAATCCGAAGGTCCGAGACTGGCCCCGATTCGATGCGATCTCACGCTTCGAGCAGGTACCAAAAAGGTAGCCGGAATTCGGCTATCAGATATAGTGTGTATACACAAATGAAAAAGGTTCCTCATGGTATACAGACTATAGGGGATGAAAGCTAACTTTTAACTATCTAACTCTTGACTCTAAATACCTAAACGTACTTCTGGCAGAGATTTAAAATAGGACAGGATTTTACTACGCGAAAAATATGCCACGGTTTGCTACAGTCAAACAACGATCCCGCCTATTAATAATTTTACTGACTATCTCGCATATTTTTACTGATTATCGATCTCTCTATCAAAATAATCGTTCAATCACTTTACCGGCGATCTAATTAAACTTCTAGTCGAATTACGTAGAAACTGTCATAAAACTGCAAGTCCTTTCTTGTTGGAATTCCAAATCGCTCAACTGCTTCGGTCTTGGCTCGCGACCATTTCGCCAGAACCTCATAAATTGAGCTGAAAAGCGTCCAAATCAGCAACAGCCCATTCTTTTGGACAGTCATGTGGGGACGGTCTTCAGCTTGCGCCAACAGCCCTCCTATACACATACAGATTTGATAACTTTATATTTACTCGCGGTGGTGAAAACCAAAATACATATTCTACCTTATGCGCGGGAAATAACAAGCTCAGAATATCATATCCCGACCGGATATTCATAACAAAAATTTTCTCTCGGGGAACGGACCGATGTACCTTTAAGATGATACCTAATGTTACCCGATGTTACCTAAGCTGAAGTGGTTGGTGACCCAGCAGTTACAACGCCGGCTTTCGTACTGCGGACGTCGTGGTTCGATCCCAGGTGCCGACCATCTTCCTCTTTCACGACACAAGCTTTCAGTAGCTTACTGTGAAAGAGTCAAGGAGTGTATTTGTGTTCACTTTGAGTGAGCACAAATTCATTTATAAAAAAAAATAAAAAAAAGCTTACTAGAAGGTTCTAAATATGAAATTACTAACCAGATTCAAAAATAAACATTAAATAAAGGTCACACCACTGGTATCGGAAAATGGGGTGACCCACGAATGACATATAGCAATTCGCGGCGTGTGCTTGACATGTGACGTGTGAAAACAGCTAGGTACATGCTGCCATACAATAAACCCAATGACACACAGAGATCACAAATATTCAAAACAATGTCGTGACGCATCGGCCATATATATCTGATCGAAAACTACATCAAGCAACTTGCTCATAAGCATGCTTGGCGGGACAACCAAGCAAAAAACAAAATACCACACAAAGAACATCTATCTGTGTCCATACAAATTCTAATAGATAAGCATCTTAAAAATATGGTCACTCACCCAAAATTCAGCATACCTTCAAAACAATAGCACAGAGCACAAAAATAAAATAAAAGCACGTCACATTCATGGAAGTTAAATTATCACGGGGGCTGTCCAATCTGACGTTCCGCCACGCGTCCTCTCCTAATGGTCAGCCAAATTAAACAATAAATAATATAATAATATAAACAGAAGGCTTAATCCAAAACCGAAGATTCTAAGTTTTATCAAACGCGGATTTTATCCCGTATTGATAACAAAACGTTCGGACGTGGAAAGGTACATACAATTGGAATATGCGACGGATATTAAAAATTATTCAAACACTTCAACACAAAATTTAAGAACGTCTCCCATCGGAGCGTAGATCCATTCAATGTGTAAAAATACCAAACGTTCTAATCTGCCATAAACAAACAAGCAACTCTTTCCCACCATCGCATTCTCAAACTTTCAAATATTAAATGACTTAACAATATTTTTAACCTTACATTATTTTTGGGTTTTTTAGACCTAAGGGGACCTTTTGAAACAGAATATGTTGGTTTTGAAAAAAAAATTTCCTCCGTCACCCATCTCCCCATTTTTGGGGCGTTGGGTGTCGGACGGAACATGGTAATTTCCATAGAAAAATTCAAAGGCTGAGAAAAATTTAAGAGAGGAGGTGCCACGCTGGGAGAAAATATTCGAATTAGTGTACTTAAATGGTGAACGTTGTATACGTAAAGGTGATCACAACTAAATCAGCCATCATGATTGATGAAGGTTGTAAGCTCTAATGGTACAAATACTGACATTGAAATAGCACTCATACAAATGTGATGTTTGCAACAGACATTGAACGTGTATTCATAAGAATCGCGTCCACCATGTGGTCTAAAAAGTTGAAAGCATGCGCTAATATTGTTAATTGAATTAGATTATACAATTACAAAGCTACATTAAAAATATAAATTTGAAATTAAAACAAAAATATAATACAAATAAATATATGCAAAAAAATTAAGAGTTTTTAAATGGAACATTAAATAATGCAACAATTAGAGAAATATATATTTCAAGTCAACAGAATAAATAAATTATGGGTGAGAAATTTTGATAATGGTCAACACAGATATCCGGAGTCATTAGAACAAATAAAATCATGATAAAAAATATAAAACAAAAATAAAAAAATCTTGATGGTCGTCAATCATTAAGCAAATTGATAAAAAGACAATTTAAAAAGGTGCATAAACAATGTATCAAGTTATTTCAATAAAAATAAAGATCAAGACATTCACATTAGTTGAATACATATATCTATATTACGTTATGTGCAAGAATTTTGGAAACGATCAATGAAATCAAAACAGGCAGCAATTTAACAAAAGATAAAAAGAAAAGAAAAAAATAGAGGTCAAATCAGCGGTGACTGTTACACTATAAAAAATAACCCCACACAATAGTGTGGGCCTATTTCCTTTTATCCCTTTATTGCTAACGTAATAGTTATATTTTAGTGCTAAATGCTGTTTTAAATACGTATGCAAAATATTTTTCAATTCGAAAGATATCTTCTGTCTCCGAATTGAGCTCAAAGTTTCAATAAATTGTTCAATTTGTCCTATTTTGAAGCAGGTATAAAGAAAGCAAAAATATGTTTAACATAATATTTTTTAAGATTGTATGTCATAAAAATGATGGAATAATTAGTTCTGTATGATATAAAGCATAAAAATACAATTTAAGATAGCAACCAGAGATGTGCAAAATGGGTACCCAAAACCATTTGAAATGCAAAATGGAAATGGGTCAAAACTTTTCCATTTGAAAATGCAAAATGTAAAATGGTTTTTAGAAAAGCATTTCAAATGCAAAATGGAAAATACCTATTTTCAAAATGCATTAAAAATGCAAAATGGTTTTTTAGGTCAAACATGAAAAGAGTAAAACAACAACCTCAATAATAATGAAATAATAATAATAATATAACACTTTTCTATACAAAGGTGTAAGTATAGCCGGCGGAACTTATTGCCTGAGGCAATTTTTTCCAGTCAACCGGTCCCGTCCAATCTGAGACAGGCCAACCCCGGGTAGAAATTTCTAGTGAAAAAACACTTAGAAAAACTCTGACCCGACCGGGAATCGAACCCGGGACCCCGGATCTGAAGTCCACGCTAGTACAACTAGGCTACCGAGGTCGGTGAAATGTTTTATTATTGATGCAAAAAAATATATACAAAAATGAATCATTGAAATAATGTTATACAGACGTGGAATCTCACCATCTTCCCATGTTAATAAAATAACATAACTAAACAAGCAAAATAAATAATTCTCGCAAGAGGCAAACCCCACCTCTTAAATTACAGGCCACAAGGCCTAAATTAAGAAGAAGAAGAAGAAGATATAAAAGTAATGCCTGCCCCGATAAACAGCTACCGATAACCATCGACGGTCACCAGGTCTCCCGGGTGGATAAATTTAAATACCTGGGAACAACCATTACCACCTCTGGTGACCTCGGGGCTGAGCTCCCGATACGTATCGGTATGGCAAGTGGCCCCTTTAACAACATGACCAAGATTTGGAAAGCGTCGGCGTTTAGTGTCGAGACGAAATGTAAACTGTTTGATGCGTGTGTGTTGCCCATTCTCTTGTATGGGTGTGAGTCCTGGCACCTGACCAAGGCCCAGGCACAAAAAGTCTCAGCCTTTGAGCTGAAGTGCCTAAGGAGAATTCTGGGCGTAAGATGGTACCACCGCATCACGAACGACGCTATACGCCGGCGCACACAGCGCCCATCACCTCCACCATTGTGGGGAGGAGATGGACTTGGCTGGGACATGTGTTAAGGATGCCGAATGACAGTTGGCCGAGGAGAGCGCTGTTCTTCCTCTTCTTTCACACTGTGTTCCGCTCCTTCGAAGCAGAGCTGAGGGACATGGACATGGTGTGGGGGGAGGTCATAAACATTGCGCAAGATCGAGCGCAATGGAGAGCTCTTGTTGCCTCCCTATGCCCCTGAGTGGGGTGTAAAAGGGAGAATTGATTGATTGATTGATATAAAAGTAAAACTTATATCAAAATACAAAAAAATAAACCATCGTCCATCATGTACCTTCTTAATTATAAAATATGATGATGAAGTGAAGAAGTTTTTTGGACATCAGCGGTATACTAATCATCTATAAAAATAATTTCATAACAATAAAATTAGTATTTGGCGATTTCAAAGAAATAAATACCTAGGTCAAGGATTAAGATCTAGCTCGGTTGGGAAGTTTGGGCTGCGATATGGGAATTAGAGAATAGACAGATATGAATTTTGTCAAGAGAGAGGTCTCATTATTGGTTATTGCAAATATATGGTTCATACTGACTGTAATAGACTTCGTACACTTTGAAAACTCTACAAAAAAAAAACTGTACAAATGATTGCATCAATTAATGTAAAACCTTAAAACCTAGAATGGACAAAGACAAGAAACTGTGAAATATAATATTTCAAATATTAATGTTAAATGTTTTACAGAATAATACAAATATTACTTCAGTCAAAATAAACAAGCTGTAGATTTTAAATAAAAAAGGTATTATTTTGAAGAAAATTTTTTAAGTATGGAAATAATGAATAAATGAATTATATTTCAAAGAGAATAAACAACTAACAAGTATGCCTGTTCATTTTGACAGAAGATAGTAATGTTCCCACTTAGTGGTTACTGGTTAGACATTTCCGTTTTCATACCAACAGAAACATTTTCTAATGATTTAGGCAAATGAGCTCTAGGAAAAATATTCCATGTTAGATCGCTAAACTAAGCTAATAGGATTCTACGACTGCGTTTCTTTCAGAAAGTTTGATGACCTTAACTTATCTTTATTGTTAATGTTTGTGCACCAAGTTACCTCGCAACTGATCCCGTTACCTATGGAAGTTTAATTTCTTATCCATATATTTATCAGATGATCAAATAATCTGTTATATAAACTGTAATTAGTAAAAGAAAAAGCTATTCGGCTCAAAATACACTATGTAGTAAGAGAATGAACCGCTCGCCGGATATTGAAAGCTCGAATCACCCAAAAACGCGCACCTTTGACCCTTGAAGTACCGAAAGTAAATTTTGAAGCATCTTTTACAAGAACTACGTTATAGACAGACAGCAAAATGTAACAGAAACACCAATCGACAAGTATCCGACGAAGATCTTACGGCATTCATTACATACAATGGCGAAGATGAATAAATACAGTTTCCTGAATTTTCCTTGTCATATCCAAGGAGTTTGACGATCAGTAAAATTGTCAAAGAAGCCTCACCAACTTTACGCAGAAATTTATCAAGAGAAGATTATGTAAAAGCTTAGAAAGCAACGAGTAAAAAAGATATCAAACCCAATTTATCAAAAACAATCACTGCAAAATAACATAATTTCATATACTTACTTTACATAAAAAATATTAAAGTTTTATTTATTATTTTTGTGTAATTCAATAAATAGAAGTATGTACTCGAATTATCTGTGGTATAATAAAATAAAATGAATAAAAAAACAAGGCCGAAATCATTTTTCATGATTATTATAAAATATCAGTTAGTATGGGATATTTTCGTCCCATACAAAACTTCAAGGTCGATTTGGAGACAGAAGATCTTATTTTTTTGTCATGAAATTTTGTAGATAGTTATAATCTACACTACTATTATAAAGAGGAAAGTTTTGATTGATTGTTTGTTTGACGGGAATAGGCTCCGAAACTACTGAACCGATTTGAAAAATTCTTTCACTGTTGGGAATCTACACTCTCCCCGCTGAACATAGGCTATATTTTATTTTCATATAGCCTTTGATCCTTACTAAAACTCCAATAAGGTGCAAAAATTACCTAAAATATTCTTTACATCGCGTACGCTGCGAAAACTATTGAAGATAGAGTAACATAATGTATTACGATTTTGTAGATGAGATCATTATTTACAAAAAATGTCGCGACAGCATATGTCTAACTATTATAGTTATGCCACAATAAGTGTTTATTTATTTGAAAAAAAATAATTGAAACGCCATTTCATAATTTGAGTACTTAACTGTATCTAACAAGAAAAAAACATATTATTTTATTTCAAATTTCAAAAAATATTCTTCGATTGTCATGTAATGAATATAACCAAAGAGACGTAGAAGTTTTTGATATTATTTGCCGAATAAGTATCAAACTTTTTTTTTTTCTAAAGAAGCGTTTCAATGTTAAAAACGCTTAGTGAATATTTTTAAATTCTAACCGTTGGTTGTCGAGGAATATTTTAAGATAGAAGCATAGATGAAGATTCTTCATTTCGGCGTATTTTTGATTCCCTCGCCTGGGAACTATTTCTAGATAGTTGGGTTCTTGATTTTTTGCATGCTTCAAAATATTATATTTTTAATTATTTATAACTACTGAACCGATTTGAAAAATTCTTTCACTTTTGGGAAGCTACACTATCCCCGGTGAACATAGGCAATATTGAATTTTCAAAAATATTTGGGATCCTTACTAAAATTCCATTAATGTAACACAAGGTGTAAAAAAAATACCTAAAATATTCTTTACATCGCGTGCGCTGTGAAAACTATTGATGATAGAATAAAATAATGTAATACAACTTTGTAGAAGAAATAATTATCTACTAAAAGTGTCACGACAACATACGTCTAACTATTATAATAATGCCACAATAAGTGTTGATTTATTAAAAAAAAATATTTGAAATGCGGCAGAGATATAGGCGTCACTGGGGTACGAGCCGGATGGGAGGGGACCATTAGAATGCTACATTATTCCAGATTAACATAGCCTATAGAATATTTTGATAAAGTTAGGGATCTATAAAGATCATAAGAAAACTGAATTATTTTTTTTTAAATACCTATGTACCTACCCGTGCGAAGCAGGGACAGACTGCTAGTACATCATAAGGCAACAAATTATCACTATTACATTAAGATTAGAAGCACTTTTTTAACTTCCATACTAGAACGGCCCAGCCTACCACACAACCACCCCTTTACTCTATTCAGAAAAGAATTATAACTCCTAAGATGTCTCAGATTTATAGGAATGGAGTTATATATTTTTGGAGCTATATAAATAGCATTTCTCTGACCAAATCTGGGGAGCCTATATTCGCTACCCAGTCTTATACTCGCTCTACAGATGGCCGTTGTAGTGATTCCATTTGGGTTTTTCCTTATAAACTTAATACATTGGAGAAGGAATAACCTTCGAAGATCGTACAACTCTGACAACCGAAACAACTCATCAGTGCTAAGTTTCATGGGTTTTTTTATACATAATCTTTATAATCATCCTCTGCGTTCGGCTCAATGGAAGTAGATGAGCGTCGTAAGACCCTCCCCAATAAACCATTCCATAGGTAAGTAGGGTCTGAGTCAAACTAAAGTAGACCATGCGTGTCACCTCCAGTCTCACAACATCTGCTTGTCTCTTAAATACAAACATATGATTTCTAGGTCTCTTAGTAACATGGTCAATTTGCCTATCCCATTTGAGGCGCGAATCAATGTAAACTTCGAGATACCTACTTTGTACATTCGGCGCCCTTGACCAACATACATTCCTGACACTTGTGCAAGTGTCGCTGAGGAATCTCAATGGTAAAATATTGGCTTTCTCCGGGGCTCTCCTCTTCGTTATGTAGAATGGTACGTATAGGGTCTTATCCAGGTTAAGAGTGAGCAGGTTGCCCTTCAACCAACTACTCACAGTTCGCAAACAGTTGGATGCATTTCGGTTCGTCTCTTCCCATGTACTGTAATGGAAAAGATGTATTCTTTTCTTCTCTCGAATATATGGGATGAAACAGTGGTGTCCTCTCAGGAACAAACAGGAACCAATCTTTTAACGAGATAACCTCTTATTTGTCACTTACCTTTGAACCAGGAGCCTTTTCCTTTGAACATCTCAGGGAATTTGGGCGCTTTAGAACTCTGTAGTAAGTGGTTGGAAGGAGACTGGTTCTCTTTTGGTAAGAATTCTTTGCCGGGTAGCTCATAGGTAAAACATAACTCAATGATATCTCAGGGTACATGGGAAGATGAGAAATTGCTGGCGAGACACCGTTCCTCGAAGATTCACGACACACAGGTATATTAGTTTATTGAAGAAAACCCATTTGTATCTGATGTGTATTATTGTTTAGAACTGTATAATATGTATGAATTTGATGTGACAATGATTGAATAAATAAATAAAAGTAGCCACGGTTGAAAGAATAATTTATCTCAATAAATAACATTTTTTCATTAAGTCCAATAATCAGTCTAACTCTTTTGAAGGTTCACAAAAATTGATATTAAAGTCGCCACACACTATGAGATACCTACTTGTCATCTTTTGTCATTATCTTAGAAATTACAGTTTCTAACAGATTGATAAAATACGTCCAAATAACCACATAGTGATCTGTATAGTAATTGATAAAAAGTTGAAAAAATTGGTTAGAAATGATATTATAAATATAATATTTAAGTTAGTATGGGACGGATCACCTGCGACGCGCCAATGCCATCGCGGTAGTTATTATTATTATTGATAATGGGCGAGCAGCTTACAGCTGATGTGCCCATATCAGGCTTGCACAATTAATTATGTCCCAAATATTGGTCCAGTTTGTTTTTAAAAACATTTACACTTGAGGCTTCAACAACTTCACCAGGGAGACCGTTCCACACCTCAACCACACGATTGGCAACGAAATGTTTACCCGGATTGGAGTAGAACTTAGTTCGACTGAGCTTGAGGTGATGTCCTCTCAGATGTGTGTTGGGATTCCTTGTAAACATATTACCAAGGCTGGGCAGGTGGTAATGCCCCTTCAGGATCTTATACATGTCTATAAGGTCACCCCTGTCTCTTCTCACTTTAAGTGTGGTCAATCCAAGTGCCAGCAACCTCTCCTCATACTCCATGTTCCGCAGCACAGTGGGAATCTTTGTCGCTCACCTTTGTACTCACTCCAGAAGATCAGTATCTTTAACAAAGTATGGTGACCACACTTGGAACCCATACTCTAACAAAGGAAGCACATATGACTTGTATATCTTCAGGAACATCTCAATGTTGATCTGGCTGAAGGTCTTCCTGATTAGGAACAACACCGAGTTGGCCTTCTTAACAATTTTACCAATCCCTCTCATTCTTGCAAACGTAATTGGTGCTCTTACAGTAATCCATCCCACTAACTCCAATTTTCATACTAAGTCAACATCGGGAACATAGAGGTAGACTGTCTGCGCGCGCATATTATGTACATATGAACGGGCCGCCTTGGGTTACAAACACAGGACAACGTCCGTCGGGAAAGCTAGTATTATTACAAAACAAAGTCGTTTCTTCTATGACAGAATAGGTACTCGGACTCCCGACACCGTTGCCTACTTCCAGGAATGTCGGCAAAATAGCTGCGTTCAATGCACTGCCACTAGAGGCACATTAACCCGCTTTGTTATTATACCGCTTACGGCAAACTACACACTCCCAAAAAATAGATTCTGTAACAATTTGTCCTTGAAATATCGGGAGATAAAAATATGTTTTTTTGGTTAACAAGAAATTATATTATGGTCTAAGTGACAAGTAGGCACAAAATTGACAAGTAACAAAATGAGCGGCGATTGTTCTGGCTTCAACAGGCGGTGACCGTAACAGAAACGATGTTACGCTCTTGGCAACGGTTGTCGCAAGCAAGAAGTGTTAGGCAGAAAAGTTAGGTGGGAATCCGACCAAAAACTCTCTGGTTAACACTTTAGGTGTTCGGACTGTGAGAGCCAAATGAACACTGCTGATTCAGTGATTGTGTAGGTCCTTATACTCTAGTGGGGCCTCCCCACTCTTCTAATAGGTCCTGGCGTATCCTTTGGGGTGAGACATCTATTGAGGATTTTCGTAAGCTCGAGGCAGGTAACTGCTTTACCAGCCTAGATGACACATGGGGTAGGGGAAAAGTTATGTATGCTACAATACCTATTCAGAATTAAATTAGTTGTTCACAATCGTATATTCCGATGCAGACCATGTACATTGACATTATTCTCCTATCAAAAAGCAGTGCCCCCAAATGCCTTTCCAACATCATATAAGATACGTTGTATATTGAAGTATTGAGTCTGATGTTTCTCGTTAGCTGTAACCGTTTCTTATGGCTCCCAAGTGCACAAATAATAATAAAAAAATGTAGGAAATGCTAACACGGGACCGCCCCTGGAGATTGAAGTAACGCTACTGACTGTTGACTCTGAAATTCAATTAAGTAGAGTTCCGATGTGCGTTTTGTCGAGCAGTAAATTTACGCTAATGGAGTTTAAACTGTTCTATACCGCCTCTGTACCGCTTCACTCATACGACATAATCACCCTTTAAATTAATGACAGCAATAATAGTTAAAATTAAGCTACCTATTTTTGATTATAGTAAATAATCATTTTTCAACTTTTTCTTATTCGTCATGTTGCTCAGGTCTGAGGGTCATGACCATTATTCTTTTTAAAGCACCCTTGACTAGAGATGGGCATTATAACGACAGCTGACAAAAATAATAGATAAATAAAAATAACGCATCTAACGTTATTTTTATTTAACGATATTTATAAATAATAGTTGAATAAAAATAATAGTCAGGGTAATAATAGCCTACCCCTATTATGTATATGTCAGGTAATATTAATCGAATGAAGTAGGAATATGTATGAAACTGAGAAAAGGACCAAATTTTGGAAAAGACCTTTTTTTTTAGGAAAAGTTAAGTTTCCAGATACCAAATTTTGGAAACGACCTTTTTGTTTTTGTTTTAGGAAGAAGTTAAGTTTCCAGATAGCAAATGTTTAAAATAGCTTTCAGCTTTTAATATTAACGTTATTTTCAATTAACGAAATGGCTATAAAGTTTTTGAATTTAAGCCGTTAGTCCCATCCCTTGACTATATCCATCCGGATCTCTCTGCACTGTGCCCTTCGCATTGCTTCCACAACAGTCATCTCCGCTTTGACTGAGTTTCCTAGGTTGTTTACCAATATTTTCGCAGAATTTCTATTAATCTGTCAATTTCATATCTCAATAGAGCATCAATGCGTCGTTATTGTTGTTATTTTATTTAGGTATTTATTATGGTTTATAAATCAGTAAACGAAATCTGTAATAAATATCTAATATTCTTCCCGTTTTGCCATGGTTTTCATCCTAATTTAACATTTTCTGTCCACAGTGTCACCGTTTAAAAATGTTCATCAATTGTGACAGATAAAGCGCCACGAAATTTTCTATGAACTCCGGTGGTAAAAGATTGAACTACGCTAAAGTCGACTTTAAATGCCAATAAAGGGACTTTAACGTATAGTTGACTTTAAGTGTGATTCGGTTGTTATGGAACGCGTTATTTTTTAAAGGAAACGTAAAGTCTCCTTTTATTTTTTTATAAAACCGGCTGTTACTGTCTCCACACTGATCGTTGTCTCGTGGGCACTAAACGTCAACGCTATGAATAGAGTAGAAGCCTTCGAAATGTGGATATATCGTGGACCAAGCTAGTTACAAATTTAGACATTAAGACACGTAAGATCTAATGTCTGGGTCATTTTTTTAAAGACTTTGATCACAATTACATTGATCAGTCATCCTCAAGTCATATCATTTATGGTTATTGTTACTGCGTCGAATATGTCAAACGATCGTATTAGCAGAGCGGGATATCTGCTTGTATATCGTAAAAAAGCGACATAATATTTAGGAAATTTGTCTCGAATGCGTATATTAGTAGATATATTGTAAATCAACAGAAAATTTAAAAACATGTAAGTAAGTAACATAGGTAGTTCTGTTCTTTTTATTAGGAAAAACAAATTACGTACAATTTTCTGAAATACATGGAATGAAATCACAGAAGTTTTATTGTGTTGAGAAATTACATATTGCTCAGGGGAGCTACTTTCAAACTAGTTGTTGTAGTAGACTCGTATAACAAGATGGCCGAAAAAAAAACAAGATGGTGAAAGTGAAGGACACGGATGAAATCTTTTCTTTTGTCTTACCATGGAACTATGGAAATGTATACGTAAGTAATTACCAAAGTTTAGTTATATTATGTACCTACCTAGTTATTGTGTCATTTTTCTGTTTACTTTGTACAGAATCAGAACTATTTGTTTACTTTGTACAGAATCAGAACTATTTGTTTACTTTGTATAGAATCAGAACTATTTGATGCAATATGTAGCGTTCATTCGCCGTGGGGTTGCCGGCTAAGAAAAGCACATCTGTTCTTTTTTCTGGTTTTTAGAGCATCCTGTAAGAGGCAGGAAATCGAAAAATCAGATCGAGACCGTGAAGTTGACCACCTCACGTCCTTAAACCTCAACCGGTCAGAAAAGGCACAATGAACCTCGGACGCCTTCGAGCGCAATGGAGAGCTCTTGATGCCTCCCTTTGCTCCTGAGTGGGGTTCAGGCATCCCGCATTGTTGGTTTGGGGAGGATCCGCGGCGGGCTTGATTTGTGTGGGGCTTTCTTGGCTTTTCCGTTTGTGTTGGCTTTTCCGTTTGATTGCTTTGATCGAGCTAGGGGGTCGGTTTCGTGTGTGTCGGGTTTGCTGCGGATTGTTCTCCTCCGAGCTGGCTTGCGTTATGCGGGGGGCCATAAAGGGAGTATGTGTATCTGTGTAGCGTTCATTAACCACGTTCGCCGTTTAGAAGGTCTGTGAGAATTGGAGGCATTTTTGGTGGCACACAAATGTATTACGAATCTTCGTAACAATAGATATTGACAACTATCAAAATATGACGTATCTTCAAATTTCTATGCGATGGATAGGTATATTTTTGACAGTTTATTGTCCCGATGGTTTCGCTAAAATTTATATTTCGCAGACTGATTGAAGTGAATAATATATTATTATATGCAGGTGATTTCACGCGAATGATTTCCAAATGTCAAAATTCTCGTAATAGCACTCAATTCAAAAGAATATAATTCATTTTATCGTGAAAATAAGAGCACTTTAATAATATTCTTAGGTACGTACTGATTTTTTTTTTATATTTGTTTTGAAGAGAGGTATTTG
The DNA here is from genome assembly GCA_963576905.1 of Mystacides longicornis. Taxonomy (NCBI): domain Eukaryota; kingdom Metazoa; phylum Arthropoda; class Insecta; order Trichoptera; family Leptoceridae; genus Mystacides; species Mystacides longicornis. Next base: position 5,616,879 of record OY756430.1, read on the forward strand.
ATCGAAATGCGGGTCATTTCAGAGTAATTATTAGGTATAATTTTAGCGGAACCGTCAGTAAAATCACCGAGTACAAATATTATTAGAGAAGTTTATGGATGCGCAGAACCGAAAATTGGTTCCTTTATTCAACAGTCACGTGACTGAAGATAAATTATCAATAATAATTCATTTTATACTCACCCCCAAGCACAATAATTGTGAATTATTCAACACGACAAAACCCATAGGTAGGTACTTCCTTTAACTCATGATTAAAACACAATTCCTCTGTGTTAACGCTAAAATAATACAAATAAAAATCACATGTCACAAACCGCTACCAACAAATGTCACAGTTTATGAGTTTCACAGCAGTCACGTGATACTTGTTGGGACCATGCGCCCAGTGGCACATTATTTATCTACTATTATTTTTTTTCAAAGGTTAAAATACAATTTAGGGGATTCTAAGTTTTAGCAGAATATCTATAGAATCTGGGTGCATATTACATATCTACTCGTATATAATTAGGTATATTATGACTCGATAATATTAAAGTTTTTGTTAAATACGGTTTTCGAGCATTCTGTTCATGATGCTAGCCGCGCCTGCTGTAAGGTGAATCGTGCACTCTCTAGGGATTTGTTATTCATACCATCAATTTTTGAAGGTGTGTCCCATTTTTATATAATTAGATAAGCATAAAATATTACTAGCAGCCATAGAAAAGTATAATTAAATTATTATTGTTTGATTATCAGTTCTATCACGTTGGGAAAGTGCGAACAATTTGACATTTATTTCCATAGCAAGGTGATGTATTGATACAAATGAACAATATTTCTCGCGGAAATGTGTTATTATAAATTGTTATGGTTTTTGTCATCAATAAACCAATCAATCGAATCTCCCATTACAACACACGTAGGGGCATAGGGAGGCAACAAGAATTCTCCATCGCGAAGGTTTCTTTCAGGTAGGATTAGGGTATTTCATTGAAATGAAAATACGAGTTACGGATGAACTTAGCAATTATTATAACAAAACAACTAGTGGTCGCTCTGTGGTCAAAATTGACCGTAAATTTCACTATTATTTATCAGCGCTTTTTTTTAATTTTCTTTCTAAAACAATGACATGGATACATACATAGGTATGTGTGTGAGTGTCAAATACATAACATTACAGTAGTGTTTGTAATATTATTTTTTTAATTGATTTAATGTATTTTTTATGCATAATTTAAAAGAATAATAGCATTTGCCACTTCTTACCTATATTATAGTCTATAAGTGTGCTAAATTTTATACTACTCTGTCCTCGCGAATTTCGTAAAAAGGGGTAAAAAGTTTTTACTTCACGTATTAATCTATAATAATAAAGGAAAGTGCCTGACTGACTGACTGATTGACTGACTGATTGATTGACTGACTGATTGACTGACTGACTCATCAACGCACAGCCCAAACGGCTAATCGTAGAGAAGTGAAATTTGGAAATCAGGTAGGTCTCAATACAAAACCTTCCACTAAGAAAGGATTTTTGGAAATTCCACCCCTAAGGGGGTGAAAAATAGGGTTGAATGTTTTTCAAAGTATGCGAATATCTCGGAAACTAGACATGGTACGAACTTGAGATTTGGCATATGAATTCTTCTATAGAAATGAGTGTTAGCGTATTTGGCAATTTTTCCAAAATTTGACTAAAAGGGACGAAAAAGGGCACATATAAAAAGGGATGATTTTTAAGTGCCTCCTAAAAAGTTTAAAACTGGTTTTATCGAAATTTCAAAAAAATGATTTCTTCAGAAAGAGTCAAATTATACTATTTCGTTTTCAAAAGATATCATTAATTAGAGGGTAGGGGGTGAGGGGCACTTTTCCAACGTGTATGTGTGTGTATCCGTCCCCTCTTTGTAACTTTTGATTCGCTTGATGCACAGATCCTAAAATTTCAGAAACTATTGAATATTTTAAGCATACAAAATTTGTATACTCAGAATTTTGAATTTTTTTTTCAGTCAGGGGTTATCAACCTTTGAATTTTATTTAATTTTTCCATATATCTCGAAAACCATAAAATCTAGAACCCTAAAATTGTGTATGTATATAGAAAAATGCAATATCTAAAATATAATTTAATGAAAAAGTTCCAGGATTTCTCAAACTTTTTTTATAAAGAAAAATATTTTTTTTATGACAAATTTACGAGTTTCAGTGCCTATATTTCAGAATTTTATAAAAATATCGAAAAACGCCGAAACGCTACAACTAGATAATTTATTTTTCTATAAAAAATACATACATCATAGCAGTACATCTCAAACTTTTCTTAACAATTTTTGTAAAAATTTAATTTATTGACGACATCGTTTCATACAATAAACATACATACACCGCGAGGTGGTCCGGTGCAGCGTGTATGAATAATAATATATACGTAGGTAGGTATACCCAACCCAACCTACTTTCTCCAATACACGTGACGAAACTATTGCGTAATCAATATAAATAAAGGAGTCCGTTCGTATGTAACGTCCTTTATAGACGGCTAAACTAGGGATACCAGAAGTAAAGTAATACCCTCTATAGCGAGTCATAATACCAGTGGACGTTTAAGGCTATGAATATTTGGAAAATGTTATTTATCGATAAAAATATTAGATTTTTTCATAAATCTCCCATACATATTAAGATTTTCATCCCGCCATTTTGTCAGAATCAGGTATCTTGAAACTGTATTTAAATCTCATTTAGTTACACCGTCGCTACTCATGTACGGTTTTGTTTTCATCTACAGAGTATGGACCTTCTTTTTATTTCAAAACATTTTACTCTGTAGAAGGAAAAACGTTGAAACAAAGTAAAACAATTTAGCTTATTTTACTTATGAAATGTCATCATATACCTCCATATTGTGAAAATTTAGGGTTGCCGTTTTAAAAAAAACCTGTGGAATGTAATAATAAGGTCTGCATGAATATGTAGGTAGGTATTAATATTGAAATGCATTGAAGTAGTTAACTACAAAGAGTATGATTGAGTAGTTTCAGCGTGATGTAGTAACGCATGAAAATAACAACAACATTTCATATTTATAATAATTAGAAGATAATATATAAGTAATAAATCAATTCTTCCTAAGCAGGAATAGCTTTATCATTCTGTTGATAAGTAGAATAATTCTCAGAAGATCAACGCTTTAATGGTAGAATGATCTCTGTGGGCTCCGTTGAAACCAGATTGAAAATGTCAAAGTTTGGACGATAATGGCTTGGAGAATATTCTTTTAGGTGGCATTTTGTGGTCTTCATAATTCAACCTAAAATAAATAAATAACATCAGAATACAATTTTTATAATGATTATGTATGCATGTTTAAGGGGGGAATATTATTTACTTTAATGGAAATTTATCATTTCATTAAAGACCACAGTTAATATACAAATGTGTAAGTGAAATGAATGATTCATTTAAATTACTATAATAATTATTATTATAAGTATTTAACCTCATATTAAACATTTTTCCTGAAGGTATACTGTATAATGTTTGCAATAAGTATATTGTTATAAAATAAGTCTTTAATAAACATAAACACGAATTATATGTGAATATTATAAGTGAATTTAAGCAAAAATAGTCATGCATTAAGTTAAGTACCTACCTACCTAATAAAAATAAAATGAAACACAAACATTAATTGAATTTTGAATAAGGAACAATATTTTGACGTTTATAAAAAGCTTCGCGTTGACAGTGACAAACAGCTCTGCTGCTAAGGTGAAATCATTGCCATCTTCTGTCCGTTGCAAAAAAAAATCGAAAACGTACCTAATGATGGTGTTTTTAAAATACTATTTTTATATTAAGTGTGTATAATGAAATGCAAATATACCAACACCTATTTTTTATGATATTTCGGATAATTTAAATAATTTAAAAACTATTCGAAACATATTCGAAATATCATGTTTGCAAAACACTTTCATCTATTGAATATATCTTTGGTTGCACACCACCATAGACATAATATTTATTTCTATCTGTCAAAATACTCAAAATAATAATACTATTAAAAATGTCAGTAGAATATACTGTTATAATATTATTATAATAATATTTATAATGTGGTTTACAAACGAAGTGGTAAGTGACAGTACTTATTTCAATTTACGACGTTAGCCATTTACATGTTAATTGTGTTTTCTAATTTTTTACAGAATGTTAGTGTTTACCAATGATGACAAATCAAGGATTTATCACTGCAAAAGATTAATTTGTGAAATAGAAAAGGGGTGATACACCAATTTCATCACCCCTAAAGGTTATTTTATTTTATATGATTCACTGAATAAACAAACATAAATGAAAATAAACAAAAAAAAACTGTCAGTTCTACTTTGAGTATGTTTGGTCAAAAAGTCAAAACGTTTTCGGACAACCGTCCATCTTCAGGAACCTTAACAATACAATATAAAACGTTTTAACCAAATCTACATACTCATGTAGAACTGACAAAAGTTTTAGTTAATTTTAATTTATTATGTTTGTTTATTAATATGTTCTACAGATTTACTTATGACAAAAATTTTTAAGATTCACTGAATGTTGTCATTTGATTTGAACTTTAAATTGCAATTTATTGTTTTCATCCAAGTTAAACAAATACCAATTTAAAAAGTGAAAAATCTGTCACTGTCTTGCATTGATTCGTTAAATTTTACCAGTCTTCAAAATCCAACCAAAAAAGATGTGTTGCTTTGTGTAATTTTTAGGAATTCTATGTTTATTTTAATTGAATCATATTTCGTTACAGTATTTATGTGTCATTGTGCATCGGTTTAAATAAGAGTCCTTGAACTGTTGCCGATGAAAAAGTTGGATGATCAAAGAGGTCCCGGTCGAAGGCGACTTGAATGCGCAATGTAAGAGATTGTACCTACTGGAATAAGAATAGCAGAGGAGTTAAAGTAGAGCTTGCCAAGGTCATGGAGAACCGTTACGGCACAAGAAGAGAACTGGTGTGTTAATCCCAACAGCTTCTTTTTCAATCACTCATTTTAATAATAATATCAACTAAATATTCATCCATTTAAAGAAATTTTATCTTTTTTACCTAATTTATATTACTGAATTCTTATATTAATAGATATATAATCAGCTATAAACAGCACACACTGTACGCTTCTTCGTTAAATCTTTCAATATGTAATTGCATATAATTAGCTATAGTATTTCACAATCCTGCATTTTACATTGTAAATTTAAAAGAAATTGCATTTGGCGATCGACTACAAACAAATTCTTTGACAATGTAGAGTAGGAAGAAAATTAACTGTCCACTTTTTATATTTTTATATAAATGTCTTTTTTTGGTTTAAATAATTGTTTAGGCAGTTAATTTTTTCGCACTATAATTAACGAAATCTTCGTTTGTAGTGGAACGTCAATTTGAATTTGTCTGCGGGGGCTGTTGTCTCATTGTATTTTGGTTGTCTCTTTGATTTTTAGTTAAGAAGTGGACAAAATTAGTGCACTTTTTCAAAGAATGATTTAGAATATTATTAAACTATGTATATTTTTTGCATTTTATGCATCGTCACTGTTGAAGTATGGTAAACTCTAATGTATATCTGACATTTAAATATAACATAAGTACTTCTAATAGCTTCTAAGAAAATTGTTGCTTTGAAGGATATGGATTCTGTTAATTTCTTTAAAAATAATATCATTTTGCAAATGGATCACATGGTATCATATACCTATGTTATAATTATTTTTTTATTTTTTTTTAAAGATACAACAGCTTTAACAATAAGTATATCACATAAAAAAAACAATTTTAGTTTTACAGCGCCAATTAAATGTCATATTTTTATTAGATCATAATATTATAATGATAAAATTATGCTTCAGTTGTTCATATTTATGAATTCCTTTTTTAGCTTATATTTTGTGTTACATTCTAAATATGAACATATCTGACCCCCGCTGCGAATGTGGCGCCCCTGTCCAGACCCTCGACCACATAATCACTGAGTGTCCAATACATAGGTTCGATGGAACATTGGATGAACTTTTTTATCTTCAGACGACTGAAGCCAAGGATTGGCTTCGGGATAAAAATTCTATTTTATGATTTTAAATTTTATAATTTTATGATTTGACATTTTTAAGTTCTTTTTATTTTATGAAATTTTTTATTAAAACGACATTGACACCATACGCATATATATATATGAACAGTTCAAATGAAAATAATTAATATTTGAGTATAAACATTTAAATATTCACCAATTAAAAGAAATATCCTTATATTATTGTTATCATTTTTTTCAACTCCACACATTAGCTTAAAGTTGCATAAAACATTTTTTTACAAAATGTTCATATTGTTTTATTTTCCTGTCTCCTCCAGCTTGCTATGTCCTTGGATTCTTTTAGATACCCATTAAGATGGCATTATCTGAACATGCCTTGCCCAATTTACTTTGGGCTTTATTGTTTTTTTTTTTTAATGAATCTGTACTCACTCGAAGTGAACACAAATACACTTTTGGAAATCTTTGACACTAACCAAAGGGTTGTGTCGTGAAAGCAGAAATGGTTGGCGCGGCTGGGATTCAAACCTATGACCTCCAACATGCTGTGCACATGAATGCCGGCGATTGATCCTACTAGACTACCGACCACTTCGTGGTAATATAAGTGAAATTAACAGTTTCATTTAAAAACAAATGAAATTAACCAACAATATACCTTGCCCTTCTGAGCTTGCCCAATCTAGCATAATCAGAGATTGTAATGCTCATGGTTAAACCGTATTCTCCAGGATTCTCTATCTTTTATGGGCTCCAAAATCATTGCCCGTTCTTCGTACTCATATGTCATAACTGTTATAATAGTTTTATAGAGGTTGATCTTTGTTTTTCTATGGACACTTCTTGACTTGAGCACAGACAGTAGAGTAGAGAAGAATGCTTTGTTTCCTGTTCTATTCTTCGGTTGATTTCTATACGTCCCAACTCCTTTGCTGCTATTTCCAAGGCGTCAAAGACCTCTTATGGATATCAGGGATCTTCCTACTATATTGAGATTATATCCAACGATTTGGCTACTTTGTAAATAACTATTAGTCTTTGTATTTTCGTGGTATGATTTATGCACCACATATTCCAAGAATAAGCTGAAGAGTGTGAGGACCAGTCTGCCGCCTTGCTTGAGTACCTGGCCATCCGCGCCGATTTTATATTTTGTCATACACATAGGTGCCCTAATCAAACTTAACTTAAAGTATTCTTCTTCTTCTCAGCCTATATCAGTCCACTCCTGGACATAGGCCTCCTCCAGACTCTTCCATGTCCCCCGATCCTGTGCAACCTGCATTGAAGTATTATGGTCATAAATTCACGATTCCTGTGCAAGCCACGGGTACTTAAGCTAGTCTATAATAATAATATAGTTTTGAACTAGCCGACCCGTCAAACTTCGTCCCGCCTTGGAATATAAATAATATGTTCGAGATTTTATGCATAACTTTAAGTTGATTTCAGTTTAAAGTTATTTAACACAGACGACGACGTGGTCCTTATATTATTGAACTTGAATTAGTATAATGATACAATTCATTATTACCTTTTTAACTACTGTAACCGCTGCATCTGTTATAAAACATATCATTTTATTATTTACTATCAGCATTCCGTGAATCGTATCATTCATCAAACAACTGATTCCTGTCAAACGCCTGATTTAATTTCAAAATTAGAAAAAATCTAATAATAATATGGAATTTTATTTTTATTCGTGCAACTTTTTTCTTTCATAAGACCCTTCAGACAAAAGCAAACACGACAAAAAATGGGCGATATAAGTTCAGCTATTCTCATAGGGTAAGAAACACGTAGAATGCCGATTCTGACAAGCGCCAACCGGCGCAAAGAATGTTACTATGCATTTGAATGGGGAAACCCACAGAAAAAGCAGGAACCCGCTTTCCGACATGCCCATTTAAATGCATGGAAACCATAGACAACAATCTTTGAGCTGGTCGGCGCGGATCGTAATCGGCTTTCAACGTGTTCTTACCCATACGAAGACCGCGCAAATTAGCGTTCCATTTTTATATATGTAAGAGATCCACGAAATTCACTTTCCGTGAATTCAGACAAACACTTTAGTACCTACTTCAATATATTTTTCGTACCATGCATCCTGTACAGCGATTCTGAATTGTTTTTTTTTACGATCGACATTAAAATCATTATGTAGGTACCTACCTATTTTAGTAATTTATTATCTCTACTAAAATAATTTACGGTAAGTTCACGAAAAGAATCTGGATTGTATTGCAATTCTTTATGTCTTGATCTGTCAAAATATTTGAAGCCATTTCATAAAAACACTAGCAAAAAAAAAAAACTATGTGAGTAATCTTGCTTTGAATTTATTGCGTAAACCATGAATAGCAAGTTGATATAATATTATGTTGAAAAAAGGTAAATAGTATTATGAAGTCAATAGGTAAATTATTTTATATCAAATGTAGTAAAAGTGCAAAATATTAAATTTTAAAATTATCTACAAAATCCTCACATCATTTTAGGATAGATCGTAAATAATTGTTTTGAAAACACTGGAAAGTCAATGACCATATCATTTCGTCACTGTATAGTGCGAAAAAATTAACTGTCCACTGGAACATATAAAAAATAGAGACGAAAGGGATAGCAGTTAGCCGGATATTATGACCTCCTCACACACCATTTCCAGATCCCTCAGCTCTGCTTCGAAGGAGCAGAACACGAGGAAGACCCTCTCGGTATGAGAAGATCTTCTTTGTCTTCGGAACCCTTGCGGGAGGAAGAAAAGCGCTCCCCTTAAAATATCGGTGTTTTTATTTTCAAAAATTTATACAATTCGTAGAATGCTAAAGAAGTCCTTACTAGAGCCCGGCCAGTGCGTAAATTACCATGGGTACAACGCATGAATTACGCTTACGTAGGCGGTATAAACAAATCGGACTGACTCCGTTGCCGGAACGTTATTGTTCCAAAAATCGCGGAAACTATCTGCATCTTCAGCCAGGATGATATATGACGAAACGTCGTTTTATTAAACTTCCCTTACTTACGAAGACCAGCAAAGCTGCTGTTTTCCTCTATATAGTCTAATAGTCTATATAACGAAATATTATATAGAATTACTCTCCATAATTTACCTTATGCTTGATAATCAATTTTCTAAGTTGTAGAATTTATTTTGTGATTATAAGGTGTATTTCTTAAGTGATACTTTAATAAACAAATCAATGAGTTATCCAAACATGTCTCTTTTTACTATTCGGTATCCGGATATTATTTACGCCGCCGGATAGACCGGATATCGGATAGTTGCCGATATCCGTTTCATTTAATAAAAAATATAAACAGTGGACAGTTAATTTTCTTCCTACTCTACATTGTCGAAAATTCGTTTAAAGTCGAACGCCAATTACTTATACCATTAGAATACTGAGGTTGACCACCTCACTTCCTTTAAACTCAACCGGTTAGAAAAGGCACAATGAGCCTCGGACGACTTCGAGCGCAATGGAGAGTTCTTTATGCCTAACCTATTCTCCTGAGTGGGTCCAAGGCCTCTCGTATTATGGGGTGGTTTGGGGGGAACCGCCACGGGCTTGATTTGTGTGCGGCTGGCTTTTTGGCAATCGGGCTAGGGTTTGGCTTTGTGCGGATCGGGTTTGCTGCGCTTTAGTTTCCTCCGGGCTGGCTTGCGGTGAGCGGGGGGGCTTAAAAGGGAGAATATTACGTTATTATAAAAATGGAGACCTACTTTACGTGGTCATCGCATCACGCCTGGAGGCCAAGTCGAAATCTTAACGACAGCTCCAACGTTAACAATTTGTTGTTATTTCCATAGAGATAACGTAAAAACTGTTGTTCAACGTGCGTTAAACAATGCTGTTCCAAATTCCGAGTCAAAAAAATAATTCTGTCAGTTATTCAAAATTAACGTTAAACGTTACCTCAAAATTTTTGGAAGTATTATGACGCTGCTATTATATTGAAGACGAAACGCATTTTTTTTTGTTTGGAAACCATTTTCAATTTGGTAAACGTTAACGTTCGGAACGTTAACAGTTTTCACGTTTAACGTTATTTATTTCGACCTGAACGGCTGGACCGATATCGTTTATTCTTTTTATGTCGTGTTTGCTCAGGATAAGATATTTATGAACTAAATTTCGAACCTACGACCAGACAAACAACAACTAATCAAAGATATAAATTGATATGTTAAAAAAAACGTCTGTAGCTTGAAAAATGCCCAAAGCAGATAGAAATAAGTGTTTTAAAGATCACTAATTTCATTGCTTTTCGAGACCTGAATATTTTTTTATTCATATCCAGCAATATAAAAATTGATTTCAAATAACGTCATTTGATGGCATAAAAGTTATTCGAGTTATTTTTTGGGATTCTCATAGAACAATGTCAGTCAAGTTAGCGAAATTTTTAAGTTCGCGGGCTGATTCTATTTGTATAAGAAGCACATATTTTTTAAATACAGATTAATAACGACAAATATAAATAAAAATATAGTAATTTAATGGAAATTTTAGAATATATATATAAAAAAAAATTTTGAGGATGTTTCTTATTATTATTAATTTTGATGCGAATATAATTAATTCTGCATTGTTTAGGAAGAGAAAGCAAATAAATACAGTAACACGTGAGCGAAGCCACGGGTAACTAGCTAGTACATAGATATATTATTATTATATAGGGTGTAGCTTTCCATAATATTATAATTCTTCCTGGAATTGGTGACACTAATGGCCTTCATATATTCACGTAAAAATGTTCATTATCATTTTATTTTATCTACCTACGTTTTGTTTGAATATATTCGCGTGTTAGCAGGGGCGTAGCTACCGACGTATCAATGATTCGGGGCTGCCGGGTGACAGGGCCCACGAAAGTGTAACAACATTAAACGCAACCAAAAAGAATTATCGAAATTGGTCCAACCATTCACGTGTGATGCGATGACCACGGAAAATAGGGGTTCATTTTAATAGAAGTAAGTACATTGATTAAGGCCTTCGAGAAAAAAATATAATACTAGAGAAATAATGTGCTTACACTGAGTACAAATATAACTAGAGAACTTTATTGGATGCGCAGAACCGAAAATTGGTTCCTTTATTCAACAGTCACGTGACTGGAGATAAATCAACAATAATTATTTATATTACTTTTCATCCACAAGCAGAAGATAGCACAACAAAACCCATATGTACATACTTTAACTAATTATAATAATAATAATAAATAAAAAATCAATTTTAATAGTAATTCATATTCGTTTTATATAAAATTATATCAAAAATATATTTTTAATGGTTTATTAACGTTTGTACTATAAATTTGGTGAATATCTTTTATTATAAGAGCATAAAATGGATTTTTAAGTGTAGTATATTGATTAACATGACAACCGGCTGAAAACAAGAAATTTTTCATAATAGCAACCAAAAAAACAACAAGAAAATAAATATAAATCAAGATTAATTTGGCATGTGCATAATGTTTACAGTATTTGAAGAAATCAATTTATGACAACCGGCTGACAACAAGAAAACCGAAAAAACAACAAGAAATATACCTAAATCAAGGTTAATTTGGCATTTTCATAATGTTTAAGTACAGTATTTGAAGAAATCTCAGATATATCAGCTGTTGCAATAATAATCATGTATCTTGTTTCGTTGGGTCATTTTGAAAGCATTGAACAAAAATTTTTGGTTAGTGGTCATAGCTATTTGCCATGTGACAGGGATTTTTGTATAATTGAGAGAAGGAAAAAACACACAAAAGCAGTTGTCCCAGATGATTTGGAAAACATTATTCGCAAAGCAAAAGTGACACCTCCATATTTTGATATTATACGAATGCGTGATAATTACTTTTTTGATTTAGAGAAAGCGGCTTCCACTCTAATCGATACAAAAAAAAATCTAAAGCGGTTTGGTTAAGAGTAGATTCTAATAATCCTGGGATTGTAAAAATTAAGGATAGGTACATTCTCCGAATTAGAGAGTTGGAAAGAAGTGCAAGTTTATAAGAAGGGTTGTTCCATATCATCCCTTCGTGCTGTAGAATTAGGCAACATAAATAAATGCCACAAAATAAGTGAAGAAAAGAAGAAGAATCTTTTGGCTTTGATTGATTAAACAAGCGATGAGAATCACAAAGCTTTTTATACAAATATTTTTACCTCAATAAGAATAAGTATAAATGCATATGTTTTCACTTGGCACCTTTGTAAGGAAAATATGGTTGTTAATTATTTCTTTTCTATTTTTCTCAAGTTAATTTTAATTTTTTGCCAAAATCATACTATTTTTACAAATTTTTTATCTATTTGCCTATTAAGAGTAACAATTTCTGTGCTTTTACATTTTAAGATATAATAAATAATTTACTATTTTAAAAACAAAGGATTTTTTTTGTTTATCTCCTTATAGTATAAAATACACTTAGCACCTTTGTAATGTCCAGTCCTCAATTGTTTATGATGGAAGCTAACCCACCACCACCATCGACACCTGCATGCTTGGGCCGAGTGAACCTTCGTGGTTCAACAGGCCCCCCTGCAGGTGGTCAAGTACGCCGCAGGATGAGATGGACGACAGTAATCAAACAAAATGTCATGCGGGCGTACTTCAGAGCTACAGAGGGGGGAAGTTTCTTGAGTGGCTACAGACAAAGGCTGTCCCAGGAATGGCTTCTTCTGGAGCCCACGATAGACGTAAGTACCCAAAGATTGTCCGATCAGGTTCGGGTAATAATTAGAAACAAATTATTATCGGAATCTGAACTAGACGTTCTTAGATCGGAATATTTAAGTTCTCCGATGAATCATCATAACACAATTTTGGAAAGTTCAGATGATAACCATACAAATGTTATAAATTCTAATGATGCTTCAAACGATAACTTTGAATATTTTAATATCCCTGATTATGACACTATTAAGAGCAAATATGAAGAGATGCTTCTGTTGTTTCGTAATCAAGAACCCTTTCTTCGACCTTTATTGCCAAAATTTAAAAGTTTTCCATTTATCGAAAAAATTATTTGTCGGGTTAGTAATATTATTTTAGATGATTTAAACTCCTGTCAAAATTTACAAGATGTTCATTCTATTCTTTATTATGCAGCGGCTACTTGCGTAACTATGGCAAAAATTAAATTTAATCGAAATCAAACCATCATTGAGCATTCAAGTACCCCCCGTTGGCAAAAAAGAATAGAAAATAGAATTACTAAATTTCGCTCAATAATTGAAAAACTTACATCATTTAATTCTGGAAACCATAGACCAAGATTATAATTATTTGTTGAGAAAATTTTTGATGTCGAAAATATATATTCAATTGATAACTTTAATTTAAAAATAATAGAAAAAATAGACTTTTTTAAACAACGAGTCTTGGAGTTAGCTAAACGGATAAGAAGATTTAAAGAAAGGGTTCAAAGGAAAAAACAGAACCATCTCTTCTCCTTTAATAAAAAAAAATGTTTTTCAAATCTGGAAGATTCTAATTTCAAAACAAATAATTTACCCAATAAAGATGATATGGAAAATTTTTGGAAAAATCTTTGGTCGAATTCTATATCCCATAATACCTACTAATAGTGATTGGTTAGAAGAAATTAATTCTGAATATCCAGAAATGCAAAATTTTGATATAAATTTGATTGATGTTAAAACTGCATAAAAAAATACATAATTGGAAATCACCGGGAAAAAATGGTCTACAAAACTTTTGGATTAAAAAATTTACAAATTCACATATAATTTTGGCCAGACAGTTTCAATCTGCAATTGAGAATTTGGACCTTCCAGAATTCTTAACAGAAGGTATAACCCACGTTATCCCAAAAATCAATAATGCTTCAACTCCAAATAACTTTAGACTAATTACATGCTTACCAACAATTTATAAACTTTTGACATCTATAATTTCAAACAAAATACATTCTTAATCGAAAATGATATTTTATCCGTCAGACAAAATGGATGTAAAATGGGATCTCGTGGCACAAAAGAATTGCTCTTAATAGATAGTATTATTTGTGAGCAGGTGAAACACAAAAAGAAAAATATCTCTATGGCATGGATTGATTACAAAAAAGCATATGATTCAGTCCCACATTCTCGGCTAATTAAAGTATTGCAAATATATAAAACTAGCTAGTTACCCGTGGCTTCGCTCACGTGTTACTGTATTTGCTTTCTCTTCCTAAACAATGCAGAATTAATTATATTCGCATCAAAATTAATAATAATAAGAAACATCATCAACATTTCTTTTTTTAAATATATATTCTAAAATTTCCATTAAATTACTATATTTTTATTTATATTTGTCGTTATTAATCTGTATTTAAAAAATATGTGCTTCTTATACAAATAGAATCAGCCCGCGAACTTAAAAATTTCGCTAACTTGACTGACATTGTTCTATGAGAATCCCAAAAATTAACTCGAATAACTTTTATTCCATCAAATGACGTTATTTGAAATCAATTTTTATATTGCTGGATATGAATAAAAAAATATTCAGGTCTCGAAAAGCAATGAAATTAGTGATCTTTAAAACACTTATTTCTATCTGCTTTGGGCATTTTTCAAGCTACAGACGTTTTTTTAACATTTCAATTTATATCTTTCACGTTGATTTGTTGTTTGTCTGGTCGTAGGTTCGAAATTTAGTTCATAAATATCTTCTCCTGAGCAAACACGACATAAAAAGAATAAACAATATCGGTCCAGCCGTTCAGGTCGAAATAAATAACTTTAAACGTGAAAACTGTTAACGTTCCGAACGTTAACGTTTACCAAATTGAAAATGGTTTCCAAACAAAAAAAAATGCGTTTCGTCTTCAATATAATAGCAGCGTCGTAATACTTCCAAAGATTTTGAGGTAACGTTTAACGTTAATTTTGAATAACTGACAGAATTATTTTTTTGACTCGGAATTTGGAACAGCATTGTTTAACGCACGTTGAACAACAGTTTTTACGTTATCTCTATGGAAATAACAACAAATTGTTAACGTTGGAGCTGTCGTTAATATTTCGACTTGGCCTCCAGGCGTGATGCGATGACCACGTAAAGTAGGTCTCCATTTTTATAATAACGTAATATTCTCCCTTTTAAGCCCCCCCGCTCACCGCAAGCCAGCCCGGAGGAAACTAAACCGCAGCAAACCCGATCCGCACAAAACCAAACCCTAGCCCGATTGCCAAAAAGCCAGCCGCACACAAATCAAGCCCGTGGCGGTTCCCCCCAAACCACCCCATAATACGGGAGACCTTGGACCCACTCAGGAGAACAGGTTAGGCATAAAGAACTCTCCATTGCGCTCGAAGTCGTCCGAGGCTCATTGTGCCTTTTCTAACCAGTTGAGGTTTAAGGAAGTGAGGTGGTCAACCTCAGTATTCTAATGGTATAAGTAATTGGCGTTCGACTATAAACGAAATTTCGACAATGTAGAGTAGGAAGAAAATTAACTGTCCACTGTTTATATTTTTTATTAGATGAAACGGATATCGGCAAATATCCGATATCCGGTCTATCCGGCGGCGTAAATAATATCCTGCCGGATACCGGATAGTAAAAAGAGACATGTTTGGATAACTTATTGATTTGTTTATCAAAGTATCACTTAAGAAATACACCTTATAATCACAAAATAAATTCTACAACTTAGAAAATTGATTATCAAGCATAAGGTAAATTATGGAGAGTAATTCTATATAATATTTCGTCATATAGACTATTAGACTATATAGAGGAAAACAGCAGCTTTGCTGGTCTTCGTAAGTAAGGGAAGTTTAATAAAACAACGTTTCGTCATATATCATCCTGGCTGAAGATGCAGATAGTTTCCGCGATTTTTGGAACAATAACGTTCCGGCAACAGAGTCAGTCCAATTGGTATATACCGCCTACGTAAGCGTAATTCATGCGTTGTACCCATGGTAATTTACGCACTGGCCGGGCTCTAGTAAGGACTTCTTTAGCATTCTACGAATTTTATAAATTTTTGAAAATAAAAACACCGATATTTTAAGGGGAGCGCTTTTCTACCTCCCGCAAGGGTTCCGAAGACAAAGAAGATCTTCTCATACCGAGAGGGTCTTCCTCGTGTTCTGCTCCTTCGAAGCAGAGCTGAGGGATCTGGAAATGGTGTGTGAGGAGGTCATAATATCCGGCTAACTGCTATCCCTTTCGTCTCTATTTTTTATACGTTCCAGTGGACAGTTAATTTTTTCGCACTATATACAGTGACGAAATGATATGGTCATTGACTTACCAGTGTTTTCAAAACAATTATTTACGATCTATCCTAAAATGATGTGAGGATTTTGTAGATAATTTTAAAATTTAATATTTTGCACTTTTACTACATTTGATATAAAATAATTTACCTATAGACTTCATAATACTATTTACCTTTTTTCAACATAATATTATATCAACTTGCTATTCATGGTTTACGCAATAAATTCAAAGCAAGATTACTCACATAGTTTTTTTTTTTTTTTGCTAGTTTTTTTATGAAATGGCTTCAAATATTTTGACAGATCAAGACATAAAGAATTGGAATACAATACAGATTCTTTTCGTGAACTTGCCGTAAATTATTTTAGTAGAGATAATAAATTACTAAAATAGATAGGTACCTACATAATGATTTTAATGTCGATCGTAAAAAAAAACAATTCAGAATCGCTGTACAGGATGCATGGTACGAAAAATATATTGAAGTAGGTAGGTACGTAAAGTGTTTTCTGAATTCACGGAAAGTGAATATATAAAAATGGAACGCTAATTTGCGCGGTCATCGTATGGGTAAGAACACGTTGAAAGCCGATTACGATCCGCGCCGACCAGCTCAAAGATTGTTGTCTATGGTTTCCATGCATTTAAATGGGCATGTCGGAAAGCGGGTTCCTGCTTTTTCTGTGGGTTTCCCCATTCAAATGCATAGTAACATTCTTTGCGCCGGTTGGCGCTTGTCAGAATCGGCATTCTACGTGTTTCTTACCCTATGAGAATAGCTGAACTTATATCGCCCATTTTTTGTCGTGTTTGCTTTTGTCTGAAGGGTCTTATGAAAGAAAAAAGTTGCACGGAATAAAAATAAAACTTCCATATTATTATTACATTTTTTCTAATTTTGAAATTAAATCAGGCGTTTGACAGGAATCAGTTGTTTGATGAATGATACGATTCACGGAATGCTGATAGTAAATAATATAATGATATGTTTTATAACAGATGCAGCGGTTACAGTAGTTAAAAAGGTAATAATGAATGTATCATTATACTAATTCAAATTCAATAATATAAGGACCACGTCGTCGTCTGTGTTAAATAACTTTAAACTGAAATCAACTTAAAGTTATACATAAAATCTCGAACATATTATTTATATTCCAAGGCGGGACGAAGTTTGACGGGTCGGCTAGTTCAAAACTATATTATTATTATAGATTACGCAATAGTTTCGACACGTGTATTGGAGAAAGTAGGTTGGGTTGGGTAGGTACCTACTTACGTATATATTCATACACGCTGCACCGGACCAGCTCGCGGTGTATGTATGTTTATTGTATGAAACGATGTCGTCAATAAATTAAATTTTTACAAAAGTTGTTAAGAAAAGTTCGAGATGTACTGCTATGATGTATATATTTTTTATAGAAAAATCAATTATCTAGTTGGAGGGTTTCGTCGTTTATCGATATTTTTATAAAATTCTGAAATATATGCACTGAAACTCGTAAATTTGTCATAAAAAAAATATTTTTCTTTATAAAAAAAGTTTGAAAAATGCTGGAACTTTTTCATTAAACTATATTTTAGATATTGTATTTTTCTATATACATACACATTTTTAGGGTTCTAGATTTTATGGTTTTCGAGATATATGAAAAAATTTAATAAAAATTCAAAGGTTGATTACCCCTGACTGAAAAAAAAATTAAACATTCTGAGTATACAAATTTTGTATGCTTAAAGTATTCAATATTTTCTGAAATTTTAGGATCTGTGTATCAAGCGAATCAAAAGTTATAAAGAGGGGACGGATACACACACATACACGTTGGAAAAGTGCCCCTCACCCCCTCCCCTCTAATTACTGATATCTTTTGAAAACGAAATAGTATAATTTGACTCTTTCTGAAGAAATCATTTTTTTGAAATTTCGATAAAACCAGTTTTAAACTTTTTAGGAGGCACTTAAAAATCATCCCTTTTTATATGTGCCCTTTTTCGTCCCTTTTAGTTAAATTTTGGACAAATTGCCGAATATGCTAACACTTATTTCTATAGAAGAATTCATATGCCAAATCTCAAGTTCGTACCATGTCTAGTTTCCGAGATATTCGCATACTTTGAAAAACATTCAACCCTATTTTTCACCCCCTTAGGGGTGGAATTTCCAAAAATCCTTTCTTAGTGGAAGGTTTTGTATTGAGACCTACCTGATTTCCAAATTTCACTTCTCTACGATTAGCCGTTTGGGCTGTGCGTTGATGAGTCAGTCAGTCAGTCAGTCAGGCACTTTCCTTTATTATTATAGACTAGCTAGTTACCCGTGGCTTCGCTCACGTGTTACTGTATTTGCTTACTCTTCCTAAGCAATGCAGAATTAATTATATTCGCATCAAAATTAATAATAATAAGAAACATCATCAACATTTCTTTTTTTAAATATATATTCTAAAATTTCCATTAAATTACTATATTTTTATTTATATTTGTCGTTATTAATCTGTATTTAAAAAATATGTGCTTCTTATACAAATAGAATCAGCCCGCGAACTTAAAAATTTCGCTAACTTGACTGACATAAACTGTTGATAGTTTCGGCCGAGGGTGCTTGGTAGTAGTTCATTTTCACTTATGTAAAAATAAATAAGGAGTCTTCAGTTTGTGCTACTACGAATTAATAATTCGTAGTAGCACAAACTGAAGACTCCTTATTTATTTTTATAATTCGTAGTAGCACAAACTGAAGACTCCTTATTTATTTTTATAATTCGTAGTAGCACAAACTGAAGACTCCTTATTTATTTTTACATAAGTGAAAATGAACTACTACCAAGCACCCTCGGCCGAAACTATCAACAGTTTAAAGAACGCTTGTACGCGGAAACTGGCCAACCTGTACAGGAAACTTCTCCTGAAGTTACGCCTCACCACCCAAGACATCTGGTTTCTTCGCGAGTGCGCGCGGAAAAAAGTCTTCCCAAAATTCATCCACATCAAGATCAAAACCTCTTCACCGGAAGCCAAGAAAATAGTTGTCATTTTTTTAAAGTACTCATAAGTTCACCCTTTCTCTAATGCTGTTTTTTTTTGTTTCATATACTTAACTAATTTGTAAAATATCTCATATTCATTTATTTCTTTAGTCTTTGTCCATCTGAGGAAGGGAGTAGTCGCTCCCGAAAACATGTTTATGGAAATAAAGTAATTCGTAGTAGCACAAACTGAAGACTCCTTATTTATTTTTACATAAGTGAAAATTGACTGACATATTGTTCTATGAGAATCCCAAAAAATAACTCGAATAACTTTTATTCCATCAAATGACGTTATTTGAAATCAATTTTTATATTGCTGGATATGAATAAAAAAATATTCAGGTCTCGAAAAGCAATGAAATTAGTGATCTTTAAAACACTTATTTCTATGTGCTTTGGGCATTTTTCAAGCTACAGACGTTTTTTTAACATTTCAATTTATATCTTTCACGTTGATTTGTTGTTGTTTGTCTGGTCGTAGGTTCGAAATTTAGTTCATAAATATCTTATCCTGAGCAAACACGACATAAAAAGAATAAACGATATCGGTCCAGCCGTTCAGGTAGAAATAAATAACGTTAATCGTGAAAACTGTTAACGTTCCGAACGTTAACGTTTTTACCAAATTGAAAATGGTTTCCAAACAAAAGAAATGTGTTTCGTCTTCAATATAATAGCAGAGTCGTAATATTTCCAAAGATTTTGAGGTAACGTTTAACGTTAATTTTGAATAACTGACAGAATTATTTTTTTGACTCGGAATTTGGAACAACATTGTTTAACGCACGTTGAACAACAGTTTTTACGTTATCTCTATGGAAATAACAACAAATTGTTAACGTTGGAGCTGTCGTTAATATTTCGACTTGGCCTCCAGGCGTGATGCGATGACCACGTAAAGTAGGTCTCCATTTTTATAATAACGTAATATTCTCCCTTTTAAGCCCCCCCCGCTCACCGCAAGCCAGCCCGGAGGAAACTAAACCGCAGCAAACCCGATCCGCACAAAGCCAAACCCTAGCCCGATTGCCAAAAAGCCAGCCGCACACAAATCAAGCCCGTGGCGGCTCCCCCCAAACCACCCCATAAAACGGGAGGCCTTGGACCCACTCAGGAGAATAGGTTAGGCATAAAGAACTCTCCATTGCGCTCGAAGTCGTCCGAGGCTCATTGTGCCTTTTCTAACCGGTTGAGGTTTAAGGAAGTGAGGTGGTCAACCTCAGTATTCTAATGGTATAAGTAATTGGCGTTCGACTATAAACGAATTTTCGACAATGTAGAGTAGGAAGAAAATTAACTGATGAAACGGATATCGGCAACTATCCGATATCCGGTCTATCCGGCGGCGTAAATAATATCCTGCCGGATACCGGATAGTAAAAAGAGACATGTTTGGATAACTCATTGATTTGTTTATTAAAGTATCACTTAAGAAATACACCTTATAATCACAAAATAAATTCTACAACTTAGAAAATTGATTATCAAGCATAAGGTAAATTATGGAGAGTAATTCTATATAATATTTCGTTATATAGACTATTAGATTATATAGAGGAAAACAGCAGCTTTGCTGGTCTTCGTAAGTAAGGGAAGTTTAATAAAACAAGGTTTCGTCATAATAATATATCATCCTGGCTGAAGATGCAGATAGTTTCCGCGATTTTTGGAACAATAACGTTCCGGCAACGGAGTCAATCCAATTTGTATATTATACCGCCTACGTAAGCGTAATTCATGCGTTGTACCCACGGTAATTTACGCAATGGCCGGGCTCTAGTAAGGACTTCTTTAGCATTCTGCGAATTTTATAAATTTTTGAAAATAAAAACACCGTTATTTTAAGGGGAGCGCTTTTCTTCCTACCGCAAGGGTTCCGAAGACAAAGAAGATCTTCTCATACCGAGAGGGTCTTCCTCGTGTTCTGTTCCTTCGAAGCAGAGCTGAGGGATCTGGAAATGGTGTGTGAGGAGGTTATAATATCCGGCTAACTGCTATCCCTTTCGTCTCTATTTTTTATACGTTCCAGTGGACAGTTAATTTTTTCGCACTATACAGTGACGAAATGATGTGGTAATTGACTTGCCAGTGTTTTCAAAACAATAACATATTTACGATCTATTCTAAAATGATGTGAGGATTTTGTAGATAATTTTAAAATTTAATATTTTGCACATTGACTACATTTGATATAAAATAATTTACCTATAGACTTCATAATATTATTTACCTTTTTTCAACATAATATTATATCAACTTGCTATTCATGGTTTACGCAATAAATTCAAAGCAAGATTACTCACATAGTTTTTTTTTTTGCTAGTGTTTTTATGAAATGGCTTCAAATATTTTGACAGATCAAGACATAAAGAATTGCAATACAATTCAGATTCTTTTCGTGAACTTACCATAAATTATTTTAGTAGAGATAATAAATTACTAAAATAGGTAGGTACCTACATAATGATTTTAATGTCGATCGTACAAAAAACAATTCAGAATCGCTGTACAGGACGCATGGTACGAAAAATATATAGAAGTAGGTAGGTACGTAAAGTGTTTCTCTGAATTCACGGAAAGTGTATTATCTCTTATATAAAAATGGAACGTTAATTTGCGCGGTCATCGTATGGGTAAGAACACGTTGATAGCCGATTACGATCCGCGCCGACAAGCTCAAAGATTGTTGTGTATGGTTTCCATGCATTTAAATGGGCATGTCGGAAAGTGGGTTCCTGCTTTTTCTGTGGGTTTCCCCATTCAAATGCATAGTAACATTCTTTGCGCCGGTTGGCGCTAGTCAGAATCGGCATTCTACGTGTTTCTTACCATATGAGAACAGCTGAACTTATATCGCCCATTTTTTTGTCGTGTTTGCTTTTTTCTGAAGGGTCTTATGAAAGAAAAATGTTGCACGGAATAAAAATAAAACTTCCATTATACATTTTTTCTAATTTTGAAATTAAATCAGGCGTTTAACAGGAATCAGTTGTTTGATAAATGATACGATTCACGGAATGCTGATAGAAAATAATATAATGATATGTTTTATAACAGATGCATCGGTTACAGTACCTAGTTAAAAGGTATTAATGAATGTATCATTATACTAATTCAAATTCAATAATATAAGGACCACGTCGTCGTCTGTGTTAAATAACTTTAAACTGAAATCAACTTAAAGTTATACATAAAATCTCGAACATATTATTTATATTCCAAGACGGGACGAAGTTTGACGGGTCGGCTAGTTTAAAACTATATTAATATTATAGATTACGCAATAGTTTCGACACGTGTATTGGAGAAAGTAGGTTGGGTTGGGTAGGTACCTACCTACGTATATATTCATTGGGTAGGAACACGTAGAAAGCGGATTCCGACCCGCGCCGATCGGCTCATAGATTGTTGCCTATGGTTTCAGTGCATTTAAATGAGCATGCCGGAAAGCGGGTTCCTGCTTTTTCTGTGGGTATCCCCATTCAAATGCATAGTAACATTCTTTGCGCTGGTCGGCGCGGGTCGGAATCGGCTTTCTACGTGTTCTTAGTAGAGCTGTGCTTTTTAACGTTTAACAGTTAATATTAACAGTTAACCTTCTTTAACACGTCAACACCGCTAACATAAAAATGCATTCGTTGCTAACGTTAATCTACTTACGTAACAGTTCAGCCACTTCATTAATCAAAAGAAAACAAAATTGTATTATACCTATCCTTACAGCTTCACCGCGTTCGTTCGCCCGACAACAGTAGAAAGTAATAATATCCCTGCACGGTTGATGTTAAATTGTACACTTACGTAACAGCTAACTGCTTACGTAGCAGCTAATTTCGACTTAACAAAAATATGTTGCTAAACCATTTGTTGTCAACTGTTGATAAACGTTAGCCGCTAAAAAATAGCCAATCAGCGGTAGGGTTGATCAACATACCAGCTACGTTAATTAGCCCTGCCGCTGATTGGCTAATGGTTAGCATTCGCACGTTGACCAATAGCCAATCAGCGGCAGTGGTAATCAACGTACCTACTTTAACCTATACAACTAATGTTTCGTTTGTAAATTTCGCGCGCGAATGCCGATGTAATTTTTATCCTGCGTTTAAGTTCACGTAACTAAGTTGTTTTACTATTAATAACCTAATTGATTGTTATTATAATATTATTATATAAAACAATAAAAAAATATTGTACATATATACCTACGTTTTATCGTGTTGTTAAAATATCATCTTCCAGTTGCAGCTAAGTTCAATAGTCAAGAAAAAAGTAGGATATTTTTTACTGTTAAGTTGTTAACACCTTGACATAGTTAACGTTAGCGGTTAACTTCAACTGTTAAACAAGGTTAACATCAACTCCTGTTAACGTTAACCGCATGTAGCGCAAACGCCCACCTCTAGTTCTTAGCCATACACCGCGACACAGCACCGGCCCGGCTCGCCGAATGAGATCCAACTGTCGATGGCCTGAGTCGGTATGTTTATTGTATGAAACGATGTCGTCAATAAATTAAATTTTTACAAAAATTGTTAAGAAAAGTTTGAGATGTACTGCTATGATGTATGTATTTTTTATAGAAAAATAAATTATCTAGTTGTAGCGTTTCGGCGTTTTTCGATATTTTTATAAAATTCTGAAATATAGGCACTGAAACTCGTAAATTTGTCATAAAAAAAATATTTTTCTTTATAAAAAAAGTTTGAAAAATGCTGGAACTTTTTCATTAAACTATATTTTAGATATTGTATTTTTCTATATACATACACAATTTTAGGGTTCTAGATTTTATGGTTTTCGAGATATATGGAAAAATTAAATAAAAATTCAAAGGTTGATAACCCCTGACTGAAAAAAAAATTCAAAATTCTGAGTATACAAATTTTGTATGCTTAAAATATTCAATAGTTTCTGAAATTTTAGGATCTGTGCATCAAGCGAATCAAAAGTTATAAAGAGGGGACGGATACACACACATACACGTTGGAAAAGTGTCCCTCACCCCCTCCCCTCTAATTAATGATATCTTTTGAAAACAAAATAGTATAATTTGACTCTTTCTGAAGAAATTATTTTTTGAAATTTCGATAAAACCAGTTTTAAACTTTTTAGGAGGCACTTAAAAATCATCCCTTTTTATATGTGCCCTTTTTCGTCCCTTTTAGTTAAATTTTGGAAAAATTGCCGAATATGCTAACACTCATTTCTATAGAAGAATTCATATGCCAAATCTCAAGTTCGTACCATGTCTAGTTTCCGAGATATTCGCATATTTTGAAAAACATTCAACCCTATTTTTCACCCCCTTAGGGCTGGAATTTCCAAAAATCCTTTCTTAGTGGAAGGTTTTGTATTAAGACCTACCTGATTTCCAAATTTCACTTCTCTACGATTAGCCGTTTGGGCTGTGCGTTGATGAGTCAGTCAGTCAGTCAATCAGTCAGTCAATCAGTCAGTCAGGCACTTTCCTTTATTATTATAGATTAATAACGAACTCATAGAATTTCTAAAAATTTTGATGTCAAAATGGAAAACAAAAATATCTGATTCTCAACCATCTGGAAAATATATTACTGAATCAATCCATATCAAAAGAGGTATTTTTCAAGGAGATAGTCTTAGTCCGCTTTGGTTCTGCTTAGCTCTAAATCCGCTGAGTAAATTATTGGAATCCTCAAATTGTGGCTATCAATTAAAAAGAACTGGTTGTAAATTTAATCATTGATTTAAAATTATTTGGTAAAAATTCAGATGAATTAGAAAAATTAATAGAAATTACAAAAAAATTCAGTGATGATATAAAAATGGAATTTGAAGAAAAATGTGCAAAAATTAATGTTCAAAAAGGAATAATCCGAAACAATAATCAAAATAGTTCAACATCAGTTTCAAATATTCCTCTTTTAGATAATAAAAATTACAAATATCTTGGTTTTCAACAAAATCTGGTTTTTGACCACAAAATTATTAAAAATAACATTAAAAATGGTTTGCTCACGCAATACAGGATGCATCACCCGAGATGTTCCTTGATGAGACTATATTTTAATAATAATAATAATCTTTATTCTGGGAAAATAGTACAAAATACACGAAAAACACCAAGGAAGATTGGTGGTAGAGGCATTTTAAACATCAAAAACATGAATAACAAAGAAATAAACCTCCTCCAGTCTTACTTTATCTCATCAAGAAATAAATTGGGTTATGAAGACCTCATTGCGTGTGATTTAAAGTACACACCCTTAAATTTATCAAATCCTGTTTCGCCACCGATAATTGGGGTACAAGATCGGGTTGATATAATATGGAAAGGCAAGTCTCTCCACGGTCGATTCTTCGAAACTTTAAATTCATCTAATGTAACTCTTGAAGATTCGACTGGATGGTTGAGGTTTGGTGAACTATTTAGCGAAACAGAAGGTTTTGTCTGTGCAATACAAGACCAGGTCATCGTAACCAATAATTATAAAAAATATATTATTAAAACACCTGACACTATTCATAAATGTCGTGCATGTGGCCAAACGGGAGAAACACTCAGAAGTGGTTGGTGACCCAGCGGTTACAACGCCGGCTTTCGTACTGCGGACGTCGTGGTTCGATCCCAGGTGCCGACCATCTTCCTCTTTCACGACACAAGCTTTAAGTAGCTTACTGTGAAAGAGTCAAGGAGTGTATTTGTGTTCACTTTGAGTGAGCACAGATTCATTTAAAAAAAAAAAAAAAAAATTTGTCTGGGTGTTCTCTCCTGTGTGGTTCTGAGTATCTGCACAGACATAACTATGTGGCTAAAATAGTTCATCAAAAACTTGCCTTGAAATATGGTTTATTCGATTTTGAAGTACCTTATTATAGGTACACCCCAATTTCGGTAATGCAAAACAATAATACAAAGTTATGTTGGGATATACCAATACAAACTGACCGAACGATTAACGCAAATCGTCCGGACATTGTATTGGTTGATCGTAGGAACGGGATAACGTATCTCGTACGAAAATTTGAAAAAAGCCGAGCAAGACAAACTAAAATATCTTGATCTTGCTCACGAAATCAAGGATATGTGGCATACACCAACCACACACATAATACTTATATTGATATCGACGAATGGAGTTATTCCTAAGTCTCTTAAAGACAATCTAGGGAAACTTGGCATCTGTTGTGGTCTCAGATATGCCATCCAAAAGGCAGTTCTGTTGTCCTCATGTAGGATGTTAAGAAGGTTCCTTTCTCTGTAGTTTGAAGATCTCTCATGATTACATTACATCGTGATGTATCATGAGAGATAATACTGATATTTTTATATTTAGTATATAGCATTGTATTTAATTTTAATTTATTTTTTTTATTAATTTTTATACAATGATGTATGCTTTATATGATACTAGTGGTTACCAGTGGCTTCGCTCACATACTACTGTATTTGGTTTATATCGTCCTAAACAATGTAGAATTATATTCTCATCAAAATTAAAAAACATCTTTTCCCATTTCCAAGACTGTCTGAGATGGCTGAGTATTTCTTTTTTAATTGATATTCTAAAATGTCCATTAAATAACCTAATTATCTACTATATTATTATTATATTTTTGTCATTATCAATCTGTATTTAAATTAAATACCTATGTGTTTCTAATACAATCAGCCCGAAAATTTTAAAATCATCATATTTTGCTAACTTGACAGATTTGTCCTATCAGAATTTCAAAAAACAACTCGAATAACTTTTTTTAAAGAAACAAAATATTTAGTTTTTTCCACAATTTTATTCAGCTAACCGGTTTTCGAAGACCGCACGTCTTCTTCGTCAGGCTAGTAGATGTTAACTAAATTACAAAAAGTGATCCAACAGAATCACTTTTTGTAATTTAGTTAACATCTACTAGCCTGACGAAGAAGACGTGCGGTCTTCGAAAACCGGTTAGCTGAATAAAATTGTGGAAAAAACTAAATATTTTGTTTCTTTAAAATAAGTTCGAAGTATGTTCCACCAAGTAGCCACGGTCGAAAAGATAAATTATCCCGAATAACTTTTATTGCTCCAAATGTCGTCATTTGAAATCAATTTTTATATTGCTGGATATGAATAAAAAAATGTTCAGTTTCCCTATTCTCAGTTTTAACGGAAGGTAGTCACGGTAGTAAAGTGATTATTACACGATACATTTTGTATGAAAAACGTCTATATGAATCGAATGCGAGAATCGCTTTTCTTCTAGAAATATCTCTGTGGCGGAGCTATACTATACACGTTTCTCATACAAAATATATCGTGTAATACTCACTTTACTACCGTGATTACCTTCCGATAAAATTGAGAATAGGGGTACCTACTGGTCTTGAAAAGCAATTAAATTAGTGTTCTTTAAAATACTCAATTCAACCTGCTTTGGGCATTATTCAAGCTATACAAACCTTTTTTAAACATTTCAATTTATATCTTTCACGTTGATTTGCTATTGTTGGTCTGGTCGTAAGTTTGAACGTCTAATTTATATCATAAAAACCTTCTCCTGACAAAAGCAAACACGAGAAAAAAAGAATTAGCGATACCGGACCAGCCGTTCAGGCGTGTGTAAGTGTGATATTGTGAAAACACGTAAAAAGCCGATTCCGACCCGCGCTGACCGGCGCAAAGAGTGTTGTCTATGATTTCAGTGCATTTAAATGGGCATGCCGGAAAGCGAGTTCCTGCTTTTGCTGTGCATCCCCATTCAATTGCATAGAAATATTCCTTATTTCAAAGGACGTCCTGTATTTCAGACCCAAAAATTGATGGTCCTTTAATTTGGAAAAAAAAACAGCGTGGTTTTGCGCGATGAAAAATATTCGTTATTCAAAATATCGTTCGCTCAGCCAATCGTAGTTCAGTTTTTCTTGGTGAATACCGAGATGTTGACGGACACCGTTAAACTGCGATTACGTAATAATGGTAATGTAAATATTGTATATAATTGTCGAAAAATAAACTATTATTATTACTAGTTGCATGTATACATGAGATCCAACTGTCGATGGCCTGAGTCGGTATGTTCATTGTATGAAACGATGTCGTCAATAAATTAAATTTTTACAATAATTGTTAAGAAAAGTTTGGAATGTACTGATATAATGTATGTATTTTTTTTAGAAAATTAAATTATCTAGTTGACATGTTTCGGCGTTTTTCGATATTTTTTTAAAATTCTGAAATATAGGCATTGAAACTCGTAAATTTGTCATAAAAAAAATATTTTTCTATATAAAAAAAGTTTGAGAAATCCTGGAACTTTTTCATTAAATTCAATTTGAGATATTGTATTTTTCTATATACATACACATTTTTAGGGTTCTAGCTTTTATAGTTTTCGAGATATATGCAAAAATTAAGTAAAAATTCAAAGGTTGATTACCCCTGACTGAAAGAAAATTTAAAAATTCTGAGTATACAAGTTTTGTAGGCATAAAGTATTAAATATTTTCTGAAATTTTAGGATCTGTGCATCAAGCAAATCAAAAGTTATAAGGGGGGGACGGACACACACACACAGACACACACACAGACTCACCCTCACACCCTCGCACAGACACACACACAGACATACACACACACAGACACACTAAATGTTCTCCTTCGAATCCTGAGTAAATCCATATATGGAACATATATGCTGCGAAGCCTCTAAGTTGGTGTTTTTTGTCGTCAAAGTTTGAAAAACCGTTTAAAATCTAGACCTGGCCATACAAATCTCACGTATCTTGGCTTGATACTGCCGATCTGTCTCGAGAAATAATTTCTCTTCAACAAATCGACAGTTGGATTATTATTGAAACCGGGTGTTACTTGGCTTCAATAAACGACAAACAACGTTGCATTGTGTATTAGCATTGTTTTTTTAATAAATGTCGCTACTGATATCATAACAGTATTTTATTTAAAAAAATATTGATATCCTTTATTTTCATCCTACATATTATGTCCTTTATTTAATCGTATAAAATTCTCTTATATGTATAAAACGGGATCTGGCAACCCTAACCCCAATGACATATCGTATAGGTACCTGCCTAATAATTCATTGAAAATTTTACCTTTTTCGTGTATACAATTCGCATTGATATTAACAAAATAATATCTTCTCTTTTAAGAGAAAGTATTCACAAATCTTCGATTTTTTTTACACCTTTTTAATAAAATAATCTGTTTACAAAGTTCTCGTAATTGACTAAACGCATTCGACCTTGTTGTTGTGCACGTGTAATTGTGAAGAGTAGGTATAGATAGGTGCCTATGTACCTAATATAAGGCCCACTCTCCACACTGAGTTGTGGCGTATGATAGCAAAATATGTGTTTTTGAAATTTTGTATGTTGATTCTGTGATGTATTTGTTATGTTAAGATTTTGTGTTACTCTACCAATATACAGTGAAGTATGATAAAATAAAATAAATTCCAATACTTATACAGCAAAATAAATTTTAAACGATTTCTTGTAGATACCTACACAATATAAAAAAGACACGAATTTTTATATATTTTTTCGCATTATTTATTTATTGATCTATGCTGGACTTACGCAGTCAGATTTATTGCTATTTATGTTGTACCCCTGGGCTTGTTTATTTTTGATCAGATAGTTGAAAAGAATCTGTGTTTGTACAAGAATGGTATTAATTATTGTGTTTTTTTTTCTATATATATAAATGTATGTAGAAGAAGATTTATTAACGCATTTGACTTTTATTTATTTATTTATTTATTTATTACATTCAACGCAACAATGTTGCTTTTACAATACAATAATAATAAAATGTACAATTATTACAAACATCCCTACCAGTAGACCACACACACACACATACACACGTAACGCACCACCAATCAATCATTATTCACGCCACACTCCACGCGCATTCACACTCACACACCTAAGATAATACAAATATACTTGACATACACAGCATAGAGACAGCGGGCGTGTCATGGCATGCGCCAGTAAGTAGGCACCACAGCGATGCAATTCGGACATAACAAATACAGGGAGTATGATACATCACTGAACTCTTTCTTTTAACAGTTTTTTAAATAGATATGTCGACAATGAAAATATGTCCAGATCCTGTAACAGTGCGTTCCCCTCTCTCATTAATCTTTGTACAGGTGAGTTGAAATGGTAATTCGTACTGCACGTGATTAGACTAAATGTATCGTTAGCACGAGTGTTCCTATTTGGGACACGCAGACAAATTTTGCTCAACAGCCCAGGAGAATCAATATTTCCATTAATTAATTTGTGCAGAAAAAGCATATTGGACATGCTTCGTCTTGCAGACAACGTCTGCAGTCCAAGTTCTCCACGGAGCCATGCATAATCTATTTCACGCACCGGAATGAACTTTGAAGTAAGTAATAAGCTAAAGACGTTCTAATCACACATTTAGTACGCCGGGCTGCACGGCGAACTTTGTCGCGTCT
Organism: Mystacides longicornis; assembly: GCA_963576905.1. Lineage (NCBI taxonomy): Eukaryota > Metazoa > Arthropoda > Insecta > Trichoptera > Leptoceridae > Mystacides > Mystacides longicornis. The sequence continues at coordinate 5,647,728 of OY756430.1, forward strand.
TGTACGCTATGTCGATGCCGCGCCGCCGCCGTGGACAGTAGGCCTTACTGTATCTACTCATATTATTATTACGTTTGATGCAAAACTTAAAAATATATCTCCCCTTAAACTGAATCTTTGACAAAACAATGAAACCGGTCGATTTTTATTTTAAAGTAAGAATCAATAAATTAATTTACAGCTTTCTAACTTAATTTATCTAAGAGATATGGTTTTTCGAAAAAAACTACCACGCACCCTAAATATTTTTTACTTTTAAAATCGGAATAATAAAATTTGACTCTTTCTGCAGTTGAAATTTCGATAAAACCAGTTTAAAACGTTTCGGCGTTTTTCGATATTTTTATAAAATTCTGAAATATAGGCACTGAAACTCGTAAATTTGTCATAAAAAAAATGTTTTTCTTTATAAAAAAAGTTTGAGAAATCCTGGAACTATTTCATTAAATTTTATTTTAGATATTGTATTTTTCTATATACATACATATTTTTAGGGTTCTAGATTTTATGGTTTTCGAGATATATGAAAAAATTAAATAAAAATTCAAAGGTTGATTACCCCTGACTGAAAAAAAAATTCAAAATTCTGAGTATACAAATTTTGTAGGCTTAAAGTATACAATATTTTCTGAAGTTTTAAAATCTGTGCATCAAGCGAATCAAAACTTATAAAGAGGGGACGGACACACACACACACACGTTGGAAAAGTGTCCCTCACCCCCTCCCCTCTAATTAATGATATCTTTTGAAAACAAAATAGTATAATTTGACTCTTTCTGAAGAAATTATTTTTTGAAATTTCGATAAAACCAGTTTTAATATTTTTAAGAGCCACTTAAAATTCATCCCTTTTTATATGTGCCCTTTTTCGTCCCTTTTAGTGAAAATTTGCAAAAACTGTTAAAAAAAACTACTACTCATTTCTATAGTAGAAGTCGTATGCCAAGTCTTAAGTTCGTACCATGTCTAGTTTCCGAGATATTCGCATACTTTGAAAAACATTCAACCCTATTTTTCACCCCCTTAGGGGTGGAATTTCCAAAAATCCTTTCTTAGTGGAAGGTTTTGTATTAAAACCTACCTGCTTTCCAAATTTCACTTCTCTACTATTAGCCGTTTGGGCTGTGCGTTGATGAGCGTGTATGTCAATCAGTCGTTAAGGCACTTTCCTTTATTATAATAGATATTGTGATTTAATAAATAAATGATTTAAAATAATAATAATAAATAAGATTTCGTGATAGTATTTTCCTTTTTCCACTTAATAAATCGACTAATATCGAACATAAGTCTTGGACAATCGAAAAGTTTTCTTATGTGTACTCTGGTACCCTTGTGACTTGTACTTTTAAAAACTGTAATATTAAAGTGAAAACTCGGAAATAAAGACAGTGAAAGTGTAATTCCGTGTCTCTCATTTCAAAGAACTCCACTATTCCCCGAGACCATATCTAATCCATGCTCTACCAAAAGGCAACCTACATCTGACGCTCAGCCGGGAATTTCTTCGACATTTGGGGCACCCAATTAGTAAGAATCGTCAACAGTTTTGTCGTCTCAACTGGGGAGAATGTTTCGACATTTTGTCGCCTCAACCGGGGCGAATTCCTCTATATTCTGGAGAACAACCTTGGAGTGGATCCCCAATCTTAACCCCGAGAAGAAGACGTCGACATTTCTGGCTCCCAACTGGGGCAGAATCTTCGACAAAATGTCTGACTAGGTAGCAGTTCTATAGATCTTTTCTAAATCTAATTATTGCATGCATTTTCCAAACGCGGTTTCACTTTAGACCCAATATTTCTATCTGAATTCGAAGACATCATGTTTCAATGGAAGATAAGTTCGTTATTACAGCATAGTAAATAATACATTATTATCGACTCGGGGGATAAGTTATAGGAAGTGCTTCTAGACCCGTAGACGGAAACATTAAAAATTTGGTACGGCGTCCGTAGATCTCCATAGACAGTATTTTATCATAGATAACTAAAAATTGACACTTGCTTAGCCGACGATTGACATTGACAGATGATATTAAATTGTCGCTGAGCACGGATTTGATAATTAATAATATTGTTGAACAATAATGTAATCATATAACAAAATTACAACTGTCAGCTATAGTACCTAACAATAAAATACTTATTATTGTGTTTCATATAAAAAAAATCGAATCAGGCCGCGAACTTCATAATTACCGAAATCTTTGATAACTATGAAAGCGTTGTTTTTCTTCTCTGAGACTAGTCTTCTCTGTGAATGCTGGCAATCAATCACAGCCATTTCCATTTCATCAACATCATCACTTGATAGTGATGTAGTTTGCTTGTCTTTACATTTTCGGAACAATCTCATTACTTTCTGTCTTAAAGCTATATTTTCTATCTTTCCATATAGTCAGTTTGAATGATACCATTCTACTCTCTGTTGTATCAGTGTGAATCCAGGCTTCCACACTGTAACAACTCTGACAAAAGTGGTTGGTAGACCAGCAGTATCAGTAGAAGGCTTTCATACATACAGTGCACTGGAGGTTGTGAGTTGAAACAGTTGGAATCCCGGTGCTGACCATTTACACTTTTATGACACAAGCCTCTGCTTAATATGCACAATGTCAAAAGTGTATTTGTGTTCACTTCGAGTGAACCCAGATTTATTTAAAAAATATACATACATAATATGGCAGAATGAAAACCAGTTTTTTTATTTAAATTTTTTTATTAAAATTAATACAGCCAAAGGAATGGAAGAGCATGTATGCGGAATGTTGTGCGTTTGAAGGAAGCAAAAGAGGTTTGTTTGGATAGGAAAGAATGGAAATTCGTACTCTCTGCCTACCTCATTCGGGAAACTGCGTGATGGATAAAAAAATATAATACAGCCAATGGCCTTAAATTACATCACAGGATTTTAATCATACCATTATTTCAATAAAAAAGTTTTGATCTCGATATCACAACCACCGGATGATACAATTCTTTCTGCTGGCATCGTTGTCCTTTCCTTGAAATATTTACTCCCACTTGGTATTCCTTTTCAGATTGATATAGAGTTGAATGGTATAATAAGAGAACTATAATGCTACCGAGCACTGTAATTCATCTAGATGTTAAATGTCAGATTGATACATGTCTTGAAAATAAATTCCTTTGAATGTTCCATCGCAGTCTGACAAAACTTGAACATCGCATTTGTAGGTGTTCTTCAAAATATTATTTACACATTCCTCAAAATTCTTTCTTTATGTCTATTAAAATAAGGATCCTTTAATGTCAAGTTACAGACTGTTGTGTTTCTTATATTATCCAAAATTAATTTGTAGCACCTAATCTCAACTGTGGGAGGCCCTGCACATGGCAGCCGACCGGGGGCTCTGGGGCAGACTGGTGGGGCTGGTGTGTAATGATGGTCATGATCCTCAGAATTGAGGGACCGATGAAGATGATGATGAATCTCAATTGCTCTTGTGCTTCTTCTTTAATAAGTTGAGGCAACTTGAATAGCTGCTGCCACAATGCATTAAAATAAGCTTGCGAGGATGCATGGTTATTGCATATTCTTTGTCAGTTGCCACAGTAAAGAATTATCCACATTTACTAATATGAAGATGGATGGAAGCTGGACAATCTTGCTTACAAGTTGAATTGTTTCTTGTGGAGTTTTCACTTTTTGAGTGTTATTTTTTGCCACCTCTTATACCTACAACTTAATGCTGCATAATAGTATTTTAAAGACTCCTTAGCATCTTTTACTATGTCAGGATGCCACTTCCTTTGATTTTCAATACTCCTTGCGTCTCTTATATTTTTTTAATTTGCTTTTTATATCAGCCAAAACATTTTGGAAATCTATTATATATCACCAACTTTCATTTTTGAATAATTGATTAATATTAAACACTTCACTATCAACCACGCACAAACGCGAAATTGCCACGTATTGAAACATAAATTTGAGATTCCTAGAATTAGGTAATCCACCACATTTTTGATAATTTTTTATTTTATTTTACATAATATAAACGGATATCGCCTTTAAACACATTTTTTTTCAGGTATACAAAAAAATATCACAAAATAATATACCTAAATGATCAAACAGATTCATTAACAATAACACTCAAATTAAACTTTTTGTAAAGACTAAAAAAATAAAATACGAAATTCGCGCCAATTCGCACTTTGACATTTAAGCTGTCATTTGAGTGTTACCATAGTATGAAGTGTAATAAAATGGCAACACACAAATCTACGGACGCGGGTACGGGATCCGGCTACGGCTCTAGAGGCACTTCCTAAGTTATAAAGTTAACTCTCTCTCTCTCTCTCTCACACCAACCCTCACGGCTCACAATACATACACCGAAACTGAGATGGCAATATATATTAGAACGAGATAGATTGAATATTTCCTGGGCGATTAATGTAGGCCACACACGCTCCGGTATACCTGCACAGGTCGCCTGCGCAGGCGGCCTGTTCAGGTATACCGGAGCGTGTGTGGGGGTAGACCTGTGCAGTTTTTTAGACCTGCGCAGGCGACCGGAGAAGAATCGAAAATCAATTCTTTCACAGGTTCACCGGAGCGTGTGTGGCGGCACTTAGACTCTCGTTGACAGTACTCGTTCATAGAAATTAAGATCAATTTCAGAAAGAATAATCATTTTTCTAGGGAGCAGTCGAGCGTAGAACGTTGAGTAATTATTTACGTACTCACTATCCAGCATCTATAAATTCCAATAGTTCTGTAAATTTTCATCTGTTATGAAATGGACGGTTAAAAAAGCTAGTAATAATATAAATAATTATAATATTGACAGAACAAACATCAGTGCGTTTATCGCACGAGCACGAGATTTCTATGGTGAATTTTGGTTAATTTTCGGACGATCGCACTCACGTACCCGAGCGATCACTCGACAGTAGATAATTCGCTGAAGGTATCCCTGAAATAAATTAATAAAAGTCTTTTCTTGGAACCGCTTTCATTCTGGCACAATACTGTTTGCCTTATTGTATACTTGCAAAAAAAGCTTTTCCAATATCTGACACAATGGATACTAAATCTATAAACGATAATGACTTATGTGAGAGTGATAATATACTCATTTATAAATTAGAGGAAAATGAAATTGAACATTTTTTAATAAATGTCGACGTAGCCCGTTCAAATCCACACGATAGTAACAATGCGAAAGGAACTATTATTAGTGATAAAAAACATATTAATATGCAAATGCAGATTGGAAAAAAACCATACGAGTGTGATATATGCTGCAAAAAGTTCACTAGATCAGGAACTTTAAGGGAACATAATATGCGAACACATAGTGGTAAAAAACCATACGAGTGTGATATATGCCGCAAAAAGTTCAATAAGTCTGGATCTTTAAAGAAACATATGCGAACACATAGAGGTGAAAAACCACACGAGTGTGATATATGCCGCAAAAAGTTCACTATATCAGGAGTTTTAAAGAAACATATGCGAACACATACAGGTGAGAAACCATACGAGTGTGATATATGCTGCAAAAAGTTCAATCAATCAGGAGATTTAAAGAAACATATGCGAACACATACAGGTGAAAAACCATACGAGTGTGATATATGCCGCAAAAAGTTCAATCAATCTGGATCTTTAAAGAAACATATGCGAACACATACAGGTGAGAAACCATACGAGTGTGATATATGCCGCAAAAAGTTCACTATATCAGGAAATTTAATGAGACATATGCGAACACATAGTGGTGAAAAACCATACGAGTGTTATATATGCCGCGAAAAGTTCAATGAATCAGGAAAATTAAAGATACATAATATGCGAACACATACACGTGAAAAACCATACGAGTGTAATATATGCCGCAAAAAGTTCACTATATCAGGAAATTTAATGAGACATATGCGAACACATAGTGTTGAAAAACCATGCGAGTGTGATATATGCCGCAAAAAGTTCAATGAATCAGGAGATTTAAAGAAACATATGCGAACACATACAGGTGAGAAACCATACGAGTGTGATATATGCTGCAAAAAGTTCAATCAATCAGGAGATTTAAAGAAACATATGCGAACACATACAGGTGAAAAACCATACGAGTGTGATATATGCCGCAAAAAGTTCAATCAATCTGGATCTTTAAAGAAACATATGCGAACACATACAGGTGAGAATAGTGGTGAAAAACCATACGAGTGTTATATATGCCGCGAAAAGTTCAATGAATCAGGAAAATTAAAGATACATAATATGCGAACACATACACGTGAAAAACCATACGAGTGTAATATATGCCGCAAAAAGTTCACTATATCAGGAAATTTAATGAGACATATGCGAACACATAGTGTTGAAAAACCATGCGAGTGTGATATATGCCGCAAAAAGTTCAATGAATCAGGAGATTTAAAGAAACATATGCGAACACATACAGGTGAAAAACCATACGAGTGTGATATATGCCGCAAAAAGTTCACTAATACAGGAAATTTAATGAGACATATGCGAACACATACAGGTGAAAAACCATACGAGTGTAATATATGCCGCAAAAAGTTCAATGATTCAGGAAAATTAAAGATACATAATATGCGAACACATAGTCGTGAAAAACCATACGAGTGTAATATATGCCGCAAAAAGTTCACTATATCAGGAAATTTAATGAGACATATGCGAACACATAGTGTTGAAAAACTATGCGAGTGTGATATATGCCGCAAAAAGTTCAATGAATCAGGAGATTTAAAGAAACATATGCGAACACATACAGGTGAGAAACCATACGAGTGTGATATATGCTGCAAAAAGTTCAATCAATCAGGAGATTTAAAGAAACATATGCGAACACATACAGGTGAAAAACCATACGAGTGTGATATATGCCGCAAAAAGTTCAATCAATCTGGATCTTTAAAGAAACATATGCGAACACATACAGGTGAGAAACCATACGAGTGTGATATATGCCGCAAAAAGTTCACTATATCAGGAAATTTAATGAGACATATGCGAACACATAGTGGTGAAAAACCATACGAGTGTTATATATGCCGCGAAAAGTTCAATGAATCAGGAAAATTAAAGATACATAATATGCGAACACATACACGTGAAAAACCATACGAGTGTAATATATGCCGCAAAAAGTTCACTATATCAGGAAATTTAATGAGACATATGCGAACACATAGTGTTGAAAAACCATGCGAGTGTGATATATGCCGCAAAAAGTTCAATGAATCAGGAGATTTAAAGAAACATATGCGAACACATACAGGTGAAAAACCATACGAGTGTGATATATGCCGCAAAAAGTTCACTATATCAGGAAATTTAATGAGACATATGCGAACACATACAGGTGAAAAACCATACGAGTGTAATATATGCCGCAAAAAGTTCAATGATTCAGGAAAATTAAAGATACATAATATGCGAACACATAGTCGTGAAAAACCATACGAGTGTAATATATGCCGCAAAAAGTTCACTATATCAGGAAATTTAATGAGACATATGCGAACACATAGTGTTGAAAAACTATGCGAGTGTGATATATGCCGCAAAAAGTTCAATGAATCAGGAGATTTAAAGAAACATATGCGAACACATACAGGTGAAAAACCATACGAGTGTGATATATGCCGCAAAAAGTTCAATCAAACAGGAGATTTAAAGAAACATATGCGAACACATACAGGTGAAAAACCATACGAGTGTGATATATGCCGCAAAAAGTTCACTAGATCAGGAGATTTAAAGAAACATATTATGCGAACACATAGAGGTGAAAAACCATACGAGTGATATATGCCGCAGAAAGTTCACTATATCAGGAGATTTAAAGAAACACATTCGAAAACATAGAGGTGAAAAACCATACGAGTGTGATATATGCCGCAGAAAGTTCACTATATCAGGAGATTTAACCCTAGAAGCCTAATCTATTTCAGAAATACACAAAACCTTAACATACGTCTCAGAGGCGTACACATGTAATTCAAGTTTTTTATGTAAAAAATAGGCTTATTTTGTTTTTTTTTTTGTAGTGGAAATTTAAATTTGGTATATACCTAAGCTAAAAATAAAACAACACTGTTATGAATAATTACTATAATCACAGTTATTTATTACAAAAATAAAACTAGGTGAATAAATTGGAACAAAAAAATCAACTTCTTCAAAATCAACAGAAACACATTTTTAACGCTAATTAAAGGCATCATTTGGTCGGAGAGTTGATCTCAACGTCTTATCATCCATCCTAAAGCATCTGACTATGAACTCAAACCTTTCTTTGCTCATAACTGATACGTATCGTAAAACGTTCTCATAACTTGTGCCTGGACCCTCACCTATAATTTGAATCATTTGGGGACTCTAAAATCATTCAAGGGGTCCATATAAAATGAAAATCCATTTTAGGGTCCCTGAAAAACATTAGAGGGTTAAATCCGATGGACTTTCGTCTTTGGAAGTTCTTATTAAGAGCTATTTTATTAAAATAAATATCTTATATTATTGAACAATAACGGGAAATATTGGTTTCAGGCTAAACAAAGGAACCATCAGTTTATTCTAAAATACTACAATTTTAGTTATAGGTTTAAGAGTGTATAACAATATTTTTTTATCTTTATTTCAATAAATAATTTATTTCATTTAAATATCTGTGGGACAGGAAGAGGCAGAGGACTAGGAAGAGCCAGAGCCGGCCGTGGAGTCAGACGTTTTCGTGAATCTGTAAACGATCAAGATTCCTCAACTAGGAAATTAAGCGATTGGAATGATTCGGTGGAGTTTCGTCCAATAACGTTTCCAATATACAAACCTCATTATTTCATTAGAATTTACCAAAAATATCTTTGTAATGGTCTAGGGATTTTGGTTGCGACATTATCAAGAAATCGATATTTTAATATCAGAAGCTCGCTGAAGGTAGTTTTTGATAATAATGTTACTCAAGAAAGATGAAAAGAAAACAAAGTTTGGAAAATCATTCCATTATTTGAAAGAGTAAGAAATATATGTGGACTTCAAGATAAATCGATTGATCTAAGCATTGACGAAATGATTATACCATTTAGTGGATCGTGTGATATCCAGCAATATTGTCCGGGAAAGCCAAATCCAGTTGGCATAAAAGTTTTTGGCCAGATGCTGGTTATTTTATTTCAATTAATAATATGCTATTATATTAATCGAGAAGTAAACAAATAAAGCTGCTATATCATGTTACTTCAGAAATTTTGTTTAATTTTATCTACCTAATTCAAGCCCAAGGTACTCTGTATAGGATATAGTAATTAACACTTCTATATATATATTATGGTAACGAGGTACTTTATAAAGTACCTAAGGAAAATCCACATTTTCCGTCCAAGATTTTTTTAAATATTTTTTTTATCATTTTAAAGACCTACTTAATCTTTTCTCCAAATATAATTGCAAAAATAGAAAAAAAAAATCCAGCACTCAGGAGGTTAAGAGTGTATAACAATATTTTTTTATCTTTATTTCAATAAATAATTTATTTCATTTAAATATCACATCAAATTATGCATTTAAGTACCTCAAATAATTTAAAAACTGGCTTTTACCACCCATATAACAAAGCTGTGTGTTAATGAAAAAATGTTGAATATTAATACTTGCACAAACTATGAGAACGTTTTAGCATGATCTCATTACACTAGCCAAATGAAATTTGCAGCAATAATTTTCCATGAATAGTAGAAGTTTTTAAGATAGTTTCTAAAAAAATATATTCCGTGATTTTTTTGTCTGGAGCCTTTGAAGGATTTTATAAAATTTGTGCTTGGAAAAAAATTCTTAAAAAAAATTTTTTTTGAACAAAAGCTATCGGGTGCTAGCTCATAGCAATAATACTTTGCGTAAGGGTTACTATCCGACTATTTCCAGAAAAAAAATCATGATCTTTGTTTAGAATATTATTAGCTACTAGCCTTTTACCCGTCCATAAAATTGTTGATGAAGTTTGCTGAGAAAATGTGAATTATAGACCTTGATTTATGGATTAATAAAATAGGGTAGGTAGCTATAGAGAATGTCCCTAAGTGGGGCCAAAAAAGGGAGAATTGATTGACTGATCGAGTTTGTATTACCTATATTAAAAAGTAATAGTAATATTTGAATTGTTAAATGAGATAGTATGAGAAATAAATGTAGAATTGCTATGTAGGCAGCAAAGGTGAGTCATAAACATAGCATTTGTATCTATTTTCTATACCTTTCTCATCAAGTACATTTAGATAGAATACTTGAATTCTGTAAATACTGAAGTTGTTCTTCTGCAAAAATATAATTATGTGCCTGCAAAGCTTTATTTTTATTCTTAACATCAAATTTAACAGGTATGTACATAACTAAGACCTCTACCCGAGCCAGTTATTTTGTACCTGAAAATCTTTTTGTGTGCAATATTGTCAGTATAGCCAGCAAGAAAATATTACAAAAAAAACTCCTATAGAGATTCTGACCCGTCTGGGAACGGGAACCAGAAATTTCTTATGAGAAGTGGTTGTTAATTTTGAGCATAGTAAAGAATTTTGTGGGCAAGGATTCGAACCTGCCCCTCACATCCAGCCTTCGTGTAAATAGAAAAATCATTGTAGATTGCTTATTACAAATAAAACAGGAACAGGTAATAATAAAAAGTTCAAATTGCTATGGCAATAATCCCACCAATTTATTATTTTTTTTTAAATCCCTATGCCCCTAAGTGGGGCGTAAAGGGAGTTTTTTAATAAATGATAAATTTTAGTATAAATAATAAGGTACTTCTAGAGAATTAGAACTCTCACAGGTGCTTAATATAAGTCATAATAAGAGTTGAAAATTAATACAATTAATAAGAGATATGGAATATAGAGATATGTCATGAGATAATTAAAAAATGAGAAAATATCTTGAAAATTTTTACACACTTTAAAATTCTGTAGACATGTTGGCATTGCATTCATGATAAAATATAATCCTAGGAATCTCAGTTCCAAAGACAAATTTGAAAGGGATAAATGCAACGGGCCGCTGGCCCGGTGGCTAGCATCTTGGCAGAATTTGACGAATATTCAAAATTTGACCACCTAAATAAGGAACGTTGTTAACATGAAGGAATCACACAAAGCCATTCAAAATAGCAAGAGAAGAAAGTCATAATCCAGTTAGTACTGGTCAAATTGAAAAAATAATGACAAAATTGACCATAAATAACGTTGTAATGTTGAATATAGCAGTCTGTAATATGTCACTTTTCCATGTTACAGCAAGAGCTCTGATTATAGAAACTTCAACTAAATTTCAAAAACAAAAAAAAAACAGGTTTACAATAATAATAATTCTGAAATTAAAATAATCATGTATCCAAATTTAAAAAAAAATAATAGTTTGGATTTTAGATAAACTGCTATAGGCTAACAATAATTGTCCTCCAATGCAATCACTTGTAAGTTAATGATGTTGCTAGGTTCTTTTAACAAATCTATGAATGCTTTTTTTAGTATGTAAGTACTTAATTAATACACATAATCTGCAAATTAAATATACATAGGTAATCTTCATATTCATAAGAATGATATTAAAAATTGTGAAAAGTTAATAAGTAAATAACTTTTTAATCGGCCTGGTGTTGGTTATTTTAACATAACATCTTGTTAAGATTATAAGGCCTATTCCAATTAAAATAATGTCAAATAAAGTGTTAAATATCAAATAAATATTTCTTCTTCCGATGGCGCTACAGCCTTGGCTTCCAATATTCGACGCGTAGAGACAACCCTGCCTCCACTTCTGTCCAGATTTCGTGGGTCAAAAGACGCTCTGCATCTCTCCTGACCTCATCTCTCATTGCAGCCTAGGTCTGATGTCCACTAGTGTGGGCCGATTTCCTTTTTTCCCTCTATTGCTAACGTAATAGTTATATTTTAGTGCTAAATGCTGTTTTAAATACGTATGCAAAATATTTTTCAATTCGAAAGATATCTTCTGTCTCCGAATTGAGCTCAAAGTTTCAAGAAATTGTTAAATTTGTACTATTTTGAAGCAGGTATAAAGAAAGTAAAAATATGTTTAACATAATATTTTTTAAGATTGTATGTCATAAAAATGATGGAATAATTAGTTCTGTATGATATAAAGCATAATAATACAATTTAAGATAGCAACAAAGTATATAAAGCGCTGCAATAAACAAGAGAAAATCGCATGAAATGAGAAAAGGGTTAAAAATACCAGTTTTGTATTTTGATGGCCGTAAAGCCAAAGTTTTAGGCTAGTTATTAGAAAAAGTGGACAAAAATACAGATGAACAATAATTAAGAGAGTGTTAAAGGAAACTGATTCTAAATTGATGGAAAATTTGGAACACCGAAACCGATAGAGAGATCGATTACAGATTTCTTTTCAAAAAGCAACATTTCATTGGATATTTTACTTATCGTCTGATGTAATGAAAAAAAGTGTAGGTAAATACCGGAAAACATGATTGAATAATTAGTTTGCAGGAGAAAATACTTATAAAACCATTAGAATGAATATTTTGCTTAATGCAAACCACAAATAATCCCAATTGAATGAGTCGCCGATAATCTAGAAAAAAACTGCAAGTAACAATATATTTAGGTTTTTGTATAATAATGTGTTGATAGTGCTTTCTCAAGTCATCATACGCATTCTGACCAAATTGGAAAACAACTGGAAAAATAAAATAAAAAACAATTGATATGTTCCAGGTGATTACAAGAGAAACTACTATTTTATAATTTTTAGATCTACGAAAAGATCAATTATATTTATTCCAAATTGGTATAGTCAACATTGGTAGACCAACAGGAACATTTTCTAATGATTTAGGCAACTGAGCTCCAGGAAAAATAATCCATGTAATAATCGCTAAACAAAGCTCATAGGATTCTGCGACTGCGCTTCTTTCAGAAAGTTTGATGACTTTAACTTATCTTTATTGTTAATGTCTGTGCACCAACTTACCTCGCAACTGATCCAGTTACCTATGGAAGTTTAATTTCTTATCCATATATTTATCAGATTATCAAATTTGTTATATAAACTGTAATTACTAAAAGAAAAAGCTATCTCGCTCAAAATACACTATGAAGTAAGAGAATGAACCGCTCGCTGGATAGTGAAAGCTCGAATCACCCAAAAAAAACGCATTTTTGATCCTTGAAGTATCGAAAGTAAATTTTGAAGCATCCTTTTACAAGAACTAAGTTATAGATAGACAGCAAAATGTAACAGAAACACCAATCGACAAGTATCCGACGAAGATCTTACGGCATTCATTACATACAATGGCGAAGATGAATAAATACAGTTTCCTGAATTTTTCTTGTCATATCCAAGGAGTTTGACGATCTGTGAAATTGTTAAAGAAGCCTCACCAACTTAACGGAGAAATTTATCAATAAAATATTATGTAAAAGCTTAGAAAGGAACGAGTAAAAAAGATATCAAACCCAATTTATCAAAAACAATCACAACAAAATAACATAATTTCATATACTTGTTTTACATAAAAAATTTGAAAGTTTTATTTATTATTTTTGTGTTATTAAATAAATAGAAGTATGTTCTTGAATTATCTGTGGTATAATAAAAAAAAGTGAATAAAAAAACAAGACCGGAATCATTTTACATGATTATTATAAAAATATCAGTTAGTATGGGATATTTTCGTCCCATACAAAACTTCAAGGTCGATTCGGAGACAGAAGATCTTATTTTTTTGTCATGAAATTTTGTAGATAGTTATAATACATCATAAGGCAACAAATTATCACTATTACATTAAGATTAGAAGCACTTTTTAAACTTCCATACTAGAACGGCCCAGCCTAATGTCCACCCATAATTCTCTTTGGTGCTCGCAATGATGACATTCTCTGCTCATGTTTGGCCCACCGTAGTCTATAATAATAAACCAATATTAGGATGGGACTTTCTAAGGTTAGATAGGTATCTCAATTTTTTTTTATGCATAATTTTAAAACAAATAAAAGATTACACTTTTTAAATAAAGTAATGGATATACCATGAGTTTATTTAAAATAACATATTTTAGGAGTGAGAAGTAAAATTAAATGTACTTAATAATAAATTCAAAAATAAATCTATAATTTTAAATAAACGTTGATATATTGATAAAGTTATTATTGAGAAGATTCAATACCTTGAATTGATTTGTGTTCAAGCAAAGTTATATTCATCAGTTCATCCCTTAGTCAAAATATCGTCATATGTTGCTCTGCCGTCTCTGTGATTTCTTGCAATGACTGGCTCCTTCATTCTATCAGGCTAGATACTTATCTGCAACAACAAAAATTATGTGTTAACAAATGTTTTTATTTAGCCTTTTAAATTTGCTGCATTTAATGTCTATTTCTTTTTATAATTTCCCATAAAACATTGTAAGGAATTTGGAATAATGTTCCACAGAAGTAAGATTTTATGAAGGTGATGTTTGAATCTGTATGATAGTTATTTTTAGGTTATAAATTATATCTTATATTAATTATTACATACCTGAATACCAGAAATCCAATATTAATGACTTTAAATCTTAGTCCATCCATCATACTGACTTGTATGTTTTTCCAAGGAATGAATCAGTTTTGATGTCTATTTTCGACAAACCACTCTCACAATTAAAATGATATATATTTTGTACTAAACTTATTCGCTATATAACTCAACATTACACAAAAGTCAATTAATAATTATGTCAACACAAACACGAATATATTTTACCTCCAATATCTCTTCGATTATTGCGTATCATTGATCGTATAAACAAAGTTTGACAGCTCGTACGTAAACAAAATTTTATAGTCATAGATGAAGGTAATGCATACAGTACAGAAATAATTCATTCTATTGTAAATATTATGTATTTATAAAATTGATTATACCTTTTGAAAATATATGTTTTTCATTCATATAACATAATTAAAACCTTTTTTTTATTTAATAATTAATTATGACGTAGCAAAGTTACTCATTCATTATAGACGACATTTCATTCCGCTATACATACATATTTTCTTTTGATAGTGTCTGTAATAGAAACCTTCATAAAAATATAATAGGTATGAAGTAGGTATATGTCATTTACACACAAAATATATAAATTGGTTAAGCAATATAGGGTATTTGACTAATTTCCAGAAACCGTTTTAAATTATTCTACGATACATTATAAGCACATGCTCTTTATATTTTCTGAAGATATGCCATATTTTATATGAAATCATGTTTAAAGTTTAAATATCCAAAAACGCGCGTAAAACGCTGTCTTGTATAATGGCGCTGGTCACGTGGTGCGTTTTGCGTCACACTTCAGTATTGGTATGAGTACGCTAACGTGTTGACGACTGTCATTTACAGACGTGTGACGTCACAGGGAACACAACTAATCACAAGGCGTTTTCATCGGTGACTAGTTCCATAGAAATATTTGGATTTTTATTACGTGTTTTTATAAAAAATAAGCCTGTTTAAGTTGTAAAATAAAAGAAATAAGCTTTCTTGGGCCATTTTCAAACAGGATGAACACAATCTGTAGCTTATTTTTCATAGTGTCAAATACCCTATTATACGCTGCTTTATTTTAATTAGATTATAGTGCATCACCGAACCATAGATTTACTAATACATAGATTAGTAGAATTCAGTCAATGTCACTTGTCAATATTGATAAATATTGATCTGTCAAAAAAAGAGTAATGGAATGTTTCCAATTTCAAAATAAAAATGATTTGCTGCTCAATAGATAATTTCGGTAGGTACCTAATGTTGTTTATTAAGATTTATTTAATCACTTCTTTGTAATTTTTAAGTACTGGCTCAGAAACATAAAAAATGATGACCTTTTTTGTAACATTCTTTCCATCCCTTGGTATTTTATTTTTTTAGTTTAAGAATGCATAAATCACTTTGTAATCTTAACCGAATTGGAAACAAAACGAGCTAAGATTTCCATACATTTTTTCAAACTATATAAGCAATATGATTTATGATAAACTGTAAGATTTGATCTTAAATTCAACCATTAGTGGAAAGGGGGTTAGTAAAGAGAAATAATGCAAATATTAATTGACTGATGATTAATTTATTCATTTTCAGTGTCACAAACGTTGGTTGCTTTTATCTGTCATCAAATTGGACTGTGACATTGACCTTTGGGTTTTTTTTTGCATCAAAAACCTGTCAATCTATACAGACTACATCCAACGATTGCAGTTTTGGTCTTTGAAGGATTATTTATTCTACAGGATCATGTTTGAGATATAAAAGAGAATATGTTGTTGACGGAAGAAACTGGTACAGCAATAATTCCATACTATGCTTTTTTAATATAATGCTTCCTGTCGTATAATGAAACATTCATGAAGACTGTTATATTAATGCAATAAAAAAATCATATATTTAACATTGTTTTTACTTTATCTTCATACCTATTAATTAAGAATTTAGATAATTTTGTTATTATGTATAGCAGGTAATAAAATGATCTTCGAATAAAGTGTTATTCGATGATTCTGTCCACAACAATCTGTTTTATGTGATTAGTTCAGATATGAATATTATACAGTATTTCTTATTTATTATGATGTGGATAAAACAAATATATTTTTTACTATAATAAACATGCACACATACCTGACAAATCCATTATAATTTTGATAAACAGGAATGTCATTAGTTCCTGTCAGATTGGCTTTCTTTCAGAGTTCTGTTTTATCGACTAAATCTACTTAAGAATTTTTATACTCATTTCAATTTTCAAAAATCATTTTTACGATTAATTTATTTAAATGTATTATGAGTTTAATTTATTGTATCTTTATTATTTACCAACATTTAATATGATTTTATCATGTGCTTACTCATCTAATGGCTACGACGGTTTTACACAAATTGCGGCCATAATTTTTTTTAAATGTGTCAATTTTCAAAATGGACGTATTATTTTTCCAAAATTTTGCATTAAATCTTTATTTATTGAGAATAATAAGATTTTAAAAACATTTATATGTATAACAAAACAATCTCCAATTATTTTATTACATTTTCATACCGTAATACCAAGATTCCATTCAACGTTTACATGAGTAATTTTGTTTCCAAAAGATGGCTTACTGTCTTTTTTGAAAAATTTGTATGAAGATCCTAAAAAAATAAAGTTTTTTAAATAGCTCTAAATATATTAAAGTTAATGCAGCAAATTGTATCTTAGAACGTTCTCAAGCAGTTTGCTTGGCTCTGCGAAGATTCATATCTGACGCAGCATTTGTATTTTGAGCGTGATGCTCCGACATAACGGTAAAGTATTGTCAAAGGCAAATAAAAAAACAAACATTTCTGAATTATTATGTAGATTGAAATAATAAAATGTGGTAGACCAACGCGGTAGAAAGCGGTGCGTTAAACGATGTTGAGAATATAATTTGTTCTCATTTGAATTTTGAACGTTCCAAATACGAACTTCACTTTATTTTCCGTGTGTATTATTTTTTGATAGAAGCTACCAGTGGGTCGAAACCGTCATACAAAGCACTTTTTGTATGGATGGCGACAGGTTTTAAGGTACCAACATTGAAAAACAAAAATAATATCATGAATTGCAAACTTGTTGTTGCGACGCGACTGTTTATGTTTGAAAAACATCAAACTAAACTGAAATCTTAACGCAATTTTTAGCGGTCTGTTGTGTTATTGTATTATTTTCGAAGAAAATACAAAACCTACGGATTGAGTATTGAGGTCATTTTGTTGATATTCAAAGATAATCATAATGCGCAAAAGGTGTCATAAAAGTGATGAGAAAAATACCAATTGTGATGTTTATTTTTTTGACTTTTGTGATGATTTTTTTTATCACTTTTTTCAAAAATTTCAAATATTATGTATTAATAATATGTGTACAACAAATACTATGTATTAAAACTTTTGTCAAAAGTGTTATAAATATCTAGTAGGTGTATAGATACTCTTGTGTAAATTTTTGTAAAACTGCAATAAAGCTATCGTTAAATTAAATACTTTTTTTTTAACCAATGACTTATGAGAAATTTAAAATTGCTTGGGTATTGGGTATGACCATGACTGCCCGCTGTCACCGAGCTGTCAAGTACCAGAAAGGCAACATCACCATAATAAAAATTTTGTTTCAATGTTGGCTAAACAAACCAGTCAGTACATTTTTTTCATCTATGGAGTTGCGTCTCTTATCCGTAAGGTATTATATTCTCTTTGGAAGCTACTAGAATACCGTCTCAGCAAGGTGTGACCAATTTTTACGTCATGTAAAAATTCATTTTGTAAAACATTATCAAATCTACAGAATACAGTCCTAAAATCGAAATATTTGTTTTTAAATACCAGCAACCAGTTTACCCAACATTTTGGTCCATCGGGCCGCAATTTTTCGTTAGTTTTATGTGAGTTTTGTCTGAAACATTTGGACCTTAGAACTGCAATTTTTCGTTAGTTTTATGTGAGTTTTGTGTGAATCATTTGGACCTTAGAACTGTAATAATTTTCGTTTGGTTTTATGTGAGTTTTCTATGAAATATCACGTGAGTAAAAGACATTACATATCATTATTATATTTAAATCAAGAATTATGTCTTTAAATGAAGAAAATAATGATAACGAAAATATGAAAAAACACCTCACCGCACAAAGAGCCGCATTGAAAGGCCACTTGACGCGATTTATTAACTTTGTTGACAATTATAAGGGAGAAACTTCTCAATCTATAATAATAAAGGAAAGTGCCTGACTGACTGACTGATTGACTGACTGACATACTCAGTGTACAATCAAACAAAAAGCTACAGGTACAGAATGATTATTTCCATCCACAACCATTATGACATATATTGGCATTCTAGACTTCACTAATCCATATGTGGCATCCATTAAAATATGTTCGTTATAATTTCTAAATATTTCCTTCATCCAACTGAACTGAAAATAAATTAATTGCACCTCTTCATCAATGCTATATGTTTCCAAATACATTCCATTTTGTTCATCTGATTTCAAGGCTCGAAGCCTTGAAAACAATTTATTATTGATAGTATTACTTTTAAGAGAACCCAAAGACTTAACTTTAAAATTTTTTATATCATAACTAGTTGCTACAATATTATGAGTCCTCGAGTATTTCTTAACATGTGATGTAGCCGTATCATGTTCCAACAGTAACTTCACTGAATTTGTTACCAAACCGTCACGAGTTTTTGATAACATTGTGTCATTCGATATGCTGTAACGTGGTAGCAGGAAGTTTTGGCTGTTCAGGCCTCTGCGTCTTGAATACATATTAAATGTTTCCTGGTCTATTTCGTGCACAGTTTGGCCAAATTCATCAACATGATCTAAATTGCATGCTTCAATGACCAACTTATTACAATCCTTATTAAATTTAACTTTAACTTCTGCCAGACAATTCATTTTTAAAGTTTTTTGGAATGGACGCATGCCTTTCGAAGAAGTTGTTTTAGAAGGCCTCCCATGTATGCAGCTGAATGTCATAGAATAATAGCATATTGTGTTCTCTACGATTGGATTTTTTTGGTCTTTGGTTATGTGCATCTATTGTAAGTGAATTTTTTATGGAAAATATGGAATTGAAGGATAATATTCTTCGCAGCTAACAACTAACGTCACTTTCAACGAATGAAAACAAAACTTTCAAATAATCTGACAGATATAATAACTGGCGCGAAATAACAGAAAACTCATTTTTTGTCTGTGCCAGTAGAAATAGATAACTTTTGTTATTGACAATCATTATTCCAAAGTCTCAGTTCTCCACCAGGTGGCGTCGATGTTAGAAAAAGGAAATATAAAATGTATTACAATCTAGAATTTAAACGTTAGAGCATATTTTTGTGTATTATTTATTTTTCCTCTAACTTCTTGTGTATTCTGCTTTTTAAGTTGCAATATTTGAAAAATAAAACGACAATTTCATTTCTATTATTTTTTTTCATATTGGAACACCATAAAAATAAAAAAAATAAAAATCTTTTTTCTATGGCAGTGGAAATAGTGGCGGCCTAGAAAAAAGTGAATCCTCATTCACCGGCACTTTTGCCTGATTGGTTGTTGTTGGAGTATCCAGGGTAGGTACTTACTTATAATATCAATGTTCATGGTTTTTGCTTGCGATAGAATTTGAAATAAAAGTGTTCTACTGCTACACATTCAAATAACGAAAGACGTTCTTTTCTTTACTTGTAATTTGCTGTTGATGGAGAGATATTCTTTAAAGTGGTTTAAACCAAGTTTAAACATAAATTCAAGTCTTTGATTATCAGTTGTCAAAAATGAATGTAGTAGTAAAAAGAGCCTTTGGTGTAAATTTTGTTTTGTTTTTTATAGAAGAAAAGGGATAGTTTTAGTTCAAATACCTATTTTAAAAAAGCAATAAAGAACATGTTTACTTTTTTTTGCCATCCAAACTAACGTTGAAATATTTGGACTTCACATTTGAAGCGAGCCGGGGTTCTAAGTTTTGTGTAGAATTTTGTGGTACGAAACGATTAAACGCAGATAAAAGAAATGAGTGCTAACAACAGAAAAACATATTAATCTACTCGGTATACTTAACCTCTTTTTCACCCTTTTAACAAAAAATACGCTCACAAATGATTCACATCCATCCAACAGTTTCACCGACACAACTTACTTAAATAATACTTAGGGTCAAATTCATAAAAAATTAAGGAGACTTTAAAATTCCTTTAAACAATAGCGCTTTTCATAACAAAAAAAATGACTTAAGTGTAGTTCAATCTTTTACTACCGAAGTTCATAGTAAATTACGTGGCGTGAACTTTATTGGATGCGCTGAATCGAAAATTGGTTCCTTTATTCAACAGTCACGTGACTGAAGATTATTATCAATAATAATTGATTTTACTTTTATCCACGAGTACAAGACAACACAACAAACACCATTCGCAGTTGCACATTATTTTTCTACGGTACCAATAGTTTTAATACGATCATGAATCGATGTCAGAGCCCCAATTCTCTGTTTTATCGGAAAGTAGTCACGGTAGTAAAGTGAGTAGGTATTACACGATACATTTTGTATGGAAAACGTGTATAGCGCCGCCACAGAAATATTTCTAGAAACAAAAGCGATTCTCGCATTCGATACGTATACACGTTTTTCATACAAAATGTATCGTGTAATACTCATTTTACACCGTGACTACCTTCCGATAAAACAGAGAATAGGGGTATAGTTGTTCTCGACAGAGGATTGCCACATTAGAAAGAAATAGAATCTCTGTGAGGTCAATTGTAAAAAGTGGATTAAAATACATGTTGTACCATACCAAAGGTAATTTTTGTAAGTCTTTTTGTATTTTAAGAGGTCGTTGGTGAAATCGTCCACAGCATTTGCCGACCATTGGATCCTTTGAATATTTCAAAGTTTCGCATCATAATAAATTTAACATTATTTATGGCTGTTTATTTCTTTGTTTTCAAAAATATATTATAAAACCCCAAAACAGCCAAGTCCAAAACAATATCATCCCATTGTTGATGTCCGCAAGATAAATGATGTGCGTCCGTATTCACAACCTCAATGAAAGGTTTAAAGGCCTAGTGCTGCTTCGATCTATAGCATCCAGGGAACAGCCAACCCAAATAACAGCAACTTGACAACTTCGATTTGGATTGGTACGAAAATGGCCAACTCCATACGTGTGTAAAGTTTGACGTCATTTGACAGCTTTGCGCTCCACTCTTCCATATATTTTGTATGGAATCAGTTCCATAAAAAAAATGTTTCTTAGAAAAACAAAAAAATAGGATAATTGCTAATCATTGTACTGAAAATAAACAGGACCAAAAAACATCTTAATATCGTCATTTATGGTTAAAAAAATTAAACAAAAACCCCAATTTTATTAGTATGGGAATTTGTATGGGATTTAAAATGTCAGATAGCTTCGTGGAGCGCGGCTGTAGATGTCTCTATACAAATACATTGACTTTACACCCGTATTGAGGAAGGTCTGGATGCAATGTTTCCATTGGTGTTTTGATACTAAATTCTTCTTAGACCTTTGACGAATATGTAACAACTAATGGCTCTAACAATTCATTACTGACGTTCGATTTTTAAATGGAACAAACCACTACGGGCTTACGACCGTCTACGAACGGCTGGCCTAGTGTGATCACTTTACGTTAACAACGTTCACCATTAGGTGGCTGCGTAAGTCTCTGAAACTCCTAATCATGAGAATTCTCGACTTGTTCAACATGTCGAAAAAATATAAGTGGATATTTGATAATTAATTAGATAAAGAGATAAAAGTTGGAAATTATTGAGAACAAGAGAGCAACCAAATTTAAAGACTGCGACTGCTGTCATGTATTTGGCGCCAGGATATGAATATATTATCCATTTTTGTTAATGTCTCATCTTTATTATCGTTACAATAAGTAACGAAATTCAAATGCACAACAGTATGGCCGCCGTCTACAAACGGAATACGAGGGCTTCTGATTGGTTGAAATGTATGAGAATGTATTTTATATATTAATTTTGACTAGTTTTGGAACCACGCCTTATTTTTAGTACTTATTAGTCCCTTTTCTACGGATTTAACTGATTTTATTGATTAGCAGGTATCAAAAAATCTATTTTGTGGATTTGACCACTATTGATACTAATCGACATAACCACATTAAGGAAATTATTCTCATACCTAATTATTATATTTCTGTCGATCCCCGATACGCCCTGCTCCTAGTTATAAAATCACAGTGACTGTTATTACTAAACATGCCAAAAATGAGGAAAATACGCCGGGGGTAGAAAATATTATAATGTAAATATCATGTAATTAGTTACGAATCACGCTTACAATAATTCTGAAAAGATTCGGTAAAATTGTGATGCTTGGACTTGAAATAAATTTAATTAAAATTTATGCAAAACTAGCTTTCCCGACAGACGTTGTCCTGTGGACTCTTTGGGTCCTTACCTGAGGCGGCCCGTTCATTGTGCACTGCGCCTCCAGAAAGACAGACTTTGTATGAAAAATTACTAAAACGCCCGAAACGGTGGAGTGAAAGTGAAATGGGCTACTGTAAGAGTGGCAATTACGTATGCGAGAATGAGAGGGTACAGGAGCAGAAAACAATAATTTTGTTGTTAGATTTTTTCAAAGATGGCGTCGCATGAAATTCGTTCCATACTAACTTTAATAGAAATTATATTTTATACTATCCATTATCCATTTTTCAAATTTTTATTAGTTATTCTGTTATCCGGAGCGGTGAAGAATCCAATAAATCAAACATCAGAAGAATCTGTTCTGCCGATCTCGAGTTATAATAATTGTTCGCACTAACCCGACTTTAATATACACGGTGGTTGGTTGTGGATAAACCGAAGCAGGGAGGTAGAGGACCTCAATACCTATCGATTTGACCCCCATGTATGTTCAACGATATTGGGTGGTTCAAAAGTTATTTACCTTTTTGCAAATAGACAAAAAAATTTCACGAAACATTTTTTTCTACAAACTATCTTAAAAACTTCTACTATTCATGGAGAATCGTCCCTGCAAATTTCATTTGGCTGGTATAATGGGATCACGCTAAAACACTCTCATAACTTGTGCAAGTATCAATATTCAACATTTTTTTAATAACACACAGCCTTGTTATATGGGTGGTAAAAGCCAGTTTTTAAATTATTTGAGGTACCTTTGATGTGATATTTAAATCAAATAAATTATTTTTTGAAATAAAGATAAAAAATATTGTTAAACACTCTTAAAAATATAATTAAAATTGTAGTACTTTAGAATAAACTGATGTTTCCTTTGTTTAGCCTGAAACCAATATTTCCCGTTATTGTTCAATAATATTAGGTATTTTTTTTTTATAATTTTTTTTATTTTTTAATAAAAACTTCCAATGTCGAAAGTCCATCAGGTTTAAGCTGGGGACCTTAGGGGCTGGCTTTTGGACCCCCATGGCCGCTCCATCGGCATGGGTAAATTATGTCGAAAAATGTTCTCACTTAATGGTTCTCAATGTGGTCGCTTTGAATCATTAGGGGACTCTACAATCGTTCAGGGGGTCCATAGAAAATGAAAATCCATTTTAGTGTTTCTGAAAAACGTCAGGGGTCCAAGTGTCGAAAAATCTCAATGAATCTGTGCTCACCCAAAGTGAACACAAATACACTTTCGAAACCTTTCGACACTTGTGTTGTGAAAGTGGAAATGGTCGGCACAATGTGGTAATTCTCATGATTGAATAGGTAATTTCTCCCAGTCAACCAGTATTTTTCAAAGCACTGTTAATGTTATATTGTTCAGATTGCTTTTATATTGGGATTCGTCGTATAATGAGGTTTTGTACAGCATTGATGTCAACTTTTCAATTCAGACCATGATGATTGATTACCGTAGAAACAGATTTCTAGGCCGCCCTTCATTATGGGGTCGTTTCAAACAATGACTTTATTCAAAATACAAATTCAGTTGAAATTCGGACACTATGTATGAAAATCACAGAACTACTTTATTTATAAAATACGATCAGTGGAAACAATAGCTCAGCGATAGAAAATATTAAGATCAAGCTGTCGTCGGGATAGTTTAACGCATATCACATGATCTCTGTTGTACATTTTGACCCCCCATTTTGGATTTAACGTCAACTGACAGTTGTTTCGAGTATACAAGAACGCTTTTTGTAATAAATACACTGAATTTAAGTTTTGTTCCCGTCCAATTAGGTGCTCCCTTCAAATTTTGGTACATTGTAT
Source organism: Mystacides longicornis (assembly GCA_963576905.1). Lineage (NCBI taxonomy): Eukaryota > Metazoa > Arthropoda > Insecta > Trichoptera > Leptoceridae > Mystacides > Mystacides longicornis. The sequence continues at coordinate 5,672,603 of OY756430.1, forward strand.
TTTGGTTTATCTAATTTAATAATTGGAAATTTAAACAAATTTAAAATATTCCCGTAATCATTCGAAGGCTTACAACCACGATGCACCAACTACATTTTGTAAGAAATATAATGACGTTTTGAAAAAAATATTCAAATAATTTTAAAGTGGTTGGTAGACAAGTGGTATCACTCGACGACTTTCGTACGTAAGCGTATCGTGGGTTCGAATCCCGGTGCCGACCATTTCCACTTTCACAACACAAGTGTCGAAAGGTGTCGAAAGTGTATTTGTGTTCACTTTGGGTGAGCACAGATTCACAGAGTTTCGGAGACTTAAACATTACCACCTAATGGCGAACGTTGTTAACGTAAAGTGATCACACTAAGCCAGCTTTCGAAATAACAGTAGAAGAAGGTCGTAAGCCCGTATCGGTTTGTTCCATTTAAAAATCGAACATCTGTAATGAATTGTTAGTCATTAGTTGTTACATAGGTAAAAATATTAAAATTGAAGTGATCAACCATGATTTAGCTCATTTCGGCTGAAACATAAAGGTTTCGTATGATAAGGACTTAACTATATTTTGATAGAAAATAAATCCTTAAAAAATAAGGTACCTAAGTAGGTAATAATAATTGATCGGTAAATCATACATAATCGTTCTATTAACGAATTTATATATATTAGACTGAAAATGTTCACACTAAGCCAGCCTTCAAAACAACAGAAGACAGCTGCAAGCCTATCGTAAAATATTATTTCTAACGTTTGATTTACTTTACATAAAAATCTTAAAAAAAAATGAATCCAATTAAAATTTTACTTTACACCTCACTTAGAGGGAACAAGAGCTCACCATTGCGATCGATATTGCTTGATTTTTATGACCTCTTCCCAAACCATATGCAGCTCCCTCAGCTATTTATAATGATAATTTATTTTATTAACCAGATTCTATACATCGTACAGAGTGCTATGAAGGTCTGATGGACTTAAGAAAACACTCTCTAGTGACTGACCCACCTACATTACAAGGTTATTTGTGAAATACATGGGGGTTATTCTGAACATCCGACCCGATCGAGTTGCATCGGATACGATACAACAGCTTGACGGACAAAAATAATAATTTTGTAATACTAATTTAAAATATTCCACTATATTTTTTACATAAAAAACGCGCCTATTTTAATTAACAAAATAATTTGTTATTTCTATCAATGATTATTTTTTCTTATACTTAAGTAATTATTTTTTTACCGCAAAATGTAAGCAATCTTTTACATGATATCTATACTCTTAGATAGAACTTTTCTAAACAATTTTCATTAAAATTCTTCCAAATTTACCAAATAATTAATTTTTGTGCCATTTATTATACTAAAAAAAAAAAAAAAAAAGAAAAAAAAAAAGATGATTAAACACTAGTAAAGACTTGGTTGGATCGCGAGCGACAGCGAAATGGGCGTTGAGTAGACATCCGATAGTGTTGCGACGAATGCAACCGGTAATTCGATGTTTCATTCGAATCTGACTTGTATAGTAAGAGCCTGTACAAAAAGTTGGATCCTACGCGACACTATCGGGACGCACACAACTCGATAGGGTCGGATGTTCAGAATAACCCCCTGTGGTACAATGCATTTCAACATCACACATATATCTAGTTACATTTAAAGATTTATTTATCCAAACAATGCATCAAACAACGCCAGGAAGCAGGGAGAAAAAATGCCTCGAACTATAAAATATGAGGAGGTCTTTCTCATCTTGGAGACCCTGATGGGTGAAAGAACAGCACTTAGCTTTATAATAATATGAATATAGGTACATTTTATAGTAGATGTCACCGTGTGACGGAATTATAAATTCTCTTCGTGGCGTAAATTTTGGTTAAACCGCCATCTATGCACGATGGTTGGAAACTTTACAATTAGGTAAATAAGGAACTTTATTGTATTATGGAATAAGATGGAAAGCACCACTGAGTACAAATATTATTAGAGAACTTATTTGGATGCGCAGAACCGGAAATTGGTTCCTTCATTCAACAGTCACGTGACTGGAGATAAATTATCAATAATAATTCATTTTACTTTCATTCACAAGCACAAGGCAACACATCAAAACACATAGGCACTTCCTTTAACTATGATTAAAACAAAAAATTCCTCTGTGTTAACGCTAAAATATTAAAAATAAAAATTCGTATATCGCAAACCGCTACCGACAAACGTCACTGTTTGTATGAATTTAACAGCAGTCGCGTAGTACTTGTTGAATTATATTTTCTTCTCAAAGGAAATCACTAGTAAATTATTGATTGTACAAACAAAATGGGTCATTTAGACATATCTTTTTTATTTTTTTATTTGAATAAATAATACATAATTAATTGTTGTAAGGGATGTCGACGATATTCCGTGTCGGTAGCAGTTGCGCTTGCAGGTGTGGACTTTGATGAGGACGACAACGCGCAGGAAAAGGACTTCTCAGTTACATCTATAAACGATCTAAATAATATTTTTGCTGGTGATGGGGACGGAATCATGATAATGAACTTTAATGTTAGAAGTATTGAGAAGCATTTCGATGAGTTGTGCATGCTGTTGAGCAGCTTGAGATTTAGGTGTGATGTAATTATACTAACAGAAACACAGCTGCGCTGTGAGGCTATACCGTTTTGTATTCCGGGATATACATTTATTTCTCGGGCTGGGGAGCATACAACTCATGATGGTTTGGCGGTCTTCTACAATAGCGAGAGTATCACTGATGTTTTTTGGGAGTACCCTAGGCTAAAATATTCAAATGGTATAATATTTGGATTCTCAAACGGAGGTAAAAAACACCTCCTGCTGGCAAATTACCGTTCCCCTTCCTTAAACATGTGTGAATATATAAACGAGATAGAGGGCATACTTACTTCTAGCATTGCATCGGACCGTAGAGATTTCTATTACCTGGTCGGAGACATTAACATTAATATTTGTGAGAAATCGATACTAGACTTCAATGCAAATAGTTACCTGAACACTTTATACTCAAAGGGGTTTGTTTCACTAATAAATGGAGTAACACGAGTCAATTCAAATGGGAGGGACAGTTGTTTGGATCACACTATGATCAAATCAATTAATTCGGTGAAGGTACGAGCAGTGACTCTTACAACAGAGATAACTGACCATTTTCCAACGTATGTAAAGATTAAAAATCCTTCCACAGATCAGGTTGCTTCTGGGGACGGGGCCGGACAAAATGAGATGATTGCCATGGTTGACCATGAAAAACTTCGTGATCTATTGTCTCAAGAGAGATGGTGTTTGAGCCAGTAGCATGGACATTAGCAATAATTGAATTGAAAAACTGATTTATGGGATTGCGTTGAAGTGGGATTTAATAAATAGAGTCTATCTCTGTCACCCATCCATATTTCCTATAGTCCAAAATTATTGCCATCTCTCTCTCCTTAACCTTGAACCTGCAATAAATGCAACGCAACGCTATCTTCAGTAATTAATTACGATTATTCCGGTACACACGCAGTGCGCGTCTCCTTCGCTTATTGTCGCATATTTTTATCGCCTTCGCTAATTTAATCATACGCATAAAATTACTTTTCTTAACCATCTAAACCCGCTTACTTTTGTATGCACATAATAAATATTGCATTTTGTGTTGTGTAATAAATCAGTGGAGTCATCGAAGACATCAGGGGGTCCATCCATGCAGAGTTCCATAACCAAAGGTAGGAATTTATATTCATTAATTCTCACCATATGTGCAAACCTTTGATGAGTTTTTTGATTCCATTAAATCCGCAACCCGCATATACAGTCCGCTAATCCGCTCAAACATTGAATGGTCCATTACGAACCGGATTAAATTAGCTTTCGCAAAATAAATTTATTGCAAATTTATTTAATTTCGAAAAAATATTTCATTTTTTCGGAACACAAAACCGCAGTTTGAACAAGCATTGTCGATAAATTACAGATTAATTTTGTTCATTCGTAGTATTAAATTATTATTAATTAATATTTTCGCCGCATTTAAAATAAATTTAATTCATACTAAATTTAGAATAATTGTTGTAACGCATTCACAAGTATTGTTAAAATTGATTGCTGTTCGCTAAACGCATAGCAGCGCTAGGTACTTGCTTGTACTTGTGAATTGATACTTACATACAAAAAATTAACGCACCTTAAGTTATTTATATTAAACAATCCAATCGAACTGGATAGAAAAATTAGATTTCTCAAAATAAATATAGTGCATATTTATTTAATTTTCGAAAGATATTGCATTTTTCGAAATACGAAATCGTTTGAACAGGCTTTAATAATAATAAGGTTAATTAATTGTTCTTTCATATTCTTCAAGTATATTATTTAAATATATTTCCGCTTATAATAATAATATACTACAGTTCAGATATCAAATTTGGTATTATTGTCATAGAATTATTCACATCGCCTATCATAAGTACATTCGTTGACTGATACGAGTTTGAAAAAATAATATTATCTAGCAAATAAATATATTAAATATTTATTTTAGTATCGAAAAAATATTGCATTTTTTCCGAATACTTAGAACGCATTTGAACAGACATAGTGTAGTGTTATATTGTTCATTTATAAAGTAAAATATTAATTTACCGCAACGATTGAAATATTGTATTTATTGGAAACTGTTAAAGAATAATTATTATTATTTGGTAAAAACAACGGTTCGCGGCGTTCATCGCTCACCGCTTACATACTTAGCTGTGGTACCTTTCTGTTGAATACAAAACGAGTAAAAATACGTTCATTGAGAACTTAAATCGCTACAAATTATAATTAATAGTATTGATTTATTGAGAAGTCGTTTTATATTGTTATTAATTTCATGATAATAATTAGTGATAGCTACTCACTGTAAATTTATTAAAATTCGCTCACGTTTGTTTATAGAGAAATATTTTTCGCTATATAGTAAACAGTAGATACATTGTTATTTATAGTTAACTTAAAATAACATAATGGTAGACCGACTTAGTATGTTGGAGGCCTTAAAGGACAGCATAGAGGAGAGAGTCAAGTCTCTTTACGCAAAGATCGCAACACTGGTTTCGAATACCAGATCGGCCTCGCAATTTTTGGTTGATTCCTCGACATTAGAGGAAGATTACAAACAGTTTAATGATACAATGGAAACTATTGTCTTATTAAAAATTAAACATGTCGATGATTATTGAATACGTCACGGGACGTCACCCGGTATAGTCGCACCCGCTGTGAGTCTCTGTACTTTGCGTGTTTTAAGTGATAATTGAGATTGTATCGATACAAATACCGGTGTGTCTTTCCAGTGGATTTAATCGTAAACAGAATTATAATACACGGTCATTAATTATAACGTAAATTTCGGGATTATCATTGCAGATATCTAAAAAAAAAATCATAAGCGACAGCGAGTGATAGTATTGTTACTGTTGCATTCTCCCGCCCGCGGCAGTAGTCATGAGTCCGGTTTGTGGTGCGTGTGGTGTAAGTCAAAGCGAAGATGACTCCATTAAATGCAGTAAATGCGGAGGTGAATACCACCTCACATGTGTGGGTCTTACCCAAGATGTTTATAGAAAAATGACCTACTCTGCCAGGGACTCTTGGAAATGTTGCAAGCCAAAGAGAGGTGTGGAACCTAAAGAAAAAAGCATCACTGAGCTCATGAACACATTAAAAGATGAGTTGATCGCCTCGCAAAAGATTAGTCATGATACATTGCTGGGGAGGTTGGATAAACAGACTGCTCTCATGGGGAATATATTGAAGGAGAATGAAGAGCTGAAAAAAAGCCTTGTGTTTCTATCAGAAAGATATGATGAATTGCATAAAAAACTCACCATATGTGAATCAGCTGTGAAGAATGTTGATCAACTTACACAGCGAAATAAATCAATGGAAAGGCGTATGGAATATCTTGAGGAAAAACTGGACAGAGCTGAACAACAAATGAATATTGCTAAAATAGAAGTCAAGGGAATCCCGTTTGAGCGCGGGGAGAACTTAAAGGAGATGATTGTTAAGATGGGTGAAGCAGTAGGTGTGGGGACCGATGAGGGTACAATAACTGAGGTCAAGAGATTCTTTAACAAAAAAATTGATGAAGAAATAAGTGTGAAGAGCTCTAGCCTAAACTTCAATGTACAGGGTTACGTCGCGGTCACATTTGATTCAAGAGACAGTAGAGATTGCTTTCTGACTGCAGTAAAAATGTACAATAAAAATAAGAAAAATAAGGAAGATAAATTGAACACACGGGATTTGGGAATGAAAGGAAATCATCCGGTATATGTGCAGGAGAATTTAACACCGAGACAGCATCACTTGCACATGGACGCGCGAAAATTTGCCAAAATCAACGGGTATAAGTTTGTCTGGATAAAAAATGGAAAGATCCTTACCAAGAAGGACGAGATTTCTAAGACTATTCATATTCGTAGATCTGAACAGTTGAGGGAACTGCCGTAGTGTCATTGCTTGATCTGTGTGACTTATATAGAATCTACCTATTTGAAAATGTTTTTTGTTTTACGTATGGTGCGTTATGTGAGTATGAGGATTTATCACTGTACGATTGGTGACTTGCACAACTTTAGATCCACACCGTGTATCGCAAGAGAACTGTCAATTATTACACTTGTTCATATTTTCAATGTATTGCTAATTGATTTATTTGATAATAATAAGAATTTGATGATATATGGAGATCTCGTGAGTTGTGGATCCTTTGTAGGCTGTCCGAATGTTTTGTCTTTTCTAATGTACAGCAATTTTTATTTTTTGTGGTTCTGTAATTATCTTAGATGGGTTCCTAACTTAATGATTTCATATTTGAGGAAAAAAGCAGAGTCTGCCTTGTGTTGTTTATCGGGAGTGTATGTGTCTATGTCTATATTTCATTTGAAACTACAAACACTTCATAAAATTTTAAGTTACCGAAAAATTATTAGTCTTTTAAATAGTAAAAACATAGTGGAACACAAAAATAAAACTGATTATTTGTCTAAGATGAGCAATTGTCATAGAATTATTTTTAGCCACATCAGAGAGTTATTCATTGTGCTCATGTTGATTGTGCTTAGCGTAATCTGTCTATATGTGCTTGGGAACGGTAGCATAATATTAAATTGTTGTGATTTTTTTTACATGGGACTGCATATTATGAAAAGATTTCATTCTTTTGTGCATACTTATTGTGTTTGGGTGGTTACATAGCAAGTGGTTACATACCGAATTCTGGGAAACTTTCTCATAGGATTGTGTTTGAATTATAATATAAAAATGTCATTCTTTTTGCTCGTACGATTATGTTTTAGGTGTATACTGATGTCACTTGATGTGTTGACATTGATTTGGCCTGAATTAATCTTTCTATATAAGTAGTGGCATACCAAATTATGGGGAACTTTTTCATTGGGTGTATATGAACTATGACATGTTTTTGGCCTGAGTTATTCTTTCTATATTACTATATGCTTGGAAGTGGTAACATACCAAATTCTGGGGAACTTTTTCATAGGATTGTATATGAATTATTCTATAAAAATGTCATTCTTTTTGCTCATACGATTATGTTTTTAGATGTACACTGATGTCACTTGATGTGTTGACGTTGATTAGGCCTGAATAAATCTTTCTATACATGCTTGGAAGTAGTAGCATTCCAAATTATGGGGAACATTTTCATAGGATTGTATATAAATTATAACATAAGAATGTTTTCCTTTTTGCTCATACGATAATGTTTAAGATGTACAGTCACTGGAATCACTTGCTGTGTTAACATTGATTTGGCCTGAATCAATCCTTGTATATATGCCTGGAAGCAGTGACGAAAATATGGGGAACTTTTTCATAGGATTATACATAGTATATGAATTATAACATAAAATGTCAATCTTTTTCCTCATACTGATTTTGTTTGATATATATACTGAGAGTATCATTCGCTGTGTGAATAATGATTTGTTTTTGAGCTATGCTGTCTGTTTGTGGTGGGAAGTGCTGGCATACTAAATTGTGGAGAACTTTTCATAGGAATATATTGAATCATAGTACGAGAGAGTTATTGATTGTGTTCAGATTAATTATGCCTGATGAACTGTTATGTCAATGTGATTGGGCCTGGGAGTGGTAGCGTGCCACACATAGGGGTTGCTTGGACACGCAATTTAAGATATTTGTGTGTGGAGTTTTTAGCTGAACTAAAAGTGTGACTGATATGCTGAACGAGACCGAGGATTTGGATGAGGCGGTATGTACAGTGAAACTCCCAACCTGGAATTGCTCTAGTGTCATTGGTAATAACCCAGGTCTAAAGATAATTCACTGTAATATACGAAGTATCTATAAGAATTTTGATAGCATGGTGGCGCTTATATCAAATATTCAGGTTGACTTCGATGTCATAATACTTTCTGAATGTTGGATAAGGGATGGATCTTTTCACCATCATATTGACAACTATGATGCGTATTGTACTGAGAACAACCAGAGACAGAACGACGGTGTAGTGGTATTTGTGCGTAAAACGCTCGGAGCAAATGTGGTTGAGGCTAACCTGGTAGATGCCAACTGCTTGAAAATTAAAATAAACAAACAGACCACAATCTTTGCAATATATAGATCACCGTCAAACCAAGACTTGCGTCCCTTTCTCGAGTCCCTCTCCACATTGCTGGAAGCAGAAAAAGGTCAAGAGTGCATACTGGTAGGTGATATCAACTTGAATATCCTGCAAAAGAACAATAGGTTTGTAGATGACTATATGTGCCTGCTTTCTGAACACGGGATGACTTCGGCAATCAATTTGCCTACTCGAGATGGGTCGCTACTAGACCATATGATGATTAGGACAAGGGTGGAAAGAGAACATATTGTGGGCATAGTTTGCGACTCCCTGCTGACTGACCACTATCCTACAATAATGGTGGTGGGCAGGAGGGCACTTTCAAATTGTGATACGATTAGGACGAGTATTAAATGTGTGGACTACGATGGTGTTAACAGGGATCTGGTAAATGTGAATTGGTCCCCGATCTATGCTTTCGATAGTACGGAAAAAAGTGTTGACTACTTCGTCCAGATTGTGAAAGGTGTCATCTTGTCTAACACAACGACAAAACATATCCCCCATTCAAAACGCAAACTAAAGCCCTGGATTACTCCAGGACTACTTCGTAGCATAAGAAGCAGAGACAGGCTTCACCAACAAATGAAGAGAAATCCCCAAGCTAGCCACCTGAGAGAAAGATACATCGAATACCGCAATGCATGTAAAACTCTGTTAACGACGGTTAAGAACAACTATTATAAGGCAAGATTTCGGGCAGTATCTAATGACCCAAAAAAAACATGGGAAATATTGAATGAGGCAACCAATAGAAGGAAACGAGAGCATGAAATGCGGGAAATAACGATGGATGCTAGGACGTATAAAATGGATGGAGAAGAGTGCAAAGAGGCTCTTAATAAGATTAATGAGTACTACACACATGTAGGTAGCTCATATGCACAGAAAATACTTAATGGACTAAACAAGACAGAAGTTGAACTATCGGCCACAGGTCGAACATATGGTGGACAACCGCAGCATAGTCTAGACAGGTTTGAAAATGTAACAGCTGATGAAATAGTGAAGATACTTGCTGATCTAAAGGACAAAAGCTCATCGGGAACTGATCTCATATCATCCAAAGTGCTGAAAACTTGTCGTGAAAATGTCAAACTACCTATAACCCACATCTGTAATTTAAGTATTTCCGAGGGACTATTCCCTGAACACCTGAAGGAGGCAATTGTGTGTCCAATATACAAGGGTGGAAACAAAAACGATATAGGATGCTACAGACCAATAAGTATTTTAAACTCACTATCAAAGGTCATAGAAGTTTCAATAAAGAACAGACTGTTGAAGTATTTTGATAGGCACAATATTTTGTCTGAGGCTCAGTTTGGTTTTAGAAGGAATATGGGTACACAGGAGGCAATTGGTTATCTGACCCAGAAACAGATTAATATACTGGATAGTGGCAATAAATGCATTACAGTCTTCCTTGATCTGGCCAAGGCGTTCGACACAGTGTCTCACAAACTGCTGCTGGCAAAGCTAGCGGCGGTGGGTGTATGCGGGACGGCATATAAATGGTTTGCTAATTATTTGACAGGCCGTGTGCAGAGAACTAAAGTGGGAAAGCAACTAAGTGACAGGTCTGAAATCCACTTCGGTGTTCCTCAGGGAAGTGTCTTGGGACCTGTTCTCTTTTTGGTCTACATAAATGATCTCGCAAAGCTTGATCGGATGGACGGAGATATCATTTCATTCGCGGATGATACGGCTGTTGTATTTAGTGGCAACAATTGGGACAAGGTACATGAAAAAGCTGAAAAGGGATTAAGAGTAATCAAGGAATGGTTGGATAACAATCTTCTTACCCTAAACACAGACAAGACTAACTACATGACAATGAGTATCACGAGCAGAGACGATGAATATCTAATAGCTAAGACTATAAAGATACACGCTTGCGGACAAGACTCACCTTCATGCCGGAATAGCTCCTACCCCTGCAATTGCCCAGCCATAAAAAAGGTTTCAAATGCTAAATATCTCGGAATAATTGTTGACGAGCGACTTGACTGGAAGGAACACATATCGAGCGTATCTCAGAAAATCAGAAAAACAATATACTTATTCAAGGAGATAAGAAGTGTCCTCCCACTAGAGACTCTTAGAACAATATACCTCGCATTGGTGCACAGCACTATCTCCTATGGCATACTGGGATGGGGAGGAGCGACGCTGACTGCTCTGGACCCTCTGTTAAAGAGCCAGAAGGCAATTTTAAGAGTGATAAACAAAAAACCGTATCGATCTCCTTCTGACCAACTATTTCGACAGTTTCGAGTACTTGATGTGAGACAGACGTATGCAAAAACCATCATCCTCCACTTTATAAAGCACAAACAGCTTCAGATTCCAATAACTCACGAGCTTTTAACAAGATGTAGAAATAAAAACTTCTTTAAGACTCCCAAGACTAGAACTACCTTTGCTCACAGGCATTTTACCTTCCTGGCTCCGAGACTCCTTAACAAAATACGAGACGGGCCGCTTACCAAGGAACAGATGACTAGAAATCCACCACCAAAAAAACTTATAACAATGTGGCTACTCGAGATAGGCAGGGAGGAAACGGAACGCCATTTGAGCTACATACCGACCTGAGATGGACTACTATGCGGGTATGGTACATCGTGGGTGCTATATTTTGCTATTGTTGTTGGTTGGGACTTGTGCGAGTGGACGGTGTTGCTTTGGAGTGGACGGGAGGATCATCGTGTGAGTGACTGTATGTGTGGATGGATATCTGTGGATGAATATTATTATCTTAGTAAATAAGTAATTTTTAAATGACTGTTATTGTAATAAGTTTAATAAGAAATTAAATTCGTCTTCTCCCTAGTACAGGCATTGCCTAGTTGGGAGAGACAATGTAACTGAACATATTATGTAACATGTCTTAATTAAATAAAGAATTATTATTATTATTATTATTATTATTATATACCGTCTTTTGAAGGTCTAAATGTTTTCAAAGATATGGTTTGTTCAATTAAATGTAAACGGGATGAATTGCTAACAGAAAAACAAAAACTTGTTTCACCATCTGTGTCTGTTACTGAGAGTACGAACTCAAAAAATCGCATAAAACTACCAGTTTTGGACATACCTAGTTTTGATGGAAATATTCAGAATTGGTCTATATTTTACGAGTCATTTAAAACAAATATTCATTTAAATACTTCGCTTGACAATTCCCAAAGAATGCAATATCTTATTGGGAAATTGACTCACGGTGCTCTAAATATGGTAGCAGGAATAATACCTACAGGTGAAAATTATAATAATATTTGGAATAGTCTGGTTAAAAAATATCAAGATGATCGCACTTTAGGATCGTTTTATATAAATAATATTCTAGACATATCTCACTCACGTCATGATTCAAAAAGTTTAAATCTCTTCATTGATAAATTGTCTGCAGGTGTAGCTGCATTCAAGCAATTAGCCATTAAAGATAATTTGGATTTTGTTTTGTTATGTTTCGCTCTAAGAAAATTAGATTCTCAAACTGTAAACGAATTTGAAATGTCAGTTAGAGAGAAGGAAATGCCCTTGCTAAGTGACTTAGTAAATTTTGTAAAAGATAAAATAAAAATAATGGAGCGTACTTCAAACAATAATAATTTGAAGAATTATAATAATAATAATTATGGAAATTATAAACAGAAAATTAATCATCGCAATGTTTCAAAGTCTTTTATGACCAATACCAAACAAAATACTTGTTCATTATGTAAAAATTCCCATACTCATTTTTATCAGTGTTCTGAGTTTAAAAAACTCAAACCAATAGAAAAGTTTAATTTTATAAAGTCGAATAATGGGTGCATAAATTGTTTAAGTTTAGCCCATAAAATAACACACTGTAGTTCTACAAATTATTGTAAACATTGTAATAAAAAGCATCATACGTTGTTGCATTTTGGTAATGAAAATGTAACTCATAATAATACTGAATCTGTGATGATTGCCAGTACGTCAACATCATTGCTCGCTAGTAATAATAATAAATTACATACAAAGGTAATTCTTTCTACCGCACAAGTATACGCATATTTGAATGAAAATAATAAGAGATTGATTAGATGTCTTATTGACAATTGTTCGCAAAATAATTTAATAACGCTCGCCTGTTGTAAAAAATTAAACTTACGAATTATCCCTTTACACAATTCGGTTGTCAAGGGTGTGGGAGTCAGTTCTAAACCAATTTATGGTTATACATCGTTGAAAATACAATCTCGCATTAATCAACACTCATATGAGATTCAATGTTTAATATTGGATCAATAAATCCGCAACCCGCATATACAGTCCGCTAATCCGCTCAAACATTGAATGAACTCTGGTGCACGGATGGATCCGCTGATGTCCTGGATGATTCCACTGATTTATTACACAACACAAAATGCAATATTTATTATGTGCATACAAAAGTAAGCGGGTTTAGATGGTTAAGAAAAGTAATTTTATGCGTATGATTAAATTAGCGAAGGCGATAAAAATATGCGACAATAAGCGAAGGAGACGCGCACTGCGTGTGTACCGGAATAATCGTAATTAATTACTGAAGATAGCGTTGCGTTGCATTTATTGCAGGTTCAAGGTTAAGGAGAGAGAGATGGCAATAATTTTGGACTATAGGAAATATGGATGGGTGACAGAGATAGACTCTATTTATTAAATCCCACTTCAACGCAATCCCATAAATCAGTTTTTCAATTCAATTATTGCTAATGTCCATGCTACTGGCTCAAACAGATGGGTATGTGTATACTCTTCAACTGACTCAAATGAAGCAATGCGGATGTTTTATGAAGTCTTGAATGGCCATATTAATGAATGCAAGACTACTAAACGTAAACAAAGAAGAAAATTTCAGAAGATCAAACCGTGGATCAGCCATGGCATAATTGTCTCAATTCATAAACGGAATAAGCTTTATCTTAATTGGAAAAAGTATGAAGGCCGATGTAGGAGGGAGGTACTGACTGTGTGTGATGGACTGAGGACCAGCTATGTAACTTACCGTAACATGCTGAACTCTTTAATCAGAAGATGTAAGAGGGAATATTTTGAGAACCAACTGAGACAATCGAGTGGAAACACTAAGAGGTTGTGGAGTGTTGTGAATCAGATTACTTCAAGAAGGGCGCCAAAGTGCTCAAATATTGAAAAATTGGAGGAGGATGGTAAAGTGGTTACCGATAAAGTGGTGATTTCGACTATGCTAAATAAATATTTCGTCGACATTGCGAACAGACTGGTTGAGCGGATGAGGAGCCCTGCAACCCCACAAAACTGTAGGGAGTCAACAGCTGCTCCGCCGGCTGACTCGAACATGAGTGTGTGGAACAATGTAACAGCGGCTGAAGTTGGTCTTTTGATAAATGGTCTGAAAAACTCATCAGCGGTGGGTCCTGATGGAATCAATGCCGAAACATTAAAATCTGTTGGGTCGTTCGTTGCTGAGCCCTTATCACACATATTAAACTTAACCATGAATACCGGAATATTCCCCTCAAGCCTGAAGGACTCAATAGTGGTGCCTATTCATAAAGGAGGTTCTCCTCTATTGATGAACAATTATAGGCCTATATCACTGATTTCACAGGTGGCAAAAATATTTGAAAAGGCCATGAAGATACGTTTAATGGACTACCTTAATAGTAGGAGCATCTTGGCAGACAATCAGTTCGGGTTTAGAGCTGGTATGGGAACGGAGGATGCTTTGTATAAGCTCACCTCTTTTGTGAGTGAACACCTGGATCATGGCAACAATGTCCTGTCGGTGTTCTTAGACATCCGTAAGGCATTTGACACGGTGAATCATGGAATTCTTTTGGCAAAGTTGGAGGGGCTGGGAATCGGTGGAAGCTGTTTGACGCTACTGACAGATTATCTAAATGGAAGAACACAGAAGACCAGAGTGGGTATGGATTACAGTCCACTTTTGAAAGTTGAACACGGAGTTCCACAGGGAACCGTCCTGGGACCTATCTTGTTTTTGTTGTATATAAACGACCTTTGTGGAATGGATATCCCGGGACAAATTGTTACTTTTGCAGACGACACTTCCATTACAGTTTATGGTAAAACCTGGGAGGAAGCATATAGTAATGCGACAGAATGTCTCAAGCGTGTCAAGGGCTGGTTGGAGAGTAATTTGTTATCATTAAATTATGATAAGACACTCTATATTCCCTACTCATTGAATAGGCGGAAAGCGCCAAGGGAAAACATGCCCATCAGGATGCATGACAGCCTGTGTAGTGCACAATGTTCGAGCTGTCCAGAGATTGGAAGGGCCCAACATGTAAAGTACCTGGGAGTCTATATTGACTCTCATTTAAGGTGGAACAAGCATATAGACTGCATTACTAGAAGGGTAAGAGGTCAGCAATACATCTACAAAAGACTGATAGACATTGTGGGATTAGAGGTGGTCAGAATGGTTTACTATAGCCTGACTCAGTCGATTCTTGCATATGGTATCTTGGCATGGGGAGGCGCATTTGACAGCCACCTGAACATGGCGAGTGTCGTGCAGAGGTTAACAATCAAAATGATATATAAGAAACCCATAAGATACGAGACCAGCAGATTATACGAATTGAGTGGTTTCTTCGACTTGCGTAAGTTATATCTACTTCAAAATTTGAAATTCATTAAAAGAAAGCCAGAATTGTTTGTTGGCTCAACTAATCACAGAACAAGTGCCAGACTGGGAAACGTGTATACTTTGCCTTCTTGTAGAACTAGACAGAGACTTCGACACCCGGCTTATGTGGCACCCAAACTGTATAACAGTGTGCCCGATGATATCAGAAGCGTGAGAAGTATGGCAGCTTTCAAGAGACACGTCAAGCTTTGGCTCGCTGATGTTGATATATCTTCTTTTTTGTTATAAAATTCCTGTGATATTCCCATTGCTCTGGTCTGCTTAGAGATTGTTGTTTATTTATTTGATGATTTTGCTGGTTTTTCCTCCATTATTTCTTATTTTATTTGTTCGGCAGTTCTTGCACCACCCCATTGCAGGGGCTGCTGGTTTTTTTATCTATGACTTTGCTGATATCTCTGGGTGTGGGGCTATTCTGATCCATGATATTTTTTTATTTTTGATTTTCTCGTTTATAAAGTCTCCCATCTATGGATTGTTTTATTTTGTTTTAGCAAATCTATTGCAAAGTATTTGGACTTCAACCTTGTAAAGTATATTTTAATGTTAGAGTATTATGGTGTGTATGTTTTTCTACTTACTTAATAATTGTGGTGACTTTTATTACCTTGTCCACGCTGACTAGACTGGTCAGTTTTGTATGTTTTTTTTTTGTATGTTTTTTTTTTTTTTTTTTTTTTTTTTTAAATATATTTATTTTATGATTTTAGTTTGTTTATATATGTATTTTTTTTTTTTTTTTAATACAATTTATCTATAGCTATGCGGATTCATTATTAATCTGCTTTTTTAATATTCATTGTTGCTATTTAATCTTAAGGAAAGAGAACTTTTTTTTTTATTTTTTTTATTTACCTATTTATTATTATAAATTCTGTATACTATTCTTGCGCATTTAAAGGCTTTATTTTAACTTGATTTGCCAATTGATTGAATATCTTGTAAATTGACTGGAGCATAATTGTGATTTGGGATTCTTCTTTTGCGTATCTGTGTACTTTTGAGTTGCAGGAGCGCCTGAGGATCTTTTTGTAAAAATATTATACTTTGTTACTGATATTTTAATGGATATCCCCACTTACGGGCATTTGCCTAGTGGGATTTCGATTTATAAACTAAAATTTGTATGAACATGATTCTATGTATCTGTGTTTTTTATCGAAATAAAAAATATATTATTATTATTATTATTTCAAATCATTTATTCATTAAATCACAATATATCATATGAAGTATACATCATTGTAAAAAAAAATTAATAAAAATAAATTAAAATTAAATACAATGCTATATACTAAATATAAAAATATTGGTATTATCTCTCATGATACATCACGATGTAATGTAATCATGAGAGATCTTCGAACTACAGAGAAAGGAACCTTCTTAACATCCTACATGAGGACAACAGAACTGCCTTTTGGATGGCA
Organism: Mystacides longicornis; assembly: GCA_963576905.1. Lineage (NCBI taxonomy): Eukaryota > Metazoa > Arthropoda > Insecta > Trichoptera > Leptoceridae > Mystacides > Mystacides longicornis. Next base: position 5,689,376 of record OY756430.1, read on the forward strand.
TATCTGAGACCACAACAGATGCCAAGTTTCCCTAGATTGTCTTTAAGAGACTTAGGAATAACTCCATTCGTCGATATCACTATAGGTATTATGTACGTGGTTGGTGTATGCCACATATCCTTGATTTCGTGAGCAAGATCAAGATATTTAATTATCTTATCTTGCTCGGCTTTTTTCAAATTTTCGTCATACGGAATAGTGATATCCACGAGATACGTTATCCCATTCCTACGATCAACCAATACAATGTCCGGGCGATTTGCGTTAATCGTTCGGTCAGTTTGTATTGGTATATCCCAATACAACTTTGTATTACTGTTTTGCATTACCGAAATTGGGGTGTACCTATAATAAGGTACTTCAAGATCGAGCAAACCATATTTCAAGGCAAGTTTTTGATGAACTATTTTAGCCGCATCGTTATGTCTGTGCAGATACTCAGAACCACACAGGAGAGAACACCCAGACAAAATATGTCTGAGTGTTTCTCCTGTTTGGCCACATGCACGACATTTATCAATTATATCAGGTGCTTTAATAATATATTTTTTATAATTATTAGTGACGATGACCTGGTCTTGTATTGCACAGACAAAACCTTCTGTTTCGCTAAATAGTTCACCAAACCTCAACCATCCAGTCGAATCTTCAAGACTTACATGTGATGAATTTAAAGTTTCGAAGAATCGACCGTGGAGAGACTTACCTTTCCATATATCAACCCGATCTTGTACCCCAATTATCGGTGGTGAAACAGGATTTGATAAATTTAAGGGCGTGTACTTCAAATCACACGCAATGAGGTCTTCATAACCCAATTTATTCCTTGATGAGATAAAGTAAGATTGGAGGAGGTTTATCTCTTTGTTATTCATGTTTTTGATGTTTAACATGCCTCTACCACCAATCTTCCTTGGTAAATATAATCTCATCAAGGAACATCTTGGATGATGCATCCTATATTGTGTGAGCAAACCACGTACCCTTAAATCCATCTTGTCTAGTTCCGTTTGGTTCCACTTAATGATTCCAAAAGAATACAAAATTTTCGGTACAACCCATGAATTAATGGCCATAATTTTATTTCTCCCGGAGAGAAAACTTTTCAAAACTTTTTTTAATCGTTTAATAAATTCATTTTTAATGTTATTTTTAATAATTTTGTGGTCAAAAACTAGATTTTGTTGAAAGCCAAGATATTTGTAATTTTGATTATCTAAAAGAGGAATGTTTGTAACAGATGAAGAACTATTTTGATGATTGTTTCGGATTATTCCTTTTTGAACATTAATTTTTGCACATTTTTCTAAGCCAAATTCCATTTTTATATCATCACTAAATTTTTTTGTAATTTTGATTAATTTTTCTAATTCAACTAAATTTTTACCAAATAATTTTAAATCGTCCATATAAAGTAAATGACTAAATTTAATACCAGACCTTTTTAATTCAAAGCCACAATTTGAGGATTCCAATAATTTACTCAGTGGATTTAGAGCTAAGCAGAACCAAAGCGGACTTAGACTATCTCCTTGAAAAATACCTCTATTGATATGGATTGAATCGGTAATATATTTTCCAGAAGGTTGAGAAACAGATATTTTTGTTCTCCATTTTGACATCAAAAATTTTAGAAATTCTACGAGTTCGTTGTTAATTTTATATATTTCCAAAACTTTTATTAGCCAAGAGTGTGGGACTGAATCATATGCTTTTTTGTAATCAATCCATGCCATAGAGATATTTTTCTTTTTGTGTTTCACCTGCTCACAAATAATACTGTCTATTAAGAGCAATTCCTTTGTCCCACGAGATCCCATTTTACATCCATTTTGTCTGACAGATAAAATATCATTTTCAATTAAGTATGAATGAATTTTGTTTGAAATTATAGATGTCAAAAGTTTATAAATTGTTGGTAGGCATGTAATTGGTCTAAAGTTATTTGGAGTTGAAGCATTATTGATTTTTGGGATCACGTGGGTTAATCCTTCTGTTAAGAATTCTGGAAAGTTCAAATTTTCAATTGCAGATTGAAACTGTCTTGCCAATATTATATGTGAATTTGTAAATTTTTTAATCCAAAAGTTTTGTAGCCCATCTTTTCCCGGAGATTTCCAATTTTGTATTTTTTTTAAAGCAGTTTTAACGTCAATCAAATTTATACTAAAATTTTGCATTTCTGGATGTTCAGAATTAATTTCTTCTAACCAATCACTATTAGTGTTATGGGATATAGAATTCGACCAAAGATTTTTCCAAAAAGTTTCCATATCATCTTTATTAGGTAAATTATCTGTTTTGAAATTTGAATCTTCCAGATTGGTAAAACATTTTTTTTGATTAAAGGAGAAGAGATGGTTCTGTTTTTTCCTTTGAACCCTTTCTTTAAATCTTCTTATCCGTTTATAAAAGGCATACCTGTGTATATTTGTATGCATAGTTACAAAAGCGGTTCATTTAGAGGTCGTTTCAGAACTCTACACAGCGGCATTCATAGCTACTCTAGACAGGTTCGTTTCTAGACGGGGCTTATTTTCAGATTTATATTCGGATTGGTGAACGAATTTCGTAGGCGCAGATTATTACTTTCGAGAAATTTTACACAATAAAATCGAATTCAAAGGTATTAAATCTTATTTGTTGGAGAAACAAATTGTTCTACATCAGTGTTCACCAGCTTCTCCACACATAAACGGGATCATGGAAAGTATGGTGAAATCATCAAGCTGCATCTTGAACGGATTTCGAGGTGTATATTAAATCTTTGTTTATAATGGGTACATTTTGCTTCTTTTTGTTTCATACTTTTAAAAAGGTTTATTTTCATTTTTTTTTTTCTCACTTCGGATAAGTGAACTTTCTTTCATTTTCTTTACTTTTCTAGGTTAAGCATATACTTCAAACAGGATGGCTTGTATATTGCATACTTTTGATTGGGTACAAGGGTTCAAATGATGAACTTCTTTCATTTTCTTTTCTTCTTTTTCTTTACTCGGGGCGGGTGTATGTTCGATATACAATATGGGTAGGCGCTAGGTACGTATATCGAATTAAGTTTACGAATTCAAAATTATTCTATGCGTACTGAGTGCAACAAAAGCGTTCGTTTTTTCACTTCTCTCTCTCTCTTCTTCTGACTCGCCTACTTGCAAAACGTCAAATTCGGAAATTACGCTCGGAAAACCATCATAACCAAATAACGGTCGGCGGTCCCATAAGTGTTGTGCACATCAAGTACATTACTGGAACCAGGAGTAAAGGAAAGAGCCAGCAAACAATCGGTGAGTCCCTTTCCAATACAGTCCACTTCTTCTTCGTTCGTCTACGTACTTCCTGCTTAAAGCTGGGAGACGTAGCGGACATATTTTGGTTATTTTATTATTATTATTATTATTATTATACAATAAGATACATAATATGACACAAAATAAAGAAATATACAACTAAAATTGAAGTGATCAACCATGATTTAGCTCATTTCGGCTGAAACATAAAGGTTTCGTATGATAAGGACTTAACTATATTTTGATAGAAAATAAATCCTTAAAAAATAAGGTACCTAAGTAGGTAATAATAATTGATCGGTAAATCATACATAATCGTTCTATTAACGAATTTATATATATTAGACTGAAAATGTTCACACTAAGCCAGCCTTCAAAACAACAGAAGACAGCTGCAAGCCTATCGTAAAATATTATTTCTAACGTTTGATTTACTTTACATAAAAATCTTAAACAAAAATGAATCCAATTAAAATTTTACTTTACACCTCACTTAGAGGGAACAAGAGCTCACCATTGCGATCGATATTGCTTGATTTTTATGACCTCTTCCCAAACCATATGCAGCTCCCTCAGCTATTTATAATGATAATTTATTTTATTAACCAGATTCTATACATCGTACAGAGTGCTATGAAGGTCTGATGGACTTAAGAAAACACTCTCTAGTGACTGACCCACCTACATTACAAGGTTATTTGTGAAATACATGGGGGTTATTCTGAACATCCGACCCGATCGAGTTGCATCGGATACGATACAACAGCTTGACGGACAAAAATAATAATTTTGTAATACTAATTTAAAATATTCCACTATATTTTTTACATAAAAAACGCGCCTATTTTAATTAACAAAATAATTTGTTATTTCTATCAATGATTATTTTTTCTTATACTTAAGTAATTATTTTTTTACCGCAAAATGTAAGCAATCTTTTACATGATATCTATACTCTTAGATAGAACTTTTCTAAACAATTTTCATTAAAATTCTTCCAAATTTACCAAATAATTAATTTTTGTGCCATTTATTATACTAAAAAAAAAAAAAAAAAAGAAAAAAAAAAAGATGATTAAACACTTGTAAAGACTTGGTTGGATCGCGAGCGACAGCGAAATGGGCGTTGAGTAGACATCCGATAGTGTTGCGACGAATGCAACCGGTAATTCGATGTTTCATTCGAATCTGACTTGTATAGTAAGAGCCTGTACAAAAAGTTGGATCCTACGCGACACTATCGGGACGCACACAACTCGATAGGGTCGGATGTTCAGAATAACCCCCTGTGGTACAATGCATTTCAACATCACACATATATCTAGTTACATTTAAAGATTTATTTATCCAAACAATGCATCAAACAACGCCAGGAAGCAGGGAGAAAAAATGCCTCGAACTATAAAATATGAGGAGGTCTTTCTCATCTTGGAGACCCTGATGGGTGAAAGAACAGCACTTAGCTTTATAATAATATGAATATAGGTACATTTTATAGTAGATGTCACCGTGTGACGGAATTATAAATTCTCTTCGTGGCGTAAATTTTGGTTAAACCGCCATCTATGCACGATGGTTGGAAACTTTACAATTAGGTAAATAAGGAACTTTATTGTATTATGGAATAAGATGGAAAGCACCACTGAGTACAAATATTATTAGAGAACTTATTTGGATGCGCAGAACCGGAAATTGGTTCCTTCATTCAACAGTCACGTGACTGGAGATAAATTATCAATAATAATTCATTTTACTTTCATTCACAAGCACAAGGCAACACATCAAAACACATAGGCACTTCCTTTAACTATGATTAAAACAAAAAATTCCTCTGTGTTAACGCTAAAATATTAAAAATAAAAATTCGTATATCGCAAACCGCTACCGACAAACGTCACTGTTTGTATGAATTTAACAGCAGTCGCGTAGTACTTGTTGAATTATATTTTCTTCTCAAAGGAAATCACTAGTAAATTATTGATTGTACAAACAAAATGGGTCATTTAGACATATCTTTTTTATTTTTTTATTTGAATAAATAATACATAATATACAATAAGATACATAATATGACACAAAATAAAGAAATATACAACTATACATAGAGAACAACTATTGCAGCAAGTGAAATGGGCCCCATTAAGCCATTTAAACGGCTTGTCAATAGGACCCATTCTCCCCACCGTCCGTCTACATTAGACACATAACAGTTACAAAATTTCACAAATAAACCTACAACACAACAATCAAAAACATCCACACCATCATCATTATCACCATCTTTCCATTCTGTCAAATACATTCATTCAAACACATGCACACTCTTCTATAATTTGCAATACATTGCTACTCTCAGCCATACTTACCTGAAACTATACGTACATACTTTTATTATTTATCAGCCATACTCTCAACACTTTTCTCAGTCCATTCATACTCTTGCACTTTTTGATGCTCCTTGGCAGTAGGTGAATTATAGAGTTTGGGCACGGTGCACTTTCGAGTGCGGTCACCATATTTATTCTGTGTCCTCGGAACCACCAACCCCTCATTCTCAATCAATCTAGTGTTGTGTGCGTGTGCCAGTCTCTCCTTGAATCTGACATCGGAAAAATTGTGTACTCCCAGTTTGAAACTTAACAATCCTCTTACGGTGAGCAGTTTTAATTCGTCAAAGTATTTTATCATGTCAAAATGAGTGTTTGGCGCTGAAACATAGTTTGAAATCAGCTTTACTATAGAGTTCTGCTTACTCTGCACTCGCTTTAAGTTTGTCTTAGTGGTATTTCCCCATGCAGACAACCCATACCCGATTACAGATTCTGCTAGCGACCTATATATTATTTTCTAATATTTAAACTGCTGTTTTTATGTATTCTTACTTATTTGAAAAAAATATATTAACCTACATGAAATGTGACATACATTGTAAGACCATACGATAAATAATAATATATTATTTTCAACACAGACTTTGGTACAAAGAGTTGAATCTTATACATCCTACCCAAGATGGAGTACAATGTCTTGCATACTTTTCTCACTATAAAAATAATTGATAAAAAAATAAAATCCATTATTAAAACTAGACAAATCATGTTAGCATATAGATAAATTGATTGTTAAAACGAAACTGCCTCGGCCGTATATTTATTAAAATAAAAATAGTACAAAAAAATAATAATATGTAAATAACATTATTCCCCTCACGACACAAGCTTTAAGTAGCTTACTGTGAAAGAGTCAAGGAGTGTATTTGTGTTCACTTTGAGTGAGATATATCAGAGAGCGTCCGTTAGTGATTAATATACCTGTGCCGCGCTTACTTTCCATGGGTTGATTTTGGAACTCAGTTTTGTTTAAAAAAATAAACATTGAAACGAGAATGAGGAGAATCAAAATGAGCATCATGTTTTTGGAGAAATGCAAACCAACGAAACCCTTTGGTCCGCGTGAATTTTTCAGTGTTGTAATCATCTGAAAATGTGAATTTGGAGTTAGTATGTACGCACACAGGTGGTGCTCCCCAGAGAGAGAGGAGACATGACCAACTTTCATATTAGCCCCGACCCCTCTGTTGTATGTCGAAACTTTTATTTTGCGTATTTTTGTTGGTGTTCTTTTCATTTAGCTTGTCACCGACTATGTACCTACTATAATCATAAACAAGATTCATACATTTTGTAGTGTTTATTTGTAGAGGGTGACGCGGAGTAAACTTTATGATTTGAATTTTTATGCGGCCTTTGTCGATTTCGCAAAGGCCTTTGACTCGGTCAATAGAGATGCATTTTACTCCATTGATGACTTGTTGGCAACCTAATTTATTATTTATGTGGTGTCGTGTCGTTTGATTAACATATTAAAATTATTAATTCTCTTCCCGACATTGTTCTTGTCGCTAGTGCAACTATAATATTGCATTGTCCTATAATATACAAAATATTTATAGCTTTGTTCATTGAAGAGATGCCAATAGGAAATATTACACCCCTTTGGCATTGAAAAACATTCATGTTTATATTTCTCAAATTTTGCCTAACTGTATTCATTTTGTATAATGATGTACTCCTGTTTTATATGTACATATATTGTAAACTGTAATATTTTTAATGAACCCGAGTGCATCGCAAGGGGCCTATGAGAGATAAATAAAGATAAAGAGAATGTATGTGGGCGATCCTCTCTAGGCTCGGTGTGCCTCCGCTAATGCCTGAGATCTCATTAGAAATATCCATCCAAACAATACTCCCTCTTTATGTCTAGGCTGTTCTGAGACGAACGCCTTATCAACAACTGGAGTGCGCCAGAGCTGTGTTTTTGCATCTAGTTTGTTTGTTGTTGTTCACAGACAATTCTGTCACATTACTTACATACTTTCCGAGTCCGGATTGTCAGACCAAGAATCTCCAGTGGTTGGCCACATGTATGGCCCTGTCATTGGCATCAGCAAGGTCCTCCCGTGTACACCTCTCTCCAACATAGGTGATCATGGTCCTGCACTTCCCCACACTCACAAGTATCGTCCTCTCTGTATCCCCATGTATTCACTTGAGAGAAATAAAGAAAACTTTTTGTTATGTATTTATCCTCACAATATTTCAGAGTTCTAGTTAAGTATCCCAAAAGGAACCAGTCAAGGGGTCTTAAATTTATTGAACGCAGAAACCAATTGAAATCACTTGAAACTAACGAATTGAACGTGCATTCTTGGTGGAATTATTTAAATACGGTAATTTAAATAAAACAATTTATTTGTTATTCCACAAATTTAATAACCTGACTAGTTTCGCAGACACAGTTCTTGCATGGTCACAGGTGACTTAGAAACAGTTTCTAAGTCACCTGTGACTATGTAGGACCTGTGCCTGCGAAACTTGTCTGGTTATTAAATTTGTGGAATAACAAATAAATTGTTTTATTTAAATTACCGTATGAAATCACTTGTTCACAAAGTTTTCACTTACACGCTGATTCAAAATAATGGACCGTTCGTTTAAAAAATACAGATCGACAATTAATTTGGACTTGTTGTTCGAATGAATACTTGAATTTTCCAAGTCTTCTTTACAAAATACTAAATCAAAAAAGTTATAAGTAATTGAAACTTTCAAAAAAAAAATCTAGGACATACTGTAGTCCACTTCCAGTGAGAAGGTAATACACTGGGTTCCAGGGATTGATTTGAAAATTATAAAAAAAAAAAATATGTCGCGTGTAAGGTAACCGCATAGAAAATGTTCTACACTGATGTTTATAGCAGTACTGTGTTCCTAGGAAAACAGACCATAAGTATTAAAAAAAAATCAAAATAATTTGGTTCTTCAAGCATAATAAGTAATAGTTGTTGCATATATTCAGGAGTTCCACTGGTTTTCAGTAGATGATCGACGTACATACCTTTATGTGGTTACTCTACTATTAGGTACTTTAAAATGCAACCTACCTATAATATATATTTTATTATTTCATTAAAAATAAAACCACCATGCATATCTATATTAGATTATCCCACAACACTGACTGTCCGATTGACTAACGGCGCCTGCCAGGAGCGAGCGACACCCGCGGTTGTTTGAAAATACACACACATACATACAGGTGCCATGTCGGAAAGTCGTAAATTTTCTGTAGACTATAAATTTAGTTGCCTACAGCGATGACTGGATGCCAACCACCCTGGCAACGATAGAATGTTATATCAAAGTATACTGCATAAGACTAATGCCCCGGTGGTAGAAAAATGAAATAAGACAGCAAATTGGCAATCGAACCTCTCGGGGATGATTTATGATGAATTAAGAGTTCTTTGCAAAACATTTTCACCACATTTATGTAGACAAGAACTTGAGGTACCTACCTACTGGTTGTCCTTCCGGGTGGGCAGAAATGAAACGAGGTACGTAGAATGTATGTACAAGTTTAATGTTGGCTGGCTGCCGAATAAAGAGGTGGCATATTATTGCCTCTCCAACGCTTTTATAGTAAACCTAAATTAACAAAAATACGGTGTTCTATGGAACCTTGACAGATTCCATGCTCATAGATAACAGAATACAATTTTCATAGACAACAATTAATAAGCTTCATTCCACAGATGGCGTTATTGACAGCTGATAATAATAACTGATCTATCTGTTAACACGATTTGTTTGTAATAGTGATGGACTTATTATCTCTGTTAACGTGTCTGCATGCTTCATTGATTTAAGCAATTATTGTTCTTGCTACAGTGTCCACGTGGTTTTGTTATTGGTCTATTGCTTTTTTGTTGTAATATTGAAATGATTATATACTTAAGACTATTATATTGTATTATGTTTTAATATTTAAAAGGCCCAAAAGGCCGTAAATAAATAAATAATAATCATTATCATAGAGTTATTTAAGTTGCAACTTGGTTGTTTGTCTGGTTAGCTAGTTGGTATATTATATTTTAATGTTTAAGTTCTACACTTATTCGGACACCGTTATCTTTTCAAAAATGTTGCAACATTAAAAGTTACACGATGGCATTGGCTATCTGGAACGACTGCCATATCCGGTTGCAAAGTGTCATTTCCTGTTTCCCATCCGAACGTTGTCCAACACTCAATGATATCTCTCAATATAGGAACTACATATTCACTCCATACCTATATTTTTTAAAACATTTACGATATGGCGACATTTTTAAATTTAGATTTCACCATAAAGATATGAAAGTAAATAAAACATTGTACCTACTATACTGGAAATTAAATACGCCCTATGTACCAAAATAAAAAAAATGAGTATTAGGATAATAATATGATGTTTACCTACTGTAGAATTGTCCGTAGCGAAGTACTACGGCCGGGCGCTCTGTCGATCTTTGTCGACAACACTCATTGCACTAACCATGAATATTGAATTGGAATATGTTTAATGAATAGCTTATTACCTTTTAACCATTGTGATTTAGATCGATGCATCTGTTTTAAACCATATATATATTCCAAAGACATTCTGACGATCGCACCAACTAAATTACAGTTTCTGTCAAACTTTAAATTAATTTCAATTTTGGAATAAAAATTATATTGTCAAAAGTACTAAGAAGGTTACCTACTTAATTTTCCAGGCAACTTTCTTATTTTTTTCTTTCATTAAAACCTTTTCCTGATGAAAGCCGACAAGACAAAAAAGAATTACCTAGCGAAATCGGTCCAGCCGTTTAGGCGTGATGCGATGACCACTGAAAATAACTCTCCATTTTTGTATATTAGACTAAGTCTAGTTATGGGGGGAAAAAAGTTTTTTTTTGATAATCTGAAAATGAATTTTTTGGAACTTAATGTGTGTATTTTATTTCCACTATACCTATAGACACCTACATACACACCTACTCATTTTTTAATTATTGTTTTTACTTATGTTCATGTTAGCAAAAAAGTATATCGGATAGCAGGCAATCAGGTGGATTCCGTAGTATTTCCTCTAAGCTTTAGAAAATTATTAATGAAAAATGTTTTTTTCTGCTAGTTCCTCTATTCGATCAATTTAAGAATGTTTCTCCAAAATATTGAAGAATAAAAACCACTTCAATGTCAAAATTAGGTAGGTACCTACTCTCGATCAAGTTAATTACTTAATTATACGAGAGTTTTGACATTTGGTAAATTTTTGGTTGAAATCAATTGTGGCTATATTCACATCGATCATTTTCTTATAGAGACATAGGAAGCCGTCCACTTTCATCATCATCACCATTGGCACTACATTGTAGGGTGGGCCGTTCTAGTATGGAAGTTAAAAAAGTGCTTCTAATCTTAACGTAATAGAGATAATTTGTTGCCTTATGATGTATTATAACTATCTATAAAATTTCATGACAAAAAATAAGATCTTCTGTCTCCGAATCGACCTTGAAGTTTTGTATGGGACGAAAATATCCCATACTAACTGATATTTTTATAACAATCATATAAATTAATTACGGCCTTGTTTTTTTATATTTATTTTTATTAATATACTACAGATAATTCAAGTACATACTGTCGTGGAAAGCCTGGTTGTTGGGGGATTGCCTGAAGTTTCCTTCATCGTCTTTCTCTCAGTCATCTCTTCATAGGATGGGGATCTCAAGTGAACCTGATTCTTACCTCGTCACGTCCTCTTTTCCTTCGTGAATCTTACAGGTAGGCGGCACCGATGTTCATGAAGAGAAGTCTGAGTAGGAAATACTACGACCACCGCGGCTAGCATTTAGGGTGGTGTTAGAAAGCTTGTCTTTGTAAACAATTAAAATGTCTTTGAGCATGAGACTCGGCATTAAGCATTATCACAGGGTCTTTGAGAAGTCCGGGAGCATTAGAGACCTTTAGGAATATAATTGTGAGAGAGAATCTCAAAAAGCACTTTTAATTTAACTGAAGTTTATTGTTCACCAAAAACACATTATACAATAGTTCCACAAGTAAATATTTAGTTCAAGCAAAGAGTATCAAATGAGTTGCAAAAATAACCAAACATTGTCGTTTATTTAAATCATAATTACATTGAAATGTTTTCTTTAAAATTATTATATTTTCTTAACACCAGTTCAAAATTATTCACAGATTCACCTTAGTTTATTTTATTATAACGTTTTCTTATAAAACTCAATAGTTTAACACCAGTTCAAAGTTATTTGTCGTTCAACTAGTAACCAATAATATAATATTTGGCACCATACGAAAAATTACAAAACAACTAGATTTTATTTTATGAGAATTATTTCGAACACGTATTCAATTCGATTTATTATTGAGAACAGTTTTGCTCTGACCCGCAGCCAAACACGGCTAGGGTCAGACTGCCGGTTCGCTGACGGTGATGTACCTTGCGATCATAATTACCTCACACACACATTCAAATCTCCTAGGGTGGAGCGTGTGGCGAATTCTACTCAATACTAAGATCTCCATTTTGGAAAAATGTCGAGAGGGTTGGAATACTCCATAGGAATTTTGATATTAACTGTTATGACGCGCTTCGACCGTTAATAATTTAAACTTGACAATAAATTTATTTCTTTCTCTATTTTTAATATAATTTTGCTTCTAATTCTCAACAGTATTTCACAATACGACAATACTTCTATTTATTTAACTATACAAAATTAATAAAAAAAACCTTTACACTTTTTATGTAAAGTATATGAAATCATGTTGTTTTCCAGTGATAATTTGGGTTTGCTATCTTGTTTACTCGTTGCTTTCCAAGCTTTTACATAATCTTTTATTGATAAATTTACATTAATATTTAAAATAATATTTATACCGCATTTGAAATTATATAAAGATTATCTCTTCAGTTTTCGGTTCAGAATGTCTGTAACAACAACAAAAAATACAATTATAGAATCTATAATATTACTGTAGGTAGTATAAGCATTTTTTTCATTTGGTTTTGAGAACATCTTCTATATCCCGAGTGGCTGAAAAACCACATCGGGGGTAAGTCTGGAGGTCAGAATATCTGATCTTAGCAAATGAAAAAGCAATAGATAATGGCAAAATATAGTCCAAACACGAAATGTAAGAATTGGCAAGATTTCTTCAATGATAGTAAAACTGCGAATATGACGACTAAAATATTTAATGCATTCATGAATTAATGCATAATTTACAATAATTACTAATACAATACTTACCCTTAAAGAAAGACCTTAAACACAATATTATTTTAAACACTAACAGTATTAACACCATCTTTTCACATTCATTTACCCAATATTGCGAAATAATTATTATGAGCAACCATAATAATATACATATACAATAGTAACTAACGCAATATTGCCAGGTTTACATAAGACATTTTACTACGCGCTTTACTCTATAATTTTATTCCTGGCATAACGACGAAAATATGACTGTTATATTATCCATGTTTACAATGTTAGCTTGTAACACGTGTACGTGATTGATTTTAATGAAAAAAGAGACTTTATTGTCAATTTCCTACATTTGAAAAATAATATATGACAAAAAGTATACTCAAAGTGTACCTGATGACTTTTTTGGGCTCAACTAAAGTGAAAACAAACGCACTTTCGAAATCTTCCACATAAAGCAAGCTTGTGTAGTGGCATCGCATCGGCCCTGAAATTTCTGATAATCTGAATCTGATTACTTTTTAATTTTTTAAATAAGATGTTTTCCTTATGTAATCAATTGTTACCCACCCTAGTGTACATACGTGCGAAAGCCATCGATTGATACCGCTGGTCTACCAACCACTTTCAAACTTTATTGTTGTGGAAAATTATATAAAAAATATATATATAAAAAAATGATATCGAATAAATTTTCAACCAAAAATCCAACAAAAGATGATAGGTACTAATATTTTTTTTTCAGAGAAATATCATTATCTAACAAAAAATTGATAAAATGTAATAGTTTTATTAAAATAAAAAAATAATATAATTAAGGACGCACATAATGCGAATCAGTAGTGTCAACATTATTATTTTTACAAAATTTCTCGACTGAAGATGGTCGCTAAGTCGGCCGAAAATATATTACGGATTAAAAATATTATCGAAATTCTACAACATTCGTTTTTTTTTTTTTTAATTAATTTGGGACTAGTGTAAACACACCAGCGTAAGGAAATGTTGCATAGGGACCAACCTATGTATATTGAAGATAGAGAAAGCAACTACTGTTTGTTAAAAACGACCAAATAGTCTCCAAATTCAGCCACCTACTGGAAAGGAACAATACAATAAGATGAACATGAACACTGTCTGTATCAATAAGTGATAAGTTTTTTCGAGTGCGTTTCTTTCAACTTCCATTTCATTGAATATCTTGACATCCCTGCGACGTCCTGCATATCTCGGGATATGCAGGATATCCCTGGGACATCAAGAGGATATCCCTAATATCCCGGGATATGCGGGATATCCCAGGGATGTCCCAGGGATATCCCGGGATATCCCGAGACATTTGGATATCCCATGGATATCCCAAGGATATCCCGAATATCACGGGACATTCGGTACATCCCTGGGATATCCATGTGCTGTTTGGGGTATGTACTGTATCCATCAATTTCCTTGGAACTATATGCCTCGTTTAACCAACATTCCGTTAGCACGATCACATAAAAAACGATCTGGAGATCCTCAAGCATTACCTGAAATGCATCGAAATTATGGTTTATTGATCTAATATTCATGTTTAGAATTTTTATGGCCAATTTACTGCGGATCAGGCCTTCACACATAGACGGCAGTTCTATCTCAACCGCTTCCTCAATGTGCCGGAAGGAATCAAATTCCTTTAGCAACTGAATATCAACTGGCATCGTGCTGATTTGCCATAGTCACTACGCTAAACAGACACAAAAAAAAACGAAAAGGGATCCAAAAAGGAAAAGTGAACACCCAACCATACAAGAAATAAAGGACAAAAATAAACAAAAAACAAACGCCAAAAGAATAGAAAAAAAACACAGACAAAGACCGTCCTACAGACGTTCAAGATGCGCACGATCAGTCATAACTATAACTGGAGACTCCTCATTCTTTTTCAGCAAAATTCTGCCGTTTCGAACCCAGACAAACTTCCAACCTTTTGTCTTGGCTACTATTCTTGTTGCTAGATGGAGATCCTTAAGTGACGCAGCAAGGTGCTCACACACATAGGAAGGTCCTCCCTTCTAGCCAATTGTCTCGGCAGTTAGCTTGTTCTCCCGATTGCTTCTATTGTACCATCCAACAGCCACAAGCAGCTCGCTACCATCCTGTTCTGTACTAAAATGGACGACAATGTTTCTAGGACGATTATCGGTATTTATTTGTTCTTCCAGATATTCTCCGACAGGCTACGACACGTTCCCTTCTTATGTTATATGATACTGCCGCTCCAATCTTAGTCACCAACTCCAACGTATCTTCACCCTCAATCTCAGGAAGTAACTGTATCTCTACATTCCTTGACCTACTTCGCTGCTCCACATCAACCAATCTCCCCTCCAGGCCTTTCACTCTTTCAGACAATATGTCAGACTCTTTTAGACAAAATGGAATCAATTCCATAAAAAAATTGTTTCTCAGGGAAACAAAAAAAAAGGATTATTGCTAATCATTGTACTGAAAACAAACGCGGGCAATAACATATCTTAAAAACGTCGTTTATGTTTAAAAAAAATACCTAAAAATCCAATTTCATTAGTATGGGATTTAAAATGTCAGATAGCTTCGTGGAACGCGGCTGTAGATGTCTCTATACATTGACTTACACCTTCCAATAAGTCTTCATGGAACCGCTTTCATTCTTGCATCAGACTGTTTGCGTTAAGTATCTATTGTATACTTGCAAAGTAAAAGCTTTTTCAATATCTGAAACAATGGATCCTAAATCTTTAAATGATAATTACTTATGTGAGAGTGATAATATAATCATTTATAAATTAGATGATAATGAAATAGAAATGTTCTTAATAAATGCCCTTTCAAAGCCAAGCGATAGTTATAATGGCAAAGGAACTATTATTGGTAATATAAAAAAACAAATCAATATTATGCAAAATCAGAGTGGAGAAAAAACATACGAGTGTAATATATGCAGCAAAAAGTTCGGTGCATCAGGAACTTTAAAAACACATAGTGACGAAAAACAATACGAATGTAATATATGCCGCAAAAAGGTCAGTGAATTAAGAACAAAGAAACATATGCGAACATACAGTGGTGAAAAAGCATACGAGTGTAATATATGCCGCAAAAAGTTCGGCGATTCAGGATATTTAAAGAAACATATGCGAATACATATTGGTGAAAAACCATACGAGTGTAACATATGCAGCAAACAGTTCAATAGATCAGAACATTTAAAGAAACATATGCGAACACATAGTGGTGAAAAACCTTACGAGTGTAACATATGCAGCAAAAAGTTCAATAGATCAGAACATTTAAAGAAACATATGCGAACACATAGTGGTGAAAAACCTTACGAGTGTAATATATGCCGCAAAAAGTTCAATGTATCAGGAAATTTAAAGATTCATATGCGAATACATATTGTTGAAAAACCATACGAGTGTCATATATGCCGCCAAAAGTTCAATAGATCAGAACATTTAAAGAATCATATGCGAACACATAGTGGTGATAAACCACACGAGTGTAACATATGCCGCAAAAAGTTCAATAGGTCGGAAGATTTAAAGAGACATATGCGAACACATAGTGGTGAAAAACCATACGAGTGTAATATATGCCGCAAAAAGTTCGGTGATTCAGGATATTTAAAGAAACATATGCGAATACATATTGGTGAAAAACCATCCGAGTGTAACATATGCAGCAAAAAGTTCAAAAGATCTGAATATTTAAAGATACATATGCGAACACATAGTGCTGAAAAACCATACGAGTGTAATATATGCCGCAAAAAGTTCAATGTATCAGGAAATTTAAGGAATCATATGCGAACACATAGTGGTAAAAACCATACGAGTGTAACATATGCCGCAAAAAGTTCAGTGAATCAGGATATTTAAAGAATCATATACGAATACATATTGGTGAAAAACCATACGAGTGTTATATATGCAGCAAAACGTTCAATAGATCAGGATATTTAAAAATACATATGCGAACACATAGTTGTGAAAAACCATACGAGTGTAATATATGCCGCAAAAAGTTCAATGTAACAGGAAATTTAAAGACACATATGAGAACACATAGTGGAGAAATACCATACGAATGTAATATATGCCGCCAAAAGTTCAATCAATCAGGAACTTTAAAGCTTCATATGCGAACACATAGTGGTGAAAAACCATACGAGTGTAATATATGCCGCAAAAAGTTCAATGTAACAGGAAATTTAAAGACACATATGCGAACACATAGTGGAGAAAAACCATACGAATGTAATGTATGCCGCAAAAAGTTCAATGGTTCCGGACATTTAAAGAGACATAATCGAACACATAATGGTGAAAAACCATACGAGTGTAACATATGCCGCAAAAAGTTCAATAGATCAGACCATTAAAAATACATAATGCGAATACATAGTGGTGAAAAACTATACGAGTGTAACATATGCTGCAAAACGTTCAATGTATCAGGACATTTAAAGAGACACAAGCGAACACATAATGGAGAATAACCATACGAATATAATATATGCCGCAAAAAGTTTAACCAATCACGAAATTTAATGATACATTTGCGAACACATAGTGGTGAATACCCGTGAAATGTATTGCCCAAAATTTTTAATAGATCAGAACATTTAAACATACCTACATATGCGAACACATAGTGGTGATAAACCATACGAGTATAACATATATATAACATAACGAGACAGGCTTGTCCTAGTGGGTTGATTCAATGTAATATATGACTGATTTTTTGCAACTTAATAAACGTATAAATAAAAAAAAATATGCCTCAAAAAGTTCAATCAATCAAGAACTTTAAGGTATCGTATGCGAGCACATAGTGGTGAAAAACCATACGAGTAATATATGCAGCAAAAAGTTCAATAGATCAGAACATTTAAATATACATATGCGAACACATAGTGGTGAAAAACCATACGAGTGTAATATATGCCGCAAAAAGTTCAATGTAACAGGAAATTTAAAGACACATATGCGAACACATAGTGGAGAAAAACCATACGAGTGTAACATATGCCGCCAAAAGTTCAATTAATCAGGAACTTTAAAGCTTCATATGCGAACACATAGTGGTGAAAAACCATACGAGTATATGCCGCAAAAAGTTCAATGTAATGTAAGGAAATTTAAAGACACATATGCGAACACATAGTGGAGAAAAACCATACGAGTGTAACATATGCCGCCAAAAGTTCAATTAATCAGGAACTTTAAAGCTTCATATGCGAACACATAGTGGTGAAAAACCATACGAGTGTAATATATGCCGCAAATAGTTCAATGGTTCAGGACATTTAAAGATACATAATCGAACACATAATGGAGAAAAACCATACGAGTGTAACATATGCCGCCAAAAGTTCAATTAATCAGGAACTTTAAAGCTTCATATGCGAACACATAGTGGTGAAAAACCATACGAGTGTAATATATGCCGCAAAAAGTTCAATGTAATGTAAGGAAATTTAAAGACACATATGCGAACACATAGTGGAGAAAAACCATACGAGTGTAACATATGCCGCCAAAAGTTCAATTAATCAGGAACTTTAAAGCTTCATATGCGAACACATAGTGGTGAAAAACCATACGAGTGTAATATATGCCGCAAATAGTTCAATGGTTCAGGACATTTAAAGATACATAATCGAACACATAATGGAGAAAAACCATACGAATGTAATATATGCCGCAAAAAGTTTAACCAATCAGGAAATTTAAGGTATCGTATGCGAACACATAGTGGTGAAAAACCAAACGAGTATAATATATGCCGCAAAAAATTCAATCAATCAGGAACTTTCAGGCATCATATGCGAACACATAGTAGTGAAAAACCATACTAGTGTAATATATGCCACAAAATGTTCAGTAGATCAGGACATTTATATATACATGTGCGAACACATAGTGGTAAAAAACCATACAAGTGTAATATTTGCCGTAAAATGTTCACTAAATCAGGACATTTAAAGAGACATATGCGAAGACATAATTGAGAAAAACCATACGAGAGTATCATATGCCGCAAAAATTTCAGTGAATCAGTAAATTTAAAGCAGCGATGCACAAACTACGGGCCGCATGCGGCCCCTCGTCAGTTGTTCTGCGGCCCGCCGACGAATTAAAATATTGGGAAAAATAAAGAATATATTTTAAAATACATTTGAGTAGGTTGATAATTTTTGTACGTTTACCTAAGCCGCACCGGGAAGACGCCAGATTCTGTCATATGTTTTTTTTTGGATTTTTGTGATGTTTAAAATGTTCTGTGCGACATTTGAAATTATTATATCACTCTTACGCAGCATGCCTCGATACAGGGCAACGTAGTGAGGCTGCTGAAACATTAATGTTATACTGCAATTAAACTTTTTTTAAATTGTTATTTATATTGTAAATGTTATTATTGAAATAAATTGAAATTTGTTGCGTAATTTTTGTGCTTCTTAGGATGCATTAACCTAACGAATTTGGAGCCAGAGCTGGAAACTTTTCTGGTTTAGTAAATTAATTAATAATTTAAATTACTTAAATTTTTTTTTTCTTGAGCGAGAATTTGTCTAACGTTCAGTAATTCGGTTATCTGATATAGTTCCATTGAAGGGAATGTTTCAAGAGAAATGAGCGTAGTTGCGCATGCCCCCCCCCCCCCCCCCCCCAAAGGAATCTAATCCCGCACATTTTTTGCGGGATTTCTCATGCGGGATCCCGCACGTTTGCGGGACTGAAAAGAAAAAAATAATAAACAATAAGAATGAGCTCAGATGAAGTTTTGATTATTTATTAGATCCTGTACAACCTCATTCATAAAAGATTTATCAACTTTCGTTGGGAAATCGGGACTTTTATTTTCAGTATTTAAGTTAAAACTAAAAAAGTTTTGAATTTATGTTTTCTGTTGTGTGAATTCTGTATCGGAACAGAACGAAGTCAATGTCATTTGAATTTCTCTATGGCTAGGGATTCTTCCACGGTAGGGGATTTAGTTACAAGCGTAGTAAATTGTCAAAGAAGATAACTGCGTGATGCAATATTACTTACTGCAGAAACTAAATTGATCGACAAAATGCCAGGATAAGACAGGAGCTTGTATATTAAAATACTGGTTAAGTAAACAAAAAAGATTTATTAATCTTGACAAACACAGCTTTAATTATTATAATACTAGAGCAAAAGAAAAAAGCAACCACACATACCGCCATTAAGAGAGGAAGGAAGGTACGAACAAAAATCTCCATAGATGGCGGTGGTGTACAGGAAATAAATATTATATTACCATTACATACATCACATACTAAGAATTTTCTTAAACTTAAATATTTCAAATTACAAAGTGGTTTTGTGAGAATATCTGTAATCTGTTTTTCACTGCTAATATATATTGCTTTTATTAGATTATTCTCATATTTTTCTCTTATATAATGAAACTGAATATCTATGTGTTTACTTCGTTTATGAAATACAGGATTACATATTAGCTTGATAGCACTTTGATTATCTATAAAAAGTTTCACAGGATTATTAGAGTTTTCTCCAACGTCATCGAGAAGTAGTCTTAACCAAATTGCCTCTTTAGACGCTGCGCATGCCGCCATGTACTCGGCCTCCGTTGTGGACAGGGCTACTGTACGTTGTCTCTGACTATTCCAGGTAACTGGTCCACCATTCATCATAAAGATATACCCTGTTGTGGATCTTCTGGTATTTAGGTCTCCACCATAGTCAGCGTCTGAATACCCAGTCAACTCCTCTTCATCAGGTCCATATTGAATACCCAAGTTTGTAGTATTGATTATGCCCCTACCACACGCTCCGTCTTACCTGTGGTCTTGCCTGCGCAAGCCTGGCTTGTCAGGTAAGACGGAGCGTGTGGTTGGTAAAACTGTACACCGCACAAACTCGGTGGCGCGGCTTGACGGCTTTTCGTCTTGTTTGAAATTTTACCTGCGCAAGCCTGGCATGTCAGGTAAGACGGAGCGTGTGGTTGGGAGTTCCGTCTTACCTGACATGCCACGCCAGCCGCAGTACTGCCGCAATTGATCAGTCGACGTTGAACATTCGGAAATGGCAGACCTGCGTTATTATAATCGCGAATATGCTATCGAATTATTTAATTTAAAAAATATCTACCTGATCTATACTATAGATAATCAAATCTAAGTACTATTGACAGAATACTGCATATGAGAAATTGAGAAAGGAGTTGAAAGGGAAAGATATATTATAGAAAATATTTTATTATTTTTGTTTTATATATTTTAATCGCATATCTGTAACGGGTAGATTTCCATTCCCCACGACGTCGAGGCCATCGTAACGTTATCCTTGGTTAAGACTTGCTCAGAACTGTTGGCGCACAGTTTACTCCCTGAACATTTGGTGTTGTGGGGAAATGTTTTTTCTCTCAATTAAGAGGTCCTCGGGAAAGATGACACAAGGCCTTACCTCTTCATTTCCTATCCTGGGTCCCTTACCTGAGACCAGATGTTCTATATTGCCACGGCTGAAGACTCCTTCAGGGATGTGAAGTCCGATGGATCTGGATTCTCAGAGATGTCACTGAGTAGGCTTGATTGGACTTTAAGAAAACCCAGTCGTATAACATTGAATAACTGTTTATTTCGCATAACACAAATCACATGACCATATTTCTTATACAGAGCAATAAAGAGCGTTCGTCTAAATTTATTTCTATTAATTAGGAACTTATTTATCTACATTATAGTGTCTGGTTTCACTGGTAATTAATTAACATAATTTTATTATTATTTTTACAACACTGAATCGACTAGTTTATTAAATCTAGAAGTGTCCATCGCACAGATTATCATTACTTAAGTCTTTTGGAATTATCACACAATATTTCTCACGTCACATAATATTTAGAGTTCTTTTCTACAATACGTGACTTCTAAAATGTCTGACGGTAGAACACGCAACGCTTGTTCCTGTGCCAGCCCGAAGGCCGACACACGTCTGACGCGGCCTAAGGCCACGGTAGTGAAACTTCCATAGAAACCATAGACAATATATTTGACAGATAAGTTTGACACCTCATGGTCCTTGAGCCAGAACTTTTTTTTCGGAAATTATTGGAACTACAGCCGCGCAGCCGCATGACAGCTGTTATTGAGTTGCTAAGAAGTTGTTGATTGTTGCTAAGAAACTGTTGATTGGGTTACTAAGAAGTTGTTGATTGAGTTGTTAAGAAGTTGTTGATTTAGTTCCGCGAGTTTATATTTTTTTCACCATGTGTCAGTTTCTTTATATTTTGAAGCTTGATATGATAAGTTTTGTGATTTCATTTTTCGTAAATATATTATTTTTGTGTCGTTGTATGATATTTGGACGCTTTATTCCCTGTTTTCATTCATGTGTTGCGATATAGGTCGCTTTGTTTTGTTTTCATCAGTGCAGCGATGTTTGAACGATCTGTCTCGTAATTTAATGGAAAATCTGTGGTTAAATATTGGAAGGTCTGAGTGATGAACAAATCTCAAGAAATAGGAGGTTTTGTGATAATTTTCTTTAAGTCTTCACTCGTGATATAAATTTTATTTAAAAAAAATATTATGTAAAAGCACTAAGTATAAAAAACAAATAAATGTAATTTATTTTATTGGATTGTTTTATTAATGGATTACAACATCTCAAATTTTAATTCCTTTTCATAAAATATATAGTGTAAAATATTCATCAACACACTGACATAATATTCAATTTTGTCCATAACTTATGAATATTTATAGTTTCTTAAAGTGACTTATCCTATTTCTAAAATGGATATATTTTTGTTTTAATTTAACATCTTGAATGTGTAAAAAAAGTTTAAAATGTTACGTTAAAATAAAAATATATTTGCTGATGAAATAGAGTAGGTCATTTTTGAAACTATTTATATTCATAAGTTAAGGATAAAATTGAATGTATTGAGGGGTATAAGATTTGAAAGCGCGCATGCGCGTAATTTTAGTACGATGAACAAAATATGGCGTTGTATACCCAGTCTACAAAAAACGCTCGAGTTGCCACTCTATTTTAAGTAGTATTATTATACTCTATGCCTAAGGCCCGTTCAAGACTGAATGCGCGCGCATGTGCGCGTCGGTATTTAAATCTTAGACGTTGGTTATAGACCATAGACAACAGAAATATTATAAAAGAATTTAAACTGTTACATATCTTGTCATTGAATTAGAGATAAAAATAACATATGGATGATCAATAGGAAAAAAATATATCTATCGATATTTTCACAAATTATCGATGCATGTAGACTAAAAAATATGATTATATTTATACCCAAAAGTGCAATTACCTATTAAGATATTCAGAAATAAATATAGAATATCGATATTTCCATAATAAAAAATATCCACGATTTATATCAATTATTTAAAAAATATGTTGATATTTTTACATCGATATTTACATTTATCATTTGGAAATATGTACTATAAAACAACCATTTTTTTTCCACATTGTTCGTTTACGCCTTGTTCTACATAATATATAGATATAAAAACACAGCAGAAAAAAAAAATAGTTGGAAACATTATTTCGACGCCAACGGTTTGCAAAAGAAAGTGTTGTCCTCGCTGCACGATTGCGAGGAGGCAATGAGGCTTGCGTTCGTCTTACCTGTGTCGTGTGGTAGCAGTGTCCATGTTCCGTCTTACCTGTCGTCTTGCCTGCGCAGGCAAGACCACAGGTAAGACGGAGCGTGTGGTAGGGGCATTAGGTATTTGATGACTCTTTTAACTGCTTTCCAATGAGATTCATCATAGTTATTAAGGTATCGACTCAGCACTCCAACAGAATATGAAATATCTGGACGACTTACAATTGACAGGAAAATCAGCATGCCCACAGCTTCTCGATATGGAATATTTTTATCTTCATTCTTTCTACCAGCTACAAGACTTATGCCAGGATCAGCAGGAATACTAATAGATTTTGCTTCTGTCATATTAAATCTGTTTATAATTTCCAATATATATTTGTTTTGATGAATTTTCAATGTTTTCTTCATTCTGTCTCGTTCAATATGCATACCAACAAATATATCAGGTTCATGTATTTTTACATCAAATGTAGTCTGCAACTCATTCAAGATTTTTTGTATGACATTATTACTTTCACATGTTATAAGTCCATCATCGACGTACAACAGCAGGAACACTCTTGTTGAGTCAAAATTTCCAATATACACACATTTATTTATTTTTATTTTTTTATTTATTTCAATTCACGGCGTTAGCCATTTACATGTAAGTAATAATACAATATTTTATAAAACATAAAATAACAACAAAGCTTTGACAGACAGATGGAAGTGTAAAATAATTGTCAGGAATGTAGAATCGCATCGCCAGATGAGGATTCCGGCCGAAAGCGGTTCTACATCCATCGTCATTTAAATAAAATTTAAAATAAATAACAAAGACAAGGACTCATCAAAGTTAAACAATTAAATTCTAAAAATTCGCACAAAAATAAATAAATTAAATAATCATGAGTCAGGAATAAAAAAACAATAAACGTCAGTGATAAATAGAAAATTATTTATAATTAGTCAGTTATATTAATAATAAATCGGGTGATACGAGAAATACTATGAGAATAAGTTAAATTAGGGAAAAGAATATGAAAAAAGTAAGTGTGTCTAGATATAAGCAGGTCAAGTAATCGTGCATTACAGTGCAATAATGATAATGAGCCAGTTAGCAAAAAGCATGGTAAGTCAATCAATACATATGTAAGTGAGTTAGCGAGTTGCCCATTGTCAAATTTACATCGAATGGAAAAAGTTTACGATGTCAGATTTATATTTGTGGAAACTGTCGGCAACGATATCCGCACACCCATCCACCAAATTACCAAGTCTGTGTAATCGGACCATAGGAGAGTGAAACATGTAGGTAGTTATTTCTAGTTTTTTGCTCCAGAAAAAGGCATGTCTGTCTAGTGGATCTAGCGGGAATGCGGAAATGGATAAGTTCAAGCAGTTCTGGGGAGTCTATTGCACCGTTAATAATTAGCCTATGCAGGAAACTGAGATCGAAAATATCTCTGCGGCTTCGTAGACTGAGCAGTCTCAGTTCGTTCATTAGGGCCGAGTAGTCAATGTTTTCCAAGAGGATGCCTTTTCTATAATTGACCATTCTCAAAAACTTCCTCTGCATCCTTTCCAAACCATTAGTGTGAATGGCATAGTTTGGGGACCACACAGTAGAATTGTACTCTAACAGAGGTCTAACCAGGGATACAAACAAGAGTCTGTAAGACTGAATCAATCCCAAGTCAGCCGTAAGTCGGAATACGAAGCCCAGAACTCTCATCGCTTTTCCAACAGTTTCCTCAATATGGGTATTAAAAGTCAGATTCTCAGAGAATATAACACCGAGGTCTTTAAGTTTAGTAACACTTCCGAGCACGACGTTGTCAATGGAGTAATTGAAATTGAGAATTGATCTTGTTTTATGAAATCGGATCACTTGACACTTAGAAACGTTTAGGTAAAGTTTTTTTTCGATGCACCAGTTATTAAGACTGTTTAAATTCTCCTGGATAGTGGTGCAGTCCTCTGTATTGTACACAGCCTCAAACAATTTCAAGTCGTCCGCGAAGAGTAAGACCTCTATGTCTCTGAAAATCGTGACTATGTCATTTACAAACAAGTCTTTGAGATTTTCTATATAGAATGTTAACTTCCATAGATCAAGTTCTATAACTCCCATTATTCTACAACGTTTTTTTTGTAGACGGGTAAAAAAGCTAGTCTATCTATATTAGATTATCCCACAACACTGACTGTCCGATTTTTAAATGGAACAAACCACTACGGGCTATTACTTATTATGCTTGAACCAAATTATTTTGAATTTTTTTAATACTTATGGTCTGTTTTCCTAGGAACACGGTACTGCTATAAACATCAGTGTAGAACATTTTCTATGCGGTTACCTTAGCGACATACCTAATTTTTTTTTATAATTTTCAAATCAATCCCTGGAACCCAGTGTATTATCTTCTCACTGGAAGTGGACAACAGTATGTCGTAGAATTTTTTTTAGAAAGTTTCAATTGCTTATAACTTTTTTTATTTAGTATTTTGTAAAGAAGACTTGGAAAATTCAAGTATTCATTCGAACAAAAACTCCAAATTAGTTGTCGGACTTTGTGAACAAGTGATTTCATACGTTAATTTAAATAAAACGATTTATTTGTTATTTCACAAATTTAATAACCAGACTAGTTTCGCAGACACAGGTCCTGCATGGTCACACGTGACTAAGAAACAGTTTCTAAGTCACCTGTGACCATGCAGGACCTGTGCTTGCGAAACTACTCAGGTTATTAAATTTGTGGAATAACATTTAAATTATTGTTTTATTTAAATAATTACCGTATTTAAATAATTCCACCAAAAATGCTCGTTCAATTCGTTAATTTCAAGTGACATCTTTCATACTAATCAAAGGGTTGTGTTGTGAAAGTGATAATGGCACCACCAGGACTTGAACCCATGGCCTTCAGTGCGCTGTGCAAACGAAAGTCATCAACTGATACCACCGGCTTCCCAACAACCTCTTTGTGCCTAAACTTTATAAAAAAATGTTCAAGTAAAGGCTCTCACTCACTATGGAATATATCTATAAAACTAACCATTATAAAACATCTATTGTTTGGAAGTGGTTCAGAAGAATAATATATTATTAGATGTTTTATAGAAAATTAAAACACAAAATGTATTTTTTTTTCAGTTTATTTCTGGTTGTAAATAAATGAAAACTTTCTGTTTATTTAATTTAAATTACATATATTTCAATGAATATAATACACAAACACAATTACCATTTTGTAAAATAAAATAACATTATTTGTTAGATCTAGCAGATTAAAAATAGAAAAAATAAATAAAAACAGAATAGAAAATACTTAAAATAAAAACAGAATATAGAAAATCATATGGACACCTTCTTTACCAAAAGCATTTGTATTCCATAATCTCTAATATAATTTAAAGTCGGGTTAGTGCGAACACTTATAACTCGAGATCGGCGGAACAGATTCTTTCGATGTTTGATTTATTGGATTCTTCTCCGCTCCGGATAACAGAATAACTAATAAAAAATTGAATAAATCAATGAGAACTTGTATAAAATACAATATTAAAGTTTGTATTGAACGGGTTTGCATCAGTACCGCCACCGACATCTGTTGGGGGAAATAGGGAGATGTCTGGTAGATTGATATTTTGATAGAAACATTCAATGTTTTCCCTATTTTTCTACAGATGGTGGTATAGGTAATGATTGGAATTAAAATATCATTTTTTTGATTGTCCTTTTTCAAGCTTTTTTATAATTTGTTAACGTCTATAATTATAAAAGAAAGTCGGGTTAGTGCGAACACTTATAACTCGAGATTGGCTGAACAGATTTTTATCGTGTTTAGTTTATTAGATTTTTCATTGCTCCGGATAACATATAACAACTATTAAAAAATCAAAAAATGGATGGAAATAGTATGAAATAATATAATATTAAAGTTAGTATGGAACGGGGGAGTTTTGGTGTTTTGAAATAACTGATTCATAATTACCACATAACTTTTGATTTTTTTTACAAAGAGTAGTCATGTATGTTAGCTATGTTATGTTACCCAGCAATATTTTATTGGCTTTTGAGGCGAGACGAAGTTCGATGGGTCAGCAAGTCAAAAATAAAATTCACATTTAAATCTTACAGTAGAAACAGCCCCCGTAGACAAATTTAAATTGGCGTTCGACTACAAACAAAGATTTCGCCAATGTATAGTACGAAAAAATTAACTGTCCACTGGAACATATAAACAATTATTTAAACTAAACAAAGACACTTATATAAAAAGTGGATAGGTAGTTAATTTTTTCCTACTCTATATTGTCGAAGAATTTGTTTGTAGTCGATCGCCAAATGCATTTTGTCTAGGCCTACAGACGTGTTGTGAACAATTAATTGTGTTGTGGCACGCCAAAAGCTTATTTTTTCATAAAAAGTAACAACACAATGGTCAACGATAATGTATGAACTAAATGTATGAAACCGATGTTGCTTCTAGCGTGTCACAGCTCAACAAAACACATTTTTTATACAAATTAATCTGAACTCACCCAAATTGAACACATAATATACAGTTTTGACATCTTTCACACAAAACAATGCTTGTGTTGTAAAAGTTGAAATGATGGGCACCAGAATTCAAACCAATTCAGTATAATTAGGTACTGTTACCGATAGTTATTTATTTATCAAATGTCATCTAGTATTGTAACACCGTATCCATATGGCGCAATTTTTGATAGAATTGGCTGCCAGTTCAATTTTACCGATTGTGATTATGTTTTTTACATTCCAAACTACGAAAACATTGAATACTTTCCAGTATAATATCCTCATTCAATAGAAGTTTTGGGGAAACTATTTAACATTAATCTGTAACAAAACATTATGGAATTTAAATATATACAAAAATGAGAGGAAGTACAATTATCAAAGAATAAAACGCGACTTACCGATTTTGCTTTTTCTAGTAATAAAATGCATACATTTTAGAAATTTACTGTTATTGTATTGTTGTGATCTGTCTCTCCTGTAAAAAATATAATTACACAAAATAAATTAATGTAATTGGCTAGCTGCATTGTAATTATGCGGTTATTTTGAAACAATATTTACTCAATAAACTTTGCTTACCTGTTTTATTATTCCCAAAAATTTATTTTATATCTAAAGCCGTAGAAAAATTCAATGTTTACAATAATTATAGTTTGAAAACAAAATAAGACATATCCATACTAATCCATAGATTTTTGATGACATTAAAAAAATCACAGAAAACGCTTAAAAATATCTGGATAAGTGTTAAATATTATAATCGTAATTTATTTAAGAATCTATCAATTAAGATAAGTATCAATAAAAAAATTATTATTCACACATCCTAAACCTGAAAATTAAAAAAGCATTCAATAAAAATAATCATTATTTAATTTTCATTCACATAAAAATACCGCGAATAATATTTTATGGTACCTGGCAGGACCACAGAATTCTATACAAATAAAAATCTATGGACAGGACCTCTGGCTGTCATCAATATTTTGACATAACAACAAAACATTTATTCGATTTTTGAAATTAGAATATTTTTTTATTGATAACTGCTGTGTGCTGTTATATTTCTAAATAGGTAGGTACCTGATAATATTTAATTATTTATATTACCCTATATACCTACCTAAGTAATATTTACTAAATTATGTAGAATATGTAATGATTTTGGTCTTTATGTAAATTCTCTCTTCTATCTGACATTACTATGATTGCGTAGTTTTTATTTGATTTGATTCTGATGTTAATTATTTATTTTGTATTTTATAGGCACGGGGTTCCAGACTAAAACATTCTGTATAGTGCACAACCTAATATTAATGAGTATTCGTACAACATTCAAATCTAGATGTTTTATTATGAAGCTCTTAAAAATGTAAGTATGTAACCCAACCTCTTTTAATAAGTTATATCTTTAGATTCTAAATTATGTAATAAAGTGAAATAATTATTTTATTAAATTATATACAACGTAATCGGTTGACTATTTTATTCTTTCATTTCATTGAATTCAATGTTATTTTATTAATTTGTATGCATAAAAAATTCATGAAATGATGTTATCTGTTAGGTACCTATATCTTTTGTATTTGTTCTAGGATGAATGATTTGTCACAAACCTTGGACAGTTTTAAGAAAAGCTTCAAGTCATACATCTCACAGATTGCTTTCTTCAAGAATACTTCTTTTGACACGATGAAACTCTATGCATATTGTTTTTTTAAACAAATTTTCACGGCAACAATACCATCAGTCTTTTATTTAAATGAACCTTGTATTATTGTTTTTGCATAATATAATATATGATAAATAAGCTAACATAGTTTTGAGTTTATTTACTATTATATTTTCTAAATTATTTTGTGGATAAAACAAACGTTTTATTAAACTGATTAAAATCATGAAACCATTTAAAGATTCTCAATTATTGTCAATTTTATTTCTTTCTCTCAACAATTCTGTCAAGTTCACTGTACCTAATGATCTAATTTTAGGCAACTGTTTTACCGGCCAGTTTGTCTATGGAATGTTCATACAAATTTAAATGTTTATTATTTTACTTGCAAATCTTTTTCGACGACGACGATTTTAAGATTTAAACTTTATTTATATTTCAGAAATATAAAATTATTCAACAATTATTGCTAAATTATTTTATACTTATCTACATTTGAATATGATTTTATCAGGTAGCTACATAATTATTACTCATCTAATGGCTACGACGGTTTTACACAAAATGTGGCCATAAATTTTTTAAAATGTGTCAATTTTCAAAATGGAGGATTTTTTTTCCAAAATTTTTCATTAAATCTTTATTTATTGAGAATAATAAGATTTGAATAACTTTTATATGTATAACGAATCAATCTCCAATTATTTTATAACATTTTCATACCGTAATACCAAGATTCTATTCAACGTTTACATGAGTAATTTTGTTTCCAAAAGATGGCTTTCTGTCTTTTTTGAAATATTTGTATGAAGATCCTAAAAAAATAAAGTTTTTTAAATAGCTCTTAATATATTAAAGTTAACGTTGCCAATTGTATCTTAGAACGTTCTCGAGCAAATTTCACCGCTCTGCGCAGATTCATATCTGACGTAGCATTTGTATTTTGAGCGTGATATTCACATATCAATTGTTTTTCTGGAAACTGTAGTAAGTGCAATTGTTTTGAACTGATTTATCCATTGCTGAATAAAGTGGATGCTGTTGAACGGTTGAGTGAAGTGAGAACAAACATTTTGTCTGCAATTTGTTGAAGAAAACATTAAAGACTGTTTAGTCGCCGTATTGTTGTCGCTGGTGGAGGTAGACTGAACACTGAATTCATTCATTCACATCTTGGGACATCGCTGGTACTTACTACAATTCGTCAACGATAGTATACAGGGTATACTGTTCCGGGTGGACTATTGTACTGTTTCAAGAATATAAAATAGTAAAGCAAAAAAATTTAAACGATGGATCCCAATGTAGTGCAACTTATAACTGATGCATCTAATATACTAAATAACGTGCAGTTGGCACTTATCGAAGCTAATTCATCTGCTATCAAGACTGTTAAAGAGCTGGCCGCGCGGTTGCTACCTATGACGACAAATTTGTCCAAGGCGGTCTCGCAGATTGGAGTGGTAACAGGGAAAATGGAAGGGGAGCTCAAAGTACTGAGGACCATTCCAGCTGAACAGGCTGGTGTTTCAGGACAGAGCTCTGTCCTAGAGGCTGTTCGCGAAATGGATGAGCGGCGCGAGAAATCAAAAAATGTGTTGCTTATGAACGTTCCAGAGAGCACAGCATCTGCCCGAGCCCAAAAGCTGAAGGATGATCATAACACAGTCATAAATATTGTTGAAAAGTTTGACGTTGTCAACATAGATAAGATCAGTGTATCCAGAATTGGTAGAGAAGCGGCTGACAAAATGAGGCCTATAAAGGTTTCCTTTTCTGATTCATCAGAGGCTAGATTTGTGATGCGGAATAGTAGACTACTCGAAGATGGTATACGAGTGAAGGCTGATCTAACAGTCACACAAAGGGAACAGCTTCGCGGACTATGGAGGGAAGTCGACGAAAGACGGGCAGCGGGCGAAGAGGACTTGACTGTGAGATTCTTCGATTCGGTTCCGAAAATTGTAAAATTTCGAAAAAACTCTGTAAGGGGATCAACGCAAGCGCGTACTATCAGAATGTCCGAGGAGTAAACACAAAGCTGTCCGAATTATTTGTTAATGCATCTTTAACTTCATATGATATATTGTTTTTTACGGAGACTTGGTTGAATGGGGGGGTTTATGATAAGGAGCTCGGATTTGACCGCTATTGTGTGTTTAGGAGGGATCGGGATAGAGGAAGTAGTGGCAAAGCCAGGGGAGGTGGTGTTATGATATGTGTTGCGAATAAGTTTAGGTCATGTAGGATTAAATGTTTGCATAATTCGTTAGAGCAAATATTCGTTAAAATTATTCTCCCAATAGGTATTTTAATTGTGGGATGCATATACATCCCACCAAATTCTGGCGTTGAAGCGTATGCTAATCATTGTGAGGATTTGGAAAGAATCCGTTTTAAGCATCCAGATGCAAAAATATTGATAACCGGTGACTACAATTTGCCAAATGCTGAATGGAATATACCTGATTCAGAAGTAATGATTGGTGATGATGAATGTACAGCTGAAATAAGAAATATGTCATCTTTCCTTGGTTTGGTTCAATGTAATTTATTGCGTAATAGTCTCAACAGAATGCTGGATTTGATTTTTTCTGATATTGACAATTTTAATGTTGGTAATGCTGCTGATGTTATCCTACCGGCTGATTCCTATCACCCTCCTTTGGAAATTGATTTTGTCCTGGATTTTGATACCGAAATCTTGTCGGACAAAGTCTCTAGAAATTTTAAAATGTGTGATTTCGACTCCTTAAACAACCATCTTTCTGTTACTGATTGGTCCTTTCTTGACACATTTGTCGATACGGATGAAGTTGTTACTGAATTTTATAGGGTAATTAATGCTTCAATTGAAAAATTTGTACCTCTTAAGCGGCCCGTATGTAGTAAATATCCGAAATGGTTTACACGCGAACTTATTGATATGATAAATTCAAAGAAGAGACTACATATCCAATATAAGGTCACAAAACGTTCTAGTGATTATGAGGCATTTAGCTCGATAAGGAAGGAATGTCAGACACTTACGAAAAAGCTGAAGCTAAAGTTTTACGAAAGTATCGAGGACCAATTACCAGGTGCTTCTATAAGTCTGCATAACGATGGGTCCTACGTAAAGTATCGTAAGTTGAAAATGACAACTTTACAGGACGGCCATTCAAAGGTTTGAAGTGATACATTTATCTAGAAATTAACATTAGAGAATTGAATTTTTGAACAGCGCTAAATAAAAACCGATATTTTAATTTTGTATTGTCAGTTTTTCATAATTATTAATACTTTTGGTAGAAATGATCTTACGATTTTATACTACGGTTTCTATTTGCACAAAAATATGGTATCTTACACATAGCATAGTGTACGTTGTAACCAAATCATATTCGAATATCGTATGTCATACTTACCATATTGTACTACGAAATTTTTGAAAAATTTCTTGTCGTATCTTATACTTTTATTAGATTGCTCTGTAATTATTGTGAAAAAAAATATCGTATCTATTTGTGAAATATGCTGCTATAATTCCAAATGTATTTGTTCCCTTAAAAGTACCTAAGTCTATTTTATAGGACTATGAATAAAAAACCCTGACTATGAATAAACCCGGGACCCTGATGGGGGGCTGTTCTTCCTCCCATCAGGGTC
Organism: Mystacides longicornis; assembly: GCA_963576905.1. Lineage (NCBI taxonomy): Eukaryota > Metazoa > Arthropoda > Insecta > Trichoptera > Leptoceridae > Mystacides > Mystacides longicornis. The sequence goes on from OY756430.1 coordinate 5,722,807, forward strand.
CCGAGGACGAGGAAGACCCTCTCATACTGTGTTCGGCTCCTTCGAAGCAGTGCTGAGGAATCTGGACATGGTGTGGGAGGAGGTCATTAACGTTGCGCAAGATCGAGCGCAATGGAGAGCTCTTGTTACCTACCTATGCCCCTAAGTGAGGTCTTAAGGGAGTTTGGATTGGATGAATAAAAACTTTATCCTACCGAATGAATTTTTGTAGTAAATCTTAGGAATGTCACGCTTACCTACCTATGCGTTTAAATAAAAAATAAATTAATTAACACTTTTCTATACAAGGATCTCAGTAGGTATAGCGGGAGGAACTTATTGCCTCAGTATTTTTTTTCTAGTCAAGCCGTCACGTCCAATCTTATACAGGCCAGCCACGGGTAGACACTTCAAGTGAATAAACACTTATAAAAACTCTGACCCCACCGGGAATCGAACCCGGAACCTCGTTATCTAAAGTTTACGTCTATACCACTAGGCTGTCGAGGACAGCCCCTAGCGTGTGCTCGTATACTTATATAACACTCTTAACAATGTTCTTAAAGATAATAAGACTTTTTAGATAATCTACACAATTGTGAAGCGATATTTTTTTTTGTAAATCACGGGTTAACAATGAATGTTTTGAATAAGAGTTGTAAAAGTAGAAAGCAATAATAACAATTGTGTGCATGCCGACAAAAATATTTAAAAACAATACAAGGATTATTTTTATTGCCTTTACACCTTATCGGCATGACTCTTTAGACTACAGGTATAAATAATATAATAGCATTGTATATTTTTGCAAACTAAACATTCAACAAAAGTCACTTTTAAACAATGTTAGGTACCAACCACTTGACCAACAATGGTACCACCTCTGTGGTACTTAATGGAACATTATAAAAGGATACTCGATTTCAAGTTAAATTCTTTAAATTTTATAAACCAATATCACGTGTGTCATTGTTCACGCTGATCTTCCTTTTGGGATGTAATTTTTTTTATTGTTTAACTAGAATGTTTTTTGCAATAGTACCTACGACTCGACTGAATCCAAAGACAATAATGCGATCGATCACGCTGATTTTAGGTACATTATAAATATTTTTCGGAAAATCAAGTATTAAGCATTTTATTCAACGAGATTTTAGGAATATATTCCTTATTTTAAACTTCGTAAATTTTAATATCTTTTTACCTATTTAATGTCTTTATACAATACTTTGTATACAATAAAACAGTTGTATGCGGAATGTTATGTGTTTGGAAGAAGCGAAAGAGGTTCGTTTGGATAGGAAAGAATAGAAGTCCGTACCTACTCTTTGCTTACAAATTTCGGGAAACGGCGTGATGGGCAATAAAAGAGTTTACTTAGTTACCTATTACGAACTGTAAGAACAAAACATTTTTTTAGCTCTGCACTCGTTTTCGAGTGATTCGGCATGAACAAAACATAATACCTATTTAATATTTTGTGTGTCCCCTTACAGAGGCATCTGTCGTATTCAGGAGGAAGGAATAAATCTTACCTACACATTTTTTTCCACTTAAAACACCAGTTACTCTCGGTAACTGCAGTTGATTTGTTCGAAATCAGTGTATTTCAGAGAAATCATATTTCAATATTATGATATTCGATATAGTGTTTTTTTTTTAAATAAACAGGTGCAGTCTGCCGATACTTTCTTCAACGTGTAGATTTACAAACCACACATTTCTTCCGGAAATGTAAATTACAATTATAGAGTGAATGTTATAGAACTTACGATACAAAAAAAATATCTAGGAAAATATATAAAAATAAACAAACTTATGGATGTTGCATGTACCTACTCTAATTTGAGCTTTTGTCATCCTTGCTCTCAAGGAGATCGTCCATCAGAACATTTATTTCACTTGATTCGGTTACAAAAGGCAAAGGAGATTCTAAGAGAGTATAAAAAACCTTAATTTATGCGAATACTTAAAAGTTTTGAAGTGTAAAATATCTTATGTTTAAAATACCTAATCGCGTATAATGTGGTAAGAATGACATACAACAAAAAATGTCCTAATACTCCGATGTAAATTATGGTAAGATATCATACCATATCGTTTTCAATTCCGCTTTCCGACGTAAATTATTTTAAATTACACTTACCATATTTTGTTTTCATCCCTAAGCCATGTAAAATATTTTAAGTTCTTCATACAATTATTTACGTCGTTGCATAATTGAAATTACTCAACCAATATATTTAATAATTCGTATTAATTGGGAAATAGATCAGTGTAACACATGCATAATGAACAGATAACCCAAGTTACGAACAAACATATTTTCTATGAGTTAGATAATATTATATTCCAAACGGCGGCATAAACTTTATTTCAAATTTGCTATTTTTATTAATTTTATTGGCCAACTCATAAAAAATACGCTTAAAGTGAACAAAAGTCTTATTGAAATGTGCGCGTACACACAGCAACTAATTTCTTAAAAAACAAAAACAAAATAATAGGTGATGCATCTTTTGTTAAGTCGAACGTCGTAAAATATCGTAAATTGAAGTTACGATAGGGGTGCACAGGTAGGCAGACAGCGTGTATTGTGTCCAGAGACAATACAATGCTATACGTGGGACTATTTGGTCAAAAGTGATGATACCATAATTGACGTGTATCATAAAACATATTTCTAGTATCGATATCAACTTGCTGTTTTGGGAAGTGATAAAATACATAAAATGAAGCATGTTTCCGTTAAAACATGAAAAACGCAATTCTGTGGGATACCATAACTTACGTAGGACCGATCGATAGTTGACAAAATCTCTTAAAGGCAATCAAGGTGAATATCCAAAAATAATGCATTTCGAAAATGAATCTGCCAATAGTGTGGATGTCGTAGCGGAATTGTTTAGGAAATTCTTCATGTCAACTTACGTAGACGTTCCTGTGATTGGTGACACGCCTGTGCTTCCAGTGACTGATAGGATTCATATGCCACGTATAGTTTTTTCTGTGTCGGACATTGAGCGTGGCATTGATTCACTTGATGCAAATAAGTCTGCGGGTCCCGATAATCTGCCACCATTATTGATAAAGAAATGTTCAACCATCTTATGTCGTGTACTGCAGAGAATCTTTAATATGTCGGTGGAGTCTGGAATTTTTCCAGCAGCTTGGAAATCAAGCAATATTATTCCAATTTTTAAAAAAGGTGATAAATCGGATATAACTAACTACCGTCCGATTTGTATTCAGTCGTGCATACCCAAATTGTTTGAGAGTATTCTGCTCGGTAAGATTAAAAATGATTTAACGATTGCTATATCAGACCAACAGCACGGTTTCATGCAGAATCGATCGACTCTGACAAACCTTCTGGGATACCACTGTGATATCATGGATGCTTTGGTGAATAGGGCACAGTTAGATTGTATATATACAGATTACTCCAAAGCGTTCGATCGTGTTTCACACACGCTACTGTTGGCAAAACTACGGTCTCTTGGCGTTGACGGTAATCTCCATGACTGGTTTTCCAGTTATCTCACTGGGAGAGAGCTAAGAGTGTGTGTATCGGGCGCGGTTTCTTCCCCCTTTTTGGCGAGAAGTGGCGTACCGCAGGGTTCACACCTTGGCCCTATACTGTTCAACTTATTTGTCAACGACCTTCTAGGAGAGTTTGATGGAGTGGATTTTGTTATGTTCGCAGACGACTTAAAAATTTATAGGGCGATTAGCGGTACTGAGGATTGTCAAATACTGCAAAAAAATATCGATGTGCTTTTTGGTTGGTGCGTTAAAAATGGTTTAGAGTTGAATATAAAGAAATGTCAGGTAATGCGATTCTATAGAATCAAGAACCCTATCGTGTACCCATATTTGATTAATAGTGAGCAGCTTGAATCGGTTACAAAAATAAAAGATTTGGGGGTAATTATGGACGCGAGTTTGACGTTTGTTCCACACATAAACGCTATGGTGGACAGAGCTCTCAGATCATTAGGCTTTACTCTACGCCTGTGTGAAAGTTTCCGCAATATTCAGACCTTTGTGACTATTTTTGCAAGTATAGTGAGGCCGATACTTGAGTATAACTCCGTGTTGTGGTCTCCATATTACCAGGTACATAGAAATAGCATAGAGAAAGTCCAGAATAAATTACTTCGTTTCATTAACTTTAAGCTGGGCATATCAGTGGAAGACATAAACTACAAAGAGCTCAGAGACTCGTACAGGCTAGCGTCGCTCTCAGCACGGAGGAATGTTTTCGACATGACTTTTTTGAATAAACTTGTCGGGGGTGTAATCGATGCACCGCAGCTTCTGGAAAGAGTTGAACTACTAGTACCGCGGAGAAGTACACGCAGTAGAATTACTTTTAATACGGCAAATTGTACAACTAATTATTCTTATAACGCACCTATGCAGCGTCTGCTTAGAAATGCGAATGCTCTGGACGATATAGATATATTCACTACAAATATAAATTATTTAAAGAAATTATTATTTGAAAAATATCACTGAACCGAACTCCCTGTATGTCAGCCATTACTTTTTGTGAGAGAGTAGGCGGTGCGTGTATGTGTGTGTATGTCAGTGTGACGAATGATGTTTAACAATAATAATATTATTTGGGTTGAATATTTGTGGTTCCCAATGCAACTATTTTAAGTGTAAATTTATGTACAAATTTATATAGGTGGGTACTCGTGTATCTACCTACATACTATTAAGTTTTTTCCTTTTATCTTTAGGGCAGCGAGGCCTTTGTGTTTGCTCCTCTTGCATGGTTTTATTTTTGTTTGTTTTAATGTGAAATTGTGATTTTTTATGTCATCTTATCCAAAGCGTAACAAAATGTATAATATATTTTTAATGTAAAAGCAACAATTGTTGCGTAGAGAGAGAAATATACGGTAAAGTATTGTCATAGGCAAATAAAAAAAACAAACATTTCTGAATTATTGTGTAGATATCGTCGCTTATCGAACAACACCGCCCAAGTCGAAAAATGTCGAGCTACTTCTCCCGCGTGTACCCATAGGTCCAATTTATTAAAATTCAACCAATCAAAGGCCATAATTGAAAAATAGTAACAGCGCCCAAGTAATTTAGCCCTGTAACACCGCTCAAGTAGTCACTCCGCCATACAATGTTCGTAAGTTTTGTGCCATTCGAGTGTTGATCATTGTTTTTCGCGTGGTTTTTCTGTTTTCTTTGTACTATGAGCTGAATAATATAGATATAACACATGTAAGATATTGATTTCCTTATAAAATTCTTAGTTTAACATTGTTATTGCATGTTATTCCAATTTAAAGTCGAGTAAAATTGTTACCAAATACTTACGCGGTGTTGTCATTAACTTTCTTGGCCCAGTAAAATGACTTAGGCGGTGTTACATCAAGTTTTCTATAGGTGCTTGGAAATAAAATGTCCCATGGATGTAAGGTCTTTGAAGTATAGGAATAAAGATGAAGAAATTTATCAATTATTGCAAGATGCCGGACTAATTGATTTGTAGTTGTTGGTAGCCTAACAGCTCCGACGACAAGTTTCGTATTGTTTTGTACTGGAGCTAGTGGGTTTGATCCCAGGTGCTGACCATCTTCCTCTTTCACGACACAACTTTTAAATAGCTTAATGTGAAAGAGACAAAAAAGTATTCATGTTCACTTTGGTTGAATAAAATGAAATGAAAAAATTCATTCTTAAGTATAAAAAAAAACAACATTTCCATAAACTCCAACATACATAAATAGCACTTCAGTGACACTTTCTTGATCTACAGCCACCTCTCAAGAATCCCCAACTCCAACAGCCACAGCTTGATGACCAATTGGTGGAACCAATACTTTAATGAAAACAAAAAATCACCTCTTGATCCCCGGACACCTTACGTTCCACGAACAGGCAATAATCCACTAGCTTCCACTCTATATAAAACCATTCGAAACGAACTGTGGCACCTGAAGACTTTTGAATACACTTTTGCCGCTCTGTAGCGCTAAACAACGTTGATGAGTCTCCATCCTTTGAATTTGCTTTCATTAAATAAATAAATGAATTACTAAGAATGTTAGATGATTTTAAAGTTTGACGATGATATTGTAATTTGTCAATAATAAATATATTACGAAATAAGGTGATTTATGGGACATTATGGGTGTAAAGCATGGTCTCTCACAAAACATACCATAGGTACATTAGATGAGAGTCGCACAGCATGCCATGGAAAGATCTATGTTCAGAAGAAGGGTATTTCAATAAGATACCCAAACAGAAATATTGATATCCGAAGCTGCACACGAGTCAGCGATGTGGGTGATAAAATTGCCAAGCTCAAATGAAAGTCCACTGGTCATTTACCTATTACTTGGATACGACGAACAGTAAATTACGAGATCAACAGACTGGATGGCCAGACACAGGGAGTAGTGACATGAGCACTGAGCAGGCCTATGTCCTGCAGTGGACGAGCACGGGGCTAATTTTATAAGGTAACAAAAGAACCAAGTAAGTACATGTAAACGCAACATAAGATAGAAAAGGGAATGAAAGTTGACGGTTAAAGACGTGACGAAAAGGCGAAAGATAGCCGAAAGTATGGTAAAACATGGTGTCCATATAAGCATGCTCGAAGCATGAAACCTCCCTGAATCTCTTCGTGTAGTAAGAAATCGAACTACAGCTAAGTGATGAACAATCAAAGCACTTGTTTTGGAAGACCATGAATTCTTAACATGGACGATTATTTTTTTTTATTCTCGTGTGAACCAAATTCGACCGACATAGAAAGCCGAGATTTTTTTTTTTGCAATAATGCTCTTAATGGAAATTTTCCTGGATACTTTGAGTTAAAATTGGATCGTTATTGCTAAGTGCCTAATTATTTGTGGTTTTATATTTAAAATAACAATATAATATTGAAATTATAACTGTTTCCCAGTGGTTCGTTCATTAGAATATCGTAATTCAACACCGCCTAAGTCTATAAAATATTTATGTAATACCGCCCAAGTCAGTTTAAAACAATAATTAACTGAAAAAACATAAATATTAGCAATTAGTAGTATTACTCATTCAAAAATATGATTAATTGAACTAAAAAAAATAAATAAACACTTAAATTCAGCAAAATAGGCAGGTTTTTCACTCTCCTGAAAAGTTGGTAAAAATGAGTTGAGCGGTGTTGTTCGATAAGCGACGATATCGTCGTTTATCGAACAACACCGCCCAAGTCGAAAAATGACGATTTTGACTTTTGAATGCAGAAAGATAGAGCTACTTCTCCCGCGTGTACCCATAGGTCCAATTTATTAAAATTCAACCAATCAATGGCCATAATTGAAAAATAGTAACAGCGCCCAAGTAATTTAGCCCTGTAACACCGCTCAAGTAGTCACTCCGCCATACAATGTTCGTAATTTTGGTGCCATTCGAGTGTTGATCATTGTTTTTCGCGTGGATTTTCTGTTTTCTTTGTGCTATGAGCTGAATAACATAGAGATAACACATGTAAGATATTGATTTCATTATAATGTGCTTAGTTTCCTATTGTTATTGCATCTTATTCCAAGTTAAAGTCAAGTAAAATTGTTACCAAATACTTACGCGGTGTTGTCATTAACTTTCTTGGCCCAGTAAAATGACTTAGGCGGTGTTACATCAAGTTTTCTATGGGTTCTTAGAAAAAATGTCCCATGGATGGAAGGTTTATGAAGTATAGGAATAAAGATGAAGAAATATATCAATTTTTGCAAGATGCCGGACTAATTGATTGGTAGTGGTTGGTAGCCTAAAAGTTCTGACGACAAGTTTCGTATTGTTTTGTACTGGAGCTAGTGGCTTTGATCCCAGGTGCTGACAATGTTCCACTTTCACGATACAAATTTTAAATAGCTTAATGTGAAAGAGGCAAAAAAGTATTTGTGTTCACTTTGATTGAACACAGATTCATTCTTATAAAAAAACAACATTGCCATAAACTCCAACATAAATAGCACTTCAGTGACACTTTCTTGATCTACAGCCACCTCTCAAGAATCCCCAACTTCAACAGCCACCGCTTGATGACCAATTGGTGGAACCTATATTTTCATGAAAACCAAAAATCACCTCTTGATGATCTCAGGACACCTTACGTTCCACGAACAGGCAACAATCCACTAGCTTCCACTCTATAACATTGAACCATTCGAAACGAACTGTGGCACCAGAAGACTTTTGAATACACTTTTGCCGCTTCTGTAGCACTAAACAACGTTGATGAGTTTCCAAAAGTTGTTTTCCTTTTTCTTCCGTTAAATTAATAAATGAATTACTAAGGATGTAAGATGATTTTAAAGTTTGACGATGATGTAATTTGTCAATAATAATTGTATTACAAAATAAGGTGATGAAATCCCAACTTTACATTGCCTTATGGGTGTAAAGCATGCTCTTTCACAAAACATACCATAGGTACATTAGATGAGAGTCGCACAGCATGCCATGGAAAGATATAATATGATCAGAAGAAGGGTATTTCAATAAGATACCCCATCAGAAATACTGATATCCGAAGCTGCACACGAGTCAGCGATGTGGGTGATAAAATTGCCAAGCTCAAATGGAAGTACACTGGTCATGTATATATTACTTGGAGACGACGAACAGTAGATTACGAGACCAACAGACTGGAGTCAAGAGACTGGCCGTAGAAGTGTAGATAGACAGCTGACGAGGTGGAGTGACGACATCATACGTGCCGTCAGGTCCAGATGACCAGAGACAGGGAATAGTGACACGAACACGAGCAGGCCTATGTCCTGCAGTGGACGAGCAAAGGTCTAATTTTATAAGGTGACATAAGAACCAATTGAGTACATATAAACGCAACATAAGATAAAAAAGGGACTGAAAGTTGAAGGTTAAAGACGTGACGGAAAGGCGAAAGATAGACGAAAGAATGGTAAAACATGGTGTCCGTAAGCCTGCTTGAAGCATGAATCCTCCATGAATCTCTTCGAGTAGTAAGAAATCGAACTACAGCTAAGTGATGAACAATGAAAGCTCTTGTTTTGGAAGACCATGAATTCTTAACATAGACGATTATTTTTTTTATTCTCGTGTGAACCAAATTCGACAATCGTAGAAAGCCGAGCTTAATAATGCTCTTAGAGGAAATGTTCCTGGATACTTTGACTTAAAATTGGATCGTTGGTTGCTATGTGCCTAATTATTCATTGTTTTATATTTAAAAATAACAATATAATATTGAAATTATAACTGTTTCCGAGTAGTTCGTTCATTAGAATATTGTAATTCAACACCGCCTAAGTCTATAAAATATTTGTGTAATACCGCCCAAGTCAGTTTAAAACTATAATTAACTGAAAAAACATAAATATTAACAATTAGTAGTATCTATTACTCATTCAAAATTATGATAAATTGAACTAAAAAAAATTAATAATCACTTAAATTCACCAAAATAGGAAGTTTTTTCACTCTCCTGAAAAGTTGGTAAAAATGAGTTGAGCGGTGTTGTTCGATAAGCGACGATATGGTGGTTTTATTTTCAATGAAATAATAAAATATGTATTATAGGTAGGTTGCATTTAAATGTACCTAATAGTAGAGTAACCACATATAGGTACGTCGATCATCTACTGAAAATCAGTGGAACTCCTGAATATATGCAACAACCATTACCTGCAGAAAAACTAACAACAACATTAATAACTCTAACAATTCATTACAAATGTTCGATTTTTAAATGGAACAAACCACTACGGGCTTACGACCGTCTTGTACTGTTATTTCGAAGGCTGGCTTAGTGTGATCACTTTACGTTAACAACGTTCGCCATTAGGTGGTAATGTTTGTCTCCGAAACTTCTAATCATGAGAATTCTCAACATGTTCGACATGTCGAAAAATCTCATGTATGTAACAAGTAGAAATTTATTTAATAATAAAATGAAAAATAGAGATAAAAGTTGGAAATTGTTGAGAACAAGAAAGCAACCAAATTTAAAGACTGCGACTGCTGTCATGTATTTGGCGCCAGGATATGACTATATCCATTTTTGTTAATGTCTCATATTTATTGCCTATTGGCTTTGTTGGTGCACAACGTTCTAATTATGTCTAGATTCTTGTGACCTTTTCAGGACTAGATCTTAAAGAAAAAATAACAACTAATGACTCTAACAATTCATTACTAATGTTCGATTTTTAAATGGAACAAACCACTACGGGCTTACGACCGTCTTCTACTGTTATTTCGAAGGCTGGCTTAGTGTGATCACTTTACGTTAACAACGTTCGCCATTAGGTGGTAATGTTTGTCTCCGAAACTTCTAATCATGAGAATTCTCAACATGTTCAACATGTCGAAAAATCTCATGTATGCAACAAGTAGAAATTTAATAATAAAATGAAAAATAGAGATAAAATATAATAATAAAATAATTTATCTATCTGTTAACACGATTTGTTCTTATTAAGAACGTTCCAAATAATTATTTAGAATTAAGTTCACTCGAACTAAAATTCGTATTCGAAATTATGCCGTGTTCTAAAATCTAAAATTAGTTCACCATAAATAAGTTTTGAATTATAATTGTCTATGGGTCGAACATTTTTCACAATACTGCATGGATGTAAAATATAGGTACCTACCTACCTACTTATAGTTATGAAGTTTGACCTACTTTGCTGGAGTTTTCTTCGAGCGAGCCATAGGGATGGTAAAACAGGAATCTTTTTTTATGTAGGAATACTACATAAAAAAGATTCCTGTTTTACCATCTTTTAATGACGTACGCATTGTTCTGTGAAAGTGTGAAAATCTTTAGTAAATAAGAATGACGTACAAGATTTGTACCTACATTTTTTGTATTTCAAATCAAACTTCAATCGTTTTTATACATTTTCATACTGTATTGCTACAAGTTCTAAACAAAATTTACATGTTTAATTTAACTTTTAAAACATGACTGTCTCAATAATTGAACTTATTGTATGAAGAAGTTTTTAGATATATGTTAATAACATTAAATATATTTGAGAAATTGGAAAAAAAATATATCTATGATTACCATTAATATACCTGCAAGGATCCACGACGATTAATATCAAACCTAGAGTCTGCGGTTTTTAAATAAATATGCATACATAACTAAAGAATCCAAACCCAAACAAACAAGAACTGCATTATTATGTAGATTATACTTAATTAACCTAGTATCTTTTTAAATATTTTTAATAAAAATAAACTTGTTTTATAATTATTTGGTTAAAAAAAACGTTAATCATAAAAATATCATCAGATATCTTTTTAGACGCATATAATTAGGTATGAACTAAGATTAGGAACGTTTTGACAGATAAACGCACTAAAATTGACTTAAATACGAAATTCGAATACCAAAATGAACTAATTTCAAACTAAAGTCTAATTAAGAACAAATTGGAACGTTCTAAAACTTCTCGAATACCAATCCGGCTAATTAAAATTGGAACGTTCTTATTTTAGTTTAGTGCGTACTTAATTTGAATTGGAATAGGGGGTATTATCTCTGTTAACGTGTCTGCATGTTTCATTGATCTAAGCAATTGTTCTTGCTACAGTGTCCACATGGTTTTGTTAGTGATCTATTGCTTTTTTGCTGTAATATTGAAATTATTATATTCTTAAGACTATTATATTTTATTACATTTTAATTTTTAAAAGGCCAAACAGGGCGTAAATAAATAAATAATAATCATTATCGTAGAGTTATTTAAGCTGCAACTTGGTTGTTTGTCTGGTTAGCTAGTTGGTATATTATATTTTAATGTTTAAGTTCTACACTTATTCGGACACCGTTATCTTTTCAAAAATGTTGCAACATTAAAAGTTACACGATGGCATTGGCTATCTGGAACGACTGCCATATCCGGTTACAAAGTGTTTCCCATCCGAACGTCGTCCAACGTCCAACACTCAATGATATCTCTCAATATAGGAACTACATATCGATGGTTAAGTGCATAGATGTTAAATGTCCAATTTTTACCTAAATTGAGTTACTATGCGCACGCGATTCTGCCGCGGGTAAGGAATATTCTGTTTAAATCTGATTGGTCTATAATAAGCCAATCCTGAGATATTCGACAAAATAGATACGTAATAAGTCCCTAATGGCATTCTATTTAGTGCATAGATGTCAAAAGTCACTTGTAACATATCTGCATTTAGTTCCAGGTTAAGTTATGTGCATAAGTGTAAAATGTCCGGACATTTAACAGGTATGCACGAAACGCGATGATCTCCCGCCAAAATAAAATCGTTTGGAATTGCTGGTTGCATATCACATAAATTGGTAAATAATATAAATCTATTAACTTAAAAAGGCTTATTAATTAATTTTATTTGTTTATAAAAATGGATAATACCTTGAGAAAAAAAGAACAGAAAATAATGTCAAATATCAAAGCTAGCACAGCTATTCTACAAACAATCTCGCGAAATAAGTTATACCGCATTCAGAAACATCGCATCGTGCCGGCCATCTTGAATTCGTTTTTTGTTCGTAAATTATACCGTGTGTTTTTGTAGCCTTGCTCGTGAATAGCATCGTGTTTTTTAAAATCGGTTTTCTTGTTTAGTCTGTGTTAACTATCCGGCGTGTGTGGTTTGACAGACATCGGCGGCTAGATTCTCGTTTTCATACATCGCATCCTGACATGCCTGACCTTGACCTCCTGAGCAGGTTAGTTGCCAATTGTAGTTATAGTTAGTTTTAAGTTTGAGGTATGACGAATGTTTTTAGTTTGTAATTAGTCTCTAAGTAAACCCCGATTTGACAATCCCACCATCGGTGAGGCTCGCCACCCATCATGTCGTGTCAAATAGGGGAGGCGCAAAGAGGAGAGCGGACGAGTGTAGGTTTGGTGTGTGGAATATCAGGGGATGCATGGATGCTAAAATTAATGAAGTTATTGATATTATGAATGATAAAGGTCTGGATATTGTATGTCTGAATGAAACAAAGAAGAAAGGCTGTGGTATGATTGATAAAAATGGGTTGAATGTTATGTGGTCTGGTGTGCCTGAGTCGGAGCATGCGAAACAAGGTGTGGGGGCTATTTTATCAAAAAGAATGAGTGAGTGTATGAAAGATTTTAAATTTGTTAGTCCCAGGCTTATTTGGATCCGGTTCAGAATAGGCATTACGAGGATTTTCTTAGTAATAGGATATGCTCCTTGTGATGGCGTCTCTGATGCTGAAAAGGATGAGTTTTGGGAAAACGTTAGTGATATTGCAGAAAACCGAGGGGATAACGAAAGATTAATTTTAGCGGGTGATTTAAATGGGTGGGTTGGTGTTAGAAGACAGGGTTATGAAAGGGTTCTGGGTGCATATGGGGATGAACGGGTTAACGACAATGGAAATAGGATACTGGATTTATGTTTAGAAATGGATCTCTTTGTTGCAAACACGTTTTTTGCACACAAAAAGATCCACAGATACACGTGGCAAAGAAAGGATGAAAAAAGTATGATTGATTTAGTGTGCGTGGATTCTAGACTGAGGGGTTTGACCACGGATACTCGGGTTTTTCGAGGTGCTGAACTAGGGACGGACCATTTCCTTGTAGTTGCAAGAATTGATCTGTTCCGTGGTTGGCGATCGAGACCGAGAGAAGTGGAAAGCTCCAAAAGGATACGAATCGAAAAGTTAAATGAGGATAATTGTAAGGATGAATATGTAAGATTAATTGAAAGCACGTTGAACAACTTAGAATCAATCAATTATAGCTTAGAGGAACAATGGGAAATTATAAAACAATCTTTAGTAAATAGTGCGATTAAAGTATGTGGAGAATCTAAAACGGGTAGGAAAAAAGGTGATGCATGGTGGGACAAAGAAGTGAAAGCGGCTGTGGATAAAAAAACAGAATGCGTGGAAGAATGTAGTTTGTGCGAAGAATGACTCCGACAAAACAGTTATGTATGATATTTATAAGAAAGAGAAGAATGCAGTTAAGAAACTTGTGAGCTTGAAAAAGAAAAAATTAGAGGATAATGAATGTAAAAAATTAAGTGCGAATGTGAATGGCAATTTAAAGCTTTTTTGGAAGGAAGTGAAAAGGAAAAGGTCTGGGAAGGATGAGAAAGTGAATTGTTTGAAAGATAAAAATGGATGTATGCTGACACAGGAAAAGGATATAGGTCTGAGATGGAAAGAGTATTTTGAAGAGTTGTTTGAAACCAAGGATGGATGCGGCAGTTTGTGCCAAGTAAGTATAAATGGACAGGGTGATGAGAGTCAGCAAATCAGTATGAATGAACTTATGAATGCGCTTAAAAAAGCAAAAAATGGGAAAGCGTCAGGTTGCGATAGGGTAGCAACGGAGCTTATCAGGTATGGCGGCCGAGTGACGCTGCAGTGGTGCCTGGAGCTTTTCAACTTGTGCTGGACGGAAGGCCGTACCCCAGGTGACTGGAGGAAAGCCATTATCTGCCCTCTGTACAAGGGGAAGGGCTCCCGGTTGGACTGTGGCAACTATCGTGCAATCAGCTTGTTGAGCAACGTGGGTAAATTATACAGTAGAATTTTAGTAGAAAGGGTTAGAACAATAACTGAAAATAAAGTTTGGGATGCACAAGGGGCTTTTATGAATGGGAGGGGGTGTGCTGATCAGATCTTCGCTCTGCGGATGATTACGGAGAAGCTTTTGAGTAAACATCAGAAGCTTTTCTGTGCATTCGTAGATTTGGAAAAGGCATATGATAGGGTAGACAGGGGTAAATTATGGGAAGTTCTATCAATTTATGGAGTGAATAACCGGTTGATTCGTGCCATTGCTTCGCTATATTCGGAAAGTACTGCGTGTGTGAAGGTGAACAGTCACCTTTCACCGGAGTTCTATCTTACGAAAGGTGTGAAGCAAGGGTGCGTCATGTCACCCTGGTTGTTTAATTTGTTCTTTGATTTTTGCGTCAGTGGGTTAAAAGATATAAATATAGGGGTTGAACTAAATGGAATAAAGGTATGTGCGCTTATGTATGCAGATGATTTAGTACTTATGGCTGAGTGTGATCAAGTGTGTTTGAAAATTGTGCAAAAAATGGTCTAAAAATGAATGTAAGCAAAACAAAGGTTTTGGTATTTGAAAGGGATGAAGCAAGAACGAATTGCAAAGTAACCGTAGAAAATGAATGTCTTGAGCAAGTGAATGAGTATGTGTATTTAGGAAGCATGTTTAGTCGTGATGGAAAGTGTGAAAAAGAAATCGAACGTAGGAAAGTTGCTGGTTGCAGGGTGGGCGGTGCACTAAGACCTATAATGAGAAACAACAACGTCTCACTACAAGCAAAGAAACTAGTGCATAACGCAATCTTGCTACCATCGATGATGTATGGTTGTGAAACGTGGACATGGACGAAAAAAGAAGAATGTAGTATAAATGCAGTAGAGATGAAATCTCTACGAAGAATATGTGGAAAAACTTTATGAGATATGGAAAGGAATGAAAATATTAGGAAAGAATGTGGTATGGAAGTAAGTGTTGTGACAAAGATGAAAGTTAATAAGTTGAGATAGTTTGGGCATGTGGAAAGAATGGATGCAAACAGAATGACAAAGATAATTCATAAGGCTGAAAGGAAAGGTGTAAGAAAGCGTGGGCGACCGAGAATGACGTGGATCGAACACATCGATTCCGTCCTCAAGGTAGGCCAGGTAAGAAGTATGAGAAATAGGAGAAGCTGTATGAGAAATAGTATGTCGGTGGAAGAAGCGAAAGAAGTATGCTTGGATAGAAAAGAGTGGAGGTCCGTTCTCTCTGCCTACCCCTTACGGGACACGGCGTGATGGGTAAAAAAAAAAAAAAAAGTTATATTATAGATACAGAAGTTATAAAAATAAAGTAACAACAGAAATTAGACAGGCGAAGAAGAGATATGC
The DNA here is from genome assembly GCA_963576905.1 of Mystacides longicornis. Taxonomy (NCBI): domain Eukaryota; kingdom Metazoa; phylum Arthropoda; class Insecta; order Trichoptera; family Leptoceridae; genus Mystacides; species Mystacides longicornis. The sequence goes on from OY756430.1 coordinate 5,738,726, forward strand.
GGAAGCAAGACTTAACCGGGCACAGGGAGACAGAAGAAAATTCTGGGGTGTAATCAACGATACTATTGGTATTAAACGAAAAAATAAATCTGGGATAGAAGAGTTACAAACTTTCTCACGGATAATAAAACAATTTGCAACCATATTAACGAATACTTTGTAAATTTTTGAAGTGAATTGGCGAAAAATACAAAGAAGAGCACTGCGAACCTGCCCCCTAAGAACTGCTCGATCTCATCTCTGAGTAGCATGTTTCTGTTTCCGAACAATGAATGCGAAATATGAGATACAATATTGAACCTTAAAAATAGCGTGTCTTCCGGGTGTGACTTCAATTGATATGAAAACAATTGGAAAAATTATAGCCAAGACTTTATCTAGAATAATAAACAGATGTATGGTAGAAAGCGTATTTCCTGCTTGTCTCAAAAAAGTAAAAATTATTCCCTTATTCAAAGCAGGAAAAAAACTGACACTAGCAACTATAGGCCCATAAGTCTGCTGAGTGCATTTAGAAAAGTCTTTGAAAAAGTTATCAGTAGTTGTTGTCTAACCACATTTATCTTGAGAAATCGGGGCTTTGATGAAAACTAGTATGGATTCCAGAGCAGAAGTAACACTACTGAAGCTATTGTGGATGTGTTGGAGTACATTAATTTAGAAATGGACCAGAGCGGGTATGTTATACCAATATTTATTTATTTATCGAAGGCCTTTGATACCGTTGATCATATAATTTGGATAAATATCTGCATCGTCTCCGTATCAGGGAGGGGGGGAGTTTTGGACCTCTTGAAGTGGGACAGATGACACTGAACAACGAAGAAACAAGTGATCCTATGAGCATGAACATAGGCGTTCCTCAGGGCTCGATACTTGGTCCACTCCTGTTTCTCTTATATGTGGACGACTTAAAACATCTTCAAATAAGGGGTCGATATTTCGTTTACGCGGATGACACCTGTATAGTGTATAGTGGGAAAGATGGCCAAGATCTGCAACAGTGTGTAAATTATGATCTGCAGAAGTATATCGATTGATTGAACATCAAGAATCTGTGCATCAATGTTGAGAAGACGAAGTACATGATCCTAAAGCAAAAAAATAAACCACCAGTAGATATCATTATACGGATTAATCACAAAGTTTTGGACCAGACTAAGACCATTTAGTACTTAGGACTCTTGGTGGACGATTCACTTTCATATGAAATTATCACATCGAGATGATACTAAAAAACCTTGCCCCAATGATAGGTGTATTGAGACGAGCTGATATATTTGACACCCAAACAAAGAAATTGATATGTAATGCCTACATTGTTCCATGTATTACATATGACATAACCGTGTGGTCACAGTAAAAAAACCAGGGACAAAATAAAACGGCTTATGAACAAAGCTTTGAAAGTCATATTTGGACAGATTGACTAATACAAAAGAGGTATACGAAGTAACCGGTATGCTGGATTTGGAGGAGCATACGACGCTCGAAAGGGCAAAGATGTTTTTTTTAAATAAAGAAATAGCTGATCAAAACCAAGCAATCAATAATTACTCTCAATGAAGAAGTACATACATACAACACCAGAAACAGACACCAGAAACATATGAATTATCTGAGGGCTTCAATATACCTAATTGATGTGGCTAAAGGAAAGAGAAGTAGACAGAGACGAAACTGGGAAAATCCGCTTTCTCTCCTGTATACAAATCGTCTTCCAATAAGTTCAGCGTGTAAAGGCTTCTTCACGTCCTCTGGGAATTGCTAAACTACATTCAAATGCCTTAAAGTGAAGAGTCGCATTGTAAATTACGTTAAGTATTTCTAATTCTGTCTCCCTTAAATGATGGCTCGGATGACTACCTAACAAGTACTACAGTAAGTAAGTTTTACACGGGAACACAGAGAGGCATGTCCATGTGGTTGAATGTGTTTTTCCAATTAGGGTTGAGTCATTTTTAGCAAGCACAAACAATGCCAAGGCATATCGACATAACAAGCCTGTTTGTAGGTAAATAGAGCTGGTGTAAATTATTATCATGCCGTAAGTACATAGGTGGTTACCCCATTAACTTGAGATAGGTTTATAGCAAATAAGCACATTTATTACAAACCTATTTGAATTTTCTACATTGACAATTATCAAAGAGTTGTAGAAAAATATTAAGTGCACAGATGTTATTTGTCCAGTCCTAGAATGCTTTCTGTGCACATAATATGTCAAATGTCCACGGACCATGTTAGAAAAAACATTTTTATGCAAAAACTTCAGAACTTGAGACTAATGTAATAATGGATTCTTACAGATAATTAAATTAGGAAAATAAAATGGTATGTTTCATGTAGCTACACATTATGTTGCAAATATCTTGGGGTCGCGAACTTTCAAATTCGGTTTTCTCAAAACTATGTAAAGTGGACACTTAACCATCGATATTCACTCCATACCTATATTTTTTTACGAAATGGCGACATTTTTAAATTTAGATTTCATCATAAAGATATGAAAGTAAATAAAACATTGTATACTGGAAATTAAATACGCCCTATGTACCAAAATAAAAAAAATGAGTATTAGGATAATAATATGATGTTTACCTACTGTAGAATTGTCCGTAGCGAAGTACTACGGCCGGGCGCTCTGTCGATCTTTGTCGACAACACTCATTGCACTAACCATGAATATTGAATTGGAATATGTTTAATGAATAGCTTATTACCTTTTAACCATTGTGATTTAGATCGATGCATCTGTTTTAAACCATATATATATTCCAAAGACATTCTGACGATCGCACCAACTAAATTACAGTTTCTGTCAAACTTTAAATTAATTTCAATTTTGGAATAAAAATTATATTGTCAAAAGTACTAAGAAGGTTACCTACTTAATTTTCCAGGCAACTTTCTTATTTTTTTCTTTCATTAAAACCTTTTCCTGATGAAAGCCGACAAGACAAAAAAGAATTACCTAGCGAAATCGGTCCAGCCGTTTAGGCGTGATGCGATGACCACTGAAAATAACTCTCCATTTTTGTATATTAGACTAAGTCTAGTTATGGGGGGAAAAAAGTTTTTTTTTGATAATCTGAAAATGAATTTTTTGGTACTTAATGTGTGTATTTTATTTCCACTATACCTATAGACACCTACATACACACCTACTCATTTTTTAATTATTGTTTTTACTTATGTTCATGTTAGCAAAAAAGTATATCGGATAGCAGGCAATCAGGTGGATTCCGTAGTATTTCCTCTAAGCTTTAGAAAATTATTAATGAAAAATGTTTTTTTCTGCTAGTTCCTCTATTCGATCAATTTAAGAATGTTTCTCCAAAATATTGAAGAATAAAAACCACTTCAATGTCAAAATTAGGTAGGTACCTACTCTCGATCAAGTTAATTACTTAATTATACGAGAGTTTTGACATTTGGTAAATTTTTGGTTGAAATCAATTGTGGCTATATTCACATCGATCATTTTCTTATAGAGACATAGGAAGCCGTCCACTTTCATCATCATCACCATTGGCACTACATTGTAGGGTGGGCCGTTCTAGTATGGAAGTTAAAAAAGTGCTTCTAATCTTAACGTAATAGAGATAATTTGTTGCCTTATGATGTATTATAACTATCTATAAAATTTCATGACAAAAAATAAGATCTTCTGTCTCCGAATCGACCTTGAAGTTTTGTATGGGACGAAAATATCCCATACTAACTGATATTTTTATAACAATCATATAAATTAATTACGGCCTTGTTTTTTTATATTTATTTTTATTAATATACTACAGATAATTCAAGTACATACTGTCGTGGAAAGCCTGGTTGTTGGGGGATTGCCTGAAGTTTCCTTCATCGTCTTTCTCTCAGTCATCTCTTCATAGGATGGGGATCTCAAGTGAACCTGATTCTTACCTCGTCACGTCCTCTTTTCCTTCGTGAATCTTACAGGTAGGCGGCACCGATGTTCATGAAGAGAAGTCTGAGTAGGAAATACTACGACCACCGCGGCTAGCATTTAGGGTGGTGTTAGAAAGCTTGTCTTTGTAAACAATTAAAATGTCTTTGAGCATGCGACTCGGCATTAAGCATTATCACAGGGTCTTTGAGAAGTCCGGGAGCATTAGAGACCTTTAGGAATATAATTGTGAGAGAGAATCTCAAAAAGCACTTTTAATTTAACTGAAGTTTATTGTTCACCAAAAACACATTATACAATAGTTCCACAAGTAAATATTTAGTTCAAGCAAAGAGTATCAAATGAGTTGCAAAAATAACCAAACATTGTCGTTTATTTAAATCATAATTACATTGAAATGTTTTCTTTAAAATTATTATATTTTCTTAACACCAGTTCAAAATTATTCACAGATTCACCTTAGTTTATTTTATTATAACGTTTTCTTATAAAACTCAATAGTTTAACACCAGTTCAAAGTTATTTGTCGTTCAACTAGTAACCAATAATATAATATTTGGCACCATACGAAAAATTACAAAACAACTAGATTTTATTTTATGAGAATTATTTCGAACACGTATTCAATTCGATTTATTATTGAGAACAGTTTTGCTCTGACCCGCAGCCAAACACGGCTGGGGTCAGACTGCCGGTTCGCTGACGGTGATGTACCTTGCGATCATAATTACCTCACACACACATTCAAATCTCCTAGGGTGGAGCGTGTGGCGAATTCTACTCAATACTAAGATCTCCATTTTGGAAAAATGTCGAGAGGGTTGGAATACTCCATAGGAATTTTGATATTAACTGTTATGACGCGCTTCGACCGTTAATAATTTAAACTTGACAATAAATTTATTTCTTTCTCTATTTTTAATATAATTTTGCTTCTAATTCTCAACAGTATTTCACAATACGACAATACTTCTATTTATTTAACTATACAAAATTAATAAAAAAAACCTTTACACTTTTTATGTAAAGTATATGAAATCATGTTGTTTTCCAGTGATTGTTTTTGATAATTTGGGTTTGCTATCTTGTTTACTCGTTGCTTTCCAAGCTTTTACATAATCTTTTATTGATAAATTTACATTAATATTTAAAATAATATTTATACCGCATTTGAAATTATATAAAGATTATCTCTTCAGTTTTCGGTTCAGAATGTCTGTAACAACAACAAAAAATACAATTATAGAATCTATAATATTACTGTAGGTAGTATAAGCATTTTTTTCATTTGGTTTTGAGAACATCTTCTATATCCCGAGTGGCTGAAAAACCACATCGGGGGTAAGTCTGGAGGTCAGAATATCTGATCTTAGCAAATGAAAAAGCAATAGATAATGGCAAAATATAGTCCAAACACGAAATGTAAGAATTGGCAAGATTTCTTCAATGATAGTAAAACTGCGAATATGACGACTAAAATATTTAATGCATTCATGAATTAATGCATAATTTACAATAATTACTAATACAATACTTACCCTTAAAGAAAGACCTTAAACACAATATTATTTTAAACACTAACAGTATTAACACCATCTTTTCACATTCATTTACCCAATATTGCGAAATAATTATTATGAGCAACCATAATAATATACATATACAATAGTAACTAACGCAATATTGCCAGGTTTACATAAGACATTTTACTACGCGCTTTACTCTATAATTTTATTCCTGGCATAACGACGAAAATATGACTGTTATATTATCCATGTTTACAATGTTAGCTTGTAACACGTGTACGTGATTGATTTTAATGAAAAAAGAGACTTTATTGTCAATTTCCTACATTTGAAAAATAATATATGACAAAAAGTATACTCAAAGTGTACCTGATGACTTTTTTGGGCTCAACTAAAGTGAAAACAAACGCACTTTCGAAATCTTCCTCATAAAGCAAGCTTGTGTAGTGGCATCGCATCGGCCCTGAAATTTCTGATAATCTGAATCTGATTACTTTTTAATTTTTTTAATAAGATGTTTTCCTTATGTAATCAATTGTTACCCACCCTAGTGTACATACGTGCGAAAGCCATCGATTGATACCGCTGGTCTACCAACCACTTTCAAACTTTATTGTTGTGGAAAATTATATAAAAAATATATATATAAAAAATTGATATCGAATAAATTTTCAACCAAAAATCCAACAAAAGATGATAGGTACTAATATTTTTTTTTTCAGAGAAATATCATTATCTAACAAAAAATTGATAAAATGTAATAGTTTTATTAAAATAAAAAAATAATATAATTAAGGACGCACATAATGAGAATCAGTAGTGTCAACATTATTATTTTTACAAAATTTCTCCACTGAAGATGGTCGCTAAGTCGGCCGAAAATATATTACGGATTAAAAATATTATCGAAATTCTACAACATTCGTTTTTTTTTTTTTTAATGCATTTGGGACTAGTGTAAACACACCAGCGTAAGGAAATGTTGCACAGGAACCAACCTATGTATATTGAAGATAGAGAAAGCAACTACTGTTTGTTAAAAACGACCAAATAGTCTCCAAATTCAGCCACCTACTGGAAAGGAACAATACAATAAGATGAACATGAACACTGTCTGTATCAATAAGTGATAAGTTTTTTCGAGTGCGTTTCTTTCAACTTCCATTTCATTGAATATCTTGACATCCCTGCGACGTCCTGCATATCTCGGGATATGCAGGATATCCCTGGGACATCAAGAGGATATCCCTAATATCCCGGGATATGCGGGAAATCCCACAGACTCCCAGAGGATATCCCGAATATCCCGGGATATGCGGGATATCCCATGGACATCCAGAGGATATCCCGAATATCCCGGGATATGCGGGATATCCCAGGGATGTCCCAAGGATATCCCGAATATCACGGGACATTCGGTACATCCCTGGGATATCCATGTGCTGTTTGGGGTATGTACTGTATCCATCAATTTCCTTGGAACTATATGCCTCGTTCAACCAACATTCCGTTAGCATGATCACATAAAAAACGATCTGGAGATCCTCAAGCATTACCTGAAATGCATCGAAATTATGGTTTATTGGTCTAATATTCATGTGTAGAATTTTTATGGCCAATTTGCTGCGGATCAGGCCTTCACACATAGACGGCAGTTCTATCTCAACCGCTTCCTCAATGTGCCGGAAGGAATCAAATTCCTTTAGCAACTGAATATCAACTGGCATCGTGCTTATTTGCCATAGTCACTACGCTAAACAGACACAAAAAAACGAAAAGGGATCCAAAAAGGAAAAGTGAACACCCAACCATACAAGAAATAAAGGACAAAAATAAACAAAAAACAAACACCAAAAAGAATAGAAAAAAAACACAGACAAAGACCGTCCTACAGACGTTCAAGATTCGCACGATCAGTCATAACTATAACTAGAGACTCCTCATTCTTTTTCAGCAAAATTCTGCCTTTTCAAACCCAGACAAACTTCCAACCTTTTGCCTTGGCTACTATTCTTGTTGCTAGATGGAGATCCTTAAGTGACGCAGCAAGGTGCTCACACACATAGGAAGGTCCTCCGTTCAAGCCAATTGTCTCGGCAGTTAGCTTCTTCTCCTGATTGCTTCTATTGTACCGTCCAACAGCCACAAGCAGCTCGCTACCATCCTGTTCTGTACTAAAATGGACGACAATGTTTCTAGGACGATTATCGGTATTTGTTCTTCCAGATATTCTCCGACAGGCTACGACACGTTCCCTTCTTATGTTATATGATACTGCCGCTCCAATCTTAGTCACCAACTCCAACGTATCTTCACCCTCAATCTCAAGAAATAACTGTATCTCTACATTCCTTGACCTACTTCGCTGCTCCACATCAACCAATCTCCCCTCCAGGCCTTTCACTCTTTCAGACAATATGTCAGACTCTTTCAGACAAAATGGAATCAGTTCCATAAAAAAATTGTTTCTCAGAGAAACAAAAAAAGGATTATTGCTAATCATTGTACTGAAAACAAACGTGGGCAGCAACATAATATCTTAAAAACGTCGTTTATGTATAAAAAAAATACCTAAAAATCCAATTTCATTAGTATGGGATATAAAATGTCAGATAGCTTCGTGGAACGCGGCTGTAGATGTCTCTATACATTGACTTACACCTTCCAATAAGTCTTCTTGGAACCGCTTTCATTCTTGCATCAGACTGTTTGCGTTAAGTAGGTATCTATTGTATACTTGCAAAGTAAAAGCTTTTTCAATATCTGAAACAATGGATCCTAAATCTTTAAATGATAATTACTTATGTGAGAGTGATAATATAATCATTTATAAATTAGATGATAATGAAATAGAAATGTTCTTAATAAATGCCCTTTCAAAGCCAAGCGATAGTTATAATGACAAAGGAACTATTATTGGTAATATAAAAAAACAAATCAATATTATGCAAAATCAGAGTGGAGAAAAAAAAACATACGAGTGTAATATATGCAGCAAAAAGTTCGGTGCATCAGGAACTTTAAAAACACATAGTGACGAAAAACAATACGAATGTAATATATGCCGCAAAAAGGTCAGTGAATCAGGAACAAAGAAACATATGCGAACATATTACAGTGGTGAAAAACCTTACGAGTGTAACATATGCCACAAAAAGTTCAATGGGTCGGAAGATTTAAAGAGACATATGCGAACACATAGTGGAGAAAAACCATACGAGTGTAACATATGCCGCCAAAAGTTCAATCAATCAGGAACTTTAAAGCTTCATATGCGAACACATAGTGGAGAAAAACCATACGAATGTAATAAATGCCGCAAAAAGTTCAATCGAAAAGGAAATTTAATGATACATATGCGAACGCATAGTGGAGAAAAACCATACGAGTGTAAAATATGCCGCAAAAAGTTCAATCATTCTGGACATTTTAAGAGACACATGCGAACACATAGTGGTGAAAAACCATTCGAATGTCATATATGCCGCCAAAAGTTCAATAGATCAGAACATATAAAGAATCATATGCGAACACATAGTGGTGAAAAACCATACGAGTGTAATATATGCCGCAAAAAGTTCGGTGATTCAGGATATTTAAAGAAACATATGCGAATACATATTGGTGAAAAACCATCCGAGTGTAACATATGCAGCAAAAAGTTCAAAAGATCTGAAAATTTAAAGATACATATGCGAACACATACCTAGTGGTGAAAAACCATACGAGTGTAATATATGCCGCAAAAAGTTCAATGTATCAGGAAATTTAAAGTATCATATGCAAACACATAGTGGTGAAAAACCATACGAGTGTAATATATGCCGCAAAAAGTTCAATCAATCAGGAAATTTAAAGACACATATGCGAACACATAGTGGAGAAATACCATACGAATGTAATATATGCCGCCAAAAGTTCAATCAATCAGGAACTTTAAAGCTTTGCGAACACATAGTGGTGAAAAACCATACGAGTGTAATATATGCCGCAAAAAGTTCAATGTAACAGGAAATTTAAAGACACATATGCGAACACATAGTGGAGAAAAACCATACGAATGTAATGTGGTTGGTGACCCAGCGGTTACAACGTCGGCTTTCGTACTGCGGACGTCGTGGTTCGATCCCAGGTGCCGACCATCTTCCTCTTTCACGACACAAGCTTTCGGTAGCTTACTGTGAAAGAGTCAAGGAGTGTATTTGTGTTCACTTTGAGTGAGCACAGATTCATTTTACAGAAAAAAAAAAAAATGTATGCCGCAAAAAGTTCAATGGTTCCGGACATTTAAAGAAACATAATCGAACACATAATGGTGAAAAACCATACGAGTGTAACATATGCCGCAAAAAGTTCAATAGATCAGACCATTAAAAATACATAATGCGAACACATAGTGGTGAAAAACTATACGAGTGTAACATATGCTGCAAAACGTTCAATGTATCAGGACATTTAAAGAGACATAAGCGAACACATAGTGGTGATAAACCATGCGAGTATAACATATATATATAACATAACGAGACAGGCTTGTCCTAGTGGGTTGATTCAATGTAATGTATGACTGATTTTTTGCAACTTAATAAACGTATAAATAAAAAAAATATGCCGCAAAAAGTTCAATCAATCAAGAACTTTAAGGTATCGTATGCGAGCACATAGTGGTGAAAAACCATACGAGTAATATATGCAGCAAAAAGTTCAATAGATCAGAACATTTAAAGATACATATGCGAACACATAGTGGTATAAAACCATACGAGTGTAATATATGCCGCAAAAAGTTCAATGTAACAGGAAATTTAAAGACACATGCGAACACATAGTGGAGAAAAACCATACGAGTGTAACATATGCCGCCAAAAGTTCAATCAATCAGGAACTTTAAAGCTTCATATGCGAACACATAGTGGTGAAAAACCATACGAGTGTAATATATGCCGCAAAAAGTTCAATGTAACAGGAAATTTAAAGACACATATGCGAACACATAGTGGAGAAAAACCATACGAATGTAATATATGCCGCAAAAAGTTTTACCAGTCAGGAAATTTAAGGTATCGTATGCGAGCACAAAGTGGTGAAAAACCAAACGAGTATAATGTATGCCGCAAAAAGTTCAATCAATCAGGAACTTTCAGGCATCATATGTGAACACATAGTAGTGAAAAACTATACGAGTGTAACATATGCCGCAAAAACTTCAATCAATCAGGAACTTTCAGGCATCATATGCGAACACATAGTGGTGAAAAACCATACGAGTGTAACATATGCCGCAAAAAGTTCAGTGAATCAGGACATTTAAATAATCATATACGAATACATATTGGTGAAAAACAATACGAGTATAATATATGCAGCAAAACGTTCAATAGATCAGGATATTTAAAAATACATATGCGAACACATAGTGGTTAAAAACCATACGAGTGTAATATATGCCGCACAAAGTTCAATGTAACAGGAAATTTAAAGACACATATGCGAACACATAGTGGAGAAAAACCATACGAATGTAATATATGCCGCAAATAATTCAATGGTTCAGGACATTTAAAGAGACATAATCGAACACATAATGGAGAAAAACCATACGAATTTAATATATGCCGCAAAAAGTTTAACCAATCAGGAAATTTAAGGTATCGTATGCGAACACATAGTGGTGAAAAACCAAACGAGTATAATATATGCCGCAAAAAGTTCAATCAATCAGGAACTTTCAGGCATCATATGCGAACACATAGTAGTGAAAAACCATACTAGTGTAATATATGCCGCAAAATGTTCAGTAGATCAGGACATTTATATATACATGTGCGAACACATAGTGGTAAAAAACCATACAAGTGTAATATTTGCCCTAAAATGTTCAGTAAATCAGGACATTTAAAGAGACATATGCGAACACATAATTGTGAAAAACCATACGAGAGTATCATATGCCGCAAAAATTTCAGTGAATCAGTAAATTTAAAGCAGCGATGCACAAACTACGGGCCGCATGCGGCCCCTCGTCTGTTGTTCTGCGGCCCGCCGACGAATTAAAATATTGGGAAAAATAAAGAATATATTTTAAAATACATTTGAGTAGGTTGATAATTTTTGTACGTTTACCTTCGCCGCACCGGGAAGACGCCAGATTCTGTCATATCGTCGTCCCAATTCTATATGGAGACAAGTCAAAAATTATCAAATTTGAGTTTTTGATACAAATCGATTACAAATGATGGTCTGCTTCTATTTCTTTAGAGAGATAAGTCAAATTTGTCCTAAATATTTTTTTATAAAAGATGTCTTTTCATGGAATTATTTAAAAAACATTGAACATTCAGTTCAATAAGAAGACAACTCAAATGTCTCACTTAAGAACTGTCAAGGATTAACTTTCATTCTAGTTCTATAGGCAGACATCTTAGATGTCCGCCTATAGAACCGCCAACAACTGAAAAGATCTAGTTCTATAGAGAGACAACTCAAAAGTATTCTTGAAAATAACCATTCTATCAATAATAAAATCATGAATCTTAATTTTAAACTTAATAAAAGACTTGACAAAACAGTACTTGATACATTTCTAAATTCATAAACTCTTAGATTGCAATTTTTGACACTTACTATATAGTAGTTTCTATCCATAATTACAACTTTTTTAATATGAAACGCCGTATCTAGTAATTTATATCTATGATATTAAACAACATATTAAGGTCTCTTGTATAGGTTTAGATGATAAATCAAAAGTAATATTGATTATATTCTTCATTATTTCATGTTTTACAATCCCCAATTTTCTGTTAAAAAAAACGTAGATCCACATATTACAGTGAATATTAAGGTTCCAGATTACAGTGAATATTAATGACTGGTTGACTCCTCTGCAATATTAAGATATTTTTGGATATTTATTTTATTAGGTACATGAAAAACTTATACATATTGGTATTTGGAAATTAGCACAATATATTGATTATCGGAGAAAATTGTATTGGATACTATAAGTAAATAAAATTTATCGAATGTTTAATGTCATCATCATCAATTTGCCGTGGGGTTGTCGGCTAAGAATAGCACCTTTCTCTTTTTGCTGGTTTTTCGAGCATCCTGTAAGAGGCAGGAAATCGAAAAATCAGATCGAGACCGTGGGGTTGACCACCTCACGTCCTTAGAACAATCGGTCAGAAAAGGCAACAGAATTAAGCCTCGGACGCCTTGACCCCATCAGGTGGGCCTTTGTTGACCACGGCTTGATTTAGGAACAAGAGCTTAAAAATCGGGACTCTGAATGTCCGCACTCTGAGGTCGGGCGGGGAGCTTGTTGTTGCCAAGTTGGCGGGAGATTATGGATTAGATATCCTGAGACTGAGTGAGGCACGCATCCCAGGCTCGGGGCAGAGTGATGCTGGCAATTATGTCATGCTTCACTCTGGCCACCGGACTGCACGGATGCGTGGCGTTGCTCTACTTTTAAGTAAATTGCCTTCTCTCGCCTTCTTGGTTGGGAACCTGTTTCTGACCGCCTGATGAGTGCGTCCTTTAAGATGAGTTGCGAAACACTGACGGTCCTTCCATGCTATGCTCCCACTGAGGATGGGGACGCGGCTGCTAAGGACTGTTTCTATGGCAGTCTGGATGTAGTTGTGTCCCATGTTCCGAGGCGCCATCGCCTAATAGTTCTGGGGGACTTTAATGCCAAGGTTGACAACGATCCCCAGAATGGACCAGGCGTCATGGGAAAGCATTGCTTAGGAGTGATGAACGATAACGGAAGCCGTCTCATTGGTTTCGCCATGCTCCATGGACTCTTAATAGGGGGAACTCTCTTCCCCACAAGGGTATCCATAAATACACCTGGACCTCGCCCGACAGAAGAACGAAAAGCCAGATAGACCATCTCCTGGTAAGGACTAGCAACCAAACTGACCTGCGGGATGTCCGCACCTACCGGGGAGCAGACATGGACACGGATCACGAACTCCTTGTGGGCTCGTTCTGATTCAAATTTCACAATTTCCAGCTAAGATCGTCTGCTCCTCGCCCACTGGACATACGCAGGTTAGAGAGTGCTCAGTGTCGTCATACGTGCGAGGCTGAGATACGCACAAGGTTTGCCCCCTTCCAGGATCCACCCAGAGCTGCTCCAATTGAGTCAGCCTGGACTAGGTTTCGCGACGCGGTTATGGAATCCGCACGTTCTTCTGTCGGCTATAAGAATAAAAAGAGGCCAATATGGATGTCCGATGGGTCCTGAAGTCTTATCGAAGATCACCAGAAGGCTAAGACACTCTGTACGAACAGATAAAAGAAGACATCTAGATTCTCAGATACGGCGAGCACAGTCTGCTGCACTCGGAAATGACTCAAGGACACTCTTCGAAATCACTCGAGAGGTCGGGAGAAGAGGTAAAAAAAAAACCTGTGAAATCAATACGAAACTCTCGTGGAGCCACTGTCACTGCCCCCGAACTAATTAAAGGGAGATGGAGGGAGTACCAACCACTTCTAGATATATTTAAAATGGCGTGTGAAGAGGAGAGGTGTCCAAAAGATTGGCGGAATGGATACATCGTCGCAATATTTAAAAAGGGGGACCCCCTTGAATGCGGAAACTACCGTGGAATCACTCTACTGAGTGTTCCCGGTAAGGTATTATCTTAGATATTACTACATCGCATTCGGGGACCTGTCATGGCTGTCCTGAGATAGCAACAATGCGGCTTTGTACCTGGCAAGTCCTGCACGGACCCAATTTTCTGTGCCAGGTGCATCTTTCAGCGGTGTGAAGAGTTTAACTCTCCAGTCGCTTGTTGCTTCATAGATTTTGAAAAGGCTTTCGACAGCCCACATAGACCATAGCTCTGTACGGTATACCTCCGAAGATAGTTAAAATGGTGCAGTCCCTGTATGAAGACTCCGAGTGTAGCGTCAAAACGCCAGGTGGTCCTACTGAAGCTTTCAGGATCACCACGGGAGTCAGACAGGGCTGCGTACTGGCTCCATTTATATTTATTATTGTTATGGACTTCCTCTTGAGAAAGTCCATGCAAGGAGCAAGAGGTATACCGATAACACAGAGAGATGGTCTAATGGGCGAACTGTGCGATCTGGAGTACGCGGACGACCTAGCGTTGTTCAGTACGACATTGGAGGAATTACAGCGCAGTGTTTCAAGACTCTGCGACGAAACAGCACGCCTTGGTCTTCGAGTCAACGCCAGTAAGATGGAGCTCATGACGAATAATGCTTGCCCCGATAAACAGCTACCGATAACCATCGACGGTCACCAGGTCTCCCGGGTGGATAAATTTAAATACCTGGGAGCAACCATTACCACCTCTGGTGAGCTCGGGGCTGAGCTCCCGATACGTATCGGAATGGCAAGTGGCGTCTTTAAAAACATGACCAAGATTTGGAAAGCGTCGGCGTTTAGTGTCGAGACGAAATGTAAACTGTTTGTGCGTGTGTGTTCCCCATTATCTTGGCAACACACACGCATCAAACAGTTGGGTGTGAGTCCTGGCACCTGACCAAATCCCAGGCACAAAAAGTCTCGGACTTTGAAAGGTTCCTAAGGAGAATTCTGCGTGTAAGATGGTACCACCGCATCACAAACGACGCTATACGCCGGCGCACCCAGCTTGAGCCCATCACCTCTACACTTGTGGGGAGGAGATATACTTGGCTGGGACATGTGTTAAGGATGCCGAATGACAGTTGGCCGAGGATAGGGCTGTTCTTCCTCCCATCAGGGTCCCGAAGACGAGGAAGACCCTCTCACACTGTGTTCCGCTCCTTCGAAGCAGAGCTGAGGGACATCGTGTGGGAGGAGATCATAAACATTGCGCAGGATCGAGCGCAATGGAGAGCTCTTGTTGCCTCCCTATGCCCTTTAGTGGGGTGTAAAAGAGTGTTGTTGTTGTTTGTTATATTATGTCAACAATTTTTAGGTTATATTTTTTCAAAGAATTGCTTAAAACTCACTAATCTGCGATTCTGGGACTCTTGAGCTCTTAATACTTTCCACCATCATCTTAATTTTGCGAATTCTCGTATCCATTTTAAGATTATTAACCTTTCTCCGCAATATAAAACTTCTTAAATTAAATTTTCGACCGTTAAAAAAATCCAACCCACTGTTATGAACACAGAATTCGTACTAATAATCACTACTTATTCACAAAAAGTTCAATTTTATATAGAGACAAATCAAATGTCTCCGTATAGAATTAGAAAAATTTCCGGGTGACAGATTTTCGTTAAAATTAAGTCGAAATACCTTTGTATTTTTAAATATTTAGATATTTATAAAACATTTTAATAAACTAAATTTATGTTTTTTATAAAAATAACAATATTTCTCGCAACATGGCAAGATAATATACAAAATTTATTTATTTTCTTTAAAGATATCAAAGAAAT
The DNA here is from genome assembly GCA_963576905.1 of Mystacides longicornis. Classification (NCBI taxonomy): domain Eukaryota; kingdom Metazoa; phylum Arthropoda; class Insecta; order Trichoptera; family Leptoceridae; genus Mystacides; species Mystacides longicornis. Next base: position 5,754,605 of record OY756430.1, read on the forward strand.
ACTTTGTTCAAAATCTTCAAATGCGTTTTACTCAAAATGGACTTTTTCGACTTGTCTCCGTATAGTATTGGGGCGTCGATATGTTTTTTTGGATTTTTGTGATGTTTAAAATGTTCTGTGCGACATTTGAAATTATTATATCACTCTTACGCAGCATGCCTCGATACAGGGCAACGTAGTGAGGCTGCTGAAACATTAATGTTATACTGCAATTAAACTTTTTTAAATTGTTATTTATATTGTAAATGTTATTATTGAAATAAATTGAAATTTGTTGTGTAATTTTTGTGCTTCTTAGGATGCATTAACCTAACGAATTTGGAGCCAGAGCTGGAAACTTTTCTGGTTTAGTTAATTAATTAATAATTTAAATACTACTAAATCTGCATATCTAAAAAGTATAGATCTAGTAGGATAGGGTGGGTGCGTTCCTCTGTGGAGCAATTATATGTCAAAGTTGTTTTGCCTCAGGGTATGTTGATCGTGGGTTGCATTTACATCCCGCCAGGTTCGGGTTTGGGGGTATACTCTGAGCATAATGAGGAGCTGGAAAAGATCCGCTTTAAGTATCCTGATGCTAGGTTCCTGATAGCTGGTGATTATAATTTGCCCCGCGCTGAGTGGAGTGGAAACTCTGATATTTTAGCAGACACTGACGAGTGCACCTGTGAAATCAGGGACATGTCCTCGTTTCTTAATTTGGTACAGAAAAACCTAGTGCGTAATAGACATGGTAGGTTGTTGGATTTGATTTTTACAGATATTGAGAGTATAAGGGTGTCTGAGGCTGCCGAAGCGATGCTTCCGGTGGATGTACATCATCCTCCACTTGAGATAGATTTCGTACTGGATTACGAGGATGAACCTGTATTGAGAAAAGTCTGTAGAGATTTTAACAGATGCGATTATGAGTCACTGGTGCACGAATTGTCCAGTGTAGACTGGTCATTTGTGGATGCACATATGAATATGAATGATATGGTGTCGAAGTTTTATTGTATAATGAATGGTTTGATAGATGTATATGTTCCTCTTAAATACCCAGTCCATAATAAGTACCCGAGGTGGTTTACACGTGAACTTGTGGAAAAGGTAGATTTAAAAAAGAGATTACATCTCCAATATAAAAATTCTAAATGTTCAAACGACTATGAGGTGTTCAGCGCATCGAGAAAGGAGTGCAAAGTACTGGCAAATACACTAAAGCTGGAATTCTATAAAAATATTGAAAGCCAACTGCCGGGAACTTCTGTTAGTTTATATAAGCTGACGAGGTCCTTAAAAAGCGACCACCGAGACTTTCCAAAATTAATGCAGCTTAAAAATAAATCAGCTAGTAGCTTGGATCAGGTAGCAGATTTATTTAGAGATTTTTTCAAGTCAACGTATGAGGAGATACCTGATGACGGAGGGGTCCCTGAGTTCCCTCAACGTGACATAATTCAGATCCCACGTGTAGTTTTTTCCGAATCGGATATTGCACAGGGCATTGACTCATTGGATGGTAGTAAGGCGGCTGGCCCTGATCAGCTGCCTCCTTTATTTATTAAGAGATGTTCGTCCATTTTGAGTGGAGTCCTGCAGAAACTGTTTAATAAATCTATTGAGTCTGGTTGGTTTCCCTCTCAATGGAAAGCCAGCTATATTATTCCAATTTTCAAGCGAGGGGACAGATCGGATGTCGCCAACTATCGTCCGATTTGTATACAGTCTTGCATACCGAAATTGTTTGAGAAAGTTCTTCTGGATAGGATTAAAATGAATTTAGTTCTTGTTTTATCCCACCACCAGCACGGTTTTTTGCAGGGCAGATCCACCTTAACTAACCTTGTAGAGTTTCACATGGACATTATGGATACCCTGGTCCGTAGGCGACAATTAGACTGTATTTATACAGATTATTCTAAGGCTTTTGACCGTGTCTCTCACCCGATTTTGCTGGCTAAGCTTCAATCGTTGGGAGTGGATGGATCACTCCTGTCTTGGTTCAGAAGTTATTTAACTGATAGAAGTCTAACGGTTTCTCTCTCGGGAGTTCATTCTCTTTCATTTGTAGCAGGTAGCGGAGTTCCACAGGGTTCTCACTTAGGACCCATTTTGTTTAATGTCTTTATAAGCGATCTTTTGGAGGAGTTTGAGGGGGTGGAATTTGTCATGTTTGCTGACGATTTAAAGTTATATAGGGAGATTAATAGTGTACATGATTGCCGGATTCTGCAGCGAAACATTGATTCGCTTTACAATTGGTGTCTTAAAAACAAACTATTTTTGAATATTAATAAATGTCAAATAATGAGCTTCTACAAGATTAAAACGCCTATTAGGCATTCTTATTCTATAAATGGAGAAGAGTTGATGTCGGTTTCTGAGATTAGGGATTTGGGTGTATTGATGGATTCAGGGATATCATTTGTTCCACATATAAACGCGATCATAGAAAGGGCACTCCGGACATTGGGATTCACCTTGCGTCTGTGTGAGAATTTTAGCAATATAAAAACATTTGTCTTATTGTTCACGAGTTTGGTAAGACCCATATTGGAATACAACTCTGTGTTGTGGTCCCCATACTATGAGGTGCATAAGAGGAACATTGAAAGAGTACAAAAAAGATTTTTGCGCTTCATCAACTATAGGTTAGGCATCCCGGTTCAAGAGATTAACTACGCCTGGCTCCGTGAAGAACTTGGGCTACAGACATTGACTGGTAGACGATGCGTGTCAGATATGGTTTTTCTGCAAAAACTGATAAATGGTAAAATCGATTCTCCAAGATTGTTATCAAGGATCTCGCTGCGTGTTCCACAGAGGAGCACCCGTACTAATGATACATTTAGTGTAAGCACGTGCACTACGAATTACATGTTTAACTCGCCTATACAAAGATTACTGAGGGAGGGAAACGCGTTGTTGCAGGATGTGGATATTTTTTCATTATCACAATATTTCTTTAAAAAAAATTTGCGCGAGAGGATTCCATAATGGATCATACACCCTGTATACATGCAGCTCCATCTTTGAAGTGAGTCGTGGCCCCGCCTACTGTTCCTATATGTGTGTGTGTGTGTGTATGAAGAATGCGTGTGGAGCGAACGTCGCGTGGTATGAGTTTTGATGACAAAATAATATTGTTGTTTCACTAATGGTCAGTGTTTTATATATTTTTATTTTTGTACCAAATAATGTATTTAAATATGGATTGTAAAAGCAACATTGTTGCGTAGAATTATAATAAATAAATAAATAAATTACTTAATTTTTTTTTCTTGAGCGAGAATTTGTCTAACGTTCAGTAATTCGGTTAAATCTGATATAGTTCCATTGAAGGGAATGTTTCAAGAGAAATGAGCGTAGTTGCGCATGCCCCCCCCCCTCCCCCAAAGGAATCTAATCCCGCACATTTTTTGCGGGATTTCTCATGCGGGATCCCGCACGTTTGCGGGACTGAAAGGAAAAAATAATAAACAATAAGAATGAGCTCAGATGAAGTTTTGATTATTTATTAGATCCTGTACAACCTCATTCATAAAAGATTTATCAACTTTCGTTGGGAAATCGGGACTTTTATTTTCAGTTTTTAATATGAATGAAAAAACACTTGTCTTATACTACACAAATTATTTATTGCAGAGACGCGTTTCGTCCTGTTAGGACATTTTCGATCTGTTAGGACATTTCAGATCGAAAATGTCCTAACAGGACGAAACGCGTCTCTGCAATAAATAATTTGTGTAGTATAAGACAAGTGTTTTTTCATTCATATTATGAATTACTACACGGTAAACACCAAAAATATTAATTCAGTTTTTAAGTTACAACTAAAAAAGTTTTGAATTTATGTTTTCTGTTGTGTGAATTCTGTATCGGAACAGAACGAAGTCAATGTCATTTGAATTTCTCTATGGCTAGGGATTCTTCCACGGTAGGGGATTTAGTTACAAGCGTAGTAAATTGTCAAAGAAGATAACTGCGTGATGCAATATTACTTACTGCAGAAACTAAATTGATCGACAAAATGCCAGGATAAGACAGGAGCTTGTATATTAAAATACTGGTTAAGTAAACAAAAAAGATTTATTAATCTTGACAAACACAGCTTTAATTATTATAATACTAGAGCAAAAGAAAAAAGCAACCACACATACCGCCTGTTGGAATTTTCAATATTAAAGAACACAGCGTGGGTCTACTCAAGATTACTATTTATTTGACACTAAATTGATACATAAAATTGTAACATTAATTGGTAGGTTCCCCACCACACATGACAGGTGGGGTTGCCAAGTTATAATTATATGGCTAATGATGTGAAATATTTTCTATGTTTTTAACATAACTCCGCCCCACGAAATGAAAAGAACTGACTATCTGACCATATTATTTGAAACAGGAATGAACAAGAACAGAGGAGCATCCTGACCTTTCCTTCGGAGTGGACTGTAGGTAAGTAATGGTGTTTGTAGGAGGTCATGAGTGCCCATGCATCATTCATTTCGACTATGTCAGCATGTCAAAAAATTAATTTTTCAAATTGTGACGGTGAGGTAAGACAAGAAACTGAGAAACAAAATGTTCAAATACAGTCTTAAATGAATAAAAAAAAATAATAATGACCATTTCCCTTTTTTATCGTGACTAAGCTTTTACCCATTATTATGCCAAGGAAATTATTTCTTATTAGATATAATTAGTAACAAAATTATTGTACTTTTATGCATTCTGACTACAAATGCAAATTCTTGAATGAAAATAATATGAAAATATAAATAACTAATATTTTTAAATAAACCTAGACAATATTTATAAAGTTATACTACTTTATATTTTAAATACATAGTATGCAAATGTTTTATACCAAAGGTAAATTCAAATATCCTTCAAAATAAATTTAAGTATTAACTAAACTATTATGCATCTGTGCATTAACCAAAAAATACATTTGATATTTTTATAAAGTAACACTACTTACTTTATATTTAAACATTATTGTGTAAACTTTACACTAAATAAAAATGAAAATTCCTTTGAATTAAACTTATTAATTAAAATAATATGCAACCTTGCATTATTATTATTCTATATATAGAAGATAATATTTATAAAGCAACACTACTTTATATTAAAACATTATTGTGTAATCATTTTACACAAAAAGAAAAGAATATTTCTGCGCTAAATGTACATTGAGTACTGCGCCATCCTAACACAAAGAAATCAAAAGATTGTTTCCCTTATCTGAAACTATTATAATATTAAATGTTAGGCTATTAATTGAAATAAAATTAAGAATTTTTTAAATTTAACAAATAATTAATCGATTCGCTATCAATTCAGAACCATTATAGGTATTTGTATTACATTTTTTTTTTAAATATCATTCAGATAAACTTATGAGTCAATTCACCAAGAACTGAGACTATAATATGAATATTTTGACTACATTCGTATTACTACAACCAATGTATAATTACAATCATGTACAATTTATATAAAAAAATGACATTTTATTTTTCATTATATGCTATTCTCTTTCATAAAAACTAAAAAAAATATATCTCAACACATGCAGCGGCTATATTGGTAAACATAAAAAAATACATGTTTTAATTAATTAATAGGCAACAAACATACTTTGCTGACGGTGGTTCTGTGGCTTGCACCATTACTTTTCCTAACCTCTACGGCTCTAACTTTGCCATCTTTTCCCGGAAACACTTTTGTGATCCTAGCCATAGGCCATTTTAAAGGAGGAGCGTCTATCTCCCTCAAGATAACCAGAGAACCTACCTCAACGTTAGGAAAGGAGTCTCTCCATTTGGGACGACTCTGCAAAACGTTGAGATATTGCTTCCTCCACTGGTTCCAAAACTGTTGTTTCATAGACTGGCATTTGGTCCAAAACTTGAGTTTATCTATTGGAACAGTGGAGACATCTCTTTCGGGGATGCCTGTCATTGTTGCACCCGTTAAGAAATGTCCTGGGGTGAGGTAGGAAAAGTCGTCAACGTCTGCTGTTATTGCTGTCATGGGTCTAGAGTTCAAAACCTGCTCTATTTGTGTGAGTACAGTATATAATTGTTCATATGTCATTAAGCTACTGCCTAGAACTCGCTTTAAATGAAACTTCACGCTCTTTACGCTTGACTCCCATAGCCCCCCATAATTGGGTGAGTAACTTGGTATAAAGTTGAACTTGATACCCTGCTGCTCTGTAAAGTTATGAACTGCAGACCCATGCATATCAGAAACAAATAATTTATATAATTCATTTAATTGATTGCTTGCCCCTCGGAAAGTGGAGGCATTATCCGAATATATCTCACTTGGTTTATTGCGTCTTGCGATAAACCTTTTCAAACAAGCTAGAAAGGTTTCTGTGGTTAAATCAGATACCAATTCTATATGAATAGCTTTTGTTGCAAAGCATACAAATATCGCTATGTAGCCCTTTGTTACTATACTTTTTCGGATTCTAGACTGTTTATTGCTATTGGGCCTCCATAGTCAATGCCGACCTTGTCAAAGGGACGGCTAACATTAACCCTATCATAAGGCAATATTCCCATTAATTGTTTACAAGTATGATTCTTTATTTTGAAACATGTAATACATCCATATAGTACTTTTTTAATTAATCGTAAAGAATTAACTATCCAATATCTTTGACACAAATTAGTGTGCACCAACCTTGGGCCTGCATGCAGCAAGGTTCGGTGTTCACCAATAATGATTAATTTGACAATTTCTGATTCTTTGGGCAAGATTGTCTGGTGTTTATAAACATATGGGAGGGTTGCATTTTGAAGTCTGCCTCCCACTCGTAATATATCATTTTTGTCTAGAAATGGATTTAAATATTTCAAATTTGTTTTAACAGGACGGTTATTTTTTAAACAATTAATTTCAACCTTAAAGTATTTGTGTTGTTCATGTTTGATTATAAGATACAATGAGTTGTTTAATTCACTACATGTAATATAGTTTAACTTAATAGGTACAGACTTTTTTTTAATATTATTACAGAATCTTAAAATATAACTCAATACTCGCTGCATGCGTGAGAGGTCAGAATATTTATAAATAAAATCAAAAAAATGATTGGAAGATTCGGGAGGTGCTGAGCAAATAAGGCTCCCATGCTCATGGGGTTGGTTTGGCATGTCAATTTTTTGACATTGCTCAAACTCCAAATTTTTCTAAAACCCTGGACCATGCCACCATAATTGGTGATATTGTAACTCGCTTGGATTCATGCTTCTGCTCAAACAATCTGCGGGATTTTCCTTAGTATCGACATACGACCATGACTGTATGCTTGTATGCTGTCTGATAAAGTTTGCCCGGTTGAAAATATAAGCATCCAACCTAACCGTTGGATTTCTTATCCATGCTAAAACTACCAAAGAGTCAGAGAACAAAAAGGTGTTGTCAATTTTAATGCTAGATTCTAATGTATTTTTTACTTTGGTATATAGCTTTGCTAATAGCAAAGCTGCATTGAGCTCTAACCTTGGAATGGATAATCTGTTTTTAATAGGATTGACTCGAGATTTGGAAGATAGCAACACCATGGTCACTGTACCATCAATGTTGATGGTTATTAAGTATAGACAGCACCCATACGCCTTGTTGGAAGCGTCTGCAAACCCTACTAAATTGTATGATGTCACCTTAGTGACACAAGGATTTCTTTTTACATCGATTGGTTCCATTTGGATGAGATTGTTATGAAATTCTTTCCATTGGGATTGCAAGTCAGATGGAAGTTGAGAATCCCAACCAATTCTTGCAATCCAAATGGCTTGCATTATGAGCTTAGCTTGAACAAATATGGGTCCAATTAATCCTAAAGGATCATAAAATTTTCCAATAAAACTAAGTATTTCTCTCTTTGTTTCTACAGATTGATTGTACAAAGGCATTTTAAATCTGAATGTGTCGCACCTTATGTTAAAGTTGTTGTTTAGGCCCAAAGTTTTTAAATAGAATTCCCCTTTTTGCCAACTAACTTCATCAAAGTGCCAATCTCCACGAGGAATGCTACACATTAATTCAGGATTGTTGGTTGACCATTTATGCAAATTAAAGTTGCCCTGACTCAATAATTCAACTAACTGACTAATTGTTTCTTTAATAGTTTCCTCTGAATCTGCGCTGATTAAAACGTCATCCACGTAAGTGAAATTGTTAATCGCATGCGCAGCTAATGGATATATATTTTTATAAATGTCGGCTAATTCTTTAAGACACCGTGTGGCTAGAAAAGATGAACTTTTCAAACCATATGTTACAGTTTGCAACTGAATACATTTTATCTCTTCCTCAGGATTATCTCTCCAAAGGATGTTTTGTAAGGATCTTTGATCCTTGTCTATGTTAATGTTTCTATACATGTGACGTATATCACAGGTAACTACATGTTTATGTAATCTAAATAATAATAAAATATCTGAGAGTTCATTTTGTACTACTGGCCCATTGTACATTAAATCATTTAAAGAAACTCCCTTTGACGTCTTCATGGAAGCGTCGAAAACTACCCTTAACTTTGTAGTTATTGCGTCTTTGCGAATAACTGCATGATGCGGCAAAAAATACACTGGGTCCGCATTTAAATTATAATCACAAATATCTACATAATTATTTGGCATGTTTCAATGCAACATATTCATCAATAAACTTTTTATATTCAATAAATAATTCTTTATTTTTTGTAAATTTTCTTTCTAAATTTAATAATCTATTTTTAGCTAGAACTAACGAGTCTCCAAGGAGCTCGTGTATTTCATTTAAATTTGTTTTGAGTGGGATTTTCACTGAAAATCTTCCATTTTTCAAGCAAACCGATTGCTTGAACATTTGCTCGCAATGAGCTTGCTCATTATCAATTTCTGGTAGGATCTGTGGCACAGCCTCAGTATCCCAAAATTGTTTTAATATTTTCCCGATACCTGTGTCGCACTCCCCGCAGAATAATGAGATGGCTTGATGAGTCGGCTCGCTCTTCGTTCGTATGGCCCCTCCAACGACCCAACCGAGTGTTGTAGGTATCAGACCGTATTGCTCAGCAGCTCCCAAATCCTCCATCATGTCGGCTTTTGGAGACAGCAGCTGAAAGAACACATCAGAGCTAAGCAATAGGTGTATTTCCTGGGGCTTATAAAAGTCATCATCTGCTAACTTTATGTTAGGGGGAATGTTTGCAGTACTTAATTCATATTGGGGCATTTTATCACAATTTTTTTCTATTATGAAACATTTTATTTTTGTGCTAAAAGAATTTACTAAAGAAAATATTTTTAAAAACATAGTTTTATTCAATTTTTTTTCATTTTGAGCTATACCTACCACTTTAATGTGGGTATTTTCTGTTTTATGTCCTAATATTTTTGCCAAATGTGAGGACATAAATGACACTTGACTCGCCGAGTCCAAAAGTGCCCTTACTATTATGCTCGTTCCATCTTTTTTATGCAAACGAACCTTTGCTGTTGGTAATATTGTCTGGGTAACATTGTTATGAATCCCAGATATGAGGGACACCGCCTCATTTACATTAACACTCTCTTTATGTAGGAGTGTGTTATGCATTTTATTGCATTTTTTACACGTGTAATTGAATTTACATTTACCTTGGTGGCTATTTAAACATATTTTACATAGGTTTTTATCATTTACTAAATTTATTCTTTGTTCTACATTTAAAAGTAGAAACTTATTACATTTATAAATTTTATGATTACTCTTACCGCAGGAAATACACCCCTTGCTTCGCAACTGCGACATAAACGCTCCCCTGGACGTGCTCGTGGCATCCTGAGGCGCATTTCTTGTCTTTGCTGTCTCCTCCAGCGCTGTAGCTCGAGATTCCAAAAATGAAAAAAAAAATGCATCTAGCGACCCCTTTTCTGTGTTACCGGTTTCTAAGTAATACATTCTACTAGTCGTAGAATCCAACTTTCTACAAAGCATAATTACTAAAATCATATCCCATTTTTCAACTGGTTGATTTAAATTCTTTAGGGCGGCAATGCTTTGCTTGGCCCTGCTTATAAAATTCCGTATTGGGTCGGATGCAAATTTTCTCACCTGTGGAATGTCAAGCAAATCTTCTATCAGTTCTGAAATTATAAGAAACTTATTATCATACCTGTTTTTTAACAATTTCACAGCCTCTACATAGCTGTCACCCGTCACTGGCAAGTTCTTAATTACATCATGCGCTTCACCTTTTGTGAAGTTTCTCAGTTAAAACAATTTTTGTATATTCGCCAGCGACGAGTCACAGTCTATGAGAGCTGTGAATAGTTCCATAAAAGTGCTATATACTCTGAGTACTTCCCTGAGAATTCCGGAATCTTGACATCTGGCAATTTTACTCTCGCAGTTATGATTGTCTGCTCCGTCGCTGGCTCCTGCTTTACTTCCTTTACGGCTGCTACCAAAGAAATATTAATCCTCTCCATTGTTTCATAAAATTGTTCCTGCACTGGAGTTGGGTCCTCGTCATCCCTGATTTCTGCGGATATTTCTTCGTATTGAAAGAAGTATGACTCCAGCTTCTCTTTCCTTAATAGTTTCGCCTCCCTGGATGCAGTTTTTAAATATTCTTCGGTCATGACATTATTAAGTTTAGTAATATTTGATTTTAACTGACCTCTTTTGTATTTATTTCTCTTTGTTAGATCTTCCATCTTGTTAATAGGTATGATAAAATTTTGTCAGTTTCCACGTGAACTAAAAATTTTTAATCCGCCGATATTTTAGTCATCCGATGATAGTTGTTCGTTGTGTTTTGTTTAAAATATAATGTAGAGCTTTTATTTTGCACCCGCGTGTATATTTTGAGGTTATGTTAGATTATAGGTTATATTTTTTTTTGATGATGATGATTGTCCAATGGCTTGAGTGAATAAAATAAAAAAATTGATTTTCACTTTATTTTTACAATAATCTCCACGATTATGTATATTTTAAATTAATTAAATGAGTTTCACTTTATTTATACAATAATCTCCACGATTATGTATATTTTAAATTAATTAACTAATTCTCCACGAATTGGTAGTTTTGATTATATCTATTAATATAAAGGAAAGTGCCTGACTGACTGACTCATCAACGCACAGCCCAAACGGCTAATCGTAGAGAAGTGAAATTTAGAAATCAGGTAGGTCTCAATACAAAACCTTCCATTTTTGGAAATTCCACCCCTAAGGGGGTGAAAAATAGGGTTGAATGTTTTTCAAAGTATGCGAATATCTCGGAAACTAGACATGGTACGAACTTGAGATTTGGCATATGAATTCTCCTATAGAAATGAGTAGTAGTTTTCTTGGACAGTTTTTCCAAATTTTCACTAAAAGGGACGAAAAAGGGCACATATAAAAAGGGATGATTTTTAAGTGGCTCCTAAAAAGTTTAAAACTGGTTTTATCGAAATTTCAAAAAAATGATTTCTTCAGAAAGAGTCAGATTATACTATTTCGTTTTCAAAAGATATCAGTAATTAGAAGGGAGGGGGTGAGGGGCACTTTTCCAACGTGTATGTGTGTGTATCCGTCCCCTCTTTATAACTTTTGATTCGCTTGATGCACAGATCCTAAAATTTCAGAAAATATTGAATACCTTAAGCATACAAAATTTGTTTACTCAGAATTTTGAAATTTTTTTTCAGTCAGGGGTTATCAACCTTTGAATTTTTATTTAATTTTTCCATATATCTCGAAAACCATAAAATCTAGAACCCTAAAAATGTGTATGTATATAGAAAAATACAATATCTAAAATATAATTTAATGAAGAAGTTCCAGGATTTCTCAAACTTTTTTTATAAAGAAAAATATTTTTTTTATGACAAATTTACGAGTTTCAGTGCCTATATTTCAGAATTTTATAAAAATATCGAAAAACGCCGAAACGCTACAACTAGATAATTTATTTTTCTATAAAAAATACATACATCATAGCAGTACATCTCAAACTTTTCTTAACAATTTTTGTAAAAATTTAATTTATTGACGACATCGTTTCATACAATAAACATACATACACCGCGAGCTGGTCCGGTGCAGCGTGTATGAATATATACGTAGGTAGGTACCTACCCAACCCAACCTACTTTCTCCAATACACGTGTCGAAACTATTGCGTCATCTATAATATTAATATAGTTTTGAACTAGCCGACCCGTCAAACTTCGTCCCGTCTTGGAATATAAATAATATGTTCGAGATTTTATGTATAAATTTAAGTTGATTTCAGTTTAAAGTTATTTAACACAGACGACGACGTGGTCCTTATATTATTGAATTTGAATTAGTATAATGATACATTCATTAATACCTTTTTAACTACTGTAACCGATGCATCTGTTATAAAACATATCATTATATAATTTTCTATCAGCATTCCGTGAATCGTATCATTTATCAAACAACTGATTCCTGTTAAACGCCTGATTTAATTTCAAAATTAGAAAAAATGTAATAATAATATGGAAGTTTTATTTTTATTCCGTGCAACTTTTTTCTTTCATAAGACCCTTCAGACAAAAGCAAACACGACAAAAAAATGGGCGATATAAGTTCAGCTGTTCTCATAGGGTAAGAAACACGTAGAATGCCGATTCTGACTAGCGCCAACCGGCGCAAAGAATGTTACTATGCATTTGAATGGGGAAACCCACAGAAAAAGCAGGAACCCGCTTTCCGACATGCCCATTTAAATGCATGGAAACCATAGACAACAATCTTTGAGCTGGTCGGCGCGGATCGTAATCGGCTTTCAATGTGTTCTTACCCATAAGATGACCGCGTAAATTAGCGTTCCATTTTTATATAAGAGATAATACACATTCCGTGAATTCAGAGAAACACTTTACGTACCTACCTACTTCAATATATTTTTCGTACGCCATGCATCCTGTACAGCGATTCTGAATTGTTTTTTTTTACGATCGACATTAAAATCATTATGTAGGTACCTACCTATTTTAGTAATTTATTATCTCTACTAAAATAATTTACGGTAAGTTCACGAAAAGAATCTGGATTGTATTGCAATTCTTTATGTCTTGATCTGTCAAAATATTTGAAGCCATTTCATAAAAACACTAGCAACAAAAAAAAAACTATGTGAGTAATCTTGCTTTGAATTTATTGCGTAAACCATGAATAGCAAGTTGATATAATATTATGTTGAAAAAAGGTAAATATTATTATGAAGTCAATAGGTAAATTATTTTATATCAAATGTAGTAAAAGTGCAAAATATTAAATTTTAAAATTATCTACAAAATCCTCACATCATTTTAGGATAGATCGTAAATAATTGTTTTGAAAACACTGGCAAGTCAATGACCATATCATTTCGTCACTGTATAGTGCGAAAAAATTAACTGTCCACTGGAACGTATAAAAAATAGAGACGAAAGGGATAGCAGTTAGCCGGATATTATGACCTCCTCACACACCATTTCCAGATCCCTCAGCTCTGCTTCGAAGGAGCAGAACACGAGGAAGACCCTCTCGGTATGAGAAGATCTTCTTTGTCTTCGGAACCCTTGCGGGAGGAAGAAAAGCGCTCCCCTTAAAATATCGGTGTTTTTATTTTTAAAAATTTATAAAATTCGTAGAATGCTAAAGAAGTCCTTACTAGAGCCCGGCCAGTGCGTAAATTACCATGGGTACAACGCATGAATTACGCTTACGTAGGCGGTATATACCAATTGGACTGACTCCGTTGCCGGAACGTTATTGTTCCAAAAATCGCGGAAACTATCTGCATCTTCAGCCAGGATGATATATAACGAAACGTTGTTTTATTAAACTTCCCTTACTTACGAAGACCAGCAAAGCTGCTATTTTCCTCTATATAGTCTAATAGTCTATATAACGAAATATTATATAGAATTACTCTCCATAATTTACCTTATGCTTGATAATCAATTTTTTAAGTTGTAGAATTTATTTTGTGATTATAAGGTGTATTTCTTAAGTGATACTTTAATAAACAAATCAATGAGTTATCCAAACATGTCTCTTTTTACTATCCGGTATCCGGCAGGATATTATTTACGCCGCCGGACAGACCGGATATCGGATAGTTGCCGATATCCGTTTCATCTAATAAAAAATATAAACAGTGGACAGTTAATTTTCTTCCTACTCTACATTGTCGAAAATTCGTTTATAGTCGAACGCCAATTACTTAATACTGAGGTTGACCACCTCACTTCCTTAAACCTCAACCGGTTAGAAAAGGCACAATGAGCCTCGGACGACTTCGAGCGCAATGGAGAGTTCTTTATGCCTAACCTATTCTCCTGAGTGGGTCCAAGGCCTCCCGTATTATGGGGTGGTTTGGGGGGAACCGCCACGGGCTTGATTTGTGTGCGGCTGGCTTTTAGGCAATCGGGCTAGGGTTTGGCTTTGCGCGGATCGGGTTTGCTGCGGTTTAGTTTCCTCCGGGCTGGCTTGCGGTGAGCGGGGGGCTTAAAAGGGAGAATATTACGTTATTATAAAAATGGAGACCTACTTTACGTGGTCATCGCATCACGCCTGGAGGCCAAGTCGAAATATTAACGACAGCTCCAACGTTAACAATTTGTTGTTATTTCCATAGAGATAACGTAAAAACTGTTGTTCAACGTGCGTTAAACAATGGTGTTCCAAATTCCGAGTCAAAAAAATAATTCTGTCAGTTATTCAAAATTAACGTTAAACGTTACCTCAAAATCTTTGGAAGTATTACGACGTTGCTATTATATTGAAGACGAAACGCATTTTTTTTTGTTTGGAAACCATTTTCAATTTGGTAAACGTTAACGTTCGGAACGTTAACAGTTTTCACGTTTAACGTTATTTATTTCGACCTGAACGGCTGGACCGATATCGTTTATTCTTTTTATGTCGTGTTTGCTCAGGATAAGATATTTATGAACTAAATTTCGAACCTACGACCAGACAAACAACAAAAAATCAACGTGAAGGATATAAATTGAAATGTTAAAAACCGTCTGTAGCTTGAAAAATGCCCAAAGCAGATAGAAATAAGTGTTTTAAAGATCACTAATTTCATTGCTTTTCGAGACCTGAATATTTTTTTATTCATATCCAGCAATATAAAAATTGATTTCAAATAACGTCATTTGATGGAATAAAAGTTATTCGAGTTATTTTTTGGGATTCTCATAGAACAATGTCAGTCAAGTTAGCGAAATTTTTAAGTTCGCGGGCTGATTCTATTTGTATAAGAAGCACATATTTTTTAAATACAGATTAATAACGACAAATATAAATAAAAATATAGTAATTTAATGGAAATTTTAGAATATATATTAAAAAAAAGAAATGTTGATGATGTTTCTTATTATTATTAATTTTGATGCGAATATAATTAATTCTGCATTGTTTAGGAAGAGAAAGCAAATACAGTAACACGTGAGCGAAGCCACGGGTAACTAGCTAGTATTTTATAAAACATAAAATAACAACAAAGCTTTGACAGACAGATGGAAGTGTAAAATAATTGTCAGGAATGTAGAATCGCATCGCCAGATGAGGATTCCGGCCGAAAGCGGTTCTACATCCATCGTCATTTAAATAAAATTTAAAATAAATAACAAAGACAAGGACTCATCAAAGTTAAACAATTAAATTCTAAAAATTCGCACAAAAATAAATAAATTAAATAATCATGAGTCAGGAATAAAAAAACAATAAACGTCAGTGATAAATAGAAAATTATTTATAATTAGTCAGTTATATTAATAATAAATCGGGTGATACGAGAAATACTATGAGAATAAGTTAAATTAGGGAAAAGAATATGAAAAAAGTAAGTGTGTCTAGATATAAGCAGGTCAAGTAATCGTGCATTACAGTGCAATAATGATAATGAGCCAGTTAGCAAAAAGCATGGTAAGTCAATCAATACATATGTAAGTGAGTTAGCGAGTTGCCCATTGTCAAATTTACATCGAATGGAAAAAGTTTACGATGTCAGATTTATATTTGTGGAAACTGTCGGCAACGATATCCGCACACCCATCCACCAAATTACCAAGTCTGTGTAATCGGACCATAGGAGAGTGAAACATGTAGGTAGTTATTTCTAGTTTTTTGCTCCAGAAAAAGGCATGTCTGTCTAGTGGATCTAGCGGGAATGCGGAAATGGATAAGTTCAAGCAGTTCTGGGGAGTCTATTGCACCGTTAATTAGCCTATGCAGGAAACTGAGATCGAAAATATCTCTGCGGCTTCGTAGACTGAGCAGTCTCAGTTCGTTCATTAGGGCCGAGTAGTCAATGTTTTCCAAGAGGATGCCTTTTCTATAATTGACCATTCTCAAAAACTTCCTCTGCATCCTTTCCAAACCATTAGTGTGAATGGCATAGTTTGGGGACCACACAGTAGAATTGTACTCTAACAGAGGTCTAACCAGGGATACAAACAAGAGTCTGTAAGACTGAATCAATCCCAAGTCAGCCGTAAGTCGGAATACGAAGTCCAGAACTCTCATCGCTTTTCCAACAGTTTCCTCAATATGGGTATTAAAAGTCAGATTCTCAGAGAATATAACACCGAGGTCTTTAAGTTTAGTAACACTTCCGAGCACGACGTTGTCAATGGAGTAATTGAAATTGAGAATTGATCTTGTTTTATGAAATCGGATCACTTGACACTTAGAAACGTTTAGGTAAAGTTTTTTTTCGATGCACCAGTTATTAAGACTGTTTAAATTCTCCTGGATAGTGGTGCAGTCCTCTGTATTGTACACAGCCTTAAACAATTTCAAGTCGTCCGCGAAGAGTAAGACCTCTATGTCTCTGAAAATCGTGACTATGTCATTTACAAACAAGTCTTTGAGATTTTCTATATAGAATGTTAACTTCCATAGATCAAGTTCTATAACTCCCATTATTCTACAACTTTTTTTTTTGTAGACGGGTAAAAAAGCTAGTCTATCTATATTAGATTATCCCACAACACTGACTGTCCGATTTTTAAATGGAACAAACCACTACGGGCTATTACTTATTATGCTTGAACCAAATTATTTTGAATTTTTTTAATACTTATGGTCTGTTTTCCTAGGAACACGGTACTGCTATAAACATCAGTGTAGAACATTTTCTATGCGGTTACCTTAGCGACATACCTAATTTTTTTTTTATAATTTTCAAATCAATCCCTGGAACCCAGTGTATTATCTTCTCACTGGAAGTGGACTACAGTATGTCCTAGAATTTTTTTTAGAAAGTTTCAATTGCTTATAACTTTTTTTATTTAGTATTTTGTAAAGAAGACTTGGAAAATTCAAGTATTCATTCGAACAAAAACTCCAAATTAGTTGTCGGACTTTGTGAACAAGTGAAACAGTTTCTAAGTCACCTGTGACCATGCAGGACCTGTGCTTGCGAAACTACTCAGGTTATTAAATTTGTGGAATAACATTTAAATTATTGTTTTATTTAAATAATTACCGTATTTAAATAATTCCACCAAAAATGCTCGTTCAATTCGTTAATTTCAAGTGACATCTTTCATACTAATCAAAGGGTTGTGTTGTGAAAGTGATAATGGCACCACCAGGACTTGAACCCATGGCCTTCAGTGCGCTGTGCAAACGAAAGTCATCAACTGATACCACCGGCTTCCCAACAACCTCTTTGTGCCTAAACTTTATAAAAAAATGTTCAAGTAAAGGCTCTCACTCACTATGGAATATATCTATAAAACTAACCATTATAAAACATCTATTGTTTGGAAGTGGTTCAGAAGAATAATATATTATTAGATGTTTTATAGAAAATTAAAACACAAAATGTATTTTTTTTCAGTTTATTTCTGGTTGTAAATAAATGAAAACTTTCTGTTTATTCAATTTAAATTACATATATTTCAATGAATATAATACACAAACACAACTACCATTTTGTAAAATAAAATAACATTATTTGTTAGATCTAGCAGATTAAAAATAGAAAAAATAAATAAAAACAGAATAGAAAATACTTAAAATAAAAACAGAATATAGAAAATCATATGGACACCTTCTTTACCAAAAGCATTTGTATTCCATAATCTCTAATATAATTTAAAGTCGGGTTAGTGCGAACACTTATAACTCGAGATCGGCGGAACAGATTCTTTCGATGTTTGATTTATTGGATTCTTCTCCGCTCCGGATAACAGAATAACTAATAAAAAATTGAATAAATCAATGAGAACTTGTATAAAATACAATATTAAAGTTTGTATTGAACGGGTTTGCATCAGTACCGCCACCGACATCTGTTGGGGGAAATAGGGAGATGTCTGGTAGATTGATATTTTGATAGAAACATTCAATGTTTTCCCTATTTTTCTACAGATGGTGGTATAGGTAATGATTGGAATTAAAATATCATTTTTGATTGTCCTTTTTCAAGCTTTTTTATAATTTGTTAACGTCTATAATTATAAAAGAAAGTCGGGTTAGTGCGAACACTTATAACTCGAGATTGGCTGAACAGATTTTTATCGTGTTTAGTTTATTAGATTTTTCATTGCTCCGGATAACATATAACAACTATTAAAAAATCAAAAAATGGATGGAAATAGTATGAAATAATATAATATTAAAGTTAGTATGGAACGGGGGAGTTTTGGTGTTTTGAAATAACTGATTCATAATTACCACATAACCTTTGATTTTTTTACAAAGAGTAGTCATGTATGTTAGCTATGTTTTGTTACCCAGCAATATTTTATTGGCTTTTGATTAAAGGCGAGACAAAGTTCGATGGGTCAGCAAGTCAAAAATAAAATTCACATTTAAATTCACATCAAAAATAAAATTCACATCTAAATAGAAAGTGTCGCTGATGTGTCATTACGTGTTTTTGTTAGTGCAGTTTTAAAAATTGTAAATTGTTGAGAAAACTCAATAAGTGAAAATTATTTTTGTACAAATCAGTGTAACTTTTCATTGTCTTTCAATCGGTGTTGTGTTTGTGGTGTTTGGTGGAAAAACAACTGAAATTTTTCATGAAAAACAGTTATTCGACATTTTTATAGTGAAGTATCAGCGCTTTGGGCAAACGCTGCTCATACGGCTACAGTGAAAAAATATTAAAATATACCATTTGATAGAGTGCATCGAGATTGATAAAAAACCTCGCGACAGCCCTACTCTATAAAGCCTGTGTTGGGAGATATTCGAGGCGACACTATTTTTTCACTGTTTTTTCATATAGCCTACCCACATAAATATAGTTTTTGTTTATTTTTTATTAACGCGCGTTGAACTCTCTGAAACATTTACATTAAAAACGTGATAATATATATTAAAATTCTTATTACATTGGGAACTGAAAATAAAAATAATGTCGAACGAATGCAGAGGATGTAAGCAGACAGTTAAAACGGAGGAGAGACTCAAATGTGTTGATTGCCAGGGCGCCTACCACTTTGAATGCCTCTCTCTGACGGCAGAAAACTATAAAAAGCTGGGAAGAGATTTAAAGGCAATTTGGAGATGCCCGGTGTGTAAGAGCAGTGGAACGAGGAAGGGCGACAACTCTAATAAGCCAGTTGGGCAGTGTACGGAGACTGATGAACCAGGAAGAATCGTGGCTAACACTAAGGATGAGCAGCCTATAATTGCCGCTGCCGGAGATAAGGTGAATGAGGTATTGGTGAATGAAATAATAAAGAGAATGCGTAGGGTAATTGCCGAGGAGAATGAAACTTTGAAGAGGGAAATGAGAAATTCTATAGATGATCTCCGGGATTCCATCGAGTTTATGCAGGAGGAAAGGAACAAACTTGAGGGGAGGGTCGGGATGTTGGAGGATGGCATGAAAAATAACAGAATGTATGAGCAACAGGTGGACACCTTGAAGAGGAAACTACAGGAGTGCGAGAGGCAGAATAACATTATGCGTCAGGAGGCTCTATGCAAAAGCATGGAAATTCACGGTGTACCACACAGATCGGACATGGATATATATACCCAACTAAAAGAAGCGGGGAAAAAGTTTTCCATAACCTTACAGCCTGAAGATATGGAGTATGCAAGGCGTCTGCCACCCAGAGAAAGCGGGACTTCCTCCATTATTTTGACCTTACACAGCCAAAGAAAAAAGGAAGAGATCATCCAGGCAGCAAGATCCCAAAAAGCCCTTTCAATACAGACTGGAATTTATTTTAACGACCATCTCACATTGGAAAACAAAATCATATACAAGAACGCGAGAACTGCAGCAAAGCGAAATAATTTTCGTTTTGTGTGGGTGAAATATGGAAAGATATATGCGAGAGAGAGAGAACGATCAAATGTTATACTTATACGGAACCAGAGAGATATAGAGGAGAAGATCGGCAAGCTGACGGGGAATTCAGAGACTCAAATGCATATAGAAAAAGATTCTGTGCCGCCAGTAGTAGTAGAGGTCACACAAGAAATTATCCAATCACCCAAATCGCCTCACTAGATATAGGCCTGTTTAATGGTAACTTGTTTTTGATCTATTCATCTTTTTTCATTTGCTTGGTTGTATTACTTTATTTGCTTTGTTTGGTGTATTTCTATGGCTATTATTTGTTAAAAGAAAATACTCACTTATCAATGGGGAGAGAAACCACACAGACATTGCTAAAATACTTGACTAGACATAATTTTATAAAACTTATAAATCGACACTACGGACGTACCTACTGCTTACAATGTTACATACCTGTATACGAATGTGTCTTTTACTACATAATATACTCGCAACACTTATCTCTTACTAATATTCTATGTACAACACAATATGTAAATTTTCTTATCTGGCGCGCACACGCATAGGTACATATTATATCTAAATCAAGAATTTCATATTAATGCAATTAATAAGTGCCTTAATTTTTTATCAAATTTAAATTGGGAATATCATGGCTCCAATATAACATACTCTAAATATAAATTCTTCTACATTAAAATTAAAATATATTTTATGAAAATATATAACGATAGTGCGTCTGGTGAAGCATCATGTAATGCGTGTGGATGTGGGGAGTGTTGTTTGAATTTTGGGAACTTGAGTTTGTGTGCAGCACAAGCGATCTGTGGCTTTATTGAGGGATACATAAACAAACCAAAATATACTACGAGGAAAATTATAATAATTAATATGAATGAATGTGCTGGATGTACGAGATGTTTAATGGAAAGAATCACAACATGCTCACTTACTGCTCTTGCTATATACCAGCCTAACCAAAACACCACGAGTAAATTAAACTCAAAGTATCGCTTAGAATACCATATTTTTGTTATACTGTTTAACACCTATGGGCGAGACATTGTGTGAAGATTTGGAAAAGTTACATATTAAAACAGATATATTGCCTATCAACGAGTGTGATAGTTGGTTTGCTGGAGCTGGTGAGCTAAAAGTGCTTAGTATGAACGTGCGTAGTATACATAGAAATATGGATGAACTTCTTATATTTTTAGAGTCAACAAAACTATATCCAGACATTCTGGTACTGAGTGAAGCCTGGTTGTCCGACTGTATGATGTTGCCGCCCCTAAATGACTATACTCCTTTCCAAACAACAATACATCGAAATAGATCTGAAGGCGTAGTTGTTTATGTAAAAAGTATATTAAACCCTATTTCAAAACCAGTAAATATAAAGGATACAAATGCTCTTCGAATAGTTTGCCAAAATAATATATCACTGTTGGCTCTGTACCGCTCTCCGTCACACTATGATCCTATGCCCTTCGTAGAATCCCTCTATGAAGAGATAAGCAAAGAAAATGATTGCAAACACAGTATTATTGCTGGCGATATTAATTTGGATCTATTAGAAACCAATAATGCCATTGAGAGATACATGTGTATACTTACTGAGAGTGGATACATTTCACTGATAAATGAACCTACTAGAGAAACTCTGAGTACAGCAACTTGTATAGATCATATATTTGTAAAATCACCAACCAGATCAAGGTCAGCTATAATCAAAGCTGATATTACAGATCATTATATCTGCCTGGCGGGAATACAGAAAAGTTCAAGCTTGCCAAAGAATAACTTAAAGATAATGTACACTACCAATTATCAAGAAATAGAAAAGGAACTGAGGATGACGAAGTGGATGGAAATAATAGATACCAAAGACCCAAACAGTGCAACGGAAAAATTTGTTGAAACACTACAAGCTTGTATCAATACTCATACACAAAAAAAGGAAATACCACATTCTAAAATAAGATTAAAACCCTGGATTACTGAATCCCTTGTAAAAAGTATCCGAAAAAGAGATGTCTTACATATGAAAGTTAAAAAATTCCCAAACAATAAAACACTTTTGAATTATTACTCACAATATAAAAGAATATGTCATCGAATTATAAAGAACACTAGAGCAGAGTACTACAGAACAAAGATTGAAGAAAACAATTATGACAGCAAGACTATATGGAAAATAACAAAGGAGAATGTTTATGGGAGAACGAAAATGGTTGAGATCAAGTCACTGAGGTTACAAGATGGGAGTGTAGATGAACCAATTCAGATTGCTGAAGGCTTAAATGGATACTTTTCGACAGTGGGCAGTAAACTGGCAGAGAAAATAAAAAATAATTTATGCGACCAGAATGAAAATAGAGAAGACTGCGACAAAACTAATACTGAAACTATTTTTGATCTTGCTCCCAAATTTAAAATAAAAAATATTGAACAAAAAGATATAACCAACATCATAAACTCTCTCAGAACGGATTGCGCTGCTGGACCCGATGGAGTACCTACTAAACTACTTAAAAAATGCTCTGGGCACTTGGTGATACCGTTGACTTATATCATTAATCTATCAATAGACAAATGTCTCTTTCCGGAGCACCTCAAGAAAGCATACATTATTCCGATACACAAGAATGGAGACACTGAAGATCCACAAAATTACCGCCCAATATCCCTATTGAATAGCATCTCAAAAATATTTGAAAAAGCAATTAATAATCAATTTATGGAATTTCTTGAAAAAAATAAATTACTAACAACAAGCCAATATGGTTTTCGAAGAGGAAAAAATACAAACGATGCCATTGTTGAACTAACAAAACTAGTGATTGAAGCCTTGGATAAAAAAGACAAATGTATAGCGATCTTCTTAGACCTTGCAAAGGCCTTCGACTCAGTTTGTCATAGATCACTACTGAAAAAAGTCCAAAGAGTGAGTAGTGCAGAAACATTAAAATGGTTTAGCTCGTATTTGGCAAACAGAATGCAGGCTGTTAAACTTCCAAACTGTTCTAGCGAATTTTTACAGAACCCATATGGAGTTCCCCAAGGCAGTGTACTGGGGCCCACATTATTCTTACTATATATAAATGACATATGTGAGATTGATATATGTGGTTCGCTGATTGCATTCGCTGATGATACAGTCTTGCTATTCAAATCAAATAACTGGGATGAAACCTATGACATAGCCGAAAAGGGAATGAATAGGGTGTATAAATGGCTGCAGTCAAACTTGTTGACTCTTAACATAGATAAAACCAAATACATGACTTTCTCTATTGACAACAGAGGACAACCACTCTCTTTAAATAACAATACTATAATAGTTCACGATTACAAAACACACACATCTTCATTGCTCATGCCCGCAACTCATAAGAACACAAAAATACAAATACCTGGGGGTTATTATCGACAACAATCTAAGGTGGACAGAACACATTGATAATGTTACTAAAAAAACTAGACAGCTTACATACATATTTCGCCAAATTAGGGATATATTTGATGTAAAGATTTTAAAAACTATCTATTTTGCACTGGCTCAATCCATACTCTCATATGGAATAACGGGATGGGGTGGTATGGCTATAACAAATCTCTATCCTGCAATCGTCGCTCAAAAATCCCTGATTAGAGTTATATGCCGTAAACCCTATAGATTCTCATCTAATGAGTTATTTGCGGAATTTCCAGTATTGGATGTGCGACAACTATATATAAGGACGATTATCAAATACATTCACTCAAATCCAACCCCTTTTATTCCACAATACGTTCTGACAAAGAATACAAGAAACAATAAACTTCTACAACCAACTGCCACTCACACGACATTTGCTCAAAGATTCCTCACCTTTCTGGGGCCACGAATATACAACAAAATTATGCCAGGCATTATAGATGTTATATCGCCAAACGGGTCCAACTTAAACAAAATAGTCACAAAGTGGCTCTTAGAAAGGGGCAGGTTGGAATCTGAGAGAGACTTGACCCACATTCTCAAGTGACATAATCGTGATACTGATCACAGACACCAGGCTAACCAAATACCTACATACATAGCACGACTTGACTTGACGAAACTGACAACGTTCTATTATTTTGTGTTTTCTCTCTTTTGCTTTTTTGTTCTATTTTTTGCTTTTTTAATCCTTACCTTATTTTTTTTTTAAAAAAAAAAGAACTTTATATTTTGTTTTTTCTCAGCGACATTTTTGAACATTACTATCTTTATTAGTATTGTCTCGGAACAGGCTTAGGTCTAGTGAGGCAATATATTCCATTACACATATTTATATTATATTGTATTATGTACTTTTCTTTTGGAAAATAAAAAAAAAAAAAAAAAAATCTTACAGTAGAAACAGCCCCCGTAGACAAATTCAAATTGGCGTTCGACTACAAACGAAGATTTCGCCAATGTATAGTACGAAAAAATTAACTGTCCACTGGAACATATAAACAATTATTTAAACTAAACAAAGACACTTAGGTATATAAAAAGTGGATAGGTAGTTAATTTTTTCCTACTCTATATTGTCGAAGAATTTGTTTGTAGTCGATCGCCAAATGCATTTTGTCTAGGCCTACAGACGTGTTGTGAACAATTAATTGTGTTGTGGCACGCCAAAAGCTTATTTTTTCATAAAAAGTAACAACACAATGGTCAACGATAATGTATGAACTAAATGTATGAAACCGATGTTGCTTCTAGCGTGTCACAGCTCAACAAAACACATTTTTTATACAAATGAATCTGAACCAGTGGCGTGCGGTGGTTTTATTTTTTCAAAAAATTGGGCAAGCCGACACAAAAAAAAAAGAAGAAGAATTTCACCGAAAAAAAAACGTCACTTGTTCCGCATTTTTATCCATGAATCATCAATGTATGTACAATGTAGGTAGGTATCTACTGTTAAATTTTATTTTTTATTTATTAAAAAAAAATTTTTTTTTTTTTTTAGAAAAACCTAAATAAAATTTAACAGTAGATAACTACCTACAAACATTGATGATTCATGGATAAAAATGCGGAACAAGCGAAAAAATTTTTTGGAAAAATTCTTCTTCTTCTTTTTTATTACTGTTATATCTATTTGTCTAATATTTATCTTGAACACTGCCTCACTGACTGATGTCATTAACGCTGTAGTTCCTGCGTTTCCCAGAAGATCGCAACTAAAGACAAATTTTATTCTAGTAATATGGCTGACAGTAACATATTATTATGACTGGTGGCTGAGCACTTTTTTTAAAGGTCTTGATGTGGAGAAAAATAATTTTTCGGGTCATTTAAAGACTCATATGCGAAGTCAGCCATAAGAAAGCATAGTTTACCAAATCAGGAAACTTTTACGCACAGCGCGACTTCTAGCGAAGAAAAGCCTTACTAATGCAACGTGTGCAATAAAAAGTTTGCGGACTCGAGTAATTTAAAGAGTCACATGCGAACTCATAGCTGAGAAAAGCCATACGAATGCTATGATTGCAATAAAAAGTTTAATCAATCAAGTAATTAATCACTCTCATGATAAAAGCCATTTGAATGCACACTTTGTTATAAAAAGTTAAAGATTTTTTTGAATTTTCATAAAGAGTTCTATTATCAAGTGCTTTGAAGTCTCACATATGAATTCGGCCATAAGAAAGCAAATGTTTGCATGAAAAAGTTTACCAAATCCGGAATCTTTTACGCACAGCGCGACTTCTAGCGAAGAAAAGCCTTACTAATGCAACGTGCAATAAAAAGTTTGCGGACTCGAGTAATTTAAAGAGTCACATGCGAACTCATAGCTGAGACTAACTGAACTCTCGAAAATTCTAGGGTAAGCCAGGATTATTGGCTTGTACCAGCCGCTCGCCACTGATCTGAACTCACCCAAATTGAACACATAATATACAGTTTTGACATCTTTCACACAAAACAATGCTTGTGTTGTAAAAGTTGAAATGATGGGCACCAGAATTCAAACCAATTCAGTATAATTAGGTACTGTTACCGATAGTTATTTATTTATCAAATGTCATCTAGTATTGTAACACCGTATCCATATGGCGCAATTTTTGATAGAATTGGCTGCCAGTTCAATTTTACCGATTGTGATTATGTTTTTTACATTCCAAACTACGAAAACATTGAATACTTTCCAGTATAATATCCTCATTCAATAGAAGTTTTGGGGAAACTATTTAACATTAATCTGTAACAAAACATTATGGAATTTAAATATATACAAAAATGAGAGGAAGTACAATTATCAAAGAATAAAACGCGACTTACCGATTTTGCTTTTTCTAGTAATAAAATGCATACATTTTAGAAATTTACTGTTATTGTATTGTTGTGATCTGTCTCTCCTGTAAAAAATATAATTACACAAAATAAATTAATGTAATTGACTAGCTGCATTGTAATTATGCGGTTATTTTGAAACAATATTTACTCAATAAACTTTGCTTACCTGTTTTATTATTCCCAAAAATTTATTTTATATCTAAAGCCGTAGAAAAATTCAATGTTTACAATAATTATAGTTTGACAACAAAATAAGACATATCCATACTAATCCATAGATTTTTGATGACATTAAAAAAATCACAGAAAACGCTTAAAAATATCTGGATAAGTGTTAAATATTATAATCGTAATTTATTTAAGAATCTATCAATTAAGATAAGTATCAATAAAAAAATTATTAAAATAATTTAAATGAAACAATTGATTTGTTATTCCACTATATGAAATTATTATTCAAAATTCCACTATATGAAATTATTATACAAAAAAATATTATTCACACATCCTAAACCTGAAAATTAAAAAAGCATTCAATAAAAATAATCATTATTTAATTTTCATTCACATAAAAATACCGCGAATAATACTTTATGGTACCTGGCAGGACCACAGAATTCTATACAAATAAAAATCTATGGGCAGGACCTCTGGCTGTCATCAATATTTTGACATAACAACAAAACATTTATTCGATTTTTGAAATTAGAATATTTTTTCCACTATATGAAATTATTATTCAAAATTCCACTATATGATATTCCACTATATGAAATTATTATTCAAAATTCCACTATATGAAATTATTATACAAAAAATTATTATTCACACATCCTAAACCTGAAAATTAAAAAAGCATTCAATAAAAATAATCATTATTTAATTTTCATTCACATAAAAATACCGCGAATAATACTTTATGGTACCTGGCAGGACCACAGAATTCTATACAAATAAAAATCTATGGGCAGGACCTCTGGCTGTCATCAATATTTTGACATAACAACAAAACATTTATTCGATTTTTGAAATTAGAATATTTTTTTATTGATAACTGCTGTGTGCTGTTATATTTCTAAATAGGTAGGTACCTGATAATATTTAATTATTTATATTACCCTATATACCTACCTAAGTAATATTTACTAAATTATGTAGAATATGTAATGATTTTGGTCTTTATGTAAATTCTCTCTTCTATCTGACATTACTATGATTGCGTAGTTTTTATTTGATTTGATTCTGATGTTAATTATTTATTTTGTATTTTATAGGCACGGGGTTCCAGACTAAAACATTCTGTATAGTGCACAACCTAATATTAATGAGTATTCGTACAACATTCAAATCTAGATGTTTTATTATGAAGCTCTTAAAAATGTAAGTATTGTAACGGGTTTCCCCTAACAAGGGAGATGTTGCTCCGTCTTCGGCTTAGCTCAATCGGTATGTTGTGGAGCAGTCTCTCTTTCACTCTCAGTTGGTGTTGTGGTTCGTAATGAAGATAGGTCAATGTGATGGAGATGATTGTAGGATATTTTTATGAAAAAGATCACTTGAAGAAACAGAGTTTATTGTCTTGGTTAAAAAGGGGACACAAATTCACAATTTCTTTTACAACAAAAGTTATAATTATTTAATTATCGGCTCTAGCAGTTCGGTATAACGGTTAGAATTTATCACACGAACACTTGGAAAATAGAATATAATTGAGATACCTTAACACAGAAGGCACTCTATATATAATTCTACGTTTTAAATATAATTCAAAGCAAAGTCTTTAACCGAAATTAAGTTATTATTTATCCGAGCAAGAAGCTACGTGCTTCTTGTTCAGGGTGTAAGAGCAGAGTGAGGCGTAACAAACAGAAGAGGAGGGAGTTTCTTTCTTGATCCTACCAAAAGAAATTAGAAAAAGGGTGGAGTTATTTTTCTACGTAATTCCTTCAAATCACGTCAGACCCACATGACTAATAGTAGTCATTAGTGTGAAAAGGATAGAAGATAATGCCCTCTTGCACTCTCACTTAAGAAAATATTAAATTTAGAAATATGGAGTAGGAGGAGTCAAATATGCATTTTTTTCCTATTTCCGGCTCCTCCCGAAAACCGTTGGATAATATGTTTATACATAACTACACAAGAGGTGTGTATAGCAAAATCTATTGCGTATTAAAAATTATTAATATTAAATCTTTATGAGATCTATTTTACATGCTACAAATCGATTCTAAGTTAATTGAAAGAAAAAAAAGAAAAAAAAAGAAAACTCTTAAGTTATCTTTGGAGCATAACACAAGGACAGTGTCATATTTCTTCAAGGTCAAAAAAAAAAAAATTGATAGATTAAAGGAAACAAACATTCTTATAAACATTAGACAATACATATCTCTAGATCAGAATATTCTAGGCAGGCTGGTATACAAAACTTATAAATAAAAAAAAACTAAAAATATCTAAGTGTTGAGACATATGATGTGTCCCTCGCATAGAAGTATGGAACCAGTCCCAGGAAATTAAAGGTAGTAAGATATTGACTTTGTTTTCTGTACACATTCTTACCAGTTCGTTCGTCCACATTTGTGCTTCATTCACGCAACTTTTGCTCCTAAAATTCATTCTTCTACTTAATACATTCATTAGTACAAAAAAAATTACATTTTCAAAGTCAAGATATGTCTAGAGACTGTGAACCAAACCTCGTGCGAGTAAGTCACAAAGAAAATTCACAACAACAAAAAAAATATTATACAAAATACATCAGTCAATGGGGATAAGATATAGAACATAAAAAAAATAAATACAAGAATACCTTATATAATTTCCTAATAGTGCTTGAAATATTATTATTAAATGATTTTAAAATGCCTCTAACATTTCTTCAAAGTGAAGAGATGTCCACTTTTATTTTCACTGAACACTGTTTTTATAGTTAAAAGCACTCCTGAATCATAGCACACAGCTTAAAGAGTTTTAAAGATAACTAGGTATTTTAGATGTTGCCGATTGCTGTACATTTTCCAAATTTTAATTCATAGAAAGAACATATCACAAACAATTTTTGTAAGGAAATTCATAAGTAGGTATCTTAAACAATCCGTTTGCCCCTTGAAATACGGATACGAAGAAAAGAAAAGGTGTTGTTTTTCTGGCTAGCAATCGTACATAAGATGCTTCAATAAAAAGAAAACCCAGGCGCCACTTAGTTTGAATTATAGAGAGGGCTAAACTAAGAAATACCCTTAGGGAAAAATTAATTATCATATCTTATTTTAATAAAAGAATATACCCCCATGACAATTGTAATAATTAAGTTATAGTACACAATTGAGTAGAGCGTCCTCAGTCTCAATATGTATAGGTTAAATAGTAATAATTAGACATAAAAATTACGGCGAGTTGCAACTCTATAGGAAGAAAATTTAATTAAAGTAAGAGAATAAACCTAATAATCCCTCCTAGTTTCAGAAGATTAACTAAGAACCGGCTGATTGCAGACGAAGAAGAGATATAAACTAAACTAGATACAAAAAAAAATTAAGGTATAAGGTCTCTATACAACAGTAATCATTGATATTTCAAAACCTTATTACCAAAAAAAAATTATTACTGGAGCTCATTCTTAGCTAGCTGGCTGTGGCGTATAGTGTTATGTACAACACGCACTGGATTTAAACAGAGTTATTTACAATCTTGGCCTGAACCAGAGATGTACCAAAAGAAACATACGGACTTATTTGACAAGTACGTTTCAACATTTACACTTCTCAAACATTAGAAGGTACCAAAAAAAAAGAAGAAGGCATTTGTAACGTCAAGATATCTCTTATACACCTTCTACTTGATCTAACCAAACCTTCCCTATTCAAGTTTCAAACAATAAAAAAAATTAAACAAAACACAAAAAAAATTGGCCGCCACTGACGAACATTACAATACGGCGAATATTATACTCAGCTGAGACTGCTGACCTACACAATTTCACGGCCACAATGGTGTCCTTAAACTTCACAGCTGATGGTCACTAGGTCAATGGCGTAGAGTATACAACTTTCTATTTCGTTAGTTGTTCCGGTGTAGGAAAAGGGAGGTCCTCTGTGACGTGATATGGGGCGAAACTTAACATGAGAAAAAAAAGTATACGTCTGCACTCTTCTGGTGCATACCTCAATTATGTCATCTCGCTCACCCATGGTAGCGGAGAATTTGCAATGGGTGGGGCCTAGAGCTGCACCGGAATGCGATGTGAAAATTAAGAAATTTAATAAAATATGAGATCAGAACGTACACGATTTTCCTGTAGCTGGAATCCATTCAAATACTATGGGGAGAGTTTAACAACAAAATTTTTCTTTTACACAACTATTCTGTACTGATCTTTCAGAGATAATTTTAACTGATAAAAATTACTCCTTACATCCTCCTATCAGTTTATGTGGTTGGAATTGTATAAGGTTTAAATCCAACAAAAATTTTACCAATTAACTATCCTAACGTCAGCTGATACTAGACACTTTCGCTTTCATAGGCGTAGAGCGGCACAATAAAATTGTTCTATAAGGTATGGCATTCATTAAACTTTATGTAGGAGATATTTTTAACTTATGAAGAACACTCCACAAAGCCTGTTCCCAGAGTACGCAAGTGATAATATAAGAGGGTTTTTTTAAACTTATTTAGAAATATGATCGGGTGTCCCAGAGACATTACACATCATGAGTTTCGATATTAATTATTTTATATTTTTATTATATCTTTGGCATGGTATACTCCGAGGGAGTTGTCAGTACAATTTCTCAATTCAAAAACGGTATTAGATATTTTTCGGACTACTTGGGACTTAATGAAACGAGGAGCTAATTTTTTGGAAAAATAGAGGGCAGCATTTGAGAGTACAAATGATCGTCTCCATACGTACTGACCTACTGACAATGTTATATCTTTGCGCCGTAGATTATAACGATCCTTATTCTTGTTAAAGGCTTGTACTAACGTTTGTGCGACTTTATTATAAAGATTTTCTAAAGACGAAATGTCATTCAATCTTTGATCCAATATACTATCTGACTCGGACGGAGAATTCTGGTTTACCTGGAGTGGTTTATAAAAGGAAGCGTGTGGAATGTATTCTCTACCGAACATCAAAAAATGCGGAGGATATCCGGTAGCAATGTTTGTCATAGAATTTAAACAAGAACAGATCTTTGGAAGCTGTTTACACCAGTTACGTTGGTCTTGTTCTACCAATATCGCCAACAAGGTTACTAAAGACTGATTATACCTTTCAGAGACGTTATGTTGGGGATGAAAATATGCGTTATATCTAAGATCATTTATTCCGTGGGAGTGTAAAAATTCTTTAAACTGTCGAGAAACAAACTGTTTCCCGTTGTCCATCACCAACTGTCTGGGAATACCAAAGATTTTAAAGATTCTTTCTTCTAAGATTTGAATTATACTACTGGTATTTGCGGCTCGGAGAGGATATGCCCAAGTCATTTTACTAAAATTACAAACTACAGTGAAAATGAAACGGTTACGTTTATGACTCAACGGTAAGGGACCGATAAAATCCATAGATAAGCTTTCCATAGGACGTTCAACCTTTTTAGGGTGTTTCATAAGACCATGAGCACTTTTATTGTTATGCTTATATGCTTTGCATACTTCACATCTGCTTACAATTTGTCTAACAAGGGATTGCAGTCCCTTACTGAAGTAAGTACGGGAGATAAATTCGTAAGTTTTTTCTATTCCTGAGTGACAATTTCCGGTATGGTAATCTACTATGACTTTTTCTATTTTACACGAGGGTACAACTAATTTCCAGTGATGCGAAGGTGAATTAGACAAGGAATCTCTTTTATATTTAGAGTAACGATACAAGTGTCCTTCACTTATCATAAAATTCGTATATGATTGCGGTTTCTGTGCACAAGATTTATACATTCTATTATACCAGGGGTCTTCAACACTTTCGAAAGGTTCGGGAACGGATAAACTAGAGACAGGAATGCGGCTTAGTCCGTCGGCAAGGTTGTTTTCGCAGCCACGCTTAAATACAAAAGTGAAATCAAACTGTGAAAGTCGGCAAGCCCATCTGGCTAACCTACCTGAAGGTGAAGAAATTGAGTTTAGATATTTTAAACATCCGTGATCACTGACTACTGTAAAGTGTACTCCGTCTAAATAGCTTTTAAAGTGTTGTATAGAATCTACTATGGCGAGAAGTTCTCTCTCCGTGGTACTATAATTTCGTTCTGGACCGGACAATTTACGTGAATGATAAGCAATTATATATTCAACTCCATTTGAGTCTTTTTGGGACAAGAAGCTGCCCAAGGAAACTCCACTTGCATCACACGTCAATGTATACGGAAGGGAATAGTCTGGTGGTTTAAGGATTGGAGCGGAAATCATTGCTTGTTTCAAGGCTTGGAAGGCAAGTTCAGCTTCATTTGACCATTCGAATTTTTTACCGTTAAATTTATTACTCGTGAGGCGAGTCAAGGGAGAAGCAATCTTGGAAAAATCCTTAATGAAGCGCCTGTAATAAGACATTAATCCCAGGAATGAGCGGATTTCTTTACTGGTGGATGGTCTAGGATAATCTTTCATAGCACTAATCTTATCTGGGTCCGTATGAATTCCCTCCCTGTCAATAATATGACCGAGGTACTTAAGCGATGATTTACAAAACACGGATTTACTGAGCCTAATTGTCAAGTTGGCTTCTTTCAAGCGCTGGAGGACAATTCGTAAGGTGGAAATATGGGAATCAAAATCTGAACTACAAATCAAAACATCATCAAGGAAACTGAATACTCGTTGTCCCAAATCGGAGAAAAGCTTATCCATAATTCTCTGCATTTCGGCGGGCACGTTTTTAAGGCCGAAAGGGCAGGTAACAAACTGGTACATCCCTTTGGATTCTACATAGAAGGCTGTTTTAGGTCTGCTTTCTGGACTCAAAGGAATTTGCCAGAAGCCGTAGCTCAAGTCTAAGGTGGTTAAGAACTTGGTGTCTCTCAGATTATCCAACATATGGTTGATATTTGGGAGTCTATAAGAGTCTGAGACTGTGACCTCATTCAATCTTCTAGGATCGAGAACGAATCTAGCTGTGCCATCGGATTTTGGTACACAGAAGCAGGAATTTAACCAAGGGGAACCTGAAGGTTCTATTATTTTTAAAGCTATCATTTTATCTACCTCTTTACACATCTGAATTCGTCGTACATGGGAAGCTGGATATAATTTCTGTTTAACGGGCAAACTATCACCTGTATTAATGACATGAGAAACTACATTCGTCCTACCCAAACCCATCTTCTCAAAAGAAATATTCTCGAATTCATTCATAAGGTCATCCAAAATTTTCCTCTGCGACACTGTCAAATCGTTTATGGAGTTAAGACATTTAGGAGCTGATTCTACATTAGACGACTGTTGATCAGATATGGATGCTACAGTAACATGGGTTTTAGTGGGGAACAAACGAGGAATTATTCCTGACTTTTCCAGAAAGGGTGACCCCAAAATGAATTGGTCAGGAATGGAAGGAACAATAACAAATTTAACCTGCTGAATTTTATTGTTGTAACATAATGGCAAAACTATGGTACCTATAGATCTTATGGAATTATTGTCAACCCCACGAATATTTTGCTGACAATATTCAGGACGGAACCCTATTTCGACAAAAGACCGATATAACTGACCCCCTAGGACATTACAAGCTGATCCGGTATCAAGCAAGGCTCGGAGTTGTATTTGAGAGATAGAAAATAGCAAATAAGGGCGTCGATCTCTCTCGTTTATTACGGAAACTTTATTGACCTGCAATGTTGAAAAGAACAATTTAACACTCTGAATCCACGACAATCTTTCGCGAGCTGAGGTCTCTGGGCTCGGGAAAATTGCAGGATTCATTATTCGTTTTTTGAATTACTAAGTGGGGGAGGCGGTTTACTCACGTCAGGTAAGCGTTGGCGTGGCACAGGATTGAAGGGTTTCCTAAACTGAAATGAATGAACATTATTTGCACTGGGCCCTGACTTAGAGTAGCAGTTTCGAGCAATGTGACCTATACGTCCGCAGTGAAAACATTTAATCATAGGAGCAGAAGGCTGTTGAGAAGAAATTGATTGAACAGGGTGTTTCCTTACTATCTTAACTTTAGAGGGAGAGCGGGTTGGAACTGCAACCGAAACACACTCCAACTCCGTGCAAACTTCATCTAGCTCAGCAATTGAGTTCGGTCGCCTGGACACTAATACACTGGCATATCT
This sequence comes from Mystacides longicornis, assembly GCA_963576905.1. Taxonomy (NCBI): domain Eukaryota; kingdom Metazoa; phylum Arthropoda; class Insecta; order Trichoptera; family Leptoceridae; genus Mystacides; species Mystacides longicornis. The sequence goes on from OY756430.1 coordinate 5,789,483, forward strand.
GCTATCTAATCCCTTTCTGATGGCCTTTAGGATATCTGACATACGCAATGGAGACTGTAAGGACTGATTCAAAAGGGTTATACGTGAAATGTAATCACTAGCACTCTCCAAAGGTTGCTGTGATGCAGTTAAGATTTCCAATCGTCTGTTGCCTTCAGCATCAGGCAAATCGAAGCGCTTGATAAACGATTGTTTAAGCTGTGTCCAAGTTTTAACACTGTTATAAAATGTCCGGTAGAAGGTGAGTGCTTTTCCCTCCAAAAATTCAGGCAAGGCGGGGCCTAGGTTTTCCACTGGAAAATTTCGGGCTCTGGAGATTTCCTCCAATCTCAAAAAAAAATCCCTAACATCCTCGACACCGGAATAATGTTGAACTGGCCATGAACTAAAATTGACTGAATGTATGATGTGTGATTGGTTAACTGTAGGATTGGGTCTATCTAAATTTCTACGAACCGGTGTAATAATTAAATCGTTGGAAACATTAGTATTTATCATCGTCACAGCCTGAGTGGGCGGAGAAGAAGGTACAAAACTATCACGAGGTGGATTAGTTTCCGAGAGGGTATCAGGACGTTGGATACCTAACAATTCCGAAGGGTGACTGTCACGCTGACCCACATCAGACAATAAGTTAGAATTGTAAAGTCTGCATTGCCTTCGCAGAGATTCAATACCTACATCAGGCTGGATACCTCTATTCAACAGTGCTTTAGAGAGAGTCTTGCACGTGGCCCTATCGACCCTAGGAATAACTTGATCTATCACGGAGGACATATTTAAGATTTAAAAGTATTGAGGTGACTATCGCAAACTTCGTCCGCCGTCGGCAGTCCCTGATAACCAAAAAAAATAGTCCACTCAAAAGAAATTATCAATAGATCAATCTCTATAGCCTGCAATCTTCCGCAGTTCAAGGGAGGGAAACTCAATCCTAAAGAAATTTTATTGTGGCATATGACCGTGTCCATATGCAACAAACAACAAAAAAAAAATAATTGCAACTGAATTCAACTTTCCATTTGCCGTCGGCACCCTTTCAACAAAAAAAAATAATCCCAAGATAGGTAGGTACTTTCACTACCCGTCGGCAACTTTCAACAACAAAAAAAAATTAATCTTCAGATAGGTATTTTCGCTTCCCGTCGGCAACTTTCAACACAAAAAAAATTCTTACGCATCCGAATTTCAAGGGACAGAGGTTTCTTCTCATACATATATAAAAATTATTGGTGTAGCAAAAACAATACGGGCAACATAAAAATTATCTTAACTTTTTGAATTTATTTTTAACTGTTGAACTATTTTTAAAAATTTTCCTCACCCGGAGATGCAGTCCTGGTTCCTCAAAGTGACTCCTGACCAGTCTTCATTGATGCCCCACGTTGGGCGCCATTCTGTAACGGGTTTCCCCTAACAAGGGAGATGTTGCTCCGTCTTCGGCTTAGCTCAATCGGTATGTTGTGGAGCAGTCTCTCTTTCACTCTCAGTTGGTGTTGTGGTTCGTAATGAAGATAGGTCAATGTGATGGAGATGATTGTAGGATATTTTTATGAAAAAGATCACTTGAAGAAACAGAGTTTATTGTCTTGGTTAAAAAGGGGACACAAATTCACAATTTCTTTTACAACAAAAGTTATAATTATTTAATTATCGGCTCTAGCAGTTCGGTATAACGGTTAGAATTTATCACACGAACACTTGGAAAATAGAATATAATTGAGATACCTTAACACAGAAGGCACTCTATATATAATTCTACGTTTTAAATATAATTCAAAGCAAAGTCTTTAACCGAAATTAAGTTATTATTTATCCGAGCAAGAAGCTACGTGCTTCTTGTTCAGGGTGTAAGAGCAGAGTGAGGCGTAACAAACAGAAGAGGAGGGAGTTTCTTTCTTGATCCTACCAAAAGAAATTAGAAAAAGGGTGGAGTTATTTTTCTACGTAATTCCTTCAAATCACGTCAGACCCACATGACTAATAGTAGTCATTAGTGTGAAAAGGATAGAAGATAATGCCCTCTTGCACTCTCACTTAAGAAAATATTAAATTTAGAAATATGGAGTAGGAGGAGTCAAATATGCATTTTTTTCCTATTTCCGGCTCCTCCCGAAAACCGTTGGATAATATGTTTATACATAACTACACAAGAGGTGTGTATAGCAAAATCTATTGCGTATTAAAAATTATTAATATTAAATCTTTATGAGATCTATTTTACATGCTACAGTATGTAACCCAACCTCTTTTAATAAGTTATATCTTTAGATTCTAAATTATGTAATAAAGTGAAATACTTATTTTATTAAATTATATACAACGTAATCGGTTGACTATTTTATTCTTTCATTTCATTGAATTCAATGTTATTTTATTAATTTGTATGCATAAAAAATTAATGAAATGATGTTATCTGTTAGGTACCTATATCTTTTGTATTTGTTCTAGGATGAATGATTTGTCACAAACCTTGGACAGTTTTAGGAAAAGCTTCAAGTCATACATCTCACAGATTGCTTTCTTCAAGAATACTTCTTTTGACACGATGAAACTCTATGCATATTGTTTTTTTAAACAAATTTTCACGGCAACAATACCATCAGTCTTTTATTTAAATGAACCTTGTATATTATTGTTTTTGCATAATATAATATATGATAAATAAGCTAACATAGTTTTGAGTTTATTTACTATTATATTTTCTAAATTATTTTGTGGATAAAACAAACGTTTTATTAAACTGATTAAAATCATGAAACCATTTAAAGATTCTCAATTATTGACAATTTTATTTCTTTCTCTCAACAATTCTGTCAAGTTCACTGTACCTAATGATCTAATTTTAGGCAACTGTTTTACCGGCCAGTTTGTCTATGGAATGTTCATACAAATTTAAATGTTTATTATTTTACTTGCAAATCTTTTTCGACGACGACGATTTTAAGATTTAAACTTTATTTATATTTCAGAAATATAAAATTATTCAACAATTATTGCTAAATTATTTTATCCTTATCTACATTTGAATATGATTTTATCAGGTAGCTACATAATTATTACTCATCTAATGGCTACGACGGTTTTACATTAAATGTGGCCATAAATTTTTTAAAATGTGTAAATTTTCAAAATGGAGGATTTTTTTTTCCAAAATTTTTCATTAAATCTTTATTTATTGACAATAATAAGATTTGAATAACTTTTATATGTATAACGAATCAATCTCCAATTATTTTATAACAGTTTCATACCGTAATACCAAGATTCTATTCAACGTTTACATGAGTAATTTTGTTTCCAAAAGATGGCTTTCTGTCTTTTTTGAAATATTTGTATGAAGATCCTAAAAAAATAAAGTTTTTTAAATAGCTCTTAATATATTAAAGTTAACGTTGCCAATTGTATCTTAGAACGTTCTAGAGCAAATTTCACCGCTCTGCGCAGATTCATATCTGACGTAGCATTTGTATTTTGAGCGTGATGTTCACATATACGGTAAAGTATTGTCATAGGCAAATAAAAAAAACAAACATTTCTGAATTATTATGTAGATATGGTGGTTTTATTTTCAATGAAATAATAAAATATGTATTATAGGTAGGTTGCATTTAAATGTACCTAATAGTAGAGTAACTACATATTATAGGTACGTCGATCATCTACTGAAAATCAGTGGAACTCCTGAATATATGCAACAACCATTACCTGCAGAAAAACTAACAACAACATTAATAACTCTAACAATTCATTACAAATGTTCGATTTTTAAATGGAACAAACCACTACGGGCTTACGACCGTCTTGTACTGTTATTTCGAAGGCTGGCTTAGTGTGATCACTTTACGTTAACAACGTTCGCCATTAGGTGGTAATGTTTGTCTCCGAAACTTCTAATCATGAGAATTCTCAACATGTTCGACATGTCGAAAAATCTCATGTATGTAACAAGTAGAAATTTATTTAATAATAAAATAAAAAATAGAGATAAAAGTTGGAAATTGTTGAGAACAAGAGAGCAACCAAATTTAAAGACTGCGACTGCTGTCATGTATTTGGCGCCAGGATATGACTATATCCATTTTTGTTAATGTCTCATATTTATTGCCTATTGGCTTTGTTGGTGCACAACGTTCTAATTATGTCTAGATTCTTGTGACCTTTTCAGGACTAGATCTTAAAGAAAAAATAACAACTAATGACTCTAACAATTCATTACTAATGTTCGATTTTTAAATGGAACAAACCACTACGGGCTTACGACCGTCTTCTACTGTTATTTCGAAGGCTGGCTTAGTGTGATCACTTTACGTTAACAACGTTCGCCATTAGGTGGTAATGTTTGTCTCCGAAACTTCTAATCATGAGAATTCTCAACATGTTCAACATGTCGAAAAATCTCATGTATGCAACAAGTAGAAATTTAATAATAAAATGAAAAATAGAGATAAAATATAATAATAAAATAATTGATCTATCTGTTAACACGATTTGTTCTTATTAAGAACGTTCCAAATAATTATTTAGAATTAAGTTCACTCGAACTAAAATTCGTATTCGAAATTATGCCGTGTTCTAAAATCTAAAATTAGTTCACCATAAATAAGTTTTGAATTATAATTGTCTATGGGTCGAACATTTTTCACAATACTGCATGGATGTAAAATATAGGTACCTACCTACCTACTTATAGTTATGAAGTTTGACCTACTTTGCTGGAGTTTTCTTCGAGCGAGCCATAGGGATGGTAAAACAGGAATCTTTTTTTATGTAGGAATACTACATAAAAAAGATTCCTGTTTTACCATCTTTTAATGACGTACGCATTGTTCTGTGAAAGTGTGAAAATCTTTAGTAAATAAGAATGACGTACAAGATTTGTACCTACATTTTTTGTATTTCAAATCAAACTTCAATCGTTTTTATACATTTTCATACTGTATTGCTACAAGTTCTAAACAAAATTTACATGTTTAATTTAACTTTTAAAACATGACTGTCTCAATAATTGAACTTATTGTATGAAGAAGTTTTTAGATATTTGTTAATAACATTAAATATATTTGAGAAATTGGAAAAAAAAATATATCTATGATTACCATTAATATACCTGCAAGGATCCACGACGATTAATATCAAACCTAGAGTCTGCGGTTTTTAAATAAATATGCATACATAACTAAAGAATCCAAACCCAAACAAACAAGAACTGCATTATTATGTAGATTATACTTCATTAACCTAGTTTCTTTTTAAATATTTTTAATAAAAATAAACTTGTTTTATAATTATTTGGTTAAAAAAAACGTTAATCATAAAAATATCATCAGATATCTTTTTAGACGCATATAATTAGGTGTGAACTAAGATTAGGAACGTTTTGACAGATAAACGCACTAAAATTGACTTAAATACGAAATTCGAATACCAAAATGAACTAATTTCAAACTAAAGTCTAATTAAGAACAAATTGGAACGTTCTAAAACTTCTCGAATACCAATCCGGCTAATTAAAATTGGAACGTTCTTATTTTAGTTTAGTGCGTACTTAATTTGAATTGGAATAGGGGGTATAATCTCTGTTAACGTGTCTGCATGTTTCATTGATCTAAGCAATTGTTCTTGCTACAGTGTCCACATGGTTTTGTTAGTGATCTATTGCTTTTTTGCTGTAATATTGCAATTATTATATTCTTAAGACTATTATATTTTATTACATTTTAATTTTTAAAAGGCCAAACAGGGCGTAAATAAATAAATAATAATCATTATCGTAGAGTTATTTAAGCTGCAACTTGGTTGTTTGTCTGGTTAGCTAGTTGGTATATTATATTTTAATGTTTAAGTTCTACACTTATTCGGACACCGTTATCTTTTCAAAAATGTTGCAACATTAAAAGTTACACGATGGCCTTGGCTATCTGGAACGACTGCCATATCCGGTTACAAAGTGTTTCCCATCCGAACGTCGTCCAACGTCCAACACTCAATGATATCTCTCAATATAGGAACTACATATCGATGGTTAAGTGCATAGATGTTAAATGTCCAATTTTTACCTAAATTGAGTTACTATGCGCACGCGATTCTGCCGCGGGTAAGGAATATTCTGTTTAAATCTGATTGGTCTACAATAAGCCAATCCTGAGATATTCGACAAAATAGATACGTAATAAGTCCCTAATGGCATTCTATTTAGTGCATAGATGTCAAAAGTCACTTGTAACATATCTGCATTTAGTTCCAGGTTAAGTTATGTGCATAAGTGTAAAATGTCCGGACATTTAACAGGTATGCACGAAACGCGATGATCTCCCGCCAAAATAAAATCGTTTGGAATTGCTGGTTGCATATCACATAAATTGGTAAATAATATAAATCTATTAACTTAAAAAGGCTTATTAATTAATTTTATTTGTTTATAAAAATGGATAATACCTTGAGAAAAAAAGAACAGAAAATAATGTCAAATATCAAAGCTAGCACAGCTATTCTACAAACAATCTCGCGAAATAAGTTATACCGCATTCAGAAAATGCCTGGTGCATTTAGAGACGACGAAGATCGATACAGAAGTTATAAAAATAAAGTAACAACAGAAATTAGACAGGCGAAGAAGAGATATGCGGAAGCAAGACTTAACCGGGCACAGGGAGACAGAAGAAAATTCTGGGGTGTAATCAACGATACTATTGGTATTAAACGAAAAAATAAATCTGGGATAGAAGAGTTACAAACGAATAAAGGCATTCTCACGGATAATAAAACAATTTGCAACCATATTAACGAATACTTTGTAAATTTTTGAAGTGAATTGGCGAAAAATACAAAGAAGAGCACTGCGAACCTGCCCCCTAAGAACTGCTCGATCTCATCTCTGAGTAGCATGTTTCTGTTTCCGAACAATGAATGCGAAATATGAGATACAATATTGAACCTTAAAAATAGTGTCTTCCGGGTGTGACTTCAATTGATATGAAAACAATTGGAAAAATTATAGCCAAGACTTTATCTAGAATAATAAACAGATGTATGGTAGAAAGCGTATTTCCTGCTTGTCTCAAAAAAGTAAAAATTATTCCCTTATTCAAAGCAGGAAAAAAACTGACACTAGCAACTATAGGCCCATAAGTCTGCTGAGTGCATTTAGAAAAGTCTTTGAAAAAGTTATCAGTAGTTGTTGTCTAACCACATTTATCTTGAGAAATCGGGGCTTTGATGAAAACTAGTATGGATTCCAGAGCGGAAGTAACACTACTGAAGCTATTGTGGATGTGTTGGAGTACATTAATTTAGAAATGGACCAGAGCGGGTATGTTATACCAATATTTATTTATTTATCGAAGGCCTTTGATACCGTTGATCATATAATTTGGATAAATATCTGCATCGTCTCCGTATCAGGGAGGGGGGGAGTTTTGGACCTCTTGAAGTGGGACAGATGACACTGAACAACGAAGAAACAAGTGATCCTATGAGCATGAACATAGGCGTTCCTCAGGGCTCGATACTTGGTCCACTCCTGTTTCTCTTATATGTGGACGACTTAAAACATCTTCAAATAAGGGGTCGATATTTCGTTTACGCGGATGACACCTGTATAGTGTGAAAGATGGCCAAGATCTGCAACAGTGTGTAAATTATGATCTGCAGAAGTATATCGATTGATTGAACATCAAGAATCCGTGCATCAATGTTGAGAAGACGAAGTACATGATCCTAAAGCAAAAAAATAAACCACCAGTAGATATCATTATACGGATTAATCACAAAGTTTTGGACCAGACTAAGACCATTTAGTACTTAGGACTCTTGGTGGACGATTCACTTTCATATGAAATTATCACATCGAGATGATACTAAAAAACCTTGCCCCAATGATAGGTGTATTGAGACGAGCTGATATATTTGACACCCAAACAAAGAAATTGATATGTAATGCCTACATTGTTCCATGTATTACATATGACATAACCGTGTGGTCACAGTAAAAAAACCAGGGACAAAATAAAACGGCTTATGAACAAAGCTTTGAAAGTCATATTTGGACAGATTGACTAATACAAAAGAGGTATACGAAGTAACCGGTATGCTGGATTTGGAGGAGCATACGACGCTCGAAAGGGCAAAGATGTTTTTTTTAAATAAAGAAATAGCTGATCAAAACCAAGCAATCAATAATTACTCTCAATGAAGGAGTACATACATACAACACCAGAAACAGACACCAGAAACATATGAATTATCTGAGGGCTTCAATATACCTAATTGATGTGGCTAAAGGAAAGAGAAGTAGACAGAGACGAAACTGGGAAAATCCGCTTTCTCTCCTGTATACAAATCGTCTTCCAATAAGTTCAGCGTGTAAAGGCTTCTTCACGTCCTCTGGGAATTGCTAAACTACATTCAAATGCCTTAAAGTGAAGAGTCGCATTGTAAATTACGTTAAGTATTTCTAATTCTGTCTCCCTTAAATGATGGCTCGGATGACTACCTAACAAGTACTACAGTAAGTAAGTTTTACACGGGAACACAGAGAGGCATGTCCATGTGGTTGAATGTGTTTTTCCAATTAGGGTTGAGTCATTTTTAGCAAGCACAAACAATGCCAAGGCATATCGACATAACAAGCCTGTTTGTAGGTAAATAGAGCTGGTGAAAATTATTATCATGCCGTAAGTACATAGGTGGTTACCCCATTAACTTGAGATAGGTTTATAGCAAATAAGCACATTTATTACAAACCTATTTGAATTTTCTACATTGACAATTATCAAAGAGTTGTAGATAAATATTAAGTGCACAGATGTTATTTGTCCAGTCCTAGAATGCTTTCTGTGCACATATGTCAAATGTCCACGGACCATGTTAGAAAAAACATTTTTATGCAAAAACTTCAAAACTTGAGACTAATGTAATAATGGATTCTTACAGATAATTAAATTAGGAAAATAAAATGGTATGTTTCATGTAGCTACACATTATGTTGCAAATATCTTGGGGTCGCGAACTTTCAAATTCGGTTTTCTCAAAACTATGTAAAGTGGACACTTAACCATCGATATTCACTCCATACCTATATTTTTTTACGAAATGGCGACATTTTTAAATTTAGATTTCATCATAAAGATATGAAAGTAAATAAAACATTGTATACTGGAAATTAAATACGCCCTATGTACCAAAATAAAAAAAATGAGTATTAGGATAATAATATGATGTTTACCTACTGTAGAATTGTCCGTAGCGAAGTACTACGGCCGGGCGCTCTGTCGATCTTTGTCGACAACACTCATTGCACTAACCATGAATATTGAATTGGAATATGTTTAATGAATAGCTTATTACCTTTTAACCATTGTGATTTAGATCGATGCATCTGTTTTAAACCATATATATATTCCAAAGACATTCTGACGATCGCACCAACTAAATTACAGTTTCTGTCAAACTTTAAATTAATTTCAATTTTGGAATAAAAATTATATTGTCAAAAGTACTAAGAAGGTTACCTACTTAATTTTCCAGGCAACTTTCTTATTTTTTTCTTTCATTAAAACCTTTTCCTGATGAAAGCCGACAAGACAAAAAAGAATTACCTAGCGAAATCGGTCCAGCCGTTTAGGCGTGATGCGATGACCACTGAAAATAACTCTCCATTTTTGTATATTAGACTAAGTCTAGTTATGGGGGGAAAAAAGTTTTTTTTTGATAATCTGAAAATGAATTTTTTGGTACTTAATGTGTGTATTTTATTTCCACTATACCTATAGACACCTACATACACACCTACTCATTTTTTAATTATTGTTTTTACTTATGTTCATGTTAGCAAAAAAGTATATCGGATAGCAGGCAATCAGGTGGATTCCGTAGTATTTCCTCTAAGCTTTAGAAAATTATTAATGAAAAATGTTTTTTTCTGCTAGTTCCTCTATTCGATCAATTTAAGAATGTTTCTCCAAAATATTGAAGAATAAAAACCACTTCAATGTCAAAATTAGGTAGGTACCTACTCTCGATCAAGTTAATTACTTAATTATACGAGAGTTTTGACATTTGGTAAATTTTTGGTTGAAATCAATTGTGGCTATATTCACATCGATCATTTTCTTATAGAGACATAGGAAGCCGTCCACTTTCATCATCATCACCATTGGCACTACATTGTAGGGTGGGCCGTTCTAGTATGGAAGTTAAAAAAGTGCTTCTAATCTTAACGTAATAGAGATAATTTGTTGCCTTATGATGTATTATAACTATCTATAAAATTTCATGACAAAAAAATAAGATCTTCTGTCTCCGAATCGACCTTGAAGTTTTGTATGGGACGAAAATATCCCATACTAACTGATATTTTTATAATAATCATATAAATTAATTACGGCCTTGTTTTTTTATATTTATTTTTATTAATATACTACAGATAATTCAAGTACATACTGTCGTGGAAAGCCTGGTTGTTGGGGGATTGCCTGAAGTTTCCTTCATCGTTTTTCTCTCAGTCATCTCTTCATAGGATGGGGATCTCAAGTGAACCTGATTCTTACCTCGTCACGTCCTCTTTTCCTTCGTGAATCTTACAGGTAGGCGGCACCGATGTTCATGAAGAGAAGTCTGAGTAGGAAATACTACGACCACCGCGGCTAGCATTTAGGGTGGTGTTAGAGAGCTTGTCTTTGTAAACAATTAAAATGTCTTTGAGCATGAGACTCGGCATTAAGCATTATCACAGGGTCTTTGAGAAGTCCGGGAGCATTAGAGACCTTTAGGAATATAATTGTGAGAGAGAATCTCAAAAAGCACTTTTAATTTAACTGAAGTTTATTGTTCACCAAAAACACATTATACAATAGTTCCACAAGTAAATATTTAGTTCAAGCAAAGAGTATCAAATGAGTTGCAAAAAAACCAAACATTGTCGTTTATTTAAATCATAGTTACATTGAAATGTTTTCTTTAAAATTATTATATTTTCTTAACACCAGTTCAAAATTATTCACAGATTCACCTTAGTTTATTACATTATAACGTTTTCTTATAAAACTCAATAGTTTAACACCAGTTCAAAGTTATTTGTCGTTCAACTAGTAACCAATAATATAATATTTGGCACCATACGAAAAATTACAAAACAACTAGATTTTATTTTATGAGAATTATTTCGAACACGTATTCAATTCGATTTATTATTGAGAACAGTTTTGCTCTGACCCGCAGCCAAACACGGCTGGGGTCAGACTGCCGGTTCGCTGACGGTGATGTACCTTGCGATCATAATTACCTCACACACACATTCAAATCTCCTAGGGTGGAGCGTGTGGCGAATTCTACTCAATACTAAGATCTCCATTTTGGAAAAATGTCGAGAGGGTTGGAATACTCCATAGGAATTTTGATATTAACTGTTATGACGCGCTTCGACCGTTAATAATTTAAACTTGACAATAAATTTATTTCTTTCTCTATTTTTAATATAATTTTGCTTCTAATTCTCAACAGTATTTCACAATACGACAATACTTCTATTTATTTAACTATACAAAATTAATAAAAAAAACCTTTACACTTTTTATGTAAAGTATATGAAATCATGTTGTTTTCCAGTGATAATTTGGGTTTGCTATCTTGTTTACTCGTTGCTTTCCAAGCTTTTACATAATCTTTTATTGATAAATTTACATTAATATTTAAAATAATATTTATACCGCATTTGAAATTATATAAAGATTATCTCTTCAGTTTTCGGTTCAGAATGTCTGTAACAACAACAAAAAATACAATTATAGAATCTATAATATTACTGTAGGTAGTATAAGCATTTTTTTCATTTGGTTTTGAGAACATCTTCTATATCCCGAGTGGCTGAAAAACCACATCGGGGGTAAGTCTGGAGGTCAGAATATCTGATCTTAGCAAATGAAAAAGCAATAGATAATGGCAAAATATAGTCCAAACACGAAATGTAAGAATTGGCAAGATTTCTTCAATGATAGTAAAACTGCGAATATGACGACTAAAATATTTAATGCATTCATGAATTAATGCATAATTTACAATAATTACTAATACAATACTTACCCTTTAAAGAAAGACCTTAAACACAATATTATTTTAAACACTAACAGTATTATGTAACACCATCTTTTCACATTCATTTACCCAATATTGCGAAATAATTATTATGAGCAACCATAATAATATACATATACAATAGTAACTAACGCAATATTGCCAGGTTTACATAAGACATTTTACTACGCGCTTTACTCTATAATTTTATTCCTGGCATAACGACGAAATATGACTGTTATATCGATGCCCCAGTTCCATACTATTACAACACCGAATGAGTACATTCCGAGTAATCGGCTGTCAAAGTTTTGACACTTTTTTAAAAGCCGATAAAAGTACTAAAATAAACGGCTTCTTTAAATATTTTTATGTAGTAGTGTAGCAAATACATCCTAAAATAATATTTTAATGAAACAAACTCATTTTAAAATTGTTAAAGGTATCTTTTTGCCACATTTTTGAGTTGTAATATTATGAACCCAGAATCTTTACACAATGGGACCATCTGTTAGTATTACATTCAGAAATAGGATATTATGATTCCGGAACGATTCAACAAATGCACCCCGCGGCGCTATTGCAACTCTGAATGACGCGCAGACCCTATTATTTTATGCATATTTTTTTTACAGTTTTGTAATTTATATCAATTAAGTGAATATCTTAATACCTATCAATGATATTTTTTTTTAAAAATGTACTTTTAGACATACTAACATTGAACTATCTCGTATATAATTGGCTAGATTCACACTACTGTAGATATAAAATAAGCATGTATATATACTTTTAAGTTTATTATAAAAATAATACCTAACCCTAAGAGAACTGTACCTACTACACTTCTGACATCATTCACAATTCAAAGCTTGTGGCACCAAGAGGGAGAAGGTTACCAGAGATCAAACTCAACACCTTCAGTATGTAACTCGGCGTAATAACTACTACTACCCTTATATAGAAAGCAAATAAAAGCTTTGAGGTTAAGCAACTGTATTTAATAGAAGGCCATACTTGTTAAAAATCTTTTTTCATAAATGCTGGTCGCACTTTTGAAAAGTATTGGTATCTTACCATCAACATTTTTTCATTACTTTTCTACACCAAGGTTTCAAAGGAAGCATTTTTTCCAGTCAACTGGTCCCGTCCAATGTGAGACAGGCCAACTCCGGTTATAAATTTCAAGTAAAAAGTCTGACCCAACTGGGAATCGTACCTGGGACCTCGTGATCTGAATTCCACGCCTATAGGTGTAACTAGGCTACCGAGAACGGTCAACCTCATAATACACACCCTAAATTATTATTTCTTCAAAGTCAAGTTTTTCCATTTTCATGATAAGGGACTTCAAAGTATGTTATCCCAAAAATGAGGTAATATAATAGTTAAAAGAAAACAGATTACAAGGTAAAATTTTATTTGAATAAGAATGGTGAAATAATTTATTAGCTCATTGTTATAGTCTGTTAGTTTCAAAATATTATCTATACAATACCATATTATTAGCAATAGAATACATCATATTATTATAATAAAACTTAATACGAATGTACTTACTTACTTGTACAATAAAAAATAATAAGAAAAAAAAACTAAATTTGACGAACATCTGAAATGTTTTCTTTTGTCAAAAACACTAAAAAGTGATAAAATTGAGCTAAAATAAATTGAAATTAGGATGCCTACTTATTAACGGGGTAAATTATTAAAGTTTACAGTGTTGCTGTCCTCCAGTCTCCTTTCTCTCTCTCAAAACGGTTAGTAAAACATTCGTTGCATCTTCATTTCAAGCTGTTTATGCTTCTTAGATTGAAGTGGTGTTTTGATAGCACAGAATCTTGGTCACTAATTTTCCTACCGATGTATTGAGGAATGTGGGCTCCTACCTCAAAGCCGATAAATAATTAAAAAAAAAATATGATTAGTTACTCCTAGATGTTTTTTTTTTTATATAAATTTGAGAATAACAGATTAATACACTGAAGAATGAAATCCCTTTGCGTCATAATGGCACCAATATTCCAGTTTTGGAATATCGATGAACGATCATCTACTGAAGTATTTAGGGTGTGTACAGTAATCTGCATTTTCTGGAAACACAGAGCCTTAACAATGTGGCAAGAGACTGCTTTCTTCGCTGATCTACTTACATATCTATTAAACTTCTAAATTTGGGTATAGCTCTACTAAACGGACATTGTTTTCTTTTCTTGTTGGTGTGGCAGTAGTCGGATGATTTATGATGTTTTGTTGTTATTGTTCAGCCATACTCCCACTTCCAGCAGATGAAAAAGCTTTTACTCTCTCTGATAATCTGCAAGTATGAACAGAAACATTTAAAAAATGAATTTAATATGTATAACGTTTCTTCCATCTCAAAGATCAAAGAACTCTTTTGCCGAATATTATTATCTTTAAACTAAAATTATTTTCTATATTATACAAATTCAAAAGAGTGCTCATCAATAATTTTTACTTGAATTATTTGTATCAACTTCCACTGATAAAAATATTGTTCATGCAGCCTTATCTTTTTCATCAATCACAAAAATTCATCAATATTATATTATATCAATATTCATAAATTGTTTTTTGAACAAAACCACAAGTGAATTCATAAAACTTGGATAAATGAATGAAGGTAAACATACTTACAACTTTTTTTCCTTTTATTGACCTTCATCCTGTTCATAGTGTTCTTGGCCAGTCTCAAGTTCAGGATTTACAACTTTGTTTATGTTCTTAAATGTTCGCCCTTAGATCTTTTCATGATCTGATGGACTCATCACATTTTGCTAAAATAAATTAAAGTATTTTTTAAGTCACAGAGAATGATCAAATTGTCATTTGAATGTAGTTTTACACAAAAATGAACATTATGAATAATCATAATGAACTACGTAATGTCAAATTATACAAGAATATTATTACTTACATTAACATGAATAAATAACACTTTTGTGAACTGCTAACTGCAACATAATAACCTTCATGTCTTTAGGGTAAACCAAAGCATTATTTTTTTTCATTAAAATGTTTTTAAAACATAGAATTTACCCGCGTACGCATACTCAGTTTGCCGCGCAACAGAGAGTTGTAATATGCGCCGTTGCAAAACTCGCTCACATTCCAGTTTCATACTATCCTATTTCGGAATAGGATAGTGACGAACTGAGAGCGGGACATTTTTTTTTCAATTCCATAATATTACATTTCGTTTTTAAGGAAACTTATTGATTTTTTCTAAATTCTTTTTTATGAATATCAAAGATATGACTAATCTTCATTGATTTTTGCAAAAATCTCATTTTTGAAAAATTTGGACTTGTAATAGTATGGAACTGGAAGATCGATATTATCCATGTTTACAATGTTAGCTTGTAACACGTGTACGTGATTGATTTTAATGAAAAAAGAGACTTTATTGTCAATTTCCTACATTTGAAAATTAATATATGACAAAAAGTATACTCAAAGTGTACCTGATGACTTTTTTGGGCTCAACTAAAGTGAAAACAAACGCACTTTCGAAATCTTCCACATAAAGCAAGCTTGTGTAGTGGCATCGCATCGGCCCTGAAATTTCTGATAATCTGAATCTGATTACTTTTTAATTTTTTTAATAAGATGTTTTCCTTATGTAATCAATTGTTACCCACCCTAGTGTACATACGTGCGAAAGCCATCGATTGATACCGCTGGTCTACCAACCACTTTCAAACTTTATTGTTGTGGAAAATTATATAAAAAATATATATATAAAAAATTGATATCGAATAAATTTTCAACCAAAGAAACATCCAACAAAAGATGATAGGTACTAATATTTTAATTTTTCAGAGAAATATCATTATCTAACAAAAAATTGATAAAATGTAATAGTTTTATTAAAATAAAAAAATAATATAATTAAGGACGCACATAATGCGAATCAGTAGTGTCAACATTATTATTTTTACAAAATTTCTCCACTGAAGATGGTCGCTAAGTCGGCCGAAAATATATTACGGATTAAAAATATTATCGAAATTCTACAACATTCGTTTTTTTTTTTTAATTAATTTGGGACTAGTGTAAACACACCAGCGTAAGGAAATGTTGCATAGGAACCAACCTATGTATATTGAAGATAGAGAAAGCAACTACTGTTTGTTAAAAACGACCAAATAGTCTCCAAATTCAGCCACCTACTGGAAAGGAACAATACAATAAGATGAACATGAACACTGTCTGTATCAATAAGTGATAACTTTTTTCGAGTGCGTTTCTTTCAACTTCCATTTCATTGAATATCTTGACATCCCTGCGACGTCCTGCATATCTCGGGATATGCAGGATATCCCTGGGACATCAAGAGGATATCCCTAATATCCCGGGATATGCGGGATATCCCACAGACTCCCAGAGGATATCCCGAATATCCCGGGATATGCGGGATATCCCATGGACATCCAGAGGATATCCCGAATATCCCGGGATATGCGGGATATCCCAGGGATGTCCCAGGGATATCCCGGGATATCCCGAGACATTTGGATATCCCATGGATATCCCAAGGATATCCCGAATATCACGGGACATTCGGTACATCCCTGGGATATCCATGTGCTGTTTGGGGTATGTACTGTATCCATCAATTTCCTTGGAACTATATGCCTCGTTCAACCAACATTCCGTTAGCATGATCACATAAAAAACGATCTGGAGATCCTCAAGCATTACCTGAAATGCATCGAAATTATGGTTTATTGGTCTAATATTCATGTGTAGAATTTTTATGGCCAATTTGCTGCGGATCAGGCCTTCACACATAGACGGCAGTTCTATCTCAACCGCTTCCTCAATGTGCCGGAAGGAATCAAATTCCTTTAGCAACTGAATATCAACTGGCATCGTGCTGATTTGCCATAGTCACTACGCTAAACAGACACAAAAAAACGAAAAGGGATCCAAAAAGGAAAAGTGAACACCCAACCATACAAGAAATAAAGGACAAAAATAAACAAAAAACAAACACCAAAAAGAATAGAAAAAAAACACAGACAAAGACCGTCCTACAGACGTTCAAGATTCGCACGATCAGTCATAACTATAACTAGAGACTCCTCATTCTTTTTCAGCAAAATTCTGCCTTTTCAAACCCAGACAAACTTCCAACCTTTTGCCTTGGCTACTATTCTTGTTGCTAGATGGAGATCCTTAAGTGACGCAGCAAGGTGCTCACACACATAGGAAGGTCCTCCGTTCAAGCCAATTGTCTCGGCAGTTAGCTTCTTCTCCTGATTGCTTCTATTGTACCGTCCAACAGCCACAAGCAGCTCGCTACCATCCTGTTCTGTACTAAAATGGACGACAATGTTTCTAGGACGATTATCGGTATTTATTCTTCCAGATATTCTCCGACAGGCTACGACACGTTCCCTTCTTATGTTATATGATACTGCCGCTCCAATCTTAGTCACCAACTCCAACGTATCTTCACCCTCAATCTCAAGAAGTAACTGTACCTATCTCTACATTCCTTGACCTACTTCGCTGCTCCACATCAACCAATCTCCCCTCCAGGCCTTTCACTCTTTCAGACAATATGTCAGACTCTTTCCGACAAAATGGAATCAGTTCCATAAAAAAAATTGTTTCTCAGAGAAACAAAAAAAAAGGATTATTGCTAATCATTGTACTGAAAACAAACGTGGGCAGCAACATATTATCTTAAAAACGTCGTTTATGTATAAAAAAAATACCTAAAAATCCAATTTCATTAGTATGGGATTTAAAATGTCAGATAGCTTCGTGGAACGCGGCTGTAGATGTCTCTATACATTGACTTACACCTTCCAATAAGTCTTCTTGGAACCGCTTTCATTCTTGCCTAGATAATATAATAATATACTGTTATAGATACGAAACTCCCGCCACTTTCTTCGTCATTGTGAACATGACTACTACTCCCTCTATCGACGTATTTAGTGTACTATTGAATCAACGAAACCCTCCTCGTGCCCTCCTCAGTCCTCCCTCCCTCCATATTTCCTCATAATATTCAGGAAAATATTGAAAATAAAACCAAAATATACTTCGCATCAAATAAGCAAACCTTTATTGCAAAAAAATGTATTGTATACACTAATAATAATAATCAATTTGTTCACATATATAACACCACCTCGGTCTTGTACTGCAAAAGGTTGGTTCATCTCATTCGACACTCCTTACCTCCTCATAAACCTTGAACAAATAAAACAGTATTATTGATAATTGCACGATATTATAATATTGGTTACATAATGAGATTTCAAGAGATGTGTTAAAATATGCTATTGTACTCGATAAATACGGGACACGTAAACATGAGTCAAATCCAAACATCAGTCATTAAAGAGAGAAAGGGAGACAATTTAAAACAATTAATTGTGTGTTCTTAAATAGAGGAATTGAAATAATAAATATAATTTCCACATACCTCCGGATATATTCCAAGTTGGCAAATTTACATCAGATTCGTGTTTTTAAAACGTCACTCGCACAATTCAACATATTCTAATTGGATTTTTCTTATACACCTTATTATTATGTCAGCAGAAGAAACAAAGTGTTTGCATTTTCCATAGTGTTCCAAACATCATTCACAAAATAACACGAACAAATTAAACTGTGTTAAACAAAGTTTTTAAACAGAAAAGTAATAAAATAAACGTATTATGTGAAACACCTCACACTCCAACAGACAATACAAAACGTCAAACGTCATCAAATCCAAAGAGCGTGCGTGTGAGCAGGACCGCATATACTAGGACTCGCGTCATACGCGAAAAAGAGACAGCGATATGACGCAAAGGTATTTAGCGCTTCGAGTGTAATATTTGGGAACTACAACTTTGTACGAAGAAATATATGAAGTTTCCTCACCCTGCATTCTTGCATCAGACTGTTTGCGTTAAGTAGGTATCTATTGTATACTTGCAAAGTAAAAGCTTTTTCAATATCTGAAACAATGGATCCATATACTATCGCATATACTAGGACTCGCGTCATACGCGAAAAAGAGACAGCGATATGACGCAAAGGTATTTAGCGCTTCGAGTGTAATATTTGGGAACTACAACTTTGTACGAAGAAATATATGAAGTTTCCTCACCCTGCATTCTTGCATCAGACTGTTTGCGTTAAGTAAGTATCTATTGTATACTTGCAAAGTAAAAGCTTTTTCAATATCTGAAACAATGGATCCTAAATCTTTAAATGATAATTACTTATGTGAGAGTGATAATATAATCATTTATAAATTAGATGATAATGAAATAGAAATGTTCTTAATAAATGCCCTTTCAAAGCCAAGCGATAGTTATAATGACAAAGGAACTATTATTGGTAATATAAAAAAAGAAATCAATATTATGCAAAATCAGAGTGGAGAAAAAAAAACAAACGAGTGTAATATATGCAGCAAAAAGTTCGGTGCATCAGGAACTTTAAAAACACATAGTGAAGAAAAACAATACGAATGTAATATATGCCGCAAAAAGGTCAGTGAATCAGGAACAAAGAAACATATGCGAACATATTATAGTGGTGAAAAACCTTACGAGTGTAACATATGCCACAAAAAGTTCAATAGGTCGGAAGATTTAAAGAGACATATGCGAACACATAGTGGAGAAAAACCATACGAATGTAATAAATGCCGCAAAAAGTTCAATCTAAAAGGAAATTTAATGATACATATGCGAACGCATAGTGGAGAAAATCCATACGAGTGTAAAATATGCCGCAAAAAGTTCAATCATTCTGGACATTTTAAGAGACACATGCGAACACATAGTGGTGAAAAACCATTCGAATGTAATATATGCCGCAAAAATTTCAGTGAATCAGGAAATTTAAAGATGCATATGCGAACGCATAGTGGAGAAAAGCCATACGAGTGTCATATATGCCGCCAAAAGTTCAATAGATCAGAACATTTAAAGAATCATATGCGAACACATAGTGGTGAAAAACCACACGAGTGTAACATATGCCGCAAAAAGTTCAATCGAAAAGGAAATTTAATGATACATATGCGAACGCATAGTGGTGAAAAACCATACGAGTGTAATATATGCCGCCAAAAGTTCAATAGATCAGAACATTTAAAGAATCATATGCGAACACATAGTGGTGAAAAACCACACGAGTGTAACATATGCCGCAAAAAGTTCAATCGAAAAGGAAATTTAATGATACATATGCGAACGCATAGTGGAAAAAAGCCATACGAGTGTCATATATGCCGCCAAAAGTTCAATAGATCAGAACATTTAAAGAATCATATGCGAACACATAGTGGTGAAAAACCACA
Source organism: Mystacides longicornis (assembly GCA_963576905.1). Lineage (NCBI taxonomy): Eukaryota > Metazoa > Arthropoda > Insecta > Trichoptera > Leptoceridae > Mystacides > Mystacides longicornis. The sequence goes on from OY756430.1 coordinate 5,809,899, forward strand.
CGAGTGTAACATATGCCGCAAAAAGTTCAATCGAAAAGGAAATTTAATGATACATATGCGAACGCATAGTGGTGAAAAACCATACGAGTGTAATATATGCCGCAAAAAGTTCGGTGATTCAGGATATTTAAAGAAACATATGCGAATACATATTGGTGAAAAACCATCCGAGTGTAACATATGCAGCAAAAAATTCAAAAGATCTGAAAATTTAAAGATACATATGCGAACACATAGTGGTGAAAAACCATACGAGTGTAATATATGCCGCAAAAAGTTCAATGTATCAGGAAATTTAAGGTATCATATGCAAACACATAGTGGTGAAAAACCATACGAGTGTAATATATGCCGCAAAAAGTTCAATCAATCAGGAAATTTAAAGACACATATGCGAACACATAGTGGAGAAATACCATACGAATGTAATATATGCCGCCAAAAGTTCAATAAATCAGGAACTTTAAAGCTTTGCGAACACATAGTGGTGAAAAACCATACGAGTGTAATATATGCCGCAAAAAGTTCAATGTAACAGGAAATTTAAAGACACATATGCGAACACATAGTGGAGAAAAACCATACGAATGTAATTTGGTTGGTGACCCAGCGGTTACAACGTCGGCTTTCGTACTGCGGACGTCGTGGTTCGATCCCAGGTGCCGACCATCTTCCTCTTTCACGACACAAGCTTTCGGTAGCTTAAGTGAAAGAGTCAAGGAGTGTATTTGTGTTCACTTTGAGTGAGCACAGATTCATTTTACAGAAAAAAAAAAAAAAATGTATGCCGCAAAACGTTCAATGTATCAGTAGCCTAAGTATGTAAGACACAAAACGTACTTATAGTCTTCGTTTTGTACCAAAACGGAGCCAACTGTCAGTTTTTAATTACATCGGTAGTATGTAAGCCTACGTCACCGTAATTTTTTAGTGAAAACCTATGCGTTTTTGATTACGCGCTGACTTGAAACGTAACGTAACGTTTACCTTAACATGACGCAATGTCAAGTTATCTATGCGAGTTACATACTTAGGCTACAGGACATTTAAAGAGACATAAGCGAACACATAATGGAGAATAACCATACGAATGTAATATATGCCCCAAAAAGTTTAACCAAACACGAAATTTAATGATACATTTGCGAACACATAGTGGTGAATACCCGTGAAATGTATTGCGCAAAATTTTTAATAGATCAGAACATTTAAACATACATATGCGAACACATAGTGGTGATAAACCATACGAGTATAACATATATATAACATAACGAGACAGACTTGTCCTAGTGGGTTGATTCAATGTAATGTATGACTGATTTTGTGCAACTTAATAAACGTATAAATAAAAAAAATATGCCGCAAAAAGTTCAATCAATCAAGAACTTTAAGGTATCGTATGCGAGCACATAGTGGTGAAAAACCATACGAGTAATATATGCAGCAACAAGTTCAATAGATCAGAACATTTAAAGATACATATGCGAACACATAGTGGTATAAAACCATACGAGTGTAATATATGCCGCAAAAAGTTCAATGTAACAGGAAATTTAAAGACACATGCGAACACATAGTGGAGAAAAACCATACGAGTGTAACATATGCCGCCAAAAGTTCAATCAATCAGGAACTTTAAAGCTTCATGTGCGAACACATAGCGGTGAAAAACCATACGAGTGTAATATATGCCGCAAAAAGTTCAAAGTAACAGGAAATTTAAAGACACATATGCGAACACATAGTGGAGAAAAACCATACGAATGTAATATACCTATGCCGCAAAAAGTTTAACCAGTCAGGAAATTTAAGGTATCGTATGCGATCACATAGTGGTGAAAAACCAAACGAGTATAATATATGCCGCAAAAAGTTCAATCAATCAGGAACTTTCAGGCATCATATGTGAACACAAACATAGTAGTGAAAAACCATACGAGTGTAACATATGCCGCAAAAATTTCAGTGAATCAGGACATTTAAAGAATCATATACGAATACATATTGGTGAAAAACCATACGAGTGTAATATATATATATATATATGCGTATGGTATTGGCGCAAATTAAATTCTAATAAAATAAAAACCATTTACAATGGTGGATTATAAATAATTATCGTCAAAATTTAAAATCATTAGTACTTAATAAAAACATTAAAATACAATACAGTGTAATATATGCAGCAAAACGTTCAATAGATCAGGATATTTAAAAATACATATGCGAACACATAGTGGTGAAAAACCATACGAGTGTAATATATGCCGCACAAAGTTCAATGTAACAGGAAATTTAAAGACACATATGCGAACACATAGTGGAGAAAAACCATACGAATGTAATATATGCCGCAAAAAGTTTAACCAATCAGGAAATTTAAGGTATCGTATGCGAACACATAGTGGTGAAAAACCAAACGAGTATAATATATGCCGCAAAAAGTTCAATCAATCAGGAACTTTCAGGCATCATATGCGAACACATAGTAGTGAAAAACCATACTAGTGTAATATATGCCGCAAAATGTTCAGTAGATCAGGACATTTATATATACATGTGCGAACACATAGTGGTAAAAAACCATACAAGTGTTATATTTGCCGTAAAATGTTCAGTAAATCAGGACATTTAAAGAGACATATGCGAACACATAATTGTGAAAAACCATACGAGAGTATCATATGCCGCAAAAATTTCAGTGAATCAGTAAATTTAAAGCAGCGATGCACAAACTACGGGCCGCATGCGGCCCCTCGTCAGTTGTTCTGCGGCCCGCCGACGAATTAAAATATTGGGAAAAATAAAGAATATATTTTAAAATACATTTGAGTAGGTTGATAATTTTTGTACGTTTACCTTCGCCGCACCGGGAAGACGCCAGATTCTGTCATATGTTTTTTTGGATTTTTGTGATGTTTAAAATGTTCTGTGCGACATTTGAAATTATTATATCACTCTTACGCACCATGCCTCGATACAGGGCAACGTAGTGAGGCTGCTGAAACATTAATGTTATACTGCAATTAAACTTTTTTAAATTGTTATTTATATTGTAAATGTTATTATTGAAATAAATTGAAATTTGTTGTGTAATTTTTGTGCTTCTTAGGGTGCATTAACCTAACGAATTTGGAGCCAGAGCTGGAAACTTTTCTGGTTTAGTAAATTAATTAATAATTTAAATTACTTAAATTTTTTTTTTCTTGAGCGAGAATTTGTCTAACGTTCAGTAATTCGGTTAAATCTGATATAGCTCCATTGAAGGGAATGTTTCAAGAGAAATGAGCGTAGTTGCGCATGCCCCCCCCCCCCCTCCCCCAAAGGAATCTAATCCCGCACATTTTTTGCGGGATTTCTCATGCGGGATCCCGCACGTTTGCGGGACTGAAAAGAAAAAAATAATAAACAATAAGAATGAGCTCAGATGAAGTTTTGATTATTTATTAGATCCTGTACAACCTCATTCATAAAAGATTTATCAACTTTCGTTGGGAAATCGGGACTTTTATTTTCAGTTTTTAAGTTACAACTAAAAAAGTTTTGAATTTATGTTTTCTGTTGTGTGAATTCTGTATCGGAACAGAACGAAGTCAATGTCATTTGAATTTCTCTATGGCTAGGGATTCTTCCACGGTAGGGGATTTAGTTACAAGCGTAGTAAATTGTCAAAGAAGATAACTGCGTGATGCAATATTACTTACTGCAGAAACTAAATTGATCGACAAAATGCCAGGATAAGACAGGAGCTTGTATATTAAAATACTGGTTAAGTAAACAAAAAAGATTTATTAATCTTGACAAACACAGCTTTAATTATTATAATACTAGAGCAAAAGAAAAAAGCAACCACACATACCGCCATTAAGAGAGGAAGGAAGGTACGAACAAAAATCTCCATAGATGGCGGTGGTGTACAGGAAATACATATTATATTACCATTAACAAAAAAGATCAGTTTTGAGACTCATTTTCAACACCCTCCCTGTCTCAAAACGTATTTTTTCTTTCTTTCAAATAAAGAATATAAAATAAACATAGGTAATTTTCATAACTCAAAATTTCAAACATATTATTATCTACTCTAAAACAATATAATATACACAACTATGTGCATTAAACTTGTCCTATGTATTATCTATAAAAACTTGACAAAAACATTATTAAAGAATAAAAATTAAAAAGGAAAACCAACAAAATATAGATGATTAGCACCTATATGCAGACACTTATTCAAATAATATTACTATTATTCAGATACATAACATGGTAAGTATGTATTTTCTTAAATTTAAAATTATTACTATACATCAGTGAGATACATCACATACTAAGAATTTTCTTAAAGTTAAATATTTCAAATTACATAGTGGTTTTGTGAGAATATCTGTAATCTGTTTTTCACTGCTAATATATATTGGTTTTATTAGATTATTCTCATATTTTTCACTTATATAATGAAACTGAATATCTATGTGTTTACTTCGTTTATGAAATACAGGATTACATATTAGCTTGATAGCATGTAACAGACGTTTTTCTGTGTGGATTATATTTCAAATTACGCGCGCGCCCGACGCTAAGAAGTTAGTTCACACTGTCGGCGTTTGGGGGCGTTAGTGGCGACGCGAGTCGAGACGGCGAAAACAATGTGGGTAAATCAGAAATAACTAATTGCCGTCAAGAACGGATTATAAAATGTTCGAGAGGTTTAATCAGCCGGACATTCCTGCGTTGAATCTGTGAAGGGAGAGGTTTCCCTCTGTGTGTGTTTTCTGATATTAAGCAGAACGATGTAATTGCGTGCTAAGTGTGTGTCGGAGTTTCAGTTTAAAGTGATTCTAATCGTTACCCGCCGTAAACAGAAGGTGAGAAATTTATGTCTAATTTAGTAAATCAATCGATTGTAATGTTCATGTGGGTATTTCGCATAGATTCTAATTTGCAACGCATTCTGAATCTTTTCAGAAGGGCGGGTACTAATCTGCGAGTCTAAAAACTAAAACATTCTGTCGGGCGCAGCCGTGATCTTGGAGGTTAGCCATACGGGTTCTATACAAAGCGTTGAGACTTCAGTACTGCATTCTTTCGTTCGAGTATATTAAACTGAGGAGTTCATATTGCCGAGAGGGGCTGACGGAGGAGGTAATTGTGAGGAGCGGGCCACTTGAGGGAGGCTGCATAGTATCGAGTTATTCATTCGTGGAAGCATTCGTCGAGCTACTCTGAACGAGTTAAGTAATAAACATCCATTTGATTTTGTCTTGTGTGTTCGGCGAATTCCATCTCCTTTTCATTCGTCCATGGGAAAATATCTGGTTGACCTTGAACTTACAATACCCACATACCTGTAGCCGTATTGTTTTCTTATTCATTAAAAATGTATGTACATCCTAAGAATATCCGATAATATAGATGATTTAAGTTGAACTTTGATTTAATAATTGATTGAGACAACCAGTAGTTAGGATTGTCTGCTATTGGGTTTCTATTGAGAATTATGAACGTATAGATTAATAATTCGGAAACTGTACCAATCTAGCCTTTTGTAATGTTATGATTTATCGAATGAAAACGTAAAGTAAAAATATGATTTATTGAATTTAAATTTATTGAAGTATAATATGTTTTATCCAGTGCTTATATTGAAACTTGAATTTATTCTAGTCGTTAAGAGACGACGATTTGATGTGTAATTTGTCTAAGCAAATAATTTTTCGTTTCAATAAAAGATTCATCTGTATTATTTTTATACCTTCTTTTATTTAGTATTTCGTAGAAGTTTCCCCGCTTGATGAGAGGAGATTTTCTTAAAGAACTCACTACCTGAGAATATTGAGTAAAGCTGGGCTGGAATTAAATTTCTTTTGTGTTGGATTAGACCAACAATAAATATACCTTTCAAAAGGAGTGGCCACAGGGGTTTGTTTGTCAGATAGTCGAAGACTTCTGGCAGACTCTCCCCGGTGTGTGGGTTCTGCTTGGCTTATCCAAGCTCAGCAGAATCCGTCACATAATTGGCGCCCAAAGTGGCTGGCCTTTTGAAAGGGCGGAAAAAGGGCTTTTGAAGTTTCCTCTTATCAAGCCGTGGGCTACATGATTGAATTTTTTTGAAATTTTTGTGTATGATTGTATAATGTTTTTTTTTCCATGCAGGTGTCCCATTTTTTGTGCCCTTGTATGATAAAATTTAGTCAAGGTTAAAAAAGAAAAAAATGAAAAAAATTTTTTGTTATAAAAAGTCCAAAGTTCACGGGGTGGGTAATCTATTTTTCTGCTGAATTTTTATAAAGTTGTAACATGATATACCTACAGTAACAACTTGAAAAGTTTTTTATATGTGGCAAGAACAATATTAATTAATTTTTATTTATTGGAAAGTGAGTTGCAATGAATTATAAATTTTATTCTACTTTTGGACTTTTCCTAATTTGTAAATTTGAATCAAACCTTTTGGTGTTTCAAAAGTTAAGAGATTTTTTTTGTTTCTAAAGAGCATAACTTTTAAAACCGAACCCCATAAAAGTTTTTTTTTGTCAAACGGAGCACTCAATCTATTTGATTTGATTTCAGCTTTCACGATTTTTGTGACCTTCGGGACTTCTGTGATTCCATCACCCGTGTCCTGGGACTCAAGCCGTCTTCGGGAGCCGTTCCGCACTGATTGGCCTGGCCTTGCCGTGTCTAAATATCCACAAGGAACCCGGTTGGGTAATAATAGTAAATAATTATTTTCCTTTTTGTTTGGCACTTTCTATGTCCCATGTTTTTGTGGCCTGAGCATTGTGCGGATTAAGGTTGTATGAATGTGAATGCTGAATACGTAGTGTGAGACTTTGAATAATTTCAGGTTTGGCTTTGATTTTTATTTATGAAACATTAGGGTAGGCAAAGAGAAAGCTGGGGGTCAGACATTCTATAGCTTAGAAACACTCTATCGCGTTAGTAGAAAACGGTAGAAAATACCTATTTAGGCGTGTAACCATGGAAGGAGAGAAATACTTAGAAGTAAAAGTTCCAGTGACTGACATAGTCGTCAGCTCCGTGTCGTCTGACGGAGGGTTCCGATACCAAGGCGATATCGAAAATTCAAACGACATTGGGGTCGGCTTAGTAATAAAGGAAAGAGGATTGAGAAGGAGCGCTGGTCGAGTAGCGCTCATGGTGGACCTTTGGTCGCACCCGTTTCCAAATCCTGGAGTACAGTGGCTTGCTGGATGCCATGTACAGCGATTATGGTGATTCACCAGTAATGATTTTTGTATATATATTTTATTTTATTTAGGTTAATTTAGTATTAAGGCAAAGATTTATATGTAGGTATGTGTAGTATGGAGCCAAAGATATTTTAAAGGTAGATGTACCAATGTAAAGCGACCGATAGGTCCAATTAGATTATAAGTGTATATATTAGTTAGTAGGTATAGTTAGGTTATAATTTATTTATTGTATGCTATAATTGTAAATAGTGAATATTAGGTTAAGTCAATTTACGCTTCGACCATTTGTCGGTACAGAGTTTATGCTCTAAGTTAATAATTACCCTATTCATGCAGAAAGGGTAATAAATAAAAAAAAAATCGATATAAGATGTTTCTGGAAGGAATAGAACGCAGTAAATGAGAAATTACGGTTTTATAGGGAAAAAGAAGATAATTCAAAGTGAAGTTGGATACATAAATATGCATCTCTCAAGAGTACATTCGATCCAAACGACACTAGGGTATTTCGTTAATACCAAGCGAAAATCAGAATTCTGTTGACGGGGAAATTCTTACAACTCAAATATGTAACCCTTAAGGGTACATGAGCGAAGAAGATTAGACCCTTTGTTAAGAAACGAGGAAAAATTAGAAAGATTTTTCTTTTAGGAAAAGGTTGAGGTATTAGTTAATCAAGAAAGAGGTGCGCGTGGTGTACCTATCTTAAAACAGGCGACTTATAGGGTCGAGGATTACGCGAATGAATGATTGTTTACGTGAATATGTAGCTCTTACGAGTGCATTAGTGAAACAAACATGGCAAAGGTATTGCGATAATACCGAGTCGAATACCGTATTAGGAATGGAAAGGAATGTAATGTAGTGGAGGAAACCGAAAAGTGATGATGTTTGTTCATTCATAATATGTAACCCTGCGAGGGTGCATCGGAATGTGAACTGGTCACCTACTAACAAGTTATTCGAATATGTGAAAGATGGTTCTACGATCCCAGCAGGTACCTAGCGAAGTAGTTTATGGGCGCATATGTAGCAATCTCACTCTGTATGCATGGTGTATGGTTAGGTATGTATAGTGGATTGCGAATAAGTTGTATTTTGAGAGGAACCCGGGTCTGTTATTTTGTGCGAGTATAAATGGTCAATGATTGGTTGGGTGCAGGAAAAGGATGAATAATTTTAGAGGATGTAGTGTATGAAGAATGAAGTAGAGTGAGAAGCGAGACATACGTAATACTATTTGGTTGCTGAGGGATGTTCAGGCCACAGAAGCAGAGGTGCTGGAAAGGGGCCTGCGTAGTAGCCTTATTGAATGTAAAGATTTCCGTCGCAATTGGTGAGGTCCGATTGGTGCGGATTGGCCTCGGAGGTTGCCGAGTGTTGGGACCGAGTGGTCTTTGTAAATAAAAAAAAATATATATATGATGTTAAATTACTCTAAGATCGATTACGATCTAATAAAACTTATGTATGTAAATAATTTTTGTAATTGATTGGGCATTCCACCCATAGAGGGCGATTTGTGATATAAATAATTTTAATAATTTAGTAATAATTATTTAGTTAAAGACATTTATTGAGAAATTTATTACTATGTTTATTTTGTTTGTAGCTATTTTTATATGAAACCCAGTAGAGTGAAATGTTTTCTTTATGTAATGAAAAAAGAAAAAAAAGCGAGTTGGTGGAGACTTTGATCTTGAAATAGTTTTTAATATTCAATCTTTCTGTTTATACAATTCCTGTAATGATGAGTTTATCGGTTCCGGTTGGTGTGTGGGTGTTGTGTCACATGGAAAGCTGGGTGCGGATGTTCATTCGTAGATCATCGGAGAAGCGGTGGTAAAGAAGTGACGTCGGTCATCTCTTTCCAAAATTTAGTTGGGGATTTTTTTATGATTTTTATACCCACTGTCCAGGGTTCAGTACTCAGTATCTTAGGAACCTCTGCGATCTTTAAAAAATTATATGGCGCCCATTTATAACAAAATAGTTTAATTTGAGATGTAGGTTGAGTTAGTCGGCAATTAGCTCTCCGTTGATCTATAGTAATGGCTAGTTGGGTAGATCTGTGTCATATAGGATGGAGTAGGGGATGTCGGTCGCGGCGAATCGCGAGACGATGGTTTTTTGGGGAAAAATAAATTTCAAAATAATGGTTTTCAAATTTTTTTTTTGGGTGGGAGTGTATTGTAACAGACGTTTTTCTGTGTGGATTATATTTCAAATTACGCGCGCGCCCGACGCTAAGAAGTTAGTTCACACTGTCGGCGTTTGGGGGCGTTAGTGGCGACGCGAGTCGAGACGGCGAAAACAATGTGGGTAAATCAGAAATAACTAATTGCCGTCAAGAACGGATTATAAAATGTTCGAGAGGTTTAATCAGCCGGACATTCCTGCGTTGAATCTGTGAAGGGAGAGGTTTCCCTCTGTGTGTGTTTTCTGATATTAAGCAGAACGATGTAATTGCGTGCTAAGTGTGTGTCGGAGTTTCAGTTTAAAGTGATTCTAATCGTTACCCGCCGTAAACAGAAGGTGAGAAATTTATGTCTAATTTAGTAAATCAATCGATTGTAATGTTCATGTGGGTATTTCGCATAGATTCTAATTTGCAACGCATTCTGAATCTTTTCAGAAGGGCGGGTACTAATCTGCGAGTCTAAAAACTAAAACATTCTGTCGGGCGCAGCCGTGATCTTGGAGGTTAGCCATACGGGTTCTATACAAAGCGTTGAGACTTCAGTACTGCATTCTTTCGTTCGAGTATATTAAACTGAGGAGTTCATATTGCCGAGAGGGGCTGACGGAGGAGGTAATTGTGAGGAGCGGGCCACTTGAGGGAGGCTGCATAGTATCGAGTTATTCATTCGTGGAAGCATTCGTCGAGCTACTCTGAACGAGTTAAGTAATAAACATCCATTTGATTTTGTCTTGTGTGTTCGGCGAATTCCATCTCCTTTTCATTCGTCCATGGGAAAATATCTGGTTGACCTTGAACTTACAATACCCACATACCTGTAGCCGTATTGTTTTCTTATTCATTAAAAATGTATGTACATCCTAAGAATATCCGATAATATAGATGATTTAAGTTGAACTTTGATTTAATAATTGATTGAGACAACCAGTAGTTAGGATTGTCTGCTATTGGGTTTCTATTGAGAATTATGAACGTATAGATTAATAATTCGGAAACTGTACCAATCTAGCCTTTTGTAATGTTATGATTTATCGAATGAAAACGTAAAGTAAAAATATGATTTATTGAATTTAAATTTATTGAAGTATAATATGTTTTATCCAGTGCTTATATTGAAACTTGAATTTATTCTAGTCGTTAAGAGACGACGATTTGATGTGTAATTTGTCTAAGCAAATGATTTTTCGTTTCAATAAAAGATTCATCTGTATTATTTTTATACCTTCTTTTATTTAGTATTTCGTAGAAGTTTCCCCGCTTGATGAGAGGAGATTTTCTTAAAGAACTCACTACCTGAGAATATTGAGTAAAGCTGGGCTGGAATTAAATTTCTTTTGTGTTGGATTAGACCAACAATAAATATACCTTTCAAAAGGAGTGGCCACAGGGGTTTGTTTGTCAGATAGTCGAAGACTTCTGGCAGACTCTCCCCGGTGTGTGGGTTCTGCTTGGCTTATCCAAGCTCAGCAGAATCCGTCACAAGCACTTTGATTATCTATAAAAAGTTTCACAGGATTATTAGAGTTTTCTCCAACGTCATCGAGAAGTAGTCTTAACCAAATTGCCTCTTTAGACGCTGCGCATGCCGCCATGTACTCGGCCTCCGTTGTGGACAGGGCAACTGTACGTTGTTTCTGACTATTCCAGGTAACTGGTCCACCATTCATCATAAAGATATACCCTGTTGTGGATCTTCTGGTATTCAGGTCTCCACCATTTCATAGTCAGCGTCTGAATACCCAGTCAACTCCTCTTCATCAGGTCCATATTGAATACCCAAGTTTGTAGTATTTATTAGGTATTTGATGACTCTTTTAACTGCTTTCCAATGAGATTCATCATAGTTATTAAGGTATCGACTCAGCACTCCAACAGAATATGAAATATCTGGACGACTTACAATTGACAGGAAAATCAGCATGCCCACAGCTTCTCGATATAGAATATTTTTATCTTCATTCTTTCTACCAGCTACAAGACTTATGCCAGGATCAGCAGGAATACTAATAGATTTTGCTATATCTTCCCAGACATAGAAATAGCCATTAGATTTTCACGAAAATCATACCAGGGACTATTTACGGTCTATGTATTGATAAATAAGTGTTAATTTTTTTTTTAATTTTTGGATTTTTAGTTATAGAACCGTTCCAATAATGGAACACTGGGAAGATACATACATGTAACATTTGGGCTTTTGTATGGGAAATCTAAAACGTCATAGAGCGTATTAAAGTACTTTATGAAGAATTTTCAAAATTTTAATCCACAATTTATAAATTATAAACCTTGTATAAAGTAATAAATCAAAAAATCTTCTTCTTCTTCTTTTTTGTAGACACGGGAGTGTGTTTTATCAGGGTTATCATCTTGACTTTGAAAAAAAAAAAAAAAGTATTTGTGAGACGCAGTGTTTTTTTGAGCTCCGTAAATGAATAGTGATTTGAATGGTTTAGTATTGATTATAACTAACAACTGATACATCATTTTATTGGATTTTTTGTGATAAAGACGATGGTGAAGGAGTTATGTCAGTGTGGCACCCAGTAAAAAAGTTGTTAGTGAAAAACAGTTTTTTTAACTTTAATTCATGAACGCTGCCGATACTTGGCATCGCACTTGGATTGTGTTGATACCAGTGGAACCGCCGTATTTTTTTCTACAATAAAGTCCGCGATGCCCATATTGAAAACACAAAGGTGAGCGAGTTACATCCATATATAACATTTTTCACTGACGAACTACCCACAATAATTTAGTGACGCGCAGTGGTGCCTGGGCGCACACTCGTGTCGTAATAACAAATATATTTTTAATAAAATTTAACGAGTGAAAACTACGAAACCCACTCAAGGCATAATCATGTTGGCGAGGACACCACCTCGCGGCCTTGCTGATGACGGTGACATGGGGAGGGGTGTTGACTCTGGTCCTGGGGGCTTGTTACATATGCCTATCAATACACCTCTCGATCTTATGACAAGGACTAGGTCCGATGTTGGGAACATCACGAGCATAATTTTTGCCGATAATAGTCGATTGAATTTGGATTTGAAGAGGCAGATTACTCAGACCACTAATAACATTCTGGCCAACATAGGAGAGCTGGCAATTATGCTCTCTACTTTACAGACGGAAAACGATATGTTAAAGGAGCAACTCAAGCATCGCAACCATCATAGTACTGGAGGTAGGATTGATGAGAACCTAAAATACTCATCTGCTGTTAAATGTGACAAGCCGATGCACTCCCCTGGGGGGAAACAGGCTTCTTCTTCTTCATCATGTTTGATTGTCAAGCCGAAGAGTGGTACCAATGTCGAGAGCACATGTACCCAAAAGCATGTAAAGAACAGTGTATCTCCCTCTGCTATTGGGATTGGTATTTCTCGCCTGATACCGCTTAAGTACGGAAAAGTCGCTATAAAGACCAACAGTGAAGATGACAATCGAATATTGCGTGAGGAATTGACATCTAAGCTGGGTGCAGACTACGAGATTCATCTCACTAAGCCACGACAACCAAGACTTGTTGTGTCTGGATTAGAAAAAAATTATAGCCAGGAGGAGTTGATAAATGATCTTATTTCACAAAATCATTTCATTACAGAAAATGATGACATAAAGCTCGTCTATTGTAGACTTAATAAACGTCTCAATACTTACAGGGTTGTGATGGAAGTATCGCCACCTACATATCAAAAACTTGTTAATAGCTACATTAATGTGGACTGGGGAGAGCACTTCGTGAGGGAGGATTACGGTATCCTTAGATGCTTCAAGTGTCAAGATTATAATCACAGATTCAGCGAATGTGTAGCTGCCACGGCATGTGGAAAATGTGCAGAGAACCATGATACCAGAGAGTGTAAGTCCACAGTGCGCAAATGTATAAATTGCTCGATTAATAAAAGTGAGAAGAGTGATCATGAAGCCTACAGTACAACTTGTCCGGTCTACATGAAGAAAATTAAACTTGCTAGAGAACGTACTGCATATTTTTTGTAGAAAACTATAACAGCAAGGATCTTGGATCCAAAGTAAATATTAAGAATACGGAAAATAAACTGAATATTTTGTATGCAAATCTACGTAGCATTAGGAACAAGCTGCATGGGATAGAAATTTTGGTGAAAGAGCACTCTGATGCTGAAATATTGGTGTTTACTGAGACCTGGCTTTTTGCGGATGAATGTCAATTCTTTAAGCTGAAGGGATATACGGGTATTTTCAACTGTAGAAGTGGCGACACGAGAGGTGGGGGTACTGCAATATACATCAGAGACACTCTATGTTTTAATGTTTTGTGTGAATTTGAAAAATATAATATAATTGTAATTGATATTATCATAAATGGCCACCACCAGAAAATTTGTGGCTTCTATAGGTCGCCTACCCTTAATCAAGTGAATGAATTTATTGAGGACTTTGACGAGCTGTTGCAAAAGTATAACAATATTATTTTTGTAGGAGATGCAAATATTGATTTGTTGGATGAAAAATCCGTAACGACGTGTACTTATAAGTTTGTAGTGGAATCTAATAACTACCAAATAATAAATAAAATAGACCATAGCCATGCTACGCGGGTAACAAATGAAACCAGTACCTTGATTGATCACGTCTTGGATAATTCTGCTAGAAATACTTTTTTGGTACAACTGAGTGATTGGCCGGGACTGGATCATAGACTAATAAAAATATATATTACCAATGTACCAAAACCCAAACAAAAACTTCAAAATATACAAAAGAAAATTATTAACCATGAGTTGTTTCGAAACCTCGTCAAAAATAGTATATCGGCGAAAAATATACTGAATTTTGAAAATCTCATAGAAATAATAACAGACTCTAAATCAAGGGCTACTGCTGTGAAACATTACCGTGCTAGAGTTGATAATATGTGGCTAACCCCTAGAATAATGGAAATGATTAACACAAGAAATAAATTATTTACATTGCAAAAAAATCCAAATGCATCTGAAAATACTAAAAAAGGATATAAATATTATAAAAACAAAGTAACGAACGAGATAAACAAAGCAAAAAAATCTTATATTCAATCAAAAGTCGAACGAACCAATGGAGATAGTAAAAAACTTTGGAAAATAATAAATGAATCCTTCGGTAAAATAGAATATGGCAAACCTGGTGGAATTCAGGAACTTCAGATATCTGGTAAAGCAGTTAGGGATGGTAATACAATAGCAAATATCATAAACGAATATTTCTCTTCCATTGGGAAAAGCCTCGCAATTAAAATCAAACAAGTTCAGAACAATACTAATAGGGTGAAAACTTATAGAACAGACTCTCCAATTAATAGTGTTTACTTGTCTCCAACAGATAAAACTGAAATTTTAAATATCATAAAAAATCTTAAAAGCAACGTGGCTTGTGGGTATGATGAAATTACAGCAAACGATGTTAAAGTCTTACAGGATATAATTGCGGAACCGTTATCAAAAATAATCAATGATTGTATAGAGGGGTGTGTATTCCCCAGCTGTCTGAAAATTGCTAATGTTGTACCAATTCATAAATCGGGAAGTAAAAAGGAAGTGGGTAATTATCGCCCAATCAGTCTCTTAAGCACATTTAGTAAAATATTTGAAAAGGCTTTACATTATAGATTTGTTGATTTCCTAGAAAAAAATTGTCCTATTGATCCCAACCAATATGGTTTTCAAAGGGGTAGTAATACTTCTTGTGCTTTAATGGATGCAATGAATTACATAAATGGAGAACTGGATAGTGGAAAATATGTTGTACCAGTTTTTATAGATCTTTCAAAGGCATTTGATACTGTTGATCATGATACTTTATTGTGTTCATTGGACAGACTTGGATTCAGAGGCAATGTTCTAAGACTTGTAGATAGTTATTTGGGAGGAAGGCATACAATGACGAAAAACCGTGATAAATTTAGTGATCGTTTAGCTGTGGATGTTGGAGTTCCGCAGGGGTCGATCCTTGGTCCATTGTTGTATCTGTTACACATTGATGATCTTCGGTTTTCTGAGATGCAAGGAAAGCATTTCATATACGCAGATGATACTTTACTGGTTTATAGCGGTTATGATGGAAATAGCCTGCAAAATATAATTAATAATGATCTGAATCTAGTAAGTACCTGGTTAAATAACAAATTACTATCGGTCAACACCTGTAAAACAAATTACATGGTCTTGAAACAAAAAAAATAAACCCTCCATAGATCTCGGACTTTTTATGAATGGCGACGAAATTAAACAGACTTCTGGGGTGAAATATCTGGGTTTACATTTTGACGATAAATTGTTGTGGATGAATCAAGTAGAAGTACTCTTAAAAAACTTGGCCCTATCGTAGGAGTTATGAGAAGGGCGAATCTGTTCAATACTGAAACAAAAAATATGATTTATCACTCATTTGTGCTTTCACATATAACATACGGCATAATAATATGGTCTCAGTGTAGTTTGCGAGCCCGAGGGATGATCCAGAGATTGATGAATAAGGCGTTGAAAATAATACACAATCTGGATCGATTTACTGCAACTGCTGAACTATATAACACAACGAAAATGTACAATTTGGATGAAATAATTTTCATGGAGAAAACTAAAATGATACACAGGATAAAAAACAAAACAATTAAAACTAATATCCGTTTAACATATAATGAGGATGTGCATTCAAGATACACCAGGACAAGAACACACATTAGGAGCAAAGTGCCACGAACTGATAGGGAAAGGCAGGGTTTTTTGTATTCGGCGGTGGAATTGTACAACGGCATACCTGAGGAAATAAAGGACCTTAAATGTAGTAAAACGTTCATAAAAAAATTAAAGGCGTTAATATTGGAGAGACGCGATGTGCCTGTGGTGTCATAGCGGCTGGTCTCATTTACTGCATGGTTTGTGAGTTGTAGTGATATGATTTTGTGTAGTGTATTAACTTTAAGAATCAATCAATTCCCTTATACCAGCAATTCTTTTGCTGCCTGGGAATGACCTATATGTTTACTGTACGATATTATTCACCTTGTATACTTATAAATGTATGTTATTTTATATTTAATAAATTTGAAATTTGACTTGCGTTATTCCAGGTTTCTTACCATCGCTTGACGAGTATTTTTGATCGGCGCTGCCAATTTGGTACCCTCATGCAGGGCTAGATATAGTATTCTTGCTTTTGTTTATTTTCTCAATACAAGTTGGTGCCAATAAAATATATTACAGCAAATTATGACGTAGCCACCGGACCACATTGTTCGACTTATTAGATCTCTCAAATTACTTTGTTTCTAATTCGATCACGCAGAGATTAACCATGGAGTGTTTTCATTTTAGATGTTCTTAGCATGCTTTTTGTTTTGACAGTGTCTGCTCTGGATAAATGCCATTTGTCTTTCTTCACGAACCTTTCTCTCTGTCCTCATATCCTTGTTTTTCCATATTATGACATCTTTCAAGCAGACTGCTTCTGCGGCAGCTTAATCAACATGTGTCCTTATTTATCAGGCAAGCAGGTTACATTGCTATTGACTGTAAAGCAAAGCACTTCAATAGCTTTCTGATGCAGGATTTTCTCCTGTTTTGGAGATATAACACCTGCTTTAACGTTATTCATAGCGTTTTTGACGAAAAAATTTATCACCACATCCTGGTGGTATTATCACTCATCAAGTACAATGAATTAAATTTTTTCTGTTTTTGAGCGTAGCAGATCTTAGGTGGAATCCGATGGTTAAGATGATTTTGCAGATCCTTTTTGAAAATCAACAGCATTCACCTTCAAAGTAACCATACAAACAACGTTTTCTTACTATGTAAGGTTCAGTTCTACCAGCTGTGTGCGCATATTTTCTTTACATAAAATACTTTTTTCGTTTCTAGATATTAAAATATTTAGTACACTATTAAACTACGACCAAAAAAATAAATTGCCAACAATAAATAAATTTATTGCATGAAAATAGTACAAAAATTTTACATTGGCATATTATCCCAGTGTTCCAAAAATGGAACGGTTAGGAAAAAGGACATGAAAATACCTACTTATAGTCATCTTTATTTCTATTATTTTTTATAATGACAAAAGAGACAGCAATAGAACTGGTAACATATTATTTGAATGTTAATTATAACAAACAAAAAATATACGGACATTTTAAAACGAGCAATGTTTTTCCACAAAATCTGCTATAAAGAATGCTTCATAACAGAAAAAAGCAGACGCGAATATAATGCAACAATATCTCTAACTAAAGCCTATTAATCGATGATTTTAAGCAGAAAAAAATAAACGAGTTGCGCTTTTCCAAAAAAATAATAAAAATTATTAACTATACCGTTCCAATAATGGAACACTGGGAAGATATGGGTTAAATCTGTTTATAATTTCCAATATATACCTATTTGTTTTGATGAATTTTCAATGTTTTCTTCATTCTGTCTCGTTCAATATGCATACCAACAAATATATCAGGTTCATGTATGTTTACATCAAATGTAGTCTGCAACTCATTCAAGATTTTTTGTATGACATTATTACTTTCACATGTTATCAGTCCATCATCGACGTACAACA
The DNA here is from genome assembly GCA_963576905.1 of Mystacides longicornis. Classification (NCBI taxonomy): domain Eukaryota; kingdom Metazoa; phylum Arthropoda; class Insecta; order Trichoptera; family Leptoceridae; genus Mystacides; species Mystacides longicornis. The sequence continues at coordinate 5,827,905 of OY756430.1, forward strand.
GCAGGAACACTCTTGTTGAGTCAAAATTTCCAATATACACACATTTATCTGCATTACCATTTTTGAAACCAAATTTATTCAAGAATACATTAAACCTTTTATTCCAGCATCTTGGAGCTTGTTTTAATCCATACAGGGACATGTTTAGCTGCAATACTTCATTTGATTTTACTTTCACACCTTCTGGAGGTTTCATGTATATAATTTCATCAAGTTCTCCATATAAAAATGCAGTTTTTATATCGAATTGCATAATCTCCCAATCATGCTTTGCTGCAATAGATAATAGTGTTCTAACAGATTCATATCTTACTGTCGGTGAAAAAGTTTCATCATAATCAATCCCTTTTCCTTGTGTAAAGCCTCGTGCACACAGTCTTGCTTTAAATCTATCAATTGAATTATCCAAATTATATTTTATTTTAAATACCCACTTGGCATCTATCAATTTCATCTCAGGTTTGTATGTAACAATGCTCCAAGTATTACACTCATTGTGAGCATCTAATTCTTCCTCAATGGCTTGTGTCCACTGTAAAGACTCGGTACAATTAATAGCTTCATTATATGTACTTGGTATCTTCACTTGAGAGAAATTTAACTCATATCGTTGTGGACGTTTAATGTTCTCTCTGTCTCTAAGTTTTCGATAACACTTGTCAGATTGTGGTTCAATTACTTCTTCACAGTCACCATAATACGATGACTTTGTCTCATTAAGTTGATCTTTTTCAGTTAAATTTTCTTCAATTAAATCTTCATGACATTCAATTATATTATTTTCATCAGTATGACTATCATTCTCATTTTCATCAATATTTATATAATTTTCACATACAATTTTTTCATGATTTTTCCTAAACAATATTTCTTCATTTTCATTAAACATTACATTTTTAGAAATCTTTATTTTCATTGTATCTGGATCAAACAATCTATAATTAGATGAGTTACCTTGATATCCAACCATTATCATTTTCTTACATTTTTTATCCAACTTCTTGCGTAAATGATATGGTGTATGAATATAAGCAATACTTCCAAATACTTTCATATGTGTCACTTGAGGTTTTTTATTATTCCAAACTTCAAATGGAGTTGTATTAGGTGTTTGTTTAGTAGGAGTTCTATTCAATATATACACAGCGCAATTTACTGCTTCTGCCCAAAGGGACTTTGGTAGGACTTTTCCATACAACATTGACCGAGCGCTTTCCATTATTGTACGCATATCACGTTCGGCCCGCCCATTATGTTCTGGGCTGTATATAGATGTAGTCTCAAGTTCAATTCCCATTTTGTCTAAAAATCTTTTAAATTCATTATTGCAATATTCTGTACCATTGTCAACATGTAGGATTTTTATATTATTATTGAACTTAGTTTTAATCTTTTGTGAAAACATTTTAAAATACTCGAACACTTGATTCTTATACTTCATAAAATAGACCATTCTGAATCCAGAGGCATCATCTTTAAATAATACAAAGTATCTATACCCACTTATTGAGTTTTCTGACATGGGACCACATACATCGCTATATATCAAATCACCAGGTTTTGTATCTTTCTTTGGTCTTGTCTTGTATGAAGCACGATGCTGTTTCCCATATACACAGGCCTCACAAAAAAAATCTTCATCTTTTACCCCTTGCAATGTACCTCGTTTTATTAATTCTCTTATTGCTTGAACATTTATGTGTCCCAATCTCTCGTGCCATTTCTTGATATTATTTTCTTTTACAGAATAATTGACATCACCATTGCATTTTATTGTTCTAAATAACATTTCATACAAATTATTATCACTTCTTATACCTTCAGCTATTAATTCATTATCTTGATATATTTCAACTTTATTTTCTCTTTTAATAATTGACATGTGCTTCTTCGTCAATACACCTTCAGAAAAAAGGTTCTTATTTAAATCTGGCACATACAGCACATCACTAATCGTAGCTTTTTCCCATCTACCATTGAGCAAATGTTCAACATGAACATTGCCCTTTCCTTCCACTTTCAACTCTGAATTATTACCAAGAGTAACAAAACAGTTTTCTACCTGGATGTATTGCTGTAACATGTCTCTTCTACAGCACATGTGGGCTGATGCGCCACTGTCCATTATCCAAGCTGTGTCCATATTCTTTGTATTTAAAAATGATTGTACTTCCGTAAGGAAAATATTTTCTCTTACCTGGTTTTTTGTGGATTGTCAAATTCTTCCCCTTCCTCTCCCTACAGTTTTTGGCTATGTGCCCTAGTTTATTGCAACTGTAACATTTGATATTAATTTTGCTTCTACATTCATTGGCTTTATGGCCTCTGGCTTTACACTTAAAACAAACAACACTGGTGGTAACTAAGGCTGTTTCCGTAGATTTGGAGTCATTCACTATTGAAGATTCCTCGTCCACTAGACGGGCTGTCAAATTATACAATGTTTGTCTATTTTCCTCCATACTTAACCAAGCTTGTCTGAAGTTTTTATAACTATCAGGTAAACATGATATAATTTTCATAACTATGCTATTTTCGCTGATCTGTTCACCAGATTCTCTCAAACTCTTTGCGATGTTTTCTAATCTCGATATGTTTTGTGCCATTGTTTCGGAACTGTTTATTTTAAATGTGTGAAATTTTTCATTGATAATTAACTTTGAGTAGGTAGATTTTTTGTTGTAGATAGCATCCAATTTTTCTATCATTTTTTTCGGGGTTTCACATGTTTCTAATAATGTAATTATGGACAAATCAGTAGAGGCTGTTATTAATAACATGGCTTTTGCACATTTAATCTCCCAGTCCTTGTCAACTGGTTTTCCATCCTTGTCATCTGTTTTTTCACTTACAACGATGGTGTCGTACAGATTTTTTGCTTTTAACATGCATATCAATTGAAATCTCCATTGGTTGTAGTTTTCTCCACAAAATTTGTTCAAATTTATGCCCTTCATGCTAAAAGAAAGGTTAATTTCACACACGCCGACACGTGGCTTACCGGCAACTTTACGAAAATTATCTTATTATTATTATTTTATTAATTTTTATGCGCACCTGGGCCCATAACCTATTAAAATACTGGTTAAGTAAACAAAAAAGATTTATTAATCTTGACAAACACAGCTTTAATTATTATAATACTAGAGCAAAAGAAAAAAGCAACCACACATACCGCCATTAAGAGAGGAAGGAAGGTACGAACAAAAATCTCCATAGATGGCGGTGGTGTACAGGAAATACATATTATATTACCATTAACAAAAAAGATCAGTTTTGAGACTCATTTTCAACATTGTATTGTCGCTATCTCGTCGGATAAAAGAACGCCGTACATCAATGGCCGTTGTGAATCCTGGCATCTGACGACGACGGCTCAACAGAAGAAGATCCTTAGTGTTGAGTAGGTATAGATTTCTGCGACAGATTTTGGGGATTAGATGGTAACACTATGTCTCAAATGAGAAGGTTCGCGCCAGAACAGCACAACAGCCAATCACCTCAGTGATCCAGAATCGCAAATTGAGCTGAGATGTTCTTCGCATTTCCCCCGAGAGTCTTGAATATGCAAGTCTGTTGACAAGTCTGTCCGGATGGGACAAGAAGGCGAGGCAGGCCGTAATTAACAATCAAGCGGGCATTCACTAGGGTTCTACAAGATGCTGGACTGAGCTGGGATGAAGGTGTGCAACTGGCGCAAGATAGAGAGGCTTGGAGAAACTTCGTGGCGTCCACATGCTCCACACTGGGACCGAACGTGGATTAAGTAAGTATGTACAACAATAATTGCCGTATTGCTTTACTTGGAAAATCCAAGAAATATCTAGAAAAAGATTCAGGATCTATAAATGTGGTGGACGATCCATTCTTTTATCCGATCAAAGTAAGAATTGAAATGAAGTGTTTAATAGAGAGACTGCTGTCAGACGCGCGGGTCCAACAAGAAACTGAAAACCAGCAAGTTGATGACAACGACATCAACGACGATGAAAAATGCATACCTTTAACGAATCTGCTAAATGATGATCCTTCGCTTACACTTGAAAATGAATGAGAACGTAGTCTCCGTACTGAATCGGTAGCTGAGTCTAGACCTGCTGTGCCTGTTTCCGTACCCACTCGAGATAATTCTCTTGATCTGATATTGAAACGTTAGACGATACTTTTTTAATATGGAGGGAAGCACTTGGAAGTTGTAAATATTGTATCATACCGTTCCTTAAAAGAAGCTGATTATTTATAAGAATTATCTAACAACTAGTGACTCTAAAAATTCATTACTGATGTTCGATTTTTGAATGGAACAAACCACCACAGGCTTACGACCGTCTTCTACTGTTGTTTCGAAGGCTGGCTTAGTGTGATCACTTTAAATCTCATGTATGCAACCAATAGATATTTAATAATAATTGTAGAGTATTTTCTTTACAAAAAGATATAATACAACTACTGAAATAAAGGACTGTTAAGGACGCTGGTGTACTCACCTGAGTTTTCACTTTCTTCACGACACAACTGATGATGGATTTGTTTAAATTTGAGGTTAAAATGTGTACACTTATTTGTTGAAATTTTGGATGAATGAACAGAACTTCACTTATTTACTTGTTGAACTTTGGATGATTTTTATGTGATTGATTAACTGAACTTCACTTTACGTGTTGTCACAATGACAGTTCACAGCAGAAGAGAGTGTAGTCTGTTACAACTTTGATGAGCACAGGATGGGGAAGGGAGGGGGAAGAAAATAAGAAGATCTGAATATTTCTGTGATATCCTTCTTAAATAATTAGATATTTTGAATATCTAACAATAATAATTAATGAAATATAGAGATAAAAGTTGGAAATTATTGAGAACAAGAGAGCAACCAAATTTAAAGACTGCGACTGCTGTCATGTATTTGGCGCCAGGATATGACTATATCCATTTTTGTTAATGTCTCATATTTATTGCCTATTGGCTCTGTTGGTACACAACGTTCTAATTATGTCTATGTACCTACCTCTAAAACATCATTATTTTCAATTGTAAATAAGTTAGTGTTGATAATATAATTATTATTCTAAAAGATGTTTGTCTATGGCCCACAAAAGAGGAAGTGACATTTGTATGTAGAAGCACTTCCCTTGGTGTCGGTCATGGCGTGATGTTCTAAAATATGTGCATCTAATGTAATCAAATAAAATCAGTGTTCAATATAAACATCATATTTTATTACTAATTAAATATGAGAGTTCAGAGCTGTATAAAGTGCTAATTATTTGTGAAAATAATGTGACATTTGGGTAATTATTTAAATACCGTAAACGTAATGGAAGAGACAAATAAAAAATTGAATTTAAATACTACGCACGCAAGGGAAGAGACATATAACACAAAAATGACATCGTTAACGATAGACAAGATGGAAAACGAGAAGTGGCAAGAATTTTTACAAAAATTCGAACTGATGTTGATTGCAACTGATAGTGACAAAGTAGAAGACATGAGGAAAATATCCAAGTTGCTACACTGCATTGGAAATGAAGGTTTGCAAGTATACAATTCTTTTAATATTGATATTAAAACAGCGAAGTATGCCGAGGTGATAGAGAAATTTAATAATCACTACCTACCAAAGAAGAATGTTACAATGAGTAGGTACAAATTTTTCACTAGAAGACAAAAAGAAGGAGAAAATATAGAATCATTCATTAGAGATTTAAATAACTTAGCTGCAGATTGTGAATTTGGAACTCTAAAAGACTCCCTTCTTAGATATATTTTAGTAGCCAACATATAAAATATACACAAAATATTAAGGAAAGACTACTACAAGAAAGCGATTTAACTCTTGAGAAAGCAATAAACATTTCAAAAACTATGATTATGTCTCAGAGGGATGTCAGTTTACTAAACGACCCGACTCGTATGGTGAGGCAAATAAACAAGACACAAGAGAAAATAAATTACAAGGAGGACCGTGACCGACACCGATGGAAGTCAGAGAGAGAGAAGAGACCATCACACAGGTCACCAGCTGGAGGACGGTCCTACGATGAGGGTGCGTCGTCCTACCAGAGATGTTCTAGATGTGGCTATTTTCATAAGACTAAACAATGTAAAGCATTTAGTTTGTTAAAAGATATAGTTAGCTCAGCACCAGTATTAGTTAATTTTGACGTAAATAAGCCCATCACATTATCGGTAGATAGTTCACAGAGTGCAGTAGGAGGGGTTATAATACTACAGAAAGGTAAACCAGTGGCTTATGGCTCCAAATCGTTAACTAAATGTCAGCAAAATTATGCACAGATAGAAAAAGAGCTTTATGCCATATTATTTGGATGTGAAAAATTCCACCAATATCTTTATGGAAAAGTCGTGGATGTAGAAACAGATCATAAGCCACTGATTTATTTATTCAAAAGACCACTGGCAGAAGTTCCTGCCAGACTCCAACGTATGATGATAGCCCTGCAAAAATATGATTTAAAGGTTACATTTTTGCCTGGGAAAAATACATATGTTAGTATCGGACACCTTCTCCAGAGCGGCATTTCATCCAGAAATCACGGATGTAGAAAAAGAAGTACAGGTTCATGTAAATTTATTAGTAACAAGTTTAGCAGCAACAGAACAGAAATTATCTGAGATTAAGGAAGCAACATTAGGAGACATAACGTTACAAACCCTAAAAAAATATTACTCAGAAGGATGGCCTAATAGTAAGAAAAATGTTGAGCCAGGTTGTAAACCCTTTTGGAATTATCAGAGTGAAATACATGTAGCTAATGAATTGCTTTTCAAAGGTTCTAGTTTAATAATACCAGAAGTCTTAAGACCGAACATCCTTAGGAAAATACATGAAGGGCACTTAGGTATTACAAAATGTAAAAATATGGCACGGGACCAAGTTTTTTGGCCTACAATGAATGTAGATATTCAAAATTTAATAGATCAATGTAATTTATGCTTAAAATTTCAAACAAATAATAGAAAGGAACCATTACTACCGTATCAATTGCCATCATATCCATGGGAGCGATTGGCGATAGATATTCTCTACCACAATGGTATTAGTTACATGGTGGTGATGGATGACTATTCAAAATTTATAGAATTAATATATTTACCCAATGGCTACTCAGCTGCAATAATAATTGCACATTTAAAATCAATTTTTGCACGCCATGGGTTTCCGTTACAAATAGTGTGTGACAACGGCCCCCAGTATAATTCAGCAGCATTTAGAGATTTTGCATATAAATGCGATATAGAGATAATTTTTACAAGCCCAAACTATTCAAAAAGTAATGGACAAGCGGAAAGCGGAGTAAAAATTGCAAAAAACATTCTGAGACGATGTACAGAATCTAAAACAGAAGTATTCCTAGCATTGTTACAGTACAGAAATACACCTAAAGATAATAATTTACCTTCACCAGCACAATTACTATATTCAAGACAATTACGTTGCAATATTCCAGTATTAACACAGAAATTAAGGCCTAGAGTAGTACGTTTCGAAGATTACAGTAGGGAAATAAAGAAGAAACAGAATAAAATCAAAGAATATTATGATAGGAACAGTACAGAGTTAAATCCATTGAAGGTAGGTGATCCAGTATTGTACAAAAAATCTCCAAATAGTCACTGGTTGCCAGCAACTGTAGTTAGTAAATGTGATAGGTATTGCGGTAGTCGCGGTCCTTTGGGGAGGATACTGTGGCTTCATCGTCATGTGCAGGTTTTTATGAGGAACAGAATCAGACAAATAACCCAGATCCGGGATATTGTAATCTTAATAACCAAACCAGGAAGGAGCCTTATTCCCGTAATCAATCGCATTTTTAAAAATCACTTAACGATAAGATTAAGACATGATCGCAATCAGGTCGGCCTTGAATTTGACGTTTGTAAGATAGTTACGGGAATGCCGATTACATAGAATTTCATACTAATATTTCAAACATAACGAATTTTTAAGATATCTGCTAGATATCTTGTTTTGTAAATACCAATCCGCCATTTTAATATTGTCAATCAAGATAGGAGCGTATTAAGACCGCTACGAGAATAACCCTACAGGTCTGGAAGAGTAGTTACAGTACCAAAAAGATTCACCTTCTCAGAATTTGACTAGTTTGATTTTATAAAGTTAATTATTATTTGTGGGTTGGACAGTTTAACATTGTGGTGATCTTGAGCTGTCTAATTTACATAGGTTTATGAGTATGTTAAGATGACTTGTGTGATTCGCTGATTTGAGAGTGACAAATAGATCAGCCCTCTCTTTAACTTATTTAATAAATGCTATTTGATTTGATTATTGTATTAACTCTTATTTGATTCGCTGTATTTGAGAGTGACAAATACAGTTGTTCTATATCTCATGCTTAGAACTGTAAATAGTATATAAGTAAAGTATATTGGTATATAAATATATATAGTATATTATTGTAATGTTCTTATGTGTAACTTTTTAAAAATATAAAAGGAGAGATGTTGATAATATAATTATTGTAAAAGATGTTTGTCTATTGCCCACAAAAGAGGAAGTGACATTTGTATGTAGAAGCACTTCCCTTGGTGTCGGTCATGGCGTGATGTTCTAAAATATGTGCATCTAATGTAATCAAATAACATTGGATTCCCCGCTGCCTTCACGGATGGACGTGTGTGTATTCGCTGTTCGCGCTGTGCCTCAGGAATTATTTTACGTAAGTATATTCGTTTTGTTATTGTCGCAAAGTGGAATGTAACTTAAGTATATTTTTGTTATTTATTTTGTAATATTCTCCAAGGAACAGGTCCGTATAAAGTTTTTTTATTTACTATTTTTTTTTTATTTCTTTTCTTTCCACTTATTTTGTTATCGTTATTGGTATAGAAGGGGTATTCAGACTTCCATCTTCATAGAAGATGGAGGTTCCTCCCGTACCTCCTGTCCCTCCTCTTCCTCCCGATCCTCCCGATTCTCTGGAGATGATCAAGCGGAAGAGAAAAATGACTCAAGCTGATGAACACCTCATATCTGACCCTGCTTTACCCTCCAATCAGTCTTCTCCTACATCAGCGGATGCCTCAAAACCCAAGGAGACTCCCTTACGGGAACATTTTTACTCCTTAAGATCTCTTGGCCCGTTCATTGTTTTTGTCCAGAGTACGGAACCTGGCAAGTCAATCCACCCCATGGACTTCGGTAAGTTTCTTTACAATAAAAAAATTAACAACATTATTAATGGTTCCATCAAGTCGGAGGGGAATTTCCGTCTGGCCATGGAGTTTCCACCGCCAGTTCGGCTAATTCCTTCATTAAAAACATCTATATCCAGTCGAACTCAGCGTTCAAAGCGTATATCCCAACCCACAACGTGACCCGCATGGGTCTCATAAGGGGTGTCTCTACAAACATCTCAGATGAGGATATCATGGCCGCGATTTCAGTATCTAATCCCGATGTTGGAGAGGTGCTGAAGATCCGTAGGCTGAACTACAAAGACAGGTCCTCGGGAAAAGTCGAGTGGAAAGCTTCTGGCTCGATTGTGGTGACTTTCGAGGGACAAAGTCTGCCTTATAATATATACATATATTACAATAGTTTTCCCGTTGAAACATACTTTTATCCAACAGTACAATGTTTTAAGTGCCTTCGCTTTGGCCATACTAAAACAGTGTGTAAATCAGTGGAAAAATGTTTTAAATGTGGCGAAAATCACCCCGCAAATTAGTGTTTTTCTGCGCCTACATGCTTCCATTGTGGAGGACCCCACGTCTCAATAAGTCTGGCATGCCCGGAGTACCAAAGAGAGAAGGAAATAAAACAATCCATGGCCTACCACAATATCTCGTTTCTTCAAGCCTCCAAACGTCATCCCCAACAAAAACTATCGTATGCAAATATCGTAAAAAAAGACGTTCCGAATCCCCGTCCCATTCCCCAACGCAATGTCATCGTTGAGAACTCTCAACAAAACATTTTATTTTTATTATTTTTTATTTTTTTTATTTTTATACAATCAAAAAAATCATTACTCAGCATAACAGGTACAAACCCTTTGCGCTGAGCAATGAGAGACAAACACAATATCAAAAACAAAAAACATCTAATCAGAGATGTGATGCATTTCAAATAAAACCATTTCAAATGGACATGCAAAATGCAAAATGTACATTTCCATTTTGCATTTTAAATGGTTTCTTTTTTCACCCATTTCCATTTACATTTTAAATGCTTTTCTCAATACATTTTCATTTTAAATGCTTTTTTTGGAACCTAAATGCTTTTTTGGAATCTCATCGCAGTTTCTATTTTTCGTCGTGCATAGAAAAAACATAGATTATGAAAAAAATCTGTCAATGTCATTTGTTCACGCTCAAGAGCTTCTCTGTGAAGCTTCTACGAGCGGCTCGAGACAGAACCACGGCCACCAATAGGATTCCATTATTATTACGCATGCGCGTAAAGGGTATAAATTTTTAAAAATTTGGCGGGTTGGAGGGATCTGTTAAAAAAAATTGCTCAAAGCCTAGTGGTGGCCTACTTCGTATTGTTTTGTACTGAAAAGAAATGTCAAAATTCAATTCAAATTATCGTATAATAATAATAATATGTGACGTTTTTCCGGTGGAAGGCTTCATTGAATGTTTAAAAAAATTCATGCTTTCAAATTTATCGTCGTTTTTTACTCGTAACACATTTATTAATTTGCAGCGCCAAAAAGTAATATATTTATTTTTTATATCAATGAATTTGTTGTTATAATTTGTTACCTAAGTTAACACAAATTCAATATTTGACTCTTTCACAGCAAGGGCGTCGCCAAGGGGGGGCAGCTGCCCCCCCCCCCCCCCAGAGATTTTAAAATGTAGGCAAATGCAAAGCAACCAAAGTCCTAAGACCGTCTTTGCCGTTAAATCCTAAAAAAATCTTCATACTCTTGACTATACTTCAAATTCATATATTTCTCATCTTCCATAATATAGGATATAGGGAGCCTATGACTGGGTTCAAATGCCCCCCCCCCCCCCCCTCAGGCCTTGGGCTGGCAACGCCCTTGTTTCACAGTAAGATACTTAATGCTTGTATCGTGAAAGAGGAAGATGGTCGGCACCTGGGAATCCTGGGATCGAACCCACGACCTCCGCAGGAAGCAATGCGAAAGCCGGCGTCGTAACCGCTAGTCTACCAACCACTTCCATATTTTATTGTTTTTTTTGTTAAATGAGAAAAATTAAGTTACGAAAAAATAAAGTTACGTGTTCCTGCAATTCGACGAAGTGTGATTCTTTCTACTACCTTTTAAGTGATCTCTGTAATGGCCATATTTTTTTCCACACTTACGTTTTTGGTGACTTACCAAATTTATCCTAAAAGAAAATACTCGTTCGCAATCGTCGCATTTATTCATGTTGATAATTTTATAGTAAAAAATAACACAGCAAACTTCACTCGGACGAAAAGTCACGGAGGAAGTTAGTGAAAAACAAACATTTTTTTAACAGATCCGTCCAACCCGCCAAATATTCAAAATTTTGTTACCCTTTACGCGCATGCGTAATAATAATGGAATCCTATTGGTGGCCGTGGTTCTGTCTCGAGCCGCTCGTGGAGCTTCTCAAGAGCAAAGAGAGAAAAGAGTTTGGTGAAAAGAAAAGTTTCATAAGTGCATATAAAAGAAATATTTTACTCATAGTATATGGAATATACACGAGTCTTGTGATCGGATTTCAAAAAAAAAAATAGATTTCGCTGAAATTACTCGACGTTTTCGAGGGTGTAGATTCCAAAAATGCAACAAAAATTTTTTTTTTTATTTCCCGTACGTACCCGTACGCGTACACCAAAAATGTGTGCGCACCCATAACTCATAATAATTCTTATCCGATTTGATTGAAATTTGGTAGAACGGTTAGCCCCTCGATGTAGATGAGTCAGTAAAATGTTGAGATCTGTACTTTCAGGGGATCCAAAGAAAGTATCCAAAGAAAATTTCACTTGGTCTAGAAAAAGGGCTAAAAAGGAAAAAAAAAGTCTTCGATTTTCATAAAATTTGGTATACTGGTTGGTCTTATTCTCTTACACAAGCACGTAAAATTTGAGGTCCGTAACTTCAGTGGGTCCCCTGTAAAGTACCGATTAATATTGAATATTATGTTGTTCTAGAGAAGATAATAATTGTCTTCTGGCTGTTATAATAATATACTATGAGTTCTAGCCCTTGCAATATATGTGTGAGCGGTCATTGCACACAAAATTTGCACATTTTTCACACCTTGTTCCACTTTGCGATCGCTTTTCCGCAGACAGTTGTTGCAACGCCCACGTTTTGTTATGGTTGGTGTTATCACTATCGTGATCACTTTTTTTGATTACAAAGTCATCTGACTCTGACTCAGAAGCTGAGCCTCTAACTTGTTCGTCAGAAACTTCTGCCATCTATTGCAAAATATGCATCTCCCTTCTATTGTTGTTGTTAATGGTTTTTATTAATTCACATGCCCTCTATCTAGGTGTATCAAAAAAATGGAACCTAAATTCGAAAAAATCGATTAAAAGCCAAAAAATAAGGGATTTTTAAATAAAATCCAAAGCTCTATATATATATATATATATTAAGATGTAAGTTTTACTCCATTTCACTGTGATCAGTAAGGCAGAGACTATGCTACTGCACTTGCATATGGGACGAGACTGTGCCCATCACCAGAATATGCGTTGGATTCGTCAAAAAGGTGTAGTGTTTCGACATTGTGCTTTTTTTTTAGTCCTGGCGCTTTGCAGCAGCCGGACGCGTAGTATTAGGCTCTGAACATTTTAATTAATTAATATAGTTTCTAGTGTAGCTTTAATGTTTAAAATCAGCAACCAATTGTGTAACAGTGTGTACTTGTGATTTGTAATTTTTATAAACCTAAATTAGTGTGACTTTTCTATAGAATAGTGATAAATGTTTTAAAACTTATTATAATATTACTGTACCAACAAGTTCTCTATAGTGTGTAACATCATACATTTATACTCATACTAGCATCAGTTCGATCTCTTGAATCGTGATTTATGGTTTCCAAATGTGCATCATCAAGACCAACACTTATACGTGTGATTTGTTATATTATATTGGTGAACGCACCACAACGACTCCACCACCGACACTTCTGGATACACTTGCCGCCCATAATATTCTTAGAACCCACAAAAAAACACACAGGGGTTGTAGAGCAGGACGACGCGTGAAAGCTATCCACAAAACTCATACGAACCTAAATAATAATAATTTAAAAACAGATAGGATTGTTCGCAATAACAGACATCGGGAGGTACCTCACGATATAACTATAGGCACATGGAACGCTCGGTCTATTAACAATAAAGTGGAGGATATTGAGGAGTTATTTCGCAGTAAAAACTTGGACGTCCTGGCAATATCTGAGACCTGGCATGAAGACAGTAGTGCCACATGCATAAATCTACTGAAATCGAAAGGCTTTAAAGTAGCAGAGAAAGCACGCGACATTCCTGACACCAACCATTCTGAAAGATTCGTGAACCATGGCGGTGTTGCGATAATTGTTAAAGAGAAATTTACACTGCATCACACAGCTACTTACAAGTTTCAAACTTTTGAAAACTGTAGCACAAAAATTAAACACAAAAACTCGGAATTAATTGTGTTCACCTTATACCGACCTGGATCACAAGCCATAAGCAAAGAGTTTTTCGACGAGTTCTCCACATTTTTAGAAACAATATCGTCTTACTCGTGTAGTGTTCTTATTACCGGGGATTTAAATATAAGGTTAGAAAAATCAGATGACTCAAACACTATTAAATTCAACAAGCTTATTGGAGATCACGGACTCAAGCAGTATGTCACTGAGCCAACCCATTCTGCTGGGGGAACATTAGATGTTGTGATAGTGGCAGATAACATTCCCTCGATTTCAGTTGAGATATCTGATGTAGGTCTATCAGACCATCACCTGATTACCACATGCTTGAAGTTTCCTTCTCCTACACCTATATACAAGGAAATCGTCAGTAGGTCGTTTAAAAACTTTAATATTGGTGACTTCAAAAGTAAACTGAGGACATCTAAGCTATGTGATGCAAGCTATTTAGCGACATCGAGTTTAGATCATATTCTTGTCAGCTATAACAATATACTTACTGACATACTAGATACTTTAGCACCGATAACGAAAAAAAGATGTAGGGAGAGGAAATCGGACAGTAGTCTGTGGTTTGATGAAGAATGTAGAGTTTCCAAGAAGCGCGTTAGGAAACTAGAAAGGGCCTACAGACTATCAAACAGATCAGCTGATCGTTCTTCGTGGGCAAACTGCTTAAACGAACACAGAAAATTAATTCAAAATAAAAAAGCCGTATATTGGAACAGCAAATTAGAATCAAATAAGAAAAACCAAAGAATGATATGGGAAGACATCCGTAGAGTCTGTGGTCACAATAAACGTAAATGTGAGTCAGTTCTTAACGCTGAAGACTTGAATGAGCATTTTAAAATTAAAATAACAAGGATTAGAACTGAGGCAGAAGCTACAGAAAATTTAAATATTCAACAAGACAGCCCAATTGACATTACAACGGACAGTAGATACACCAGAAATAACCCAAAACTTAGTGAATTCTCCATAGTAGAAAATCAACTACTCAAAAAAATAATAGCCACCCTTCCAAATAAACAGTGTACGCTAGATCCTATTCCCACTTGGTTGCTGAAATCCTGTGTAGATGAACTCTTAGATATTATCAAGACTATTATCAATAAGTCCATAAGTTTAAGTGTGGTTCCCGATATTTTAAAAACATCTCTTATAACCCCCATTCTCAAAAAGGATAACCTGGACCCCAATAATATTGAAAATTACCGCCCCATCTCAAATTTACCATCCGTAGCTAAAATTCTAGAAAAACTTATAAGCATCCAATTAACGGATTTCTTGGACTCAAACAAACTGTACTCTTGCAAGAAACCAATCTGCCTATAGAAAATTTCATTCGACCGAAACTTCCACAACAAGAATCCTGTCTGATCTTATCACTGGGGTTGACAATGGTAAGCTCACTTTAATTTCTTTTCTTGACATGAGCGCTGCATTTGATACTGTCGACCACTTTATACTTATAAACAAGCTTCAATCAGAATTCGGGGTACTGGATAAATGCGCTAACTGGGTCACTTCTTATCTGACTGGTCGTAAGTATAAAGTAACATTTAATGGTAAAACAACTACTGAAAATGTTTGTCAGTATGGAGTTCCACAGGGATCTGTGCTGGGACCACTACTCTTCAATCTTTATACTAATCAGTTAGAAAATTTGATTCACAACCTCGGATTTAACACTCATGCCTATGCGGATGATCGTATTGTCTACCAATCATGTCAACCAGAACATAAGAATGACTTTGAGACAAAAATTTCCTCATGTATAGCGAAAATATCACTATGGATGAGCAGAAATAAGCTAAAAATTAACCCCGCTAAAACCGAATTTCTCTGGGTAGCATCACCGCGTAGACAAAATCTCATATCGAAGGAACCCATACTTATCCAAGATGCTCAAATAACTCCCTCCGAAAATGTGAAATTTCTTGGAATCTACCTGGATAATGCCCTGTCCATGGATAGACATATCTCCTCAATAGTAAGTCAGTGCTTCTATTTTCTGAGACAACTTAGACCAATTCGAAGATGTCTCTCAGTGGATGCAGCTAAGACCCTAGTTAACGCACTGATAATATCACGAGTTGACTACTGCAATGCTCTTCTCAGTAATCTACCGAAGTATCAAATCAATAGAGTGCAATCGATAATGAATGCAGCAGCGCGACTCATTTTCCGCATCGACCGTTTCTCACACATTACACCAACACTGCATAATCTCCACTGGCTAAAATGTCCAGAGCGCATACAATTCAAGCTATGTCTAACTACTTTTAAAGCCATTCACAATATGTCTCCTTCATATATATCTGACCTTTGTATATCTCAATTACCCAATGACAGACAAAGCTCATTAAGATCCCACACAGACTCACATACAAAACTTCAGGAAATCGACACTAGATTTCGTCCCAAGTATGTCGATAGGGCATATAGCGTCTCTGGGCCCAAGGCTTGGAATGAGCTACCTTCTCATATCAGGAATGCTGAGAACATTAATGAGTTCAAGAAACTTTTAAAAACTCATTTTTTTACGCTTTCTTTTCCAGGCTATCCTTGATTTCTTATGTATCTTCTAATTTTATCAATATGTTTTTAGTTTTTATTTAGCCTTAGTACCTTTTATTGTAAACTTTAATATTATTTGTTCCTTTCTATTTTTAGCTAGCGCCCTTGAGGTGGCTTTAATGTCACAAAACGGCGCTATATAAATCATCCTATTTATTATTATTATTATTATGTGTCTCGTCAGGACCATCTCACTAAATGGCCGACACACATCGTGGAATCCGATGAAAGCGGGGAGCGCCGCATAACAGGAAGAAATATTAAGATGTAAGTTTTACTCCATTTCACTGTGATCAGTAAGGCAGAGACTATGCTACTGCACTTGCATATGGGACGAGACTGTGCCCATCACCAGAATATGCGTTGGATTCGTCAAAAAGGTGTAGTGTTTCGACATTGTGCGCATGTGTCTCGTCAGGACCATCTCACTAAATGGCCGACACACATCGTGGAATCCGATGAAAGCGGGGAGCGCCGCATAATTAATATTTCTTCCTGTGAAAAGCTGATGACCTTTTTTGTCTATCGAGGTGCATGTTTTACACATGCAGTTCGTGACAAATCTTGGGTCATCACTTTCAGTCATGTTATGCGGCGCTCCCCGCTTTCATCGGATTCCACGATGTGTGTCGGCCATTTTGTGAGATGGTCCTGACGAGACACATGCGCACAATGTCGAAACACTACACCTTTTTGACGAATCCAACGCATATTCTGGTGATGGGCACAGTCTCGTCCCATATGCAAGTGCAGTAGCATAGTCTCTGCCTAACTGATCACAGTGAAATGGAGTAAAACTTACATCTTAATATTCTTCCTGTGAAAAGCTGATGACCTTTTTTGTCTATCGAGGTGCATGTTTTACACATGCAGTTCGTGACAAATCTTAGGTCATCACTTTCAGTCATATATATATATATATATATATATAAAAAGGTGTAGTGTTTCGACATTGTGCGCATGTGTCTCGTCAGGACCATCTCACAAAATGGCCGACACACATCGTGGAATCCGATGAAAGCGGGGAGCGCCGCATAACATGACTGAAAGTGATGACCTAAGATTTGTCACGAACTGCATGTGTAAAACATGCACCTCGATAGACAAAAAAGGTCATCAGCTTTTCACAGGAAGAATATTAAGATGTAAGTTTTACTCCATTTCACTGTGATCAGTTAGGCAGAGACTATGCTACTGCACTTGCATATGGGACGAGACTGTGCCCATCACCAGACACAGTCTCGTCCCATATGCAAGTGCAGTAGCATAGTCTCTGCCTAACTGATCACAGTGAAATGGAGTAAAACTTACATCTTAATATATATATATATATATATATATATATATATATATATTTTATTTTATTTTATTTTTATTTTTATTTTATTCGATCAACGGCAATAGCCTTTTACATGTTAAAAAAAATAACAATCATAATATCTTACACTATATATATATCTATATATATATATATATATATATATATATATATATATATATCCAAAATGGTTAATTTTTGGACTACATTATTATTATGGGTCAAATCGATCAGAAATGACCTGAATAATAACGTCCTTCAATTTTCAGTACGACTTTGCCTGTTACCCTTTATACCAATCGATGCAAATAATATCACATTTAACCTAGAATGTGAGTAATCACATTCAGACCCTGAATGAAAAGGATTTAGTGCTGCATTATTTAATATTTTTTTAATAATAATAATTATAAAATAATAAATATAACCTTAGAGTGGAAATATCCCGAGAGATCTCTTCCAGCCAACCAATTACTATTATATTATTAAGTAAGAAAGATGTTATTTAAGTTCTGCCTTCCTCAAAATAATGAATTATACATTACAATTTCGAATTTAATATAAGCACATAGTTAAAGCAGAACAACGTTTATAAAAATGGGAAAAGGGAAAGATACTTAGTCATCAATAGATGAGTTTTGCAAAATAATTCTGATTTACTGGACCGTGAAGAAATACTTAACGGAAAATTATTACGGGAAGTGAGGGGGGGGGGGGGTATTTGAAAGCCTTATCGTCGTCCAGGGAATTAGCTGTTAAAAAGTCATCCCCAAGTTTCAACAACGCCGTATCAATACAAATAATATAACCCGATTCCCCATTGCCGCATAAATGGAATGTTTTTTTTGCGTTGAATCTGCCTTTATCTTTCGTATAAAAACAGTGTAGATAGATAAACCAGGACAACAACAGCGGAGACTACAAAAGCAAAACGCTTAATCGGAAACAAATGAAGATAAAAACAAAAGGGAGCGATGTTTTGCAAACGTTTTGTTTTCTTTGTGTGACGATCACTTCCTTCTAAAATATTCAAAAGTCTGCCTCTTAAGACATGTTTCAGTAAACTATATTCGTATTTCTTGTTAACTTCATCTAAATGATTGTTAAACGTTTCGATTAGTATTTTTTTAAACGGCTATAAATAAATAGCATGATACTGACTATACGCTAAAAATATATAGCGTGTTATATTTATCATATCAACCAATGGTGTGTTAAAACACGCAAAACGCTAGAATTCGTAACACGTTACATCACACGTGTTCGTTATACAGAAAGCGTTCTAAAAAATATTCTTGTATACGAGTAGATAAATAGCGCGCTTTCTGTGCGTAATAAAAATAAAATATTTTAAAGGACACCAATGAACTTTCCTTCATAATTTTCAGACTTGGGACTGTCTTTAAATTGAATGTTTAGGTACTTAACGTACCTAAGTGTAAATTTTAAATCAAATATAGGATGTATTTAAAAGTTCATTGTCTATATTATATGAGACTCTATATGTGTTTGTTTTATGATCTTCAGTATTCTGTTGGTTTCGCTATTAAACAAATAAATAGCAGAGCTACGGACATTTTTTTAAGCGCAGTTGCAAACACCAAATCTCCGCTATAAAGTATAAAAAAGTTTTGATCTTTTTTTGTTAATAATAATAATGTTAAGCTGTACACTGTTAATAATAATAATGTTAAACTACTGTACACTGTTAATAATAATAATGTTAAACTGTACACTGACTACAAATCATTGTCTTTTGAGGTAAACCTATTTCAATCTTGAAGTGAGGGGTTGAATTGTAATTACTTATTATCCGTTTTTATAGGAGTGTGGAGGGGAATTAATTATATCACCAAAGTAATCAATCATCGTTTGATAGTAGGTTTCATCTATTAAATTAAACGTCCTTTGATGAGCAAAAACTATCTTTACCAAGTGTGTGATAATTTCCTTGAATATTCTCTCTATGAACACACACACACACGCTATTATCATTTTATATTGTAGAGTTTCTATAGGTATACAGAGATAAGGACGAATCCTTCATTTAAGTCCTGTTAGTGATCCCGACACTACTATTCCCAATCCCGACATTGTACAAAACAAAAAATCACGTAGGGGGAGGGGGGTTTAGTAAGAAAATCGCTCGCATTTATTTTTTCTAACGACTTTAAAGTGGTTCGTAGACTAGCGGTTACGACACCGGATTTCGCACTGTTTCGTGCAGTGGTCGTGGGTTCGATCCCAGATGCCGACCATCTTCCTCTTTCACGACAATAGCTTTAAGTAGCTTACTGTGAAAGAGTCAAGGTGTGTATTTGTGTTCACTTTGAGTGAGGAAAGATTCATTAAAAAAAAAGATATTTTAGTCATTAAAAAATGTACATAATAATTATATCATAATATTGCTAGATGATAAAAAAAAAATAATAAAACAATTGATTTGTTATTCCACAAAATCTATATAATAATTTAGAAATGTTTTTTTATTTGCCTTTTGTCGTTGCTTTACGGTATGTCGGAGCATCACGCCTAAACGGCTGAACCGATTTCACTAATTCTTTTTTTGTCGTGTTGGCTTTTATCAGTAGAAGGTTCTTATGAAAGAAAAAATTAAGAAAGTTGCGTGGTAAATCTACATAATAATTCAGAAATGTTTTTTTATTAGCTTTTTACCTAATGTCATCGCATCACGCCTAAACGGCTGAACCGATTTCACTAATTCTTTTTTGTCGTGTTGGCTTTTATCAGTAGAAGGTTCTTATGAAAGAAAAAATTAAGAAAGTTGCGTGGTAAATTGGGAAATTAAATAAAACTCGCATTAGCCCCTCCTCTATCTAATTAATAATTCAAAAATGTTTTTTATTTGCTTTTTACCGTATGTCATAGCATGACGCTCAAAATACAAATGCTACGTCAGATATGAATCTGCACAGAGCCGTGCAAAATGCCGGAGAAGGTTCTTTAATACAATTTGCTGCATTAACTTTAATATATTTAGAGCTATTTAAAAAACCCTATTTTTTAGGATCTTCATACAAAATTTTAATAAACATTAAAAGTGTCATTCTTCTTTTTATGTGCTTATGTCAGTTATAGAGGTCTACAAACAATGGGAAGCTAGACTACAACCTGTTTAATTACCTACCGATCAAGCCTGACAATCGGAATCAAAAACGTAAAGCAAGACGGGTATAAGCTAGTGTATTATAAACCTGAATAGTTTCGCAGGACTTGTTCCTGCGATTTAAATTATTGTATTTAAATAATTCCACCAAGAATGCACATTCAATTCGTTAATTTAATGAAAAAATGTTTCTAAGCATTGTGATGTTGGTATGCATGTTACTAATCGATAATCATTTACTTTGATATTACTTACGATCGAGTAACACCTGATAATAAAGTATTGTGCTAATACTTTACTTTTAATAGCGGTATCGAAAAAACAGGAGTGTCTCGGGACAGTAAAATTTTCTGGCTGCCATAGAAAAATCCTTGACTAAATACGCATGCGCGAAATGTTATAGATATTATGCCAGCGATCTTTTTTTTTTTGTTTTTTTTTCCACTTTTTTCTTCCAAAAATGTATTTGTGTTCATAAAAAAAAATTAGGTTCTTTAGTAAGCTTTTTACTATATCCGTTTGAATATGATTTGAATAGATTATGTTAAAGTTAGGCTATAATTTTAGAGGGGGTTTTGGGGTGCCGAGCCCCCCATACCTATCCGCATGCGCCCCCGAATTCATAAAATAATAATACTAAAGTAATACAGAAAGAAACATGATAAAATGCTTGGAGGAATTATTAAAACTATAGGATTTTTCTATGGTACCCATTTATTTTACTGTCCCGAGACACTCCTGAAAAAACCACCCTTAATGTCGTGTCCGGAGTCCGGACAAGCTGATCCTGTGAAGCGTTCTGATAAAAATATGTACGCTTTGAATAATTAATACTCGTTATAGTGTCGACCTTATGTCGAGATTTCTTGGGCGTTCGTGTCTTGTTGAAAGACAAAGATTTCGTATGTTAGACACATACAATTTAGAGATACGTAGGTACTTACTGTTACAACATTAAATTCGAATTTTCTCCATGAAGCAGTTAAGTTTTGAACAAAGTCCTGACCTTTCCCGGGGATGTCGGACTAAAATTAATTTTCTTAGGAACATTCAACACATTCCCGGTTTGCTGCGTGATTAAAAATGAAATTTAGGGAGATGATTATGTAGGGGCAAAATGTATTTAACAACATTTTTATTGGCTCGCATTCTTGTTTATTTATACACTACAAATCTAAAAATCATTGATTTTTAGTAAGTTATCTTCCCCACCTCGTAAATACTTACTTACATACTTTTCGTTTCCGGTACATCAAATCTGCAGACGTATTCTCGTAGCGCTTGAATTGCAATCTTATCATAATTGATATCTTAAAGGACGGCTCGGAAAGGATCGGACCAATCAGAGAGAAAGAGGGAGTGTCTACAATACGATGTAGCCAATCGTGGAACGATCATGACACTCCCCCTTTCTCTCTGATTGGTCCGATCTTTTCCGAGCCGCCCTTTAAGATATCAATTAAGATAATATTGCAATTCCAGCGCTACGAGAATACGCCTGCTGAAATCCCAGGTGACTGGCAACTCGAATGCCGCTATCCCTCGCCATCACGGTGTCCTCGTATGTGCAAGTGTTACCAACGAGAACAGTGGGGCTACTAAGAATTTAATCCAAAGCTATTTGCACGCTAATAAGCGCTTATTAATGTGCAAAGAGTGTTCAAAAATCAAACGATCGAATCATTCGATCATTTTTGTATGGAAATATTTTCGAAACTCTTTCGATGGTCGTTTCGATATTCGATCATCGAAAACTTTTACTAGTGGTACAGGTGAGAGTAGTCTTGCACGGAGCAGCTCTCACAAGTGTCTTCTTCTCTGTAACCCCACTTTTTGAGGTTACTGTAGCAACGGGTGACACCTGTTCTTAGCCTGTTGAGTGCTCTCCAAAATGTGTAGGGGAAGCTGTGTCCCACAGATATCTCCTCAGCTGGAGGAAGATACGGAGGGAGGGAGGGGGGGGGGAGGCTGATCGCTGGTCTCTCGTCAGTGTCAATGACATACAAAATGTTAACAATATTATTTATTTTCGTTCATAGTTCCAAGTGGTTACTTTGAATTTGGACAGCGCGTTACAATATAGAATAGAAGGTCTAAAAATCGCTAAAAATTATTTTACCCACGCATTTTATTTGTTATAGGTAGGTACTAGTGGTCGCCCAGTGGTTGCAATTCGACCATAACTAACACAGATTTTTATTAATGAATCTGTGCTCACTCACAAGTGAATACAAATTTTGACTCTTTCACAGTAAGCTACTTAAAGCTTGTGTCGTGAAAGAGGAAGATGGTCGGCACCTGGGATCGAACCACGACGTCCGAACGAAACAGTACGAAAGCCGGCGCCGTAGCCGACTACCAACCACTTCAAATTATTGCTACACAACTTTCATTTTATATTAAGAACAGATACAGCGAGCGCTTTTTCATAATTTTCTTTAAAAAACCATTGACAAGGATACGTAAAATTTGAAATGTTGCTATGTACCTATTGTACAAAGTTTGTTCAATTGATATTAAAGACAAACAATATTAATCTTTTTCTCAATTTGACTACAGATAAACAGACGAATATAATATGCTTCTGTGTCAATGTCAAATACACAATATATAGAAGTGTGTGTGAGTACCTATCAAATATATGAAATCACAGTAGTGTTTGTAATGTATTTTTCATGCATGATTTAAAGACGTCTTAGCATTCGCCACTCCTCCTCTATATAAACTATAAGTGTGCGAAATTTCATACTCCTCCGTCCGCCCAATTTTCGTGAAAAAGTGTGTAAATTTTTCTTCACGTATTCATATATAGGTTAGATAATATAGGGTATTTGACCTTATCATCTGGGAAACTCATACTATATTGTATGATCATGTTGGTAATATTACTTAATAATAAGTATTATGTACTTAGTTATAGGTAACAATATTAACCCTTAATACCTTTACAGGGAGTCCATTTAGATTGAGAATTCCATTAACCCTTTAAGGGTAGGCCAAATGGGCGGAAGATCTTCTCTCCAACCCTCTGAACAGTCATTACAAATTTGCCACTTACCGTTCTAGTAAAATACTTAATTGTACCATTTTAAAGGGAACAAGAATTCCAGTGTACCAAAAAGGTTGGAGGGATTCAAAATAATCACGAGCGTTATTATCATAATATATACTGGGGGTCACCTGTCACGATGTGACGCAATCATGATTTCCATTGGATGATGACTGGTATCATAGGTGTAGGTACTTTAAATTAATAAAATAAATAACACTCTTGTATACATAGGTGTCAGTATAGCCGGCGGAACTTAATGCTTTACAGTCCTGAATTTTTGTTTTCTTTTTATCTTAATTTTTATTTTGTTTTTATGTGAACATTGAAATATAGAATAGAAAAAAATTATATATTTCTCATATTGAAAATGTGAGAAGTATTTTTTTTCTATTCTATTCTCTATCAGTCAACCGGTCCTATCCAATCTGCGACAGGATTGCAACCCCGAGTAGAAATTTCAATTGAAAAAACACATTGAAAAGCTATGTCCCGACCAGGAATCGAACCTGGGACCTCTTGATCTAAATTCGGAGCCTTTGTCACTAGGGTAGGTGGCGTTAGTCGATCACTTAATCGGTCAGTAGGCTATTAATATTAAAGCTGTCAATAAATTTTACAACTTCGCATTTCTGTGTATAAGAAGTGTTATAAATCCAATTACCATCGTCATGACATATGGATCTGAAACGTGGACATGAACATATGTAAAAGAGGTATTAGACATGAGGGCTCTTGAAGGATATGTGGAAAGTCTTTGTGATATAGAAAGGAATATGGCATGCATGGAAAGTGGCGTTTTAGCAAAGATTGAATCCTAACAACCGAGATGTTTGTGCATACTGAAAGAATAGACTTAGAACAGACGTGGATTGAACACATTGAGCCCGTCCTTGGAGAAGGCCAGCACGGGTATCCACGAAAAAGTTTAGTACGAACTAAACTAAATTGTTTTCTTAAAGAGAATTACAACGCTTAAAAGAAATCGTGTTTAGCTAAATTAGATAAATTTCAATTAGTATTGGCCGTGGGGCTGCCGGCTAAGAATAGCACCACTGCTCTTTATGCTGGTTTTTCGACCATCGTGTAAGAGGCAGGAAATCAAAAAATCTGATCGGGACTGTGAGGTTGACCACCTCACGTTCTTGAACCTCAACCTGTCAGAGAAGTCCCGGATGCCTTCGAGCGCAATGGAGAGCTCTTGATGCCTCCCCATGCTCCTGAATGGGGCTTAGGCCTCCCGCATTGCGGTTTGATTTGTGTAGGGCCGGCTTTTTGGTTTGATTATGTTTCGATCGTGCTAGGGGGTCGGTTTCGTGCGGTTCGGGTTTGCTGCGGATTGGTCTCCTCCGGGGTGGCTTGCGGGGCATTAAAGGGAGAATGTATGTACCTATATTTTATGTATTAAAATTAATCTTCAATTTTTTTTTACGCATCTATAAGTATTGTATTTTCTGAGTAATGTAACCAGAAAGAATTGAGAGACCTTCTATAAAAACTAAAATTACCCAAAAAGCATGTTAAACTAGCTAAACTATTTAATTTAAGTTCACATATTATAATAACGTAAATTTCAGATTCGTATGTTAAGGACTTGCGGAATCATTAAGTAAAAGTATCAAAATTAGATATTTCACTGTAAGTCCTCTTAAGTCTCAAATATTTAACTATTTCTAAAGTTCGACATTTTCATGAATAACCCTGCAGGTAAGAAGTAAAAGAAATATGAGAAATTTTGGTCGATGAGAAAACTTGGTTGAAGAAGCGAATGAAGAGAAGATACTCAAATTATTATTTTTTTTAAAATAATATGATCAACGATTTTACACTAGAAAATTTAACAATGGTTCCAGAGCATGTTATTACTTTGTGTCTAGTAATTCGAAGATAATATCTAAATAAGATATTTTTATTTCTCGAAATCCAATTCTGCAATGAACTATTCGAGAAAAATAATAAAATATGTGAGGCAATAGGTATTTATTTTAACAAAGATAAAAGAAATGCATCTTGTTATTTTTACTCTCAACTAAATCCGAGGGAAATTGGTTTCGTGGATTACCAACAAACAAACAAACGACCTATGTGAGAATAACATTCAATCACTGCGACGGAATAGTGTTGCAATCTCGACAAATCGATAAAATTGCTCGAAAACTCTATAAATTTCATCGAAAACTCGATAATGTTTTATCGAAAACACAATAAACGGCGCTGTAATTATTTGACTTCATTAAAAATTTAGCGAAATTTGAAAATATTACGCAGAAAAATACATTTGTTTAGATTAGGTATTAAATTATTTTATTTATGTGCATACTTTAGATAATACTAAACAAATCATTTCCCGAATTATTCCCAAGGGGTTGAAATAAAATATTGGCGTACCTTCGGGAAAGTGTTTGTAATTTAATGATTGCCTTTTTGTTACAAATAAAATGTTTGACTTTCTAATTTTTTTTTTTAAAAACATGGCATGCAAATACGAAATTTCTCCCACATGCAACTAAGAAGAATCTTAGAAATAGTATAAAAAGTAAGGTATAAAATTATCTTTTTTATAATCTCTTCCTACATAGTAGGTAATCTTAATTATAACCTAGAAGTGATGTAACTAGCTTTGAGTGAAAAGAATACTCACATATATAGAAACTCCCAAAATGAACAGACCATATTGCATTGTATTCAATTGCACCGCGAACGTGTGACATTGCATCAATTTAATCGAAAGGTTAAGTGTATACCTACGTGATTCGAAAAAGCAAACTCGAGCGGAACACATGCATCCTTTTGATAAATATAATAATTATAAAAAAGACAGCATGGATGAAAGCGGTGTATACATGCTATGGTGCAGTGACTGCTCAGCAAAATACGTTGGAGAAACAGGCAGATCCATTACAACTAGAATAAAGGAACATCATAGAGCGTTTAGAGGTCTATCTGGTTACTCTGAGATGGCGGACCACTGCATTGAACATAATCATTCTTTTAGTATGAACAATGTGAGGGTATTGCACTCAGAAGATCACAAGAATCGTAGATTAGGCCTTGAAACGCTCGAGATACATACATAAAAATCGCGATTCTATTGTTAACATTCAAGTCCCTGCACCATCTGCTTTATTATCATAGATATTGTCTTATGAATTAGCAATTACTTGTATTTATTTTAAATTAATGTATCACTTTATCACCTATTCATAATATCGGTTAACCATCCTATTGATACCTACTAGTTAATTTCTAAAGATCTAGCCTAAAAAAATATGTATACAATAATAATAATATCTTGCCATCTGTTAGTTATAGTATCCTCTCCCGCCATCATTGTGCCATACTTTTCTTTGAGTTTATAATTTTTATTTTAGTATCTTGACAATGTCTGCGTGAGTCGGACGAAAGCGCTCGAGATTCATAATTTTTTTTTTTGTGAAAGTGCAACTGTGTTTAATTTTTTATTTTTTATTTTTATTTTTATTTTTAACAATATATACGGCACAAAGTGCCTTTGACAACAATAGAATATAACAAAAAGCAGAAACAGGAAATTAAACAATATAACACATAGAATACAAACACAGTTTAAGGCAGAAAGAATAAAACGGTAGGCAAAGAGAGTACACAATAGCAAACATTCATGCAAGACTATTTAAGGCCAACAAAACTGCAGTAGTACATAGATAGTGTTGAATATCGTGTAAATATGCATCTTTATACTTGGGTAGACACAATATGTTTATTATATAGAGTATATGTTATATAGAAAAGTTTTATATACAGAAATAAAACCATAAATACAGCTAAAATGTATTGGACTACAATATGTGCAGACATACCTAGCTTATATAAACAAAATAAAAAATAATAACAACAACAATAAAGAAGTATGCAAATTTTCTTAAGTTAAATCATACCAAATCTACTTCCACAAAAAGTCATTTTACTTAACAAAGGGCTCTTTCAGAAGAAAACTCAACACCATAGTAAGATGTAAACAGTGCATAAAAATGCAATGTGTGGCAGGTACATTCAATTATAAAATAAAAATATATGAGTAGAAGAAAATAAAATTAAGATGTAGCATACCACAACATTATTTAAGTGTGCATGTATAGATAGACAATTAATTAGTCACAGAAACAAAGACATGAGTAATAAAAGTGCTGAGTTCAACATAGTTTTATATACATGCAATTGGGTACGTATATAGAATCCCATCTGTAGTAAATTCAATAGGTACCATAGGCAAAACACCAAATAAAAAATGTTTTGTTCTTATTGCAATGTGTGGTGTAGACATATAGTTAAAAAAAAAAAAAAAGAGAGAGAAATTAATAAATCCAATAATTAATACCAGACAAATATCATTATCATAGCTTAGACAATACATGGAGATGAGATTTAAATTGGGAAAGGGTTAAATTGAAAATATCGATATTTGCGTCAGATAGAATGTTGCCCAGCCGATGCAGTCTTGGAATAATCGTGTTCCTCATGTATAAAGTGTTGTAGTGGTTATTGTTACAATAAAAAGTATCGGTATTTCTGGTGCAGCGCGCGGGAATCCTAAATGATATTTTATTCAATAATGCAGGGCTGTCCAAATTAGAGTTGATAATTTTGTAAAGCAAAATTAAGTCACTAGTTATTCTACGTTTTGCTAGTTCTTCCATGTCCATTGTTTCAAGCAGAAAACGATAATCAAGATTTGCTCTAGGGATGCCCAATTTATAGTTTATGAATCTAAGAAACTTTCTTTGTACTCTTTCAATATTATTCACATGTACATGGAAATGAGGCGTCCAGATGGGAGAGGCATATTCAAGAATGCTGCGCACTAGTGTGTAATACAAAAGTTTGACAGTGCTCAAATTATTAAAACAACCCACTGTACGCAATATAAATCCCAAAGTCTTCATAGCTCTAGATGTGATTTCCGAGATATGTGGGACAAATGATAGCCGGTCGTCGAATATGACCCCGAGGTCACGTATGCTATGCAATAACTCTAATCTCTCACCATTTAAATCGTAATCAAACCCTATTTTAGTTTTGCTTCTACTGAATTGTACAACCTTGCACTTATCAACATTGAGGAAAAGTCTATTAGTACTGCACCAGTTATAAAGGTTGGAAAGATTGTTCTGGATGATAGAACAATCGTCCGCTGATTTAATCCTTCTATAAATCTTCAAATCATCCGCAAATAACAAGAAATCTACGTCTCGGAAGATATTTGCTATATCGTTGATAAACACGAGAAACAAAACCGGACCCAAGTGACTACCTTGAGGCAGGCCGCTAGTTGCCGAAAAGTATTGTGACTTATGGTCATCAATCTTAACACAAAGTTTTCGGTCTGTAAGGTAACTATCAAACCAATTTAGAACCGGCCCGCTCACACCCAGGGCAGCCAGTTTTTTCATCAACAAG
Source organism: Mystacides longicornis (assembly GCA_963576905.1). NCBI lineage: Eukaryota > Metazoa > Arthropoda > Insecta > Trichoptera > Leptoceridae > Mystacides > Mystacides longicornis. The sequence goes on from OY756430.1 coordinate 5,857,074, forward strand.
GAATGGCAAACTTTATCGAAGGCTTTACTAAAGTCCGTATATATACTGTCTATTTGGTAACCGTTCGAGAGACCGTCCGCTATATAGCTTTCATAAATTGCCAGGTTGGTTAATGTAGACCTCTTCGGCATAAATCCATGCTGGTGTGGTGTAATTATATTAGCTATAGTGGGCATAACGTTATCCAAGAATAAACTTTCGAAGATCTTTGCTAAAGAAGACTGCAAACAAATCGGTCTATAATTACTTATGTCATGTTTGTCTCCTTTTTTGAAAATGGGAGTTATATAACCAGACTTCCACGCTCTAGGGAAAATGCCAAGGCTCAGTGATTTGTTAAAAATAAAAGTTGTAGGAACCAAAAGAGCATTCACACAGCCGATCAGAAATATTGGTGGAATTTCATCAGGCCCTGGGGATTTTTTACAATCAAGCTTGCGAATTTTCGAGTACACGTCGTCAAAGTCAAAGCTACATTCTGATAGACATATAGTGTCGGAGAATTGAAAGTCGTCGCGTGGATTATTACAACTTTGGGATGAAGGTTCATATACATTACCGAAGTGCTCTCCAAAGAGCTCGGAGATAGCGCCTGGTCCGCTTGCTCGAGTGTTGCACAAAAACATTTCCTGTGGCAGCTCATGATTTGTTTTACATAAAGAGTTCTTGAATCTCCAAAGACTCCTTGAATCCAGTGTAGTGTTCTCGGCTTTCCTTATAAATTCGTTGTAGCATTTTAGCTTGACTCTGTTGCACTCGGCTCTAGCCGCTTTGAAGGCTGCATAGGCCGCGGGATCCTGGTCATTCTTAAACCTCTGGTGGAGAGCCTTTTTTCGTTTTACAAGTTTAATTAATTCAAAAGAGAACCATGGCGGATAGGATGAGTTGAATACCTTTTCATATGGTACGAATTTTTCTTTGGTGTCGTTCAGAATTTTGTAGAATGTGTTTGTGATTTGATCAATATCGTCGCCTCTCAGGAAACTCCAGTCACAGGAAAACAGGTAATCAGTAGCTTTGCTAAAGTCGGTCTTCTTGAATTTATAAATGTAAGTAAAATTTGGCCGCGAGGCTTGACAATGTGTGGAGAGGGTTATATCGAGTGGAGGGTGATAGTCGTCGATTGGAATTAATACATCAGTGCTTTTGGAGATGGCTGTAGTAGGATGGTTTGAGAAAACCAAGTCCAGCAATCTACTATTTTTATTCAGGACATCGTTCAACTGACTTAAGTCCAGATAATTGACAGTCTCTATCAACTCTTGTGCACCCTCATTATTGTCGACGTTGATAGAGTAATCCTCGGATCCGTGATTCCAGATCACATTAGGCAGATTAAAGTCACCCGTCAGTAGAATGCGATTTTTCGGGTGTTTTTTGTGAATTCCCTTCAAAGTGTTACATAAGTATTTGTACGTTGCTGGTGTTGCTGATGGGGGAACATAAACACATCCAAGAACCAAAGATTCACCCTGTAGCTGAACCATCACATACAACTGTTCTATGCTTTTGATATTTATGTTCAGAAGTTTGGAAGGAATAGATTTGTGTACGGCAATTAAGACTCCTCCGCCCCTACTTTTTGTGCTAGTATTGGTGTTTCTGTCAAACCTGTATATATTATGGGAGTAAAATCCCAGTTCTGAATCTCCTATGTTTTTATCCAGCCAAGTCTCTGTGAGACAAAAAATTTGGTAATCTAATATCGGTATATTCTGTCTAAGCTCATTCAATTTAGTTTTGAGTCCACGTACGTTTTGGTAGTAGATGTTTAAGTTCGCTGATAGTTTTTTCTGTTAGCTACGATTCTGGGTGTGCCATTAAAAAACTTTACGGAAATATTATCGTCACCCTTAGCCTTTCTAGTCTCAACCTGACTCCACAGCTCCCTCAGGTAGTTCCTTTGCATTATTGTGTAGTCTTGCTTGAGTTTTATGTTGGGCGGGAACTTATTTTTTCCATAAATTAAGTTTTTGGCATCATCGCTGCTCTCAAAAGTAATTTTAATTGGTCTCACCCTATCATCATGACGCTGGCCAAGTCTCTGGATTCTTACGATGCTGCGCGCTATTGGTATGTCGGAACTCTTTATTATATCTACGACCTGTTCCCTATCCTCTGAGATACTATCCGACCCAGATGTATTTGACTCAGGAACATTAAACATTATGATATTCTTGGCTCGTTCACTTCTCTCCGCCAGTTCAGCTAGTGCATCGCACACGTGGGCAGTACCGCCACTCATAGGTGACCTTTCGATAGATTCCAGTTTTTGTTCTAGCATGGATATTTCCTTTTCTTGGCTCGCTATTTTGGCTGTGGCCAAGCTCATTGCTGACATAAACTCGATAGTTGCTGGCATTATTTTGGAGATTTGATCTTTAGTAAATTTGTTCGAATTGTCATTGACTATTTCCGACATTGACATTGCAGCCTTTTTTACCAATTCAATAATCTGCACTGCGTCCATGATAAATTATTTGTTCAACCGATCAATTCAAATGAACCAGTACACTGCAAACAGGTATCAGTTAAATCTTCACTTGGGACAACCCTGCATCAATGTCATGTACGGTGGCGCTAGTAGCGATAATACACCACTGACCTGCGCAGTAGTCGTGCACAGCTATTGGCTGATGATCTGATGAAGTCGATATTGCCAGGGGAAAATGAATCTTATGGTGACGAAGATTGTCGATTTGAAAATTTCAATATTTAACGGACTTACGGTAGTGTGTTCCTCACGAACAATCTCACATATACTTCACCGAAATCCTCGTTTAATGCACTCTATCAAATAAGCAACGTACACGAAGTTATATTAACAGAACGAATTTTTATTGCGCGCGATTATAACAGTGTTTCCACTTTGACAGTTGACAGCTCGAATTTTAATCATTAAAGAATATTCTATATTTTCAAAGTTTAGGAGAAGTCTAGCTAAATAAGCAGATTGCTAAAGAAATGGTGTGTTTCTGGAAAAATTCAAACATTTGGAGAAAAATATAAACTTGTGTGCTTATAAAAATAAAAACAGCTCGACAATTCGATAAACGTATTGCAAAATAATGTACCTACATCTCTTTATTGTTCCTGTGCCGACCATAAAACAAGTCAGTTAGTCGCTCGCTCCGTGTACACGGGACTTTTATAATCTATAATATTCAATGAGCTATAAAAGGTAATCCACTCTGAGGCCGACATGAACCGACGGAAAGTCCGCTCTTGAATGAGCTCCAAGGCTTTAATTCTAATGAAAATTGATAATGGGAAATAATATTATACGTCAGATGCATATCCCGACATATTATTAATGGGCCACATACTGGATAATAGAAGAAGATAACTACTAATCTTATCTATATATTTCTTGTGTGCAGATTCTTTGTCGTCGAACTCCTCCTTCAAAACAAAACGAATCTTAAAGAAACTTTTTGGGCGTCTCAATGGTTATCCGAGGATGCGTTTGAAGCAAAAACAGATTTCTGGACGCCCTATTTATATTTTAACTAATGATTTTATCGATGTCTAAATGAGCACCTCTATCGAAAACATAAAAAAGTATCGCGGTCTTAGTTCAACGGGCAAAACCTCACTTTCTTGATCTAGACAAAAACATTGTTTTCACCAAATTGTGGTATTTAAGTGAACTCATCAAAAGGGTAACTTTATGAATGAAGTGTAGAAATAAGATTGTAGAATCTCTCTCTCTCTCTCTTAAAAAAAGTAGATGTTATTGGATTAAATGAGAATTTTTATTCGCGAAACAGTTATGTCAACGGATTGAAGGTAACCTTCTTAGTGCTTTTAATATATTATTATCTGGGACCATTCTTGGGAGATTTGTTCTTCCTATAAGTGACCGGAGGCGCATTATGGAGGAGGCAGCCTTTAAAAGATGGGAAATCTTCTGGGATAGAGAGAGCCTTACCAAGGGATCTCTTTACAAAGCTATCAAAAATAATATCTCCAAAAAACCCTGGTATCATAATTTGAAGTTGACCCGACCTCAAATCGTTAACATTTGCCGAATGCGTTTTGGTCACCATAGACTGAACAGTCATTTGTTCAAAATTAATCTAGTCGACAGTCCATATTGCGAGTGCGAGCTGGATCTGGAGAACTTGGACCATGTGTTCTTTGACTGTCCTTTAAGAGACAGATACGAATTGTACAATAGAATGAATATTCAACTCCCTATCAATATGACCCATCTCTTGTCCACTCCTTCGAAGAGCATATACAAACATATTTTGGTGTACATAGAGAAAAATATGATTTTATTATAGATAGCTATTTTTTTGTTTAGTATTTTTTTTTCTCTCCATGTCTATTTTCCGTCTGTGAGTAAGTCTTACTTTGCTGCCAGTTGGCACAAATCGTCCTTTACGTGACGTAATGCCATATTTATATAATAATAATAATATATTATTATGGCTTAAAAGAGATGCATCGTTCGGAATTACATTGGTTTAAAAATAATACGGACTAGTACGGACCAAAGGTAATAGTCTGTCGGGAATGCTAGTATTTTATGTATTCCCAGGTTTAACAGGTTGTTCCAAGTATTTTTATGAAACGTAACTCCAAACCATAATACATTTTTGAGTACTTTGTACTAGATTCTACATTCGGAACAAAATATTATGACACATTTTTGTTTAAAAGGTAGGTACGCAGATGATGAGATGTCGAAGGGAAGGAAAGTAGTAATTTAACGTCAAAAAATCATATCTACTTAGATAGTTCGTCATTAGAAATATTGACTATGCGTCGAGGTGTTATTTATTCGGGGAGAAGTCAAAATTACTTGAACGGTTTCTTTATCTTTTGTCTGTCTCTTTCCATTTCGTTGTTTTGAGATGATACTTAGGTAACTACTTTACTTTTCGTATGACATCCGGTTTGATTTGACCGATTGTTGGCCGAGGAGAGCACTGTTCTTCCTCCCGTCAGGGTCTCGAAGACGAGGAAGACCCTTTCATACTGTGTTCCGCTCCTTCGAAGCAGAGCTGAGATTTTGAAAACTGATGTGTTTGGAGGAGGTCATAAACATTGCGCAAGATCGAGTGCAATGGAGAGTTGTTCTTGTTGCCTCCCTGTACCTATTTCTAAGTGCACGGCGAATGTATGTATGTATCAAAATGCAACAATAAAAACTGGCGACTCACTCCATAGTTGATTTTATAATATTATAGGGATGTGGTTTATTATGTCACTAGGCAAATGCCAGTGCCGAGAACTTAGGATATCCGTATATTGTAGTATGTAATTAGTCTAGGAAGTTCATGTTGTGTTGCGGTCCACGCGGCTATCGATTACTTGAATTGTTATTTGCCAGGTAACTACCCCATAAATAAATGATTAAGGACGAGGGGTTGATAGGGAGCAAGTTTTCAAGGATAACTACCGTACTTAAGATAATGTTCTTGTTGATATTAAGATGGTTTACCTGCTTTCTAACAGTTCCCGGGCGAGCTATTTTAAACACTCCTTGAGGTCGATTCTGCAACAATTCCGTTAACACTCGGTCAAGGAATCTAGGGATTGTGTTCCCTAAATCAACAGTTTTTCAGGATGACCTTCCGAAATATGGAAGGAATATTTGGTTGAGCCAGCCTTCGAAATAGCAGTAGAAAACGTTCGTAAGCCCGTAGTGGTTTGTTCATATCATTTAAAATCGAACAGTATTAGTAGGTCATCGGTTGTTGATATAATGCTAGAATAAGTGTCAGTTTCTAAATAGGTAACCAATATCTACTATGGTTTGATTGACTATTAATAAGGAATAACCCAGTTTCTTATGATCTAGAAATAACGAGTTTCCACTATTTGAATTACCTGCACGGATAAAATATGTACTTATATACAGAATATACACACCTAATTACCAAAGCATACTATTATAGACATGCTAGAATTAGTATCAGTTTCTAAATAATCAATATCGACTATGGTTTGATTGAATTGTAATACGGATAAACCCAGTTTCTTATGGTCCAAAAATTACGATCACCCACTGTTTGTATGACTTGAACGGATATATGTATATAAATACTTAATTACCAAGAGATGTGTACTACTATCGACATGCTAGGATTAGTGTCAGTTTCTAAATACACAGGGTGCTTACAAGGTAACTGCAAATCTTTCAGGGGACCATAATAAAGGCATTCTACCAAAGAAATATATTATTAAGATGTATGCATACGATATTATTAAACTTATAAATATATGACACAATGAAGCATGACATAGAGCTTAGGGTGGAAACTACCACAAAAATGCACTTGCTGAGAAGACTCTAAAAAGACGAGAAATACGAGGACACGGGAAATGGGCTCATCAAGACTCCATCACATGGCATTGCACAACCAACCCCATGGAAGACCACCAAAGAGATGGATAGACGGCTGGGAGTCGGTCTCATAAAATAAAAAGATGTTGATATATTTTCTTTCACTTCTTCAGCCATTTAATCAAAAATCTTGCAAACACCCTTTGAGCACTATATAGAAGGCCTTTCACCTGGCAATAATACTCTCGCTGAATGACTGAGTATTAATAATATAGGCATCCGAGACTGGCAACCCTGGAAGCATACAACAACTATTTTAATTATGATTACATTTAGGGTAGCTCGGATGGCTAAATTATTATCATTAGTAAGTAGCTTATTTCAGAACATGGTCGACGCAATAATTTCAGAACTAAGAACTGGTCGGCTACGTCTCTGTGGACCCATTCAGATTTATTGATTCTTTCTTCGTTCGTTTTCTCAACATGCCCAAGCCACCTCAATTTGTTCACTTTCAATCTATTCACTACAACTACACTAACATTTACTTCATACCTATTCCTTCCTAATATCATAATTCCTCACCTTATCAATCAGTCTTTTTCCGCATATTCTGCGTAAAGATTTCATTTATACAGCATTTTTATACCCACTTACAGATTTTTGGTCAATGCCCAAGTTGCACTTTCATTCATTCTGATTGATTAACTTACGAATATCTTCTTTTTCTTTTGATTCTTCGAGGTAGTGTCATTTTTCGAGATGCTGTTCAATATTTTAAAATGGTTTTAACCTCCTTTTTGAATCTGGAATTAATAAACCTTGAAGTGGATCTAGAAAAATACGAGGAATAAATTTTTTACACAACTAGGTACCTACATAAAGAAATCATTGCATAATTGAGTAGGATAAACATACTCAAGCATCAATTAGGATAATTATTATTTCCGTTGTACTAGAACTCACATGAGTAAACAAGAACCCACAATTTTTCTCAGAAAAAAAACACAGGCACCTACCTACCTTAATTTTTTTATTTTGTTATTTCGACGTCTGCCCGTGTAAGGAATTGTGTAGAGGCGTAGCTACTAGACCTTTTTATCCCCTTCCTCAGCCACACCCATTAACTACACCATATCACTACTTCAGTAGTAATAAACAACACTACTTCAAGAAGACGCTTTTGTCGTTACCAGGTTCAAAGGATGGACTCCCACAGAAAGCATCCCACAATATTCCGATGGGAAATCGCCAACCATGAAAATCCTCGAAGAAATGGCGAGAAAGTTGGATCTCAGATCTCAGTATTCCAGTAGCTCTCTATAATAAAAAGGTTAAACAAACCTATTTAGAAAGAAAGAAGAATTGAATTAGTTTAAGCTGCCTTTGTATATAATATAGAATACGTAATTTTGAAGTATTTGGTAGCCTAGTAGTTCCGTCGCCGACTTTCGTACTGGAGATCATTATCATCGTCATTATAAGCCTTCACTCGTCCAGTATTGGACTAGCGAAGGCTTAAGACGAGACGTCCAGTATTGGATTCTCTGTCTCTTGCTATTCTATGCCACTGATTGCCGGCCACTCTCCTAATATCATCTGACCATTTCAGCTGTGGCCTTTCTGGGTTTCTATGGGCAGTTCTTGGTCTCCACTCCAGGGTTTTCTTGGTCCATCTATCACCAATCTGTTGTTTTACTATATGGCCGGCCCAGTTCCACTTTAGTGACGCTATTTTATGAGTCACATCGGCAACTTTGGTCCTTTCTCTAATTCATTCATTTCGCTTCCTGTATCTATCAATGTTTAACATCCTTCTCTCCATCGCTCGTTGTGTTACTTGGAGTTTTTTTTTTTGTATTGACCGTTTTGTAAAGGAACTAGAGATTGTACGTTCGATCCAAGGTGCTGACTATCTTCCTCTTTCACTAATCATCAAAAGCGTCAGTAAATGGTCAACTTTAGGCACCTACAGCCTTTAAATATGCCTTTCAAGAAGACCACAAAAAAGTGGAAGGATTGCTGGGAATCAATCTCGCAAGAGGCCAACAACACCTCTTGAATTACATAAGGCAACAATGCCCATTCAGATGATAAAGTATAAGCACTCGTCTACGAGTGATTTGGGAGGATTTAGAGTTCTTTGCAATAAATTCTTAGTTTTCTGTCGACAAGAACTTAAGATGCCAACCTGCAGCCATCACTAACGTAATAACGAGTCAAATTGATAATGTTAAGGTGGGTGACGAAGTCCGTAATATGGTGAAGCGTAACCCAAAGTTTTTAACATAGTGACTGCCTTTTATAATATGTGCATGTTTTCAACATACCGTACCCATTTACATTTTCGTCACAAAAAAGGTTACGTGTCTATTACTTTATGTCCCAATTTGGAACACTTTGATAATTATTTAAGTACTTAGATAAAATTACTTAGGTATATCGTTTTGGTCATAAATTCATATGTCCTTTGAATATTCATAAATTTTGTAGTGACTATTTTTTTATCCTAAAATCAAGTGGTAGCCCCTAAAGTAATATTTTTTTTAAATGAATCTGTGCTCACTCAAAGTGAACACAAATACACTCCTTGACTCTTTCACAGTAAGCTACTTAAAGCTTGTGTCGTGAAAGAGGAAGATGGTCGGCACCTGGGATCGAACCCACAACCTCCGATACGAAACAGCACGAAAGCCGGCGTTGTAACCGCTAGTCTACCAACCACTTAATATGTACCTACTTACTTATTCAAATAATTAAAAAAAAAACATAACTTGAAAAATAGTTCGAAACATTTTTTACCATTTTTTTATATTCGAGGGTTACACATTTCTGAGCTCCAGCTTGATTATATTTTTCAAAAAAATTATCAATGCATACCTTAAAGTATACAGGGTGTTGGATGAAACGCTCATCTTTTTTGTCGTTCCCTCGGTGCTGATGATCATGATTGTTAACATTGACATCATACGTATGCCAGCTTCCTCACATCACTCCGGTTCTCCGCCAACTGCAGTGCCCCAAAAAAGATCTCCCCAGTCTTCTCTGTTATCACAGGCCCTCTATATCTACTGCCTGCCATACTCCCAGTTTTAATAATTAGCCTCTCTAGATTGTCCGCACCACTTCTCGCAACGTGTCCATAAAATTCTATGACATGATGCATGCAGACAGTGCAGAGTTGATCTCTGATTTTCAACTCTTTCAGGATGGATATGTTAGATCTGTGAACTCGCTGCAGGCGCTTCCAACACTACATTTCAAAACCATCTATTTTGGCTCTCATATGAGACTTTCTGGTCCAAGTTTCGGCTCCGTATACAAAAATGGAGAAAACCAGGGACTTAACCAGTCTAGTTTTAGTGGGCTGTCTAATACTGCCACTCTTCTGAATCTTATTCAAAGATGTCATGGCGTCCTTTGCCATTTGTATTCTTTGGTAAATTTCCTTTTCCCACGTGTGGTTGTTGGAGATGAGGTATCCCAGGTGCACAAAGTCCTTCATTAACTCCAGGTCCCCCAAGTTCTCAACATCGGTTACCACATTCTGCCGGTCCACCATCAGTCCTGTTGATTCACAGTCAAATAAATGTCCCCACTCTCAACCTCCACATGGTGAGCTCTTGGATTTGATGCCACCACTCACTAGTGTCATGTCATCAGCAAACCTAAGGTTATTAATTAGCCGGCTTCCGATCCAGACTCCTCCACTTCAGCCCTCCAGCGCCCTCCTCATTATGTATTCTCCGTACACATTAAATAATTTAGGATACAAGATACACCCTTTGGGCACTCCCTGTTCAGCTTTGTATGGTGCAGATAGTTCAACATCCTTGCGAATCCTTGATGAACCTTCAAGGTACAAGTTCTAGATAAAAGAAGTCAAGGAGGTTCCAAATGATCCCCTCTATGTACTATTTTGTTTGTCAAACGTTCTACAAAATACCCTTCATTATATGCATTTAATTTAATCAGAGATGGGTTGTGAAAGTAATACCTCCTTGTCTACCCCGAACGGTTATAGGAATAAGTCTAACCTCAAAAAGTTGTTTCGGATGACAATTTGAGAATTAATAATGTTAAGTATTCAAAAGCAGTTAGGTACCTAGACCCACATAAAATCAAAACCTTCCCAAACTTCAGTAAGGACTAAGGAGAAAATTTCACCGCAACATCTACCGTATTTGCGGCGGCTCCAAAACTTATTGCGTGTATGAGAGAGATTTCGGCAAAACTTGTTTATAAAACTGACAGTTTAGTTGCAGAGTGACGTCTGTGGTTACAATAACTTACGCTTTATGAGTACTTATACGTCACTGAGAGATAACGACTCGAATGTTGAGAGTATCTGTAAATCTTTTTCACATTTTTAAACGATTGCGTTTTGTTGACAGTTGATCAAACGAAATGTGCGAATAAAAACTTATTTGGACCCTGTAATGTCGGCTCAGGTGGTACAATACGTCCCTATGGATGCTAGAGTCAACTAGCCGAAAAGAGTTTGGGGTACGTTGCACGGCTGACCGACATGCAGGGCATATCCTACACCTTAATCCTATCCTTCTGCCTTCCATGAGCCCTCCCATCCATACTCACATAATATAGTCCCATCATTAGATATTGAGTTAACCTTTCACCAGAATTCCCCAATCCAAGGTGTCATTCGACCCGTGCAGAAGGATGCTTGTCTAACGAGCAGGTTAGTAACTAACGGAGGCTCCTTGATACCAGGCAACCTCAAGGTGACTTATAGCCTTACCCCTTCATCCGGAACTCTTTAAGGGCGAACTCTTATATTCCTAACTCTGGCTATGAAGGATGCACCAGGCACCTCTTAAGAGATTGTGGAAGTGTTAGAAACCTCCACAGAGACGAACTGATGTGAAAAATATATACATCAGTACCTCCACGTCATAGGTAAAAGAATTTGAAAGGGATGATAAGTCATATGACCAAAATCAATTGTTGCAACTGGGAGATGGAAATATGCGCTGTTAGGGTGGGTTGTTCGACGCCGCGAGTCAGGTGTTCCTCGATCGTAAGGAATGTCAAAAAAAAACTTTTAAAATTTAAAGTTTACTTTAAGTTGACGCGTTTCATAAAAAAATATTCCGCTTACTTTAGCTAAAGTTTGAAATGTCATAAAATTATTTGAAAGTTGGTAGTGTTACCATGGAAATCTATGGAAAACATAAGTTGTTAACTAATATTTTCGCAGAATTTCTGTTAACCTGTCAATTTTATTTCTCAATAGAGCATCAAAGTGCCGTTATTTGTGTCAATTTATTATTATGGTTTATAAATTGGTAATAGCACCTCTGCTCTTTTTGTTGATTTTTCGAGCATCCTGTAAGAGGCAGGAAATCGAAAAATCAAATCGGGACCGTGAGGTTGACCACTTCACGTCCTTAAATCTCAACTGGTCAGAAAAGGCACAATGAGCCTCGGACGCCTCCAAGCGCAATGGAGAGCTCTTGATGCCTCCCTATGCTCCCGAGTGGGGCTTAGGCCCCCGCATTGCTGGTTGGTTTGGGGGTAGTTCGCGGCGGGCTTGATTTGTCCGGGGCCGGCTTTTTGGTTTGATTGCTTCGATCGAGCTTGGAGGTCGGTTTCGTGCGGGTCGGGTTTGCTGCGGATTGGTCTCCACCGGGCTGGCTTGCGGTGTGCGGGGTGCCTTAAAGGGAGAATGTATGTATGTATAAATTAGTAAACGAAATCTGTAAACAATAATATTATTCACGTTTTGCCATTTTTTCCAGCCTTTTTTTAGTTTAAGATGGCAAAATATTGAATTACACTAAAGTCGACTTAAGTCCCAATAACGGGACTTTTAAAGTGTAATTTCGTTGTTATAAAACACGTTATTTTTTAAAGGAAACTTAAAGTCGCCTTTATTTTTTATGAAACCGGCTATAAGGGACTATATTTTGAGGATATCAAAAAGTGACCTCTGTCACAATAAGAGGCAGAGCGCTCCATGAATACATTGAATAATGTCACAATAGACCTAATTTTGGTTGGGCTGCCACAGGGGCATATTATGATCCTTTGACAACTTTATAAAAAAATACACGGAAGAGGTACTGCTATCATGTGGTGGCCTTTTTGTAACCCGTTTTCTTATCATATTATCATATACTTATAATAATAAATTGGAAAGTTCGTCCGTAACGTTACTTACTTAATTTGAAAAACCAATTCAACTACGAGCAATATTTGTCAAACTAAAGTACATTATTTGTCCGTAAATTGCGGGAAATATTACATAGACGATATTATAATATGGACTCGGACGCTTTCAAGCGCAATGGAGAGCTCTTGATGCCTTCCTATACTCCCGAGTGGGGCTTAGGCCTCCCGCATTGCTGGTTGGTTTGGGGGTAGTTCGCGGCAGGCTTGATTTGTCCGGGCCGGCTTTTTGGTTTGATTGCTTCGATCGAGCTAGGAGGTATGTTTCGTGCGGGTCGGGTTTGCTGCGGATTGGTCTCCGCTGGGCTGGCTTGCGGTGTGCGGAGTGCCTTAAAGGGAGAATTTATTTATATTTATTTTAATACTTGATCAGAGGTTTCTTCATACAATTTATGCTACTGGAAGAAATGTGAAATTGTCCATAGTCGCCAATGTGGTAAAGTAAAATTCGGATTCTTTCGGGAACAATATAACTGATTTATAAGACAAAAAAAAAACGATGAATGAGTCATTTCAATGACTGTTGTCCGACAGGTTTTGCCGCTTGTTTAGCAAGTCTGTTAATAACAAAAAAAAATGTCCTTCAGGTTTTCCAGGAAGCATAGTTTCCAGCTATTTTCTCATCTTTCGGAGCGTTTCTCTTTGAAGAACCTCTTCATTCGATATGTAGGCCCTCCAGGATATACCTTAAAGTTCAAGAGAAAGACGGTCGTGAACCAGTGGTGGTTTCTTTTCTTCCATAATATAAAAGAAAGTCGAGTTAGTGCGAATACTTATAACTCGAGATCGGCCGAACAGATTCTTCCGATGTTTAATTTATTGGATTCTTCTACTTTCCGGATAGCAGAAAAAATATTTAAAATTCGAAAAAAATGGATAGCATATGGATGGCAAATAATATTTAAATTCAAATTCAAATAGTTTTATTAAGGAAATAAAAAACATTAAATAAATACATTCACGATAATAATTTTTTTTTTCCAAAAGAAAAGTACATAATACAATATAATATAAATATGTGTAATGGAATATATTGCCTCACTAGACCTAAGCCTGTTCCGAGACAATACTAATAAAGATAGCAATGTTCAAAAATGTCGCTGAGAAAATTTATACATTTTTTTAAATATATTTTTTACCTTTGCTTTGGGGGATTTATAAAATATAATATTAAAGTTAGTTTGGAACGGATTTACTGAAAACAACGCCATCTGTGAAAAATTCCATAACAACACAATTTTTATTTACTTAACAACCATTGAGTTTTTAAACATTGGTTTTGAAGATTTTTGATAGATTTTCTTTGAAGCTTTCAGAAATATTTTTTTAAAGTTCAAACATATTTTAAACGAATTATTGTATAAATTACAAATTCGAAACAAATCCAGATTGAAATAAAAAGGTACTTACCATTTAAAAATAGAATATCCATTATTATTTTTGACTGGAGAATTTTGTTTGAATAAATAAATAAATAAAATATTAAAAATTAAATCTAATCCTGGAACACGGAACAAGAATCTATTTAAATATTTGGTATGTTTTAATATATGAAGTGGTACGTAGACCAGTGGATCTGTCAAAGGCTTTCGTTCGTACAGCGTGGGTTCAAATCCCGATGCCGACCATTTTCACTATCACAACACAAGCTTTATGTGAAAGATGTATATTTGTGTTCACTTTATGTGAGCCCAGATTAATTAAAAAATAGATAAAATCATTCTGAAATATTTATTTTATAATTTGCAATCGATATAAAATGTCATTAAAATTTTTCTTTCAAATATGTAAAATGGATTTCAATTTTAAATAAAAGCTTTGAAAAATTGACATAATTATTTTTGATATCGCCACCGTAAATTACTTAAAAAAAAAAAAATAAATAAAAAAAAATATTAAAATAAAACAAACACGTAAATGGACGCAAAATCGCATTATAATAATTTATGTTATTACACATCGTAAAACCACTTTTTTTTCCATTTATATTTTGAAATATTTATTATTCTCAAAATGCCTCCGTAATTCAAATTTAAATGATAACTGACCCATTCGTAATGAATCGTGGAAAATGAATAACACGAAAAAATAAAAATATTATAAAAACGCGACTGACGAATAGAAATTTTAATATGGCTACCTATAATTTGACGTTCACGCAAAAGCTTTTTAAATACAGTTGAATCTCGATTATACGGGGCAAATCTAATTATAAAGCAGAAAACGTTTTATCATTGATCGTAATGAACTCAGCAGAGTAATTCAAGAAAAAGTTTTAGTTTAAAATTAGTCAAATATTTTAAGATTTAAGAATCACAGGGTACTCGCAGAAGTTCACCTTTGAAGCACTCAAGCTTTCCAAAAAACAAATAAGGATCCTGACGAGGACCTTAACAGGACACTGCAGACTGCGCAAGCATATGTCCATAATAGGACTCTCAGACACTCCAATCTGCAGATTCTGCTCAGAGGACTACGAAACACCAATTCACATCCTCTGCAGCTGTGAAGCACTCGCTCACAAAAGAAGTCATACCCTCGGTGGGCCACTACTGAACGCTGAGAAGGTAAGACTGCTCGCACCTAGGCAAATTGTGAGCTACATGACTCACATAGGCCTGGACAACGAGCTGTAACATTGAGGGAAGTCACAATATTCCTATCCTGGTCGCAGTAACACAAAGGGTACCCTGGTCCCTTTACCCTCTTTCAAAAAAAAAAAAAAAAATTTAAGAGTACCTACGTTGCACGGAAATATCCGTTTTTAGCACTTTTACTGCATAATTCTGCGAGATTATATCTTATCATACGAAACTGAAATTTTCGATTTATTGCAGAATGAACATAATTTAATAGTTTTGTTGATTTAGGATGATTTTGAATATTTGTCTGGAACGTCATCAATGAACGAATCAACAGCCAAAATAAAAAATGTATCTGATTAATACACGTATTAAAAGAAGAATTTGTCCCATTTACCTGAAATTTTTTTTAGCGTTATAATGCTTGATGCGATTAAAATTTTTGACTAATGGATATCTGCCTCACCCTATCACTCCACACCATCCATTTGGTTTTCCCCACTCACGGTAATATAATTATTAATTATTGGAGTGACATGGACACTATTTGGATGGTTGGAGTGACCGTGAATGGTGGGCCTTAAAGAATCAGTTGTTGAGTCATGATTAGGTAACCGGTAATTTACGTTTTGGTAAAATGTTACTGAAATTTAATTACCGGATGTTTACATATAATATCGGCCCTTTGGCAATTTGCTCTACGAATACATCATTTGTAATTTCATTACGAAGATAAACCATACGACGCGCAACGCTACTTGCCTCTGAGGTTTATGGCCGTATTATAATATAGTAGCAGGAGGAGCATTTAAGATCCAGACTGAGATGCCTGATGGGCGGAGCGGAAAGAGACCTCGGACTGCTGGGGGTGGACGATTGGCGAAGCATGGACAGGGTGGCATGGAGATGTCTTCTGACTCTGGAGGCCAAGACCCACAAAGGGTTATAGCGCCACGGATGTGTGTGTACAATAAAGTATCGAAAAATGCGCATCTTAAATGGTGTTATGTTATTTATATATATCTAGCATTCCCGACAGACTTTGTCCTGTAGTCCTTACTATAAATATTGATTTCGCCTTTGTAATTTATACAAAAATACGTTTAAAATATGTTTGAATTTTAAAAAATTATTTCTGAAAGCTTGAAAGAAATTATATCAAAAATATAATCAGCGTGCCAGTGTATTTAACCTCTATAATGGTTTTTAGGTAAATAAAAATTGTGTTGTTAAAGAATTTTCATATATAGATTGGGCTGGCCTCGCAAGAAATCCGCTCCATATTAACTTTAACATTACATTTTAAATTATTTGTTATCCATTTTTTCAACTTTTTATTAGTTATTCTGTTATCCGGAGCGGAAAAGAATTCAATAACTCAAACAGCGGAAGAATCTGTTCAGCCGATCTCGAGTTATAAGTGTTCGCACCAACCCGACATTCTTTTATATTGTAAGATTATTAACAATGTTTAGTCTTTTGTATAAAAATGATTAGCTGTGTAGGTTTATTGAGTAAACTTGAAAAGAGCTGGACTGATTATTTTGTTTTCAAAATATTAGTATAAGCTCATATGAAAATAGCGAGGAAATTAGAAAAATAGCAATTTTGTTTACCCATACCAGTCAATTGCGACACAGTCCAGGATAGTTACATTAATTTTGCTTGTGAGTTTTTAAAATTGGAGTAGTCTTAGGATCTATGTATGGTTGATACAATTTTAACCGAGTGTGTAATATAAAATTAAGACAACTGAAAGGCCAGTAGTTTAAAACTGAAAAAAATCTGATCCAATACGTATTATAAATGTCACGTTTATAGGGCGCTTTGTAGTGGTGACGAATCCATCCGAACACTTCCGAAAATAGCCGAAAGCTCCGGGCTACGGAGAGACGCGACGGCTGAAACATTTTTCAAATTTTTTTCCATTCCATTCAGTACACAAGCCGACGTCGTTAGGGGAGGTCGTCGCGTCGCTTACTCCCTAAAATTTATATTAATTCGCTCAGCTGTCGCGAGTGTAACAAATATATTAGTATTTTCATACTACATACTAGGTTTTCCGAGTGGTGTACAAATAAATATTATCGAATCCCTTGTATTTTTATGTGTATGTGTGCGTATATAATATTATTGTGAATGTGTGGTTTTAAAAATATAATATAGTAAAAATAGATTACCTAATTAACACATTGTATATTTAAAACAATAAAATTTGTATTATAAGTTTGTTATATATAAATAACATATGTACTTAGCTACATTATTGTGAATTAAAGTTTGTTTTTCATTATGCACAAAAATTGTTCAAAACAGTGATAAAATTGTGTTTTTATTCATAAATAAAATTACCAATAAATAAAGTTGCTGCGATTAAAATTAAGGTGAGTTATATTTACCGTAAATTATTTAATAAAGGCTATAATATATGTATTATTATACTTTAATGCGGAAATCAAATATGTAGATAATTTGTAGAAATATTAAATGTTTAATGTATAATATGTATTCAAAAGGTTCTATGAGGGGAGTACAAAAAAAAACAGTTCTAATGGTTCATTAACCCATTGGAAGGTATTATTTTTAATGGTAGAGGCCAAAAGTGGATAATTAATAGTGTGTTCTTAGAGAGTTATAGAGACAGTGACGATCATTCACAATTTTTATTTATTTTTAGCTGATATTAACGTAGACAGGTAGGTTCCCTATGTTTTATCATTATTTATTTCGTCACTAGGCTGTACCTTAAACAGGTTATAAAAGATCAATTAATTCATCAAACACATTATTTTCAACTTTGTAATACTTAGACATTATAAATGTTTATAAATAAAAATAACTTTGCAGTATTACAATATATGTAATACTGCAAAGTTATTTTTATTTATAAACATCAATTAATTCAATTTAAAAATGACAATAAGGACAAATTTCTCAATAAATAGACATAGAGAAACAATAATAGAGAATTTTGCATCTATATTGTATTGATACGTGCCGTTTTTACGTGAAATTTCGTACACCTATGCTAATATTTTTTCAAATTAAGTATGCATAAAAATACATTAATACAATAAAAAAAACATTACGCAAACTACTGTTATGTATTTGATACTCACACACATCCCATGTATTTGACATTGACACAGACGCATATATTCTTTTGTTTACCTGTGGACAAATTGAGAATATATTAATATTATTTGTCATTACCTAATAGTAGAAAAAAACTTTGTACCTATATATCAACATTTCAGATTTGACGTATCCATGTCATTGTTTTAGAAAGAGCATTGTGAAAAGCCCTCTCTCAGTCTTTGACAATTGTCAATTGAACCTCAATTATGTTCAAATGTACAGTTTAAATTAGTTATTGTCGAATTTCGAGCACTGGTCGACCATTAGTATTATATAAATGAGGAAAGAATGGTGCATTATTATTTAGGTATTTGTTCGACAGTATAAGTTTTCATCAATTACCTATAACTTAAACATAAACATTGAAAGACTTTTCAAAACCTATTGTAACTTATATTTGAATCCAAAAATCTTATGTAATTCACTTGTTATTAGGTGAATAAAAGCTTGAATTTTTTTATAAAATAGAGATACCAACAGAACAACACGAACAAACAAAAAATGAAACAAACACATAGAATCTTCAGGTATCTTCCGCATACATAGCTATTGTGCATAGTTAGGTGGGTACAATCAATGTCTGAGCATTCAAATAAAACCCTTAAAAAATCTTTCACTGCGTAGGTAGATACTTAAACGTTTAGTTCAATCTAAACTTAATTGTTTTTAAGGGATCACGCTGAATGGTTAGTTAAAAGAGACGAATTCCAATGCAACTTGTATCTTGCAGCTTTCTGTATCTTGCAACTTACGTTCCAACATGGTATCTATACTTAAGTATTTTTTTTTGAGTTGTGTATCGAGAAAAATTGGAGACATTCCAGAAAATCAACATTGTTAACATTACTTATAAAGCTTGTTTAACTGTTTGAAAAGTTCATACTACAATGAAGCGTAAATTTCAAGAGTATTAAGTACAGTAGGTACTTCGACTTCAGATCAAGAGGTCTAGAAGAAGTTTCTACACGGGGTTGGAATCCTGTCTCAGATTGGACGGGACCGGTAGACTGGTTGAGAATGCTTCAAGCATTAAGTTCCGCCGGCTATACTGACACCTATGTATGTATAGAAGAGTACTATTTAGGTATTTAAAATCGATTAAGAAAGGTGTAAAAAAACGTTTATTAACTGCAATTAAAGCATATTCAGTTTCGAATATTTGACTACTTTGAAACCAAAACTTATTTGTGAATAGCCCTGCAGGTTATGTCATCGTTGTAAACGTCAATGCGAGCATATCATATTATTTCCTACTAGTGGTTGATCAGTGATCGAAATTCGATCATAACTTATTTACTAAAGTAAATTATATTAAGTTCTATTGTCAAAGACTGAGCGAGCGCTATTTCAAAATTTTCTTGCAAAAACAATGACATGGATACGTCAAATTTGGAATGTTGATGAAATGTACAAAGTTTTTTCTATTATTATAAAAGACAAACAATATTAATCTATTCTCAATTCAACCACAGATAAACAAAAGAATAGACGCGTCTGTGTCAATGTCAAATATCTTCTATCAACTAGATAAGTTATGTAGTTAAAAATCGGTTGTTCAATTTGTACCGGACAAAATCAAGAATACCTACGAGTTAAGAAATAAGCTCCATATTATACACAAAGTTATAAGTTTGTCAGATTCTTGTGACCACTTTTTTCAGGACAGGCCAATAGGCAATAAACAACAGTAGGCCTACCGATTTTTTGCATTCTATGACTACTCTATCAACATTCTATCAAAAAAATGGCGGTTTCGTAGGCATTTTAACACAAATTAGAGTTGTCAACGACTTGTCCTTTCGTTCGTATGTTTGGTAGGCGGGGCAATGTGACAGGTGACAAAATTTCTTTATTAGAATAATGTGTCAAAATGGTTACAAAATAGAAAAAATAACAACTAATGACTCATTACTAATGTTCGATTTTTAAATGGAACAAACCACTACGGGCTTACGACCGTCTTCTACTGTTATTTCGAAGGCTGGCTTAGTGTGATCACTTTACGTAAACAACGTTCGCCATTAGGTGGTAATGTTTGTCTCCGAAACTCCTAATCATGAGAATTCTCAACATGTTCAACATGTCGAAAAATCTCACGTATGCAACAAGTAGAAATTTAATAATAAAATGAAAAATAGAGATAAAAGTTGGAAATTATTGAGAACAAGAGAGCAACCAAATTTAAAGAATGCAACCGCTATCATGTATTTGGCGCCAGGATATGACTATATCCATTTTTGTTAATGTCTCATATTTATTGCCTATTGGCATTAAAAGACAACTTACAAAATAGATTTAGAGTAATATTAAAATCGAAATAAAGACTACTTATTAAGGTGATTTCATTCTATTTGTTTCGATGGAATTGTAGATCAAAGTTCTATGAATCTATTATATCGAGTGTTGCATTATTCGTTCATAATAATTTATGCGAATAAATATAAAAATAAAAATTGATAGTTATACGTCATCACAAACATAGAAGTAATGTGTATCTATATATTAATACGTAAAGGAAAAACTTGTGACGGAGGAGTATGAAATTAAGCACACTTATAGTTTATATAGAGAAGGAGTGGCGTACGCTAATTTGTTTTTAAAGTATGTATAAAAAATACTTAGATGAAAATAAATCAATAAAAAAACACTACTGTAATGATATGTATTTGATACTCACACACACTTCCACAGAATACTTATAAAGATCATGAAACAAATGTAAAACTATAAAAGCGCCCAAAATGAGCGCAGAAATTTATTTGAAGGCGGTATATAAATTTAGAATAGATTAATATTGTTTGACTTTAATAATAATATAAAAAAACTCTGTAGGTACATATCAACATTTTAAATCAGACATGAGTATCCATGTCATTGTTTATTAAAGAAAAATATGAAAAGCGCTCGCCCAGTCTTTGAAAATGTAACCTCAAAAATGTTCAAACTTATAATTTAAATAAAAGTTATGGGCGAATTTCGAGCACTGGTAGACCACTAGTGATAGATAAATGTTAAAAAAATAAAGTAGACTTTCTTTATAAAGTCCGCCCCCAGAGAGACGCCGATAGAATTCTGTGTGACAGAAAAAGCTAAATTAGCTACGAGTTTTCTGTCGTCTGTCTGTAGATAGTCATTGAGTGCAATTTCAGCTACGCCCCCAGATGGCTCTATATCTCATTAGCATCAGCTACTTGTTATATGCACGTATTATGAAGGAATTAGCGTTGGGGCAATTAGTCCAGTTGTTACCGTCTCGGCACGGTACGACGAGGGACGCAGATTCAAATCCTTCCCGAAGTGTGGGATTTTCCCACATGTTGAAATTCGGGAATTTGAACATTTCCATTCATCCATTCTAGTCCACATTCCTTTCTAATTTTAACATTCCTCACCTTATCAATCAGTCTTATCCAACGCAGTGATCTCATTTCCACAGCATTTATTCCAACTTCCAGATTTTTCGTCCATGTCCAAGTTTCACTCCCATACATCATGGATGGAATCAGAATTGCATTGTGCATCAACCGTTTGGATTTAAGAGATACGTTCTTATTTCTCATTAGAGGTCTAAGTGCACCGCCAACCCTTCTACCAGCCAGTTTCCTCCTTTCAATCTCCTTTTAACACCTTCCATCTCTGCTCAATAGACTACCTAAATAGTACTCATACTCAATTAATAAGTCTATTGTGGTATTCATCCACTTGTTCAAAGTTCACATTATTATCTTTCACATGGCGAACGATGTTAACATAAAGTGATTACAGTAGAAGACGGTCGTAAGCCCGTAGTGGTTTGTTCATACCATTAAAAAAAAACTAACAGCATTAGTCAGTCATCAGTTGTTGTTGATATATCGTTAAGCTCCATAATATAGTCTACAAGCTCTCTACATCTGGTCCACGTGCTACAAAGTTGACGTTTCCACACAAAGATTGGCATCCGACTGTAAATATAATATTCAGGTGCGGGAGATCTTCTCAAACATATACCTACTGAGATTCATATCTGCCGTCCTTGTTACATAAACGGTATAGAATATTATTTATAGATTCACGTGTGGCCCGCTGGTCGCCAAATGTTGCGTGACGGATTAGTTTTATCTTTGGAATAGATCGCGCTACTCCTAACTGAACGTTGATCCGTCAAACTTAAAGATTGTTGAAGGAGTAGGCACTGTTCATGTTCGTGGCAGGGTTATTCAAGAAAAAAATTAGACTAGTCACATATTTGAGACTTAAGGGAAACACTTACACGTAAACACTCGTATTTTTTATGCACTCGTTTTATTGTAGAACTAGCTTTCCCGGCAGACGTTGTCCTGTGTTCTTAATTATGAATATTGAATTCGAATTTGTATGGCGATGAATTTATTATCATTTGACCAATATGATTCCGACCAATGCGTCTGTTTTAAACCATGTAGGTATAGTCCATTCGCACCATCTGAACAACTGAGAGTTCCTGTCAAAATTTCAAAATTGGAATAAAAATTATATGGTTAAAAGTACTAATAAGTTTGCCTACGTAGAGTTTTCTTTAATTTTCAAATTTTCCATGCAATTTTCATAATTTTTTCTTTCATAAAAACCACCTCCTGACAAAACCAATCACGACAAAAAAAAGAATTAACGAAATCAGTCGGTTTAGGCGTGATGCGATGTCCACGCAAAATAGGTCTCGATTTTTATAATATAGATGAACATCAATAAATTGTCCCTAGATGGACGCAAAGCCAATAATTAAAAAAAAATATAACATTAATAAATTAATAGATTCTTGTGACCATTTTTCAGGACTAGATCTTAACGAATATGTAACAACAACAATAACTAAGACTCTAACAATTCATTACTGATGTTCGATTTTTAAATGGAACAAACCAATACTGTTATTTCGAAGGCTGGCTAAGTGTGATCACTTTACTTTAACAACGTTACAACTTTACTTTAACAACAGATATAAAAGTTGGAAATAATTATTGAGAACAAGAGAGCAACCAAATTTAAAGACTGCGACTGCTGTCATGTATTTGGCGCCAGGATATAAACTATATCCTGTGTTTGTTAAAAAAAATTATAGAAACATAAATTGCGGAATAAGAAAAATAATTGGAATTTGTATTATTGACCTGAACATTATTTAATTTTAGCGTTAAAATGACTTTAGATAAGAAAAAGAAAATGTTTAGTTCGAACGAAACTTTTAATATCCATGCGGATTTTATTGCCGTTTACAGTTGCTTTATTATAATCACTACATAATTTACACGTAAAATTTGTATTAGATACTTCTTAACCCTATCTCTTTCATTTTACATCAGCGATCCTTTTTTGTGACACAACTGACTGGTTACTTTGTGTTTTGTATTTATTTATTCACATAAGAGAAAATATAAAATGTTTACAACAGGAAGTTGCCCTATTCGTTACGGGATTTTTGGCTGTTTCACATACATGTTTATACAAAATTAGAAATTAAAAAAAAAATCAACCAGCCGACTTTTTTTGCATTACTAGCTTTCCCGACCGACCTTTTAACATTCAAACATATTTTTGTATAAATTACAAATTCGAAATTAATATTCATTGTAAGGACTACAGGACAACCGAACGTCTGTCGGGAAAGCTAGTTAATAAAATAAAATAGATGACATACTTAAAATTACAATGTGAGACACAATAATCAAAATTCGATGTAAAATAAAACAAGTCAAAACTCAAGGAAGTCAGTAGGTATACATCAAAAACAAAAAATACGCAAACATGCAATTATTTTGCTGTCTTAAGACATGTGCCGTTATTTTTTATTGCTTTTTTAAGGAGTTAAAAAAAATACAATTAAACAGCAGAAACCAACCAGCGTGAATAAGGGTTTGGAATAATCCAAGTTTTGGTACAAATCCAATACAATATGCGACCTTTCGAAAATTTCAATTCGTTATGTATCCGAACGTCCGTTGTTCGAACACAAAAAGTGTTCGGTTTGCGTGCCTACTGTTCGTTAAATGAACACCTACTGTACTTATATAAAAAAAAAAATTAACAACAACTTTATATATTAAATAACTTTTAGTAATTACTTACATATATTGCATTCATATATATTTCATACATTACATAAGTTTGACATCGAGCAGTATTATTTTTGGGACGACATAACCTTTCTACGCTGAAAATTTCATATGTTTTCATAAACATCAGCTCAAAACGATTCTGTGGGGTCTAGGAAAATTCATCGCGAACGATTCATCGATCATCCATCTATATTGTAAAATTTCAAATTGTTTATTACATAAAAATAAGGCAAGCTTCAATTCAGTCCCTCTTATAAATTAAAGCCGTGAGGTTGCCGGCGAAGAATAGCACCTCTGCTCTTTTTGCTCATTTTTCGAGCATCCTGTAAGAGGCAGGAAATCGAAAAATCAGATCGGGACCGTGAGGTAGACCACTTCACGTCCTTAAATCTCAACTGGTCAGAAAAGGCACAATGAGCCTCGGACGCCTTCGAGCGTAATGGAGAGCTCTTGATGCCTCCCTATGCTCCTGAGTGGGGCTTAGGCCTCCCGCGTTGTGGGTTGGTTTGGGGGGATCCGTGGCGGGCTTGATTTGTGTGTGGCCGGCTTTTTGGTTTAACCCCGTTAGCACACCTCCGCTGCGGATCAGCCGAAGCGACGACGGTCTCATCTGTCAGTTTCTGCGCGCCATGTTGAGAGTGAGATAGCATGCTCAAACTCGTATTGTTTTCTATACATTCATCTCTCTCTTGCGGTGTTTCGACATAGATTACTTCAAATTGTATTCACACCTCCGCCTGATATTTCGCGGATCCGTGTGTTTCGCATTCCGCCCGCTTTTGAAGTTGTCAAAATCGACAGAATTTTGGAGCGAAATTGAAGCGAACGTCATGTTTTCCATAGAAATGACAGATGGAAAACGTTAATTGCGTTTTGTTGTGGGATGGTTTGCAGAAGTTGGATGTGCATATTTTCTAAATTGTAAGTAAAAACGTTGTTAATGTTGTAATATTTAAAAATATGTATGAAATGTGAAATAATATTGTGGTTTTAATTATTTATATTTCCCAACAAAACATAACCATAGAATACTTACTTATATGCATTTTTCTCTTTCGCTACTCGTTTACCCTCTAGTGTACTAACACTACCTGCGATTTCGCTTTCTTCAGTTCCGTGTGCCGCGATTCGCGGCGGAGGTGTGCTAACACCCTAATTGCTTCGATCGAGCTAGGAGGTCGGTTTCATGCGTGTCGGGTTTGCTGCGGATTGGTCTCCTCCGGGCTGACTTGCGGTGTGCGGGGTGCCTTAAAGGGATAATGTATGTATGTGTGTATTTATAAATTAAAGATGGCGGCGATTTTGACATACGCTGGAGTATTACCGTGTTATCACTTGGGGAGGTGTCCATAGGAAATGGGGGGTTCCACCTCCGAAACCTCCCTTTTTAACTACGTTCCAACCTTAACCTAACCTATTCAAATCGTATATTAAATAACCTCGAAATCATTAGGAGTGACAAAACTGAAGTTTTACTAAAAATAATTACAGAGTTATATACAAAAACCCAGAATCCGGAATCGAATTGCATTCTAAGTACTCGCGACGAATTGTACTGACGATGAAATGTTCGCGATGAATTTACCGGCAACCGATTCTGTGTTCATAATATAAGAAGTTTTGAATAAATACAAAATCTTGCTCTACAAACAAAATAGACCTATTTGTTACATGGTAAGAAAATTTTGAAACGCTCCTGTTATCACTTTCCTTTGAGCTTCAAAGTCTTGTTCACACTGGTCAAGTGATTTAGTCGAGTAGCGAGCTGTTTAGTAATAAAACTTCCCTGAAGATTTAGTCGAGTCGATTCATTTTGTTCTATTTTTTTCGGTCGAGTAGCCACGCATTACTGACAGCGGGTAAACCGTAGCTAAACCTTTAAATACCTTATATTTACTCAGGTTATTTTTTGCCGTGGGGTTGCCGGCGAAGAATAGCACCTCTGCTCTTTTTGCTCATTTTTCGAGCATCCTGTAAGAGGCAGGAAATCGAAAAATCAGATCGGGACCGTAAGGTTGACTACCTCACGTCCTTAAACCTCAATCGGTCAGAAAAGGAACAATGAGCCTCGGACGCCTTCGAGCGTAATGGAGAGCTCTTAATGCCTCCCTATGCTCCTGAGTGGGGCTTAGGCCTCCCGCATTGTGGGTTGGTTTGGGGGGATCCGTGGCGGGCTTGATTTGTGTGTGGCCGGCTTTTTGGTTTAATTGCTTCGATCGAGGTAGGAGGTCGGTTTCATGCGTGTCGGGTTTGCTGCGGATTGGTCTCCGGATTGGACTTTCATACCACATTCTCTACAACTATTTTCATCCATTCCATTTTTATACATTTTATATGTAAAGAAATCATCTATGCGATACATTGAAAAAAAAGTAAGTCCATTATGTAATTTGGTTCAAAAGAAAATATGAATGAATAACTCCCTACGTAACAACAATTTTAAGATATACTGATCGTAAATCATTTTCAATCTACCGTGTTGAAAGTCTTAATAAATTCATATTTTTGTTATTAATTATTGTATTTTTTTATTATTTTTAATTCGATAATAAAACAAACTTTAAATATGTAATTGAATTTTATGATAGTTAATCGCTACATCGGTTTGATCATGCTCTAACTTTAGAATGTTTTAAATGAATTTTGATTATATGATATAAAAATTCAGAATTGGTACGTATATTGATGATGCCTTTGAAATGTGCTGAAAAGACTTTATGAATGTATGTGTGTTCTATTTTGTGTGCATGCTTATTCTGTATTTGCGATTTTCTAATGCAAGTTGAAAACTTCATATATGGTTGATGGGTGCATGGTTTCTTTTTCTTTTTACATAAGTAGTATTGCCTCAGCACAGACTCTCGTCTAGTGAGGTAATAAACCCTTTATACAAATTATATATATGTACACACATTGTAAAATGCTTATGTTATTTTTTTGTATTTTTTGGGAATAAAATAAATAAAATATATATTATCAAAAATTATTCATTATGAAGCATAGTTATTACGTACAGTTTTGAACTGAAAACTGAAGGGTCGAATTCTTGCTGACCAAAGTCTTTTTCTTGGAAAACGTGGACGAAAAATGAATAATGTACTTAGTATAAATTCAGTAGAGATGAGAGCTCTACGAAGAATATGTGGAAAGACTCTGTGGGATATGGAAAGGAATGAGAATATTAAGAAAGAATGTGGTATGGAAATAAGAGTGTTGTTAAAAAGATGAAAGTTAAAAAGTTGAGATGGTTTGGGCATATTGAACGAATGTATGCAAACATAACAACAAAGAGAAATAGGAGAGGTTGTATGACAAATGGTGTGGGTGAAGAAAGCGAAAGAAGTGTGTTTGAATAGAAAAGAGTGAAAGTCCGTTCTTTCTGCCAACCTCTAATGCTGTGGGTTCCTAAAGAACGGTCCGTCATCTGACAAGACGGCGTCTTTCAAAATTATATGACAATGTTTTTTGTTACTACGGAAACAATATTGACAACGTTCTCAATTGAAATATTCACCACTGTTAAAAAGTAGCGGCGTATCCGTTGGAAAACAACCCATAATGGGTTGTTTTCCTACGAATACGCCGCTACTTTTAAAAGCGGTGAATATGTCAGTTGAGAACGTTGTCAATATTGTTTCCGTAGTAACGAAAAACATTGTCATATAATTTTGAAAGATGCCGTCTTGTCAGATGACGGCCCGTTCTTTAGGAACCCACTGCATTACGGGACACAGCGTTACAGGTATAAAAAGGTATTTTATGTTCTCAGAGACATAAACAATAAAAGATTTTCAAAATAATATTTTGGTGATATTATTCAAGGCTGAAAAATAAATAAATATTGAGATATGGTGTATACAATACTGTCAGAATACGGTTTCTAGAATGAGGTATTAGTAGATTATTTTCAGTCCTACAGTATTGGAACAATTGACTTAAGTATTTTTGCATCTCTGTTCCTGTGTAAAGTAACATTCCAGCAAATGATTTTGATAATATTATTATGCTAGCTTTCCCGACAGACGTTGTATTGATACTATGAATATTGATTTCAAATTCGTAATTTACACAAAAATATGTTTGAATGTTCAAAAATTATTTCTGAAAGCTTGAAAGAAATTCTATCAAAAATCTGCGTAACAATGTATTGAAACTCAAAGGTTATCAAGTATAAAATTAAATTATGATGTTATGATTTTTTACAGATGGCGCTGCTGTCAGTAAATCCGTTAATCCGTTCCATACTAACTTTAA
This sequence comes from Mystacides longicornis, assembly GCA_963576905.1. Taxonomy (NCBI): domain Eukaryota; kingdom Metazoa; phylum Arthropoda; class Insecta; order Trichoptera; family Leptoceridae; genus Mystacides; species Mystacides longicornis. The sequence goes on from OY756430.1 coordinate 5,885,609, forward strand.
TATTATATTTTATATTATTTGCTATTTATTATTCGATGTTTTATAAGTTATTCTGTTATCCAGAGCAGAGAAAAATCCTATAAATCAAGCATCATAAAAATCTGTTCAGCTGATCTCGAGTTATAAGTGTTCGCACAAACCCAACTACAATCTCGGTAACATTACCGCTATCTGTGGAAACATAGGGAAAATATTGATCTATAAAATCTTTCTACTAAAATATCAATCTACCAGACATCTACCTATTTCCTCAACAGATGGCGGTGGCAGTACCTGTTAGAAAATCCGAGCCATACTAACTTTAATATTATATTTTATATCTTTTATTATTCATTTATTCAACTTTTTATTAGTTATTCTGTTATCCGGCGCGGAGAAGAATCCTATAAATCAAACATCGGAATAGTTCAGCCGATATCGAGTTATAAGTGTTCGCACTAACCCGACTTTCATTTATATTAGACAGATAGGTACCTAGATTGTTAAAATATTTATAAAATTAAAATTGAGATGGGCCAGTTTCGAACCGAAACGGCGATTGACAGAAGTTGTTTTATTTTAAGCCCTCGAGAGCATTTAGCCGAAACAAATTATACGAATATGAATATTAATAGAATTATTGCTTTTTTACATAAGTACCTACTTAAAAAAATAACCGAAATTTTTTGGCTATTTTATTCGCTACGCAAAAATCACCTACTTTTTTTTTTAATTTTCTAAATTAATTAAAAATATAATGTGGGATATTCTGTATTTTCGTGTGTGTATTTATAAGAAGTGTGCGGTCAAACACTATCAAATTTAGAAACACAGTATATTATTTTCTTTTATGGTTGATACTGGACACCATGGAAACAATAACAAACAAGAAATAATTATTAATGGGCGATGACAGATTAGTGTCCAAATCAACGATCAAGAAAATATACTAAACTTTACTTCCAGTTCTGGCTCTATGCTCGTTTGGTTGGACATTGCATTCTTTGCGAACGGATTTTTAAAATCCGCATGGGCACATAATATTTACAATTTCATAGATTCTTGGATGCTTTCAAGCATATCTCCACAGAATAGGGAAGATCCAAAACGACAATTGCGTATACTGCGGACAGAGGGATAGCGCCAAGCACACCATCTTCCAGTGTGGTCGGTGGGAACTCGAAAGAAACGCAGCGTGGCGATTAATGAATAGGCAAGTCCAACCAGACGAGCTTATTAAAGTCATGTTGGAAGGAAGAGAGGCATGGGAAGCTGGAAGCCAGCTTATACACACTATAATGACCCAGAAAGAGAGGGATGAAAGGGCCCCAAAAATAACGAACGTTTAAAATAAATGACCACCACTGCATGCGAAGCAATATCTACGGATAGTACCGCTGCAGTGGAGACGAAGAGGAGGGGTTTTTAGTCGGTAGGTCTGCCTGCGCGCAGGAGTCCGCCACAACGTCCAATGAGGATTTTCCCCTCCTCCAAAAAAAAAAAGATTCTTGTGCCTATTTTAAGGACTTTGATTTTGACATATTATGTCATAAAGAGTACTACCTACCGATAACTCTCGATGGTCACCAGGTCTCCCGGGTGGACAAATTCAAGTACCTAGGAGCAACCATTACCACCTCCGGTGACCTCGGGGCTGAGCTCCCGATACTTATCGGTATGGCAAGTGGCGCCTTCAACAACATGATCAAGCGTCGGCGCTTAGTGTCGAGACGAAATGTAAACTGTTTGATGCGTGTGCGTTGCCCATTCTCCTTTATAGGTGTGAGTCCTGGCACCTGACCAAAGCTCAGGCACAATGCGCATAAAAGAAACACTATAACAACTTACGTCTCAGCTTTTGCAATGAAGTGCATCAGGATAATTATTCTGGGCGTAAGATGATACCACAGCATCACGAACGACGCTATACGCCGGCGCACCCAGCGTGAGCCCGTCACCTCTACTATTATGTGGAGGAGATGGACTTGGCTGGGACATGTGCTAAGGATGCCGAATGACAGTTGGCCGAGGAGAGGGCTGTTCTTCCTCACATCAGGGTCCCGAAGACGAGAAAGACCCTCTCATACTGTGTTCCGCTCGTTCGAAGCAGAGCTGCCGAGGAATCTGGACATGGTGTGGGAGGAGGACATAAACATTGCGCAAGATCTAGCGTAATGGAGAGCTATGCCCCTTAGTGGGGCGTAAAGGGAGTTTGGATATGGATTCATAAAACAATTGTAAGCTTACACGAGTTTATTAGAGCGCGTTTTCACCAAACGAACTTAGATCCAGAGCTGGAAAATAGAAATGGACGATTCTTTCTTAAAGTGCTAATAATACCATTCAACCTTCAAACTCAGTTCCAAAAATAAGTATGTATTGTTGTTATTAAAAGCTCAACTTTATTTAACCAAAAGCTCACATTGAACAACTTCTACATAATGTAAACAACTTAATGATTTCCTTTAACTCTGAAGTTTGTTTACTGTGAATATTTCATTATTATTATTATGGTTATAATTATTATTATTCGTGAGAAGGGACACTTGTGGAATGGTTTACTGTGAGAATTAATGGAATTAATTGTTTTCAGAACGCTAAATTAGACCCATTAAAATTTGGATTCAAAGCGAATCGAGGTCTTGTACAATTTTATATAATTCAACAACCAATTGAATTAAGTCAGTAAGTCCTTTTTTACCTCGTTTATATCATTGGGGTTACTCTTGAAATTTACAAAAATGAATGATAAACCGTCAGAATAATCATTCGCGAACTAGAAAACATTTTCGTGTTGTAAATAATGTAACAGTTTATAGAAAAAATAACCAAAGATAGGTATAATAATTAATTGTTTGTTGATATATTTTTACTGTGTTGTTGGAGTGAAAAGTATTATGATTGTTATTTTTTTTAACATGTAAAAGGCTATTGTCGTTGATCGGATAAAATAAAATAAAAAAAAATAAATAAAAAAAAATATGAATATTATAATGAAATATTGCCGTCGGAAACGTTACAAAACTATAATTTAATTATTTATTTATTTCAATTCACGGCGTTAGCCATTTGCATGTAATAATACAATATTTTATAAAAGATAAAACAACAACAAAGCTTTGACAGACAGATGGACGTGTAAAATAATTGTCAGGAATGTAGAATCGCATCGCCAGATGAGGATTCCGGCCGAAAGCGGTTCTACATCCATCGTCATTTAAATAAAATTTAAAATACATAACAAAGACAAGGACTCAACAAAGTTAAACAATTAAATTCTAAAAATTCGCACAAAAATAAATAAATTAAATTATTATGGATGTATAATATTGATAGGTATAGTGATGAGATAATGAAATTTTTACTCACATCAAGTGAGAAATTCGATTAACAAGTCAATTTATATGGTGAGTCAGTAATAAAAACAATAAACGTCAGTGGTAAATAGATAATTATATATATTTTGTGCATTTTTTAAATTTTTGACGAACAATGGTTAGTAGTTATTTGTTTGCAACGAAAAATCACGAGTGGGAGGAATTCGAACTGCATGTAAGCTCTCGCATAATCAATTATTGATTATAATTAGTAAATGTTTAAAGTTTATTTTTTTATTTTTGGGATAAGTACCTGTATAAGTAAAATATAGGTAAATTAAGTTATATTGTAAGTTATATTTTCTATTTAGTTACCTACCTGTAAATACTTCGATAAATATACCGATACTCTATATACAATGAAAAATGAAATCGTAGATGAAATAACATTTCGTAATTGTTCGCTACGTAATAATTTTTTTTTGTATTTGAAAAGAAAGATTAAAAAAATGGACTTGTTAATTTCAATCAAACGATCCTTAAATTATTATTCACAGTTATCTTTAGTAATAAAAGGACACTTGCAAAGTATAGTTCAGAATGTTATCTCAAGAAAGTGTATTTTATGTTACTTCATAAAAGAGATTTAATAAAGATATAAACCTTATTCAATTAAAATTACCAATTCATATTTCATTCATAATATACTTTTATTTCAATAAAAATAAATATGTGGTTACTAAAAATAAACACAAGTAGGTATACAGGTTTCGGATCCTTAGGGAGCAATGGGATTTTTAAACGTATTGATGTCCTGAAAACTTGAGGTTGACCACCTCACGTCCTTTAACCTCAACTGGTCAGAAAAGGCATCATAAACCTCGGACGCCTTCGAGCGCAATGGAGAACTGTTGATGCTTCCCTATGCTCCTATGTGGGGTTTAGGCCCCTCGCAATGCGGGTCGGTTTGGGGGGGGGGGATCTGCGGCGGACTTGATTAATGTGGGGCCGGCTTTTTAGTTTGATTGCTTCGATCGAACTAGATGATCGGTTTCGTGTGGGACGAGTTTGCTTCGGAGTGCGTTCAGAAAGTCATCGAGCGATCACCCGACGATCGCACTGGGCGTTCAGGGTACCGGAGCGAGTCGTCCGACGAAACGCTCCGAAGCGTTCAGCGAATCGTCGAGCGATCGCTCTAAAGTCAACCGAACGCACCAAAGAAATCTCGGGTGAAAGTCGAACTGACGTTTGTTGTGTCAAAATCCATTCAAAGTTACTGTCGCGAGCCGCTGTCAGTTGTAGAGTTTAATATTTTTTATTAGCTGGTTTTCAGAGTGAATTATTAAAATTGAATATTTTCTGGTTAGGAACAAAGATGGACGAGAAATTGTTATAAATGGGCAATATTTAATTCAAAATAAAATTCTTTAATTTTTATTTCATACTGCAAATTATATACAAAAATTGATTTGAGATGCATAAATATGTACGTTTTGATATACTGTCGAATTTATATCAACATAAAACATTTTTTTTCATTTTGATTGAAGCCGCATGGTACATAATTTGGGTACAATCATAATATTAAAGTCACTCTAAACCGTTCACGGTGATCTAGTGCCATAATCGCCATTCACTGCAACTTAATGTTCGTTCCGAAGTCGCTCGTCGTCGAGCGATATTTTGTTTCCTGAACGTACCCCTGACTGGCGGGCTGGCTTGCGGTGTGCGGAGGGCCTTAAAGGGAGAATGATGAAGATGATGTTGAACGAAACAGCAAAAGAATACAACCCCAAGCCCCCAGCAATAATATGATTCATGTAATTAATAAGTTGATGGTATCTGAGGCAGGGGTAGATACTTTCAGAACGAAATCTCGGCTATGAATTATCGAATTAAAAATTTTCCTAACTGTAACCGGAAACGGTTGGTCTTACCGCGTACGAATTGTTGGTATCCGGAACACGTATAAGAATTTAAACTACGACCCAACGCATCAATGTATAGATTTATGTTCTTGGTAACCATCTATTAGATAAAATTATGTAGTGGAGGAAGTGATAGAAAGACGGCCGCATCAATTGAAAACTATCCGATAGATGGATATTAAGAAGATTACAGTGTTGCTGTGCAAATTTTTATGGATTAGCTTTTTCGCGCCAGATTTGATATATCAGATGAAGTTTTGTTTTGACAAGTAATGCTTATTGAATCAGATATTTAGGTTAGGTTCGTGATTTAACAGAAAGTTTGAGAATATAACAACATTTCGATCACTTTTTAGTTTTTTTTATTCCTGATCGTTTGTTTGAAAACAAACATATTGGTATTTTTTTGTCGAACGAAATTGAAGAACAACATGTTTTATTCGAAGCGTCAAAATCATAAACTTATGTATAAAAATGGAGAGCTATTTTTTTTTTTTTATTTAAATAATAAACATTTAAAATACAACAATCAATAATTAAACAACAATTAATAACACAAGACACGGTATTCCTCCATAAGCAACTTAATGCTTGAGCGGAGGTTTTTTTTTTTTTTTTTTTGTACAAAACTTTATTAATCAAAAACAAATCAAAACTTTCCTCCACACACATACATACATAAACACCTCTCAGACACAAACACGCACACACACATACATACATAAACACCTCTCAGACACAAACACACACACATACATTCACGACCGCGGCTTGTAACGTTTCTTTATTAATTTTATGAGTTCGTCACCTCTTGGAGTCTTTCGTATTTCCATTTCGTATTTCTATTTCTCGATGTCATCGCATCACGCCTAAACGGCTGGACCGATTTCGCTAATTCTTTTTTTGTCTTGCAGGCTTTTACTAGGAGAATGTCCAATTAGACGAAAAAAATAAGAAAAATGCATGGAAAATTAGAAAATTAAAGAAAACTACTTATACAACCTTATTAGTACTTTTTACCTTATAATTTTTATTCCAATTTTGAAATTTTGACAGAAATTGTCAACTGGTGCAATTGACAGAATGCGGATGAAATATACATGGTTTAAAACAGAGGCATCGTTCGGAATCACATTGGTAAAATGATAATTAATTCATCACCATACAAATTCGAATTCAATATTCATGTTTAGTAACACAGGACAACGTCTGTCGGGAAAGCTAGTTCGTTATAATGATATGTCTTTTTTCTCGTTATGTTTAATGAGTAGGTATGTGTATAATTATCATTATGGTTTAGGAAAAAACAATTCGAAAGTTCTTCACATTCACGACATTAAGGGAGTTTCTAAACGTCATTGGATGCTATTTTGACAGCCATCCTAGAGATAAATCGTTATCCAACAGTAGGAACCTCTTGTTAAAAATGGCGTTGGATATTCTAAACAAAAGCGCTATCTACACATTGATGCGGCAAATATCTCAAAGAAAGGCTATTCTGTATGATAAATTATTTATCTATCCACTATAATTGATGCGTAGGACCACTGTGATGTGGTGACGATAACGAAGACGGCACTTTATTAATAATGTAAACAGAATGTCAGAGTACAGACTTTCACGTTTTATCCTTCAAGGAAACCCCGAAGGACGCAAATTCCCAGGCAGACCCCCGATGAGGTGGACAGATAGCTATAGCAGTCGACATTATAGCTGTTATAGAGGAACATGTGGTAGCACAAACAGATCCTCACGTTTTATAGAAAGTGAAAGCAGAATAAGAAGTTAGTTAAGTTAAAATAACTGTCATGGTAAGGCCCGGCGCACGCTGCAAATAAGTTGGAAGTAAATTAATCGGAATGATACCAACTTTTTAGTTAAGTCTGCCGCCGATCGATTTGCTTCCAACTAATTTCAAATATGCACGGCCCCTAATATACAAGGAGAAAATAAAAATTATTGTATATAGTTGAAAATAATAATAAATTTGAAGTGTGATTATATTTGAACAACCCCAGGGACCAAAATAGTTGTTATTAGGTAGGTAGGTACTTATTATTATCGATTTTTGGTAAGTTTATGTTGAGAAGGTAAAAATGTTTGAAATACTGTATACTTTATTACTTACTTGTTACGGCTTCGGAAGGAAGAATGAAAAAAAAAAACAATTTATGAGAATTGTGTGGGTTGGAGGTTGATTTTATAGAGTGAGAAACATTAAGAAAACTTTAGGTAAAGTAAATAAAATTTATTTATTAAAAAATATCAAACTAAACGAAACTTTTCATCTTTCACCTAATACTGCAAAACATTTTTTTTTTATATTTTACCAAACGTCTTACTTAATTCTTTGACATTGTTGTAAATTTTTTCGGATCAGAGCTCCAAAGGCCCGTTTTCTTATTTCAACTAATAAAATTATTAACAAAAACTGAATCTTCTAGTACCTAACAGCTTTAAAAAAACTGATCAACAAAGGTGATCAAAATAAGAACAAAAAATTCATGGAACTTATTCTGCAAAATATTTTAGAATTTCTACGCCTCTTTATAGTTATTAAAAAATTTAATGCTTTTAAATAATAGTCAAATCATTGACCAAAAAACAGTTAAGGTTAAACACGTTTTTTGACTATTAGCAATCATTTAAATGTATACCCTCATTAATTTGGCATTTTGAAGTCGAGGCATACCGTACGGACGTGTTCCCTTTTGTCATATTTCCGGTAAAATATTGAAATATCCAACCGACTGTTTGCTTCTTATGAAATATTGATTCTTGACCGTCTAAAGTGCGCTTTTCAATTTAATACACACTACACAGTTAACATGTTAGCAACTGAGTTGGTAATAATTAATTAATGTTATAAGTCATACATTCGGGATTTTATTTGATTAGAAAACTTAGCTTCGTAAATCTATGTCATAGGTCGTATTATATACGAACTATCCTATGTTTTGATTTTCACTTCCTTTTGATTCTATCTTCGTGGAATCGAACCAAATACTCTAATAAGGGCCAACATCCACCTAGGGCGAATTTGCTGAGTAAGCAGCTTTCGGGAGAGAAATACAAAATATTTCGAATCTTCGATATTTTTCTTTTTAATATTATATAAGTACAAATGGATAACCAACAAATCACTTATATTTTATACAAAAGTGGCTACCTCGTGAAAAAATCGCACAAATCTGTCACTATAAATTAGCGAATTCAATGAAATTTAGAGAGTGCGTGTGGAAATGAACGAGCTATCGGCGCATCGGTATCAGATAACAGATATTCTCACCCAGGTCTTATTTTTAAATAAAAATGACTGAGGTGGCCAGTTACCTACTGTTAATTGCCAGTTGTGATGATACAGCTAACATTATTTTTTACACTAAAACAATATAATACATACCATTTATTACAATATAATGGATAATACAAACACAAATTGGGGTAAGTTGCTCCTTCTCTGTATGTTGATTCTGTGCAGTCTTTGTTGTGTTAATTTTTTATGTGTTACTCTACCAATGTACATTAAAGTATGAATAAAATAAATAAATTATAATATACCTATAAGTATTTACACAATAATGGAATTAATCACCTCACTAGACGAAACCCTGTGCTGAAGCAAGAAATTCATCAGTCTATATCAGCTATACCTACTAATACATAAAGAGGAAAGATTTGATTGTTTGTTTGTTTGCATTGAATAGGCTCCGAAACTACTGAACCGATTTGAAAAATTGTTCCACTTTTGGGAAACTACACTATCCCCGGGTAGGTAACATAGGTTATATTGAATTTTCAAAAAAAAATGAGATCCTTACTAAAACTCCAATAATGTAACCCAAGGTTTAAAAAAAAATTAGTTGTTATTTTTTCTTTAAGATCTAGTCCTGAAAAGGTCACAAGAATCTAAACATAATTAGAACGTTGTGCACCAACAAAGCCAAATAGGCAATAAATATGAGACATTAACAAAAATGGATATAGTCATATCCTGGCGCCAAATACATGATAGCAGTTGCTTTCTTTAAATTTGGTTGCTCTCTTGTTCTCAATAATTTCCAACTTTTATCTCTATTTTTCATTTTATTATTAAATTTCTACTTGTTGCATACATGAGATTTTTCGACATGTTGAACATGTTGAGAATTCTCATGATTAGGAGTTTCGGAGACAAACATTACCACCTAATGGCGAACGTTGTTAACGTAAAGTGATCACACTAAGCCAGCCTTCGAAATAACAGTAGAAGACGGTCGTAAGCCCGTAGTGGTTTGTTCCATTTAAAAATCGAACATTAGTAATGAATTTTTAGAGTCATTAGTTGTTATTTTTTCTAAAAAAAAATTACCTAAAATATTCTTAAATCGCGTGTGGTGCGAAAACTATTGATGATTGAATCAAATAATATACTAGGACTTTGTAGAAGACATCATTATTAACAAAAAATGTCGCAACAGCATATGTCTAACTATTATAGTTATGCCACAATAACTGTTCTTTTATTTAAAAAAAATAATTGAAATGCGGCAGAGATATAGGCGTCACTGGGGTACGAGCCGGACGGGAGGGGACCATTAGAATGCTACATTATTCCAGATTAACATAGCCTATTATAGAATATTTTGAAAAAGTTAGGAATCTATAAATATCATAAGAAAACTGAATTATTATTTTTAAATACCTATCTACGCGAAGCTTTTAAATACCTTTCTATACGAAGCTGGGGCAGACCGCTAGTAACTAATAAAAAAACAATTTATCAACATTGGTTTATCCACTTTTCGTAATGAAATTGATGTTTTTTTCTGTGTTCACTCAAAAGTGACAAATACATTCTTTGACTCTTTCACAGTACCTAAGCTACTTAAAGCAAATGTTAGATTTATGATCAAGTTATATCTTCGATTATTTATAACTAGAGGTCCTCCCCAGCTTCGCACGGGTAGATAGATACTTAAAAATAATTTAGTTTTCAGACAGATCCCTAACTTTTTCAAAATATTTTATAGCATAAATATGTTAATCTGGAATAATTGCATTGCAATGTATCGTGTCACGTCACTTTACCACCGTGACTACTTTGCGCGGTATTTCTACTAAACTTGACACGACTCCCCTCAGCCCTCCCCGGCTCCCATACGCACTCTGCATCGGATAAGTTGAGATGATAAGAGACTATGCTTTTTTTTCCAATACTCACATTTTTAAACTCGTGATAACTTTCGAATGGAATGTCCGAATTGAATAATTCAAAAAGTTATACAAACATATTGAAGCAGACTTGAATATGAACTAATTTATTTTAATAAGGAGTAATACCAAGATACCAATAAAGAGCTTTTTCTAAAGGTGACATTTTATTGGGTTTTTTTAAATAAAAAAACACTTATTGTGGCATAACTATAATAGTTAGACATATGCTGTCGCGATACTTTTTGTAAATAATGATGTCTTCTACAAAATTGTAGAACATTGTTTTATTCTATCATCATTAGTTTTCACAGCGTTCGCGATAAAAAGAATATTTTAGGTAAATTTTTTACACCTTGGGTTACATTATTGAAGTTTTCGTAGGTTACCCACTTTTTTTTGGAAATTAAATATAGCCTATGTTCACCGCCGATATTGTAGCTTCCCAAAAGTGAAAGAATTTTTCAAATCGGTTCAGTAGTTTTGGAGCCTATTCGAAGCAAACAAACAAACAAACAAACAAACAAACAAACAAACAAACAAAAAATCAAATCTTTCCTCTTTATATATTAGTATAGATATGAAACAAAATCTATATCGAAATGATAAAACTGTAATAAACTAAAAATCTTCCACCATTATACCTAGAGCCAATGAGTGACTGAACGACGAGAAATGTTATTAAAGAAATTGAGTTGGTCTCCATTTATTAGATCTCTTATTTTAAGGAAATTGAGATGGTATCCATTTATTAGATCTTTAACTTTAAGAAAATTGAGATGGTCCACATTTATTTAATCTCTTCTTTTAAGGAAATTGAGATGGTATCCATTTATTAGATCTTTAATTTTAAGAAAATTGAGATTGTCCACATTTATTTAATCTCTTCTTTTAAGGAAATTTAGATGGTCTCCATTTATAATAATTATTTCTTTCGTGGATACGAGTCCTTATAACTGCACTTAAGTTGTTTCTACATTCGATCAATTTCCTTTTACGCTTGAAGTAAATTAAGCATCTAGATTTACTTAAGCTTATTGCATCTTCCTTATTAGCTTTAAATGAACTGCTCATTTAAGATGGAGTTCTCGGTATGTTTACTTTATTAATTATTGCTTCCAATCTAGTTCTAAATTAGTTACAGATGTTATTAGTTAGTTTATTAAATCTTTAACGAGGAAATCTTACACGTATGCAGCTTAGAAATAAACTTAAACGTTTTAAAGTTGTTGCAGTAGAAAATTATATAAGTATTTTGTCATCTTTTATACTTTTTTTTGTTGAAATGAATATAAGACAATACATTTTTTCTATATATATATATTACATTTTCATTCATACAATACTTTAAAAGTTAGTTTTTACCCTCCTTATAATGTAAAATTTGTGTTAAGGATCCATTTAATACTTACATAATTTTGTTTGGTGTATAAAATGGATCCCTATTTGAAAAAATATTACATCCCTAAGAAAAAATGAAGAATTTTGAGAAGAACATCAGAAAATTTACCGAAAGTAACCTTGTAACATTATACAATTTTCTATTCCTGAATTTAAATTTAATAAGATAGATATTTATATATAAGACTAGCTTTTCCGACAGACTTTGTCCTGTGGTTCTAACCCGAGGCGGCCCGTTCAAATGAACATAATGTGCGCTGTGCCCCCATAAAAAATACGTAATTAATTCTATTGATTTAAGCTTATAAAATATTAAAATTAAAATATTTCCAAAATATCCATATTTCATTCGTATTCAAAACTCAGGCGGGAACAACGCGAGAATATAATATGCGCTCGCAGACATTCTAACTCTATGCGCCCAATGTTGACTTTGTATGAAAATTGGAGTAAGTGGGATGGGCTACTGTAAGAGCGGCAATTACGTTTGCAAGAATGAGAGGGAACTACTCGCGGTGGCGTTGGCGCGTCACAGGTGATCCATTCCATACTAACTTAAATCTTATATTTTAGATCATTTTTTACCCATTTTTTCAACTTTTTATTAGTTATTCTGTTATTCGGAGCAAGGAAAAGAATACAATAAATCAAACATTGAAAGAATGTGTCCAGCCGATCTCGAGTTATGTGTTCGCGCTAACCCGACTTTCATTTATATTAGAGATATTATATATAGTCAGTATAGCAATCAACAACCCTACTAATCCCCTTTAAAGTGTTTACCCGTTCAAATAAGTCAACTGATCTTTAGAACTGAACTATTAATGTAATGTACACAAACGGTTAACTCCTATCCCGCAAACAAATAGCGATAGTTACAACCCAATGATAGCAGTTAATCCTGGAGTTTGCGTTTGGTTGTCAATATTTGTTCCGTCGTAGTATTATTGTGGCTAGATCGATGTTATGATGCTAGAAGTAGGGCTCACCCGTGACCCGAACATGCGACATACTTCGTCGTCCGTAAAGTGGTATCTAAAAGACGCAAGTCTATATTATAAAAATGGAGACCTATTTTGCGTCATCACGCCTAAATGGCTAAACCTATTTCGCTAATTCTTTATTAACGTAGAAACAAAAAAAAACAACTAATGACTCTAATAATTCATGACTAAGGTTCGATTTTTAAATGGAACAAACCACTACGGGCTTACGACCGTCTTCTACTGTTATTTCGAAGGCTGGCTTAGTGTGATCACTTTATGTTAACAACGTTCGTGACGTTGAAAACGTAATTTTCCTTTATCTGACAACCTTTGACATTAAATTAAAGTTATGATTAAATTAACGAATTGAACGTGCATTCTTGGCAGAATTATTGAAATACAACAGTTTAAGTAAAATAATTGAGTTTTAATTCCAAATGTACCTATTTACACATTTAAAATTTGTGGAATAACAAATCAATTGTTTTATTTAAAAGTTATAATTGGTGCGATTGACAGAATTTGGAAGGAAAATAATAATATGTGGTTTAAAACAGATGCATCAGTCGGAATGATATTGGTTAAAATTTATTTTTATCATTCTTTTAAATGTTCATAGTTAGATTACAGGACAACGTCTGTCGGGAAAGCTAGTCTTATATATAAAAAGTGAGAGCTATTTCCCGATGTCATCGCATCACGCCTAAACGGCTGGACCGATTTCGCTAATTCTTTTTTTGTCGTGTAGGCTTTCATCAGGTGAATGTCCTTTTAGAAGAAAAAAATTAAGAAAAATGTATATAAAATTATAAAATTAAAGAAAACTCTACGTAGACAACCTTGTTAGTACATTTTACCTAATAATTTTTATTCCAATTTTGAAATTTTGACAGAAACTCTCAATTAGTTCAATTGACAGAATGCGGATGGAATGTACATGGTTTAAAACAGACGCATCGTTCGGAATCACACTGGTCAAATGATAATTAATTCATCACCATACAAATTCGAATTCAATATTTATAGTTAGGAACACAGGACAACGTCTGTCGGGAAAGCTAGTTATTTATAAAGAAGAAAACAATTTATTAAAAAAAATACAGATGACATCATAGTGAATAATATTGGACGTTATCGTAGACTCAACTGATTGGTGTTTGATGTCGTCATATGGTTTTTGTTAATCTTATGTGGATTATGCAATAAGGCTGCCATCGTTCTACTTTCATGAAATAAATTAAATAGAAGCCAGTTGAAGATTGGTTTGTTTATTTACTTTCTTTTATGCGATCCGCAGTATGGCGAGAGGGGTTCTAAAGTCTAATTTCTGGCGTATATCGTACAACGCTCGCATGTCGGCGTTTTGCCAACGACAAGCATCTAACGTTGTTGCATTCCTCTTGTAATCACATCCTGTGTTATAAAATATGAACGGAATTCGCCCAAAAAGTGTATGTATCGAATTTTAAAGCTTGAATAAAAATTTATTAGATCGATATTCCAAATATATTAATGTACCTATAACAAATTTATGTTAAACCAGCTTTTCCGACAGACGTTGTCCTCTGTTCATAGCTATGAATATTGAATTCGAATTTGTATAATGATAAGCTTATTAACTTTTAACCAATGTAATTTAGATCGATGCATCTGTTTCAAACCATATATTTTCCATCAAAATTCTGTCAATCGCACTATCAAACACCTGGCAGTTCCTGTCAAACTTTAATTTAATTTCAATTTTTCAAATTTGGAATTAAAATTAATACTGACTTTATATTCATTTATTTGTTACATATACGGCAAGGTCATTTACATTATATAGTACAAATGACAGATACAAGATACAATCAGTTACATATACAAAATAAAATCAAATTCAATAGACATCAAAAAAAAAACCACAAAGAGACACATTTATTATAAAAGAAAAAGAAAATCATCATTAAAATTATAGTAATTAAAACACAAAAAAATGAAAGAGAATCAGAATAATAATTATTCAGCTCCAAGCACAATACAATTCTAGTCATTTTCAAAAAAAAAAAATCACAATGATAATGAATAACATTTTGTACTTTTTTTTATCCGGAGTAGAGAAGAATCTATTAAACCAAATATGGTAAAAATCTGTTTAGCCAATCTCGAGTTATAAGCGGTTGATTTAACCCGACATTCTTTTAAATCTTTAGATTAAACTCCAACCAATAAACTGCCATAACGGAAGCTTGTTTTTAACTCTTGTATGCAGGATTCTATTTTTTTTTAATGTAGTGTATGTACATAATATTATTCATTGTGTTGCTCTTCTTTTTAAACACCTATCTCTACTCTATATACTCTTGAGGTTAGATAGTTTTCGTAATTTTCTACCCCTCAAGTGTTCGAAGGTACGATTTTAATAATATTGGTTTTATCAGTATTATTTCTTGGAGAAACGAAATGTGTGAGAAACTCCACATAATTTAAATGCACCGCCATTGTTCTCCGTCTCCCGAATGGCACAACTTCTGCATTATCTGGCATTCCGGGGACCATCTTTCCGATTGAGCATAGTCGCATTTAGCCCAAGGGATATCTGAGACATTGCTTAGATGCTTCCAAGATGATGCAGACATTCATATTATCTCGTCTTCAAATTCTCAGTGGATTGAGACTTGTGTGTGGATTTACTTACCTACCTAATATTTCGCACGCTCACATATAGGTACCCAATACATTAAAATAGGTATGTAACTTGAAAAGTGAAATAGGTATAATATTTTAAAGACAACGTTCCTAATATTGATGGATTCTTACGCCATTTTCTCATACAACGAACTGTTTGATGCAATCAATGAGTGTTTGATTTTTAAGACACGGTACTCATTTGCACCGTGAATGTGTAACGTTGCATCATTTTAATCAATAGGTGTATGTTATTCGCTGGACTTGGCTGGGACATGTGTTAAGGTTGCCTAGTGACAGTTGGCCGAAGAGAGCGCTGTTCTTCCTCCCATCAAGGTCCCGAAGACGAGGAAGACCCTCTGTGTTCCGCTCCTTCGAAGCAGAGCTGAGGGATTTGGACATGGTGTGGAAGGAGGTCATAAACATTGCGCGAGATCGAACGCAATGGAGAGCTCTTGTTGCCTCCCTATGCCCCTGAGTGGGGTTTAAAGGGAGTGTTGTTGTTGTTGTATGTAATTCGCAACTTGAACGCGAGCGGAATTGTTGATAAAATTTATGCAACGTTACGCGTTCGCGGCGCAAGTGAGTTTCGGTCCAAATAAGTAAATTTTAACAACTCGAGTGATTTTGGGAAGTTCTAATGCGATAGGAAATGAAATGTATTTTATTGTTCTTCATTTCACAAGAAAACG
Organism: Mystacides longicornis; assembly: GCA_963576905.1. Taxonomy (NCBI): domain Eukaryota; kingdom Metazoa; phylum Arthropoda; class Insecta; order Trichoptera; family Leptoceridae; genus Mystacides; species Mystacides longicornis. The sequence goes on from OY756430.1 coordinate 5,901,772, forward strand.
TTCCAAAATAAATTGAGAGGTATTTTGAAAAGAGAACTTCAAAAAATAAACAGACACAAGATGAACATGCTTTGATTTTTCACTTTATTTAAGATCGAGATTAGACACAAAGTTAGGTTGTTATAAAAATATATGGCCAAAATATAGGAGTTGAGTATTTTGAATCAATACTTCCGTTTCGTCTTCAATTTATTTTGTTTGCCATTAAAATATGCCCCTTAAATCAGGTCGCAGATTCACCTCTGCGCTTGCACTGCATAATATTATTTGATCATACAACTAATCCAAGGATACACACATAAATTTTGTAAGAATACAGTTCTGTTATGTTGTCATCCACATCCTTTGTACCGTATGCTATGAGATTTATCTTTTATCATACCCACGTGTGGCGGCTGGATTTATTTTTACTTGGTTCCGTGACAAAATCTCTAGCAAAACGCAAGCTTTATTTCAAACTAGCTGACCCGTCCGTCGAATTTCGACCTGACACAGAATAAAATAAATAATTTTGACTTATTACATGCATTTAATAATAATATATTGCATTAAAAAAATTCAAGAGATGGCGGTATAGTAGTAAATATGTCACATGTGAAATACGAGTATGTTACGTTATTGTGTAATATGTGGTTGCAAGAATAGACCCTGCTTAAATCAAATTTTACCGAATTATTATGGTAAGATTAGCTGCCCTGACGAACTTCGTCCCGTTTTTAGTTATTTAACACTAATGGCCATTTACTCGCATTACCAGAACCTAATTTTCTCGAGAAACGTTGTCCTGTGATTATTTTGGATTTGTTTAGTGATAAATTAACTTTAAAACCTTTTAACCACTGTAATTCCGACCAATGCATCTGTTTTAAACCATATTTATATTATATTTTGCATCCGAATTCTGTCAGTCTCACCAACTGTCAAACAACTGACAGTTCCTGTCAAACACCAATTTTATTTTCAATATTGGAAAAATTATATTTAAAAAAGTAGTATAAAAGGTTACTTATTTGGGGTTTTCTTTAATTTTAAAATTTGCCACGAAATTTTCTTAATTTTTTCTTTCATAAGATTCTTCTCCTGATAAAAGCCAACAAGACAAAAAAAAATGCGAAATCAGTGATGCGATGACATCGGAAAATAGCTCTCCATTTTTATAATAGGAAAGAAGTGTGCTTGGATAGAAACGAGTGGTGGAGGTCCGTGCTCTCTGCCTACCCCTTACGGGATGGGAAAAAAATCTACAATAATTTCTAATGTGTATTGTGGGGGTATCCGCCCGCTTCAAACAACAGTAATAACCACATATAGATGTGTATAAATGTGACGTTCGCGGATTTGACGATAAAACGTTAGTCGGTCAGTGTTTGGTCTACTATAAAAAATAATATTAAATGAGAAGACGAGTGTGTTAAGATTCTGAACGTTGAATCTGTATTGTATTTGAATCTAGAAAGAGAATTGCGTCTTTGTAACAAAGAGAGAAGTTATTTAAAATAAATTGTAGTTACACATCTCTCTACATATTTTGTAGGATGTACCTTCTGAGTGTAGTTGCTTGTGGAGTCTGCAATGTACAGGAACACTTGCCAGGCGTCTAAACGTCTCGTGAAATACAATCTAAGTGAGAAAGCGGATATCGATGATTGTACGAGAGCATAGATACACAATATTCTGACATGACCACATTATACTTTATTTACATTGAATCAACAATTAGCAGTTTAAAATCCTATATTTTGGTTGGTAAGTGCGATTGTGAAAGAGATAAAGCTATATAGAACGATTTGTAGAAACCGAATGTAGGAAAGTGGCTGGTAGAAGAGTGGGCGGTGCACTAAGACTTTTTTTATGAGAAACATCAACGTCTCATTGTCAGCTAAAATAATTGTTCATGACGCACGCCTGATACTATTAATATGTATGGATATGAATCGTGGACAAAAAAGAAGAATGTAGAATAAACAGTAAAAACACTGTAGAGAAGAGAGCTCTACGAATAATTCGTGGAAAGACTCTGTGGGATATGGAAAGGAATGAGATTATTAGGAAAGAATATGCATGGTATGGAAGTTAGTGTTGTTACAAAATATGAACGTTTCTAAGATGTGATGATTTGTCCAAATGTCCATGTTGAAAAAATATACAAATAAAATAACCAATAATATTTACGAAAAAACAATTATAAAAAGGTAAAAATATTGTAAAATTGACTTCGGTAGCCTAGTGGTAAAGGCTCAGACTTCAGATCAAGAGGTCCCGGGTTCGATTCCCGGTCAGGGCAGAAAATGTGAATGTGTTTTTTCACTTGAAATTTCTACTCGGGGTTTGGAATCCTGTCTCAGATTAGACTGACCCGGTTGACTGGTAGAGAATGCTTCAGGCATTAAGTTCTGCCGGCTATACTGACACCTATGTATATCTCTCTCTCTCCCTGGCTTGCTCCCAGCTTAACGTCTATGAAGACTGCTAGGGTCAGCTTTCCTCGTCCTCAGGCTGTAGACTCTCCTCTGCTGCACTACTTCCCCCACCCCACATCTTTGCATCTGCTCGCGCCTTTGCATCACCCAGGAATTCTTTGGCCTCCCTCTAGTCACAGAACGCGGAACATTCAGGTTTATTGCCTGTTGTACGATATGCTCCTGTGGTCGTCGTTCTATGTGTCCATACCATCTCAACTGCCTTTCCTCTAGTTTACTATTGATATCTGTCACTCCTAGGCTTCCACGAATGTGAGCACTTTTGATCTTATCTCTTAGGGACACACCAGTGGACCATCTCAGCATACGCATTTCTGCTGTCTCTAATTGTCTATTATAGGTCTTGTACATTGTCCAACGTTCGGAGCCATACAGGAGTGCGGGTCTGACAATACATAATATACCTAGTGTTATTTATTTATTTATTTCAAAAGACTTTCGATTCGACCGATTCGATTTCGTCCTCAAGGAAGGCCAGGTCGGAAGCAAAATCAATGGTTGTATGAGGGGTGGTATTTCGGTGGAAGAAGCGAAATAAATTTTTGTGACATAATAATTTGAAAATTTTGCTGTATCTTTCACGTAAACATTTGAAATCATTGGATTCAATTAATCCATTTTAAAAACTTAGCGGATAACCCAAACCTTTAAAAATTTTAAATTTATCTTTTGTAATCCTTTTTTTTGTCGACCTGTCAAAATATCATTGTGACGAAACGAACGTGCATCCATTTCGCAAGGGAGGCAGCGGGAAGTAATATTCAAAATGTAACTTTGATATTTTGAAACGTTTTTTGTCGTTGTTTGTTTTGAAAAAAAAAATAATAATAAAAGAAAAAATAATATGATATGACGTTACCGACTTTTTTTTTGAGGTTTTAAAAAAATATAATTTTCAGAATGGATTTGGCATACCTACCTACATTGTTGTATCGAAAAATAAAGCGAGTTCATACGAGAAGTTTTCAATAACTTTACAATATTTTTAAAGCTTCATTTCATTGGAATAGTCAATACTTTTGTAGTACCTACCTACTGATTTCTTCAATACGAAAAAAAACATCAATGTACCTCCGTAAGTTGTATATATTTTCTTGATTTATTTATTTCCTAAGTACACAAACAGCTAAAAATCAAGATATTATTACGTGGACCATTTTTGTAGATTTTCTAATAAATAATTCATTTTCTTTATTTCTTATTTCATTTATTGATATAGGACTGAGTCCTGTTTTTTTTCTGGGATATTACCTATTCCTGGGACGCGTTTGTCCGACGGTCCCTCCATCATTTTGGTAGGCGTTCAGGAGGTCTGCTGGTTGATGAAATTTCTTCTGCCACTATCTGTCGGTCTCTCCAGAAGCGTCTTCTGTTTCTTTCCCATCGCACGACATCCTCGACATCGCAGATTCCCCGACTTTCGGAGTTTCTTACTCTGTCTCGAACGGTTAATCCCGCGACGGGGCAGAGAGTCTTCCTTTCGGTGATTCTAAGAAAACTTATAGCGGTTATATAGTATTGAATTTATACCACACAATTCTGATGCCACGAATGTATAGCGCCACCTATAAGAAGATAAAGAGCCATCTAGCGGAATACGCCGAATACAACTCGTACTTATCAACAACGTAGATTCACCACCGTTTTACCAAATTAACTAACTTAGATTATTTCGCACCAGAGGGAGAATACATCACCTTTTTGGACAAATTATTTTGTGTGAATAATTTACCTATATATACTTTTTCACTGCGCAATTTTTTCACTCTTCCCCTTCAGAACCTACAGTGCATAATATTGTAATTAGTTTTTAAGTTAAAATATTTTTTCTGTGATAACTTTATTTGAATTCACTAATATTTATAGTGCTTGTGTCTTTTATAATATAAAATTGAGTTTCATTTCGGTAGTGAGTCGAATTCCTTCTTAACTATTTAGACTTGTTCATAAAGAAATAGTGAAAGTCGGTGAGTACTCCAGATATTCTTAATCCTACTAAACTCATAAGAGAGTTCCTTATCTTCTGATAAAGATCATTTTTCCCACTATCATTCTACCAGAGAAAAGAAATCAGCATTCCTTCTTCATCTCAATCTCATCTCATCTTATGGATCAGATTCAACCAATCTGAACCTCCAAAATTGGTGACCCCGACGTGATCTTCGTTCTCGTAGTGTGGGCTCTGGTTTCTACACCGTCTTACGCAGGTCTTGTGAATCTTCATTTTACTTTCTTTCAACATGCGTTTATTTCTCCATACGATAGTATGCAAGCAACCAGCTACAATGGCAGCTTTATTTGCTTTGTCCCTGACTTCTTCGTAAAGGTCACTACTGGTTGATACTTTCAACGCCTAGGTACTTGAACTGCATAACTTGTTCTATCGTCTTAGTGTATATTACAAGCTTGCATCGCATAGGTTGTTTTGACGTTACCAAGCTCTTTACCTTATCTATGGAGATTTACATGTTGAATTGTTCTGCCGACAGGTAGGTATGTGGAATCTGACCAGGAGTCTTTGGAGATCATCTTCATAATCAGCTATCACTTGAACAAAGGCCTCCCAGTCTCTAGCCGCATGAATCAGTTCCCCGACATTTTGGATACCAGTCCATGCTCATGTTACGGAACTACGACATCTGTCTTCTGCCCAAACTACGTCTTTCCTCAAGATCTTGTCTTTGAAAATTAGTTGCGCAGATTCCAGTATTCATCACCTCTGAGAATGTGGAGAAAGTAGCCGATCTTACGGATCTTAATAGTCATCTCTCTATCAATGTTTGGCCAATCAGGGAGGCTAATTCCTATAGAAGTTCAATTCCGATTTCACTGTCGACCGTCAATCTTTTTGATACCAAAAATATTTGTTTAAATCCCCTATTTATACCATTTTTTTCGTAAAGAAATACTGGATTCAAAATAGACTAAGGTACATGAGACTATTTTTTGCTTGCTATGTCCACAGACACTTATTATGAGATTGAAAGTTTACTTAAATCAAACGAGCGAGCAATGAGCATTCTCAAAAAAAATCCATAGAATCTTGAACGAACAAAGGAAGAGCAACGAATGAATGAATCTAGCCAATCCATCTTGACATTTGACATTTAAATCATCATTGCAAAATAATTTTTCTTTTGTGATGCTTCACATGCAATTTCTCCTCTGAATTGAATTTCTGTAGCAGATAACCACCGAGAATCACAAAAAAAAAATTAAAACACTTAAAGAGATGCCTTCATCCTTATTTTGATAGAATAACAACAGAACTTAATTATGAGAGATCATGTGAAAGATTTGTTGCTCTTTCTTTTCTTGTTAGAATTCCTTTGATACGTAGGTACCTGCTCAACCCCTTATCTCAAATACCTTTGGCATTTCAAAAGAGCAGACCATTTGTCAGCGCCGGCTTACGTCTGTCCATTTAGTCCTGCCAACGCTAGCGAGTGTTGCGAATATACTGACCTACGGGAAGATTATTCTTGAAACCTTTTATAACATTTAGGTATTTTTTTTAAACAAAGTTATAAAAGATGATGGAAATTTTTCCAGTCAATCAAGTCCAATCTGCGAAGAACTATTTTCCGACTTTTTTAAGGGATAGGCAGAGAAAATGATCCTCCACTTTTTTTCAATCCTGATTTCATTCACCCACGTAAGATTTCTTATATTATAACCTCTCCCATTCTTTCCACTTCTGGGTACTTAGTCAGATGTAACAAAATGGCTTCCACCTCGACATTTCAACGCAACCAACTGTCAATAATTATCGGAATTTGAAAGAGCGTTGCGCAATATCACGACATCGCATTGGAAATACCAGTGAAATTTTGACGGTGGCAGCTATATTGTTGAGTCTGACCGGCCTTCTATGAGGATGGAATCGATGTGTTCAATTTGAGTCCTTCTTTGTAAAAATCGACTGGTGGAAACTCGGTGGTACGAGTTGCGGAGGGCAGACGAGAAGGAGGCGTTTTGTTTATTAAATCACGTTTCCCTAGCATTGATGAAACAATTGAGGAAGAAGAAACATATTAGGTTAGAAAAGGTTGCAATGACATTATGCAACCTTCTACAACCTGTTTACTTCCTTTCTATAACCTCTTTACAACTTTCCTAAAACTTTTTTAGAACCTCTTTACAACCTTTCTAGAACCTCTCGAGTTCCTTGGGTAGGGAAGAAATTGCGTTATTAACATTGTTCGAGAAATTTTTACTATTCTCGATATTCTTCATGGGTAGGTACGTCTCAAAGCTATATTGCTCTCAGCATGATGGAGATTTTAAACGAAACTTAAAAGCATAAGCGATGGTGCAATATGTGAAGAATTCGCACATTGCCAGTGCTTATGAAATAAGCATGCCAGGGGGGCTGCTTGGTAGAAGGGGGGCAATGATGGTTAAGTGTAGAGGAATTTAAAGGTTTTTAAGTGCAAAAATCTATTGAAAACCTTGTAGGTATATACATTTGTTTAGTCCGTATGTAGGTATATGACTTCACGTCTCCTAAATGGCTGATTTGTAATATAGTCGTAAAATCTGAGCTCACTCTAAATGAACACAAATAAACTTTTGACACCTTTCACACTAACCATGCAAATGCTTGTGATGTGAAAGTGGGAATGCGTGGCATTGGGATTTGAACCCACAAACTACATTAAGCTGTAGGTACGAAAGCCGTCGACAGCTAACACTTGACTATCAACCATCAAAATTACTTGATAGTCAAATACTGCTGCCGAATTGCACCTTGATTTCTTTCTCAAAGAAGATTAGGGAGGAGATGACGAAAAATAAATACATAAAACTTTTCTATTCAAAGGTGTCAGTAAAGCTGACGGATTTACTAATTTCCTGAGACAATATTTTATTCTAGTGTCTGTAACAGCAAAATCATCGGGAAAAATCAAGGCTCGTAAATGTACAGGGGATACTATTATCCCGGGCACCAAGGAGAATTATTGATGAACAGTGGGCACCAAGGAGGCTGAAGAAGGATTGGCAGGCCAAGGCTGCGATGGGAGGATGAAGTCAGGAAGGATGCCGAGCAACTTCTTGACTCACGGAATTGGAGGACCGAGGCAGAGGACAGGGTTGTCTGGAGGCGACGAGTATTGAAGGTCAATTGAATCCAAAGGCCTCGAATTGTTCTGTAACGCCATTGGAAAAAGAAGAACCAATCACAGACATCAGAAAATAATCTTATAAAGCATAATGTGAAGTGGTTGGTAGTCTAGCGGCTACGACGCCGGCTTTCGTGCTGTTTCGTTCGGAGGTCGTGGTTTCGATCCCAGGTGCCGACCATCTTCCTCTTTAACGACACAAGCTTTAAGTAGCTTAGTGTGAAAGAGTCACAGAGTGTATTTGTGTTCACTTCGAGTGAGCACAGATTCATTTTATAAAAAAAAAATTACAGTTATTATGGAACGGAATTCCTGCGACGCCAGCGCCATCTATGAATCTATAATAACATTTTTTTGTTTACTGCACCTAATGATAGTTCCCTCTCATTCTCGCATACGTAATTGCCGCTTTTACAGTAGACCATCCCAAATTATTGTTATCGGACACATTCAAATGTGCACACGCAGCATCGGTACTTCATAGGGGAGGTAGAATGTGTGCGCGCGCATATTATATCGCGTTGTTCCCGCCTGAGCTTTGAATACGAATGAAGTATGGATGTTTTAGAAATATTTTTTAATGTTATGATTTTATTAGTTTAACTCAATCGAATCAATTGTGTATTTTTGTTTCTGGGGGCGCAGTGCACATTATGCACACATGAACAAGGCGTCTCTTGTAGGACCAAAGGACAACGTCTTTCGGGAAAGCTAGTAATAAATAAAAACTTCTTAAAAATACTAGGTATATTTTTCTCATTTATGTTGCAACTACTCAAAACCGGAGATAAAGGTTGGTTTTTCAAAGATTTTATTTATACCTACATATACCTACTATACAAAAAAGCTAATCATATTTTAATGTAATGGTTTCTAAGCACGCTATCGCATGATTTTCATTTCAAGACGGCCAACTGCTGTTAAGGTGCCGCCACACTGTAGAAAGCTTTCTAGATAGAGTAGGATCTAATGGCTCTAGAAGGAAGAAATCACTTTATTATAAAACCATTATAAGAACAGGTTGTGACAGAAGCTACTCACTTCACTATGGGCAAAGCTGGAACATGCTGGTCAAACAGGGGCCCTGGCCAATCGTGGGAACGCCAATTTGAATTTGTCTACGGGCACTGATCTCTGTAGATTTTAACCCGCCATTTTTTGATTTAACGTCAACTGACAGTTGTTTCGAGTAGGTATACAAGAACGCTTTTTGTAATAAATACACTCTATTTAAGTTTTTTCCTCTTCCAAATATGCGCTCCCTTCATATTTTGGTCCATTTTATTTTGTTTTATAACTTTGATAATAGGAAATAAACAAATAAGTAAAGCAAATATGCCTTCTCGTAATCATTCGAGGGCTTACAACCATGAAGCACCAACTAAATTTGTAAGAAATATAATGACGTTTTGAAGAAAATATTCAAAGAATACTTTTTAAGTAAGTAGGTACAAATATTTAAAATTGAAGTGATCAAACGTGAATTAGTTCATTTTGGATGAAACATAAAGGTTTCGCTTGATTTAATAAAGGACTTAACTATATTTTGATATTAAATAAATAATTAAAAAAATAAGGTACCTACCTATTCTGCATCAATAACTCCAAATCTGCTATAGTTGGTTGTTGCGTTGCCCGGCTACTATTTTGTTTGTTTAAAAATTTTTGTGTGAAATGTCATCTTCATACAATACATAACAAAGGCGGATTAAATATGTTTTTATAAATGAAGTAAAAACTGTACCCGTATTCTGAACCAGTCTCACTAACGCGAACGAATTTTACGCGAAAAAAAATGTATGGAATACGTGTATAGCGCCGCCACAAGGATATTTCTATAAACAAATGTGATTCTGAGAGCATTTATACATTGTCACTTACGCAACGTAGACCATTTCCATAGAAAACGTTTGTTACTCCGATTCCGATAGAATTTACGTCGCGTTTATCTGTCAAAATCATTCACCGGGTGTTTTGGCCGTGTGGAAGCCATTTACGTAGAATTCAACAAGTGCGTTTTGAAAAAATAATTGTGTAAGAGTGTGTTTAGTTGCATATAAGGTAATATATTATTATTATTTAGTTTTTTATTTTATTTTCGTAATTTTTTCGATGGTCTATGTGGTTTTTTTTTGCAAAGAGCGTAATTACGTCATATTATTTACATTGAAATAAAATAAATAGAATCTCGCTATTACAACTCTATTTACGATTAATTTCATTTTATTTCTTAAAGTTTCTTTGCCATAAAACTTTCTCATTATATTTAAATAATCAAAAATCTACATATTATTCAATTTCAGCCTCTTCCTTTTAGATAATATGAATTTTTTCCCGATAAGACCAAATTTTGCGGTAGAAGAGGATCTGGAAGCTGAGAGACGACTCCGTCATAATAGGTTCCGCGCCAATCTTCGGCAGATTTTTGATCCTCTCCTAGAGTTGTCGGACGTAGAGTTTACTAAAAGATATCGGCTAACAAAAGAAGGATTTAATATTCTTTGCGAAGATTTGAGACAATTTACTGGGCTGAAGGCCACAAAGAGAGTTTCGTTGGAAACAAAAGTAAGTTTGGAGGTCAACTTCCCTCCCTTTCTCAACCGTCAACCAAATTGACTAAGTACTCCTAATTATATGCTTTCTAAGCAGTTTTAATAATAATAACAATATGTGATTTCAGGTTTACTCTGCTCTATTCTTTTTTGCCTGTGGCTCATACCAAAGACCTGTTGGTGTGGCGGGATACATATCTCAAGCATCATGCAGCCGATATATTGATGAAGTGGCGAAAGCCTTAACGCACCAAAATATGTTGAATAAATATATCCCATTTCCGAGCACGCCTATGGAGAGACAAAGAGTTGCTCAAAAGTGTGTTATGTATATGAAACAATTACAATACTTTTTTCAAAATATATACACAATCAAAAACATTGGATTGAACTCAACAAAACCGAGTAAAAACCAATTATTGAAAGTAAAAATTAAAATGTTTCATATTTTCAGATTTTTCAATAAATATGGAATTCCGGGTGTGATTGGCTGCGTTGATGGAAGCCACTTTAAAATTGTAAAACCTCACCACAGGCAGGAACATGTACTATTGTAGGAAACATTATCATTCGATAAATGTGCAAATGGTAAATTTTCCTCTACATACATATCTAATTATATATGTAATTTATTCCAATGATGAAGAATTATACTATACATTAATAAATATTCGTAGGTATGCGATAGTGAATATAAGATACTAAGCATCAATCCCAAATTTGGAGGTGCTACACACGATTCGTTTGTGTGGAATAGTAGTTCTCTGAATACACATATGCAAAATTTGTTCCAGCAAGGTGAAAGAGTGTGGCTGCTTGGTATGTGACATTATTATCATCAATCTTTTAATCTTGCCCAATGATATAATATACTACCTTACTAGTTATTATTATATTTTGTGTAAACATTTAATTACACCGACCTCGGTAGCCTTGTGGCAAAGATGCTGAATTCTGATCAAGAGGTTCTGGGTTCAATTCCCGGTCTGGTTAGCTTTAGAAGTGTTTTTTCACTTGAAATTTCTACTCGGGGTTGGATTCCTGTCTCAGATTGGATGGGACCGGTTGACTGGTAGAGAATGCTTTAAACTACTGACACCTATGTATAGAAGAGTTTTTATTGTTGTTTCAGGGGATTCTGGATACCCACAAAGGCCTTGGCTTATGACGCCTGTAAGAAACCCTATTGCTGAATCACCGGATGCAGTATATAACCGAATTCATATCTCCGCCCGAGTCACAATAGAGAATACCTTCGGCAGATTAAAAAACAGGTGGAGATGTCTGTCTAAGGACAGAGTATTACATTATACACCTGAAAAATCTGTCGGCATTATTTTGGCTTGTTGTGTTTTGTACAATATGTCTATTGGTCTTAATATACAATATGATGACCAAGGCGAAGGTAAAAAAACATGACTTTATTTAGCAAATAAATATATGTGGGTACTTTGTAAAATGGATAAAATGGTGACATGGATAAGTCCAAGGGAGCTATACCAAAAAAAGTGTAAAATACACATAATGACTCAATTATTTCTCAGAATATATCAACAATGCTCTTTCATAGGATAAAACCTTTGTTTCAAACTCTGATAAAACTCCTTTAAAAATTCAAAGTGCTTTTGAGGTGCCCACTGTTGTCACTAAAAATAGTGTCTCATAAATTGTCCTCATTTTTATGATATTGAAATTTTTTAATATATAACAGTCGAGTTTCAATTAAGAAGATATTTAATTTTTTTCAGATTTTCTGCATGAGAACGAACAACCAGAAACAATTAATTTTGAGGAAAATGAATCTGATAATTTGATTATGGGAAGAATGATAAGAAATGAATTAATTCAAAGATTGACTCGGTAATGAAACATTTTTATGAAATATTGTACTAAGGCATGGGTTTAGTTTAAAATCAAACAGTGATAAGACATCTGTCCTACCTTTCTCCATCACAACTGAGGGCTGCCCTCCAGAGTTCGTCATTGAAATGCATTCAGAACAGTGTGTAGATGGAAACTGTCCATCTTCCCGAGTGCTCAACAATGTCAAGCATTTTATTTGATGTATGTAGTATGTTAAATTTCCCACTATCATGATTTATATAATTTATGCAATGTGTGAAGATGTTACACCTCTAACAGAATCATCGATGGTACATACATTTCAATATTATCACAGTAACTTTAAAATTGTTCGTTAGCTTACTCTTGTTATGTATTTTGCAGTTAATCAAGAGACTCGATGAGATGATCATAATATTTTATTTGATGCAACAAATGCAGTAATAAGTTAAGAGTGTTAAACATGCAGAGTTTCACAATTATATGACCCGTTACAGCAGCCACATACAACCAATAAAACACAGACTTGCAAAGATGTCCAAAAGTTTCCTGTGCATCAGCATTAAGCTATTCATTAAACTGCCAATGAATAACATGACAATGACAATGGCGTATTTACGCCTGAGTATACGCAAACTATATAACAAATCTGTTCTTAAAATAATGAATAACTTGGAGTATGCACTGCTAATAGCCAATAGGTTCTAATGTACTCGATGAGTCAGCATATTCTCTAAAATTTAGATAACTTATATGAGATATAATAATAATGATATGTGGTAGTCCCCTGTAATCTGGTGGAAAATATCTAACTGATTTACCAAAATTATATTGATGTAACCTCCCACTACACTCTGGTGTTACACTCTCACAGAATCATCAACGGTACGTAGTATGGCTTTTAATATTATCACAGTAACTTTGAAATTGTTCGTTAGCTAACTCTTGTTATATATTTTGCAGTTGATCAAGAGACACTCGAGATGATCATAATATTTTGATGCAACGTTAAGAGTGTTAAACATGCATAGTTTCACAATTATATGACCCGTTACAGCAGCAACACACAACCAATAAAACACAGACTTGCAAAGATGTCCAAGTTTACTGTGCATCAGCATTAAGCTATTCAATAAACTGCCCCTCGATGTTAGAAATGAAAGTGACGACAAGTTTAGTGGAAAGGTGAAGAAGTAATGTTGATAATGAATTCTATTCTGTTGACGAGTTGTTAAATGAAGCTGAATGCAACAACAATTATTTAAATTTGATTCATCTTCTTTAAAAAACTTCAGAAATATATCATAATTTATTTAAACAAATAAAATACAGAACTTCCAAAGTTGATGTTTTACGTATGATATATCAAACGCTGGGATATAATAGGTTAAGTCACACTCACCCACCAATCTCCGACTGATCCTCCACTAATCTGCGCAACCAAATCCAATAAAATGCAGTTTTTGGTATCCTATCCAGAAATTCTTATATTTGTTATAAATTATCCAAACTCGGAAAGTCCAGTCCAGCCTTTGCCTTATTCCACAAAAAAAAACAATAAGGATCCTAAAAGGATCTTTGACTGGACATATGTCCAAAATTGGACTATCATTATAATAATGAAACACATTGTTTTTTCAATTTTCATTTATTTAACATTAAACGTAAGAAGCAAATACATCTATATAAACATGAACAAAATTAACTAAAAATGTTCACTAAGATTTTAAGACACATAAAATATAAAAGTTTTTAACTTTGAATTATTTTTTTATCAATTTAAGTACCTACTAATAAAAAATTATTTATAACTAATCTTTTTTTTTTCGATAGCATCAATGAGCTTTTTCATTAAATCTATAAATAAGTCCTTCCTCCTTCTTTCGAGATTTCTTTGCCTCCTATCATCCATTTCTTCTTTATGCTGCCTCAACTGCTGCTTATAGGAATTAAAATCATCAGCTGTTTTGAGTACCCCTTCTTTTTTTTTTTTTAAGTAATTATGTTTGTTTGTATGCTTGGTTTTGGTGTAAGCGTGGTTTGTAAGCTGTTTAAACAAAAATTTGTATAAAAAATCATATATATGAAAAAAAAAACAATTTTCAAGATAGAAAGTAGAAACAAAATGATAATGCATGGCCCTCTTATAGGAAAAAAGCTATGACGGTAAGTTACAAAAACCAAAAAATCAAATTTTCATTTATGGGTACTGTTTTGACTGCTTAGAGTTTCAGTGGTATACCACAAAGCTGGTTCACCATCTATAAGTTTTTTTTTTTTTAATTAATTAGGCATTCCACCCATGGAGGGTGATTTGTGAACCATCTATAAGTAATGGAGAAAAATATGCACAACAATAATAAGCTTATCCTATTTTTAACAAAAAGGAAGAAAGTTTTAAAAAGATCATAAAAAATAGCAAAGTGAGATAAACAAGCTACAACTGTTTGAATGACAGGGGTACCAAGTTATCGAGTTATACAAATCTCACTTACGGGCATTGGGCTGAGCCGTAGGTTTTTTTGAAGGGGACCATAGAGCTCGTACCAGTGACGGTTCACCATCTATGATTAATTAATGGAAAGAAATATGATTAACAATTAGGATCTTTAATAAAAAAAAGGGTTCAATAGCAAAGCGAGATAAACAACCTACAATAATTTGTATAGCAGGGATATAAAGTTATCAAGTGATATAAATCACACTTACGGGAATTGGGCCCAACAACAGATTCACTCGGAGTCCACGATGTCACTGTCGATGCTGGTTCAACATCTATAAGTAATTAAAAGAAATATGATTAAAAAGCTAGAATTATTTGTATTGCAGGGATACTAAGTTATTAAGTGATACACATCACACTTATGGGTATCGAACTGACCCCTTTGATGTTTAGTGGGGGTCCACAATGTCGGAGGCAGTTCAACATCTATTACTAATAAAATGCAATTAAATTTACAATGTGATCAACAAAATAAGCAAAATATTCTCTACAGCAACCATAGTGCAAACCCAATATTTGAACTGCTAACTGCAACTCTTGCCCAGCGCAAAGGGTAATGCTGAGAAATGATTTTTTTGATTGTGTAAAAATAAATTAATAAAGACGGTATACACCTAAATCATACTTACATGTTCTCGTCCTCGATGTTTGAGGCAGTGAATTGGCCGGATTTGAGTGTGTCTAAAAGAATTATTATTCACTTAGTTTTTCAATATTAAACTTAAATTTATTGATATTTTTTTATACATCAATTATTAAAAGAAATCACCTGTAGAACTTCAGGGACATTGGATATGCCAACAGCCATTTCTTCCCCCATAATGGTCAATACCCGTTCTTCTAGGTCATTTAACTTTAAATTGGTTCCGGGCCCACCACCTGTTGCATTATATGACCTATGAATCCTACTTGCCTTTTTTTTTGGTGTTTGCTTTAAAATCCGTCCACACCTTAAAGAAAATGATTAAACTTCATTCATAGTAACAATACATAGCAATACAATAATTTTGCTAATAGCACCTCAATCTTACCCTTCGCCATTTCGAAGGATCTTTGGTGTCTCCTCCTCCTAAACTATTTAGAATATTGGACAAACTTGTCCAATGTTCCCCTTGAACATTTCGCCCACTGGGCTCCCTCCGAGGTTTGGTAAGGTCTCCATGTCTTATAATATAAAAATAAATAATACTAATTAATATTTCTTTGAATTTCAAACGCAACTCATCAAAGTTTTACAAATATCTTATAATATAATGGTGGTTGTAGAAAGATGTTAATGATTATGTTAGGGTCTACAAATACAATTTATGTTTTTTAATGTATATGTATTTGTTGAGACTATTGGACATTTAAAAAATTGTATAAATAAAATAAAACATTAAGAAAATAACCTCTCCATGTAGTCAATCATCGTTTCATACTGCGTGCGCGATGACTTCATATTTAACCACTATAAATAATAAAGAAATAAATGTCAAACACCAATATAAAATAAGATGAGCCAAGGTTTTTTTTATAATTTAAACAATTAGTTAATTTAAGAACACTAACCTTTGCTTATTCCCACACAAAAATTGTAGTAAACATTTAACAATAATATTTGGAAGTCTGACGCATCGGCGTAGACAATGAAATGTTGCTACACGTTAAAATGAAACTAGAAACCATTAACGATATAAAAAATGAATTTGTTTATTTTCGGGTCAAATAACCAAATTAGTCATTTTAAATTATTTGAATAATGTGTTTATATTTTTACTATCACAAATATATTTATATTTTTAAAACTAACCACATATTACTAAGTTTATTCTACGGTTAAACTTATACGGCGATAATAATTCTGTATGCTTGCAACACTGATTTACGTTCGTGTCGGTGAGTTTACGTTTGGGTTCTGAATCAAAGTATTACGTTATCACTACGCAGAAAGTCATCTCACTTGCGTTTGTGACAACTATTTTATATTATTCCGAATCGGGGATCAGTGAGTTATACGTAATCTTACGATTAACGATTTTTTTTTATATAAGACGGATAAAGATTGATGTATTTTCTCATAAAACGTTTTTAAAAACGCCCCAGGTTTATTTTTATATATAAAAACACACACATTTTCATATTGTGAGGAAGCTACTAATTTAACAAACTTAATTATGTTTCATGTCTATAAATGGTTTTTCTTTATGGAGTTTTTATTGAAGGGGGCGCGAGGTGAACTTTTCAAATGGTGTATTGTCGAAATATATTTAGAATACAAAAACCTTAAGCTGTTTCTTACTGAACTTTTTTTTATCATCCTAATATATAAAACTGAAGCGTCTGTCTTTTTATACCTACGTATGAATAATTTATGGAACCACCAATTTTAGAGTGAGTGAATCAATAAAATATGAACCATTTGTAAATAAGGGTGCACGAATATCTATGTGTAAAAATGAGTTTGACGACTTGGGTTTTTTTTTAATGCGAATTTCTGTGATTCATTATTAACGTCATGCGATCATAAAAAGCCAACCTTCGAAAAAGCCGAAGAAGATGGTTGTGTGCCTGATTGTTCCAAATTTGAAACAAAAATCACCAATAAAAATATAAGTCGCAAATGTTTTGAAGATTTGCTTCGTTCCCATTGGCTCTTCTAAATACTTGGCAGTTCTAAGGACCAATAAATCTTTAGTCTTCCATATTATTTCAAAAACGGCAAAAAAAAATCTTCTCTACTACCGTCAACGCTTACATAGAATGCATACATCAAACATATAACCTTTCGCAGTGAATATGCAAGCATTTTCTATAGTCCGTATGGGACAAGAATTTTGGGCAGACCAAGTTTCATCTTCAAGCAAGCCTTCTCTACCTTCGGACCTATAAAATTTCAGCCTAACTGTGGTTGAGTTGAAAGATGAGTTTGGAGGAATTTCGTGGCGTCCATACTGAGTATTTATTTTGTGCTGACAACGCGTCGGTTATCAACTAGTTAGTATATTTATATTACTTTCTTGAAATACGCCCTATTCTTATATTTTGTGCTGACTTCAAAAGCGAATAAGGCAGATGGGAATATTTATATTGTCTTTATGTAAATGATTGTGTGTTGTTGAAGTCTGTAATATATTATATAATTAAACACATGACTTGAAAATATGACTTTTCTCTGTTTTATATTATATTTTTTTTCTCGTAAGCTTTTTCTCCATGGTTTTTCTCTTTAAATAAAGCACAGTCTTTTAGCTTTCGTAGATAATATAATGTTTAGGATTACATGTCATTTCGTTCCGCATACTTGGTTAAACTTAATATAAAAATACAAAAAGTTGAATTGAGTTAAACTCTTAAGTGAATATTTTTTTCTTATGATGAGCATTTAAGTGACTTTTCGTAAAAAGTCTTGCAAGCCCGTAATTGTTTCAATTAGATTTAATTTGAAATTAACTGGTAGATATACTGTTTGCATACAAACAATTATCATAAGCTTATTAAACGATTGCCTCATTAACCAATTGGTCCTTAAAACAGCCGAAGAAGTTTTAGTAGATAATATGAATGAATGACTTAATTTTTTGAGGGATTTGGACATAATGTGGGAGGAGGTCATAAACATTGCGCAAGATTGAGCGCAATGGAGAGCTCTAGTTGCCTCCCTATGACCATAAGATGGGTGTAAAGGGAGTTTAAATTTGAGATTAGAATGAAAATTCTATTTCCTTAAGTTACAATTAGAATAATGTTTATAATTACCTAGATGCGAAAAATGATTGGAAATTTTACTGCCTCACTAGACGTGTTCTGTTCTGAGGCAGTATTGTCTATGAATAAATGCTGGTTTAAAATATTATTATGCAGATTAGTAAATTAAAGGAAAACAAAAAAAAAACATGCAAAAAACATTGTACAGAATATGAGATAGCAGCGATCCAATGAATTAATGGACTGCGCCAGGCAAAGAAAGACCTGTCACACCCCCAAATACGGGCACAACAAAACAACAAGTAACAGCACAATATTTTAAGATAAGATGTGCAATTCTAGTCTCTATATTATTAAAGTAATTCCAGCTGTCTTTCAAAAAAAGCTGCTAATTATTATCTGCTTTAGAACTACATATTCAATATTAATCGGTACTTTAAGGGGGACCCACTGAAGTTACGGACCTCAAATTTTACGTGCTTATGTAGGAGCATAAGAACAACCCGTATACCAAATTTTATGAAAATCGAAGTATTTTTTTTTCTTTTTTAGTCCTTTTTCTAGAACAAGTGAAATTTTCTTTGGATATTTTAAGAGAGTTCCGCTGAAGGTACAGCTCTCAACATTTTACTGACTCATCTACATCGAGGGGCTAACCGTTCTACCAAATTTCAATCAAATCGGATAAGAATTACTATGAGTTATGGGTGCGCACACATTTTTGGTGTACGCGTAAGGGGTCGCGTAAATTAAAAAAAAATAGCATTTTTGGAATCTACACCCTCGCGGCCTCGTCGAGAAAATTAATTTCAGCGAAATCTATTTTTTTTTTGAAATCCGATCACAAGACTCGTGTATATTCCATATACTATGAGTAATTAATATACTAGGGTACCTACTTATCGCAAATATTCTCCTAAAAATGATTTAACTCAGCGCTTTTTAAATTTTACACGTGATTCTCTTCTTCTTCTTCTCTATGAAAAGAACCTGCAGATTTGTTTCAGCCTCTTGGGAGGTCGACTGCCAATTATCTCTCCATCGCTTTGGTGGTCTTCCCGGGGGTCCGAGTGTCGCCTTCCCCATTTGACGATGTCCTCCGTGTTGCATATGCTGCGGATGGTGTTATTCCTTATGCGATCACGCAGTTTGTTTCCGTTAATAGGTAAGTATATCTTAGTGTTTTCATTTCGGAGCTCCTTAGTCGGGACTTTGTTCAAGCACTGTCTGCTCTGGACTGTATTCCGTAGGCGATCTTAACCCATATCTTCCCAGTGTTCCATTATTGGAACGGTTTAGTTCATAATTTTTATTATTTTTTTGGAAATGCGCAACTCGTTTATTTTTATATGCTTAAAATCTTCGATTAATAGGCTATAGTTAGAGATATTGTTGCACGATATTCGCATCTGCTTTTTTCTGTTATGAAGCATTATTTATAGCAGATTTTGTGGAAAAACATTGCTCGTTGTAAAATGTCCGTATATTTTTTATTTGTTATAATTAACATTCAAATAATACGTTACCAGTTCTATTGTAGTCTCTTTTATCATTATAAAAAATAATAAAAATAAAGATGACTATAAGTAGGTATTTTCATGTCCATTTTCCTAACCGTTCCATTTTTGGAACACTGGGATAATATGCCAATGTAAAATTTTTGTACTATTTTCATGCAAAAAATTTATTTATTTGTTGGAAATTTATTTTTTTGGTCGGAGTTTAATAGTGTACTAAATATTTGAACATCTAGAAACGAAAAAAGTATATTATGTAAAGAAAATATACGGAGATAGCTGGTACAACTGAACCTTACACAGTAAGAAAACGTTGTCTGTATGGTTACTTTGAAGGTGAATGACGTTGATTTTCAAAAAGGATCTGCAAAATCATCTTAACCATCGGATTCCACCTAAGGTCTGCTACGCTCAAAAACAAAAAAATAATAATTCATTGGACTTGATGAGTGACAATACTACCAGGATGCGGTGATATTTTTTTTTTGGTCAAGAACGCTATGAATTACATTGAAGCAGATGTTATATCTCTAAAACAGAAGAAAATCCTGCATCAGCAAGCTATTGAAGTGCTTTGCTTTACAGTCAATAGCGAACTAACCTTCTCGCCTGATAAGTAAGGTCACAGGTTAATAAAGCTGCCGCAGAAGCAGTCTGCTTGAAAAATGTCATAATATGGAGAAACAATGCTATGAGGACAAACAGAAAGGTTCGTATCTATAAGACACATGGAATTTTATCCAGGGCAGACACTGTCAAAACAAAAAGCATGCTTAGAACATCTAAAATGAAAACACTCCATGGTTAATCTGTGCGTGATCGAATTAGAAACACAGTAATTTGAGAGATCTAATAAGTCGAACAATGTGGTCAGGTGGGTAAGTTATAATTTGTTATTATGTTTTGTTGGCACTAACATGTATTGAGAAGTTAAATAAAAGTAAGAATACTATATCTAGCCCTGCATGATGGTACCAAATGGGCTGCGCCGATCAAAAATACTCTTCAAGTGATGGTAAGAAACGTGGAACAAGGCAAGTCAAGATGATAACCCTGATAAAACAGACTCCCGTGTCTATAAAAGGGAAGAAGAAGAAGATTTTTTATTGTATTATTTTATACAAGGCTTATAATTTATAAATTGTGGATTAAAAATTAAAAATCTCTTCATAAAGTACTTTAGTACGCTCTATATCGTTTTTTATTTCCCATATAAAAGCCCAAATGTTACATGTATGTATCTTCCCAGTGTTCCATTATTGGAACGGTTCTATAACTAGAAATCCAAAAATCCAAAATTTTTTTTGACACTTATTTATCAATACATAGACCGTAAATAGTCCCTGGTATGATTTTCGTGAAAATCTAACGGCTATTTCTATGTCTGGGAAGATATGGGTTTTAATATTCATAATACAAAGCCTGATCACTAGAATTCAAGTACAGAGGATAAAAAAAATAGATTAAAGTAATTGTTATAAACTCTATTACCTCCCCTGTATTCCTTATAAAGAAACCAATAGTCCTGCGTATCTCGTTACTATACAGGTATTTTGACCTGTCTGTATAGCCTCTATCTCGCGTGCTACTGTTTTTCAATTTAACAATGATCCCAAGAGATGGCGTGTTAGGCTGGGTGCCTCCATTGTTGTGGCATATCATCTTTATGATGCTATCTTCTCGTCAAAGTCGACTCTTTGGAGAGTACAATGACATAGGTATACACTATACAGCCCTGCCCAGTTAATTTCCATACGAAAGGCTGTATTTTGAAATGCTTTACTTAACAATTTAACATACTTCATATGTGACTTAAGTTCTAATGCATCGCCATCTCTTGAAAAATTTAATAAAACTAAACCTTTTTTTCTTGATTAGCGATTCTTGATTTTCTTGATCACCGACCTCGGTAGCCTAGTGGTAGAGGCGTGGACTTCAGATCACGAGGTCCCGGGTTCGATTCCCGGTCGGATCAGAGTTTTTCTAAGTGTTTTTTTTTCTTTAAAATTTACTACCCGGGCTTGGCCGTCTCAGATTTGACGGGATCAGTTGACTGGAACAAATTGCCTCAGGCAATTATTTAGGTATATTTTGGTTTTCCGTCCGGTTTCGGACGATTTGAGCCACAATTGAACAGACTTGAAGTATTTAGTAAAAAGAAATAAATGAATCTAGACAAAAACATAATTTTTAATCATATTATATTATGTATAATATAATAAATTCTGTGTGAGTTCAGGCTCAGTAGATAGATAGGATATAAATTAATCAAATAGTACCTATCTAAATATTAAAATATTATAGAACCGCGTGTTCTGATTGAGCAACCCAGAGAAATACGTGGTCCAGTGATTCCACATCAATACCAAACTCACCACCGAGGCTCACTCGCTCACTTCTGTTATTTTTAAAGACAAAAAAATATTTGGAATGTTTTTTTTTTATTGATTTAATCTATATTAATGTAGAATTTTAAAAAAATAATAGCATTCGCCACTCTTATTCTATACTCGTATAAACTATAAGTGCAAAATTTCATACTCCTCCCTCCGCGAAATTTTCGTGAAAATAGTTATTCCCTCACGTATATTAATATATACCTAGATATTTTTTAGAAGGTAGGTTCCAATTTATTTTTCATTTCCACCTTTTATAAAAATTATGTCAGCAAAAATGTTACTTCTTGTCAAAGAATCGCGGAAATAAATAATACAAAAAAATAAAGTATTTATTCATATTTACACTGACAATATTACATTTTTTGAAGCACTCTCATTTCGACCGTATACCTACAGAAATATGTCATTTTTTACATTACTCGCGTGAAAAACTGTATAATGACATATATAACATTTTTACACTATGGCTGTAGTAAAAAGAATGACGCAGTTTTTTTATTCGTGACGCGTTTCAATTTGATTGTTTCGGAAAAAAAATTCACTTACGTAAAAAGTCGGCATATAAGTAGATACTATTATTATGTTTTTATTTACATAAAATAATGAGAAATTGCTTAAGAATAAAATATGTACTTAAATTGTGAAACGGTGATGGCTTTCAAGGGATTGGATTTCTTTAAAAAATATTGTTTAGCATTATTAATATTTGAATAACCTTTTTTTTTCAACGATAATGATTATTCATAGATGGAGTAATTGATATTATTTTCTTTATTTATTTATTTTATTTATTTATTTATTTATTTTATTTATTTATCCACAATATACGGCAAATGCCTTTGAGAAAAAAAATATATATATACAATACAACAGCAACAAAACAAAAGTATAGAAATAATGTGCATAGTGCACCTACATAAATTTGATATAAAAACAAGTATATGAAAAAAAAGTGCATGCATTGAGTAGGTACATATACTTAATAAGATCGGAAAAAGGTAAAATAACAATAATAAATATTTCCAATAAAGTTAGTCAAACAAAGGAGTCAGAAAAAAAAAACAATGATCATGTTTAGAATTAGGGATCTATAAAACATAATAAAATGGTAAAAAAAAAATATAAAACAAGCATTAATAATAATAATAATGATAAAATTAATAAAAGCAAAGTGTAACCGACAACAAACGGTCTAATCTCAATAAAATAAGTCAATAAAATTATAAAATTTAAAAAAAATATAGTGAAAAAAGTTAACAAAGACTAAAAATAGAAGTAAAAAAATAATAAAAAAAATAGCCAATATTAATAAAATAAATTAGTGAATAATATGAATAAAATTATCAAAAGGATAGCTATCACAAGTCAGGAGACAGAGCTTTTTTAATACCAGATTTATAAGAGGAGTAGCTGGCACTGTATATGTCGATTACATGAGCATATTGGTTTCCCAGGCGTTGCAGTCTATTTAGCGCTGAGTTATAATTATACCTTGTTGTAGATTCCCCTACGTAAAAAGGGTATGACTGCCTTGTTGTTCTCACTGGTACATGGAAATTTATTTTGGACAAAATTTCGGGGCAGTCTATTTGCCCATGTATAATTTTATATAACGTCATTAAATCTGACAGCACTCTTCTATCGCCAATTTTTTGAAGCCTGAGGCTTTCGTACAGGTAGTCGTAATCAATGTCTTCATACGCTATTCCAAGTCTGTAGTTTATATGCCTAAGAAATTTTCGCTCAACCTTGTCAATCTTATTCCTATGAACCTCGAAATCCGGGCACCAAACCGAGGACCCATACTCCAAAACACTACGTATTAGGGACATATATAATGTCCTAAGAGTACTTATATTCGAAAACGGCCTACAGATCCTCAGAATGAAACCGAGAAATCTCAATGCTCTTCCGGAGATATTATCAATGTGTGGAATGAAGCTTAATTTACGATCGAAAGTTACTCCAAGATCACGAACCTCATCGACCGATTTCAATGCTGTACTATTCAACTCGTATTCATAAATTATGGGTTGCTTAATTCGGTAAAATCTCATTACTTGGCATTTATTTGTGTTAAGTTGAAGGTTATTTTCCAGGCACCAATCGTAAAAGGCTTTCAAATTCTTCTGCAATACTCTGCAGTCGCCTAGATTATTGATAGCTTTGTAAATTTTCAAATCATCAGCATAAATCAATATATTTACATCTTTGAAAACACTAACAACATCGTTCAGAAACAAAATAAACATTACCGGACCCAGGTGCGAACCCTGGGGTACCCCACTTCGAGCCTCGAATGCACAAGATAATTTGTTAGCGATCTTTACCATCAGACTACGACCCACCAGATAATCTTCGAACCAAGCAAAAAGCGATCCCGAGATTCCAATAGCAATCAATTTGTTTAGAAGAATATTAATGTCTACTCTATCGAACGCTTTAGAATAATCGGTGTAGATGGAGTCGACTTGGCTCCTACAAGCCATAGAAGAAGAAATAAAATTTTCGTAACACATTAAGTTTGTCATAGTGGATCTTAAAGGCATAAATCCGTGCTGATGTTCAGTTATAATGCCGTTGAGGCTATGCGACACTTTGCTAAGTAACATTTTTTCGAGAATTTTTGGTATCGTGGATTGAATGCATATTGGTCTATAATTTGTGACATCCTGCCTATCTCCAGATTTGTGAATGGGAATAAGGTAACTTTTCTTCCAATATTCAGGATAGATGCCCTGTGAAATGGATTTATTGAAGATCAGATACAAGGGGTACGACAGACCACGCATGCACTCTTTCAGGAATAAGGGTGGTATGTTGTCGGGTCCAGCGCTTGTCTTGGGTTCAATACCACGAATGCAGTCAATTATATCTTTTATCTCAATATGCACCGAAAATATCTTCATACTTATGGGTGATTCACGATATGCAGCAGGTCCCATGTTTAGTGTCTTATATACACTACTAAAAAAATCAGCAAAAAGGTTGGCTATATCTTCAGGCGTTTCTCCGAGCTTTTTTTCATATTGCATACTACTTGGCATACCTGAATCATCCGAACTGAGAGATTTTGAGTACCTAAAAATATGCTTACTGTTTATATTTACTGAATTTTCAATATTAACCAAATAATTTCGGTAGCAGTGATCTGTCAATCTCCTGCAATCTTTACGCAGCTCCTGAAATCTGCTGTAATCATTTAGACTACCCGAAATTTTATACACCTTATGCGCTGCCTTTTTATCATGAATCTTTGTAATTAGTTCAGAATTGAACCATCTGGGGTACTTAGAAGGAGTGTAAGTGGTGCCCGGGACGAATGTTTCTATAAGTCCATGGAGAATCTCATAGAACTTAGCCAAGCCCTCGGTCAAAGGAAGAGATTCCAGGAATGACCAGTCTGTTGTGAAAAGTACGTCATTAATTTTTGCAAAATCGGTTTTGTGATAATTTAAGATTCTTTCTTCTGCCTCTATGGATGGTATACTGTGAATTTTAATAACGATGTCAAGAGGAGGATGATATCCGTCCACAGGGACCACCGATTCGGGAGATGCCCCAACAACAACACTCACATCATCTGCGAAAACAAGATCCAGATTACGACCAATGACATTAGTCACATAATTAACCTGATAGAGATTATGAAAGTTCTGGCCATCAACCACAGCCCTTTCCACATCAGTGTACTCCAAGCGATCGCCTCTTAGAGGATAGTCAGGGTGTTCTCGTTGCCATTTCAGGTTTGGCAGGTTAAAGTCACCCGCGATCACAAAGGTTGCATCTGGATGTGAATTCCTTATATGCTCGATCTCGCTATAATGACGCTCATAAACGACAGCCGGCGATAAGGGAGGAATATATATACATCCAAAAACCATTTTCTTTTTGGTAGAATTAATAGCTACAAATATCTGCTCCACGTCGTTACTTTTCAACATTATCTGTTTGGATTTGAACTCCTTCCCTACCGCGATTAGAACCCCGCCACCCCTGCTCTTTGTGCTGGTCTCCCCAGATCTGTCCTTACGATAGACGTTAAATCTAGTGATACCCAATTCCGATGTATGTATTCCGGAATGGAGCCAAGTCTCTGTCATCAATAGTACATCACAAGTCAGCGCATTCGCTGATAAGGAGAATTCCTGAAGCTTTGTACCGATACCTCTAACATTCTGGTACAGGCAGCCAATAGTGCTGGTCAGTTTTTTGAGTCGTTTCGAGATCTATGCTTATGAATTATTGGCCTTCCTGAAACATATCTAATAGATAGGTCAGTCTCTCCCCTTTCTTTTCTTTCCAAAAGAATGCTCCGTACTTTATTATATTCAGTCCTTTGACTCTTTGTTAAGTCGGTGTATACTCTAACCTTCTTGTCAGTTATCTCGCGTCTCTTTCTAATAATATTCAATACCTGCTCTCGCGAATGAAGAATCACCTTTATAGGACGATGGTCTTTCTCATTTCTCCTGCCCAACCTGATACATTTGAAACATGATTCATCCCTGATGTCTGGGTCCAGTTTGCTCAGCATTTCCGACACTATAACTGTGTCGAATTTATCTGATTCCCTTCTATCATCAATGTGGCTTTCCTGCACGTTATAAAGTATTAAGTTATTCTGCCTTCTGATTCTGTCCTCCACCTCTTCCAGCATATTTGATGAGTTATCTCTGTCATCAGCTGATTCCAAATCTGAGAGTCGTTTTCTCAATACAACATTCTCATTTTCCAATTCATTCACCTTCTTTGTTAAAGTGTCGAATCGAGACTCTATAAGGGTCATTAAATTCTGCGATAGCAAAGCCATTTCCTGCCTAATAACGTCAAATTTTTCATCGAGTTTTACATAAATGGCGGATTTAAGCTCCTCCATCATTGAGGAATCGGGACCCTGCTTTTTGCGATTTTCAGTAGATGGCGACTTATTAATTTGTAAAGTATCAGTTTTATAGCTCCGAAAACCCTTTGCGTCTATACCACTAAACATCCGTGAGTTAAATTTCGTTTATATTATAATATTGAAAACTAAAAACAATTCACTGTTTTCGTAAAATTTTAAACTTATTGAGAAATTTCTTCTTCTAGTAAAATAGAGTATTTATTTTTTTATTTTATTTTTCATCAATTAACCTTAATTTAGGTATTCAAACTCGCAAATTTATTTATTTATTTATTCATAGATAATAATACAATGATAATGGATAACAAATTTAACTGCTGCCCAAATACATAACAATTCTAATCAAGCTATTGACAATTTATGGACCACTGGTTAGTGCGAAAACTTATAACTCGAAATCGGCTGAATTGTTTTTTATGATGCTTGATTAATTGGATAACAGAATAACTACTAAATATTTGAAAAAATGGATAGCAAATAATATAAAATATAATACTAAAGTTAGTTAGTAACGGATTTACTGACAACAACGCCATCTGTGAAAAATTCCATAAGAACACTATTTTTGTGTATTTGACAACCATTGAGTTTCAAAACATTGGTACGCAGATTTTTGATAGAACTTCTTTCGAGCTTCCAGAAATAATTAGGTATGTGTTTGAAGAATTATTTTTGTAAAATTGAAACATATTTTAAACGTATTTTTGTATAAATTACAAATTATATAAATCAATATTCTAATAAGGACTACAGGACAACGTCTGTCGGAAAGGCTAGCGCAGCAACTTTTCACTTTGTCAAACGAGAAAATGAAAATCGCTCCACCCCAAAGCATACCTATTTTATCCATATATATAACCCAAGAGGAAATAAGAATTATGGCGTAGAAGACTTGGCTCAAAACTCTTTGTTGACCTGAGACAGTGGCTTGAAAAACCGGATGTTAAAAGTCTGGTCCAAGATCGGAGTGTTGATCAGCCTCTGTCAGTAAAGGTACAAGAAGAAGATTGAGAAGTATATAAATAATTGTTTCTTATAAAATAATCCATATAAATAACGAATTTACTCCCGAAAAGGACCTTCTGTAAATCTGAAAAGAAACGTTGTGCGCTTGACGTTTCAATTGGATTCCATCAATCATCATTTGGGGCGGAAGTGAGCAGCTCCAGACGATATTACAGACTGTTTTATTTTTATCTCTTTATACCTCTGATCTTAAGGAGCATCCGAAAGCAATTACAAATACATATCAGTGCTACTACTGCAGATCGCTACAGGATAATCGGAGTTAATTTTTTTTATTTAGATTTTAGAACGACAGTCGATCACGCTACGTTTATACGGACACAAGCCGGATCTGATTTTTGCAGGATCGGTTCAACTTACGATATAATTATTTAAACATCTGACAAATAACCGATACGTGCAAGACTTGATATGCTATGTTGCGATTGGAATCGGATCCGACACACGACAAAAAAGCGCTTAGGGTTCAGTGGCAGTAGAATATTAATACATGCGTTCACACAAGCGTAGATTCGGAGTTTTTCCGACAGAATTCGATTCCATCGTGTACGATAAAAATTACATCCGACAAAACGTGTCTCCGTGTGAAAGTAGCGTACCGCGTGAACAGTTTATTCGATTCTATCGTGTACGATAAAAATCAGATGCGACAAAACGTGTCTCTGTGTGAACGCACGTACCCATTAGTTATCCGCAAACTTGTCGTGTGTCGGGTCCGATTTTTATTCGGGTACTCTGGTGGTAGAACATTTTGTATGGAGCTGTTTAAACTTATGCGAACTCGATTTTTACGGGTTCACAAAAATTTTGCCAGCGTCGCGCATTCGAATAAAATTCGGGTCGGGAACGCATCGTCAATATATTATTTAAACAGCACTGTTCACACTTATCGTGTGTGTCGGGTCCAACAGTCTAAAAAAATCACCAAATGGTCTGCGACTCTTCCTACTTTTATCTAGTTTCCCTAATGTTAGCCGATCAGTGATGTGGACCATTATAATATTATAATACCTCGAATACCGCACATCTTTGTGTACTACTTATTTGTTTTGCATTTTATGTATACCAACACAATAGGGATTATAAATCAATCTATCAGACTTATTATAATTATTCGTTCTAATTGAATATAACAGCTCTGTCGTTTATACTCAATTAGTTTAGTTAATGAAAGGCGCAGCGGCGTTCCATGGATGAATAGTTGACTCCCGCCTAATGGTAATTAAATATTTCTCCTATATCATCATTATCGGATTTAAATTATTGTATTAATAATCAGGTAAACCCTTCAGCAGAAATACACTCGGGATTAATGATAAACTAGCAGAAAAACTTGTCGGATAACAGGCATAGATGAGGACCCTTAATAATTATTGGTAATGAGCATCAATTAAAAAAAAAACACTTTACCGGTTTAAGTATCTGGGGAGTCTGACTGCTGATTTCATAAACTCAGATGCAGAGGTGAAATGCAGGATCGAAACAGCACTTAACATATTCGATAGAATGCGAACATTCTGCTGCAATGACAATTTGAATATAAAACCAAGGTAGAAATGGTAAACTTTGACGTAGAGTCGGTACCTACTGCTGTATGACTCAGAAACCTGGATAATCAAAGTCCACACGATGAATCGGTTGTAGGCACTAGATATGTGGCTACACAGAAGGATGATTTGAATACCGTGGACAGACTTTCACCCGTATAAGATGACTTTTTAACACCGTGGTAACTGTGGGACATCTTATTATTACGTCAAGATGACGTCACGTTTACTCAAGTTTTGATTCAATCCATACAAATTATTGTAGTAAACACTTCGTGTGACGTCATATTGTTATGACAACACTCAAAACTTGAGTGTAAAGATTATACAGCATACGGGTGTTAGTCACCAATACTTGAGTAGGACCAACGGCAGCAGAAAGGGAATACAAATCATGAATATCCGAAAAATTCCTATCTCTAGATGTTTTTTCCTATCTGTGGTTGCCCATGTTGAGGAGACACATGCGCACAGGCAGAAGAAGAAAAATTGTTCGATCGACAAAAGTTGTATCGTCCATTATTAACACGTTCACTGTCTACTACACGGATCCGTGTATCACGCGTCTAGCGCATGGTGCCCACTACACGGAACCGTGATCACGCACATTAACATACAAACGCGCCAGTCTATCGCGAATGCTACGTCAGATATGAATCTGCACAGAGCCGTGCAAAATGCCGGAGAAGGTTCTTTAATACAATTTGCTGCATTAACTTTAATATATGTAGAGCTATTTAAAAAACCCTATTTTTTAGGATCTTCATACAAAATTTTAATAAACATTAAAAGTGTCATTCTTCTTTTTCTGTGCTTATGTCAGTTATAGAGGTCTACAAAGCAATGGGAAGCTAGACTAGAGCCTGTTTAATTACCTACCGATCAAACCTGACAATCGGAATCAAAAACGTAAAGCAAGACGGGTATAAGCTAGTTGGTAATAAAGACACTTATTACTACTAGAAACAAGAAAAAAATATCCGGCATTTTTTAAAGAAATCACATTTTTTTTAAAGCAGTGAACATTTTTGGGACAAAATTATATTACTTTAATCACTTTTTTCAAGATTTGGCAGTATATTTTGTATGGAACTGAATACTGAGAGAAAAGTAATGGTTTTTTAGTTGCGATAAAATTGGCGTTGCTCAGGTGGAAAACTATGTAAAGTATTGCGTATTTATTATTTTTACTATGCATTGGTTATTTCATCAACATAAAACAATGACCTATATATCTATACTAATATATAAAGAGGAAAGATTTGATTTTTTGTTTGTTTGTTTGTTTGTTTGTTTGTTTGTTTGTTTGTTTGCTTCGAATAGGCTCCAAAACTACTGAACAGATTTGAAAAATTCTTTCACTTTTGGGAAGCTACAATATCGGCGGTGAACATAGGCTATATTTAATTTCCAAAAAAAAGTGGGTAACCTACGAAAACTTCAATAATGTAACCCAAGGTGTAAAAAATTTACCTAAAATATTCTTTTTATCGCGAACGCTGTGAAAACTAATGATGATAGAATAAAACAATGTACCACAATTTTGTAGAAGACATCATTATTTACAAAAACTATCGCGACAGCATATGTCTAACTATTATAGTTATGCCACAATAAGTGTTTTTTTATTTAAAAAAAATCAATAAAATGTCACCTCTAGAAAAGGCTCTTTATTGGTATCTTGGTATTACTCCTTATTAAAATAAATTAGTTCATATTCAAGTCTGCTTCAATATGTTTGTATAACTTTTTGAATTATTCAATTCGGACATTCCATTCGAAAGTTATCACGAGTTTAAAAATGTGAGTATTGGAAAAAAAGCATAGTCTCTTATCATCTCAACTTATCCGATGCAGAGTGCGTAAGGGAACGGGGAGGGCTGAGGGGAGTCGTGTCAAGTTTAGTAGAAATACCGCGCAAAGTAGTCACGGTGGTAAAGTGACGTGACACGATACATTGCAATGCAATTATTCCAGATTAACATAAATGCTATAAAATATTTTGTAAAAGTTAGGGATCTGTATGAAAACTAAATTATTTTTAAGTATCTATCTACCCGTGCGAAGCTGGGGCGGACCTCTAGTTATAATATAAAAAGCGAGCTAGCCTATACATACACGAGCAAATATCGCTTAATTTTTTTTTAAAACATGTTTATCTTAAAATTTATTTATTAATTCTCCGCTATAAAGCTGAGCTCGCGTAGCTTGAATGCATACATTAACTCCACGGTTATCCGTGCTTGACACGTTCTTGGATAGCTTAACTACCTGCTCGCGGTAGTTCATCGTCTATTCTGCTATCTTTTAATTACATTTCCTCTTGGATAACTCCGCTAAGTGAATCATTGCATAAAATTAGTCATACGTTGCATAATACAAAATTTTGAATAAGCAGTTTTAGCGTATTATTACATAAATGTACATACATACATAAGTACGCCCTTTTTAACTCCAGTTAGGACAATAGGGAGGCAACAAGAGCTCTCCACTGTGCTCGATTCTGAGCAGTTGCGATAAACTTCTCCCACACCATGTCTAAATCCCTCAGCTCTGGTTTTGAAGAAACAGAACACGGAGTGATAGGATCTTCCTCGTCTTCGGTACCCTGATGGGAGAAAGAATAGCGCTCTCCTCGGCCAACTGTCATTCGGCATCCTTAAAATATTAAATAACATAAAATAAATAAATAGAAAATGAAAAATGTTCATAATATGTCTGCTTTAATTTGTGCCTATGTCTTTTATGAAATTTGAAACCACCCGAATGGTGTGCCTCAAACTTGTTTTATTAGAATGGGAATAATGCAAAGATGGTCTTAGACCACCAAAATAACGAAAAAAAAAATTTCGAAGAGGCACACACCGGGTTTATTGCTCAGCCGGGACTAGCAAATAAATTTAAACAAATACTTCCTGAAATATGCGCATTAGCTCTTACATTTTCTTTTGACTGAATTGGTGTGAAGTTGGTGCATTATACATACTGTCAACACTAAAAACACTGTCGTCCAAATTGATTATTTAAATCATCACTTGTGATAATCTCGTCGATCATGGCATTTCTGTTATCAAATCTCAGACAGCAGAGCAGAGAGCTAACAATCACCTTAGGTCAGGTTAAAAAAATGCTGTTTCTCCGAAACTCAAATGCTGTTATAAACGAAAAATGAAAAATAAAAACAATACTAGAAAATGAGCGTTACTGTTGCTTTTATTCACACCTGAAGCGCATGTTTGGATAATTATACAAAAAAAAATACTTAACTTTTAAATCAAGTCGACTCACTAAAATCTCGGTTATTCGTTTTTGATGACTTATGGCTTGTGGGGTCGTGAGTACGGCTTCAATTTTCCGCTACACTCAGGAAAGAGAATTTTATTTTATAGTTTAAACTATTTTTAAAGAAGAGGATAATTTATTTTTATCTAAACCAATAGCTTTAAATGATTTTTTAAAAGTTTTGCGTCAATAAACATCTTTGCTGATATTATATAACACCAAAACCTTAAAGTTCTACGCCAGAGGTCGGCAACATTTTGTAATCGTAGGTATCATTAAAAATTGTTTTACAATATTAAAAGCGTTATCAAGATCATCGGTATTCTAATATCAAAAATATCAAAATCTTAACGCGTTCCGTTTGATCATGACTCTCGGGCAGATCACCGAAAGGGTGAAGAGATAGCTGGGAGTCGCCCTCGCAGGAGGCCAACATCACCTCTTGAATTACAGACCATGAGGCCTTCATTTTTAAGAAGAAGCAGAATTCAAAGTCTGGTTGGTTAGTTAAATATTTTTTTTAATCACTGGCTCCAAAACATTCCTCAGTGGACCGGACTGATAACTGTGGGAGATTTGTTCAGAGCGGCTGAAGATAGGGAGGCTTTCTCTCAGGTGGTCGTCGACGTCAGGGGGGGAGGGGGGCGATAGAACACCGGAAGAAGAAGAATATAGTACACGGTCAAAGAGAGCTGGATATTTATGTCCCATTAGGGAGAAACCTAGTAGTTTAAATAGTTTGGCCTAAAACAAAATGTTCTTCTTTTTGATGTGTCTAATTCTTCCGACGTTGCCTATCACTTGGTTAAAGGCCTCGCTGTCTCTAGCTGGATGAGTCAGTTCCTCGACGATTTGCATTTTTATTAAACGAATCTGTGTTCACTCAAAGTGAACACCAATGGACTCATTGACTCTTTAAGCCACTCAAAGGTGTTGTCGTGAAAGAGGAAAATTATTGTCGGCACTTGGAATCGAACCTACGACCTCTTCAAATTCAAGTTCACGCCCACGTATTGCGAAGTCAAGAAAACTGTCTTCTATGGTATTGTTTTGGAGAGGATAACGCCTGAACTCTGAACTAATCCGACAGACCTATTTAATTGGTCATCAAATGAAGCATTTTGTGGCCCGCAAATCTAGAGTTGCCGACCTCTGTTTCAATATTCTCTTCTCTTCCAACCATTATACATTTATTTATTTTTTTTACTTTTTTTTCTAACGATCGACTTACATTTTCAAAAATTTACGGCAGCGGCTTTTGTAATAAAAGTTTATGCGAAACGGACTGTAAAAAGCGTTCGTACTTTGATAAAAATGACTCTTTTATGAGGGGACGTTATGTTTTGACGAATAAAATAAACTTTTATATAAATTGAAATAAAAAGTGCATTTCATTCGATGATGGGGAAAAAATGTTTCGGTGAATCGAGTTCTATGAATTCGAAGTCATTAAAATGGAGCACTATTCGAAATATGAAACTTTATAAAGATCTTGCAGTACCCCTAGTAAGACTCGTTATGGTAACGATATTATTTCTTTTGTCATAATATTGATCACAGCCTTTTTTTGTATCCTGATGAATGCAGATTATTCACATCTACAGATACTCCATAACTCGGGGGATGAATGTTTTAGTTGCATCAGGTGGATAACTTTAGACCTGATGCAACTAAAATATTACGTATGTACGTGGAACGGGAGGCGGTAAAATCATCGCATCAATAATTCATCGTGGGTACAATTCATCGCGAGTACTTTTAGAATGCAATTCAATTCCGGGTTCTAGTATATAACTCTGAAATTATTTTTGGTAAAACTTCAGTTTGGTCACGCCTAATGATTTCGAGGATATTTTAGGTATATATGATTTGAATAGGTTCTTAGGTTAAGGTTGGAACGCAGTTAAAAAGCGGGGTTTGGGGGATGGAACCCCCCTTGTTAGCATACCTGTTTTAATATTTATGCATTGTTAATGACTGTCTGTTTACCTAAATAAATAAAATAGAATAAAAATACCTTTATAGACACCTCCCCGAGTGATAACACTGTGAAAACACGGTAATACTCCAGCGTATACCTAAATCGCCGCCATCTTTAGTTTATAGGAGTGACTAAACTGAAGCTTTACCTTATTTTTTGGTTATAAACAATTTGAGAGTTTACAATATACCTAGATTGTTAAATTGTTCACGATGAAATTGTACCCACGATGAATTGTACCTGCGATGAATTGTACTGACGATGAATTGTTCGCAATGATTTTTCCTAGACCCACGTGGAACGTAACCCAAAAGGTTTTTGGTTCAAAACTTTTTTATGCGCTGGAATTTCTGTATGTCTTTTCGGTAGTTTCCTAAACGCAAGTAACCCATGTGCTAAGGAGAAAAAGGACGCGTGGCATGTGCCAATGGAGGAGATTTTGATAAGCATGCTCGAGGTCTATGGGAGGAATTAGCCACCGAAAGAGGGCCTTCCATGTCAAACGAACCTACTTGCCAAAATTCAGGCAAAAAAAAAAACTCCGAAGGTCCGAGACTGGCCCAATTCGATGCGACCTCACGCCTCGAACAGGTACCAAAAAGGGGGCCGAAATTCGGCTATCAGATATAGTGTATATAGACAAACGGAAAAGGTTCCTGATGGTGTACAGACTACAGGGGCTGGAAGCTATCTTTTAACTATCTGACTCTTGACTCTAAATACCTAAACGTACTTCCAGCAGAGACTCAAAATAGGACAGGATTTTACTACGCGAAAAATATGCCACGACTAGCTACAGTCAAAACGATCCTGCCTATTAACAATTTTAATGTCTACCTCGCGTGCATTTAATTATTATCGATCTCACTATCAAAATGAACGTTCAATTACTTTATAGACGAACAAAAATTCAACCTTCTAGTCAAATTACGTACTATCCGTGGGCTGTTCGTCGGGCCGCAAGTTTTCCTCAGTAGGATTCCGAGTGGCTCACCATCTTGGGCTTGTGCACTGCTTTTTCGAAGAGAACTTCCTGAGCTGAGCTGAAGAGCGTCCAATTCAGTCAACCCATTCTCCCGGAGAGTCATGTGAGGTATATCTTCAGTCCACAGCCCTCCTGACATACTAAATATTATCATACGGGTTCCGTAACTATAACTCTAATATATTTACAACGGCGCGATCAAAATACATATTAATCTATCTTATGTGCGGGCAATAACAAGCTCAGAATATCACACTATCGCGACCGGATATTCATAACAAAATTACTCTCTCGGGGAACACGCCGACGTACCTAATTTTACAAATGAAAATTCTACACTAAGCTTACTAGAAGGTTCTAAATATGAAATTCCTAACCGGATTCAAAAATAACCATTAAAGATAGGTCACATCACTGGTATCGGAAAATGGGGTAACCCGCGAATGACAGATAACAATTCGCGACGTGTGCTTGACATGTGACGTGTGAAAACAATACAGGGAGGTACATGCTGCAATACAATAAGCCCAATGGCACACAGAGATCACAAATATTCAAAACAATGCCGTAACGCATCGGCCATATATCTCTCAGCTAAAACCAATCGAGCAACTTGCTCATAAGCATGCTTGGCGGGGCAACCAAGCAACAAACAAAATACCACACAAGAAAACATCTCTCTGTGTCCATACAAATTCTAATATCAAAAAAAATCTGGTCACTCACCCAAAATTCTGCATACCTTCAAATATTTAGCAAAAAAAAGCACAAAACGAAAATAAACACGTCACATTCATAGTTGGAAGTTGAATTACCACGGGGCTGTCCAATCTAACGAACCGCCACACGTCCTCCCCTCTATGGTTAGCCCAGTCAAACAATAAATAATATATTATAATAATTAAACAGAAGGCTTAATCCAAAACCGAAGATTCTAAGTGAAACGCGAATTTATCAAATGTGATATTTCAACCTCCAAAGATACACATCAATCAAGTCGCACGCAAATCCCGTATTAATAACAACACACTCGGACACACCCCGGTAGGTACATAATATGTACAATTGAAATATGCGTAGGATATTAAAAATTACTCAAACACTTCAACACAAAATTTAAGAACGTCTCCCATCGGAGCGTGGATCTAGACTAAACTTCAAAAAAACTATTTGTCCTATCGAGGGCCAAATATACTATCTCAAAACAAAGAAGCCTTGCCTTCTCTACTAATCCCTTTATACAACATTTTTTCTAAAAATGGTTTCCCCGTACATCCATTCAATATGTAAAAAAAAACCAAACCTTCTAATCTGTCATAAACAAAGAAGCAACTGGTTTTCAAACTCTTTACCATCGCGTTCCCAAATTTTCAAACAATGACTTAACAATATTTTGAATAACACATCTGAATAAATCCCTCACATCAATTTTGATGACCCCTACGTATGTAGTAGGAATATTAGTGTTAGTGTGACTTTTTTAAATATTCATTGCTGTTTGCGCGCACATAAAATTAATTTTTTGCGGCTTAATTCTTCATTTGAGGGTTCTAGAAAAAATTGAGTTCTGGAAAATTGCCTGTCTTATTAAAACATGTCTAAATAAATGCATTGCTAAAATTAAATTATTAAAGTTACATTTCATTGATGCATCAGAAGGTTTTTAGGTCGTCTACATACCACTAACTTACGTCAGTGTTAGTGTATCGAATTGACGTGTCAGTGGTTGAGGGTTAAGACTTTAAACTACAGTATAACAAATCAAATCAAATCAAATCTCCCTGTGAACTCCACTTAGGAGCATAGGGAGGCAACAAGAGCTCTCCATTGCGCTCGATCTTGCGCAATGCTTATGACCTCCTCCCACACTAAGTCCATTTCCCTCAGCTCTGCCTCGAAGGAACGGAACACGGTATGAGAGGGTCTTCCACGTCTTCGAGACCCTGATGGGAGGAAAAACAGCGCTCTCCTCGGCCAACTGTCTTTCGGCATCCTCAACACATGTCCCAGCCATGCCCATCTCCTCTCCATAATGGTGGAAGTGATGGGCCTGCGCCGGTTGCGCCGACGTATAGCGTCGTTCGTGATGCGGTGGTACCATCTTATACCCAAAATTCTCCTGAGGCACTTCGTTTCGAATGCAGATACTTTTTGTGCCTGGGCTTTAGTCAGGTGCCAGGACTCACACCCATACAGAAGAATGAGCAACACACACGCATCAAACAGTTTGCATTTCGTCTCGACACTAAACGCCGACGCCTTCCATATCTTGGTCAAACAATATTGTCCAAATAGACTAAGCCTGATGTGCTAGGGCAAAGTTCTTGCGCCCCAGCTTTGAAAGGTTTTTCTTAGGGTTATAGTGAGCGGTAGAACAGTTATTTTGTATTTGATTTGGTCTTTTGATCGATTTCTTGACTCTTTAACTGACGAGTCACAAAATCTCAACTGTATTGTCAAAAAAAAAAAAAAAAAAAAACACTCCTAAAATTACAAAAAGAACGTACGATATTGTAAAAAATATTAATTTATTAGATCCGTTAAGAAAAAATAATATTTTGTTTGAGATATTAATAACCTCTATAAACTTATCAATGGGAAAAATTGTAACGATAAATTCTGTAATTTATCTCATGGAAATAAAGTAATATCATGAAATATATTGGTAATAATAATTATTTATATCTTAATTTGGAACAATCCACGTACATAAGTTATAAAATATTCATTAAGATGTCCCAATTATTATTATTCTGATTAACCGAACATTTCCATTCTATGTGTAAGAACACGTAGAAAGCCGATTCCGACCCGCGCCGCCCGGCTCATATATTGTTGTCTATGGTTTCAATGCATTTAAATGGGGATGCCGGAAAGCGGGTTCCAACTTTTGTTGTGCGCATTCCCATTCAAATACATTGTAACATTCTT
Source organism: Mystacides longicornis (assembly GCA_963576905.1). Lineage (NCBI taxonomy): Eukaryota > Metazoa > Arthropoda > Insecta > Trichoptera > Leptoceridae > Mystacides > Mystacides longicornis. The sequence goes on from OY756430.1 coordinate 5,940,533, forward strand.
TGCGCCGGTCGGAATCGGCTTTCTACGTGTTCTTACCCTTTGACTCTGATTATAAGTGTGGGAACATCACTATTATTGTCTATGAAAGGTGTGCTGTGATTGGTAAACGCGCTGTGATTTAATTATGACAGTTCATTTTATCTATGAAACATGCTTTTTTATATTTGGAAAAAATAATAATTTTTAGTTTTTTCTTTTCAATTTTTTTTTTCGTTTTGTGAACGTGGAGTTGCTTCAATTTGCCTTGAAAACACCATGCACTTACACGGAGGCATGGCATGGGTTTTTATATTATCTCAGCTCTGTATCGTAAGCACGGAACACAGCAAAGGAGGATCTTCCTCCTTCATCGTCTTGGGAAACTGTTATTCGGTATCCTTATGTCATATCCTAGCCATGTCAACATCCTTATTATCATGGTTAAAATCACGTTCCGCCTCCGCGTGCATATCATCGTTTGTGATGCGGTTAAACAATATTATTCGCAATATTTCTATGAGAAACTTTGTTTCAAGTGCAGAGCTTTTATAAAAACATAGAATCTCCGGTGCACTTATAACAGCTATCTTTCGTATGTTTATAGTATTGATATAAAAGCGGTGTTTTTTTCACTACCTCTAATTTTTTTTTACCTACATTACGTTTTTTTTTATTTTACGCAATGGGAAGTTTTTCTTCCCTTGTGTGCCGCTAGGGGCGCCCTAGCTAATCCGGTCTATTGAAAAATTCAGTGTGGCCAACGGGGCCGATTTACGGCCATTTGGTAGGTAGCAGCATAGATAATATAATAATATTATACTGGGTAGCAGCGCTTCTCATCTAAATATTATAATAATATGACAGCTGGTTATTAAAACATAAATACGTTCGGAGATTTGTCAGTTTGAGACTGTATTTTTGTTATTTTTACCATTGCTTTTTCCTTCACGTGTTAATATTATATATGTAGATATTGAAATTATAAACGTTAATTTGACATTTACCATAGACCGGGTTAGCGAGGGCGCCTCTAGTGGCAGAAAAAGGAATAAAAACATCTCTACGTTGGCAGCACTGAATTTGACAATAGACCTGATTAGAAGTTCTGCCACCTAGTGTGTATTATCGGAAGCTCCCCAGAAAACTTCCCATTATAAAAATTTTGAAAAAGAGGTGTTTGAAAAGAAGCTCAACAATGTTTCAAACCATAAACCACATATTTTTTAATTGTATCTTGAGAAATTCATACCCAGGTTTTTGCACTGATTTAGCCAAATGCGCCGTACAATTTCCAACTACGGTTGAGCCTTTGCTCTCTAAATTTGACCCTTCCGTTTTTTAAGATAATGTCAAGTTTTATTATTAAAAATAATGTTCAGATTTAAATAAGTTTTTAGATCATCTTTGCTTGTACTTCTTATCTGTGTGTAATGTTTAAAACATGACAATGGTAGATAACACTCTCAATTAAATATTGAATGTCAAAACAAAAAAACAAAAAAAAAATGTTTCAAACGGGATTCGATATTATACTTCGTATCTCGTACGTATATTATAATAATACTAGCTTTCCCGACAGACGTTGTCCTGTGTTAGCTCTATGAATATTATTAAATTCGAATTTGTATGGTGATGAATTAATTATCATTTGACCAATGTGATTCCGAACGATGCGTCTGTTATAAACCATGTATATTCCATCCGCATTCTGTCAATTCCACCAATTGACAATTTCTGTAAGAATTTCAAAATTGGAATAAATATTATAAGGTAAAAAGTACCAATAAGCGTGTCTACGTGGAATTTTCTTTAATTTTCTAATTTTCCGTGCATTTGTCTTGATTTTTTCGTCTCAAAGGACATTCTCCTGATAAAAGCCTACACAACGACAAAAGAATTAACGAAATCGGTCCAGCGGTTTAGGCGTGATGCGATGACATCGGGAAATAGCTCTCCATTTTTATATGTAAGATTATACCTATACAAGTTTTCCTTACAGACGTTGTCCTGTTATTCTACCTATGTATAAGAATATTTGCTAAATTTTAAATTGATTACCTATTTACCCAATGTAATACTGGCCGGTGCATCTGTTTTAAAACCATATGCATTGTTTGCATCCGGATTCTGTCAATGGCACCAACAACTATCACACAAATGAGAATTTCTGTCAAACGACAAATTAATTTGAAAATTAGAAAAAAATATACCTACTGTAAAAAAGCACCTAGAAGGTAACCTACGTTAATCTTAAATAGTCTAATGATTCATGCCTTTTTGTAATTCTTTTTCAAAAAGAACTTTTTCGTGACAAAAGCAAACACGACAACACAAGAATAATAATTATTAGCGAAATAGGACCGTGATACGATTAGAAGGAAAAATAGGCCATATTTTTCGTATAAAGATATTAAAAATATCCGATATGTTTTCTGACGTAGAACTACACTTCTCTCTCTCTTTTAAAGTCTATTCAACTCCGTCACCTCATCAACTTAAAAGAAATATGACACACAATATTAATAATTTTGTTTCGAATGCTGCTTCTAGTAGGTACTAAGTACATTAAAATGACAGCGAAATAGCGAGTATGCCTTGAAAGTTTAAGGTATTTTTTTTTAACTTTAAAAATACAAATAGAGGAAGTCATTTTCGTTGTAAAAGTCCCGTTTATCTGGTAGGTGGATGTATCTTAATTGGAATCTGCTTACAACCCTTTAAACTGTCTGTTGTGGAAATTGTACGGCTGTGGGGTTATTTATTATTGTACCCCTACTAAATAAAATACATTACGTTTGGCGTACACCCACGTTGAAATTTATATAAACAGAAATTATTATTATTATAACGTCAGGGAAAATATGCTTTTTTTTTGTTTAACTGTTGAAACACTTCATTGTCTCATAATAATATCTAAATTATCTTAGTATATTTACCCTTGAAAGATAAAGAATAATATAAAATTAGTACTGCTGTAGGAAAATTTCTTTAGAAAAAGAAATCGAATGTAGGAGAGTGGCATGTAGCAGGGTGGGCGGTGCACTAAGACCTATTATGAGAAACTAGCTTTCCCAACAGACGTTGTCCTGTGGGGCTAGTACGGGTTTTATCGAAAGCTAATTGCATGCAAATAAACGCTTATTAGCGTACAATTAGTGTTCTTAAATCAAACGATCGAATCATTCGATCATTTTAGTATGAAAATTTTTCGAAACTCTTTCGATGATCGTTTCGATATTCGATGACCGAAAACTTATACTAGGGCTACTGTGGTTCTAGCCCGAAGTGCCCCGTTAATATGTACATGATGTGCGCTGCGCCCCCGTTAAACATCACAAAACTAATTCGATTGAGATAAGCTAATAAAATAATATCATTAAACTATTTCTCACACTGTATTCCGCTCCTTCGAAGCAGAGCTGAGGGACATGGACATGGTGTGGGAGGAGGTCATAAACATTGCGCAAGATCGAGTGCAATGGAGAGCTCTTGTTGCCTCCCTATGCCCCTGAGTGGGGTGGAAAAGGGAGAATTGATTGATTGATTGATTTCTTAAATAACTTGAGAAAAATGCGCTCGCGCACACACCCTACCTCGCCGATAATATTGTTGACTTTGTATGAAAATTTTCTAAAACTATCGAAACGGTGCGGTGGAGTAAGTGGGATGGGCTACTGTAAGAGCGTATGTGAGAATGAGAGGGAACTACCTGCGATGTCGTGGGCGCGTCCCAGTATTTTTACATCATTTGTTATCCATTTTTTTTTAAACTTTTTATTAGTTATTCTGTTATCCGGAGCGGAGAAGAATCCAATAAATCAAATATCAGAAGAATCTGTTCAGCCAATCTCGAGTTATAAGTGTTCGCACTAACCCGACTTTAATTTATATAGTAGATTTGTAATTTATACAAAATACGTTTAAAATATTTTTGAATTTTTAAAAAAATATTTCTGTATGCTCGAAAAATTCCATCAAAATCTGCGGAGGTACCAATGTTTTTTTTAGTGTTCGCACTAACCCGACTTTCTTTTATATTATAAGATAACCATGCCTCGCTACAAGCTAAAAGACTAGTGCATAACGCAATAATTATGTTACCAACAAGGATTTATCGATGTCGGACATGAAATTAAAGCTTTACGTGTGGAAAAATTTAAAGTGAGCTTTGCTTATTAACATTTCTTTTAAATTGGTTTGCCTTATAGTGTTTTCGAACAAAAACACTTCATAGTGATACATTATGACACAAATAATATAAAATATAATATTAAAGTTAGTATGGAACGGATTTTCCGTTCGGGACATTATCGCCACCTGTTAGGGAAATAGGGAGATATCTGGCAGATTGATATTTTGGTAGAAAGAATCTGTAGCTCAATGTTTTCCCTATGTTTCCACAGATGGCGGTAATGATTTGTCATAATGATTTATTTTTTATTGTATAGGTAAAGTAGTGTTACTTCCCTTATCTGATATTTGAATAGGTGCTTTTGAAATAACTGATTCATACTATTATAACCACATAACTATTGATTTTTTCACAATGATCTGTCATGTATGTTAGCTATGTTATGTTACCCAGCAATATTTTATTGACTTTAAGGCGGGACGAATTTCGATGGGCCAGCTAGTAATAAATAAATCTGAAAAGAAGAACGACACAGAATAACGTGGATCGCACTAAAAATTCCGTCCTAAACAATTTCCAGGGGTCTTACTATGAGCGTAAATCAAGATACCGATCCATTCGCAGTCTCAATAACGATGTTAGTATGATATTTCAATTTTGCTTGCCATGAATTAATAAGGCTCAAAGGATAGGTGTAACAAAGCGTGGCTAACCGAGAATGACATGGATCGAACACAACGATTCAATCCTGAAGAAAGCCCTGGTCAGAGAAATAGGAGAGGTTCACAAACAGTGAGATTTTTCGAAGTGTTTAGTTGTTAAGCTATTTTTAAGAGTGTTTTTTTTATTCCAAAAATAAACCATTATTATTATTATTCTGTGAGAAATGTTATGTCGGTGGAAGAAGCGAAAGAAGTGTGTTTGGATAGAAAAGAGTGGAGGTAATTTTTTTTCGTAATATTTTTACTTATTTTTTTATTGTTTCAGGTAGGTACGTGTTCATCACTCTCAATTCAACATAAACCTTCTCAGATACTGAAAAATGGTATGATTTTTTATACCTACGTGATAATAATAATAATATAACACTTTTCTATACAAAGGTGTAAGTATAGCCGCCGGAACTTGTTGCCTGAGACAATTTTAATTTTCCAATCTGAGACAGGCCAACCCCGGGTAGAAATTTCAAGTGAAAACACACTTAGAAAAACTCTGACCCGACCGGGAATCGAACCCGGGACCTCAGATCTGAAGTCCACGCCAGTACAACTAGGCTACCTAGGTCGGTGTGGTATGGTTCCAACAAAATGTGTGTAGCGGTGAGCATTATAACGACAGCTGATGAAAATATTCGATAATTTAAAAATTAAATCACTATTAAACGATATTTGTAAATATCAGTCTAACAAACATGACATTTAATATTAAGTTTATTTAACCAATATCTGCTCAAAATTCTTTTTTGTGATTTTTCCGTTTTTTCTGGTTAAACGATGTCTAAATAACATGGTAAAAATAATAAAGAATTTTTTTTTTATATAAGCTAGTTTTCCCTTATTTTGGGTCGTTCGTCTACCTGCAGTACCTGAAATGAGCTAACTGTCCTTGAAAAAAAAATTACACAAACCCTAATTTTGTGGAACTGAACAACGTGGTATTGTTAGGAAACTATGCTTGATATAATATAAAGTTTTGGTCACAAAAATCTAGACATAATTAGAACGTTGTGCACCAACAAATCCAATAGGTAATAAAGATGAGACAGTAACAAAGATGGATATATTCATATCCTGGCGCCAAATACATGACAGCAGTCGCAGTCTTTAAATTTGGTTGCTCTTTTGTTCTCAATAATTTCAACTTTTATCTCTTTATTTGATTAATTATTGAATATCTACTTGTTGTATACATGAGATTTTACGATATATTCAACATGAGAATTCTCAAGATCAGGTGTTTCAGAGATATAACATTACCACCTAATGGCGAACGTTGTTAACGTAAAGTAATCACACTAAGCCAGCCTTCGAAATAACAGTAAAAGACGGTCGTACACCCGTAGTGGTATGTTCCATTTAAAAATCGAACATCAGAAATGAATTGTTAGAGTCATTAGTTTTTACATATTCATTGTGTATTCGCTAAAGTCCTGAAAAAAAAATGGACGTAAATCTATAAATATGAAACATATATCAGTGAACACAAAATAAATACACTCTTTCACAGGAAACTCTTTCAGCTTGTGCTGTGAAAGAGGAAGATGGTCGGCACCTGGGATCAAACCCACGATTTGTACACGGAGCAGTCAGAAAGCCGGCGACGTAACAGCTAGGTTACCATTAAATGGTAATTCTCATTGCATTCTTATTCAATGGCTTTTGTAAAAAATGGTTAAATATTTAAAGCACAACGCTTGGAAAAGGAACTTCATTAACAATGCAATTAACACAATGCTAACTATATTAAAATTTCATGTCATAATTAAAATAATGGTACACAATATTATCTGGGGAACTTGTTTTGCATTCAACCTCTGTTTAGAATAAATGAACATTGGAGAATTATAATGAACTGTTGAAAACTAAAATGATGATAATAATAGGATATGAATATTATGTATAGTTTTTTTGGGTAACTAAACTCAAAATGTGAATGTTTTATTCAATTAATATTTGTTGTCAAGTGAATAAGTATTGTGATGTTATAGATTTTTGCATAGATGGCGTTTGCAACGCAGGAAATCTGTTCCATACTAACTTTAATATTATTTCTGATCCATTTTTTTTAAATTTTATTAGTTATTCTGTTACCCGGAGCGGAGAAGAACCCAATAAATCGAACATCGGATGAATCTGTTCATCCGATCTCGAGTTATAAGTGTTCGCACTTACCCGACTTTCATTTATATTATAAGACTAGCTAAAACTGCCTTTCATTTCGTAATTTGGATAGTCTGATTTGATGAGTCGGTTATGAAACAGGTTCTAGACTAGCTTCCCTAATAATCTATGCAACTGCCATACACATAGAAAAAGAAGAATTACTTATTTCTCTTTTATAATTATTGATAATAAAGCATGGGTATGGTGGTTGGTAGAGTGATAGAAGGTTGCCGGTTGATCAGTTTATTGTGGAAGTAACATTTTATAAAGTATGAAGGAGATGTACTGCGCGGACGCCGAGTGGCGTACCGCGATGCGCGTCGCGAGACGGATGATGGTGCGTGTTCTCTGTATGCAGACTTGATGGTGACTGATGGTTGGTGTGCTGCCTTGTACGATGTGGCAGGCTGCTACTGGATGACGACATCTTGGAGGAACGCTATTGGTTGATGATGTCGTCATGAATAGGGTCGAACGCTATTGGTTGATGATGTCGTCATGAACAGGGTCGCCGGTCGAAAGAAAAAAAAAAGAAGAATGTCACTTTTATTGGTGTTATTATGAAAAGAAAAATCTGTCAAACACGTGAACAAAACTGTCTGTATGTGTAACTGTCGCTCGCAAGTCGCGGATCGTTCAAATTGAGAACATTGTAATTATGATCACTCGACGCGACGCTCGGACGCGCGATGAATCTTCAATTAGGACAGAGTCACTGTTCAATAAATGCGAAAAATTACTGCAATTATCATTTAGGTCACATGGTCGGCAATTCAGGCTGGCATTGCTTCGCGGTCAGTCACTGACGATATTACGTAGTCGCATGATATGTGCATCATTTTTTATTAATATACCTATAACTACTATTCAGATAAATATGTGTGTGTATGTGTAAGTGTGTATACATGTGTGTGTGTATATATATGTATGTATTGTTTTTTGTATGAAATATTTACCCTTTTTTATGCATAGTCTTATTAACATGTTTCTAGTTCGTGATATTGTCTGCAACACGCATTCACTCGACTTTTGTAATGAGAAGGTACCTACCCGCCCGCCTACAGCGGCTGGCGACGAGCTCAGTCGTTGTAGCAATAATATTTTTTACAATGTTATTATTTTGTTCTTAGTTCAGCGGTGCCTGCCTACTATTATTTTTATTTGTTTTTATTTAATTGTATTCCTGGATTCGCGCGCACTTCGCATTGATGCGCCTAGTCCACTCGATATAATATTCTTTTCTTTTCGTGTTTACTTTTTTTGTTTTGTTTTTGCTCGAATTGTCAACCTTAACAATTGACCTAATATAGTATATAAGCGGAATAACTTAAATGATACGTACCTATACTCCAAATGACTTTTGACAGATGATACATATATTCGCATGATTACGTTAATTATGTTACATACGCCTGTTATTGGAGCATTGGGGGGTGCATGTGTTTTATAATATTATGTTTATCTTTGTATGTGTTATCAATGCTCTGTTGGTGTCTTTACAATAAATAAATAAATAAATTATAGGAACCTATTAACCCGTATCAGCTTAATAAAATTCCGTCTTAAACATCCAAATTTTTCACTCATACTTGGACATGGACAGTAAATAAGGTTTTAGTGGAAAAAATGTATGGATGATTAATTTATAAATCATTTTTTGTATTGCTGGCAGAAGATCTTAAAGAAATCCCATATGAGTACATAACTAAGGCTTATATTTTTTATATTATCAGAAGAAGTATGATTGTACCTATAATATGTCATTGTGTTACACAAACAGAAGGTTGGTCGTATGAGAAATCCTTGAAATATTGGTGTGGATTTCGTCCAAGAGATTATCAGCTCTTTTGTTGAGAGGATTTACCAAAGGAAAATACTACTTATTGGGATATATTTTCCTTTCTGTAACACAGACGGTAATCAATATCTCTCCTCTACGGGATGTTTTCATAATAATCTGTTGTTTATTTTCTTCTGTGAAATGTCTTTTTATAAAAGCTCAGTCACTGGAGCGGTAATGCTGACTAAATCCATTTATTAGAGATGGAATAAAATAATATTTTTTCTAAATATTTCGAATATTGACGCATTTTGACCAAAACTATCGATCCGTGGTGTAGGGTGTAGTGACACATATCGAATAATCAAGTTTAGTGACCTTTTGACGCGAATATATTATGTTCTTTCTATCCATGGCCGGTCATAAATAAAATTCTGACGATTAATTTTATCTTTCCAATTTATAGTATTATTATTTTTATGATATTCTAAACAAAAAATTAAGTATTCGTAAGTTAAAATAGTTATTTAATTGTTCGTTACTATAGATTTGGAAAGCACGACGCACTATGATCTAAAAGCAATTAATATCAGTCAAAACTATTAACTACACGCACAATTATTTTACACCAGTTTTTGAGCGAATCATCCAAACATAGTGCGATCAAACAAAAAAGTTAATATTCGTAAGTTAAAATAGTTATTTAATTGTTCGTTACTATAGATTTGGAAAGCACGACGCATTATGATCTAAAAGCAATTAATATCAGTCAAAACTATTAACTACACGCACAATTATTTTACACCAGTTTTTGAGCGAATCATCCAAACATAGTGCGATCAAACAAAAAAGTTAATATTCGTAAGTTAAAATAGTTATTTAATTGTTCGTTAATATAGATTTGGAAAGCACGACGCACTATGATCTAAAAGCAATTAATATCGGTCAAAACTATCAACTGTACGCACAATTATTTTACACCAGTTTTTGAGCGAATCATCCAAACATAGTGCGATCAAACAAAAAAATAAGTATTCGTAAGTTAAAATAATTATTTAATTGTTCGTTACTATAGATTTGGAAAGCACGACGCACTATGATCTAAAAGCAATTAATATCGGTCAAAACTATCAACTGTACGCACAATTATTTTACACCAGTTTTTGAGCGAATCATCCAAACATAGTGCGATCAAACAAAAAAGTTAATATTCGTAAGTTAAAATAGTTATTTCATTGTTCGTTACTATAGATTTGGAAAGCACGACGCACTATGATCTAAAAGCAATTAATATTAGTCAAAACTATTAACTGTATGCACCAATATTTTAAAGTATTATCTAACAACTAATGACTCTGAAAATTCATTACTGATGTTCGATTTTTGAATGGAACAAACCCACACTAAGCCAGCCTTCGAAACAACAGTAGAAGACGGTCGTAAGCCCGTGGTGGTTTGTTCCATTCAAAAATCGAACACCAGTAATGAATTTTCAGAGTCATAAGTTATTAGATAATTCTTTAAGATCTAGTCCTGAAAAGGGTCACAAGAATCTAGACATAATTAGAACGTTGTGTACCATTATTTTACACCAGTTTTTGAGCAAATCATCCATACATAGTGCGATCTCAATATTTTGTCAATAACACCTACTTGACTTGCATCGTTATTTTTTATTGCCGCACGAGCAGACAGACAGACAGACATCCATTCTTATAATATAGGAAAAACGATTTCGAATAATTTGTGTAATGATGCATTTATTAAATTTGAAACAAAACGATCCCGACCGATGGGATCTGTTTAAAACAATGATTACCTACCTACTGGCTAAATTCTGTCACTCATACAACTATCAAACAACTGACAGATGTCAAACGCCAATTAAAAATCATAAGTAGTACAACTAAAAGCACTAAAAAGGTTACTTACATGAAGTTTTCTTTAATATTTCTTATTTTCCGCGCATTTATATTTTTATTTTTTCATACATAAGAACCTTCTCCTGATAATCTCACCATAGTAATTTGCCAAATTTTGGTTATAGTGGAGTGAATTCTTTCAAAAATATAATATGCAATAACGTAACATATTTCATATGTGACATATTTTCTACTACACCGCCATCTATTGATTTTTTTTTAAAGAAGTAAATAACGTCTAACTTCATCCCGCATCCGAATCAACAATAATTATTGTTACATAGGTATAGTGCAATAAATTAATTATAATCTAAATTTAATTCAGTTTTTATGTCCTAATCTGTATTTTTAATCCATGTTATAAATCAAAATTATTATTTATTTATTATTCTGAGTTACGTCGAAGATCGACGTGCTGGTCAGCTAGTATTTTGTAAAAAGAAAACCGAAATCTGTCTAGTAGTTTGAGCGTGATTTAAGATAACCAAGGGAACAGCGCTTCGTTTTTATTTTATCACTAGCTTTCCGGACATACGTTGTCCCGTGTTTCTAACTATGAATATTATTGAATTCGAATTTGTATAACGATAAGCTTATTACCTTTAAACCATTGTAATTTAGATCGATTAATCTGTTTCATACCATATATTTTCCATCAAAATTTCGGCAATTATTGCGCCAACAAAACTGACAGTTCCTGTCAAACTATAATTTGCAATTTCAAGTTTTCACATTTGGAAAGAAATATATTTTTAAAAGTACTAATAACCTACATACTTAGAGTTTTCTTTGATTTTCGAATTATCCACGCAACGTTCTTATTTTTTATTTCATAAGACCGATGACCACGGAAAATAGCTCTCCATTTTTATAAATAAGATTATTTTTTTAAATAATTTTTACTGGATGAAGAATAAAATGAAAAATATATTCCCTACTCTAAATCACTGGAATAACAACTTGCTAAATAAGCTAAAATTGGTACAAAAATAAATGAAAAGTTAAACAAACTATCACTAATGGCAAGGCAAACTTATATTTAGCGGTTAGTTTTGTCAGAAAATTTAACCAAAATTTGACTACCGGATGTTAGTTATATCGGTGCCCAAGGGATTATTCATACAACAATTTTGGTTAGTGTTTGGTTCATAAAACTATTTTTAACTACTGATTTTATACCATTGAAATATCGAGTGGATTATTTTATTTTCAAAAGTTTAATATGCAAATCTGCATAAAGTTTTAAACGCTACTTAAAGAATGGTTTAATGTGACCAATAAATAGTTGGGTATAACTCCGACAGACTGCAGCCATCTATGATGCATTATAATGACCATGAGATTAACACGATAAGTTGAAAGATTAAAAGTTAGACCAGCTTGCCTGATACTCACAGGAATAATACTTGAAACGAATCAGGTTATGTTTTTTCCCACTCTACCAAAGCGGTTATTTACAGCTCAACAAACTTTTTGAAACAACATCGTTCCGTAAAAGCCAAATAGTTTTGCATAACATTTTCCTGTTTTATCAGTAGATACATACATAAAGTCATGGGTCCATGGATATGTCATGCGCAGTATAAGAGTTTCTCTCTTGCCTTTATATTCTAACTCTACTATAATAATAATAGTCATAATAATCACAGCAATTACATCAATGTATTGCAATATTTTAACATGAATAAATTACACATCAGGTACTTAAAACTGCACTTCAAGATAATAGAAAGTGAAGAGACAATAAATCAATGCTGATAGGTTTAAATGACCAATCAGCATATCGTCAAGTATCAAAATCAAATAAGCACAATCATCATGTCAAAGTGTATTATGCTTATCACTAAGGGGAGACACTCCCGTGGGAGAACATTAACGTGGACTTAGTTTTAAATGAAACCAAGTCAAAATTCTAAATCGTTACAACGACCCCACTCAACTACTTTACTCCACTAAGCATAGTATTTAAATACAATAATAGAGGGATGATCTAATCCAAAATTTCGTCAATTGAATAAAAAGAATTTGCGACGAGATACCTTGACCGCTGCTCGAAACGCTCTGACGGAATACCCTGATATTATGTCGTTCTATGCTGAAACCGCGGCAAAAACAGCCCAATGGATGCTATGGCTGAATCAGACGTGATTAAGGGATTACTTGCAAGATGGTCCAACATGTAGAACATAATGTCCTAGATCTTGATCCTATTCTCCTGCCTTCTTAAAGCTCTCCTACTCATTATAATCACCTAGTAGGATGTCAGAATAGATCTTATTCGGTTGCGGTGACACAAGCGGCATAATGGTCCCTTGACCTTCATTTAAAAAAAAAATCGGTAGCCTTGTTGTCTAAAATATCAAACTCATTATCATAAGGTACCTACATACCCGTCCCGATGCCAGATCGAGTCACAAATTCTCCATGTGTATCTTGCTTGTAATGTAAATCTGAGTTTGGTACAGATTGGACAAGAGTGGTTGATAAGTAGTGACCTAAGGCAATAAACTTTGCCAGCTATACATTGATATAGAAAAGATCTATTATTTACTGTTCAAAAGCATCAAGAAAAAATTAACAGATTCGCCTTAATCACTCACGATTATTTTTGATTACTTTCTTTGGAATTGCCTCTTTACTGCAAAACATCATAAAATAACTATTTTATATAAATTGAATTGAATGTCCATCCCGGGCAGAAATTTCTTGTAAAAAACACGGGATACTCTAGCAAGCGCCTATAAAACTAGGATTATTCGGATCTTCTATCAACCTTTTCTCTACCTTCTGGTTGTCCACCTGTAATCCTTCTTGGTGTTTGTGATGAAAGCATTCTCCCTAAATGCCCGGCTCTTTGCAGCCTGCATACTTGCACATTTTATCACAAAGCCTGGATTCTAGATAGATGCAACTCTTCGATAAATCGTACATATTCTCCATCAGTTTTCGCCATTGTACACAGGCCTCAGGGTTCGGCGCAGCACCTTTCTCGGAAAATATTTCCAGAAGATGCGATGATATCCTTGTCATAACCACATCTCGCAGCCGGTATCACTATTATGGATCCGATACGGTTTAAAGTAAACGCAGGTATAAAATCGATATTATATCTACAACAGCTTCCTGGAATTTTTCTTCTGATGGAAGGTACCTACCACGTTGCGGCTTTGATCTGGAACTATTAAGAGTGTTTAAAAAGCAGAACATTAAAAGAAAACTTATCTTCCAGTCCAACTCGTAAAGATTTTTATGGTGTACGTCTTAAAATGCACCATATAAATACAACGCTGCACCATATTGGCTCCGTCAAAGCGTTTTTTACGACTGAAATATTATTTTTACGAGTTTTCTTCTGCTTAAGAAAAACTCTTTTCAAAAAAAAATAAACAAGCAAAATACTTATTAAAACAGCACATTTTTAGTTTGAACTTAAATATAATGTAAATATTATTATGGACATTTAAATGCTCTTCGTATTATACCTAATGATGGGAGTATTTAGCTGAATAAATAATTTATGATGCAATGCGGGAATGCCATCTGTGAAGTATTTCATGAATGCTTATACTTAACCTGCTTTCTTTCTCATTAAAACTTTCAATTTGTTGAATTACTACCTTATATGATTCATCTTATCATAAAAGTCACCACAATTACGCATTAAAGGGCATTTTGAAAGCTAATGAACCTATTCAGTATTATAGCTGATGATAGTTCTCAGAATGAACTGTAAACCTATTCCGAATTTCACCAGCTTACGTAAGTGAGAAACTCACGGGAATTTCGTATGGGCTGCTGGACTTTTTGAAGTATTCTGTAGAGACGCTATACACTTTTCCATCCAAATATTGTGACTTACCGCCAGCGTAAATGTCATAGAAACATAGATAAGGAGTACTGGATAAGAAGAATTGAGTTTAATTTTATTTACCTGGTTCAACAAAGATGCCAAATGGAAATGAAACGACAAAAAGAAAAGATTTTTTAAGGAAATCAAAAGGATGACCGAAAACCGTCTAAAATTCTAATGAGAGACGGGCGGTACGTAGACCCAATCTTCGATAGATGGATTGATGATTTATAAAGAGTGGATCCTGAGTGGGTTAAAAAAAAACTATACATTCAATTGTGCTGATGAGATGAAAGTTCTACTTGGTAAATCTGGTAATACTATTAATGTCAGAATGATCAACATTGAGATTCAAAGAATTCGCATCAAAAGAGCAGATACTGGATTGGATATGTCAGCAGAATGCCTAAAATTAGAATACAGAATAAGCCGGTGACAATGTGCCAGAGGACCACCACAGGCGTGGTGTGATAGATGCTAATCTATGTCCCAAGAAAGAGATAGAGCCGCAACAGGCAAACATGCGTATCGAGAGAATAATAATTAGAATAAAAATTGTTCAAATATGCAAAAAATTGTACTGTATCGGGTATGCAGAGAGAGTGGCCCTCTACTCAGCTCATTTTATCCAAGTATACTTACTTATATTGTTTCTGACACCCTCATACAACCTCTCCTATCTCTGTTGCTTCTGAGCTCGACTTCCTTGAGGACGGAATCGATGTGTTCAATCCACGTCATTTTTAGTCGACCATGCCTTCTTTCAGCCATATACTCTTTGTTATCCTACCTGTTGGCATCCATTTTTTCCCAAACCATCTCAACTTATTGACTTTCATCTTTGCCACAACACTAACTTCCATACAACATTCCTTCCTTTCCATGTCCCACAGACTCTTTCCACATAATCTTCGTAGAGCTCTCATCTCTATTCCATTCATACAACATTCCTATTTATTCGTCCTTGTCCGCGTTTCATATCCATATTGAAGGTAAAGGATTGCTTTATACAAAATATTTTCAAAGGAAAATAAGAGCTTAAAACAATTTTCTGTAAAATAACGGGCGAAATGGTGTCGACCAATAAAAGCGTCAAAACGTTTATGCATAGGTCGTCTGGTCGATGGTGTTAGGAAAATAGAATTTGCCAGAGATATTCACGTAGACAATAGGATAATCAACGGAAATAGGGTAGTGGTGCGAATCCCCGACCGTTCACACCTAGCTGGCTTTGAACACTGCCTGGTCAAAATTAACGAACTCGCAAAAAAACGTTTTATATTTTTTGTTTTTTTTAACATGCACTCGCAAACGAGTAAAGGCAATACTAAATCTTCTGAACCCCTATTCTCTATTTTATCGGAAGGTAGTCACGGTAGTAGAGGGAGTATTAAACGATACATTTTGTATGGGAAACGTGTATAGCGCCGCCACAGAGATATTTCTAGAAACAATGACGATTCTCGCATTCGATACGTATAGACATTTTTCATACAAAATGTATCGTGTAATACTCACTTTACTACCGTGACTACCTTCCGATAAAACTGAGAATATGGGTACTGCTATATTATTTTTTGCAAGGTTTGTGTATCAACGTAGTGAAAGTTCATTATTATGAATTTGAAAACGCAGTTGCACTTTCACCATATTTTATTGAGGCTCGAGCGCTTTCGTCTATCTCATGTAATAATAATAATATAACACTTTTATATACAAAGGTGTCAGTATATCCAGCGGAATTTATTGCCTGAGGCAATTTTTTCCAGTCAACCGGTCCCGTCCAATCTTCAATTTTCCAATCATGTAAACATTATCAAGAGACTAAATTACATAAAATTAAAAAAAAATATATAGGCATTGTACAATATTGGTAGGAGAAGAAAATATTACAAACAGATGACAAAATTATTCTTATTGCGCTCAATAAATTATCGTGAAAGTGCAACTGCGTTTGTTTAAATTCATCTTATGTTATAGTTTCCCATAATAATAAGCATGACGATTCTATTTCTATATACAAAATAATCTCCTTCTTGAAATAGACTCTTACGAGATGTTGGCGACCTCTGTGTGTAAGTTTCACGAAGTTTTTTTACTTCTTCCGATGCTTTGGCACAGCAAAAAACTGTCTTAAGATTTTTTACCCCCACGCCTTCTCTCTGTTTTAATTTTCACGATGATAAGTATCGATTGTGAGGTAGCTACCCCCACATGTATAATTTAATTAGAAATAAGATAACCGTTTTTATAGTTGGTTGCTCTCTTGTTCTCAACAATTTCAACTTTTATCTCTTTATTTCATTAATAATTATCAAATATCTACCTGTTGCATAACATAACTTGAACAAGGGTCGTGGCCATCATGAACTCTCTCTCTCGCACCATTGCTCTCCGGGATGTTCTGTCCGCCGCCAGATGCACGACTCTATGAAGTGTCGTCGCGTGGATATTTTGTTTTATTTGGTCGGTCCAGCGCATCGGCGATCTGCCCCGTGGTCTTGTACCCGGCGCTCTTCCAACCATAATCAGCTTTTCAAGGCTGTACTCCCCTCTACGTGCTATATGTCCAAAGAACTTTAGTATTTATTCGACACAAAGAGACGACAGTCGAACCGTGATGCGGAATTCTTGAAGAATTGAGATGTTCGTTCTTTTAAAGAAATCGAACATCAGTAATGAATTGTTAGAGTTGTTACATATTCGTTAAGATTACAATGTTTGATTTTTCAACACAAGGCACTTTTACATCACAATCCCCCAACAGACCTGTGTTTTTCCTTTCACGATTGATTGTTTTAAAAAAAATAACCACTTAAATTAGGTAGACACTGCCATCTGTTGAAAATAGTCGGAAACAATATTATGAATAGTGCACTTTGTACAAGAAGTCGATTTTCATAGTGCTACTATAACACTGGTTACCAAATAATAGATCAGAGATTGTATTTTGTACCATACAAATAACAGATGACGTGCTGAATTTCACGGAACATTCTGTAGTTATGATATGATTAAAATCAATGTCTGTTGCTTCACCTGAGTCCGCCGCTAGATCTGATTGCGATTGTGGCTCAAAATGAACATATTGTGTAAACTAATATCTATATCTATACTAATATATAAAGAGGAAAGATGTGATATTTTGTTTGTTTGTTTGCATTGAATAGGCTCCGAAACTTTATTTCACTTTTGGGAAGCTACACTATCCCCGGTGAACAAAGACTATATTGAATTTTCCAAAATATTTGGGATCCTTACTAAAACTCCAATAATGTAACCCAAGGTGTAAAAAATAATACCTAAAATATTCTTCACATCGCGTGCGCTGTGAAAACTATTGATGATAGAATAAAATAATGTACTACGATATTGTAGAAGACATCAATATTTACAAAAAATATCGCGACATCATAATATGTCTAACTATTATAGTTATTTGAATTTTAAAATGTCAACTGGTCACCCTGTCATTCAGTTCTACTATGTAAAAAATGGAACTACGATTTTTTTTTCAGAATTTTAAAACATAGTTTAGGGGTTGTTGTATAGAAAATGTATGGAGACGGAATCTAAATTGGAAAATTTCCTTACAGTTATTGTTATAATAGCTATGTATCTATTATATCAATTTTTTTTATTTTAATATTTCTGTAGGATTTAATTCTTTAATAAAAAAAATAAAAATAAATTTATTTTTTATTTTTTATATCGACTTATGATATTTTCTTCGAGAGGTAGCGACCCGTAAAAGTTGTTTAAAAATTCTAAAAAAAATCTGTAGCAATAAATTATAGCATAGAATAAAATACAGGGATGACCCCTAAAAAATTAGAAAGATTTTTTTTTCGACCATATAAGAAGCACCCTAATAGTTATACCACAATAAGTGTTCTTATATTAAAAAAAGTTGCTAACCTAGGGTAGCCCAGAACTCATAGTATATTATAACAGCCTTTTCGTGTAAAACATATCTTTGCATAAAAATTCATAATTTTACGATTAAAATGAATTTATCCTTGGAATTATTATAGAGACTTTAAAATGATATCGACTATTAGAACTTTTTATTATCTGCTTTAGAATTACATGTTCAATATTAATCGGTACTTTAAGGGGGACCCACTGAAGTTACGGACCTCAAATTTTACGTGCTTGTGTAGGAGCATAAGACCAACCCGTATACCTATGATTTTCATAAATATTATGAAAATCGAAGTATTTTTTTTTCTTTTTTAGCCCTTTTTCTAGAACAAGTGAAATTTTCTTTGGATATTTTAAGAGGGTTCCCCTGAAGGTACAGATCTCAACATTTTACTGACTCATCTACATCGAGGGGCTAACCGTTCTACCAAATTTCAATAAAATCGGATAACAATTACTATGAGTTATGGGTGCGCACTCATTTTTGGTGTACGCGTACGGGTACGGGGAAATTTTCGAATTTTTTTTTTTGCATTTTTGGAATCTACACCCTCGAAAACGTCGAGAAAATTAATTTCAGCGAAATCTATTTTATTTTTGAAATCCGATCACAAGACTCATGTTCCATGATATACTATGAGTAAAAATGTAATTGAAATGCGGCAGAGATATTATAGGCGTCACTGAGATACGAGCCGGATGGGAGGGGACCATTAGAAAGAATGCTACAATATTCCAGATTAACATAGCCTATAGAATATTTTGATAAAAATTAATCATTTTTTTTAAATACCCGTGCGAAGCTGGGACAGACTGCTAGTAATTAATAATTTCGTACAAACATGTACTGTACGTTTATGATAATATCATAAACGTAATATTATTATCGATCTAGTTTTGGCATAGAAAAGCCGTATGTACCTACTGAACATCGTAACCAGCGAAATTTGGCACAAACATAAAAGGTTCTCAAAAATTCCAAAAGATGGCTCTATATCTCATTGACATCTTATTTTTATTTGTTTATTTATTAACAGTAAATTGCCTTTTAAAGAAAAAGATAATACACAGAAAAAAGAACTATCTGCATAGGACAAGGGGAGACGCAGTCTCGAATCCTGCCCTGGGCAATGGGCATGGTTTTTTCCACATGTTGAAAATTGTCATAATAATTTTCGCGGATTTGTTGAACGTAACCTCCAAAAAGACGAAAGTTGTTAACGTAAAAGTGTTTTTTTTTTGTCTCACCCTAACTTGCAGGATATAAAATAAATGATTAGAGAGACGTACATTTTTTATATACATGCATAATTATTTTTTCTGGATAAGCTGAATAGACTACCTAGCAAATAAAAGAACAATTTTGAGTCTTCTAAATGTAAAATTTTGAGTCTTCTAAATGTAAAATTTTACAAAAAATTTCAAGATAAAGTAATATTAAGTATACCTATTTTCATAAAAAAAAAATTCCGTAATATTTTTAAAACCTTGCCAATTTATAAAATTATGTATCCTGTAAATTTCATTTATCTCTGCTTCATCATATCTAAAAATTCTTTCAATACAAAAAGTGTAGTAGATCCGCACTTTTTGTATTGAAAGAAATGAATAATAGATATTTCAAATAATATATTTTACCAAGATACTCGTAGTTTAAAAAAATGTACTTCATGCAGACTTCCATCGCCCTGCATGTTACCAAGATGATTTAAGTTAATGGATTATAGAGTGGCAATAAATAAAAATATTCAATAAATTAGAAATATGAGTTATATACCAAAACAAATCAAGAAATAAAGTTTTTTTTAAGGTACTTATAGATATGAATTTTGTTGAAAAAATGTCCAACTCCCAGTATGAAATAAAACTGAGAAACAATCTAACTTTGATGTTCAAACTAATAAAATAAATATTATTATCTAAGTGAGTTGTAACGAAAATATTATTTTCTTTATTGAGCTTCTTGAAAAACGTTTCTAGGGAGAAAATAACGGCCATCAATCGAAGTTTTTCGCCAATATTGACAGCCATTCTTGTGTGGAACTGTCGATTGTGTATGAACGTTTGCAAGATTGATCGGTGATTTCAGTCAGCGTTTTCGAGAATCAATTCCGTTTCTGAGAATGCTTTTGAATTTTATATCACATTGTGGTCTTTTTTTTTTTCAAAGATAATCCAATTTATTATTGTGGGGAATATAAAAAAAAACTTTTATAAGCTTTTGTGAGAAAGAAGAAAGTTTCCGGTGTTGAATGTATAATTAAACTTCACGCGATCTAAAAATGTCTCTATTCTTTTTTTTTAAGCATATAACCGTCCACTCCTGGACAAAGGTCTTTCTCCATCTTGGGTTCTCTGGACCTCCAGCTAACATCACCTGGTTTCACGAGGTCGTCTTCCAACGCTCCTGCTAGTCATTCTCTCCTCCAGTCTCCAGGGTTTTCTCTCTCTTCGACCGTTTTTTCTTCCTGCTCTCTCACCATTGACCTGTTCAATGTTCATCGCCATTTGAGATATGCGATACGTTTGCATAGCTATGTCTTAGACTTTTACTCATAGTACTTATATGGAATATACATGAGACTTGTGACCGGATTTGAAAAAAAAAGTATTCGCTGAAATTGATTTTCTCCGCGTTGTAGATTCAAAAAATGCAAAAAAATTTTTTTTTTTTAAATCTCCGCGTAACCTAAGAATGTGTGCGCACCCATAACTCATAGTAATTCTTATCCGATTTGATTGAAATTTGGTAGAACGGTTAGCCCCTCGATGTAGATGAGTCAATAAAAAGTTGAGATCTGTACCTTCAGGGGAACCCTCGTAAAGTATCCAAAGAAAATTTCACTTGTTCTAGAAAAAGGGCTAAAAAAGAAAAAAAAATTCTTCGATTTTCATAAAATTTGGTATACGGGTTGGTCTTATGCTCCTACACAAGCACGTAAAATTTGAGGTCCGTAACTTCAGTGGGTCCCCCTTAAAGTACCGATTAATATTGAATATGTAGTTCTAAAGCGGATAATAAAAAGCTCCAATAGTCGATATCATTTTAAAGTTTCTATAATAATTCCAAGGATAAATTCATTTTAAT
Organism: Mystacides longicornis; assembly: GCA_963576905.1. Taxonomy (NCBI): domain Eukaryota; kingdom Metazoa; phylum Arthropoda; class Insecta; order Trichoptera; family Leptoceridae; genus Mystacides; species Mystacides longicornis. Next base: position 5,962,090 of record OY756430.1, read on the forward strand.
CGTAAAATTTTGAATTTCTATGCAAAGATATGTTTTAAGTATACGAAAAGGCTGTTTTAATATACTTTGAGTTCTGGGCTACCCTAGGTAAGCAGTTTTTTTTCTATTTTCTGCCGTATTGTATCGTTTCTCACTGTACCTATATATTTTTTAAATATTCTACAAGTTATGTTGATTTATTATAAAAATTCCACTAGATGAAAAAAAAACCCTGTTTGGTCAGGTGACCGAATTTTTTTTTTTATAATAGTTTTCATTGTATGATTGGAATGTGTAAAATTGGATTTTACGGGATTTAAACTTAACTCATGGTGGCCACAGATCGTATGTAACAAAACATGTAATAAAGTTATTTTAATTATTTTTAATTTTTGAATATCACGATCTCAATGTTAATATTTTAAATACCATCTTGTAAAAATCCGTATTTTTACCATTTTTTTGAAATAGAACTAATAATGACATTGTTGTTAAGATTGAAATTGGATCGGCATTGTGATTGAGCAGAGTAACCGCCCAGTTCTCCCTAACGTTAGTGCTCACTTGGGCAAAGATTTTAAACTCTCATATTGCAGACGCATGACATTGACTTCTACATACATCACATACCTTTTCTTCTTACTCTTGATATAGATACGAGGATCTGTTCTTTTCACAAAGAAGTTTCCCGGGACGCCGAACTCCAACTATCCTTCCATCTTTTTGGAGGTCTCCCGGGTTGGCGGCTGCCCAAGGGGATGTTGTTCGCCACCACGTTGGGAATTCTGGTGTTGTCCATCCTGGCCAGGTGTTCGCGCCCGAAGCGTCTCCGTGACCTGCCCTATCACATACCTATATATATTTATTTTAGGTTTTTATTCCATAAGCCGCGTATTCAAAATTGTCATTTTTTCGATCTTGAGAAAACGACATACAATAGATAGAGGATTACTGACGAACATCAACAAATTCAGAGGCAATGTGTACACATTTCGGTAGCTGACCGTTGATGGACCCCGCACAATGCAAATTAGTTGGAAGGAGGTTAATCAGCGGCAAACTTAATTTTTGTATGAAACCAACTTTTTCATTTGTCGAATCGATCCAACTGAAAAGTTGGTTTCATACACATTAATTTAGTCTGCCGCCGATTAATGTCCTTCCAACTAATTATTAGCATTGTGCGCGGTCCCTTAATGATCTGCTGCCGAAATGTGTACCTACATATATTGACTCTGAATTATTGTTGATGTTTATACTGATAAACACTGAATCCTCTCCTTTGTTTGTCGTATTCTCCTTGCGCATTCACATTTCATCTCATCCACTTCTTTATCTTTGAAGTTGATTTTTACATGATGGATTTTTTTCAATATTTTGAAGCCAATATTGAAGATTAGCTAGTTGGATTTGGAACCATTGGGGCTTATGACCCTCGCATTAGCGGCTGGTTTAGAATGATCATTTTACACTATAGAAACTATTCACCATTTGGTTCCATTGATCCAGGTTTTTACGTCTCCAGCGATGTCGGAGGCAGGCTGTGAACCAACGTTCCTACGATGGTTCGCCAGTAACCATTAGGTCACTGCCGGATACACCTTGTTCGTAATCTAGATAAAGTTATCGAAATATTACGAATATTAGATTTTTTCAGTTGTAACAGTTTTAATTTTCTGCTGGCATTTGTGTCGAAAATATAATTCATTCTGATCTTTTGTAGGTATTCCATGCGGACTTTTACGGAGAAATAATAATATCTCCTTTCATATAGGCTATATTTTCATAATAATATGTAAAATGACTTTTGTTAAATTAATGTTTACGTTAAATCATAATATCTTAATGAGACATATTGTATGCGTTCAACCTTTTTCATTATTAACGACGGCCAATTATTTGATGCGAAAATTGTTAATATTATTATATTACCATAAGATTTATTTTTGACAGTTTTTTCAACATTCATAAATATATTCCGGAATAGGCATGAAAATAATTTAGAAAGAAATGACTTGCACCCCGATTCTCTATCAGAGCCGCTAAAGCTTTGAGTCCGCTTAAAATATATGAAAAATAAATTGAACATGTTGAGAATTCTCATGATTAAGAGTTTCGGAGACAAACATTACCACCTAATGGCGAACGTTGTTAACGTAAAGTGATCACACTAAGCCAGCCTTCGAAATAACAGTAGAAGACGGTCGTAAGCCCGTAGTGGTTTGTTCCATTTAAAAATCGAACATTAGTAATGAATTGTTAGAGTCATTAGTTGTTATTTTTTCTTACCTATATTTTAACTCACTCTTCTACTGAAATAATCGTAACTCCTCTAAAATGATCCGCCATTCGTTCAATTTAAGCGGCACCTAAGAAAGACTCGTCAAAATTTTAGACCAACCTCTATAATGTCCTAATACCTACTACTCTTGTTTTTTTTTCTCAGATACCTCTAACAATCAAAACATTTTTTTTTATTTTCAGTAAGAATATTATTATGCTCTTGTTTCATCATAAAATATACCTACGTCAAAAGTGTTATTATTCTTGATCAAAATGAATTTGTTTGAGAAAAAGCAAATTTGGCGGCCATTTCCAGAATTTTGACATTTACTTCGATCGATTTCTTAAGGTGCATTTATACTAAACGAACCCAGAGCTTGAAAATAGAGTAAATTTTCCTAAACGTTGATACTGGGCACCATGGAAACAACAACTTATTAGTAGGCGATGACAGTTCTTTCTGGTTATTATTTCCTTGGTGACCATATCAACGATTAGGAAAATATACCTACTCTATTTTCAAGCTGTGGGTCTTTGTTCGTTTGGTATATTATAAAAATGCACCTTTTTGCAACATTGCTCGGGTTGGTTAAAATCATTTAACATTACCTGCGAAGTTCAAAATTTTAGTCGATGCTTAATTTTAGCGGTACTGATATAGAATTGTGTCATTGGGAAGCGTAGGTACTGAAACAGTACGGATACCAAACTATTACCTGGTGACGAATCCATCAAAGAGAGTTGCCAGATTCGAGCTGGAGCGAGGGTCATGGACGTTGCTGAACCGTATAAGAAAGGACTATACAAGAAGTGCAGTAGAACTTCATGGATGGGTTTACATTGGCAGTTCCCGATGTGAACATGGAGATGACAGATAGACGTCACAACATATTCATTTGCTAGAATACACAGTGTTTATGTTTCCTGGCTCGATGGAGGACTTCAATTTGCTGACGACCGACGCCGAGAATGGGTTGAGGGAATCCAAATTGGTTTATAATTTTGAAATTTATGGACTATAATAATCTATATATTACCTAATACGTGAAAGAAAAACTTTGTAACCATTTTTACGGAAATTGCGTAGACGGAGGAGTATGACATTTTGCACACTCATAGTTTATATAGAGAAGGGGTGGTGAAAGATAATATATATATTTTTTTAATGAATGCATAAAAATAGATTGAATCAATGAAAAAAACATTATAAACACTGTTATGTTATGAATTTGATACTCACACACACGGTGTATTTGACATTATTTGACACAGATCTTTTGTTTATCTATGGTCAAATAGGGAGTAGATTAAATAACCGTAGAAAAAAATTGACAAAGGGATCTTAATAATGTTCAAACTTATAATCTAAATTAGTTATGATCGAATTTCTAGCACATGCCGACCACTGGAATGCGCCATAAAAATAATATGATCTAGTTTAATTCGTTTTTTGGTACGTTTAATTTACCCCAACACAATCTAGCCAATCTTTTTTCAAGTGGCTCTTACGTAATTAGTACCTACCCACCCTTATTCAGGTTGACGGGGAGAGCTCTAGAGAGATTGATGAAAACATGTTCCGAATAAAGGACACGATTTGACCTAGCCGACCGTCACTTATGATGTACCTACGTAATTTTTAACACTCCTGTCAAATTGAAGGGGGGAAAAACAAAGTTAACCCTTAACTAAGAGTTTTTTCAACTTATTATTATATACAACTTATATTATGTAAACATATTAATAATAATTAAAAACACTACCAAGTAGGTACAATTAAATGACTCAATATTTTTTTTTACCCATCACGCCGTGTCCCGTAAGGGGTAGGAAGAGATAACGGACCTCCACTCCTTTCTATCCAATGACACATCTTTCGCTTCGTCCACCGACATACCATTTCTCATACACCCTCTCCTATTTCTCGTACTTCTTACCTGGCCTTCCTTGAGGACGAAATCGATGTGTTTAATGATCCACGTCATTGTCGGCCGGCCACGCCTTCTTACACCTTTTCCTTTCGGCCTTGTAAATTTTCTTTTTCATTATGTTTGCATCCATTATTTCCATATGCCCATACCATCTCAACTTATTGACTTTCATATTTGTCACAACACTAACTTCCATACCACATTCCTTCCTAATATTCTCATTGCTTTCCATATCCCACAGAGTCTTTCCACATATTGTTCGTAGAGCTCTCATCTCTTCTGCATTATTTGTTCTACATTCTTCTTTTTTCGTCCATGTTCACTTTTTCACATCCACACATCATTGATGGTAACAGAATAATTGCGAAACGCACTAGTCTTTTTTGCTTGTTGTGAGTGATTGGAAGGAGAGGGGGGAGGCCTATGTTCAGCAATGGACGGAGACGGGCTGAAGAAGAAGAAGAAGAAGTGAGTGAGTTGTTGTTGTTTCTCATAATAGGTCTTAGTCCAACGCCCAACTTGCTACCAGCCACTTTCTTTTTCTCTTTCACACTTTCCATCCATACACAATCCCATTCACTTACTCATGAGATTCATTTTCCACGGCCATAATGCAATTCGTTCTTGCTTCATCTCTTTTAAAAACCAAAACTTTTGTAATAATATAGGTACCTAATACTATAAAATTATATTTTTAGTTTTGTTAATTATAATATATAGACCTGCCTACTATTCATATTTTTCTCGGCTGGAGAATGTGGACTGAAATTGAAAAAGTCCCGTGCTGGTGTCCACACAAAAAGAAAAATTGCCCGGCATAACGTAGGAACAGTGACTTAAAAACTTGACGTACCTATCTGCATATTGCATAATATGTTGGGTAAACGATGCAGTAACTGGCTTGTGCTAGCTAATAACTGCATTTTTGTCTAGGCGACTATTATGAGTGTTTCTATAAAAAAATATCGCCCAATGTATATTTTATACTTTACTGAACAGCCTAGTGCGTTACATTATTTCAATTATTATCATTGTTATATTTCTTATATTTTTTTTACTTTACCTACCTATAATTGATTTAAAATTTACGTACCTAGCAGGTACCTACTTCAACAATGATTGACTTAAATAAAATCCACGTAGGTGCATTTTTTTATACTTTGTTCGGTATACCGACCTCGATAGCCTAGTGGCAAAGGTCCCGACTTCAGATCGAGAGGTCCCGTGTTCGATCCCGGTCGGGTCAGAAATTTTCAATGCGTTTTTTTTTCACTTTGACTTCCTACTCGGGGTAGGAATCCTGTCTCAGATTGGACGGGATCGCTTGACTGGTAGAGAAAGCCTATACGTTCGTTAATCAAAAAAATGTGGAAGTTTTTTACACTTTTAAAGTAGGTAGTCAATAAATGTGTATTTTACCCTAGATTGAGTGTTACACAACTAGGAATATCCGGGATGAGAAGGTTTGTTTATTCACGTTTTTTAGGTTCTTACTTTGTTTCTTTGTATGCTATAACATCTGAAAGAAGCCTGGAGGGTTTATTTACAAACCACCTTCTGACTTGTATATACTTGCCGCTTGTTAGAGTTCACACCTATAGTTAGACTTTCAATGAAAAAACCGAACTCATATAACAATTTATGTATCTATACTATTTATTAGAATCATCAAAAAGTTACTAAATAATTGACTCGAACTACCGTAAACTATCACTTTATACTAAATTCATATTTACAAACATATTTCACATCACACATTTTACCTATGACTTGAATTTGGCATCCTAAATCAATTTCATCTCATATCCATAATGGTAGAAGTAAGTTAAAAGTCTGCGCTGGGTGTACGAGCGTATTGCATCTTCCGTGATGCGATGGTACTATCTTATACACCCAATATTCTCCCGAGGAACTTAGTTTCAAATACATATAGGTACTTTTTGTGCCTGGGATTTGGTCAGGTGCCAGGACTCACACCAATACGGGAGTATGGACATTGGGCAACACACACGCATCAAACAGTTTACATTTCGTCTCAAAACTAAGCGCCTGCGCTTTCGATACCTTTTTCATACAAACGTATGAAAAAATACGTGTGGCTAGGATGTTTCAACGAAAATATCGACGATAAGCGAATTGACCAATCACCACATAGAATTATTTAATGCCTACATGCAAATTTATTTTCATGTGAAATGATGTTCCAAATTCAAATGTATTTATGTTTTATGCTACATTTACACGCTTGCCATGGCTTGGCAAGCCACCACAAACTCTAAGCCTTCACAAACGCTTGGACGCCATTTACACGTTGGCGGGCGTGTCGGTATTTTAATAGATTTGCCGCAAATTCCTTTGATCTGTTTCAAAAACCGACACTCGTTGCAAGTGTAGGCAAGCTCACACAAGCCAAGGCAAACAACCCGTTTACACGTTGGTGTTTGTGGTGGTTTGCCAAGCCGTGGCAAGCGTGTAAATGCAGCATTAGACGTTGTATAAAGTTTCCAGCACTTGACTTTTGAGTTTCAGACTAATTGGCCTGATTGCCCGGTACTTCGGTACGCGCACTCTTGTTGTAGTTATAACATTACCATTGCTATTTTTATTATTATTTCCGCTGCGAGGCTCTCCTAAGATTGTGTAGCGTCACACGACAGATAACTAGATGGGTAAACATCAGTCTATTGTTTATTCAGTCAACATACAGCTCACGGTCAAGATATCACGGACACCCTTTCAAAGTTTACGCTTAACTATTTGAGATATAAAAGATTTGACAATTACGGAGCTGCTATAGAAAATAAATTGTCAATTCATCAATTGACTATCCATCGTTCAATGAACTAGTGCAGTATAAAGTACCTATCTTCACAGAGTTGCAACACGTCATCCCCAAAATACATACGATCCTGTGAGTGTTACAACAGTATGTTTCACGCAGTTGACGTGTTTAATCTTAGTCCGTCGCAATTTAGGGCAGGGATCATATCGGTGACAATGGGTTTAAAGTGACATAATATATTGTATATCCATACTTTGAACCTTTCATGTCATTTTTTTGTCCTTCCTCATATGAGCCACTAATCATTTTTCGTATTTTCATGTACTTGTGGTCGGCCAGTGCTCGAAATTTGGCCATAACTAATTTAGATTACAAGTTTGAACATTATTGATATTGCTTTGTCAAAAAGAGCGAGCGCTATTTCATAATTTTCTTTCAAACATGACATGGATACGACAAATTTGAAATGTTGATATGTTCAAAGTTATTTCTATGGTTATTTCTACAAAGTGTTAATCTATAACCACAGATAAACAAAAGATATGTATCAAATAATGCCATAGACATCGAAGTGTGTGTGAGTATGAAATACATACAATTACAGTAGTGTGGTAGTGTTATTTTTTAATTGATTTAATATATTTTTATGCATAATTTAAATATAATATTAGCATTCGCCACTCCTTCTCTATATATGAACTATAAGTGAGCGAAATTTCATACTCCTCCGTCCGCGCAATTTTCGTAAAAATAGACACAGAGTTTTTCCTTCGCGTATTAATATAATATAGATACAGGGAATATACTAATAACTTTTGTGTTTTTTTTTTCATTACATTTTTAACTTCCTATCTTTCTACAATATGTATGTTAATATTAGATAAAAAAAATGTGCTATCTGTAAATGGGTCAATTTTTATTATTTACCTATGTATGTTTGTTTGAAAAATTTGCCATCAATGATATAAAAAAACCACCCCTTTAAAAATAATCATAGTGCAGTATTCAGTCACAAATCCGGAATAAGCAGATACCCTGTCTTGAGTTAGAATTTTCACCATTGTGTACAGGCAAAGCCTTCGTGGTCGCTGTCCCTTTCGCACCTACATGTCTGAAGGCAGGACCATGTCTAGTGACGTCACGAACGTAGGTGGTGTAGCGGGACCTTCGGTGCCGACTGTATGAAATGTATTTGTGTTCACTTCCAGTGAACACAAATACATTTCATATTCATATCGATTTTCTACTTAAAATACCAACTAATATATTCAGAACGAATTGCTCATTAAATTGTGTCCAGGGAATGTCCGCCGCTAGAATAATAAAGGATGAGACTTAAACAGGTGCAGTGTACGTAGTACAACTATAGTGCGGCTCTCAAATACCTTTCCTCGCCGTGCGCTCTGAATTCATAACTAACTTAATTATTACCTGAGCTCTATGTATATACGTCTTTCTTTCATCAAATTATCTATATCCATAGCTCTTCTTGCTTTTCCTCCTCTCGCTATTTCTACTCAATTCCAGTTTTACTCATTTTCTATGCCATCTTCACTTTCAAATCTAAAGTATTTTCAAGCCTCGTTGAAAGAATATTGCTTAGATTTGTAAAGGTGCATTTGTACCAAACGAACAGAGAATTGGAAATAGAGTATATTTTCCTAATAGTTGATACAGGACCGAAAATTGGTTCCTTTATTCAACACTCAATGATAATTAATTTTACTTTCATCCACAAGCACAAGAAAACGAAACAAAACCCATCAGTACCTACTTCTTTAAACTAATTATATTATTATTGAGATATAAAATCCATATGTGTTATCGCTAAAATCTACATAATAATTCAGAAATGTTTGTATTTTTATTTGCCTTTGACAATACTTTCCGTTATGTCGGAGCATCACGCTCAAAATACAAATTCTACGTCAGATATGAATCTGCGCAGAGCGGTGAAATTTGCTCGAGAACGTTCTAAGATACAATTGGCAACGTTAACTTTAATATATTAAGCGCTATTTAAAAAACTTTATTTTTTTAGGATCTTCATACAAATTTTCAAAAAAGACAGAAAGCCATCTTTTGGAAACAAAATTACTCATGTAAACGTTGAATGGAATCTTGGTATTACGGTATGAAAATGTAATAAAATAATTGGAGATTGATTCGTTATACATATAAATGTTAATCAAATCTTATTATTCTCAATAAATAAAGATTTAATGAAAAATTTTGGAAAAAAAAATCCTCCATTTTGAAAATTGACACATGTAAAAAAATTTATGGCCACATTTTGTGTAAAACCGTGTAGCCATTAGATGAGTAATAATTATTATGTAGCTACCTGATAAAATCATATTCAAATGTAGATAAGTATAAAATAATTTAGCAATAATTGTTGAATCATTTTATATTTCTGAAATATAAATAAAGTTTAAATCTTAAAATCGTCGTCGTCGAAAAAGATTTGCAAGTAAAATAATAAACATTTAAATTTGTATGAACATTCCATAGACAAACTGGCCGGTAAAACAGTTGCCTAAAATTAGATCATTAGGTACAGTGAACTTGACAGAATTGTTGAGAGAAAGAAATAAAATTGACAATAATTGAGAATCTTTAAATGGTTTCAGGATTTTAATCAGTTTAATAAAACGTTTGTTTTATCCACAAAATGATTTAGAAATATAATCTACATAATAATTCAGTAATGTATGTATATTTATTTATTTATTTGTTTCACTCCAACTGTATGTCGCAGCATCACGCTAAAAGCGTAGGTTCTGCGTTGAATTTTTTTCTTCGCAGTTTTTCGCAAATACAATTGTGATAATCTGAGATACAAATATTTACATTTCATTAAATATATTTTAAGTTATTAATAAATTTCTAAAATTATGAAATCTTCATAGTAAAATTTCACTAAACACGGAAAGCCATCTTTTGAAAACAAAATTACTCATGTAAAAATTACACGGAATCGGAGTAATGCGGTATGAAAATGTATTTAAAAGATTGAAGATTGATTTGAAATACATACAAATGTAATTCAAATGTTATAAACCTTATAAAATAATGATTTTCATAAAATTTATCAAACGCTACTCCATTTTGAAGGAAATTTTGACATATTATAAGAATATGGCCACCGTTGTTAGAACAGTTGTAGCCATCGGAATCAAAGTTAAAATAGATGCCTCCCTGCATATTGTAATGTACATAATTATTTTTATATAGAACTGATGTAAAATGATTCAAGATAATAGAGTTTAGGTAATAAAATTTATGAATGAAAATTTAATTTGAAATTTGTATGAACATCCATAAAATAGCAAGAATTGAACGGTAAAACAGGTACTTACCCACATCTGAATCTCAAAACATTACCAAAGTGAATTTGACAGCTCAAATATTATGTTGCAGCAAACAATAGTAAACAAAACTTCCTGTTTATTTTGGAAAAGAATCAGATATGTAATTATTTTGGTAATAAAATTCACTTGATTTATCCACATAAAAATTAATAACAGATATTAGATAATAATATGTAGGTATTAACGACACTATTCAAAATTCTTATGTAGATAAATGCAAACTTATGTTTTCTTCCTTATTATTTATTTTATTTAATGTTATATTCATCATAAAACAAGGTGGGTAATATTTTTAATAAACACAACACAGAGTGGATGGAAGCATTCGGTTCGGCAGCGTTTCTTGACATATCCAAAATCCTTGCAATGCTCCCATCTAGAAAAAACATAATTCTATTAATATGTGAAAGCAAAATACAGTGATAACATGGCCATGGTTGTAAATATATAAGGCGACATTAGAAAATTTCGCATTTTGACAGGGATTTATTTAAAAAATACACATTATGAGAATTTGATTAGAATCGATATTAAGGATTTAGAAATATATCAAACTACTTAAGAACTTCATATAAAAATAAAACAATCTTTGATGTATGTGCTGCTTAAAACATTAATTTAGAATTTTTAGTAATATTATTTGTTTCAAAGTGTAGCTTTTATACCTTTTTAAGATCTTCTTAAAATCCATTTAGACTGCATAATGCACCAGGTATTATTGTTTCAGATAGACTTGAAGAAAGCTGCAACTCCATGACTAGAACATAAAATACAAAATAAACTCTCAAAAAAAAGTTTAGTTACACTAGGGACAGCAAATTCAAAGTATCATATTTTATACTTATATATTTACAATTCACAACTAAAAAAATCATGAAAGGTAGGTAAATGAATAGCCTAATCTTAATAATTAAAATAGCTTAGGTACCTACGTAGAAAATATTACAATATTAAAAAACTTACAAAATTTTTAAATATAGAATTCCTTTTGTTTTCGTCGGCTGTCAGTGGTCAGGATAACAACATGACAGTAGGTTACCATAGACGAGCTTTTTAAAATGTATTTCTTTGTCTGAGCTTCATAATATGAAAACAAAAAATAAGATTGATTTTTTCAGGATCTTTTACCACTTTAATAATTCTTCTACACATTTAAAGTGGTTTTTGAATGAATTTTTTTTTTATATAAGTAAATTAGAAATATAGGTACATCAGAAAATAATTTATCCAGATATTTTTTAGCGTTTTCTATGGTTTATGTATTGTCATATAAAAATCTATGGATATGTCTTTTTTGTTGTCAAACTAAAATGTAAACATTGAATTTTTTTACGGCTTAGATATAAAATCATTTTTTGGGAATAATAAAATAGGTAAGCAAAGTTAATTGAGTAAATATTGTTTCAAAATAATCGCATAATTACAATACAGCTAGCCTATTACATTAATTTATTTTTTGTAACTATATTTTTTACAGGATAGATTAGGAGATATTTTCAACAATAACAAGGATGAATTTCTAAAATGTACCTATGCATTTTATTGTTGGAATATCCAAAATCGGTAAGTCCCGTATTATTATTTGATAATTGTACCTCTTTTCTTATTTTTGTCTATATTTAAATTACATAATGTTTTTTTACAGATTAATTTTAAATGGTTCCCCCAAAATTTATATTGAATGAGGATATAATCAAATTATGTATATTGGAAAGTATTCAATGTTTTCGGAGTTTGGAATGTAAAAAACACAATCGCAATCGGTAAAATTGAACTGGCAGCCAATGCTCTTGAAAATTGTGCCATATGGATACGCTGTTACAATACTAGACGACATTTGATAAATAAATAACTATCGGTAACAGTACCAGAAACAGGAGGTTGGTAGCCCATTGGTATTAGTTGACGGCTACGTACTGTGTACTCAATTGTGGCTTTGAATTCTGTTGCCGACCATTTCAACTTTTACAACACAAGCATTGTTTTGTGTGAAAGATGTCAAAAGTGTATTAGCGCAATATGTTGATTGTTCTATAAGACTTTTGAAAATTGAGAATAGGTTTTCAAGATTTTCTTTTTATGTGTTCACTTTGGATGAGTTCAGATTCATTTGTATAAAAAAAATGTGTTTTGTTGAGCTGTGATACGCTAGAAGCAACCTCGGTTTCATACATTTAGTATGATTATTAAATTATCATTTTACAAAATAGTAGTTGTGTGTTATATTCATTGAAATTAAATAAACAGAATGTTTTCATTTATTTATAACCAGAAATAAACTGAAAAAAATTACATATTGTTTTAATTTTCTATAAAACATCTAATAATATATTCTCTTGAACCATTTCCAAACAATAGATGTTTTATAGCGATTCTTAGTCTTAGTTAAATAATGCCTCCACGACAAATTAATGTAAAGGATGAGAATTCATGGATTTTGGTAAGTAATTATTTTCAAATGATATTTCTGTGTTAAAATATCAAATAATGTGATATTTTAAAACAACTTACTATATTATTAGTGGTGGTCGTACCAGCAAGCCATTTCATTAACATTTCTCCTCCTATAACTTACCTAATAATGACTTATGACGTCAAGAGGAGCATATCAGTTTGTAAGATAGCTACACGTAGGTTCGAATCATGCACTTTTCAACATGATTACATCACAGTTAAGCTTGCTATGATGGGTAAAGGATATCAGATTTATAAGAAGAACCACCTACCGAGAACTTTTTTAATGTAAAAGTAGTCACACCTCAATGTGTTGTTACTACACTTAAACGCAATAGATCTGTTGATGAAAAAGCTAAACACAGGTTTGAAACTTGGTGTGGGCCTTAAATTCTTCAACTGTTGCGTTAAGTTTTGATGATTAGGTGCCGACGTCTAAGTTTACTTATATTTGTAGATATATTCCATAGTGAGAAGCTTTACTTGAACAATTTTTTATAAAGTTTATGCACAAAGAGGTTGTTAACGAGTGATGGCTCAAAAAAGCAAAGAGGTTCTTGGAAGCCCGGTGGTATCAGTCGATGGCTTTCGTTTGCACAGCGCACTGAAGGCCGTGGGTTCAAGTCCTGCCCCCGTAGACAAATTGAAATTGGCGTTCGACTACAAACGAAGATTTCGTCAATGTATAGTGCGAAAAATGAACTATCCACTGGAACATATAAACAATTATTTAAACCAAACAAAGACACATATAAAAAGGGAACAGTTCATTTTCTTCCTACTCTACATTGTCGAAGAATTCGTTGGTAGTTGATCGCCAAATGCAATTTGTCTAGGCCTACTGGTGTTGCCATTTGCACTTTCACAACACAACCCATTGGTTAGTGTGAAAGATGTCAAAAGCCGAGATTCATTTCCTTAAAAAAAAAATGATAAAAATCTGTATTAAAAAGTCAAAACTTTTAATAATACAGGTAGATATTTTTATTTTATTATTTTCAAATAAGTGTTAATCCACCTGGACAATTTGTTAAATATAAGGAACATAAAAAGCTTTTTTGGTACTTAATTGCAGAATAATAGAATCAACATTGTGGTGAGAGCCCATAGCTCACCACATATAAATCGAGCACTGTCTTATTAACTATGGGGTAAGCATAGAGAATAAGTCGCCATGCTATGATTATGACTTGCAGCGCTTTCTTCTTGCTGATGAGGTGTTACAAAAAAATAAGTACAACTAATTATATACTTTTTGTAAGGTTTGTGTATTCACACAGTGAAAGTTCATTTTAATCAACAACTAATTATATACATTATGTAGGTACACCATACTTTTATAAAGCTCTGTTTGTAAACTTCCATAGATCAGTTGCTATAACTCCCATTATTCTACAACTTTTTTGTGGACGGGTAAAAAAAGCTAGTATCTATAATATAAAAGAAAGTCGGGTTAGTGCTGTTGAATTTGTGGTGGTTTGCAGTGATAGAAGGTTTTGCAGGTCTGGGGCCCTATTCTCCAATCTCGATTGATAAATGTCGCATGCGAGACATTTCGATTGAAAAAGTCGCACAGAAAGTCGATTGTCAATCGGTGACCCTATTCTTGAAGCCATTCGAGATCTAAATTTGTAAACATTCGACATGTAACGGCAACGTCGCACTCTATATACCTATGTTTTTTGTCTATGGTTAGGGGAAAATGACATTATTTCTCTATGAATTTTTCATACAATTTGTCGTAATCTTGGTCATATTATGTCACTAGTGCCATTATCGCTGTTTGTTTTGTTGTTGAATGAGCATTCTTGTTCGTTAGTTGGTTGTTTTCGGTTGATTAAATAATTAAAAATAAATATGGCTTACTGTAGTCAAGAACAAAAAAGACTGTTAGTCGAGATTATGGCAAATAATCCGGAATTAATCACTCTACTCAAAAGAGTCAATTACATAATATTATTTTATAGTGATAACGTCTGCTCGTCGACTATATCAAATTCTCCAGAAACAGTAGTTATAAGAACAAGACCGTTCAAGCTAGCCATAATGACAGAAAAAAGCCGCTGAATACAAACCATACACAATAAAATGACTTTAAAATGATTCAGAAGTTTATTTATATACCACATGCGAATCCAGCTAACAAACGAATTAATCACGGCGACCAAATTGATAATTTTTTGACATTTTGATCGATGCGACATTCATCTCGAATGGTAATACATCATCCGACATAATGTCGCAAGATTTCGGTCGACATAAGTCGATTGCGAGATTCAAGAATAGGATTTTTATGAAATCGATCGAAAGTAATAAAATGTCGCATTCGACATCCATCAATCGAGATTGGAGAAAGGGCCTCTGATCAGTTTATTGAAGAAGTAACATGTTATAAAAGAATGCGGAATAGTATTATACTAATGAGCGGGTGCCGAGTGGCGCCCCGCGAGACGAAAGGTGCGTGTTCTCTGTATGCACACTTTTTTTTTTTTTTTTTTTTTTTTAGCTCTGCACTCGTTTTCGAGTGATTTGGCGTATGCACACTTGGTGGTGACTGATAGTTTGTTGTGCTGCATTGTACGGTGTGGCAGGCTGCTTACAGATGACGACATCATGGAGAAACGCTATTGTTGGATGTTGTCGTCATGCAAAACATGACCGCTACAGGACCCCGTTTCCAATGAAGAAGTCACGAAGTTCACCGAGGAAGCTGTCGTCTTCAGCGTGAAAGGAATGCTTGATTAAGTCATCTACTGTCCAATGCTAGAATAAAAAAATTGGTACGAATGATGCGTCTCGCACTGTGATCTTATTGTTTAAATGAGGTTTGTTTAAATCACGTTCGCATTACCAAATATCCAATGCTAGTCATCAGAGTGTAGAATTGCTTATAAATCGCGATCGGCTGAACAGATTTTAATAATTCTTCATTTATTGGATTCTTCACCTCTCCGTATAACATAATAATCATTAAAAATTTGAAAAATGGATAGCTAATAATATAAAATATTTTTTATATGAAGGGATTTACTGAAAACAACGCAATCTATGCAAAAAATCCATAACAACACATTTTTTTTATTTACATGAGCTTCAAAACATAGGTACGCAGATTTCTTTCGAGATTACAGAAATATTTTTTTTTTTAATGTTCAAACATAATTATTTAATACGTATTTTTATATAAATTACAAATTCGAAATCAATATTCATAGTAAGGACTACAGGACAACGTCTATCGGGAAACTAGTTAAGAATTAAAAATAAATTAAATGTCACAAACCCATACCGACAAACGTCACAGTTTGTACGAGTTTAACAGTAGTCACGTGGTACTTTTTGGGACTGGAAAAAATGCGCAGTAGCAATTTTTTTTTCTCTAGTACTATTAATTCTTCTCAAATATTTCGATAGAAGATAATTGATACGTATACATACTCACGTGCGAAGGATGTCGCAATAATAGCTCGGTCTCTAATCTCTCGATTTTTCCCTTATGCTATCCACACGGCCTCCCGAATTAATAACATCCTTATCCGGAATGCGACCCCAATACAACCTCACCTTTATTGCTACGACAATAATAGTGATAATAATATAAGCGGCAGAGCCTAATGGTCACATTATTCTTATCATTAGTGGTGAATATTAATAATATCCGCCATCCATTATTATCTACCGGTCTCGTTATGGTGAAGACGGCATTTTGTCGAATTCCACGGCAGATGTGTTTTTCGTACTTATATGAATCAGCGGTCGACCAGTGCTCGAAATTCGACCATTTCTTATTTAAATTATAAATTAGAACCTTGTTAGAATATTATTAAGGTTCAATGGGACCTAGAATTTACAATAAAATTATGCCGGATATCTTTGAGTCTCTGAACGCCGGGGGAACGAATTTGAAGAGGCTAGTTAACCAATGGCTGATGCGGGTTGGAATTGACGAATCGGAGAGTGCGCTAATGCAAATTTTAAGATAGGTACTTCTGAGTTGGACGACGTGTTGCGTAGTAGTTATTATTTTTGTTTTTTGCAGTTACGAATGGTTAAATTGGTGATGGATGATGCTTGTGAAGTGTGCTGAAAAGACTTTATGAATGTATGTGTGTTCTATTTTGTGTGGGTGCTTATTCTGTATTTGCGATTTTCTAATTCAAGTTGAAAACTTCATATATGGTTGATGGGTGCATGGTTTCTTTTTCTTTTTACATTAAGTAGTATTGCCTCGGCACAGACTCTCGTCTAGTGAGGTAATAAACCCTTTATACAAATTATATATAGGGGAGGGGAGGCACCTTTGAACATTTTTTTAATAAATTCAGTATAACTTTCACATCTTTTATCAGATTTATGTCATTGAACAACTGGTTTAAAACTAGATCTTTATACTATCTATCTGTATGCAATTTATTTACGAGAAACACCGTTTTCGATTTAATATTAGGATTTGAAATATAGAAGTCAAAGTGTTCAAATGTGCCCCTCCAGGGGGGCAGTTTTGAACTTAGCTGGGGAACATTTGAACATGATGTGTAAATACACAATTCAGTTAATAAAATTAATGTTTTATATTATAAAATATGTAATTTATTATAAAATAATATGATGAGAGTTTACTGTCTCTTATTTTTTAGCCAATATAAACTACTCTTCAGAGTTTACAGTCTCTTATTTTTTAGCCAATATAAACTACTCTTCAGAGTTTACAGTCTCTTATTTTTTAGCCAATATAAACTACTCTTCAGAGTTTACAGTCTCTTATTTTTTAGCCAATATAAACTACTCTTCAGAGTTTACAGTCTCTTATTTTTTAGCCAATATAAACTACTCTTCAGAGTTTACAGTCTCTTATTTTTTAGCCAATATAAACTACTCTTCGGAGTTTACAGTCTCTTATTTTTTAGCCAATATAAACTACTCTTCAGAGTTTACAGTCTCTTATTTTTTAGCCAATATAAACTACTCTTCAGAGTTTACAGTCTCTTATTTTTTAGCCAATATAAACTACTCTTCAGAGTTTACAGTCTCTTATTTTTTAGCCAATATAAACTACTCTTCAGAGTTTACAGTCTCTTATTTTTTAGCCAATATAAACTACTCTTCAGAGTTTACAGTCTCTTATTTTTTAGCCAATATAAACTACTCTTCAGAGTTTACAGTCTCTTATTTTTTAGCCAATATAAACTACTCTTCGGAGTTTACAGTCTCTTATTTTTTAGCCAATATAAACTACTCTTCAGAGTTTACAGTCTCTTATTTTTTAGCCAATATAAACTACTCTTCAGAGTTTACAGTCTCTTATTTTTTAGCCAATATAAACTACTCTTCAGAGTTTACAGTCTCTTATTTTTTAGCCAATATAAACTACTCTTCAGAGTTTACAGTCTCTTATTTTTTAGCCAATATAAACTACTCTTCAGAGTTTACAGTCTCTTATTTTTTAGCCAATATAAACTACTCTTCAGAGTTTACAGTCTCTTATTTTTTAGCCAATATAAACTACTCTTCAGAGTTTACAGTCTCTTATTTTTTAGCCAATATAAACTACTCTTCAGAGTTTACAGTCTCTCATTTTTTGGCCAATATAAACAACTCTTCAGAATCTACGCTATCATCTGAATTTGACCCTACTTTATAACAATCTTCACACAAATAACTGTCGTCTAAATGGGTATTAATAATTTTTTTGTGTGATTTAGACACACAATTTAAGTGCAAATATTTTTTGCAACTGCTGCAGCAATGCAACTTGGTTTTGTCTCCAAACATCTTACATTTGAACATGTTCAAATGTGCCCCATAAAATTTGTTCAAATGTACCCCAATAGCACTTTTTGACAATAAACCATTTTTATTTGGTAAAGAAACATAAAATATCAACGGTTTTTTATGTAATAATACAGATAATCTAATAAATATATATAAACATTATTGATTACTCACCTGTTTAACAACAGAGAATCCTTAAATCCTTACAAAAAACTTTGAAATTATTTAGGTACTTTTGTTGACGAAAAACGACACACGGCTGTGATACCTCTGTGATACAAATTATGTCGGGGATTTAAAGTGACAGATGTCAAGTAGTGTGTTGCCATTACGAAAAAAAAATCATAAATAAAATATACTGATGCGTTCATTAAATAAGTCTAATGTTCAAAAGTGCCCCCCGTTCAAATCTGCCTCCTTCTCCCCTATATATATATTTCTGTGAAGATGTGATCACGGAGAGAAATATATGAAGCGTACGCGAAACGTTTTGGGTACTCCGTGTACTCAGGTTGGCTCTGAAAAGAGCCGTTGGTCGCCCGACGTTTCGATTGGATTCCACCAATCATCATCTGGGCAGATGGGAAGCCGCTGGGAAGCAGCTGCTTGTATATATATATATATATATATATATATATATATACACACACACATTGTAAAATGCTTATGTTTTTTTGTATTATTTGGGAATAAAATAAATAAATAAATTGTCAAAGCCTGAACGAGCGCTATAAAAAAAAATTCTTTCAAAAACAATGACATGTATACGTCAAATTTGAAATTTTGATATGTTTTTTTCTAAAATTATTAAATATAACTTAATTTCGCGTATTAATATAATATAGATATATTTCGATAGAATCAGTTTTAAACTTTTTAGGAGCCATTTAAAAATCATCCCTTTTTATATGTGCCCTTTTTCGTCCCTTTTAGTGAAAATTTGGAAAAACTGTCCAAGAAAACTACTACTCATTTCTATAGGAGAATTCATATACCAAATCTCAAGTTCGTACCATGTCTAGTTTCCGAGATATTCGTATACATTTAAAAACATTCAAACCTATTTTTCACCCCCAGGGATGGAATTTCCAAAAATCCTTTCTTATGCGGTGTTCAGACGAGACGAATATCGCCAGGACACTAAAATATCGCCAGCCAATTGAACCGTGTGAACAGATTGTCGATAAATCTGAAGCGATAAAAATGGTTGAAAGCGATATCGTCTCAAGTTGAACGCCTTTCAACTTTTGTATCTGGTGGAACGATGCACGCATGCGCAGATATGCGTGGCGTCCGTATGTTCTGTTTCTTGACATTTGACAGCACTGCTCTAAATTTATTTCTCCTTAAAATCCAATTCCGCACCCAATATCTGCGTTTTTTTTTTTCCTCAATTAGGAGTCTTCTTATATCGTCTAAAACAATATTTTCAACTAAACCCAATTACTCCGCGACTTTACCTCGACGTCCGCCATTTTTAAAACTATCAGCGCACCTGACAGATTGAATGTATATCGGTGGACTCGTGTGAACACATCAGACGATCGATGGGCTACCGAGCGATATTTTTTTTATGCAGGCGAAATCGTCTCGCCTTATATCGCCCCGTGTGAACACCGCATTAGTGGAAGGTTTTGTATTAAAACCTACCAGAGGGCCTAGACAAAATACAGTTGGCGATCGACTACAAACGAATTCTTCGACAATATAGAGTGGGAAGAAAATTAGCTGTCCACTTTTTATATTTTTATATAAGTGTCATTGCTTGGTTTAAATAATTTTCTACATGTTCCAGTGGACAGATAATTTTTTCGCACTATACATTGGCGAAATCTTCGTTTGTAGTCGAACGCCAGTTTGAATTTGTCTACGGGGGCTGATTTCCAAATTCCACTTCTCTACGATTAGCCGTTTGGGCTGTGCGTTGATGAGTGAGTATGTCAGTCAGTGAGTCAGACACTTTCCTTTATTATTATAGATTGGAAAACTTACGCGAACAAATACGTCTTTAAGGTCAAAATTTTCTACGATGGCGAGTCCATGGAATGGATAAGTCGATACTCATTTGGATCAACTTTTTTTGTTTTTATATTATACAAGCTGACTCGTCAAACTTCGTTCAACATCTTCGTACGATAATTATTTCCAAAATATCTGCTTACTTTCTGAAACATCAGGATGGAAAAAAATTCGTTCATCAAACTTCCAAAGATAAACGGCATAATCTCACAACATATTATTACAAAGCCGCAGTCCAGGTTTGAATTATCAGTGTGGATGTATGATTGTGTGAGATTTCCTTGTTGTGAGCGAATCTGAAGATGTGTTTATCTTGGAGGGTGTGAAGTAACAAACAGGGAGAGAAAGAGTGTTTGTATTGTCTTGTATGTATTAATATTGTGTAAGTGAGTTGTGATGTCTGTTGGTTGTGCTCCTCTGTCGAACACGAGCTTTGCTCTATTGACAGAGTTATTGTATTTAAATATTATGTACCTATTGTGTCATGTGAATTTTATATACTTTGTAAATACTTAGTATAAAATAAAAAAAAATATAATATCAAACCATTTTATTCACTTTTCGCGTTCCAATCGAATTCAAATTAAATAATTCATCGTTTTTTATTCACTTTCAGCCTTTTAAAATAAGTTTGAAGGTTAAAAAAATTATTGCAATTGAGATCGGAATTGAGTTTCAAGAGTTACCGCCCAGGTCAAAAGCAAAATAAATGAGAGAGGTATGAGAAATGGTGTAACGATGGAAGATGCAAAAGAGTGCTCTTGGATGGAAATGATGGAAGGATCGTTCTCTTTTCCTACACCTTAAGGGACACTGGCGTGATGGATAAAAAAACAGCATACAAAAATGGCGACGATCGATAAAGAAAACCGGTTCGTGATATTATGTAGTTGAATAACTCTATTATATCATTTATTTGACTAGAGTGTGGTAGAATTCCCACTGTAGGTATAACTTATGAACAAAGGAATGGATGGAATCCTTTTTGTGTATTTATTAGAGCAACACAGCGTTATCAAGTGCTTCAACCTAGTTTTAGGTTCACTCGAAAATTTGAAAGATTCGCGTATAACTTCACGTACTTAAATTCTGAGCTTTAATTAACATTTTCCTGTTTAATTAGGTCCTTTAAAATTTGCCAAGCGTTTTAACCTTCAATTCCGTCGAAGTTTCCCCCAGGGAGGATACCCTTCTCTTTCCCCGTCTGTCTTGCCAAGCTTCAAGTTGATGACTTATTAATATTCGATTATTTTTCGTAATTAAAAATGATATTTTAAATTCAGTAAGTGTATTTATGAAAAAAAAATGTTAATTAAGACACGATTATTATTTTTTAATTCACAGTTGAAAACTGATGGATTATAACATCTTTACCTTTAATCATTAACATTAACAACATACTGTGATGAGTTTTGAATTTCAATAATCCAGGCTCGATACCAATGTATGAGATTATATCTCTTCAATAGCTTCCAAGCCACTTCTGTCCTACATTCGTCCCTTTTCCACTATGTTTATGATGCTGTTGGTCCATCGTTCCCGATACCTCATTTATTTCCCACAACCTTTATTTAGTTTCAATTCGAAATTAGCGCTGGTCATTTAAAATTTTGCTGTGTTGTGTAATCTTACTATGGATTTCATCTCTTATGATTTTACCACAAAATATATTTATACTATCATTCAGGTTTCCTTTTAAGCTTGCTTACTTCAGCTTTCTCCTTGTGTCTAGAATTGGAGAAAAGCCTCACTCTTGAATTTCCATAACTCTCTAACGGACGCAAATCTCCTCGAGAGCAGGGTACTCTTTAAATGTCATCAGGTCCTCTTGTCTCGGGCCTAACCATCGTGCTTTTGCGTCCTATTCTAGGCCTCCAGTCCAGCACCCTCTTCGTCCACCTACCGTCAGACATCCGCGCCACATGACTTGCCCAGCTCCACGAATCTTTTAGCAACATCGTCTAAGTCTTTTTACTTATCCAAATATTCATTTTTGGGTCTCTATCCGTAATCCTTTTCTTCTTTGCTCTTTGCGTAACCTGAAGTTTATGCATAGTTATTTTAGTCTTTAGGGGATGTCCCGAAACCATATGAGAGCACCAAGAATACACATTCATCGAATGTTTTCTTTTCTTCCTTAAATGTTTGGGAATGTTTGGGGTATTGACATTAAATTAAAAATATCAAATGCAAGACATATTTAAGCTCATCGTGATTCCAATTCGTCTTCCCAGTTTAACAGTGTGATCCAAAAAGACACAAAGCGCTCAACCTTTTATGGCTGCTGATTTGTTTTTCTTGTTACGATTCTCCTGAATTTTCTGAATCCCATGTTATTTGTCCTATTCTATTTCTGTATTTTCACTTAGCATTATTATTATTACCATCAAAACGTATTGATTTCAATTTAACAGAACTTATAACGTTATATCCTTTGTTCCTACATTTCTCTTGTTGACGAAATTCTTTTCCTGAAACCTGAGATGAGATTAACTTTTAATTATCTTTTCTCAGAAATCGTGTTTACTTTTACTTGTTTAATATAATTGTTGATTTTTTTCTCTACAGATTTATCAGAGTAGATGTATTGTATATCAGTTCATTTGAAATTTAATACTCTCTCCTTTGTTGATTATTTTCCAAATAATAGTTCATAAACAACTTTATTACTTGCGGTTCCATTTGGATACATATGAAGGCCAAAAAAGTTTTTCTATAATAGACGACTTAAAAAGTTAATGATGTCGAATGACAATTGGAGGGGAGCAGTGTTCTTCCTCCCATCAAAGTTCCAAAGACGAGGAAGATCCTATCACTTTGTATTCTGTTCCTTCAAAGCAGAGCTGAGAGATTTGGACGTGGTGCGGGAGGAGTTCATCGTAACTGCACAGAATCGAACGCAGTGGAGAGCTCTTGATGTCCTATGCCTCTTAAGTCTTATTGTGAATATTGATAAAGACCAACCCAAAGATTTTCTAGATGAGGTTAATAAAAAAGGGTTTCTCGTTATCATATCTGGTTTAAGAGTAGCATTAGAATAAACCATGCCCATTATCAGTGATTTTCTGCCAAATCCCGTTAATATCCCCTATATAAATTATTTGAAATAGCACAATCATTACTACTTCCATAAGGTCTTTTTATAAGCGTCAAATGATAAGTTTCATTGCTCTTTTTGATCATCTTGAAAAAGGCAGAAATTTTCGACTACAAACGAAGATTTCGTCAATGTAGAGTGCAAATAAAATGAACTGTCCACTGGAACATATCAACAATTATTTAAATAAAAAAAAATACACAATTTTACTGGCATAGTTTTGGATGTTTTAATTCTGTGTGTGTGTTTTTTTTCTAATTTTCTCCGGCATCAAATCATTTAATTCCAAACTTGGTGATTCTGTCAACGTAGTATCACTTGCATCCTATTAAGCGTACCACTTTCTTTCACTAATTACAAAAAAAAAATAACTACTCTTTGATGTGACACGTCTCACGGACATGAAAATTTTGTAGTGGATGATAAAATTGATAATTCTCTAATTTCGGCGCAACCTTTTTTGCATCGTTTAAAAATACCCTGAAATTAAACTTGAGTTTCAACGAGACATACGAACCTCAAATCATTTGTATTATTATAGAGATTGAATTGACGATTATGCATGAACTTCCCATCTCATTATTCCACAATTCAAAGCATGCATGAAATAAGGACTTGTTGGAAATACAATAGAAGACCTGGGATCAATACAAGAGCCTATTGCTTAGTGACTTTGCTTTGTTGTATTCATAAACTACTCTTGCCATTAATATATGCATAGGCACACATAGCATATTGTAAAGTACTAAGGGCTAATAGCTTGTAACATATTATTAGTTCGCGTTTAAAGGTCCTTTTTACATTACAACAATACTCCCTAAATTAGAATGATAGAAAAATTTAAATAACATGGTCCGATCATATCGGTTCAGTCTTTGGAGAAGGGCCAAGTCAGGAGCAAAAGGAATAGAAGAGCATGTATGCGGAATTTTATGCGTTTGGAAGAAGCGAAAGAGGTGTGTTTGGATAGGACAGAACGGAAATCCATACTCTCTGCCTACCCCCATCGGGAAACGGCGTGATGGGTAAAAAAAATCTGTAAACTCGAAAGAAATTGTTTCAAAAATATGCGTAGGTACAAATGTTTTGAAACTCAATGTTTGTCAAGTAAATAAAAATTTTGTTGTTATGGAATTTTTCACAGATGGCGTTGCTGTCGCAGGAATTCCATTCCATACTAATTTTTATATTTTATTTTACATTATTGCTATTTATTTTTTGGATTTTAATTATTAATTACATATGTTATCCGGAGCGGAGAAGAATCCAATAAACCAAGCATCATTAAGTATACATATAGATGAACAATAATTTTCATTGATATGAATATCAATTGCGTTGAAAAATAATATTGAATAACAACAAACCTAACCTAAAAAATGACGCGCCTGAAACAAATAAAAATGTCAAAATATGAGGAGTGCAGTTGTAGTGTGTCTCATAAAAATGTTGCTATTCCGCTCTTATACCTGTAACACTATATACGTTTTCGATGATCGAATATCGAAACGATCATCGAAAGAGTTTCGAAAAATTTCCATACAAATATGATTGAATGATTCGATCGTTTGATTTTCGAACACTATTTGCACGCCAAAAATCGCTTATTAGCGTGGAATTAGCTTTCGATTAGACTCGTACTAGCCCCACTGGGGGTAGCCAGGATTAAAGTTTGCATGGACTTTAGCATAACTTATTTTGTGTTTTATTCGTAGCATCATTGCATATTCTGCGCGTATTCTATGAATAACGTTCAACTAGTACGGCTGTAGGTATATGTCGAACATGATTGGTGTTAAGTAAGCATCAAAAGGTTGGTAAATTTTACATATGTTTCAACACAGTTTCTTTTTTAATTTCAGGTGAGGATCTCTTCAACTCTAAGCTAAAACCTGCAAGAAATATATCATCAAGTTTTGCATAAGTTTACAATAAAAAAAGGTAGGTACCTATGATTTCAATTTGCTTCTACATACTTGCACAACTTTATAGTACGATCGCTTCATCGCTTATAGGGCAAACAGAGAAGGCATAATGGCAAAGGTCCAGTGCGCGAAATAGCTAAACTCAAGACACTCACACGTAAACCTAAAAACAGTAATGAACAAAAAAATCGCAGTCTATGCGCGTTTTTCTCTATATAAACAGTTAAACACATGCTACCATTTAAACTCACTTTTATGCTTTTGAAGGCTCACCCTGTAGAGATTTTTACTCGGCATCTAATTATGTGCTGTATTTTAAGATACAAAAAGGGAGGTTTACGTCACAAATCATTCTTTCAGGATGGGTTGCCTTAGAATAATAATAATAATAATACTCTCTACTTATTTGATTTTATACACATCTTTTGAATGGTTCTTGTATTATTCTTGCCCTCAGACTAGTTGTCAGAGGTTGGGCTTAAAAAGCTTAATCGAAAAAAAAACAACTCTAAATAATAAACACTAATTATTAATGAAGTAAAATAATGTTGAATGCAACCGTTAAAAAGTGCAGTGAAGTCCATCACATGTTAACGGGCTACCTCTAATTCTCTATAGTATAGACATTAAAAATTACTAGTGGTCGGCCAGTGCTCGAAATTCGACCATAACTATTTTAGATTATAAGTTTGAACATTATTAAGATTCCTTTGTCAAAGACTGAGCGAGCGCTATTTCACAATTTTCTTTCAAAAATAATGATATGGATACGTCAAATTTGAAATGTTCAAAGCATTTTCTATGGTTTTTAAATACAAAAACAATATAAATCTATTCTCAATTTGACCACAGATAAATAAAAGATTTGATGTGTCAAATAATGTGAAATACATCGAAGTGTGTGCGTGAAATACATTACATTACAGTTATGTGCGTAGTGTTTTTTTTTATTGATTTAATCTTTTTTATGCATAATTTAAATATAATATTAGCATTCGCCACTCCTTCTCTATATAAACTATAAGTGTGCGAAATTTCATACTCCTCCGTCTACGCAATTATCGTAAAAATGGTCACAAAGTTTTTCTTCCACTTATTAATGTATAGATTCTCTCGATGCGCTGCGATGTGTAAATTTCGCAGAAGGTTTTAATGACAAGAGTTCGTTCGTCTTATTTTGAGTTTTACACAAGTATTACTATATCATTACTTACATACCTACGTAGATGATAAAGTTTCTTTTGACGAAATGTTCCAAAAACTAACTTTCTTCATATAATATAATATGTACCTACCCTTGACAATGTAAAAGTTTTAATGAATGTCAAATATGACGGATTCTTGTACCCGTCTAACTCTTATCAGTTGTTGATGGTACAAATCAATAAAGTTTGTGAATTTCATGTAGGTACGTTTTAGGGGTGATATTGTAAAAACATCAGTAAAATTTTGCTATACAATTTTCGAATTTTTAATAATTATTCTGTTATCCGGAGCGCAGAAGAATCCAATAAATCAAACATCGGAAAAATCAGTTCAGCCGATCTCGAGTCATAAGTGTTCGCACTATACCGACTTTCATTTATATTATAAGATATACAAAAATGTCTGAAATATATCATATTAATAAAATAAAATTTGATGAAGACTCTTGTCTGGAGTGTATTGCTTTATGGCAGTGAAACATGGACAATGAGCCTGAACGAGTCCGGACGTCTTGCAGGGTTTGAAATGTGGTGCTACAGACCCATGCTAGGGATCCGTCGCGTCGGTCGGATCATATAACAAATGACGGGGTACTGAGTAGAGCCGGGGGGAGGGAGGGGGGAATAGCTCTTAAAAAGAGTTGGATAAATGGATAGACCATAACATCAGGCACCCGAGTCTCTGCTCTTTACCATCGTCGAAGGACTGATTGAGGGCAGAATTCATAGAGGCCGCGCCCAGATATTATAAGTATATAGACCAGGTGATCGGAAACATACGCTGCAGCACCTACCAGGAGATGAAGAAGCTGATTGGAGCAGGGAGGAAATGGAGGAACAGTCGGCATGCTTGCTGCAGACCGATCATAGGATTTGACTCGGAAGAAAAACTCTAATAGCACGTGAAATATGTCAAAACTACCGGTGATTCAGCAGAATAATAATAACATGCTTGCAGTTTTATGGTACAAGTAGTTAGAAAAGAAAAATATTTGAAGTATGGTTTAAAAGTTTGTCTTTGTACCTATTATATCTCTATTTCCTAATACTTCTTCTCCGGGGAATCAAATGAATTTAAATGCTGAATGTAAAATGCGGGTTTTATTGTTTACCTTGTAAGAAAGTTTTTTTAATATATGTATCACTAGCAGAAAGCTTGACGGACTAAAGGCATAAAAAATACACATTTAAACAATTTGACATTTTATTCCATAGGAAAAGTTGTACATAATATATGTTGGAACTTATGATCAAGTATCACAATCAATCAATCAATACTCCATTTTACACCCCACTCAGGAGCACAGGAAGGCAACAAGAGCTCTCCATTGCGCTCGATCTTGCGCAATATTTATGACCTTCTCCAGTATCACAAAGTATCATTGATTGTTTGACTGATCATGTACCTATGTATGATGGAACCTGTGATCAAGCATCACAAAGGATCATTAATTATTGTTTGACTGATCGAGTATGTATGTTGGAACTTATGATCAAGTAT
Organism: Mystacides longicornis; assembly: GCA_963576905.1. Taxonomy (NCBI): domain Eukaryota; kingdom Metazoa; phylum Arthropoda; class Insecta; order Trichoptera; family Leptoceridae; genus Mystacides; species Mystacides longicornis. Next base: position 5,990,412 of record OY756430.1, read on the forward strand.
TAAAAATGATCATTCATTATTGTTTGACCGTCCTGTCAAACTCATATTCTGCATTTTTTTTAACCCGTGGTGGGTCTTAAGTGCTTCTAAAAAGTTTCTCCATCCTTACCTTTAACTGGTTGCCACTTTCCAGTTATGCTGCCCCTGAGACTGACAGTCTGCAAAACGTCATCCAACCCTAAATAAGTGTCCTTTTCTCATATAACCACAACTGCGAATTTGACATTTTTTTCCGTAGCAAGAGTCATATCGACTTTCAAACGAGTAGGTATGAAAAATATTTCGCATGAGGTAAGCGTTAGAATTTAGAATGTTTCAACGTATACCTATAGCGAGTTAAGTACCTACGAACTTAACCAGTTATAATATAGAATAGCATTCGTCGCTTTTGAAGTCTTCACTTTTACAACTTCTTGTCGTTCTGTGAAGATTTTATTATCATTCGTTTTATCGCATACTCAATTTGATGGAAAAGTAAAATAAGTTTTTGTTCTGAAGAAAAGAAACCATTGAGGTCATATTATAATAATTATAATTATTCTAAACATTTCTAATATTGACGAATTTTTTTTTGGTTGAGACTTGAAAGAGTTGAGATAAGGATGGTCTTGAAGACCAGGAAGACCCTAATACACCGCGTTCCTTTGAAGCAGAGTTGAAGGATTTGGTCATGGTATGAGAGGATGTGATTGAAGTCACGCACGAGCCAGCGCGACGAATGGCTCATTTTGCCTCTCTATGCCCCTTAATTTTTTTTTTTTTTTATATAAAATGAATCTGTGCTCACTCAAAGTGAACACAAATACACTCCTTGACTCTTTCACAGTAAGCTACCGAAAGCTTGTGTCGTGAAAGAGGAAGATGGTCGGCACCTGGGATCGAACCACGACGTCCGCAGTACGAAAGCCGGCGTTGTAACCGCTGGGCCACCAACCACTTCTTCACCAACTAATTAGATCACAAAGGGAGTATTATATATGTTACTATGGGAAGGTTCCTCTCTCTGTACCTAGGGGTTTGAAGACTGGTGGCGCCAGTGACACTCTTCTGTGCTGGACAGAGAGTGTTAATAAATACTCACATATGCCTACGCAATACATAGCATAAAAACCAGTTAGCCCTATCATCTGGCGTCCTCGCCGCGAACCCTGGTAATAATATGCCGATTATCGACATAGCAGACAGATGAAGGACGTAAGGCGAATCTCTGGCGCCTATAAATAAAGAAAAAGCCATCCAGCTAAAGGTAGGAAACCTTTAAAAATACACCCTGGTCCTCCAGGTTGGGGGTTGGGCAAGGAGCCAATAACCTCTTACTGTAAAAAAAACTTATTACGAAACCAGACAACGAGCCTCGGAAAATAACTGTACTTCGGACTGGATCTAGCAAACGGAATTGAACAGGCTTAGATGGGCGGGACATGTGCAGAGGATGCCATCGACACGCACACCAAAAAGAACACTGGTAGGACAGCCAGGTGGGAGAAGAAGAGTTGGCAGGCCTAGACTGCGGTGGGAGGATGAGGTCGGGAGAGATGCTGCACTCATACTGAGTATCCCCAGTTGGAAGACTGCAGCAGAAGACGGAAGAGGTTGGAGGCAAAGTTTAGTTTACTGGAGGCCAAGACACGATATGGGTTGTAGATCCATCGGAAAGAAAAATGCCTCTTAATTAGATCAACGAGGGAGTGTTATAACCCCTATTCGCTATCAGATCCGCTTAAAGGTAAATTTTAACTGACTGTTTCGCTTAAATTATCACAATTCCTCTAAAATGACCCACTTGATTCGATCAATTCAAGCGGCACCTTAGAAAGATCCGCCAAAATTTTAGAGGAACCGCTTATATTATGTCAACATCGTGTCTTGTTTTTCAGTCACCTCTCTTACAAACAACAATCAAAATAAAATAAGTTATTATTTTCAGTAAATATATCATTTTGCCCTTGTTTTCATCACAAAAGATAGTACGTTGATAGTGTTATATTTCTTGATCAAGATGAATTTGTTTACGAAAAAGGAAATTTGGCGGCCATGATGATAATTTTGACATGGGGAAATTATTCGTTTGAAATCACTTGCAGCTATATTCACTTCGATCGATTGTTTAAGAAATATCGCTTGGATTGGTTGAAATCACGTGGAATTGCCGCGAAATTCCTCAAAAAATGTAGGTTCCTCTCTCTGTGGCTAAAAGGTGCATATTTAAATAATACAACCCTTATGATTGTACTGGAGAGAACATTCACACATACACGAACATCCCAAAATACCCCCTACCCGCCCCGTAGCCTTTTGAGAGTACAATAATAATTTGCAATTCAAGAGTCTTGAAGTAAATTCCGACCCAGTCGACGATTCCATTGAACCGCGTTCAACTAATGGAGAATTATTATTGTGGAATTCACGGGAACACCGTGCAAAGGAACCTACACGATTACCCATTCAAATCGGTCCGATACTACTATTGTGAAATAGAAACTATGTATGACCATCATTGAAATGGTTACGTGTTTCAGGTTAAAACTAAGCTAACTATTTAACGATTATAATACTATGTTCAGGTATTCTATGGAATATCTGATACCGTTTTAGAAGTACAAGTGGTCGCCCAGAGGTCGAAATACGACCATGACTAAGATTTTACAATCTTAATAATATGTAAAAATGGAGAGCTGTTTCCCGATGTCATCGCATCACGCCTAAACGGCTGGACCGATTTCGCTTATTCTTTTTTGTCGTGTAGGCTTTTATCAGGAGAAGGTTGTTTTAGAAGAAATAATTAAGAAAAATTAGAAAATTAAAGAAAACTCTACGTAGACAACCTAATTAGTAGGTACTTTTTACCTTATAATTTTTATTCCAATTTTGAAATATTGACAGAAATTATCAATTGGTGCGATTGACAGAATGCGGATGGAATACACGTGGTTTAAGACAGACGCATCGTTCGGAATCACATTGGTCAAATGATAATCAATTCATCACCATACAAATTCGAATTCAATATTCATAGTTAGGAACACAGGACAACGTCTGTCGGGAAAGCTAGTCTAATAATTTATAAAAAAGAAGAGGTTTAATCTTTGACACTTTCTGTCAAAATTTTAAAATTGGAATAAAAATTATATGGTGAAAAGTTTTAGAAGAAAAAAATAAGAAAAATGCATGGAAAATTAGAAAATCAAAGAAAACTCTAAGTAGGCAACCTTATTAATAGGTACTTTTTACCATATAATTTTTATTCCAATTTTAAAATTTTGACAGAAAGTGTCAATTGTTAGATTGTTGGTGCGTTTTATAGAATGCGGATGGAATATACATAAATAGTTTAAAACAGATCCATCCGTCGGAATTACATTGTCAAATGATAATAAATAATTATTCATCATCATACAAATTCGGATTCAATATTCATAGTTAGGAATACAGGACAAAGTCTGTCGGGAAAGCTAGTATTAGATATATTGAGCGAGCGCTATTTCACACTTTTCTTTCGAAAACATTGACATTGTTGCATCAAATTTGAAATCTTGATAATATAAAAAAAAACAATATATTTTTATTAAAGACAAACAATATTAATCTATTCTCAATTGTATAGTTAGTTTACTACAAGTGTGCGAAATTTCATATTCCTCCGTGCGCCCAATTTGTAAAAGTTGTATAAAGTTTTCGCTACACGAATGTTTATATACCTATATAGAAACAAAATCTCAAAACTTTATGTCACATTTTTAGTTTCAGTGACATTTACTCTGGTGTGAACTTACAATTTTTTGTATGAAAACGTATAGCGCCGTACAGAATAGGCACATCGAAAAAATCACTTGAGATAGTGAGAGTAATATTCGGAATAAGGGTATAGTTCTGTTGAAGTCTTGGCCCTCTGCACATGATGGATTTTTGAATGTTCATGCATCGTCCCCGCGAAGCAGTTCTCATATGTAAGGTTACTGCAATTCGAGTGGGGGAAAAAGTCCGCACATGAAGCGTTGCGTCGTTCTAGATTTGTACGCCTATGCCTTGTGAGCGTGCTTGTATAAAAATGTATGTGATCGTACTCTTTTTTTTTTTGTTCGAGGAGGGGAAAATCCTCATCGGTCGTTGTGCCGGACTAAACCGACTTAAAAGTCCTCTTCTTTGCGTCTTGTCTGCAATGGGGTATCACTTCGTTGTACTGGTTACGTCAATCGTGCGTCGTCCTCGCGAACGGATGTAAGAAATCAGTAAAAGTTTAATAATTGCAGAATAAAAAAAGCAACCAAAAAATCGGATAACTTTACTTTCAAGTCTTCATGCACTAGTTAATTAAAAGAATAAAATTATTGCCATTTGAAGCGTAGCGAAATTCAAACTTTTTCAAAAAAAAAACTTTTTAATTAATTCTTAGAGAAAAGTTGGTCGCCCTATTTTGTTTTTTTTTTTGTTTTTAGAAAGAACATAAATTTTATTTATTTATTTATATACTTAATACACGGCGTTAACGCCTTTTACATATAAAAGTTAAAACAATAGTATGATAATAATTCAGTGGTCATCAATAATAATAACAAATAGACAACAACAACAAAAAAAATCAAACAACAACCAATACTCAATAATAAATAAATTAGCAATTCATATACAGTGATGTATGCTCTACAATGCGACTCAATGAATAAATGTTTGGAAATAACAATAAACGAAACAAAAAGGAATATAAAGGAAACATACCACCAACATCACTACAAACACCAGAGAACACACCAAAAACATCCAGCAAAACAAGAGAAAACAGAGAACACCAGCAAGCACACCCAATCAGTCAACTATTAATTAATCAAGAGAGAGACTGCATATAGATTAAAAAAAAATGGTTCAACAGTTTAGACCTCATCGCTCTCTCCGTGTCGTGGAACACATCAAATGCGTGGAATTCCCAACTGTAGACATTCCTTTCTCTTGCGATGGGGTATCTTATAGTGTGTGTACTCCTAGGGGATCTGTGACAATAAGATGGGGTCCAAGACATCAGATCTGACGTTTTCTTACCCATTCCATACAATATATTCCCCGAAGACCCAAAGAAGGCAATATAATATGCGTACTTATGCAATGGAAAAGCTTTCCGTTTAAGAGGAAATTCTTTATTTTTATTTATATTATTGACACGCATCACGGTATTATTAACCCTTGACTACCTTCTTCTTCTCTGGTTTCAATCCTAAGATTGGTTTGCAGCAATTCCCTCAATTCTTCTCCTCCATTATTCCCTGTCTTGTGCGGCTCTTTTAAGATCCACATATGACTGGCATCGCACGTCCACCAACAGGTTCTCCAGGTACTCTCGACGTGGGCGTCCCCTGGAGTTTGTCCCCTCGGTCATACCCTCCATTATGACATGCAAGAGGCCTTCCTGTCTTTTTATATGGCCGATCCATCTTGCACGCCTTTCGGACAAGGTCCTGAGCAGGTGCCTTCCTCCTTCGATTCTTTGGAGAACCTCCTCGTTTGTAATGTGGTCTTTCCAGGGAATTCCCAATAGTCTACCTATACTTGACTACCTAGGTGGATTTTATTTCCCATTAAAACACATGGGTGGTCCTTGGGACCACCGATGATATTGTCTTAAAACCCGACTCGAATCTTGTGTATAAAAGCGAAATTCAATTACCGCTTTCCTAAAAGTTGGGAATTGGACTGCTTGCATGGTTTCTTCTTAATAAAAATATTATGCATGTATATGTTACCTTTGAATCACTATAATATATTTCAATATAGAAATATAATTTAAAGTTCTTGCCTTAATGACTTGGACACTGTCCAAAGTTGCCATTTTGAGAGTTCGAACCACAAAGGTCGCAGACTCTTTCTAATACTGCAATTGAAAATAACTCGTATTTATGTTCATGGTACTTGTTTCACTTTTGTTAGTCCTGGCAACTAACCAAAATTCGGGCACAAAAAACCGCTTATTTAAAATGCCTCATAAAAGTTTTGAGAATCTAAAAGTAAAACTTATCAACAACAAATAATATTTAAGGACATAATAATATTAACCACTAGATACGAATTCTTCGATACTAAAATTAGCCAAATGGATTCAGTTATTCTCGATTTTTAGCTAGTAGCACACAAAGCTTATCATTCTTTTTAGGTACACAAGCTTTTCCGACAGACGTTGACCTGTAATCTATCCTTCTATACTAATATATAAAGAGGAAATATTTGATCGTTTGTTAGGCTACTTAACCGATTTGAAAAATTCTTTCACTTTTGGGAAGCTTCACTTTCCCCTAGTAACATAGGCTAGATTGATATATACCTTGCTGATGCCAATGACAGGGCCATACATGTGGCCAACCACTGGAGATTCTTGGTCTGACGATCCGGACCCGGAAAGTAAGTAAGTATATTGATGATAATAAAAAACACAACTTTGCAAAGTATCATGTGATACTTTGCAAAGTTGTGTTTTTTATTATCATTATGGAAAAGTACCACAAAGTTGATAAAAATACTTTAAATAAATTAAGTATATTGAATTTTCAAAAAAAATTGGGATTCATACTAAAACTCCAATAATGTAACCCAAGGTGAAAAACTATTATAGTTATGTCACAATTATTGTTCTTTTATTTTTAAAATTTAATTGAAATGCCACCTCTAAAATAGGCTCTATATTGGTATCTTGGTATTACTCCTCATCAAAATGAATTACTTCATATTGAAGACTGCTTCAATACGTTTATAAAACTTTTTGAATTATTCAATTAGGACATTCCATTCGAAAGAAACCACGAGTTTAAAAATGTAAGTACCTGTTAGAAAAAAAAGAGTGGTTGCCGCTCTCCGTGGCTCACTCTGCTCATCTAGCTAGGATATAGGGCGTAACTGGGGTACGAGCCGTACGGGAGGGGACCATTAGAATGCTACATTATTCTAGATTGAAAGGCTGTACAGTATTTTGAAAAAAAAAAAAAATCTTCATGAAAACTATTTGTTTTAAATAGGTACCTATTTCCTGTACGAAGCTGGGGCAGACCGCTAGTTAATCTAAAACTATTGAATTATTTAAAAGAATGATAAAAATTACTTTTAACCAATGTCATTCTGATCGATGCATCTGTTTTATATTGCAAATTATTTTCCACCCGAATTCTGTTAATCGCACCAACTATAAAAAAACTGACAATTTGTGTCAAACGACAATTATTTGATTTCAAAATTAGATTTATTCACTTTTCGCGGTTTAATTTATAAAAATGCGCTTCAATGTTAACAAAAGTTACAAAAAAAAATCCATAAAAAATTGTGTTTCTATAGAATTTTTCACAGAATATGGCGTTGTTGTATCGAAATTCGTTCCATAATAACTTTAGTATTATTTTTTATATTATTTCCTATCCATTTTACGATGTTTTATTAGTTATTCTGTTATTCGAAGCGGGGACAAATCCAATTAACCAAAAATTATAAAAATCTGTTTAGCTAATCTCGAGTTATAAGTGTTCGAACTAACCTGACATTCTTTTATATCTTAAGATAATATTGCAGAAAAGGTAAACGTGGCTGGGACATCTATTAGGGATGACTAATGAAACATGGATGTGAAAACAACTTGATCCTCTCTTTCTCCAATCAAGAAAAAACTAGGATTACACTGTCTTATTATTTTCTGTTTTTCCAAGCAAAATTGAAGAGTTTGAATATAGTAGAGTAGGAATCTTTGACACTTAGCAATATCAAGTCTTCCTTTGAGTTAGGATGAAGCTTTGGAGGTAGAATCAATCGATTGATTGATTGAGTTAGAAAAAGCAGTCTCCATTTATTTTTAAATGATTTTGAATCAAAATAAATTAAACGAATGAATGATATTATTTCATCTATCTAAGCAGTCCTAAAAATATACCACAAACTTTCGTATTTTGTTTGAATGAAAAAAAAAATGAAGTTGTTTTAACCTTAATTTTTTCACAAAGACCGTTCTTTTCACACACTAAGAAAATATTATGTAGTTCTTTTCGCCCACACTATAGTTGAAGCCTTTTTATCAAAGACAAAAAATGGGATGTTTATTTTTGTAATAAATAATGACAAGTACAACAGAAATATACTATTTTGTATTTCTTGTTCGTTTTTTTGTGTATATTATATAGGTAGGTACTTATTTTATTAAAGAATTTTTTTTTAATTAATCAGTGCTCACTCAAAGTGAACAGTTTTCCTCGCTCAATGTGAACATTCTTTGACTTTTTCACAGTAAGCTACTTAAAACGTGTGTCGTGAAAGAGGAAGATGGTCGGCACCTGGGATCGAACCCGCCACCTCCAGTACAAAACGGTACGAAAGTCGACGACGGAACAGCCAGGCTACCAACAACTTTCTTTTATGATTCTACTAGTAGCAAAAAAGCCCCTTGGATGACAGGCATACAATGTTTACAGTTTGACATATTGTCCACCCGTTGCAACAGTTATAATAGGTACCTAAGTAGGAACCTCTGTACAATATCACCTATTTCATCGATACAATTAATATTTTATGCGGACACTTATGATTGTTACATCAAGTATCAACGTCATTGTTGTTTTTGAAAGAAAATTTTGTAATAACCCTAGCTGTCTCTAACAATGGAACTTTAATAATGTTCTAGCTTTTAATTTAAATTAGTTATGGTCGAATTCTAACCACTAGTAAAACTTTAATGGGCATATTTTGAAAAAAAAAATCAACGATGGTGCTAATAAATTTGTAAAAGTTTTCCAAATTTATCGAAAATACGCATTTTGAAAAAAAAAAAAAAAAATAAAACAGTATTTTGAATATGATGATGAAAATAGTGATAAATATTCCAATCATGACTCAAAATAAATAGAAATATCAAAAAAAGTGGGTTCATGATAATGTAATATTCATGAATAGTACCAAAAAAAAAACTTCTTGTTTAGCCCTGCCCGGTCTCGTCTGACCCACAACAGCATGATAATATGTATATTGCCCAACTTCATTCTTATCATAATTCATAGAAGCATCGTTCTATCTATCAATCATCCCTTCTTACAAGACTAACTTCTTTTTATCCGTTGTTCACCCCTTTCTGGTCGAATTTATTCGGGTGGAATTGTAAGACAACCTTTTTGAATAGTGAATAATTTATCAGGGGGTTGGATAGATGATGGTCGCCGCAATGTAGATAAATGAAGACTGCGATCATAGATCATTTTAACTGTTTTAACCTACTTAATGCTAGGTGACTCCTTGGTAATAATATATTAATGCAACGGCGTTGATAAAAAAAAGTATTGTCTCCTTTTATCCGGCTCGAAGGACCACAATACAAGAGCTCAAAAAAAGCTAGATCATTGATGATCTTGTAACAAAGCGCCTCCGCAGATGCCCTTGGTGATCTTAATAGTTAACTTTTTTCGGAAACAATATTCCTGTTTCATCAAAGATTGTAGATCAATATACCTATATATGAAATTCAAAAAATCGCTTGTTAAAGGTAATTCAGACTATCCGGTGTCAATAAATTTTGATAGATTGGTTATGTTGATGCACTCACTGTTCCTTTTACTGTAATTTTTAAGAAGTGTTAAGAAGAAGAAAATTGTTCTAAGGACAAATCTTGGGACGATTTTCTACTTCATGGAAGCAGAGAAATATCACTCCCTTTTTCAAAAAAGGCAATAAGTGTGACAAAGCTAATTAATAGGCCCATATGCATACAGTATGCCGTTGCAAAACTGTTTGAATCTTTGGTTCTTGAATCTCCTAAATTTTGATACTTCCTGAGCAGCATGCTTTTGTACCTGGAAGGTTTATTGTACCATTCTTGGCATCTTATAAGATTTAAATCGCGGGGACCCTTTCGAGTGGCCAGCAAGTTGACGGCGTTTACACCGACTTTAGTAAAGCTTTTGATAAGGTATCACATAAGCATCCAGATTATCCTTGAATTGTTCAAAATTTATCTTTATAGGCGTAAGTTGACTGTAAAGGTGCGAGAGGTTGTAGCGGAGGCGTTTGTTGCTACAAGTGGTCCTATGCTCTTTTTGGTTTTTATCAATGATATTATATCTAGACTCTCTGATGAGCGCTTTCTGCTTTTTGGCCTAAAGAGAGAGGGCCGAAGGAAACAAAGGAAAAACGAAAGAATGCTTGTGTTGATCTAAAAAAAAAAGCAAATAATAAAAAGTCAGTAATCAGCCTTTCAAAATTGCTTCCATCCATATACCTACTTTCTAGTTACATCTCAATTATAAATTTCCCTTTTTAAACTACGTTCGTGTCAAAAAGTCAAAATATTTTCGTATACATACATATTAATGAGTTTGAAAACTGTTTGCGATATGAAAATATATTATTTTCCTCTCGTCCCTGTCCATCAGATTCGCTTTGAAACCTCAACAGCCAGCAATCAATCAATTTTATATTTAAGCAAGGCGTAGGGGTGCGGTCAGCTAAATCCTCACCTAACACATATAAAAAATTCAAATGTTCCACGCCCAATACAACATGAATAAATATTGACAATAAATTCGAAACATATTCATCGTTCAATATCGATTATTAACTAATAAGTCAAAACAAAATAAATGTCAAATTTACAACGATTCATAATATTAAGTAACTCTTTTTCTAATTTGTTTTCATTAAACTAGCTGATCCTTCGAATTTCGTCCCGCCACATTTTTTTTATCATTCACTATAATATCCACTACGGTCTCTTGCGAGATGCTTGATTTGTCACATTGTACAATCTACATGCTTATATAGATTATAATTTATTAATTTAATGAATTAAAACAAACACTAATGAACTCGAAAGAGCCCCCGCGATTTAAGTATAATGAACTTTCACTACGTAAATACACAAACCTTACAAAATATAATTTATTAATTTATTGAACAAAATGTTTTTTTTATTTTGGTCATGTTTTTTTTTAAATCTTCTCATAGTTTTAAAAAAACTCTGAGTTTCGACAAATATGTCTAGCCGTTCATGAGTTTAAGCGAGACATAATACGTACAGCTTATCATTTTAATATGTAAGATTATGTGTTAATATTGAAAAAAAATATTATTTGCTTTCAAATTAAATGATTGTATTCTACGTTTACCTATACTTCACCATCATATTTAGGATACTTTTAGTATATATTAAAAAATAAAAAAAAAAAAAAAAAAAAAAACACCCATCAACTTGAAGAAGAAGGTATATGAAGCTTGTGTTCTGCCAGTAAGTACATATGGTCTTGAAACTGTCACTCTGACAAAGCATAGCGCAGAGAGACTGAGAGTCACGCAACGAGCGATGGAAAGAGCCATGCTAGGACTGTCCCTTAGAGATAGAGTCAGGAACGAAACGGTGAGGGATAAAACTAGAGTCACAGACGTGATCCACCGGGTGATGACTCTAAAATGGAAATGGGCAGGACATGTTGCTAGAGCTACTGACGAAAGATGGACCAAAATACTGCTGAATTGGAGACCGAGAGACACGAGAAGAAGTGTAGGAAGACCACAGATGAGATGGAGGGATGACCTGGAGCGACACGCTGGGGTGCTATGGATGCAGACTGCGCAGGAGAGATCGACATGGAGGAACATGGAGGAGGCTTTCGTCCAGGAGTGGACGGCGATAAGCTGAAGAAGAAGAAGAAGAAGTTCATTTACCAGTTAAAATTCAATTTTATTTGTAAAATGTCCCTTTTGATTTGAAAAAAGTCCAATTTAAAGTAAAGGTCTGTATAAAATGTACGAAGAAAACGATAGAATTTCCTATGAATGTGATATGTCATTATTTGGTATCCATAGGCGATATTTTTTTATTATCATCCCTTGTCATCTATCGCCATAGATTTTTATCTATGACTTAATCCGGACACATTAAACGAGATTCCACCACTTTATTTTACACCAATCTTCGTGAAATGGACCACTTGCGCCATTATTATTAAATCCGTTCTGGACGTACACAATGAACCATAGAAAATAGATGGTGTACGCCTGAATAGATTATGGTTTTGCTATGGCGTTTGAAATAAATTTTCTCTGAGCCCCTATCTGTCACTTTTAAGCGTCAGATAGAAAACTGACGTTTTATGCGGTGCATTTTTAGCGGAATATTTTCATGGGTAAAATAAACACAAAATACGTACGTGAATATTGATAGACAGTGAAAAAAATATTTATTTAAGATGAGACAATAACAAAAATGGATATATTCATATCCTGGCGCCAAATACATTAGAGCAGTCGCGGTCTTTTTAAATAAGGTTGCTCTACTACTTGTTCTCAGTAATTTACAAACTCTACCTCTCATCAGTTATTAAAAATATCTAAGTACTTGTTGTGTAAATGGAATTTTTTGACATGTTGAACGTGTTGAGAATTCCCATGCTAAGGAGTTTCGAAAATTTAAACATTACCACCTAATGGCGAACATTGATAACGTAACGTGATCACACAGTATTAGAGGGTCTTCCTCGTCTTCGGGACCCTGATTGGAGGAGAACAGTGCTCGCTTCGCGGGACATATCCTTAACACATGCCCCAGCCAAGTCCATCTCCTCTCCATAATGGTTGAATTGATGGGCTCACACTGGGTGCGCCGGCGTATAGCGTCGTTCGTGATGCGGTGGTACCACCTTACACCCGCAATTCTCCTGAGGCACTTAATTTCAAATGCTGAGAATTTTTGTGCCTGGGCTTTATTCAATAGTCATGTCACACAGGAGAACATTAGAGCAACCAAATTTAAAAACTGCGGCTGCTGTCACGTGTTTGGCGCCAGAATATGAATATATCAATTTTTGTTAACCCATATCTTCCCAGTGTTCCATTATTGGAACGGTATAGTTAATAATTTTTATTATTTTTTTGGAAAAGCGCAACTCGTTTATTTTTTTCTGCTTAAAATCTTCGATTAATAGGCTTTAGTTGGAGATATTGTTGCATGATATTCGCGTCTGCTTTTTTCTGTTATGAAGCATTCCTTATAGCAGATTTTGTGGAAAAACATTGCTCGTTGTAAAATGTCCGTATATTTTTTGTTTGTTATAATTAACATTCAAATAATACGTTACCAATTATATTACTGTCTCTTTTGTCATTATAAAAAATAATAAAAATAAAGATGACTATAAGTAGGTATTTTCATGTCCTTTTTCCTAACCGTTCCATTTTTGGAACACTGGGATAATATGCCAATGTAACATTTTTGTACTATTTTCATGCAATAAATCTATTTATTGTTGGCAATTTATTTTTTTGGTCGTAGTTTAATAGTGTACTAAATATTTTAACATCTAGAAACGAAAAAAGTATTTTATGTAAAGAAAATATGCGCACACAGCTGGTAGAACTGAACCTTACACAGTAAGAAAACGTTGTTTCTATGGTTACTTTGAAGGTGAATGTTGTTGATTTTCAAAAAGGATCTGCAAAATCATCTTAACCATCGGATTCCACCTAAGATCTGCTACGCTCAAAAATAGAAAAAAATAAATTCATTGGACTTGATGAGTGACAATACCATCAGGATGTGGTGATAAATTTTTTCGTCAAAAACGCAATGAATAACGTTAAAGCAGGTGATATATATCCAAAACAAGAGAAAATCCTGCATCAGAAAGCTATTGAAGTGCTTTGCTTTACAGTCAATAGCGAAGTAACTTGCTTGCTTGATAAGTAAGGTCACAGGTCGATGAAGCTGCCGCAGAAGAAGTCTGCTTGAAAGATGTTATAATATGGAAAAACAAGGATATGAGGACAGACAGAAAGGTTCGTGAAGAAAGACACATGGCATTTATCCAGAGCAGACACTGTCAAAACAAAAAGCATGCTGAGAACATCTAAAATGAAAACACTCCATGGTTAATATCTGAGTGATCGAATTAGAACCACAGTAATTTGAGAATCTAATAAGTCGAACGATGTGGTCAGCTGGCTACGTCATAATTTGCTATAATATATTTTATTGGCACCAACATGTATTGAGAAATTAAACAAAAGCAAGAATACTATATCTAGCTCTGCACGAGGGTTCCAAATGGGCTGCGCCGATCAAAAATACTCGTCAAGCGATGGTAAGAAACCTGGAATAACGCAAGTCAAGATAATAACCGTGTAAAAACACACTCCGTGTCTACAAAAAAGAAGAAGAAGAAGATTTTTTGTTTTATTATTTTATACAAGGTTTATAATTTATAAATTGTGGATTAAAATTTTGAAAAATCTTCATAAAGTACTTTACTACGCTCTATATCGTTTTAGATTTCCCATACAAAAGCCCAAATGTTACATGTATGTATCTTCCCAGTGTTCCATTATTGGAACGGTTCTATATCTAAAAAACCAAAAATCCAAATTTTTTTTTGACACTTATTTATCAATACATAGACCGTAAATAGTCCCTGATATGATTTTCATGAAAATCTAACGGCTATTTCTATGTCTGGGAAGATATGGGTTAATCAAAAGGTAATAGGTAAACAACTTTCATATCCCACCACAAGATAAAAATATTTAAGCTGTTAAGCCTTTTCTATAAAAGAAATAATAATTAAAAAATTTACCTATTGTTGGTTTTTTTTAATTTTCATTTATGTATGAACATAAAAACTTGAAGCTAAACAAAACAACGCGAAATTAAATTCGAAATATTATTTAAATTTGTTTTTTATACGGAACATGTTACGGAGTATGAACACAAAAATATAGCCACTTTAATCCGCTCAGTTTCAACAATAACAAAGTATAATCCACGTTGCGAGCGTTAATTATAATAAATTCCATGTATTTTGAATTAAAAAATCGATTTTTTTTCACCATGGATTAAAAAATAGTCTACTTTTTTTAAAAAGCACAGCAGGAATAAACAGGTTAACAAAAAAAATGCCCATAATATTTTTCTTATTTTGTTCGGATACAATAATGCTTTCTGTTTTTAACCAGAAAGCATTATTGTATCCGAAAAATAAAACTTTTTGTCGATGGTCCATCACTTTGGATTCCATAAGGGCATCGAATACAAAATTTCGTATGGATATTATGATTAAATAAGGCATGGGAATTGGAGGGTTAAAACTATTTTAAAATCCTTTCTTAATGCAAACCAGGTAGCTTATAAGTTCTATAAATCACAATATTTTTCACAAAAGATTTTTCTATACGGAGACCATTAAATTTACCAAATCAATTATTATAATTTCGTCGATTTGAAGTGCTAATATTAAACGAACATAATTATTTTTATTTCAAAAGCGAAATAATTAAAATCTTTATTTTTTTTTTAGAAAATGTAAAAAAAGGTTGTAACCTACCCTATGTCTTTTTAAAATCATAAATTAAAATTATTATATTTTACTAGCTTTCCCAACAGACGTTGTCCTGTGTTCCCAACTATGAATATTGAATTCGAATTTGTATAATGATAAGCTTATTACCTTTTGTAATTATTCAGATCTATGCATCTGTTCCAAACCATTTTTCTATCGACATTCTGTCAATCACACCAAATATCAAACAACTGTCAGTTCCTGAATCCTGTCAAACTTTAATTTTATTTCAATTTTTCAAAATTGGAATAAAAATTATATTGTTAAAAGTACTAAGAAGTTTACCTACTTAGAGTTTTCTTTGATTTTCTAATTATCCACGCAACTTCCTTTCATAAGAACCTTCTCCTGACAAAAGCAAACACGCCTAAAAAAGAATTAGCGAAATTGGTCCAGCCGTTTAGGCGTGATGCGATGACCACGCAAAACAGGTCTCCATTTTTATAATACACATAGTTATTACTTCTTGTAAAAAAAACTGCTAACCTAGGGTAGCCCAGAACTCATAGTATATTATAACAGCCTTTTCGTGTAAAACATATCATGGCATAAAAATTCATAATTTTACGTTTAAAATGAATTTATCCTTCGAATTATTATAGAAACTTTAAAATGATATCGAATATTGGAGCTTTTTATTATCTGCTTTAGAACTACATATTCAATATTAATCGGTACTTTAAGGGGGACCCACTGAAGTTACGGACCTCAAATTTTACGTGCTTGTGTAGGAGCATAAGACCAACCCGTATACCAAATTTTATGAAAATCGAAGAAATTGTTTTTCTTTCTTAGCCCTTTTTCTAGAACAAGTGAAATTTTCTTTGGATACTTTAAGAGGGTTCCCCTGAAGGTACAGATCTCAACATTTTACTGACTCATCTACATCGAGGGGCTAACCGTTCTACCAAATTTCAATCAAATCGGATAAGAATTTTTGGCGTACCTACGCGGATATTAAAATATTTTTTTTTGCATTTTTGGAATCTACACCCTTGAAAACGCCGAGAAAATTAATTTCAGCGAAATATATTTTTTTTTTTGAAATCCGATTACAAGACTCGTGTAAATTCCATATAAGTACTATGAGTAATATGCGAACAAAAACTCATGAATTCATTAAAAAATATATTAAAAATTTTACCAATTGCGGCGTAGTAGGCGGCGATGTAGGTAGATACCTATTTTTGAACCTGAAATGTAGATTTTTGCTGTGTAAAAACTTGCGTAGGTACGTCTATGTTTGAATTTAGAATAGTCCAGAACACAGACTGGCTGATCGACCATCGCCGCCTACATGAACTGTACCCGCGGACCTATAACACGCACTCTTGTAGTATTTACGAGTATGTATGCAGTTATGCATGAAATCTGTTGTTTGAAACGGGTGGATTCATACACTCTCTCCCTTTAAACCCCACTAAGCAGCTTAAAGAGTCAACAAGAGGTCTCCATTGCACTCAAACTTGCGCAATGTTTATGACCCCCTCCCATACACATACCTACCTACTCCATAAATATGTCAGTTCAGATTATTGTGCAATCATTTAAACGGTTGACGAATTTCGTCACATGGTGACTGATGGGCCTTAGCGATAATATAACCTTATTACAACCACAGGTTTGTTAGATTTATTTGCTTTCGACGAGTACCTACTAAAAAAAAGTTTCAATTTAAAAAAATGGAATGATCGATTCGGTACGTAATGCTCACTCCGCGGCCATCAATTCCCCCGATACATCGCCTTTTCGATTCCAGCTTTACCCTTGATATTATGCAATCGACCTGAAATTCAAATATTCATAGATTTATTTGGCTTATGAATGTTTCGTCCATCTATTTACCTTTAACCATATTTCACTGTACACAGTCACAGACTTTATTTTTCATGCTTACAGCACAACTCATGAACAACGATGTACTACAGATGAATACAATATGTATATACACATATAAAAACAAAGTGAATGCTAATGTATTAAATAAATAAATAAAAGTTTATTATATCAAAATGAAGTGTGGAGACAGTAAATAGGACAGTCGAAAGGGCGGACTTATCCCGAAGGATCTCTGCCAGCCAACCCAGTATTATTAAAAATAATAACCAATGTATTGGGAAAAAATCTCAACAGGTAATGAGTCTATCAGATTTTGGACAACAGAGCTGTGGGCTTACAACCACCTTGGCCAGGTTTAAAGCACTTTCTATTCCTAGGGAACATTAGCTGTTTTCTGAATCTCTATGTTAATAGAAAATCCAGTCTGCAATCCGCGATGATATAAACAAGATAAACAATAATCAACATAATAATTCAGTAATTTATGTATATTTTATTTTTGTTTGTTTATTTTTTTGTATATTGGAGCATCACGCTAAAACCGTAGGTTCTGCGTGGATTTTAATCGTCGTGGATCCTTGCAGGTATATTTATGGTTATCATAGATACAAATTTTTACAATTTCTCAAATATATTTAATGTAATAAATAAATTTCTTAAATAATAAAATCTTCATTTCGTCCATCCATGGCCATCTTTTGAAAACAACCTTAGTCAGGTAAATGTTGCATGCAACCAAAGTTTGACTGAATAAAAACGTATTTAAAGATTCAAGATTGATTTGAAATAAAAATACATGTAATTCATACCATATAAAACACATTTTACAAACATTGAAATGAAAGTACACTTTCGGATTACGTTTCGATTGACATTTGAGGTCGGTAAAACAGCTGCCGTTGTCATTCGTCAATCACATAAATTTTGTACCATTCCACACATAGAGGGTGTAAAGACTCAAACCATAGTGAGAGTAAAACTTGCATATTATCTAGGTAGGTTCGTATAATAGTATTATTAAAGTATTGTTTTGCCCTTCGATCGAACAGTGAAATTGAATCAAGCGTGAGATTAAAGAAAAAATAACAACTAACGACTCTAAAAATTCATTACTAATGTTCGATTTTTAGATAGAACAAACCACTACGGGCTTACGACCGTCTTCTACTGTTATTTCGAAGGCTGGCTTAGTGTGATCACTTTACGTTAACAACGTTCGCCATTAGGTGGTAATGTTTGTCTCCGAAACTCTTAATCATGAGAATTCTCAACATGTTCAACATGTCGAAAACTCTCATGTATGAAACAAGTAGAAATTTAACAATTAATGAAAAATAGAGAAGAAAAGTAGGAAATTATTGAGAATAAGAGAGCAACCAAATTTAAAGACTGCGACTGCTGTCATATATTTGGCGCCAGGATATGACTATATCCATTTTTGTTACTGTCTCATATTTAACATATTATATGCAGTTTTTTTCCATGCGAGTGGCAGACTATAATTTTTCTTCTTTCTTTTTTATAAACATTAAAAGTGACATTCTTCTCTCTTTTTATGAATTGTGAAAGTGTCATTCTTCTTTTTCGGTGCTTATGTCAGTTGTAGAGGTGTGTTAAGCAATGAGAAGCTAAACCAGAACCTGTTTAATTACCTACCGATCAAGCCTGACAATCGGAATTAAAAACATAAAGCAAGACGGGTATTAGCTAGTAGTGACTTATATATAATGCAAAAATTACTGATAAAGGGAATTTTTATCCTTTAAAATCGATCCCTACCATCCAAGTTACAAGCATAAAATAAAGAGACAAGAATCTAAAAGTACAAAAGGGTTTTTGATGATGAGGGGATTTGATGACACCAGATGTTTTTTTCACCAGTCTTTTGAAGGAGTGTGGTGATGTCTCCAGCTTCACCACTGACGTAAGAGAGAGGCTGATCCAACAGCGAACACCATAAACAGCGAAGGAGTAGAAAGAACGATGATCTGTGGGCTGGTATCTCCAGTAGACGCTCACTGTTTGATCGCAATGGAAGGCCATGACTCGTTAGGTACTGACATTTTTCTTACAAGTAATATAGGAAAACGTGAGTAGAGAGATTTGTGAGAATGAAAAACTTTAATTTATTTCATCTTAAGTGAGAGGAAAAAATACGTTACATTTTTTTAATTTAATACCCATGACGCCATGTATCGCAAGGGGTAAGAAAAGAGAATTAAGCCAATTTTTTTTTACCACCATGGTGATTTTCTTGGTGCTCTGATATGGCTTTCTTTGAAGATGAAGATTTCAATAATTTCATCCCAGAAATTTCTTTCCATCTATCCTACGAAAATAATATATCAAATCTATATATTAATACGTGAAGGAGAAACTTTGTTACCAGTTTAACGAAAATTGCGGGAACTGATGAAATTTCGTATAGTTTATATTATTATAGAGGAGTGACGAATACTAATATTTTTTTAAATAATGCATAAAAATGTATTAAATCAATAAAAAAAACATAATGTACAATCACTAGATACTGTTGTAATATTATATATTTGACACTCACACACACTTTGATGTATTTGACATTGACACAGACGCATATATTTGGTTTGTGTGTGGTCAAATTGATAGATTAATATTGTTTGTCTTTAATAATAATAGAAAAAACTTTGTACCATCTAATTGTTTTTTAAAGAAAATTTTGAAATAGCGCTCGCTCAGTTTTTGAGAATAATGTTCAAACTTATATTTAAATAAAGTTATGGTGGAATTTCGATCACTGGTTGACCATTAGTAATAATAACATAATCAATGTCCGATGGCATTTTCATTTCATTACATCCCCTGTGTCCTCACCCTCCAATTCCCGGGTAGAGGAGACGTCATTAGACGCAAACTTGCCACTTTTGTAATAATTCGATTTTATTATAACTCTTTGATGTATGGCTTCTGAGAAAACTCTTACACAATCTCCTAACGTAACTCAAATTGCGTTATATCTTAGATGCACACATATATCTAGGTTATAATATCATCTGTCATTTTTATAGTCTATGATAGAATGTTGACAGAAATAAAAAATAATCTTCGATAACTAATACACTACATCCCTTCTTCTCACTGTAGACTTTGTAGACCAGCTTTTTTAAAGAGGTAAGTATATCGACCTCTCGCGAGAAACATGCCATCTATATATGTTTACTTTTATTTTTCAGTAGGACCCTCCTTGTTTCATAGTTGATCCTTCCAACCAAACGTTTCACCGTTTGAATGATCTGACAGCCTTCTGCATTCCGTAATCTTTCACTGCCACCTTTGACTTTTGCAGTCATCAATATATATCCTTTCAACATGATCCCTCCAGTGTCTTCATCTATATTTGCTCCATGTCATGCCGGGGTCTTCATTTGATGGCAAGAGTTCTGTTCATCTTGTACTTCTTCTATTAAGAGAGCGTTCTTTCTTCTCTCAAATTTTCATGTTCCCGGGATGCGGATGTCCAACTATCCTTCCACCCCTTGAAATGATGAATCAGCTGCTATTTTTTTAATCCATTCAGGATCTAATATTTCTACATGGTCCCTCCAGAAACGGCTAGTAGATCTACCCCATCGCGAGTTCATGACCCTGTCCAGGAGTGATGTTCCTGTAATTGGGCGGGAGAGTCTACATCTCTGTTTTACGTAGGAGGTTCATCTACCTTGATGTATCGGATCTTGACTCTATAGCATTTATGCACATAAGTCTGGATAGGTCTGATGCAGATTTCTTAAATTTTCGCCATATTCTTTTCCAAATATTTTTTTGTCCATGCAGTAAGCTTTCAGGCATCCAGATATAACAGATGCAGCTTTATTTTCCTGACTTTTGACTTTTTCGTAAAGTTCCTTACAATATATAAGAAGGCCTTAGCGCCGGCGGCCACTTTTCCTCTAACGTCACACCCGACCCATGCTATGTGATAGATATCGTACAGTACAGGTAAGTACCTACAGATATAAGGCAAGTGCATACTGGGCCTTACAATGTGACGTCACAGTCTCAGCGCTAAGGCTTTCTTATATAGGTGGTGTAATCGTTACAGCAAAACACTTCAACACTCAGGTACCTACTTAAATCGAGTCACTTTTTCTATTGTATCATTATCTATTACAAGATTGCAAAGTACATAGGTACTCTCTAATTGGAAGTAACCATGTTTTTTGTTTAATCTATGGAAATTCTTATCTACATAATAATTTCAGAAGACGAAAATTTGTGAAGAATTGTTTAATTTAATACCTAAATACATTATTATTTTATGAAACGATACTAAACAAAAAAAAACATCCTTTTAGGAATGTGTTCAAATTATTCTCCTTCATTCCCTTTCAGCTTGTCACAGTTGAAATGTTAATAAAATGTAAAAAAAAAAAAAAAAACACAATGTCTTCTCCGAAAAATCGCTATAACAAGATAAAACGTTCCCACTTCCTTTATGTCTCGAGCATTATCCGTTAATCCGTTAGCGTGCCCCGTTATAATGTCATCTAATGGAGGGGTGGATGTGTAAAAAAAGACACACACAAATACCTAAAAGAATCCTAACGACTTTGAAATTATATCTTGTTTTTTTTTTCTGTGTTGAGAACTCTCTTCCAACACAAAAGAAATATTAATAATTGTCGGAATGGCAAAAAATAATAACAAAAAAAAACATCTTCAGTAGAAACCACAAAATGTCTGTTTATACGGAACATTTGTCAAATGAAAATTTAATGTATCTAGTTATTGTTTACTTGATAACTTTGTATTTTTTTTTAATAAAATAAACAAATTGAATTACATTACGTATTACTGGATTTATTTTTTTTTTTAATATTTTTACACATAAAATAAGAAAGGACACTGCAAAAACAAAATAAAATCTTGAACAATGAAATTAAGTAAAATTGTTTTATTTTGTTTGTTTTTTTCATTGCATTATAATAAAAGTCGCGAGATCGCGTATCTAATAAGATGGTACCTACCTATTAGATGCGCGATCCGGAACAACCATTTCAAAATTTTATATCATATTTTGTGTGTTATGAGGTAAGGGAGAGAAAGGATGTCGCGGGGAAGATGGAGAAGAGGTGAGTGCGTCAAAAAATCACTACGCTTCTTAATAAGTAATAATCTCTAATATAAATGAAAGTCGGGTTAGTGCGAACACTTATAACTCGAGAACGGCTGAACAGATTCTTCCGATGTTTAATTTATTGGATTCATCCCC
This sequence comes from Mystacides longicornis, assembly GCA_963576905.1. Taxonomy (NCBI): domain Eukaryota; kingdom Metazoa; phylum Arthropoda; class Insecta; order Trichoptera; family Leptoceridae; genus Mystacides; species Mystacides longicornis. The sequence goes on from OY756430.1 coordinate 6,012,831, forward strand.
GCTACGGATAATATAATAAATAATAAAAAGTTGAAAAATAGATAACAAATAATATAAAAAAATAATATTTAAGTTAGTATGGAACGGATTTTCTGTTGGGGACATTTCCGCCATCTGTTGGGGAAATAGGGAGATATCTGCCAGATTGATATTTTGGTAGAAAGATTCTATAGATCAATGTTTTCCCTATGTTTTCACAGATGGCGGTAGTGTGACAATCATTGAAATGAATATTTTTCTAGTGTTTTAGTTGAGCAATTAATTTAGTATCATCTGACTTTTTCCCAGCAATTTATAATGACTTTAAGGCGGGACGAAGTTCGATGGGTCAGCTAGTAATAAATAAATTACTATGCTAGGCAAGTAGGCAACTGCCTTTTTTCGCGAACGTTCGTTCTATATTATTTCGTTCGTTCTATTCGTATATTCGTTCGAACAATTATTGTCTCTTTCATCATTGTTGTTTAAAATTATTTTGCGTGAAAGCAAATAACACTAATTTTAGGGCATATACGCACAGTAGGCCTAGACAAAATGCATTTGGCGATCGACTACAAACCAATTCTTTGACAATGTAGAGTAGGAAAAAAATTAACTGTCCTGTTTTTATATTTTTATTATACAAGTGTCATTGTTTGGTTTAAATAATTGTTTATATGTTCCAGTGGACAGTTCATTTTTTCGCACTATACATTGGCGAAATCTTCGTTTGTAGTCGAACGCCAATTTGAATTTGTCTACGGGAGCTGATGAGTGGCTTGCTTAGTACCTGATGAGATGTTAACTGTAACAAACGTTTTAAAATGTTCACAACCGACTGCATGTGCACTTGGTGCCTCCCCTATTGTATCCAAGTAACCAACATCTGATGGTAACTAAGAGACGTGTCAATAGATTTTAGGCGCTTAGCAACCTGCCTGTCAGTGTGGACTGGATCTTACATCAGCTACTGGTATTTTTAGAGACTTTTAAAAAAGGTTTTCTTTTTTTTTTACCCATCACGCCGTTTCCCGAAGGGGGTAGGCAGAGAGTACGGACTTCCATTCTTTCCTATCCAAACAAACCTCTTTCACTTCTTCCAAACGCATAACATTCCGCATACATGCTCTTCTATTCCTTTTGTTTCTGATATGACCCTCCTCTAAGACGGCACCGATATGGTCGGACCATGTCATTCGAGGTCGGCCTCGTCTGCGTGCACCCATTACTTCAGATTTACATATATATCACTTTAGTCATTCTCTCTACTTGCCCAAATCACCTTAATGTATTCACCTTCATTCTAGTCACTACGCTAACATCCACTCCACATTCCTTTCTAATATATAATCATTCCTCACCTTATCAGTGATTCTTATTTTATCCAATGCGGCAATCCACTCTTAAGAAATTGCTCTGTGTGTTTGGTGATTATCGCCATTTTTATTGAATGTTTTAAAGAGCTTTGAGATTGAAGGTCAAATCATACTACGGTTTTAATATATGAAAATGTAAGTCGTATTTTTTTCTCTTTATATTATTGACAAAATTGCCTAACCGATTTTCTCTCGGTAAACAATACCAAAAGAGAAGAAAATTAGAAAAAAAGCCACAGAAAATTGGTTAAGAGGAAACGAAATATTCGAAGCAAAAATCTACAAAAATGATTGATATTTTTTTTCTTATTATTGTTATTTGGCAAAATATTGAAAGAATCTATCAAAATATATTACACACGAATTGGCTGGGGGTTTCCCCCCCCCCCCCCCCCAAAGATGTTATGTTAGGCATAGAGACCCATGTGTCTTTTGTTCCGTGTTATATGAATGCTTTATATCTCGTTTTACGAAATTACTTCAGATATAAAAAGTAAATGCTAAATTATTCCATACCGTTTTGTGCTATATGTCACAACAATTCATTACAATTTTGGTTTGTCAGAATTATTAGAACAATTCGATACAGATGTTTGAAATGCCTATTTTATTTTCCTCAAGCCATCCACCATCACTCTATCCATCCAAAAGGAGTGATGACACTCCAAAATATAACCATATGGATGATGTGGATTGATAGGATGAGTCCATCAGCCCAAATTCTATCGCGTCAAGCTATTCGTTCACCACTCCAACGAATCGTCAATATGGAAACTCGATTGGACGTTGTCAAAGTTGTCACGTCAATTGATCGTCAATGGTCCAGATTTGACTAACTTTGTCATCGTCGTTCCACCAGGGACACGTCAATAGTAGCAAAATGTGTAAATAATTAACGTAATGAAATTTCTCTATACTACGAAGGCACAATTTTTATTTTATTTTGGGTATATTATAAAATATTTATTATTCAGGCCAACTTGAAAAATATCAAATTCAACATTATTTTTTTTTGTCGTGTAGTCCGCGTTATAAAATTAATGTCCATCATATTAAGAATTGTGATCGATGGTGCAAACTCTCGACAGAAAAAAAGTTATTATAATGACGAATCCATCAAAATAATTTGGAAAAAAAATGATAAAAATATTAACAACTACATAGGTTTCCCTACAGACTTGGTCTCGAATTTGTATAATGATATTATATCAATTACTTTTTTAACTAATGCATCTGTTTTAAATGTGAATTGTTTAAATTTGAAGTGGTTGGTAGACTAGCGGTTACGACGCCGGCTTTCGCATTGGAAGGTTGTGGGTTCGATCCCAGGGGCCTTAGCTTACTGTCGAAGAGTCATAGAGTGTATTTGTGTTCATTTTGAGTTAACAAAGATTCATTAAAATAAAAAAAAATTGTTCGCAGGGCACATTATGACAATGGCGCAAACTATCAACATTTGACAGGTGTCAAATACCAATAGAAATTTAAAAATAAAATTGTTTATATTGTCAAAACCACAAAAACGGTGACCTACGTGTTTTTGTTAAAGGTTATAAGGAATATAGTTAGACGCCGTTTCCTTTAAGAGGGTAGGCAAAGAGAACGGATCTCCTCGCTTTTCTATCCAGACCTACAACTTATGTCGTTTATTCCACTGGCATGAAATTTTTCATACAACCTCTCATTTTACTGTACTTTTATGATTTGTTCGGACCATGTCAATCACTTTACATTCAACCATTTCATTACTGCAACCAGCATTGCTCTTGTATTGATGTTCTTTGGACTGTTCTCTGCCACTATACACTATTATTTTTTTCTCCATGTATATTTTTCTGTGCATGTGCTATTTCTTTTTTTATCTTGTTTTTTGATTTTTTTATTGTTATAATAAATAATGTTCAAATGACGATTCCAAGTGTCCGAATGGACCTAAGGATGATAAAATACAATAAACAATAAATAAACAATAATTCTCTTATTCCTTTTCTTTCAGAAAAAAAAACTCTAACCAAAAGAAACAAAATTTCAAAATACAAACACATAAGTGAATAATAAGGTGTACAATTACCGACGTCGTTAGCCTAGTGGTATAAACGCTAACTTTAGATCAAAAGGTCTTGAGTTCGATTTGAAATTATTTCTAGCGGAGCGTTTGCATAGAGAAAAATTTGATCTGGATATAGCTACTAACACCTCTGTAAAAAAGTTTTGATTTAACTATTAACACGTCATGTTATGTAACAAAAGGTAGAGATTGATATAATAAAAGTTTAAAATTAATTATATTTTAAGTTTTAGACTTTACTAAAAATGGCATGTCACAATATACATAGAAAGCAGTTTCAAAGTGTCGCCTAGTCTAAAATGCGCTGGCGTTTTATCATTTTTAGACACGGTATAAAAGTATTAAAGTTTGTACATTATTATCCACTGTGAAAGAATGTCTAAACTTTTTAAACATCGGACAAAATATCAAAGAGACGCGCCAAGTAAATATGTCCGAGATACTTACTTAGGCGGGGCTTCCAACTAATGGCTGCACCGAGCTCGTTGTAGTGATCTGCTTGTACAGTTTGTTTACTAATTAATTTCTCTTCGTATTAAAAAAAAAATATGGGATATATTACTATCACGTAAGCAATGAAGACAATGTCGAGAAATTAAGTAGAAGAAGATGCAAATTGAAATAATGATGTCAATATCATGGATGGGCTACTAAAAAAACCAGAGACATTACAAATTTGACATAGTTTCGGATAGCAAGATAAAAGATAGGACCAGGGGAGTTAATCACGAAACGGTCTTAAGACGATCGAGTTGTGATTGAATTCAATCTCAACCCATTGAGAGGATCCGTATGAGTCCGTAGACTGCGATCTCAGTGCTTACAGAAAATTTGATAGACAACACGCTGAAATCGCCAGAAACATGGAAGGTCATTGTGGGTTTTATGGGGGTGATTATGAAGAAGAAGGAAGAAGATCATCGTTGACAAAATTTGCTTCCCGTATAGACCGAAAGGTGGATACTGGGATGCAAAAGGAGAATGACGGGTTTTAGCCGGTAGGAGTCCGGAACTACCGCTTAGGTGTCCTTGGAGGATTTCCCCTCATAAAAAACCATTTCAACACCAGTAAATTTTAACAAAATATTATATTTTGTTACTATTTACTGGTACCTACTACTTAAAATTATCATCAAGCAAACATGTAAAAACATGTCAATTTTATTTCGTCTCAACTTTATGCCAGGCTTAAAGAATAACCAGAAATGATTCTGAAACAAATCATTTTGTTAAAATTAAAGGATGTCTGAATAATCACGTGTCGTGAATAGCCCCCTGAAAGGTAGATAGCGTCAATTAGGAATAGGAAGGCCTTTGGAGAAAATTCCACGGGTGAACTTTATAATCGCGTCATATCTTGTTGACCGGGGTACGAATCTCGTGAGAGTGCATTTCCACCAGTCTACTTTAAAACTATTCCTCTTTTTCTATCAGACTCCACCGTTCTTTTCATTGGATTTACGTCAAGGAAATTTCTTAACCCCGACTTCTCACAAAATAAATATAATACATAGGTACCTACTTCAAGCAATATTATACCTACAACTATTTATATTTTCTTAATTTCCCTTCACTTAGAAGTATAATATATATGTCTGGGTACATAGAGTCATAAGTCAAAATTAATTTACAATATTGCCAAAAAACTGTCTTCTTTTTGTGGTTGATTGGGTAATTTTGTACATACATTTTATATAGTTTTCAATGCTTTTATTTGTGTTTTTCTTTTTTAAAGTTGTAATTTGATTTTGAAAATGCATAATGTATGCTTTCATTTAATTTCCAATTTCTATATTCTACATTTAACTTTTATTTTATTTATGTGACGTTTTGTGCATACATTTTGTTTTTAATTATTTCATTTTGCATGCCCTATCCATTTGTCATGTATCCATCACACCAAAGATTTGGAATTCGATTAGTGTTATTTATGGTTTTTGTTGTGATTTATACTTTAATTTAAGTTTTGAGGAATATGCTTGCATTTTATAAATTTTTAGGAATTTACCAGTTTGTGTAGTGTGTTTGATTTGTTTTTTTAACATGTAATAGGCGTTTTTCGCCGTATATTGTATTAAATAAATAAAATATTCTCAGCAACTATCTATTTTATCCCATTATATTATATAGTGATAGCCGGTAAATTCATCGCCAACAATTTCATCGTGGGTACTTTTAGAATGCAATTCGATTCCGGGTTCTGGGTTTTTATAATATACAACTCTGTAATTATTTTTGGTAAAACTTCAGTTTAGTCACTCCTAATGATTTCGTCGTTATTTTATATACGATTTGAATAGGATAGGTTAAGGTTGGAACGTAGTTAAAAAGGGGGGTGGAACCCCCCATCATACATTTTCGGACACCTCTCCGAGTGATAACATTGTAATACTCCAGCGTATATCAAAATCGCCGCCATATTTAATTTGTAGGAGTGACTTAACTCAACCTTTACCTCATTTTTGGGTCATAAATAATTTGACAATTTGAAAATTGTAATCGAGATGAATTGTACCCGCGATGAATTGTTCGCGATAAATTTTCCTAGACCCATATAATATAGTATGCCAGTATAATTATTTGATTATTTTTCGTTATTATTACAGCACACTTATTCTTTTGTTCGTTCACAATTTGACATCCAGAGATCGAATCCATTGGATCGCGTCATCCCTCAATGTGTGCAAGTCCTGTAGTCCTTCTTTGAATGCGTACCTACCTACGTGTGGCACGCGTTTATCAGATGATCGATTGTTTGTGTCATCCCACATGCGAAAGCTAGTGAGTTCATTCATCACCATGTATCTAGGTTTAAAGCGGTGTAGCCTACATAGATACATCTTGATCGATTGATTCTACACTATACATTTCTTGGTTGTGTTGAGCGAGGCTGGTTTTTCTTTTGTCCAATCAACTACTAGGTTTTGGTTCCTTACTGACGATTTGGTCCATGTCTTAAGTATGATTTTGTCTTAAAATCGATTAATCTACATTAAAAGTAGTAGCTAGCCAGTACTACTTACAGATGTCAGGATTTCAGACGGATTGGAAATGGGTTATATCAAGACATTTGGTAGTTTATGGTTGGATTGCACTTTTCTTACTTCGCGGAGGAAAACTTCTAAAGAATAGTTGGAGCGTCAAGCCAAGCTATCAAAAGATTTTCACAACCAGGTTTGAACGTAGGTGAGAGCGGCAACTGCAGGAATCCAAAATCTCTTTTTAACCTAGGCATGCAAAAGTGACTCAATACTACAACCCATATTTTGTTCTCCATCATGTACCGTAACACCATCAACATCAACACTTTGAAGAGATTTCGACGAAGATTTTACTTGTGACGTCAATAATTCAATACCATCTAATTTTTTATTTTAAATAAAAAAAAAACGTACAAAATTTAAGATGTTACAGTGTTGTATTAGATTTGTGTCACCTACTTGAACTTTCCGTACCGCACGTATAAGTAAGTACGGTGCATCCCCGAGTCACAAATCGTTAGACGCTATCTTTTATTTTCTGAAGAAAACTTAGTTGATGTTTACAGAAAACATTTCTCGCTACGAATCGTAAAAATAAAAGCAGCGTGCCAAGGCACTAAATAAGCCCAAACCTTGTTTCGATTTCAACATTTTTGTGTTGTTCTCGGTAGGTTTAAAATAAGTAAGTTTTTAAAAATCACACAATTGTTTTTTTTTTTCATTTCTATCATGAAGCATCAATATGTTATTTTCCACACTTGGGTTAAAAGAATGATGCTTAGTAGGCAAATCTATTTGACTTCATATTCTTGGCATCTGCCAGGAACTAAAGTATTGTGTTCTTCATGATATATATCACGGCTTACAACTAGTACCGCGACTTGTCCGGGTTTGAAAAATTCGTTTCCGGAGTCCAGGGGCTGGGTATTTGCGGACAGTTTTGTCGAACTTTTGAAATGCGAAAATTTTACAGAACCTTTCGAAAATAATTTTATTTTTCTAACGCTGAATTTTCATTATTTTTCACTACTTGAATTTTATACCTTACTACCTTTACGGCAGACGTTGTCCTGTAGTCTATCTATAAGAATATTGAATAAAAATTTAATAGATTGATAAAAATGACTTTTAACCAATCTCATTCCGACCGATGCATCTGTTTGAAACCACATATTATTATTTTCCATCCGAATTCTGTTAATCGCACCAACTATTAAACAACTGACAGCTTGTGTCAAACGTCGATTTCATTTCAAAATTAGATTTATTCACTTTTCGTGTTTTAATTTATAATTAAAGTTAATTAATTATTATAAAAATTAGAAAAAAGCTTAAAAAATCCATCAATAATCTGTGCGCCATTATTTTTAAATAAAGAAAACTTGTGTTTCTATAGAATTTTCACAGATGGCGTTTTTGTTAGGAAATAAGTTCCATGTCCTTTAATATCATATTTTATTCTCTATCCATTTTTCGTTTTTTTTTATTAGTTATTCTGTTATCCGGTGCGGGAAAGAATCGCATAAAGCAATCACCATAAAAATCTGCATCATAAGACAAGTGTTCGCACTAACCCGAGTTTCTTTTATATTATAGATGTTGGACTCTATTAGATTGGACTGAATCAGTTGACTAGAAAATGTCCCACCGGCTATCTTTCTATCTATCATTTTTTTATAGATATACATATTTGCAAATAAATTACTTATTTACTTTTTTGTTCAACGACCGAAGCAGCCAATAAAAAATACAGATGAATACAGAATTTAGCTTAAACAAGCAGTTTAAAGGAAAGATCGAGCAGAGTGGAAAGCTATTATTGCCTTTACAGTGCTCCTAAGTGGAATCTAAAAGGGAGTATTGTATTGATTAAGATGTGGGTACTTTATGTTTTCGGAAATGGTATCAACGGTGAAGCTATCCACCCACCATGTCATGACAGAAGGAGATCTTTTATAATCTGTATATAAGCTATCCACCCACCATGTCATGACAGAAGGAGATCTTTTATAATCTGTAATCGAGGCTAAGATGGATTTACCTGAAAGACTTTTAAAATTATTAAAAACGTCATGCGAGAATATATTATAAATTGAAAAACAGAACCAAAATACTTACGATTTGTAAATGGAATATTGAAGTTTATCTCTGATTCAAAATAAAAACAAGCCATTACTAACTATGGGACATTCCACTCAATATTGAACTCGGTCCAATACACATTTACTTCAGCTGTCACTGATAGATTGAGACTCAATGAACCGTGCATCGTGTAAGGAAACTTTTACCGGCTAATGGTAGACCGTTAGCAAAAAAATGATAAACAAGTTAGATGCATCGTTTTTATTTCTTAATGGGTTTGTTAGAATATTTTGAAATCATAATATTATGATGCTTTGCACTTAAAAATATAGTAAGAAGAATAAGAAATAGAGTAAGAAATTATTGGCACTTAATATCATATGTATTTCGCATTCTTCTCATGTTCAAAATGTTTCGTTAGGGTTTACGCCCTATGTTACCCCTAAATGTTTCAGGATAATATTTCGTCTTCTTCTTCTACTTAACCTGTAGTAAAAGTAAACTCCTATTTACAAAGGCCTCCTTCAGCGTATCCGAGGACGAGCAGAATTTCTCATTGCAAAAGAGGCGTTTTGTCCATTTGTCATCTTATCGAGCTATTTGACCGGCCCATCGCCATTTTACTTTCGATTATATCCGGCACTCCACTTAACTATGCATTTCAATCACAATACCGATCCCATTTCAATCTTAATGACGATGATTATTACACTTAGATTTTGGTTGATATACATAAAAATAGTTCCACATATTCTATTTTAAATCCGATATTATATACTTAACGAAAAAATAGTTTATACATATAAGGTGCAAGTGAAATATGCAAGTGCAGTAGCAAGTCTCTGCCTGACTGTTGACAGTGAAATGGAGTAAAACTTACATCATCATATTGCCTGCTGTGAAAAATTTATGATATTTTTTTGTCTATTGAGGTGCGTGTTGTTCGCATACACTTCGTGACAAATTCTTGATTATCATAATCATTCATATAAGGATTTATACCTACAATTAATTATAGTAATAAACGTGTAAATACGTTTGACATTGGGATTGGAATTGAGTTTCAAGAGAAACCCCCCTCTTCAAGCTCCTTATGTGATGTTTATAATTTAGTCCCTATGACTTCACTTTACATCGCCTTATTTTTTATGCGCTTGTTTGGATTAATGTTTTGGTTTCAGATATTTAGTACCAAAAATGAGAAGTGATGAAAATTGATGTTGTAAAACATGTCGAAAATTTCCATGAAGGTGATTTCAGGGATTCGAATTTGATCCCTTTAATGTAAAAGTGATAACATTAAGCCAGCCTCCGAAACAGCATTTGAAGCCCATATTGATCAAAACGATTAATATTATGTACCTACAACATTTAAAATCAGACCTTAAATTAATTTGCATCTAATAGTTGAATATATTAACTTTTTGATCGTTTTGCTTCATAGTTTATGTATTATATATGCATATTTTGAAGCAATGTGTAATATTATCCCCTACAAAATGTAATTATGAGTATATCAAGTAATGTATTACATTCTTGGCACAGAGAATCTGAATCTCTTTACTTCATAGGTTCTAAAATCTATGGTAAGTTGGATTATTATTATTACCCTTTAACGATTGTAAGGAGAATGGACCAAGTTACAGACGTAAATACCATTATCAAGTTGTTCAATCTCTTGTTTGGTATAAGGGCATACATGTTTAGATTAGTTTGAAAGAGGAAATGGTTTCTAAATGTATTTAAGTTGTAATTTTCATCTAGTTTAAACTTCTTAAGTAGTCGAGAAAACGTATTGCTTTGATTGGAATCTTGCCGGCGGACCGATATAATAACCAGGTTTGTGCTAGATAAATGCACAAACATGCAGAATCGATATGTAGGGAGTTCCTCAGGGTATAGTGTTTGACCCACAACTATCTCATCTTAACATTCAAGTTACTCAAAGAGGTCCAAATAATTCCCAATAATTGAATGATCATATTTCTTCTTACCTCTAGTAGTAGAGTAGAGAGTTTGCAGACTATAACAGAAAGACTCTACAAGATTTTAGGAATTTTTATTTTTCTGGTGTCCTCTGGTGTCTCTCATCTACGTCTACGACCGCTTGAGTCAAAATCTTCCAGTCTTCATCTGCCTTGAACAAATCTCCCACAGTTCTCAACATCAGATAAAACCAGATACCTATATAAAAATTACTTGTCTAAAATATTAAAAGAATAAGATTCTTCAAAAAGGTTCATATTTTTTAAACCTTACTCCAACGCAAATATAAAAACAATGAAACAACAGACGCCATTTGGTTCTGCGAAATATTTGCGGTCTTCCGCCGCTATCTACAAAAGCTTATCCTCCCGCCCTTGGGGATTATATTTAGTCACCATGAGGACGGCATTCTCTGACCGGATCAGCCCATCCGGGGCCTGTTTCATCTAGAATTTTCAAAGATCCTGGAAGTTTTAAAATATAAAGAGAACTCGTCATTATGTTTGTTTCTCCATCATTCGAGATTCAGATAACTTATTTTGATAAAAAAATAAATTTCATTGTATGAAGAAATCGATATTTTCAGAATTCAATGATTCATTAAATTATCATGGAAGTTTGAATAAAAAAAATCGTGGGTGTACACGATCACACGATAAAAAGTTATTTTCTTCGTTAGTTAATATTACATGAGTGCGAACTGGTCTCTTTACGAAAAAATACCCGGTTGATATTTTGAAATTTAAATTCAGAGTTAATTGATGAAAGTTGTACCTACCTATCGCAAAAATATTTTACAATTAGCTCGATACACACTTAAATATTTATCTGTACAGTAGTTCGACCAATAAATCTCTGATTTAACAAATTTTACAGTTAAATATGCAGGTTAATGCTGTCTTAAAAATAATTGAAAAATTATAAATAAGTCATGAATTGGTGACAGTTAAATTGGTTCAATTTATCTGTAGTGCAATGCATACAAGAAGATTGATCGGTGCATGGTGACGGCCGGCGGGAGATAAATTGTTTATCCGTCAAATTTTATAGAAATCCGAAAGAGCAACGATCTTTAAAATATCTTTTGAATTTAGCAGATTAATCGTATATCCAGCACACACAGCGGCCGTGACGCGAGAGGCCAAAAATGGCCGCCAGCACTAAAGCCTTCTTACATAGGCGGTGTTGGGTTGTAATGGACAGTAGGTGCAATAATACATTTCCATATAACATAAATGTACGGGGTGGGGCATAATGGACTCAATAGTTTCAAACACTTACTGTAGAGCGCGCAGGTGGGTTAGCGGAGTGCGAGTAGTGGCGTTAGGTGGAGGAATTGACGCCGTTTTAATTTTAAGTAGTCCCCATGCAGTGGTCCGGTGAGCATCGAAGCTTTGTCGTAGAAACGTTCTTTAAAAACAATGATAGCCTACGAAAAGTCCTCTGCGTCGCCACCACACTATCATTGTTTTTAACGAACGTTTCTACGACAAAGCCTCGATGCTCACCGGACCACTGAGTGGCGACACTGAAATGAAAATGGCGTCGATTCCCCCACCTAATGCTACTACTCCCACTCCACTAACCCACCTGCGCGCTCTACAGTGAGTGTTTGAAACTAGGGAGTCCATTCTACCCCACCCTGTATATTTCCATATAACATAAATGAATATTCTCCATTGAGATGAGTTACAATAAGTATATTGTCTCTTTATGAAAATTGCTAAACCTAGACTTTTTCAAACGGCAGTCAAATATGATACGTAGTCACTTTGAACCACATTGAATTGTGGCTTTCCTACCATGTAGGCACTTCCTAGAAAGAAAGTTGAATGTATTCGTCACAATTATGAATTGTTTATTATTAAAAGAAGATACGAATTCTCGGAATTGTTTAGATGGAAGTCTTTGACAATCGTTCAGATTCTGAGAACGGTCTCAATCTAACGATCAAAGAATTTCAGATACTAACCAGATTCCAGGTTACATCCCCTCTCCTGTTTTTGCTAGCGCATCTAAACTTCGGGTATTCTCAGTGTATGTTGTGACCTCGCAGTGCACGGGCCTGTGTAGCTCGGCGGCCTTTGGATCCTTTCGTACGTGGGTATTGGGGTCTTAGATGACCCCACAAAACCGATTATGATTGTTTTTTTTTGTTAGATTTTTTATTTATTTCTCTGATTTACACCAACAATGTCGGGACGTTTCACAGTAAATACTAAAAGAAGCTTGATTGAAGATTTTGATGATGTGGATAAAAAAAATAAGCAAAACTCATTCACGAAATACCTATGTACCTTTTTGTCTGCATAATATATGTATCCAAAACTAGTCGTCAGTTTTTTTTGTTGATTGCAACCTCTTTGATACTGTTTTTTTTTTATTAAATTACCTATAAAATTACCTAGAAAAACATATTTTTATTTTTGATAATATTTTTAATCATAATAATTTTGACCATGATGATCAATGTTAAAAAAAAATCTTTAGAAATCAAGAAAATATGAGACATAATAATTAGGTAACAAACTTTTTTAAATTGTATTATTATTTTTTTTATCTGGTTTAATAAAATGAAGCAATTATAATTAAGAAACTCGTAGTTTTATTTAATAAAAAATATAAATCATTATACCTAGTAAATTCAATATTTTTTTAACTTTAATTTTTGGGGTACGAAAATACCCCACGAAACCAGTTACGTAATTTAAAATAACGAATCCATTCAAGGGTTAAGGTTATTGTCAAAGAGTGAGCGGGCGCTATTTCAAAATTTTATATGGGTCTGTGTCATTGTCAAATACATCAAAGTGTGTGTGAGTATGAAATACATAACATTTCACTAGTATTTGTAATGTTTTTTTTTATTGATTTAATCTATTTTCTTATGCACAATTAAAAAAAAATATTAGCATTTGCCATTCATTCTCTATATAAACCATAAGTGTGCGAAATTTCATACTCCTCTGTCCGCGTAATTTCCGTAAAAATATCAAAGATGATTTGCACCTGGGATCGAACCCACGACCTCCGCACGAAACAATGCAAAGTCTGGCGTCGTAACCGCTAGTCTACCAACCACTTCAAAACACATGTTTTTTTACCATACATTGACTGTCAAACATTCAGTCAGATGTTGAAATAGTTTTTGTCTGCCTTTGAAATAAATGTTAAAAATAATGATTAAACTTTTCGACCCTACTACAGATTTATCATTACTTAGTTGTTATGAACAAAAGTATCATTGTGATAAAGGCTGATTAATAAGTTGAAGAGTAGCAAGTGATACAAGTTTTGAATAAACAAAACCTAACGAATTCTGTATTCAACTGTTTGTATATTTGTGTATGTCTTTTGTTTCAGGTAATTAATATTCCTTCAGCATACAGCCGACACTTTGGGAACTCGTGGCCTTGCCACCAAAGTAAGCAACCTTTTTTATTACCATGTCGTCTCTTTTCTAAAGGCTCTCCAAGATAAAGGCGGTATTCTTTTGCATCCATGATAATAAACCTACGGGTTCAAACAAGAAGTTACTTATGTACGTGCGAAAACAAAACTTCGTTTGTTTGTTTGACAACGACATTAACCCGTAACGAGTTAATTTGGAAAACAATAAAAGCAGTGACGGATTTTTAAAACAAACCTTTGAAAAAGGACCAAAAATATAGGTATTTGGTAAAGAAACAAGTACCAATTATTAATCTACTAGCTCACACCTGTCTTGTTTTACGCCTTCCAAAAGATTATTAATGTCACTGTGATGAACAATTAAATAAAAAAAAAAAATTAAAATGCCAATCGCGCCGTGTCTCGTATCGGGTAGGCAGAGAGAACGGACCTCCACTCTTTTCTGACCAAACACACTTTTTTTTCGCTATTTCCACTGACATACCATTAATTTCTCATACCTCTCCTATTTCTCTTGCTTCTGACCTGGCCTACCTTGTGGATGGAATCACACTAAGCCAGCCTTTGAAATAACAATAGAAGACGGTCGTTAGCCCGTAGTGGTTTGTTCACACCATTAAAAAATCTAACAGTTTTAGTCAGTCATCAGTTGTTGATTATATTCGTAAAGTAGTGTCAGTATAGCCGGTGACTTTAATTTCAAGTTATGTGCCCCAGAGCCGTATAGTCCATACAATTATTACGGTTTTGGTATTCCAATACTTCTACCGATTGGATAATTTTGCAACACCTTCTATAGGGACTTTCAGTTCTTCAATGGGGTGCAAGTGACCCAGCCAGAGTAGTCTCTTAATATTAATGAACCTGAATAAGCTGATACCCTGGTAGAGATTATACAGCTCGGAGTTGTATCTTCGGCTCTTACACTATGAAATTCGTTGATGAATAACTCAAGGTGTAGTATCAGGCCCTCTAAATTTAAAAACATACTTATATAAGGTTTCATCTCTAATATAAATGAAAGTCGGGTTAGTGCGAACACTTATAACTCGAGATCGGCTGAACAGATTCTTTCAATGTTAGATTTATTGGATTCTTCTCCGCTCCGGATAACAGAATAAATAATAAAAAGTTAAAAAAAATGGGTAAGAAATTATATGAAATACAATATTTAAGTTAGTATGGAACGGATCACCTGCGACGCGCCAACGCCATCGCGAGTAGTTCCCTCTCATTCTCGCATACGTGCCGCTATTACAGTAGCCCATCCCACTTACTCCACCGCAAAGTCAACAAAATTCTCGGGCACATTCGTGTCGGTACCTACTTCATAGGTGAGGTAGAATGTGTGCGCGCACATATAATATTCTCACGTTGTTCCCGCCTGAGCTTTGAATACGAACAAAATATGGATGTTTTAGAAATATTTATCATTATTATTTTATTAGTAACTTAATCGGGGGCGTTATTATTATAATTATAATTATTGTTTCTGGGGGCGCAGTGCACAATTGCACATATGAACGGGCCGCCTTTGGCTAGGACTATAGGACAACGTCTGTCGGGAAAGCTAGTATAAAATATAGTCAAAATTTTGATTATAGTATTTACAGTAGTAACACTTTTTGAATTGCTGGCTGATTTATTTCATATTGCTCTCATAAATATTTGCACTATTGTTGTTTTTTTATAAAAAAGATATGCCTTTATTTATTTATCCTAAAATTAATATCTTAATATATATAAATCTCGTGTCACGATGTTTGTCCTCAATGCACTCCTAAACCACTTAACCGATTATAATAAAATTCGCACACCATGTGCAGTTCGATCCAACTTGAGAGATAGGATAGTTTAAATCTCAAATTATAGTCGCGATTTTAATTTATTGCAAATTATTTGTCTGTTATTATTTGACAGTCAGAATTATCTGTTAACTCCAAATGATTCTAACAGATGTCGATACCTTTCGACTGGGTTGAGTAAGTAATCAATAGATGGCGCTGCTTTCACGGTGGTAAAGTGACGTGACACGACACATTGCAATGCAATTATTCCAGATTAACATAATATGCTATAAAATATTTTGAAAAAGTTAGGGATCTGTATGAAAACTAAATTATTTTTAAGTATCTATCTACCCGTGCGAAGCTGGGGCGGACCTCTAGTATAGTATATTTTTGTTTTAATTGATAAAATTAGTAATTTCCTTCCCTTTTGTCGTATAATAAGTTGTATTGAGCATAAATTATTTATTTTATTAATTTTATAACGTTGTATGAAAATCTGTTTATATTATATCTTATAATAATAGACACCTTTCTGATATCTTCCGTATACGAGTCATCATTACTCGTAATTTTTTCTCTAAAATCTCTCGGTAGATAAAAATATGCGCTCGTATATCTTTGGCAAACTTTTCAATTTGAACCTCGCAAACTATAACGGCCCTCTTATACTGCTGTTTTGATGACTGGCTTAGTGTTCCTACGTTCCTAATGAAAAGAAATTCTTGAAAGTTTGGCTGGATTTAGTTAACAAGCGTTGTTTTAAAGAGGATTTGCAAACAAGATATCTTTGTTTATAAGATTTTAAAAATATATTCCGCTGAAGGATTCTTGGAATGTATAATTACATGTGATTCGGGAAAGGACGACTTTTACTTTCTCAGTGAGCATGAAAACAGCCGTTTTAATAAGTAATAATGTGTGACCCTTTCTGTTAAGAACCTTTTTAGGGAATTTTCCCTAGACTAGATAGTTTAAAAGCTTTTATTAGGTACTTATACGAATAATTCTTTCAGCAAAATTTATGGCTAACACTTTCAAGAATTTCATTAACCATCATCTAGGATAAAGAAGACGTTCCATGTATGTAGGGGAGATGTAGGCACTTTTTGATATTTTGTACTGTAAAATTTATAAAATCGATAAAAACTCAGATTTTCCTCTATATACATACAAGTAATCCATAGTTTTGACTTGTGTTTATCTCTTAGCAGTATATTCAAATGTTGTTGCATTCAAAAGTTATTATGTATCGTTTTTTAATGACTGTTCAAAAGTAGGGAGGTTTGGGCACACTGCTTGGAGGTTTGGGCACCATACTCAATTACATTATTCAGCAAGCTATTATACACATTTTGAATGGAAATATTCGTTGAAAAAAACCACAATGTAAGAAGTACGAAATAAATTGTTTATTTGAGAGTACCTATAAAAAATAATAAAAATCAGAAATGGATTAATTAAGCCAAAAATGTAGGTATGTGACTAACAAAAACGATATTTATTTTTCTTTATCATTGGCTAATTTAAACAGCTCCTCCGAATTTACACTGTCCGAGTCATTTCCCAATTGAAAACAGTTCTCACATAAATAAAGGTTTTCTTCATCACTGCTATCTGAATCAATATTATTTATATGGGATCTATAAACGCACAAATAATCATGGCAAAATGCCTTACAATTAATACATTTTAATGAATTTATCTTTTTTATCGAATTTGTTACATTTTGTGCACTTAAAAAACGATATAGGTATCACTTATAATATTTATCTTTTTATTAATATTTTAGCGCAAAACTGGTTAGCGTAGGTACCTTTATATTTTTCAAAATATATGAGTTTAACCCATATCTTCCCAGTGTTCCATTATTGGAACGGTATAGTTAATAATTTTTATTATTTTTTTGGAAAAGCGCAACTCGTTTATTTTTTTCTGCTTAAAATCTTCGATTAATAGGCTTTAGTTAGAGATATTGTTGCATGATATTCACGTCTGCTTTTTTCTGTTATGAAGCCTTCCTTATAGCAGATTTTGTGGAAAAACATTGCTCGTTGTAAAATGTCCGTACATTTTTTGTTTGTTATAATTAACATTCAAATAATACGTTACCAATTTGATGTGAGGGATTTATTCAGATGTGTTATTCAAAATATTGTTAAGTCATTATTTGAAAATTTGGGAACGCGATGGTAAAGAGTTTGAAAACCAGTTGCTTCTTTGTTTATGACAGATTAGAAGGTTTGGTATTTTTACATATTGAATGGATGTACGGGGAAACCATTTTTAGAAAAAATGTTGTTTAAAGGGATTAGTAGAGAAGGCAAGGCTTCTTTGTTTTGAGATAGTATATTTGGCCCTCGATAGGACAAATAGTTTTTTTGAAGTTTAGTCTAGATCCACGCTCCGATGGGAGACGTTCTTAAATTTTGTGTTGAAGTGTTTGAGTAATTTTTAATATCCTTCGCATATTTCAATTATTGTACATATTATGTACCTACCGGGGTGTGTCCGAGTGTGTTGTTATTAATACGGGATTTGCGTGCGACTTGATTGATGTGTATCTTTGGAGGTTGAAATATCACATTTGATAAATTCGCGTTTGATAAAACTTAGAATCTTCGGTTTTGGATTAAACCTTCTGTTTAATTATTATAATATATTATTTATTGTTCGACTGGGCTTACCATAGAGGGAGGTCGCGTGGCGGATCGTTAGAGTGGACAGCCCCGTGGTAATTCAACTTCCAACTATGAATGTGACGTGTTTATTTTCGTTTGTGCTTTTTTGCTAAATATTTGAAGGTATGCTGAATTTTGGGTGAGTGACCATATTTTTATGATATTAGAATTTGTATGGACACAGAGAGATGTTTTTTTGTGTGGTATTTTGTTTGTTGCTTGGTTGCCCCGCCAAGCATGCTTATGAGCAAGTTGCTCGATGTGGTTTCAGCTGAGAGAGATAGGTATGGCCGATGCGTTACGGCATTGTTTTGAATATTTGTGATCTCTGTGTGCCATTGGGCTTATTGTATTGCAGCATGTACCTCCCTGTATTGTTTTCACGCGTCACATGTCAAGCACACGTCGCGAATTGTTATCTGTCATTCGCGGGTTACCCCATTTTCCGATACCAGTGGTGTGACCTATCTTTAATGTTTATTTTTGAATCCGGTTAAGAATTTCATATTTAGAACCTTCTAGTAAGCTTAGTGTAGAATTTTCATTTGTAAAAGTAGGTACATTGGTGTGTGTGGGTACCCCGTGAGAGTAATTTTATTCAGTCGAGCTATGAATGAGTTTACTAAAGTTCGCGTCTGTCCGCGCACAGATAGAGTTTATATTTTAGTTTTCGCCGCCGTGATAAATGTAAAGTTATAAAACCGGTATGTGTAGGAGGGCTGTGGACTGAAGATATACCTCACATGACTCTCCGGGAGAATGGGTTGACTGAATTGGACGCTTTTCAGCTCAGCTCAGGAAGTTCTCTTCGAAAAAGCAGTGCACAAGCCCAAGATGGTGAGCCACTCGGAAACCTAATGAGGAAAACTTGCGGTCTGATGTACAGCCCGCGGTAATTCGACTAGAAGGTTAATTAGTGCGCCGGTAAAGTGATCGAACGGTTATTTTGATAGAGAGATCGATAATCAGTAAATATATGTATGCGAGATAGTCAGTACATTTGTTAATAGGCAGGATCGCGTTGTTTGACTGTAGCTAGTCGTGGCATAATTTTTCGCGTATTTAAATCCTGTCCTATTTTGAGTCTCTGCCGGAAGTACGTTTAGATATTTAGAGTCAAGAGTTACATAGTCAAAAGATAGCTTTCATCCCCTGTAGTCTGTACACCATCAGGAACCTTTTTCAGTTGTATATATACACTATATCTGATAGCCGAATTTCGGCCCCTTTTTGGTACCTGTTCGAGGCGTGAGGTCGCATCGAATTGGGCCAGTCTCGGACCTTCAGAGTTTTTTTTTTGCCTGAATTTTGGCAAGAAGGTTCGTTTGACAAGGAAGGCCCTCTGTCGGTGGCTAATTCCTCCCATGGACCTCGAGCATGCTTATCAAATTATATTACTGTCTCTTTTGTCATTATAAAAAATAATAAAAATAAAGATGACTATAAGTAGGTATTTTCATGTCCTTTTTCCTAACCGTTCCATTTTTGGAACACTGGGATAATATGCCAATGTAACATTTTTGTACTATTTTCATGCAATAAATTTATTTATTGTTGGCAATTTATTTTTTTTGGTCGTAGTTTAATAGTGTACTAAATATTTTATCATCTAGAAACGAAAAAAGTATTTTATGTAAAGAAAATATGCGCACACAGCTGGTAGAACTGAACCTTACACAGTAAGAAAACGTTGTTTGTGTGGTTACTTTGAAGGTGAATGTTGAAGATTTTCAAAAAGGATCTGCAAAATCATCTTAACCATCGGATTCCACCTAAGATCTGCTACGCTCAAAAATAGAAAAAAATAAATTCATTGGACTTGATGAGTGACAATACCATCAGGATGTGGTGATAAATTTTTTCATCAAAAACGCAATGAATAACGTTAAAGCAGGTGTTATATATCCAAAACAGGAGAAAATCCTGCATCAGAAAGCTATTGAAGTGCTTTGCTTTACAGTCAATAGCGAAGTAACTTGCTTGCTTGATAAGTAAGGTCACAGGTCGATGAAGCTGCCGCAGAAGAAGTCTGCTTGAAAGATGTTATAATATGGAAAAACAAGGATATGAGGACAGACAGAAAGGTTCGTGAAGAGAGACACATGGCATTTATCCAGAGCAGACACTGTCAAAACAAAAAGCATGCTAAGAACATCTAAAATGAAAACACTTCATGGTTAATATCTGAGTGATCGAATTAGAACCACAGTAATTTGAGAATCTAATAAGTCGAACAATGTGGTCAGCTGGCTACGTCATAATTTGCTATAATATATTTTATTGGCACCAACATGTATTGAGAAATTAAAAAGAATACTATATCTAACCCTGCACGGGGGTTCCAAATGGGTTGCGCCGATCAAAAATACTCGTCAAGCGATGGTAAGAAACATGGAATAACGCAAGTCAAGATAATAACCCTGTAAAAACACACTCCCGTGTCTACAAAAAAGAAGAAGAAGAAGATTTTTTGTTTTATTATTTTATACAAGGTTTATAATTTATAAATTGTGGATTAAAATTTTGAAAAATCTTCGTAAAGTACTTTACTACGCTCTATATCGTTTTAGATTTCCCATACAAAAGCCCAAATGTTACATGTATGTATCTTCCCAGTGTTCCATTATTGGAACGGTTCTATATCTAAAAAACCAAAAATTCAAAATTTTTTTTGACACTTATTTATCAATACATAGACCGTAAATAGTCCCTGGTATGATTTTCATGAAAATCTAACGGCTATTTCTATGTCTGGGAAGATATGGGTTAAAGTATTTTTG
Source organism: Mystacides longicornis (assembly GCA_963576905.1). Taxonomy (NCBI): domain Eukaryota; kingdom Metazoa; phylum Arthropoda; class Insecta; order Trichoptera; family Leptoceridae; genus Mystacides; species Mystacides longicornis. The sequence continues at coordinate 6,033,962 of OY756430.1, forward strand.
ATGCTTTTAGTGAATTATAGTGTAGATTTTAAAGAGGAATTTAATATTTTACAAACTTGTTACTCTGCGAACTTACGACAGTCTTCTACAGCACTTTACGTTTAAAACTTTCGCCATTTAGGAAGTCAAAATACCGAAATTCTTATATCATGACCATCTTTTTCATTTTCAACATGTTGAAAATCCCACGCACCCTGCGGAAATCGAACCCACTACATAGCCGTCCCAATGTTTAAATATTCTTATTAATGTCATCTTACCAAATTGTGAACAAATGAACAAAAAATATCGGCGCTGAATTTTGTTTTCGTATTTCGAGTAGAAATTAAAAATCAACCCCTCGTACAATCATTGCAATATGGTTTCAGCACAATTTTATTATCCTATAATGGAATTAGAATTGTGAAATCCAGACTGCCAACGACGCAGCAATGAATAGCAGATAGACGATAAGTGAGTAGGTACTTTTAATTATTATTAAGTCGTATTTTGCAATCTAGAACTAACCTTGGTGTACACTAAGTACGGTGCACCATGATGTTCAAGTTTTAATGCTTTTAATGTACCTACCTACACTCCCTGCTCACTTTATATAGTGCACTCATATACGTCTATTTTGTTTTTTAAAAGTACAATAATTATTATTATGTATTTGGTTTGTAAAAAGTAAGTTTTGATACTAAAAACATCTATTCGAGAATCATACTATCGAAGAAGATTTTTAACACGCTTGCTTTGTATCTTTTTAAAAGAGAAGGTACGAGAATATTATATAATGTAGAATATTTTTAACTTTGCCAGTTCAAAGGCGTTATCTTGGAGTTCGCCCTTTCGAAATTCAATTCCCAAATCTGACGATCTTCAACTGTTTTGATTCCTGCTATTCCCTCAGATTCTTAACGTTTTAACAAAAGTTTCAGGGGACATGCGGAGTGCGTGATCTACCCAGCTCAATGTGGGAATCTGAATGACTGAAAAAATTTCCAAAAAAAAATATAAAACTTCGTGTCAAAACATTACAGTGTTGCAAAATTTGGCATTTTGAATTTTTAAAAGATTTGCCATGAAATAATACAAATTATCATGATAATTTCATCTTGATTGTGTTTTTAAAATGTCACTAAAGATTATCAAAATAATTCCAAAGACCCTTTCTAACATTTAAGGTATTATTTTCTGTATACTAAAATTTACCCAGTGTTGGTATACAATTGTGCAAAAACCTTTCCCTTATGTACTGTGTTTGCTGTGTAATGAAACACATAATAATGTCTACATTAGGGACACATCGAGTTGGTTCGTTATCTCCCTTTAAGGATGAAAACTAATGCCCTTTGTCTAGCATAATTTAACTTAAAGTACCCATACAGTCCAACTCACAATGTTTATAATACGAGTTTGTGTGTTAGAAAATTTTAGTCAGTGTATGAAACGGTCAGAGCACTTTTTACGGCTTTTTGTTTTCTTATTACTTTTGTTTAGAATAGGTACATTAAATATATTTGAGAAATTGTAAAAATTTGTATTTATGATAACCATAAATATACCTGCAAGGATCCACGACGATTAAAATTCAACGCAGAACCTACGGTTTTAGCGTGATGCTCCAATATACAAAAAAAGAAACGAACAAAATATAAATGTATGTACATACATTTCTGAATTATTATGTAGATTTAATTAGTGACTTAGTACTTAATTGTAGGTTTAAAATGTCTCATAAACTTTCATAAACTAAAACATGTTTCAACTCTGCTATTTTCTTATTTTCCTGTAGGCATTAAGATGCCGAATATTCGCCAATTTTTGCCAAATACTCGGCGATTAGTCGGTCCGTCTCTAGCAATAATCTTATGAAGTTATGAACGTCCATCAGAGCGAAATGACAAAATGAAAATGTCTGAAAGTGTGTCTTTTAGCTTTTATGGAAGATGCTTAATGTTCGAAACATGATGTAACACCAAAGTCCAAAGCTCTTCTCACATCTAAGTGTAAATTATATATCTAATTCTTCGGGAATGCCACAGGGCTTTCTTTTATGACCCCCAATTTTATTAGCTGCTATAAAACGCAGTATTTTTTTAATATCTTCTTTTTTCTTCTTCTTATCTCTAAATTCCTACTATACTTACTACTACATATTATTATGAACTGAGTCTTTCTCTCGTCGCTTTCTTTTTGCGGGTGTATATAGAAATAATAATGTTCGGTTATTTTCTTGGTCGACTATTTTCAAAATGAGAAAATAAAAATAATGTGAAAACATTCAGTCTGGACTTGGTGGACGGAATGAGGGGGGTAGAGATGGGGGAGTGAAGTGGGAATTTATGACGTGGAAAGGCAATAATACAGCGAACAAACTTTCTCTATGGTGTTAAAAAAAAAAAAAAAAAAACACCCCAAAAAGTATTATCTCAGAAAGTACGTTGTAAATTTTTAAAAGACTTTCGATTGTGAATTCCATGTTGCATTTTCGTTCTTAATGGTCAAAAGATACAACATATTATTTGGAAATCAATTTACTTCATAATAGCAGCACAAGTGTCGTAAAAAAAAAGCGGGGAGTGCCGCAAAACATGTCGCATATTCTGGTGATGGGCACAGCCTCGTCCCATATTGTGCAAGTGCAGTAGCATAGTCTCTGCCGAATTCATCACAGTGAAAAGGAGTAAACCTTCCATCTTCACATTTTTACTTGTCAACTATTGAGTTAAAAACATTGATAAGCAGATTTTATATATAATTTCATTCAAGCTTTCAGAATTAATTTTTTAATATTCAAACATATTTCAAACGTATTTGTGTATAAATTACAAATTTGAAATCAATATTCATTATAAGGACTACTACAGGACAACGTCTGTCGGGAAAGCTAGTGTTGAATGAACGTTTAATAAAAACGTCGAGGATTCACAGTGATTCTGTGTGTGACCGCGTTATTTTCAGTGTTAATCTAACAATACTAGTTAGTCACAATATTCCTATTCTGGTCGCAGTAACACAAAGGGTACCATGGTCCCTTAACCCTCTCTAAAAAGAAAAAAATAAAACAATACTAGTTTTTTGCTACTTCTGTACAAAACATAAAAACACTCAAAATGTCTTTGTTTTAACATGAAAGAATATAAACGTGTTTCCGTACTTCCACAATCTATGAAACAGGTACCTACCTTCTGTGTAACGTGTATCGTATGTCAATATTGCTATAAGTACATATCATCAATAATTCCGTTAATGTTTCATGGTTTTGTTTTGTAACATCCCTCATCCAAATTTCGATCAATCGATAGAAGAAAACCAGTGAACGATCATACAATACATGTACTATTTTAATCTGTCTTTAAATATAATTATTTAGCTTTGAAGGTATACATTACAATTTACAATATTATGTAGGTACAGAAAATTCGATTATATGTGTACTTTAGCAACCCTTTATACTCAACTACTTACAATAGGTCACCTGTCACAAAGTGACTTATTAAAAAACGCTTATTTTAAGCGTTGAGAGGTGATGGTAAACTAGATAAAGGCGAGACTCGTCAGTCTTATTTAACCGGGTTAGCAAAAACAATTTGTGAAAGATGTCAAAAGCGTTTTTGCGTTAACTTCGAATTAGCACACATTCATTTTATATAAAAAAATATCTTGAAAAAATATTTTTTTAGAAAAGGTACATTTTTTGTAAATTTTGAATTAAATTGTTGTTTGACAGAAATTGACAGTGGTTTGATAGTTGACGCGATTGACAGATTGCGGTTGCTTAATATACATAATATGGTTTAAAACGGATGGTTGGTTAAATAATAGTTATTATTTTATCATGATACGTATTTGAATTATTGTACATTCATTGTTAGGACAGGACAAGGTCTGTCGGGAAAGCTCGTTGTTAATAAATCTAATTGTTGTTTGAAAATTTGTTAGTTTATATTTTTGGATTGCTTAATAAAAAAAAAACACAATAATAATGACGTATAGCATGAAACAATCATAAAAAGGCATGTTTGAAAACCATTCATGCCGGAAAGATGTAAAAAATGTAATTGTGTTTACTTTGGGAAGGCCCAGATTGATTTTTCTTATTAAATATAATGTATCTACCTACAGCAAAATATGAGTCTAGAAAAAAGAATCAGACATGTCATGTGCTACAGCTATTAATTATTGATAGCTTGCAAATTTAGAGTTTTGACAGTGTTACAAATCCAGTGTCCTGGGATATTAAAATACGTGTATAGCAAACATAAGTACTACACATCCTTTAAAAGCACGATGTGAACAAATTTTGTGAAAATAGCTTCAACATTGTTCATTCCACATTGTCATGCAGTTCGTCTTCAACAAAAGAATTCCTTTTCGGAAAACAAATTAGAGAACAACGGAAAAAGAATTAAAAAAAAATGAAGAGCACAACGTTTATCTTTTATTTTTCAATTTTCACTCGAGTTCGTCTCTAGCGATTGAGGCGCATCGCTGTTTGACTCCAAAGCACAATATACACCCTCATTATGTGAAATTCTCTCGCTTGTGAATATTGGATGCTTTTTCGATCGCTCGAAGAAGAAGAAGAAGACAGTCTCTGTTATTACAAGCACGCTCAGAAGATAAACAGTTCACGTTCACGTCATAACGTTGTTTTGAAACGTAGTGCGATATAACGTACAATTTTCAATCTTTTTATAACAAAAAAAAAGCCGTTCGTTTTTGAAGGAAATTTGATCGATTTTTCTTTACTAAAATTGAAAGTAAATTTATCGAGAGAACAATATAGAAAAGCGGAATTTTATGATGTTTCAAAAAAATTACTTTTCAGAGTGGCTGATGTAAAAAGGGACGAGTATGGTAGCTGTTGTTTTCATATTCATATCTTTGATAATACAGTCGATTCCGCTTAGTTGGGACAGCGCTTTATTGGGACAGCCGCTTATTTGGGACAAATCTCAAGGAACAGAAACCAAACCAAGAATCTAGTAGTAAATTTATACGTTTTATTGGGTAAACATTCCGCATAATTGGGAGAGTAAATTTAAGATTCCTTCTTTTTAAGAGAATTTTTATGCTGATGGCATTTACAATGCTGATGACAGCTTCGCATAATTATTGGGACAGCCGCTTGATTGGGACAAAAGTCCCGATGTGTCCCAATTAAGCGGAATCGACTGTATAACAAAATTTCGCTCTCCACCATAATAAGCAATTCTACGAAATCGTGCTTGACGCGGTTATAGGCCTTCAATTAACGTTTCGTGGTAAAATCATTGATTTTGAGATTATTATTACAGCCTTTTTTAAGTTATTTAGCTATCCACTCACAGAAACCAGTGATTTGACCTAAAACAAAGCCATATACATGATTGAATTAAATACATAATGTACAAGACGGGCATTGCCTAGTGGAGGGAGTCAACCAAATTGTATTTATAAACAATGTTTTATTTTCATTCATTAAATTATTATTATTACGCAATGAATGTAACATTTAACATACATAATATGCAAAAGAAGTATATGTAAACTTATTTTCAAATTAAAATTTTGTTTATTTTACGATAACTTATGATTTGGTTTTAAATTTTATGTGTTTATGTTATTCTATTGAGTCATAAAGATAATGATTTGAAGGAATGGGGCATTCAAAGATGTAGTCAAGATTTTCAATACCCAAGCACTTACGACATACTGGGCTATCCATAATTCAAAATCTATGAAGATGAAAGGTCACGATATAATGGCCTGCCCTCATTTTGAAAATCATGCATCGATATATGAACCTTTTTTTACTGAACCAGGCCTTGTTTTGGATTCGTTTTTTTGATACGTGTCGTATGCTCATTGCTCATTCTCCGGTACCACACAAGCTTTGCTTAGTGTGAAAGTGTAAATGCGTTCCCTTTGTATGAATCCAGATTCATTCACAAAATAAAATAAAAGATGGACTAACTAATTAGCGATTTAAAATGGTGGTGGATCGGGAAAAACAGAAGAAAAAAAACTACCCTAAATGGTTTTTGTTAGGTAATTATTTTTTTTAAGACTGAGTAACAAGTAGATGCTACGGAATCTTAATACGTCTTCAGCAATTATTAATTTTATAAAAATTGACATTTTGAAAAAGCACAAAAGAGATCTAATCATAAAAAAGAAACACCTTAGAAATCAAAAAAAAAATAAGTCGAATTGTAATAGTCGGTTTAAATTATCGCATACAACCCTTTGAAATGAAAAGGTTTTCGAAACCACCCTTCCGAAACATCCAAGCTTTCTTTTAATACAACTTTCCAGATAATTTATAATCCTTTCTTTAAGTTCTGATTTAGGGAGAGAAACAGGGAAAGGGAGACATCTGTTAATAAGAATAATTATTAAAAGGTCCTAAGAATTGAGACTTGGAAGGTTTTTGGGATAAAAAGCCTTCTTTAATTATTAGGATTCTGTTTTATTGGGTTGCCTATAAATCAATCATGTGTATAAACTGACCGTCGATTTCCTAAACGAAGTGTTGTATAGATAGACTCCTCTAGATTTTTGCTAAAATCTCCTTGCGGTTGCTTTCAATGTGTGGTAGTTAATGTTTTAATAGAGTGTACAATATAAATTAAAGTCGGGTTAGTGCGAACACATTATATAACTCGAGATCGGCTGGACAGATTCTTACGATGTATGAATTATTATTGGATTCTTTTCCGCTACGGATAATGGAATAACTAATAAAAAGTTGAAAAATGGATAAAAAGTAATATAAAATATAATATTAAAGTTAGTACGGAACGGATTTCCTGCGACTCCATAACAACAAAATTATTGTTTATTGCACATGATGGTAGTTCCCACTCATTCTCGCAAACGTAATTGCCGCTCTTACAGTAGCCCATCCCACTTACTACAATTTTCATACAGCTCAGCAAGTCTACAAGTCAACATAATTATCGGGCACTTTCATAATATATGCACACGCGGCATCGGCACTTCATAGGCGAGGTAGGGTGTGTACTCGCGCATATTCTCCCGTTGTTCCCGCCTGAGTTTAGAATACGAATGAAATATGGATGTTTTGGAAATTACAATAATGTTATTATTTTATTAGTTTAACTCAATCTTATTAATTATGTATTTTTTTCTGGAGACGCTGTGCACATTATGCATATGAACGGGCCGCCTCGGGTTAAAACCACAGGACAACGTCTGTCGGGAAAGCTAGTAGGGATATATTTTTATCATCGTAGTCTGTCAACTTACTGTTATCGCGCGTAATTATAACCGACCTCGGTAGTCTAGTGGCAAAGGCTTTGACTTCAGATCAAGAGGTCCCGGGTTCGATTCCCGATCGGGTCAGAAAATTTCAATGTGTTTTTTCACTTGAAATTTCTACTCGGGGTTGGAATCCTGTCTCAGATTGGACGGGACCGGTTGACTGGTAGAGAATGCTCCAAGCATTAAGTTCCGCCGGCTATACTAAAACCTATGTATATAAGAGTGTTATTTATTGTATAATAGCACAATTATTCCTATTGCAACCACATAGAAAAGTGATTTATAATTTCCTCTAATTTTATTCTTACTTTAATAATAGATATTGTTATACTGATTTGCGTACCGTACCTACCTTTTAACTATCAAAAGATTTAACTTTGCTTCGGGTTAAATTTGGAATCAAACAACCTGGGACGATTGCGACCAAAGTGCCCCGAATTCACCCACCTACACATTTCAAAATAAAACCAATCCTATTTTATGTACATTAGCTCAGAACACTGATTGACTGATCTTATAAAGTCATTATAATATTGCCATTCAACCTCGTGAAACACACATATAGCACAATAATATATGTGCTAAGAGGCGCGTTATTTCTGTTGTTTGATACGGGCGGATAATTTTTTTGAAATTTGAATCAATAATTCTTTCCATTTCATTTAACACATACAACAATCATTAAGTACCTACGTCTCGTTTCTAAAATCAAATAATGCACGACAACATAAATTATCAAAATTTACAAACCAATGAAGTGATAATAAATTGTCTACGATAATTTTGCAAGCGTTAAAACCGAGTTGAAAGCATTTATCTTCAATACCAATGGTTAAGGTTCCATTTCTTAACATCACAGTCAACATATTATTATTGTAATCAGATATGATTGAATCACTTGTATATTATGTTGCCAACAAAAAGTTGACAACATGCTTACATGTTTTTGTTGTCCAGTGTGGACGTAGCTTTACACTATGCAACCTGTCAAACTATACGTTCATCTTCTTTAGATGTCGCGATAACACGAAGTTTCGTCACGAAGAATTCAGCTACTAACAGCTTAGAACGTTCGAAATGAAAGCGTTGCGAAACGCTTCGTATTGCTTTCGTTCTACGCGCGTATTGCTTAACGTTTACGTTCAGAAGAGCGTTTTTTCTATATTTTTATTTATTGAAATTTTTCTGGCGTCATTTTATCTATAATATAAATGAAAGTCGGGTTAGTGCGAACACTTATAACACAAGATTGGCTCAACAGATTCTTCCGACGTGTGATTTATTGCATTCTTCTCCACTCCGGATAACATAATAACCTGAATAACTAATAAAAAGTTCAAAAAATGGGTAAGAAATAATATAAAATATGATATTTAAGTTTGTATGGAACGAATTATTGTCTTCTGCACCTGCACCCTCTCATTCTCGCATACGTAATTGTCCATTCTTACAGTAGCCCATTTCACTTACTCCACCGTTTCTGGCGTTTTAGAAAGTTTTCATACAAAGTCAACCAAATTGCGCGCATATTATTTTATATTCTCGCGTTTATTTTTGTTTCTGGAGGCGCAGTGCACAATGAACGGGCCGCCTCTGGTTAGGACCAAAGGGTCCACAGGACAACGTCTGTCGGGAAAGCTAGTTCTGTTATTTAATAAACTCTGCTGCTAAAAATACTCGCTCGAATAAAAAAAATAATTTCAGAGCACTTATTTAAAGCTCTCCCAAGCAAATACTAAGCGAAGATACTTTTTTTTTGCTTTTAAAAGTGTTTGTATAGGAACAAGGAAAATTAAACAATAAGACAATTATTCTTTCTTTGAGACATTTAGCATACAAAACCCAAGTTCTTCTTAAATAAAAAATATGTATATCTTTTTATCTTCTTGTTTAGGTCTTTTGTTTGTTCCTGTATTATTTCGTTTTCAATTTAACGTTTTATTTATAGGTATGATTTCCATAATGTTTCGTAGGTACGTATTTAAATTCCTAACACAGAATCTTTCTTATGTATTTTTTTTCACTCAAAGTGAACACAAATACACTCTTTCACAGTAAGCTATTTGAAGAATAGGTACTTATAATAAAATTATTATGGGATTTCACAAAGTTTCCTCCGAAAAACATCAATAATTTAGCTACTTAAAGCTTGTGTCGTGAAAGAGGAAGATGGTCGACACCTGGGATCGAACCCAAGATCTCCGAACGAAACAGTACGAAAGCCGGCGTCGTAACCGCTTACCTACCGGTGACTCATTCAATTGAGAACGTATTGCGTCTTGGTTTCTTACGAGTATATGTCGTATTGTATATACTAGCTTTATCGGCGGAGACGTTGTCTCGTAAGGGCATATTTCACTATCATCTATCTAAGCACACTTCTTTCGCTTCTTCCACCGACATATTCTCTTCTATTTCACCGACATTTCTCGTACTTCTGACCTGGCCTTCCTTGAGGACGGAATCGATGTGTTCGATCCACGTCATTCTCGGTCGTCCACGCTGTCTTACACCTTCCCTTTCAGCCTTATAAATCTTCTTTGTCAATCTGTTTACATCCATTCTTTCCACATACTTAAACCATCTCAACTTATTGACATTCATCTTTGTCACAACTCTAACTTCCATACCACATTCTTTCCTAATATTCTCATTTCTTTCCATATAACATAGAGTCTTTCCATGCACATATTCTTCGTAGATATCTCATCTCTACTTCATTTACTTCCTTCACTCTTATTTTTTCTTCCATGTCCACGTTTCACATCTATAAATCATTGATGGAAACAGAATTGCGTTTTGTATTGGTTTTTCACTTGAAATTTCTACTCGGGGTTGGAATCCTGTCTCAGATTGGACGGGACCGGTTGACTGGTAGAGAATGTTTCATGCATTAAGTTCCGCCGGCTATACTGACACCTATGTATAGAAGAGTGTTATTTATTTATTTATTTATTATTTACTAGCTTATACCCGTCTTGCTTTACGTTTTTGATTCCGATTGTCAGGCTTGATCGGTAAGTAATTAAACAGGTTCTAGTCTAGCTTCCCCTCTATAATGTAGCTGTTTTACCGACCTCATAATATTATACGAACCTACCAACATAATTTGCAAGTTTTCATAGAGGGAGAGCTCTGTGGTTTGAATCTTAGCTACATTCCATACACCCTGTGATAATTAATTAGGCGTTCCACCCATAGAGGGTGATTTGCGCTATGTGTGATAGATGCAGCTGTCAAACTTCAAAATGGAGGAACTATTTTGCATTTTTTTTTTTCATTAAATCTTTATTTATTGAGAATAATAAGATTTGAATAACATTTATATGTATAACAAATCAATCTACAGTTATTTTATTACATTTTAATACCGTAGTACCAAGATTCCATTCAACTTTTACATGAGTAATTTTGTTTCCAAATGATGGCTTACTGTCTTTTTTGAGAAATTTGTATGAAGCTCCTAAAAAAATTGAGTTTTTTAAATAGCTCTAAATATATTAAAGTTAATGCAGCAAATTGTATTTAAGAACCTTCTCCAGCATTTTGTACGGCTCTGGGCATATTAATATCTGACCTTAATGTATGTTTTCTATGATTGATGCTGTTACAAAAATATAAATAAACGGACTAAAATATTATGTAGATTATTTTTTTGCTTGTAGTAAGACGTTGTTGTAACTCATAATAGATCTTGGTGCACCGCTCACCCCGCTACCAGCCACTTTCCTTCATTCGATTTCTCTTTCACATTCCATCCTAATATTCTCATTCCTTTCCATATCCCACAGAGTCTTTCCTCGTATTCTTCCTAGAGCTCTCATCTCTACTGCATTTATACTACATTCTTCTTTTTTCGTCCACGTCCACCTTTCACAACCACATATTTTATTAGAAGGTATTTTTATAAAAGAACTTTGCTAATATCACTTAAATTTTATTTTATACTGCCAAAATATTTTTTTGGCAATAAAAAATAAAATTTAAGTGATATTAGCAAAGTTCTTTTATTAAAATACCTTCTAATAAAACGGAGAAGTATCACAACGTTCGAGAAAAAACATTTATTGAATTACAACCACACATCATTGATATTAACAGCACGGCTACTCTTGAAACTCGATTCCAATCCTAAAATCGTAAAATCCCAAAATGGTACTCTTGAAATGCGACGCTAGCGCACGATTGGATTCAAATCGAGTGGTGATTTGAAGAACATGTGAAATCGTGTAAAATTTGAAAATTGGTACTCTTGACGTCGTTTTGACAACTACTCGATTTCACGAAATTGTGTTGGAATCGTCTAACTGTCATTATTTACAAGATCGCAAGAAAGTAACTTTTTTGAAATCGAGAAGACGTATTTTAAATATATTACTTAAAAAAATGACTCGTCTTGTATTATTTTTTAATATTTTGAAAAACGCGCATCAAGTCGATATGCGTCAACGAAATAACTTGCGTTGAAAAGCAAGATATTCGCAAAATGCGTTTAGCATGAATAGTGGGCAATTTATAGCAAATAGAATATCAAAAAAGGTGTATGAAGACTTGTACGGGATTTTGTAACCTCATATGGCAAAACCTATAAAAGACGAAGTGATATTTTGTGTGCACAACATGCAACTCGACATCATTACCAATGGAAGTCATGAAAATCATAATATAACCATACCCATAGTACCAAAAGTTCTTTCTGCAGCTCATGACTTAGAGGAATGCAAGCCAGATATGATTTAGTTCATCGACTGTGGAAATCACATCATAGACGAATATAATTAATTTAAGAGAGTTTAAGAAATAACAATAACAAAGAAACAATTTAATGTAATACATAATAATTTTATTGACAATTTATTTTAGATATTTAAATTATAAAAAATACAAAATAAAAAAATATTAAAGCTATTTTCTGTTGGAATTTATTTTTTTCCTTTGCAATCTCCCTCAAGGCTGCCGCCGCTACAGCAGACCGTGAACGAATAGCAGCAGTAGTTGCGAGATTCGGCACACTGTCCCAATTTTTCTGCAGCTTCTTTAAACGCAATTATTGCTGTGAAGCGTTGTGCTTCCACCCGTTTTTCTTCCATTAATGTGAGACGCTCTCGTTCTTAAAAAGTATATACTGTTTTGATATTAAAATAAATCAGCAAATAAATAATGCTAGCATTTTTAATAATTATAATAAAATATAAGTAAACAAATAACGCAACACTCTAATACAGAAACGTCAAAATGTATATTTGAAAATAAATATAAATGAGTGTTTCCATTTATAGAAAACAAATCCTTAAATATTATAGCAACGTCAAATTATTATATTTGTTGAGTAGGACAGTTATTAGTAAATCGAATTCGACTTATTTTATGTTTCAAAAAATATATACCACTCACGGGTGTCAGGATTACTTCCGTAGAGTTTCTTTGAGAATAACGCGACATAACAACAATTATCAATTCCCAATTTACAGCGAAAATATTTTCATATTGCAATAACAAACTCGAAAGGAAAACGTTTTCACGGCTTGGAACGCCAATCTCAAATCCGATTCCAATCGCACGGAATTTGGTTCAAGAGTACGGTTTTGGAATTGGAATCGAGTTTGTGATTGAAATTGGAATTGGGTTCGAATCGAGTTTCGAGAGTAAGCCTGCAGAATTGCGTTATGCACTAGTTTGGACTAAGGATCTTTCACGAGTTATTTTATCTTATCTAAGAGAGGCTAATAAAGTACATTTTCTTTCATTTTCGCTTTATGATAAGTATACGTCATTTATGTATATGTTTCCTTAGATTCTCTATCTTGAACATAATATAAAGACATTCCTCGTCTAAATCGACACAATTTCGTCTTGCTATGGTGCCCTTATTGTCTCTACGTGCCCGCATAGTTTTTTTCAAATTGGAATTTGTTTAAATTCAGGGTTGACAAAAATGATTTTAAGATATCAATGTATGAATAATTCGTAAAGCAAAAAAAATACTTTAAAAACCTTTTTACGAAAATTGCGCTGATGAAAAAGCATGGAATTTCGCACACTTAGTATATATTATAAAGGAGTGGCAAATGCAAATATATTTTATAAAATACTATCTGACCCGTCGAACTTCGTATCGAAACAAATAATATGGGAACTCTAGATTTTATGCAACAGAGCTCAAATTCGTTTTTTAGTTATATAACACGAATAACTATTTACTGGCATTAGCAAAACCTGCATTCATTGGGTCTGAGTTTATTTTTTCATTTCAAAAACATTTAACCTATGTTAATATGGTGTGGGAGGAGGTCATCATTGCGCAAGATCGAGTGCACTGGACAGCTCTTATTGCTTCACTTTGCTCCTGAGTGGAGTTCAAAGGTAGTTTCAATTTTGATTGATTTGATGTTAATATGTAAAAAAGAGAATTTAGGTTTGTCATTATATTCGATATTTTAATGGTTATGTAGCTCAGTTAGAATAATATTTATTGATTGATTACGATAAGGAATATCTCCGTACCGATTCAAAATGCGCATTGAGGTGTCAATACTTTTTTTTACCCATCACGCTGATTCCCGAAGGAGGTAGGCAGAGAGTATGGACTTCCATTCTTTCCAATCCAAACTCATTCGCTTCCTCCAAACGCATAACATTCCGGATACATGCTCTTATATTCCTTTTGCTTCGGACTTGGCCCTCCTGTAAGACGGCAACGATATGGTCGGTCTATGTCATTCGAGGTCGGCCTCGTCTGCGTGCACGTATTCTTTCAGATTCATATATGCTTTTAGTAATTCTCTCTTCGTTCATTTTCTTTACATGCCCAAACCTCCCTTTATTCACTTTCATTCTAGTCACTACACTAACATCCAATCCACATTCCTTTCTAATATTATTATTCCTCACCTTAGCAATCAGTCTCTTTCCGCATATCCTACGCAGTGATCTTATTTCCACAACATTTATTCCAACTTCCAAATTATTTGTCCACGTCTAAGTTTCACTCCCATAAATCAGGGATGGTATAAGGATTGTATTTTGCATCAACTGTGGTTTTAAGAGATACCTTCTTAGAGGTCTTATGGCACCACCAACCCTTCTCCCAGCCAATTTCCTTCTTTCAATCTCTTTTTCACACCTTCCATCTCTTCTTAATAAACTAACTCAATAGACATACTTCCAAGTTCTCAACAATCACTTTCACATAACATTGCGTTCTTAAATCCTCTCTTTCAAAACAGCAGAAATAATTAAAAAGCTCATTTAATGCAGTATTTGTGATTTTTTTTCTATCTTTATTACAACATGGTGGAAGAGTAGCAATTTTTATTTTCAATTAAGAACAAAACGCTAGGTCATCAACAAATAATCTCCAGCTTTTTTTACATATTAACGATGCAGATTATATTTAAGTTATATGTATGTACTCATCCCCTGTAAAAATTAGCCGATAAAGGAAGAATTGATTTTCATCGTTCTTATTAATATTTTCACCTATAAATAATGGAAGCATATAGTTCAAGTTGAAATGATATTGATTGATCTGAAACAGTGGGAATATAAAAAGATTATTTAGTGCAGTAGGTACATATAATTTTTTCATGCATTTCTTCTATTTCAACCTTGTCGGACGTGTTTTAGTTTGTTTTTTTTTTTTTCAATTAAGTTTATAACCAGTATTCCTTGTCAATCATGTAAACAATTCAGTTTTCTGGCGGTTTCATAAATCTCTGTAAGCAAACAAAAAAATATTCTACTTGGTCTTCATTATAATCATGTATTCCTTGTGTTAAACTTACCAAAACTCCTTATAAAATGAACTTCAATTAAGTATAACTCCTTAATAGCAATATTATGTATATACGAATTTGTTTGTTGGCGGTTTTAAAAATTTTTGTAAATAAAGAAAATTTTCGAAACTCCTAACGCTTCATTACAATAATGTATTCCTTGTATTAAAACTTAGCAAAACTCCTTATAAAAATTACTTCAATGAATATAATATGACTTATCCTATAACAACAATCAATCCACTGACAGTTCTTTCAAATGTCAATTAATTAAAATTCAAAAGTAGACCAAATTATATTGCAAAAAGTTCTAAAAAGATTACCTATTTCTGTGTTTTCTTTACTTTTCAAAATTTTCATGCACTTTTCTTATTTTTTTTTCTTCTAAATCAACCTTCTCCTGATAAAAGCCTACACGACAAAAAAGAATAAGCGAAATCGTTTAGGCGTGATGCGATAACATCGGGAAATAATTCTCCATTTTTATAGTTTTCTTAAATTTTCTAAAATTCCATGCATTTTTAATAATTTTTTTCTTCTAAATCAACCTTCTCCTGATAAAAGCCTACACGACAAAAAAGAATAAGCGAAATCGGTCCAGGCGTTTAGGCGTGATGCGATGATATCGGGAAATAAATCTCCATTTTTTTAGTGTTCTTAATTTTTCTAATTTTCCACTTATTTTTCTTAATTTTTTTCTTCTAAATCAACCTTTTCCCGATAAAAACCTACATGACAAAAAAAGAATTAGCCAAATCGGTCCAGGCGTTTAGGCGTGATGCGATGATATCGGGAAATAAATCTCCATTTTTATAGTTTTCTTAAATTTTCTAATTTCCTATGCATTTTTCTTAATTTATTTGTTCTAAAAGGACACTCTCCTGATAAAAGCCTACACGACAAAAAAAGAATTAGCGAAATCGGTCCAGCCGTTTAGGCGCCATCCGATGACAACGCGAAATAGCTCTCCATTTTTATATATAAGATAAAAAAAAATACTCACTCACACACTTCGATGTTTTTGACATTGACACAGATGCATAGGTATATTCTTTTCTTTATCTGTGGTCAGATTGAGAATAGATTAATATTGTTTTTCTTTAATAATAATAGAAATAAAACTTTGCATAGGTATATCAACATATTTTCAAAGTTGACCTATCCGACATTTGAAAGAGCGCTCTCTCAATATGTCTTATATAAAATCACAACAGCTTGAAATCAGTAATCATTATTCTTGTCAATGGGTTTCAGCCACAATCATTGATAATTATGCAATCACTGTTACGGCGTAACACGATAATTTTTTGGTAAAGAAGCAGGTTGCATTTATAAGATAAGAGATTTATAAGAATACAAGCTTTCCCAACAGACGGTGTCCTGTGGTTCTAACCCGAGGCGACCCGTTCATATCTACATAATGTGCTCTGCGCTCCCATAAAAAAAAAATACATAATTAATTCGATTGAGTTAAGCTAATAAAATATTTACACTAAAATATTTCCATCAAAACATCCATATTTCATTCGTATTCAAAACTCAGGCAGGAACAACGCGAGAATATAACATGAGCACGCAGACATTCTACCACTATGTGCCCGATGTTGACTTTGTATGAAAATTGGAGTAAGTCGGATGGGCTACTGTTAGAGCGGCAATTACGTTTGCAAGAATGAGAGGGAACTATCATCATAATTTTGTTGTTTTGGCTTCCATACTAAATTTAATATTATATTTTAAACTTTCCATCCTTTTATCCGGAGCGGAGAAGAATCCAACAAATCAAACATCAGAAGAATCCGTTCAGTCGATGTCGAGTTATAAGTGTTCGCACTAACCCGACTTTCATTTATATTAGAGATATTTTGTATTGGTAAGATTAATATTATATTTTTAGTGCTTCAACTGTGCGGTTTATATTTTATTTACCTAACCCTATTTCAAGCCACCTTATCTGTAAGGAACGAGCCATCCTGAAGCGCCGTTCAGCTCAAACACGGGTTTAACAAGCCAAATCTAGCTCGTTTTGTTCCGTCATTTCGAGCAGTTTATCATCGCGGGATTTTTTTTTTCTTTGAAGAACTTTTATTTCTCCAAAGCTGAAAATTCCACATTAGTTTCGGAGCAAAAGGGTTATAAATTACCTCCATTTCACCCTCAAATAGTCGGCTTCAAACAATGATTTTTTATAACGTCTTTTAAAAGAAAAAAATATTTTATAAATGTAATATTCATACCTACACACTATTGGTAGTGTTCACAATATTTTTTTCTTTATTATGCGGGTTCATTTAAAAACATTTTCTTAATATTTTTATGTTAAAAAAAATACACTTCGAGTCTTTGTACATATGAGGAAGGGGGTAGTTCTCCCGAAAAGATGTTTATAGTAATAACAAAATTTACAGTGGCACAAAGTGAAGAATCGTTTTTTTTTTATTTTTACATCAGTGAAAATGAACTTCTACCAAACACCCACGGCTGAAACTATCAACAGTTAAAAATCCACTTTTTATATTAATGTCAACCAGTTCTGGGCCCTTATTCTCGTAGAGGTCTTAATACGCTCTTATCTTGATTGATAATCATAAAATGGCGGATTGGTATTCACAAAACAACATATCTAGTAGATATCCTAAAAATTCGTTATGAAAATGATCCAGTTCAAGATAGGATTATGATTAGATTCCGATAGTTTTGTGAATACGACTGCTTGCGATCGTGTCTTAATCTTATCGTTAAGTGATTTTTAAAAGCGATTGATTACGAGAATAGCCCTACTGGTTCATCGTCAGACCAAACTTAAAACTGACTAGATTTTTGTCTTTTCGTATTTCGCAATAAACATGAGACATTTACAAAAATGTATATAGTCATATCCTGCGCCAAATACATGACAGCAGTCGCAGTCTTTAAATTTGGTTGCTCTCTTGTTCTCAATAATTTCCAACTTTTATTTCTATATTATTTCATTATTAATTATTAAATATCTATTTGTTGCATACATGAGAATTTTCGACGTGTTGAACATGTTGAGAATTCTCGTGATTAGGAGTTTCGGAGACTTAAACATTACCACCTAATGGCGAACGTTGTTAACATAAAGTGATCACACTAAGCCAGCCTTCAAAATAACAGTAGAAGACGTTCTTAATCCCGTAGTGATTTGCTCCATTTAAAAATCTACATCAGTAATTAATTCTTAGGGTTTTTAGTTGTTGCATATTCGTTTTCGTATTTTTTTTCTCTAAATAACTATCTTATACCTATAATAATCTCAATATTCGACATATTTATATTTCTTTCTCTTTTTGCAGATGACAAATCTGTTTTTCAACACAGCAATAATTCCTCCTTTCCCTCCATTTCTTTGGTGATCTTTCAAGGAGACTAAATAATTGACAAAATTTTAGTGGAATTTCGATTGGTACTATGTATCGTATCTTGAATTTTTCTATTCAATTTTTGTAGTATTTGTCTGCGGTGTATAAATTGCCAATGGCACAAATAATAATTGTGCGAGTGCCTACCCAGCCTACTTACCGTACGGTGGTATGTGTGAGTGGTGCGAACATTGAGTACAAATATTATTAGATAACTTTTTTGCACGCGCAGAACAGAAAATTGGTTCCTTTATTCAATAGTCACGTGACTGAAGATAATTTATTTTTATTTACTTTCTAAAAATAGCACCATCCAGCATAACAGGTTTGCACCATTTGCGCTGGACAGTGAGAACATTACAATTATGCACAAAATAATAATAACAACAATACAGGCAAAATCAAAATGCAAAAGAAACAACACAATAAAATATACATAAGACAATGAATTAAATATAAACAGTGTAAGTACCGAGCTGCCCCCATGTAGGTACACTGAGAGAAAAGTAAGGGGGAAAAGCTCGTATTTCTTGAGTTTTTTCTCGTAAGAACTGTTTTTTTTGACTCAGAGTGAAGCATTGGTTTTTTCAATGCTCCGTCATTGAATTTTCATACGAGGTATTTTCCCGTACGGTTTACTGGAAATTAGCAGGTATTGGAAAGGAATTGATCTATGCAATGTCATTGAATTTTTAAATGATAGTTCATTGGAAAAAGCAATGACGTCATTAATATATCTAAGTAAGAGACTTCATATTTTCTATTAACGTACGGGAAAAAATCAATGCCGTACGTGGTATAAACCGTTACATCATTGAAAAATCTAAGTAAGGGCCTGTATATTTTCTAGTAGCGTACGAGAAAAAACCAATGACGTACTTGGTACGACCCGTTACTTCATTGATATATCTAAGTAAAGTCCTTTATATTTTCTAGTATAGTACGAGGAAATACCAAGGCCGTGCTTGGTACAACCCATTACTTCATTGATATACCTAAGGAAGAGACTTTTTATTTTCTAGTACATTACGAGGAAAAACCAATGCTGTAATTGATTCAACCAGGTAGCAACCCCTTTCTTACCTATTACATCATTGCTATCTAAGCTCTCAATACCTACCTAGATCTAAAAATTCCACACATCCAGGTGATTGAGTTTGTCTTCTTCGTTCTTTCTCCCAGTTGATCAAAACAAGACACTATGGAGGTATTGATGACTTGATGAAATTTTTGCGTCTCCCTAGATTACATTCAGCTCGTTTTGTGAAGTTTCATCTAAATTATAAACTGATGAGTTGGTGACGCATAGTCTCCTTGAGGAAACTCGCCAAAAAGCTGGGAGAATACACCGTCTTCTCAGGCTATCCCTCAGTTGTCTTCCGTAGGTATGGATCACACATGTTTACCTAACATCTACAATGTGTTAATTACGAAACTTGATCAAACGAATTGCACGAATAAAAAAATAACGATGAATTTGCGGAAGTTTTTTTGGAATATTCTTCTTTATTAAGAATTCACTTATAAAAGAAAAAGAAGAAGAATTTCCCAAAAAAATCGCAATTTAATAGATATTTTATTTTGTATTTTATATTTATTTATTATCCTTATACGGCACTTAATTTTTTTATGTCCACACTTGATAAAACGAGTTTTATGAACAAAAAAAAAATACCTATAGCAATAAATTGATTATATTAATTTTTTTTTAATTCAAATCACTTGATCTCATTTGAAGGTCTTTAAAATAAAATAGAAAAAAAAATAATTTCCAAATTCATTGAAAAAAAAATCTGTTAAGTATACCTACTATTTATAAGAAAATAGGTCGTTAACCTGAAGAGAAAATAAATATGAACACGAAGTTTGAATTAAGGTATCTATTTCAATTTAAAGTGCCAATTGCAATTTCAACGTAAAATGTTTGTCTTTTGTTCGTACAATTCGTTTGATCAATAATTATCCAGATAACACATTGTATAGAGAAATATAGCTAGGTACATAATTTGTAAAATGATTTTAGTATAAACTTTTATGTAATGAGTAAACAAGTCTTGCATCTACGAGCTCAAGCAAACTAATGGTAGATCTAAGAGGTAGGTCGATTGCGTCTGGTAAAAAAATATCCCTACTCCGTCTGGAAATCACGGACCTACTTGTGAAAACCCCGTACGAACTTGGTTTTAACAGGTGCCGCACGGGAGAAAGTCAAGGGCCTGGATTTTTTCACGTTGTCCTTGCGAAATTCTCGTATTTACTTGTTTCTGTTGAAATTAATTATTGTCATTGGATTTTTCAAGTTTACTAGCTATTTTCCATTACCTACCAGCTCTTACCTAGTATCCTATTATTTGTACTGGCTTTACTCAAAACCAAAGAAATAATGGAATTTACAACAGAAATATATTTGACTTGCATAGGTTTTTGAAATTGTACGGATGTCCAGGAAAAAACTCCATGCTCCATCATTGAAAATACCAATGATGTTGCGTTTTCATATAAACCATCTCCGTAATAGAAAAAAACAATTCTCGTACGGGATATTTTAAATTATTATAAATTGAATCATTGTTTTATTCCAGTTGCATTAGTTTAATCAATGACATACAGCATTTGCATTATTTCTATTCTTACTGAAAAAAACGTAAAACAAGTAAACTTGTTTCTTTCTATGAATTACTTGAATAATTCCCTGATCCGAGAATTTCGGAAATTCCATTCTTGGGAATGGAAATAAGCAGATAAGGTGAATTGATTATTTCAATGATAATGTTTTTTTTCATAAAAGTTTATGATTTTTTCTTGTATTCTGCGGTTTTTATTAAACCATTTACTGTACGTGCCTTCATCATGCCAAAATTTCTCTCAGTGTACCCTTCGGTGCAATAATATAGCTGGATTATAATATGAACATTACTCACACAGACACACTTCAAACACGGTACGTAATTTCATTTCACTTCATTAATATTGTTCATCAAATAACTGATGCGAGCGTGTACATTGATAAATACAATAATCGAAAACTCGATGAGTCCAGATGGTACATATACAAAATGAAACTTGTAGAGAACAGGGAGGCAAGTTTGTTAATGATGGAGAATCCGAGTGCCCATTACAACATGCAAAGTTAATATGAAACTTTCGTATGTGACATTAAATATCGACATGCTCGGATAATTCGTTCATCAACTTCATTGCTCTGCCGATAGGTGAGTTACTTATTATATAAGTTCTCCCAGTCGGCTCGTAGATTAATCTATGTCCTCTAGAACGAGTATAGGAATCTGGCACATATAATTGAATGGCGGATAAAATGTAAGGGTTATGTATTATTCCCATTATAAGTTTGAAAAAATGTCGACACAGATATTCATTACGTCTACACTCCAAAGAAGAGTAGCCTAAACAACCCATTAAGAATAACGAAGGGTATAGATATGGGTAGTACCCATATTCAACCCGATAAAGGTGTCGTAAAAACCTTTTCTGAATTTTCTCAACCAGGTTGATGTGGAATGCATCGGAAGGACTCCAAATAATTGATCCCGATTCTATTATCGACCTAACAAGAGATTCGTAAAGAGTTCTCAGAGTAATAGGGTTCCTGAAGAACTTCGAGTTTCTTAAGACGAATCCCAACATTCGATACGATTTGTTAACTGTCTCCTCCATATGCAAGCGAAACGCCAAATCTGGTTGAAACACAATGCCCAAGTATTTAATATGTGAAATTTTCCCAAGTTTTTGCTGATTCATGATATATTCAAAATCAGGCTGCGAACGCTTGAGGGTGTATGTAATGACATTACATTTGGGTGCGCTGAAAGGCAATTTGTTCGCCTCTGACCATTTAACAACCGAGTCAATATCATTTTGCAGCAAATTCGCATCGTTAATACATGAAATACTTCTGTAGATTTTTAGATCATCAGCATATAGTAGGAATTTCGATTCTTTTATGGATTTTTCAATGTCGTTTATGAAAAGGGTAAACATTAATGGACCGAGATTTGATCCCTGCGGTACGCCAGAGTAAGTAAGGTAGCATTCTGAGTCATTCATCTCAAAGTAAACGAACTGCTTTCTGTTTTATAAATAACTTGCGAAATACCTAAGAAGACTATCCGAGAACCCGTAATTGTTTAACTTATCTAGAAGCATATCATGATCCACCCGGTCGCTTTTTCAAAATCAAAATAACACACGTCAACCTGTTCCCTGTTATAAAATTTTTCAGCTAGATAGCTTTGAAATGACATTAAATTTGTAACTGTAGATCTGGATGGCCGAAAACCATGCTGTCCGTCTATAGTATAAGGTTCGCAGGCATTCCAGATTCTCTTATGTAAAATAATTTCCAATAACTTGGCAGGACTGGACAGTACAGCAACTGGCCTGTAATTCGAGATTTCAATTGTGTTTCCCTTTTTAAAAATTGGTGTAACTTTTGTTATTTTCCATCGTTCGGGAAATTCCTCAGATACAAGGGACAGATTAAAAATAAACGACAAAACCTCGGTCATAAGATCTCCAAATTGTTTAAATATTGTAGCAGGGATTTTATCTGGACCAGATGAGAATTTGTTTTTTAATTTTCTTAAGCTATATTCTATGTCATTATGAGTAATCTCTGAAATATCCAATGTCGTTACGTCATGTCGATAACTGGAGTTGCTAAATTTTAGATCTAGTTCAGGTTGATTTTCACTATAAACTGATGAGAAATATTCCGCAAAACCATTAGCGATTTCATTAGTTGAGTATTTTTTCTCACCATATTGCATGAATGTTGGTGAATGTTTCAATGCTAGATAGTTGTTTTGCATCGTTAATCGCACCATAACCTACAGAATGTCTTATTTTCTGTTTCCATAAATAATTGAAGATCGCTGTTTATATTATACTAGCTGACCCGTCGAACTTTGTATCGAAATAAATAATATGGGTTTTATGGTTTTTGCAACAGAGCTCAAATTCGTTTTTTTAATTATTTAATACGGATGACTATTTACTGGCATTAGCAAAACCTGCATACCACGCTCCATTCATTGGGTCTGAGTTTATTTTTTCATCAAAAACATTTAACCTATGTTAATATGGTGTGGGAGGAAGTCATCATTGCGCAAGATCGAGTGCAATGGAGAGTTCTTATTGCTTCATCTTACTCCTGAATGCAGTTCAAAGGGAGTTTTAATTTTGATTGATTTGATCTTAATATGTAAAAAAAGAATTTAGGTTTGTCATTATATTCGATATTTTGATAGTTATTTTGTTCAGTTAAAATAATATTGATTGATTGATCAAATTACGATAAGGAATATCTCCGTACCGATTCAAAATACGCATTGAGGTGTCAATACTTTTTTACCCATCACGCTGATTCCCGAAGGAGGTAGGCAGAGAGTATGGATTTCCATTCTTTCCAATCCAAACTCATTCGCTTCCTCCAAACCCATCACATTCCGCATACATGCTCATAAATTTCTTTTGCTTCTGACTTGGCCCTCCTGTAAGACGGCAACGATATGGTCGGTCTATGTCATTCGAGGTCGGCCTCCTCTGCGTGCACCCATTCTTTCAGATTCATATATACCTTTCGTCATTCTCTCTTCGTTCATTTTCTTTACATGCCCGAACCTCCTTTCTTTATTCACTTTCATTCTAGTCACTACACTAACATCCACTCCACATTCCTTTCTAATATTATCATTCTTCATCTTATCAATCAGTCTCTTTCCGCATATCCTACGCAGTAATCTCATTTCCACAGTATTTATTCCAACTTCCAAATTGTTCGTCCACGTCCAAGTTTCACTCAAATCAGGGATGGTATCAGGATTGCATTGGTATTATCTTTCTTATTCATTTATTCAACTTTTATTAGTTATTCTGTTATCCGGAGCGGAGAAGAATCCAATAAATCAATCGTGGGAAGAATCTGTTCGGCCGATCTCGAGTTATAAGTGTTCGCACTAACCCGACTTTCATTTATATAGTAGATATGTCGGTTAAAAAATAAATCATTACCGTTATCTATTGAATCTTTCTACCAAAATTTCACTACTATTACGATAGATGGTGGTGGCAGTTCTGATGTCTGATAATGATTTCAATACTAATTAAAAATGTATAATTTATATCTTTCTTATTCATTTATTCAACTTTTTATTAGTTATTCTGTTATCCGGAGCGGAGAAGAATCCAATAAATCAATCGTGGGAAGAATCTGTTCGGCCGATCTCGAGTTATAAGTGTTCGCACTAACCCGACTTTCATTTATATAGTAGATATGTCGGTTAAAAAATAAATCATTACCGTTATCTATTGAATCTTTCTACCAAAATTTCACTACTATTACGATAGATGGCGGTGGCAGTTCTGTCTGATAATGCTTTCAATACTAATTAAAAATGTATAATTTATATCTTTCTTATTCATTTATTCAACTTTTTATTAGTTATTCTGTTATCCGGAGCGGAGAAGAATCCAATAAATCAATCGTGGGAAGAATCTGTTCGGCCGATCTCGAGTTATAAGTGTTCGCACTAACCCGACTTTCATTTATATAGTAGATATGTCGGTTAAAAAATAAATCATTACCGTTATCTATTGAATCTTTCTACCAAAATTTCACTACTATTACGATAGATGGTGGTGGCAGTTCTGATGTCTGATAATGATTTCAATACTAATTAAAAATGTATAATTTATATCTTTCTTATTCATTTATTCAACTTTTTATTAGTTATTCTGTTTTCCGGAGCGGAGAAGAATCCAATAAATCAATCGTGGGAAGAATCTGTTCGGCCGATCTCGAGTTATAAGTGTTCGCACTAACCCGACTTTCATTTATATAGTAGATATCCGAGCCAGATTGCGAAACTATTTTGATACAAAGTAATAAAAAAAATGTTGCTCATTATTTCCCTCTTTTCCTAACAAACAACCACTCTATAAAGGTAGGTACCTGTCCAATGACTGCAGGCTGAAAAGATAAATTGATTTTTGTTTACATAAACATTCAGAATGTCCGTCCACAACAGCGCCATAAAAATGCCCATTCATAATAGGGTACATTTTAATATACCAACCTGATATTATTTCCTACTAGCTTTCCCGACAGACGTTGTCCTGTAGTCCTTACAATGAATATTGATTACGAATTTGTAATTTATACATAAATAAGTTTGAATATTATAAAAAAATTTTAGAGCTCGATAGAAATTCCATCAAAAATCTGTGTACCAATGCTTTGAAACTCAATGGTAAATAAAAATTGTGTTGTTGATGACGTTGTTGTCAGTTAATTCGTTCCATACTAACTTTAATTTTAAATTTTATATTATTATTTGTAATCCATTTTTCAATATTTTATTAGTTATTCTATTATCCGGAGCGATCATTTTGTGTAAAAGCTCATGGCTTTGAGATGTTGAATCTTCTACATAATAATTCAGAAATGTTTGTTTTTTTATTTGCCTTTGACAATACTTTTACCGTAGGTATATGTGAACATCACGCTCAAAATACAAATGCTACGTCAGATATTAATATGCCCAGAGCCGTACAAAATGCTGGAGAAGGTTCTTAAATACAATTTGCTGCAATAACTTTAATATATTTAGAGCTATTTAAAAAACTCTATTTTTTTAGGATCTTCATACAAATTTCTCAAAAAAGTAAGCCATCTTTTGGAAACAAAATTACTCATGTAAACGTTGAATGGAATCTTGGTATTACGGTATGAAAATGTAATAAAATAATTGTAGATTGATTTGTTATACATATAAATGTTATTCAAATCTTATTATTCTCATTAAATAAAGATTTAATGAAAAAATTTGCAGTTTGATTTTGAAGTTTGACAGACCCTCTATGGGTGGAATGCCTAATTAATTATCACACATTAGATTAGAGGGTGTATGGAATGTAGCTAAGATTCAAACCACAGAGCTCTTTATGAAAACTTGCAAATTATGTCGGTAGGTTCGTGTTCGTATATTATTATGAGGTCGGTAAAACAAAAATTGTAAAAGTGTCATTCTTCTTTTTCTGTGCTTATGTCAGTTATAGAGGTCTGTTAAGCAATGGGAAGCTAGACAACCTGTTTAATTACCTACCGATCAAGCCTGACAATCGGAATCAAAAATGTAAAGCAAGACGGGTATAAGCTAGTAAATGTATACCTAAGTAAAATATGTATATTATAGATACCTACAGGGCACGAAAATACTTTTCGAAACTCGGCATGTCACAATGATATGAACAAATCTTTATATTATTATATTATTATTAGGTTGTATGAGAAAAAAACATTTTATATAATGGTTGTTCGGATGCCGATGGAACTTTTTCTATTACTTTGTGATTTGTTTTCAAATAGTTTTCCATTACAAGGTATTTGAAATAAATATATTTTTGTATTATTATGTACATAAGATAACACAATCTTTTTTTTCTAATGTAAAGAAAGTAGATCTAGTTACCTACTTGATATTCTGAGCAGACGAGAAATCTATGAAAAAATACAGAACAAACTTGCTGAAATATTTCGATAAAGTTCACCTTGTTCAATCTAAATGAAATATTAGGTATATTGTGGACATTTCTTCAATAAATTTAATATTATATGTGATTGATAGTTGACCTTTTCGGTCGACAACTTTGGAATATCGTATTGGAATCCGCGAGTTCGAATTCCAGCGCCTAGCATCATTTTTCATGAAATAAGCTATTTATAGTGAATGTACTCAAGTTTTCATAAAAAAAAACAGACCTGTCTCAAATCTAGGTAGGCACGAGTATAAAAAAGCGGTTAAATTTCCATGTATTTTTGTGAAAGTGTTTTATGTTTAAATATTCATAGGTATATAACTATTAGAAAAAATAACAAGTAATGACTCTTATAATTCATGACTAATGTTCGATATTTAAATGGAACAAACCACTACGGGTTTACGACCGTCTTCTACTGTTATTATTTCGAAGGTTGGCTTAATGTGATCACTTTACGTTAACAACGTTCGCCATTAGGTGGTAATGTTTGTCGCCGAAACTCTTAATCATGAGTATTCTCAACATGTTCAACATGTCGAAAAATCTCATGTATGAAACAAGTAGAAATTTAATAATTAATGAAACATAGAGAAAAAAAGTTAGAAATTATTGAGAACATGAGAGCAACCAAATTTAAAGACTGCGACTGCTGTCATGTATTTGGCTCCAGGATATGACTATATCCATTTTTGTAACTGTCTCTATATAACTATTAAAGAAATAAATAATTCATCAAGTTAATTGCAGTTCAAATTGTAAACGAATTCAACCACAATTAGAAGGCTATGGTTGCTCACTCATTTGTAAAATGTTCTGAAAAATCAATTTATTTGTGATTTATGCACAATTCAACATATTTTCAATACGATATAATTATTGTCTTATCAATTAAATTACATAATAATTATTTTACAAATATTAAGTTTTCATTTCAACTATTCACAATATGCATTATTTATTTCTAAAACTTACATAATATTAATTAAGTTTATTTTATTTCAGGTATGCAATCGTTTTTTTGGCAGTTTTGTGAGTATTTCAAACTTTTATTTGATTAAAAATTTTATTAAAATTTATAAGTTGTTAAACATGCATTTTTCTTTGTGGAAGTAATTTAAATAATCAAATTTAAATAAAAAACTTTTTAACTATTCCACAAATTTATTGTGGAATAAATTTGTGGAATAGTTAAAAAGTTTTTTATTTAAATTTGATTATAAAAATTTTATATTATTGATTTTCACCGTATCCTATAATAATAAAAAAATAACCGATTCTGATAATTGAAAATGGAATTATTCGAAGTGATTGGTAGTCTGGCGGTTACGACGCCTGCTTTCGTGGGTTCGATCCCAGGTGCCGACAATCTTCCTCTTTCACGACACAAGCTTTAAGTAGCTTACTGTGAAATAGTCAAAGATTGTATCTTGTGTTCACTTTGAGTGGGCACAGATTCATTTCAAAAAAAGTCACCAGTTGGTATGTTTTGGAAATTGGATGATACCAGAGTAGGCGGTATATACATAAGGACTTATATTATGAGACTTACTAAGTAGGTACAAGCTAAAAAGTTCATACCGCAATCATGTTACTCAATCAATGATAAAATGTATCATTGATTGAGCTATTTGATAGCTGTGCAATGTGAACATTGACAAAAAAGAAAAAAAGCTACTTACCTAGGGTAGCCCAGAAATCATAGTATATTATAACAGCCTTTTCGTGTAAAACATATCTTTGCATAAAAATTCTTTTATCTTTTATTATCTGCTTTAGAACTACATATTCAATATTAATCGGTACTTTAAGGGAGATCCACTGAAGTTACGGACCTCAAATTTTACGTGCTTGTGTAGGAGCATAAGACCAACCCGTATACCAAATTTTATGAAAATCGAAGAATTTTTTTTTTCTTTTTTAGCCCCTTTTACTAGAACAAGTGAAATTTTCGTTGGATACTTTAAGAGGATTCCCCTGAAGGTTCAAAATTTTACTGACTCATCTACATCGAGGGGCTAACCGTTCTACCAAATTTCAATCAAATCGGATAAGAATTACTATGAGTTATTGGTGCGCACACATTTTTGGTGTACGGGTACGCGGAAATTTAATTTTTTTTTTGCTTTTTTGGAATCTACACCCTCGAAAACGTCGAGAAAATTAATTTCAGCGAAATCTATCTTTTTTTTGAAATTCGATCACAAGACTCATGTATATTCCATATACTATGAGTGATATTCCATATACTATGATTAATATTCCATATACTATGAGTAAAAGTAGTAAAAGTGGGTTTACATCAAACTAACATAGAATCGAATCTAGAAACAGAGCATACTTTCTTTTATGATTGATACTGGACACCATGGAAACAATAACAAGCAAGAACTATATACAAAGATAATAATTAGTTGGCGACAACATTACTTTGTCGTTGTTATTTCCTTGACGATCATAACACGAAAATGTATTATATTTTACAACTCTATGTTCGTTTGACTAATGTAACTTTCGGACCAAATAAAAGATCTAAGTAGGCGCGGTCGACCAAGAATGCCGTGGACCGAACACATCGATTCCGTCCTCAAGGAAGGCTAGCTCAGAAGTTATAGAAACAGGAGAGGTTGTACCCATGAGAAATTGTATGATGGTGGAAGAAATGTATGGATATAGAAAAGAGTTCATTCTGTTCAGCCCTTAAGGGACTCGAAGAAATGGGTAAAAATAATTGAATGTGATATCTTGTCCTCAGGTGAAAATATTATTTATTTATTTATGTGATAGAGACATCATCTGAACACTGAATAAAACAAACAAAATGAAAGAAACGCATAGAATCTGCAGTGCCCCAATAAAAGGAATCTCCCGCATAGCTATCTCACAATTGGGTGTTATTTTATTTCATCCATGTGGTCCTAAATGGATGTATACTGAAAAAACGATTTTAGTTAGTAACTTCATTCTGAAACACGAAAAAAAATAATAATACCTATTGTAAATGTGGCGTAAAAAATGCACGAAAAAAAATCTAAAGCATTGCTGCAATAATCTGTTTTACCGAAAGATATTAAAAAATATTCGTACATTTTTTCCCCGAGATAAACTTTCGTTGTAAGCATGTTTTCAGCTTGAAAAATTTCTGCTCTTTTTTAGCCCATACGTCATAAAATATTTTTATATCCAGGTGTTGAAATTACGACAACGTTTTAAAACCAAGCGATTTGCGCTTTTTTTAATTTACAAAATCCACGGAAAATACTAAAAGTTTTTTTTTTCATATAATTTTTTTTTTCACTAGTTTGATTTTCTCTTTTATTTATCTTCTTTTGTTATAGGAACAAATTTATTAACTCTCTGTTATAATTATTTATTTTGATACTAAACTCGTAGTAGCTTTTACATAATATTATGTTTTTCTTTTACTATGGGGAAACCAGCAATAACGCTGATATTTAAAAGGCATCATAGGTGATATTTGATTTTTAAGACAAACGACAGAAAAACTTAGCCAATAGTAGTATAATATGTAGGCTCAGCTGGGGTAAAGGGATGAAGGCCAAGGGTAAGTGATAGGAATAAGGAACATGGATGGAGAAGTAGTATGGTTATCGTGTCACCATGTCATTGTGTTAATTTATATCGTTTCGCCATTTATTAGTTTATTTGGTAATAATTGACGTATCGCCTGGAATAACGTTGAATATTATACCTACGTTAGGTCGATTTTCGGTTTTTTATATCATTCGATAGAGTAGACTTTTCTCCATCTACTGGCATTTTCAAAAGTTCAAATATCTACTTATAACACTGCAAAAAATCGATTTTAATCAATCAACTCCTCAAAAATTTCATAAAAATACATTCACTTTGGTTGGCACAGGCTCTATTGTTTAAGCCACAAGTACCCGGCCTTACCTTTTCTCAGCGCATCTGCTAACGTATCCTAATATTTCGTGGAAGGATTTCAAATTTATTGCAGTGGTCAGATTAGTGAATTTTATACTTTATAAGAGCGGCAAATTATTATTTTGTTTTCTAATGCACCCTTATGTTTATTTTGAAAATGTCTTTTGTTACAAAAATAAACAATGGTCATTGTGTTTTATTTTATGACACTTATTTTGCCAAATTTACAAAATAACAATAGAACACTTCATCGGTTTTGAATACCTTTTTTTTTATTTGAGAAACAAGAACGCAGAGTAAATTTATACGAAATAATCACTAAGACTGAGAACAAAAATAACGAAGAATTCCCCACAGTTTGAAGGCTTGGCTATTTGTATGACTGGATATTTTTATAAGATAGGTATTTCGTGAAATTTTGAATGGACCCCAAAGAAATCTCGAACCAAACTTTGAAGGTTCATATCTTTAAACTTTTAAGTAATATGCATATCTAGCGTTATTTCATGCGATATACTTCAATTACTGAATAAGATCATCTACCACCTTCGTATTTCTGGAATTGTTAATTCCTTTTGACTCGCTCTATATATTATAAGGGCTAAGATCCTCCAATTCACATGAAGCGATGTAATCCAAACAAAATACCATAAAAGGGGATTACCAAAATGCATGACGTTTGTGGAGTATTCTTTATTCTCACTTATCAACCAGTAGGTCCCTTGCGGGACTCTTGGGATCATCACATGTTGCAAAACATCATACAAAAACACAAACAAAGATGGTATAGCAGAGAAAACCGATACACAAAATACATTAGAATTTAAAATACGAGGAAGAGAAACAATATACATAGATCAGCACAATTCGGAGAATACAATTTTGAAAGTCAAAAGGAAAGCACAGTGAAAAATAAAATAATATTATAACATTATTATTGTTTAATGCTATAATGGTGTAAAATGGCCTTTTTGCATCACGTAGGAACAAAAACTCATATTTAAAAAGAGAAACAATATTCTGGCTATGCAGATCAGTGGACAGGAACAACGTCAAGATGATACAAAGCAGTCAACAACACTTCAGAGACATGACAAATAATATTAAGCCGTCACCCACACTTACAGCCATAGTACGATCAGAAAAAAAAAAGTTGTATAAGAGAATCGATACTAAACTAATTATTTAGCATTTCGTCAATTGAGTAAAAAGCCTTGTCAACAATAAACTTTTTCACTTCTCTCTGGAAGCTCTCTACTCTCTAGCTCTAGTGACTTTATATTTTCAGGCAGCTTATTATGTAGACGCACACTCATACATAAAAAAAACTTGTTGACATTTTAGTTAGCCTGTGGTTAATAGGTCTTATTATATCTTTGTAACGGGTGTCGTGATTATGTAGCTCAGAATTTAGAGGTGTGTTTTTGATATTTTTTCTGGCATAAATAAGACATTGATATATAAAGGTAGGTACTTGGTAAGGTCATTATTTCAAGTTCTTTAAATTTATCTCTGTATGATTCCACAGTTTTCATATTGAGCGAAAGGTTGAGTCGGATATCCATCAGTCCAAAGTTCAATCGCGTCAAGCCATTCGTCCATCAATCCTAACGGATCGTTAATGTGGAAACTCGAGTGGAATCACGTCCCTTGATTGTCAGTCAGTGTTTGGAAAAACTTGGTTCAAGTGTGTCTAATTTTGCGATCACCCTTCCACCGGGGTAGACGTGTCGCTCTTTAAAATTTAATAATGGCAAAATATGTGAATTGTTTTAGTGAAATTTCGTTATAACTATTGAAAAAATAACCTCAAGCTTCAAATCTGTCACAATGGATACAATCGGGAATGGGTTGATTAACCAAATTTCAAAAAATTTTGATAACCAACTTCACTTTCATCTCTCTCTTCTTCGTTTCCTCATTACTGAGGGTCGTGACTCATGGAACTACTGATGGGTGCCTGTTGTGAGCACCAAACGCCTCCAATCCTCTCTGTCTTCCGCCGCCCGCATCGCCGAGTACAAGTCTCCCCCTGTTGCCTTTTTTATTTGGTCACACCACCTTGCAGGTGATCTGCCTCTGCTTCTTCTGCCTGGAACGCCTCCGGTTTCACTTTCATAAAACTGGGCAAAATACGTGTCCTGACTGGCCAGTAGTCCTATAGTGTGTACCATTTGAACTTTTACCTTATATTATCATTCGAACAAAACTTTGCATGTTGCATTCACCCCGTTAGCACACCTCCGCTGCGGATTAGCCGACGCGACGACGGTCACATCTGTCAGTTTCTGCGCGCCATGTTGAGAGTGAGATAGCATGCTCAAACTCGTACTGTTTTCTATACATTCATCTCTCTCTTGCGGTGTTTCGCAATAGATTACTTCAAAATAATTGTATTCACACCTCCGCCTGATATTTCGCGGATCCGTGTGTTTCGCATTCCGCCCGCTTTTGAAGTTGTCAAAATCGACAGAATTTTGGAGCCAAATTATGTTTTCCATAGAAATCACAGATGGAAAACGTTAAATGCGTTTTGTTGTGGGATGGTTTGCAGAAGTTGGATGTGCATATTTTCTAAATTGTAAGTAAAAACGTCGTTAATGTTGTAATATTCAAAAATATATATGAAATGTGAAATAATATTGTGGTTTTAATTATTTATATTTCCCAACAAAACATTACCATAGAATACTTACTATGTGTATTTTTCTCTTTCGCTACTCGTTTACCCGCTAGTGTACTAACACTACCTGCGATTTCGCTTTCTGCAGTTCAGGAGGTGTGCTAACACCCTCAACGTGACATTTGTTACGTTACCGCGCTTGTTCAGATGTGTAGGTACAGACCCTATTGGGTTAAGTGGCGCTAGTCTGTCAGTCGATGTTCTAAACTACTCATAGGTTTGGAACATTTTTCAAATTCTTACTTCGCACATGATAACGTATACACTCACTTGAGTTATGCGCGCGTTTTTATGATCGATACAAATATCGATCGTAAAATCTCTTAATCTAAAAATAAAATCAGACATAACGGACAACTCGTCGTTGTTATTATTATAAACTGTTTATATGCATTAAATTTTAACAGCCGGATATCAATACTGAATTACTAACAGCTAAAGAGTTAATGACGACTCATCAAATGAATCTTATGGTTCAACAGAACTAGTGTTCTATTTCAGTGAAGAAACTTTAACCACATAAGACATATGCAAAGGTTTAGGCCAAAATTATTTCAAATCTATATAGATATTGAAAAGTTAGTGTCGCATAAACTAGTAGATAGTGGAAAAAGTTTAGGTCAAACTAAACTGATTTATTTACTTAAGGGCTCCTATTACGTTAAAAAATCATTATCTTCTATATTATAAAAATGGAGAGCTATTTTACGTGGTCATCCCATCACGCCTAAACGGCTGGACCGATTTCGCGCTAATTCTTTTTTTTTTGTCGTGTTGGCTTTTATCAGGAGAAGGTTCATATGAAAGAAAATATTAAGAAAGTTGCGTGGATTATTAGAATATACAAAGTAGGTTACCTTCTTAGTGCTTTTATTTTAACAATTTTGAAACTATTGGTGTTTAACGGAAACTGTCAGATTGATAGATAATATAGGTTATATATAGTTGGTGCGATTGAAAAAATGTGTATAAAAAATATATGTTTTTATCTTCTTCTGCAGTTTCAATCCTGGGATTGGTTTGCAGCAATAGCATTGGATCTCATTCTCCATTCCTGTCTGTCCATTGCAGTCCTCTTGAGCTCCTCAGAGGGAGTCCATTCTGCCTCACCCTGTATTAATACATGAAGCAAAAACTTTTTGACCATTTTTAAGAACCGTAATAATATTCAAACCTTTTATCTATATTAGTAATGGTCGAATTTCGAGCACTGTATGACCACTAGTTATTATAAAATTATTGTTTATCATAGTCTATTAGCTCGCGATATTTTAATAATAACCAAGTACAGTTATTAAATTTAACAACGTGATATCAGCTGATAATAATTTTATAACTTGGTGGAAATGTTTAGAATAATTGTGTAATATATTATCTCTCTCTCTCCTTGTATTCTCTCCTTTCTTGTCTCGTCTCCTATTCTCGCTTCTCCTTGTTTAAACTTTCTTTTCAACAACAATAAATCATAATATTTACTCCTTAAGATGTTCACACTCTGAAACGTTATCAATTTCTCTGTGAAACTTATCTGGATGGCTAGTTGAAAGTAATGGAGAGTTCTATATCTTCGCCTTTCTGTTAACTTTACTTTTACACTGAAAATATTTAGTTTTGCTACTATGTTTAAATGGGTTTTCAGTAACGATCCTTCGATCTAATACAATAGACTTATTGCTCAGAATTATTTACCTTTTTTTCCTACTCTAGTCCACGTTTTTTTTTTTCCTACTCTAGTTACGAGTATGTTTTTAATGCACACCAAAAATGGAGAGCTATTTTCCGTGGTTACCCCATCACGCATAAACGGCTGGATGGATTTGGCTTATTCTTTTTTTTTCGTGTTGGCTTTTATCAGGAGAGTGTTCTTATGAAAGAAAAAATTAAGAAAGTTGCGAGAAAAATTAGAAAATTAAAGAAAAGTCAAAGTAGGAAAACTTCTTAGTATTTTTAACAATATGGATTTTATTCCAAATTTGAAATTAAATTAATGTTTGACAGGAATTGTCAGATGTTTGATAGTTGGTGCGATTGACAGAATTTCAATGAAAAATATATGGTTTGAAACAGATGCATCGATCGACATTGGTTAAAATGTAATAAACTTATCATTAAACAAATTTGAATTCAATATTCATAGTTGGGAACACAGGACAACGACTGTCGGGAAAGCTAGTTATTCACGAACAAAAGTGTATACAAAGGTCAGTATAGCTGGCGGAACTTATTGCATGAGGCAATTTTCTTCTAGCCAACCTGTCCCGTCTTATCAGAGAGTTACATACAAAGCATTTTTTTTAACTACATAAGACGCAAAATACGATGGTTGGTTGAATGGTTCAATATTTAACCAAAATTGGACAACAACGAACACGTCAGTAGGCCTCGAACTGAAATAAGCCATTTGAGGGTAGGTATCCGTTGAATGAAAATTGAAAAACATTGAAAAAATAAATAAAATAGAAATACTTATATTTGTTATTGTTTTTTCATCGCATCAATATTATAAATACATTAGCAGTTTTTTCCTATGAGTAAAAATTCCAAATCATAATAGTGTAGGCATTTTGCTCTCAAAAAATGAGATTATAATCAAACAAACGTTTTTTTTTTACAATTGGTCAATAAATATAAAAAAAAAAGATAATTTTTAATGCTTACATTTTTAAAAACTTGCTAAACTATTATTTGATTTGAAAAGAAAATGTAGATAACTGAAGGTTTTTCGTATTAAAAGCACCAAAAATATCTCATGAAAATACTTTTAATAAACGAATGTTTTGAAACTTGTATATAATATATATCTACTTGTTTCATTTGTATTTGATTTGTAATACGTTACATTAGTTTTTTTTTATTGTCTTTATACTTATGTTTATATTTTATTTTGCTGTTTTGTAAAAGGCACTTGTGCCGTATGATTATGAAAATAAAATAAAATAAATAAATAAAATAATCAGTTTTTTACAGTAGTAGGTACCTAGCTAGTTTTTTTTAATGATGTATGTTTTTTATTC
Source organism: Mystacides longicornis (assembly GCA_963576905.1). NCBI lineage: Eukaryota > Metazoa > Arthropoda > Insecta > Trichoptera > Leptoceridae > Mystacides > Mystacides longicornis. Next base: position 6,070,536 of record OY756430.1, read on the forward strand.
AATTTTATTTAAAAAAATAATCTGGTTTTTATAACATAGAGAGCCCCAAACTTGTTGCACAAATGTACCATTACCATTAATTACCATTTTCACTAAAAGAGCCGAAATGAACAGTTTAATTAACTGATTAATAACAAATACCTACATAATATAATTAGCCAATTAATAACAAAAATGTGGATAACTTTGCTCATTTATATATATATATTTTTAGTACGATTATCGTAAATTAAAATATTCTAGTTTATGTAGTTCATAAATTTAAATTCGCCATATTATAATTATTTCGAAAGACGAATAATAAAATACAATCATATTATTGTTTAACGAAATACAACAACGAAAAAACAATAGACAGCAACTATCTACACAATATAATTATTATTGCATTGTGTTTCATTCCGCTTTGTGTAAATTGTTCGTTCAATTAAATATTTCCATTTTAATTTTATCCAAGCCCTAAATAATCGTCGATAATTATCGACAATTCATTATAATGAATGAATATTATTTCATTGAAAATTGCTACTGACTTAGTTGAAATTTTAGCGAAATAATAATATGGCTGTCTTGTTTCTTTTCGAAATGCATACTTATGTAATTAAACTTAATATTTAAAAAAAAATGTCATTAAAAAAATATAAATTTTAATTGATAGCAACATAAAATTAAAGGTGCGTCGCTGATCAAGGGTAATTTCTAAGATCCTGCCATGACTTTAACTACTAATTATAATTTACTAGCTAGTTACCCGTGGCTTCGCTCACGTGTTACTGTATTTGCTTTCTCTTCCTAAACAATGCAGAATTAATTATATTCGCATCAAAATTAATAATAATAAGAAACATCATCAACATTTCTTTTTTTAAATATATATTCTAAAATTTCCATTAAATTACTATATTTTTATTTATTTGTCGTTATTAATCTGTATTTAAAAAATATGTGCTTCTTATACAAATAGAATCAGCCCGCGAACTTAAAAATTTCGCTAACTTGACTGACATTGTTCTATGAGAATCCCAAAAAATAACTCGAATAACTTTTATTCCATCAAATGACGTTATTTGAAATCAATTTTTATATTGCTGGATATGAATAGAAAAATATTCATTTAAAATATCTTATCCTGAGCAAACACGACATAAAAAGAATAAACGATATCGGTCCAGCCGTTCAGGTAGAAATAAATAACGTTAAACGTGAAAACTGTTAACGTTCCGAACGTTAACGTTTACCAAATTGAAAATGGTTTCCAAACAAAAAAAAATGCGTTTCGTCTTCAATATAATAGCAGCGTCGTAATACTTCCAAATATTTTGAGGTAACGTTTAACGTTAATTTTGAATAACTGACAGAATTATTTTTTTGACTCAGAATTTGGAACAACATTGTTTAACGCACGTTGAACAACAGTTTTTACGTTATCTCTATGGAAATAACAACAAATTGTTAACGTTGGAGCTGTCGTTAATATTTCGACTTGGCCTCCAGGCGTGATGCGATGACCACGTAAAGTAGGTTTCCATTTTTATAATAACGTAAGATTCTCCCTTTTAAGCCCCCCCGCTCACCGCAAACCAGCCCGGAGGAAACTAAACTGCAGCAAACCCGATCCGCACAAAGCCAAACCCTAACCCGATTGCCAAAAAGCCAGCCGCACACAGATCAAGCCCGTGGCGGTTCCCCCCAAACCACCCCATAATACGGGAGGCCTTGGACCCACTCAGGAGAATAGGTTAGGCATAAAGAACTCTCCATTGCGCTCGAAGTCGTCCGAGGCTCATTGTGCCTTTTCTAACCGGTTGAAGTTTAAGGAAGTGAGGTGGTCAACCTCAGTATTCTAATGGTATAAGTAATTGGCGTTCGACTATAAACGAATTTTCGACAATGTAGAGTAGGAAGAAAATTAACTGTCCACTGTTTATATTTTTTATTAGATGAAACGGATATCGGCAACTATCCGATATCCGGTCTATCCGGCGGCGTAAATAATATCCTGCCGGATACCGGATAGTAAAAAGAGGCATGTTTGGATAACTCATTGATTTGTTTATTAAAGTATCACTTAAGAAATACACCTTATAATCACAAAATAAATTCTACAACTTAGAAAATTGATTATCAAGCATAAGGTAAATTATGGAGAGTAATTCTATATAATATTTCGTTATATAGACTATTAGACTATATAGAGGAAAACAGCAGCTTTGCTGGTCTTCGTAAGTAAGGGAAGTTTAATAAAACAACGTTTCGTCATATATCATCCTGGCTGAAGATGCAGATAGTTTCCGCGATTTTTGGAACAATAACGTTCCGGCAACGGAGTCAGTCCAATTGGTATATACCGCCTACGTAAGCGTAATTCATGCGTTGTACCCATGGTAATTTACGCACTGGCCGGGCTCTAGTAAGGACTTCTTTAGCATTCTGCGAATTTTATAAATTTTTGAAAATAAAAACACCGATATTTTAAGGGGAGCGCTTTTCTTCCTACCGCAAGGGTTCCGAAGACAAAGAAGATCTTCTCATACCGAGAGGGTCTTCCTCGTGTTCTGCTCCTTCGAAGCAGAGCTGAGGGATCTGGAAATGGTGTGTGAGGAGGTCATAATATCCGGCTAACTGCTATCCCTTTCGTCTCTATTTTTTATACGTTCCAGTGGACAGTTAATTTTTTCGCACTATACAGTGACGAAATGATGTGGTCATTGACTTGCCAGTGTTTTCAAAACAATTATTTACGATCTGTCCTAAAATGATGTGAGGTTTTGTAGATAATTTTAAAATTTAATATTTTGCACATTGACTACATTTGATATAAAATAATTTACCTATTGACTTCATAATACTATTTACCTTTTTTCAACATATTATTATATCAACTTGCCAGCGGCGTACCGAGGGGGGGGGGGGGGCGGAGGGGCGGACCGCCCCGGGCGCCTCTATTAGCAGGGCGGCAAAATATGCTCGCGCTATACTATAAGTTTTTTTTTAAACTGCACTCGTGTGGATCTTTGTTCGAAGCTTTTTAAATGTATTTTATTGTAACCTTTTTTTTTATTTTTTATTTATTGTGTTTGTTTTCCTTATTATTTTACTACCTTGATTATATACCACATTATTATTCTTTTTATCACTTTTATTATTCTTATTAATTACATATTTTGCCTTTCATATCTACATTTTTTAATAATAATTGTTAATATTTCATTAATTTTAATTGAACCTACCTAGGTGTATTCTATTATATTTATTTATTTTAAGCATCGAATTGTGTGAATATTTACCATTTTATCTACTATTCATATTTTTTATTTAGTTTTGATTTATTTATATTATTATGTCCGATTTACCATACCACAATGATTCCTTCCCTTTCCCTACCCTCATCTCCCCTCTCCTCTGCTCATTCTTGCTTCTCGGATTCTTTTGTGTCAATTGATGGGTCTTCTATAGGCTCTGTGCCTTCACTCTCTGAACAATTACAATCAAATCTCAGTACTGTTAATAACGTTCTTAATATATGTCATATCAACGCCCAGAGTATTCCAGCTCATTACAATGAATTACTCACTACCTTTGTTGATACTCCTCTACACGCATTGTTGGTTAGCGAGTCCTGGCTCAAACCATCTCTCTCATCATCCATGTTTGCTCTTCCTGGTTACAGATTGATCCGGTGTGATAGAATGGATCGTGTCGGTGGGGGTGTGGCCATCTACCTTCGTGATTCCATTCAGTATAAGGTTGTCGCGTCTTCTGAGTCGCGGGCGGCGGGGGGAATGGAGTTTATGTTCATTGAGGTGTCAGCCATGCACTCCGAGATGTTGATTGGAGTGGTCTACTGTCCGCCTAACTGCAACTATTTTCTTGAGCTTGAGATGGCGCTTGAATCGGTGGTGCCTAGTTACAATCACACTGTCATAATGGGTGACTTCAACACCTGCATGTTGAAAAACAATTTGCGAGCCTCCAAATTATCTGCCGTTGCAAATGCTATGAATATGCATATATTGCCGCTGCGTGCCACACATCATCACCATACGACCGACACGGAGACTCTGCTTGACTTGATCATTACACCTTCTCCCGAACTGGCTATTTCTCATGGACAGATGGCTGCACCAGGGTTCTCGTCACATGATCTGATTTATTTGACATATAAATTAAGAATGTTAAGAATGAAGCCCGAATTGCAGTCCTTTCGTAATTTTCGTAGAATCGATACGGATCATTTGAGACGGGATGCCGAAGGTATAAACTGGCAAAAAATTTACGCCAGTGATGATGTTGATGCAATGGTAGTGGAGTTTAATCGGTTGATTATTGAATTGTTTGATAAACATGCACCTATTAAAACTGTACCACTTAAACGACCTTCGGCACCCTGGTTAACTGACGACATTCGCAAATTAATGGCGAAGCGCGATAGAGCAAAGGTTAAATTTAGGCACACTAAATGTCCGGTGAAGTTTGAAACTTACAAATATCTTCGTAATCTCTGTTCTCGTCGATGCCGATTAGCAAAACGTGAATATTTTCACTCCAATATTCAGTGGTCCTCGTCAGGTAAAACATGGCGGTTTTTAAAGAGGAATGGTGTTGGTGGGCGGGCGAATTGTTCTGACGCCACTGCGATTGGCCTAGACGATCTGAACCGCCACTTTTCCTCGTTGCCCGTCTTGATCGATGCTGACGTGAAACGGTCGACGATAAACAAAATAAGGGGTCGCGTGTTTGATTTTGATTGCGAACCATTTAGTTTTAGGCTTGTATCTCAGGGGGAGGTGCGCAAGTCACTTCTGTCCATTAAATCGACCGCCGTTGGGTGCGATGGGGTGAGTTTCAGGATGCTGGCTCTAGTCATGGACGCTGTCATTCCTGCAATCACTTTCATAATCAATTCTTCAATGTCGAGTGGAATCTTCCCTGCCGAATGGAAGGCTGCAAATGTGATACCACTTTCTAAGGTTAGTTCCCCGTCATCTCCTAAGGACTTTCGTCCTATCTCAATTTTACCCTTTGTATCCAAAGTTATGGAAAGATTGGTCCACCTTCAGTTGAACGAATATCTTCTTGGCCACGACTCGTTTAACCAGTTTCAGTCTGGTTTTAGAAAGGGCCACAGCACAACAACTGCATTGCTGAAGATATCCGAGGATATAAGATACGCAATGGAACAGAGACAGCTGACTTTATTGACTCTTCTGGACTTTAGCAGTGCATTTAATTGTGTGGATTTTGACCTTCTTTTGGCCCGATTAGTGGCTCTTAACATCGGAGATACTGCTATTCGATGGATTGAGTCTTACCTCAGGGGTCGCAAACAGAGGGTATGTTCTTCGGACGGAGTCTCGGACTGGTCGAGTCTTCAGGCGGGTGTTCCACAGGGAGGTATATTATCGCCTTTACTGTTTTATGTCTTCATTGACCCTATTACTCGGAACCTCAGCGGATCCTATCATCTTTACGCTGATGATCTGCAACTATATATTCACTTTGATGCTGGCTGTGCTGATGGTTGTTTTAATGATATGAATGTTAATCTCCAACTTTTGGACTCTTGGTGCAGGGAGCACGGTCTCCTGGTTAATCCAGCGAAGTCTCAAGCTATCGTACTGGGAAGCCCATATGCACTTCATAATCTCAATCTTGCTCCCCTGCCTTCTTTAATTTTAAGTGGTTCTGTGATACCTTTTTCAGATTATGTCAAAAACTTAGGTATATTCTTTGATAAGAGAATGTCTTGGTGGAAGCAGGTCAATGAGGTCAGCAGAAAGGTTTTTGCTTCGTTGCACTCCCTTAGGAGATTGAAGAATTTCTGTGCGGAGGAAACAAGGAAGCGGTTGGTGGAGTCTCTGATTCATCCCCTATTTGATTACGCTGATGTGTGCTACCTAGATATTTCAGTTGAGGCTTTGAATAAGCTCGAACGCCTTCAGAACACCTGTATTCGTTATATATATGGCTTAAAAAAATACGACCACGTTTCTGAGTTTCGCCAACGTCTGGGTTGGAAATCAATCGCACGGCGAAGGGATGACCACGTTCTCTGTCTTCTGTATAAGATTCTTTTTGATCCCTCCACTCCTCTGTACCTTAAGGAACGATTCACATTCTTGCACCTGCATGGACTCCCACTGAGGTCGGCGTCGAACAATCTTCTGGCTATCCCGCCACATAACTCTGGCTACTACACGGACTCTTTCACGGTGCATGGATCGAGATTGTGGAATCAACTTCCACTGCAATGTCGCGTTTGTTCGTCCATCAACACATTCCGCAGGATCATTGCCGGCCGTTAGTCTTCATTGTAAGATGAGATGAGAAGCATCCCCACCTTCCTCCCTATTCCTCCCCAACATCTAGTCCATCCTATCCCTATCCTCATATTGTATTTATATGTTTATATTATATGTATATATTTTTATTTATTTATTTATTCTTAGACATATTTTTATTTTCTATTATAATTGTTTATTTTTTGTCACTTGTTATCTATTGTTCTGTCAAACCTAATATATTCTCTTTGATTTAACTGGGTTGGCTGGCAGAGATCCTTCGGGATAAGTCCGCCCTTTCGACTGTCCTAATTACTGTCTCCACACTATATTTTGATATAATAAAGTTTTATTTATTTATTTATTTATTTATTTATTTATTTATTATTTATAAGTCCGGTTTTTGAAATAGGCATGTACCAAATTTTTTTTTTTAGAAAATGTAATGTTTCCAGATACCAAATTATAGAAATGACCTTTATTTTTTTTTTAGGAAATGTCATGTCTCCAGATACCAAATTTTAGAAATGACCTTTTTTTTTAGGAAAAGTTATGTGGGGGCGCCAAAGGGTGTGGTTCCCGCCCCGGGCGCCAATAACCCACGGAACGCCACTGCAACTTGCTATTATTATATCAAATGATACGATTCACGGAATGCTGATAGAAAATAATATAATGATATGTTTTATAACAGATGCATCGGTTACAGTACCTAGTTAAAAAGGTATTAATGAATGTATCATTATACTAATTGAGTTTTGTGAATTCAGGCGCTGACTTGAGCGATATAGTGGACCTATTTTATTTTTACTTGAATAACACCATAAATTTGTTTGTCCCGGTCAAAACGTACAAATATAACAGTTTCCCCAAGTGGTTTAACGGCGAGCTGAAAAGACTTATCGAACAGAAAAAAATGGCTCACCGAAAGTATAAGGAATCATTGCTACCTGATGATTATGCTACGTTTTCCAGTCTTCGTAGACAGTGTGCGGCTATGTCGCGTCAGTCGTACCGTGAGTTTATTAGAGCTATTGAGACTAAAATACCTGACGGAACTAAAAATATTTGGCAGCTTAAAAACATGTTCGATGATGCTAGATCTGGTATTCCTGGGGAAATGCATTACAATGGCACTTGTGAGACCTCGGCTCGGGATATCTGTGATCTTTTTTCTGCACACTTTAAAAGTGTATATGTTGAGAGTAATGGCTCTTTCCTCGATCAGGGTTATCAGCCCGATTCTTTGGTTGATGTTGGTCATATTGAAATAGGGAATGATGATGTGTGGCGAGCGATTCGTGGTCTGAAAGCCTCCGGTTCGAGTGGCCCGGATGGTATCCCAAATGACTTTATTAAGGGTTGTTCACATGTGCTCTCTCCAGTATTGGCTTCGATTTTTAATCTATCTGTTGATTCTGGGCACTTCCCGTTGGCCTGGAAGTCCAGTTTTCTTACACCAATTTTTAAGAAGGGAGACAAATCTTCGGTTATCAACTATAGACCTGTATGTGTGTTGTCTTCTATACCGAAACTCTTTGAATCCATTGTACTTTCCAAGATAGGTAGATGTTTTTATAGTGCTATATGCCCCAACCAACATGGCTTCATGCCATCCAGATCAACTCTGTCGAACCTCTCTGTATCAAAACTACATTATTGAGGAGGTGTCGAGGGGTGGTCAAGTGGATTCAGTATATACTGATTTTACAAAGGCCTTCGACAGGGTTCCTCACGAATTGCTATTAATGAAACTGAAACGATATGGAATACAGGATTGCCTTCTAAACTGGTTTCGCAGCTATCTGGTGGATAGGAGTTTGATTGTCCGTTTGGAGAACTGTAGGTCTGCTCCATTTGTGGCCACAAGTGGAGTGCCTCAGGGCTCCCATTTGGGACCGGTTCTCTTCAATGTTTTAATCAATGACATTATACGGGTTTTCCGAAGTGCGAACGTTTTAATGTTTGCCGATGACATGAAAATTTACAACAAAGTTCGTTCTACGGAGGATTGCCACTTATTGCAAACGGATCTGAATGGCATGTATACGTGGTGCGTCAACAATGGTTTAGATCTCAACGCATCCAAATGCCAGGTGATTAGGTTCCATAAGTCTAAGTCTGTCATCCAATGCGAATATAGTCTTGGTGGAGTCGCTCTGGAACAGGTCCAGAGTATACGAGACCTAGGCGTCACCTTTTGTGGAGATTGTTCTTCGCTTCAACATATTAGAGACAGGGCGGATGGAGCTGTTAGGAGGCTTGGCTTTTTGCTTAGATTGTCTCGTGACTTGAATATAACATCTCTGAGAACACTATATGTTTCAATCGTTAGACCTCTAGTGGAGTACAATACGCCTATTTGGACACCACATTACATCACACATATTAATATTATTGAGAGAATTCAACGTAAGTTTCTCAGGTTTATCAATTATAAGAAGGGAATTCCTGTTAGGGATATTGATTACGGTGTTTTGATGAGGGAGCTGGGATTGCTGTCACTGAGTGATCGTCGAACTATCAATGACATCTGTTTTTTGTATAAGTTGGTAAATAGTGGAATCGATTGCCCTGATTTGATCCGACTTATCCAATATAGGGTTCCCCAACGCGATACAAGAGCGGATTCGGTTTTCCATGTCGTCGGCTCTAGAACTAACTATCATCAACAGTCTCTGATGCCCAGGATCCACCGCTTGGGGAATAATTATGGGTCCGTGGTGGACATTTTTTACGACAGTGTGCACGCAATTAGGCAGAAGTTGTTCTCGTTTTTCGTTGAGCGTCAATAGGTTGTTTGTTTTTGCCTAAGTTTTTGTTAATGCATAATGTGCTTTTTTTTTTCAATCAATACTTAGTGTATATTATCAATCAATCCCCAACTGTTCAGCCAATTTTTACTTTTTGTTGTTCTTATCGTTTTTAATTATGTTGTCTTGTATTTTACTATTTTAAATCATTGTAACTCTGTCAAGGCATAATGTATAGTTTTCACTCAATTTCCTATTATCAGGTTTTTGCCTTGATTATTTTATTTTTACGCCATTTTGCACATACATTTTATATCGTTTTCAATGTTTTTTTGTTTGTATTTTACTGTCGTGAATTGTAATTCTGTCAATGGATAATGTGTACTCTCATTCAATTTCCAATTTCCATTGTCTGTGTACATTTTACTTTTGATTTTTCTATTTATATGCCGTTTTGTACATACATTTTAAATCGTTTTCAATGTTTTTATTTGTGTTTTTCTATTTTAAATTGTAATTAAATTTTGAAAATGCATAATGTATACTTTCATTCAATTTCTTTATTCTATATTTCACTTTTATTTTATTTATATGCCATTTTGCACATATATTTTATATCGTTTTCAATGTTTTTTATTTGTATTTTACTATTGTATATTCTGTCAATGCATATTGTATACTCTCATTCGATTTCCAATTTCCATTATCTACACTTTACTTTTGATTTCGCCACTTATATGCCATTTTGTACATACATTTTATATAGTTTTCAATGTTTTTATTTGTGTTTTACTATTTTAAAGTTGTAATTTGATTTTGACAATGCATAATGTATGCTTTCATTTAATTTCCAATTTCTATATTCTACATTTTAACTTTTTTTTTTATTTATGTGACGTTTTGTGCATGCATTTTGTTTTTAATTATTTCATTTTGCATGCCCTATCCATTTGTCATGTATCCATCGCACCAAAAATTTGGAATTTGATTAGTGTTATTTATGGTTTTTGTTGTGATTTATACTTTGATTTAAGTTTTGAGGAATATACTTGCATTTTATAAATTTTTAGGAGTTTACCAGTTTGTGTAGTGTGTTTGATTTGTTTTTTAACATGTAATAGGCGTTTTTGTCGCCGTATATTGTATTAAATAAATAAATAAATAAATTCATATTCAATAATATAAGGACCACGTCGTCGTCTGTGTTAAATAACTTTAAACTGAAATCAACTTAAATTTATACATAAAATCTCGAACATATTATTTATATTCCAAGACGGGACGAAGTTTGACGGGTCGGCTAGTTCAAAACTATATTAATATTATAGATTACGCAATAGTTTTGACACGTGTATTGGAGAAAGTAGGTTGGGCTGGGTAGGTACCTACCTACGTATATATTCATTGGGTAGGAACACGTAGAAAGCGGATTCCGATACGCGCCGACCGGCTCATAGATTGTTGCCTATGGTTTCAATGAATTTAAATGAGCATGCCGGAAAGCGGGTTCCTGCTTTTCTGTGGGTATCCCCATTCAAATGCATAGTAACATTCTTTGCGCTGGTCGGCGCGGGTCGGTATCGGCTTTCTACGTGTTCTTAGCCATACACCGCGGCACCACACCGGCCCGGCTCGCCGAATGAGATCCAACTGTCGATGGCCTGAGTCGGTATGTTTATTGTATGAAACGATGTCGTCAATAAATTAAATTTTTACAAAAATTGTTAAGAAAAGTTTGAGATGTACTGCTATGATGTATGTATTTTTTATAGAAAATGAAATTATCTAGTTGGTCTGTTTCGGCGTTTTTCGATATTTTTATAAAATTCTGAAATATAGGCACTGAAACTCGTAAATTTGTCATAAAAAAAATATTTTTCTTTATAAAAAAAGTTTGAGAAATCCTGGAACTTCTTCATTAAATTATATTTTAGATATTGTATTTTTCTATATACATACACAATTTTAGGGTTCTAGATTTTATGGTTTTCGAGATATATGGAAAAATTAAATAAAAATTCAAAGGTTGATAACCCCTGACTGAAAAAAAATTCAAAATTCTGAGTATACAAATTTTGTATGCTCAAAGTATTCAATATTTTCTGAAATTTTAGGATCTGTGCATCAAGCAAATCAAAAGTTATAAAGAGGGGACGGATACACACACATACACGTTGGAAAAGTGCCCCTCACCCCCTCCCCTCTAATTAATGATATCTTTTGAAAACGAAATAGTATAATTTGACTCTTTCTGAAGAAATCATTTTTTTGAAATTTCGATAAAACCAGTTTTAAACTTTTTAGGAGGCACTTAAAAATCATCCCTTTTTATATGTGCCCTTTTTCGTCCCTTTTAGTTAAATTTTGGAAAAATTGCCGAATACGCTAACACTCATTTCTATAGAAGAATTCATATGCCAAATCTCAAGTTCGTACCATGTCTAGTTTCCGAGATATTCGCATACTTTGAAAAAAATTCAACCCTATTTTTCACCCCCTTAGGGGTGGAATTTCCAAAAATCCTTTCTTAGTGGAAGGTTTTGTATTGAGACCTACCTGATTTCCAAATTTCACTTCTCTACGATTAGCCGTTTGGGCTGTGCGTTGATGAGTCAGTCAGTCAATCAGTCAGTCAATCAGTCAGTCAGGCACTTTCCTTTATTATTATAGATGTATAACAAGGAAAGCCAGATCATAAGTAAGCGAAATAGGAGAGGTTGTATGAGAAATGGTAGGACGGTGGAAGAATCGAAATAAGTGTGCTTCGTGCTTGGATTTACATTTCTCAAGGTCCTGGGTCGTGTTCCATATCTGTCCTTTGTCCGAGGCTTTTGCGGCGGTTCTATGAGCAATTTTAGTTAATTTATAGATAGCTAGCTAGCCTAGTCTATAAACCCTCCTCTTTTCTCATCCAGGCTTGGGACCGGCAACGGCGGAGTTAGCACGTGTAAGACGGAAGACATAGTGAAGTGGGGACGACAACGAAGGCGGTACTGGAATGAACATGTAAACAGAATTTCAGAGGACAGACTTCAACGTATCGCCCTTCAAGGAAACCCCGAAGGACGCAGACTCCCAGGCAGACTCCCAAAGAGGTGGAGAGACAGCTGGCAGTCGACATCACAGGAGGAACAGGCGGCGGCACAAACAGATCCCCAGGATCTATAGAAAGAAGAAGGATTTACATATAAGTGAGCGGAGGTCCGTTCCTCTGCCTACCTCTTACGAGACACGGTGTGATGGGTAAAAAAAAAACACAATGTAGCGTCTGACCATCTTATATTATAATTGTAAAGTTCGTCCGTTACTCTGAGATATTTTCGTTGAAAGGTGAAACCTTGCGTGAAATATTATTAATATTATATATTTTTTTTGTGTTTTATATTTTCTATGATTTTATATATCCTTTTGTATGGGTTTGCTGTTTAAATGCTTTTAAATTTTTTATATTTTGTATATTTTTATTAATTTTTATAGTTTGCATAATATGTTCAGGAACTTATTTTATTCAAAATTTTACTATTATATTTTATTGACTGACTAATTTTACGACTTCCGATATTTTCAATTCTGTTTTTTTTTCGGTTACATTATAGATGCAATATGATTTCACTCCTTTTACTGTTTACTATTTTTATGTATTTTTCTTTTTATATTCTGTTATGATGTGTTTTTACTTGAGAATGTATTGGATCATTTTCCTTTTGAGGCTTTAAAAGAAGGCTGTTTCTACGGACAATACTCGTCATAGGCTATGCCTAGTGGGGGTGTCCGAGATCGCACTTGAATGTGTTTATTTGTCTTGAATGATTTTTGATTGTGTTTGTATTGTTTTCATGTATCATATTTGATGTAATAAAGTTTATTATTATTTTTATTATTTGTCTGAAGTTGATAATCGTTTCCATGACAATTAATAATGATGTCCGCGGGAAATATTATATCGCCGAATTATGGGATAGTTCTGAAGGTTCAGAGGTTTCAACGTACAGCTGTTGCTACAGGAAAAAATGTCAATCTGTACGCAGTTCCTACCGTGGTAGAGAAAAAAATTTGAACCCTTTACGGGACCACATAACTGATTTATAATAGGACAATCAAGTATTGAATTACTCTTTTTGTAGTCCGACAGGTTTTGCTGCTAGATAAATATTTATTATTATTGAGTTAATATTATAATTTAATTACAAAATCCATTAAGTGAATGTTGAACTTCGTCCATGTTGCTAAATATTATAAGTACTATTATTCCTACCTAATCGAAATTAAGTAGTAAAATACTCCCAGTGGATATTGTGCAGACGATGTTGATCTCTTCCCTTACAGTGTGACCTATGGCACAACCTATCGTTGCAGGGTAACCCAGGGGTTGTCATCGCGCAAAACACTCCATAACTCTGGCAACACATTCAGTTTTAAACAATTTCATCTTACATAATACAGTTATGTATTATGCAATGTTAAATATAATTGTTTAATGCTTTTCATTCAGTCTTACGAGATAATAAAGGTATTTAACAGTTATGTTGTTTGACATGATTTTAAGACAATTATGCAATGTTACATATTATTTTTAAGTGATGCTTATTATGCAGCCTTACATAATATAATTGAGTAACGGTTATATTATTCGACATAATTTTAAGACTATTACACGTTGTTACATTAAGTTGTGTAATGGACATTATGCAGTCTTACGTACTACATATAATAATTTAACAGTTATATTGTTTGACATATATGTTAAGACAATTATGCAATGTTACATATTATTATTGAGTCATGATTATTATTCGGTCTTAAATAATAAAGGTGCCTATGTAACAGTTATGTTGTTTGACATAATGTTAAGATAATTATGCAATGTTACATAATATTATCATTAAGTAATGATTATTATTCGGTCTTACATAATAAAGGTATGTAACAGTTATGTTATTCGACATTATGTTAGATTATTATGCAATGTTTCATAAAGTTATGTACTTAATGCTTATTAAGCAGTCATACATATTATATTACAGTTACGTAACAATTATGTTATTTGACATAATGTTCAGACTATTGTGCAACCTTTCTTCAAGATTTTGTTTTTAGCAACCCACAACTTATTGGTATATAAATATACCTTAATTTGAAAATTGAAATTTCCTAATTTTATGCAAATGGTACATACCTATATTTTGTTTAGCAAAAAGACACTAATAACAAATGGAAGATGTTAGAGATTTCTACTTAAAATTCTTCCCCTGACATTTTGTTGTAATTAAACAAACTTTGAGATATTAAATATTAAGTTTTAATATTTGTCAGAAACAAAACAATCAAAGTTGATATAAATTTGATTAATTTCATAAATAAATCTTATGTTTCTGAATGTAAGTGTTCCGTTTGCCAAATAAATACTGTACCCTCTCGCTAACTGACTTGCTGGCTTGTTACTATACTGTACCTAAATATGAGAACAGAGCGAAAATTGCAATATCACTAAATGTGTACAATAACAAGACATGCACATGTGGTGTTTAAGTGTGGAGGAGGATGTCTCCTGTAACTGCGGCGAGATTCAAAGTGTCGAACATCTCCTCACTTGCCTATGAGGTGTGATATAAAATACCTTATCATGAGTAATGACAATGATGTTGCAGCTGCCGAATATTGGAGTGGAGCGGTCTAGTGGATGAGTGATCGGAGTCGTTAAGTAGTAAGTAAGTACTCAAGATTAATCGAAGTTTACACGTGACCAGTATAAACACTGTTGCGGCCAGCACTTGTGTACGGTGCTGAATTCTGGGTGCTTAGCAGGAGAAACTGAGAGAAAATGTCCTACTGGTCTTTGAGAGAAAAGTACTAGGAGAATTTTCGTTCTTTTGTGTGATAATGTAACACCAGATATAACCATGAACTTAAAAACCTGTAAGGTGAACCCAACACTATTAAATTTATAAAAATACATCGGCTTCTGGTTTGGACATTATGTCCTATAATTGAAGGAAGACAGACTCCAAGGAAGATTCTTTATACAAAACCAGAAGGGAGACGTGTGTGGGAAAACCAAGGCTAGAGTGGATGAATGGTTTGGAGGAAGATCTCAGTGCGATGGGACATTAACAGGGGAGAAAGGTAGAATATTCTGGAGAAGACTGAGACTCACAATGGGCTATAGTGCCAATTATGATGATAATCATATGCGATCATTAGAAATCCCGCGTTGATTGATGGATGATTTGATCCAATTCTTAACAAGACATTTGACAAAGAGGCAAAAATGGAGTCGGGAGAAAAAATATACCCAAGGAAACAAAAAAAAACTTTCTTAAAAGAGAAAGCATCGTTTGGTTCTTTTCAATAGGATATTGCTAATATCAAACCCGTTAAAAAAAAACAAAAATACATTTTTTTCGATGCCGCCCATCTTAGTGTTGGTTGGTAGAAATTTCCAGTTGGCAATAAACCGACCTTTGTACACACGAATGATATTTTTATGTCCACGATTGAGTGCATTTCACTTTATTCATGTTCAATTTGCATTGACTGTCTTTTTCAATTATTTACCAAATAAAATTGACTGTATTGTATTCTCTCTTTGATCAATTTTCGCAATTTGGTTGATTGTTTTCTGTGTATTTTATTGATGTTTAAGACTGTATTTCTTTCTATTTATTGTTGTGATTTTTTTTGTTTTTGTTTGAATGTTAATGGCATTTACGCCGTGTATGATGAACAAATAAACAAATAATAACGAAAGCTATGATTTGTATAGAAGTAAGTATTCTTGAGGCGGGCCACCCGTGACACCACGTTCAAAATCCAACAGCTGGATGATGCACGAAAATTTGTTTCATTCTTTCTTTTTTCTTTCTTTCAATTACCAAATCCATATTCTTCATATTCCTAGTTTATTGTGTATAGCTCTTTTTTTTCATATGAATTGCTCATTTCGACTTGTATTGAGACAGAGCATAACGAGAACTAATTAATCGGCACCGTAGTGTCCTCCTGATTCAAGAGAGACGTGGAGATATCATTATTTGTACCGAGCTCTAGTTAGGAGGTAGGTACGGCGCAATACGTGTCCTAACTAAATTAGTTTTGCATTTCAGTCACGTTTACCCATTCGACTCTGATTTATGAACGTCAACGGAGCAGAGGTGAATTAGTGAGCGAGTTCCCTATGTTATTCTTGTTATTAAAATTCTATTTATCGTATCGCTCTACCGCCATTCGAATAAAAATAAATGTTTCACATATTATAAACTATGGCTTTTTTTGGCAAATACCTAATGCTGTTTGATGTATTTAAGTATTAGGTATTCGAATATTCACGGTAGGTATACAAAGCCTGCTGCCTTTTTAATGGCATATCTGAGACCGCTACAGTTGCCTAGTTTTCCAAGATTCTCTTTTAAGCCTAGTTCACACTTGGTCGATAACGATCAAAAGTCGAGACTTAAACATTATCACCTAATGGCCTTGTTAACGTAAAGTGATCACACTAAGCCAGCCTTAGAAATAACAATAGAAGTGGTTTGTTCAATTTAAAAATGGAACATAAGTAATGTATTGTTAGAGTCAACAGTTGTTACATATTCGAAAAGTCATTCACATTATATTCGAGTAGAGTGCATTAGTCGGAAGCTAATCTGTCATCCGATAATTATCTTATCTTGCCAACAAAATCAGGGGGAACAAGTGCCTACTTTTTTTCTGTGGTTTGTCTTTGCAAGATCGAGGCAAGTTGCAGTGTGGGTAGAAGAAAGATGTCATGCTACGCAATTAAAAAGGACCTGGACGAAAGTTTCTGAAAGCCGTCATGGAGCTTGTTAATGCAGCTCAAGATAGGGAAATTTTTGACCGGGTGTTAACTAACGTGGGCCTGGTGGGGCTCTCCCAGACAACTAAATTAATAAAGTAAAAAAATGTTTACACTGCTTCAAAAGAAATCTCTTAATATTATAGAAAACAACACCGGACAAGATCTCAGAATTTTCAGACAAGTCGCCATGCGCCTTGTAGAATTTTTTGGTAATACTTAATTCTTTTCTTTTGTTTTATCTTTCTTTCTTTGAATTTTTATTCTTGTTTTATCGGAGCACCTCAAAATTAATTTTATTATTCGCATTATTTGTCAATCCACTATTCTCAGAAATTCTGACTGCCGGATATTAAATTTATTAAATAAAATGAATAGAAAATCATCAAACTACAATATTAATTTAAATATTTGTCTACAAACATCAAGCTTTAAAGGGATCAAACTGAATACATAAATTAAAATATGATTTTCAAGGACGATGGTGGGTATAAAAATTCATTGACATTATTATTATTTTTTAATTTTATTTATTAAAATATAAAAAATAAAATTACAATATATTTATAAATATAAAAACATAAAATTAAATCTTAACAATGATTCTCTCTCATAAAGCTTATAGTGCTTGTGTTGAGAGAGTGTTTTGACTAACTTGATTCCTATATAAAACTCAGATCATCTCTGTGGCATCCATACATTTATTGATTTCAACTTTTCTTAAAAAATTTAAGGTGAAGCGAAACACTTTTAATTATTATTTTTTCCACCACTTTTCTAAAGGAGTATGAAAAACAATACTTCTTTTTCTAGGGTTTTTATTTCCTTAGTTATCCGGAATAGTTCAACTAGTTGTGTATTTTTTTTTAATCCAAGAAATCTGACGATTTCCCAGGCAGCAATTTCTATCTAAGTAATTACCACAGAAACATTATGTGTTTTAAGTAGGTATGTAAGACTTTTTTAAGTTTCGATACTGATCAAAATCCAAGTCCCGCTGTTCACAACACCACAAAATTGGTAACTATATCAGCACGATAGTATGCAACTCGTCAAAAGCGAGAGAATCTTATTTCATAAACCAACGTTTGAAAATTGTTCCATATTGTTCAATGGTCACTTTCACCAACGTTTCCTAACTTTAGGTAGCTCTTAGCGTTTCCACACCATATTAAAACGCTTCGCTAAGACTTAGCTAGTAAGTTAGGAACAGTTGGTGAAAGTTACCATAAGTTTATTAAGTGACATACTATCAAAAGCCTTGCGAAGATCAAACATTTAACATCATAGTTTTTCTTCATTGTGGGGCCGTATTATTTCAATACATGATGATTCCGACAACGCCGGAGAGGTAAAAATATGGATAAAAGAACCTATTAATAGTAAAGTTGCTAAGCATAAAATTATAATTCTAAACCACCCACCGTAAGAGTAGGGGTTTCACCCCCAATAAGTTCCAACCGTTTCTACAACAATAATAGTTTAACCGTTTATGAATAATCTGTATCCATTAATTTCTATACAATATTATTTTTCCTTTATTCTGTATTTTAATTTTTTTAATAGTTTTAATGTGTCAGCAAAGACTCTAAAAGTATGTTTTGTAAAATGCTGATTCACTTCCCGTTCCCTAGAGGGAGAGTATTTCTCCAGTAACCGCTTATTATAGCTCTGCAGACTGGTGCAGTATTTAGCGATTTTCCATCAAAATGCAATCTAACCATTTTCTTAACTATGTACAGTTTTTTTATCGCTTTTCTCCTTTCCAACCCATTCGTCTTTTGTTCAATTACTTTCGATACATACAGATATAACAAGCTCGATGTTTTCTATAAATTTCCACAACAACAATTATTGGAAATATTTTTTTTTCGGCATGAACCTAACAGCTGGTTTCAAAAAAAGCGACTAAAGAACATTTAAGCTAAAGGAACTTTTAAAATTTAAAGTTTCCTTTAAGTTGACGCGTTTCATAAAAAATAATTCAGCGTACTTTACTTAAGTTTGAAAAACCAAAAAAATATTTTAAAGTTGGTATTGTTACCATGGAAATCTATGGAAAATATAGGTTGTTTACTAATATTATTTTCTAAGAATTTCTGTTGATCTGTCAATTTCATTTCTCAATATAGAGCATCAAAGTGCCGTTTTTTTGTGTTAATTCATTATTATGGTTTATGAATAAGTAAAAAAAATCTGTGAACAATAATATTCTTCCCGTTTTGCTGTGTTTTCTGCCCTATTTTAGTCATTTTTGTCCACCCTGTCACCGCATACAATTAATGTTCATCTTTGTGACAGAGAAAGCGCCACGAATTTTCTATGACCTCCGACGGCAAAAGATTGAACTACACTAAAATAGACTTCAAGTCCCAAGAACGGGACTTTAACATAAAGTATCATTTTGTTGTTATGAAACGCGTTATTTTTTAAAGGAAACTTAAAGTCTCCTTTATTTTTTATGAAACCGGCTGTTAATCTCGGACATTCAGTCTAATGGCCCACAACCTTCGTTTGGTCGAGTTACAGGATCGTTAAGGTTAATGATGTTCCCTGCTCCTTACAAATGAATGTTGAATAGCTATTCTATTAAAATAATTAAACTCGTTCAAATATTCTGTCTTGATCTCTGTATAATCATAATATAATGACCTCACATCGCCTTGGGCATTATCTGTGACTTTTGTTTTCAGCTGTAGGAATCGCTTCGTTTCTCACTTTATATCTCACCTAGCATGACTCTTTCTATGAGTCTTTGGCCCTTACATTTTCTTCTTTGTCAGTGTCACAGTTTCTAGGCCATAAATAATTAGATACAACCGGTTAATACACATCTTATACTGCTTTATTTAAAAACTCTGATCACTGGAAAAAAGAGCTCAGCGGTAGAAAATTTGCGAACAAGCCGTCGTCAAGGTAGTTTAACCCATATCGATTGATTTCGAGCTGATCTCTATAGATTTTATCCTGCCATGTTGGATTTTATGTCAAAAATATAATTGTATTTTTTACCATTATCTATTGTTTTGTCAATTTCAATATGTTGTATTTGTTTTAACTGGGTTGGCTGGCAGAGATCCTTCGGGATAAGTCCACCCTTTCGACTGTCTTTTTTACTGTCGCCACACTTCACTTTGGAATAATAAAGGTTTATTTATTTATTTATTTATGACCTTAACACGAATCAAGCCCGTAAGTTCACAAAAATCTAAAAAAAAACGTCAAAATTTACGAAAAAAAAACAACATTGATATTAAGTAGGTATGTAATGCAATAATCAATAAAGAACGTGTAAAACCTCTTTGCCTACCTCGAAAGGGATAAAAATTAATGTAGTAAATATTATGAGTAAGCTGTGGGGGGAGGGGGGGGGTGGACGAACAACGCTATCAACCCTTGCTTGGTCTCAACTAACGACAAAAGTTTCGATGTAATTTGGTTGAACAACACGATGTAATTAGCCTTGTTATAATTTAGTACCCGGCCTTGTATGAACAACGGCAATATCCGGCCGACGGAGTCCGGATTTTGAAAAAGGAATTTACCTTCCCGGAAATAGAATAAACGTTCTAAGCCACATACATTTATTACATTTATAATGTACTAAGTAGTAGGTACCCGGTGCAAATATCATAGTTCTGAAAATAATTTTTGTAGTATGTACCTATGTATGTTTGGCGTTCGAGACCGACGACAGAAGTGGATGTATCCAAAAGGATATAAATCGAAATTTTGAATGAGGAAACTAGTTGAATTGAAAATTGTCATTAGTTATGTTTTTTTTTTTTCAGTATATGTACACAATCCGAAGCAGGGAGGTAGAGGACCGATTTAACTCCCATGTATGTTTAGCGATATTGGGTGATTCATAAGTTATTTACGCTCTTGCGAATTTCGATCACAATCCAGATTTCAGAATAAAATACACGACTGGTGGCCAAATTATTAATTTAACGATCATTATTTGAATTTCTGAGAATGATTTGGTATTGGTCCTTATGCTGTGTGATATCTTTGTAAGCACCCGATAGCTTTTGTTTGAAAAATATACATTATCTTAAAAATTTTCTTCCAAGCTAATTTTTCCACAAACTTAAACAATATTTTTTCTATGATTTATCTTTAAAACCACTGAGTACAATACATGGAGAACTATCCCTGCAAATATTATAATAATACTAGCATTACCGACAGACGTTGTCCTGTAGTCTACTATGAATATTGATTTCGAATTTGTAATTTATACAAAAAATACTTTTAAAATATGTTTGAATGTTAAAAAATATTTATGAAAGCTAGAAAACAAATCCATCAAAAAACTGCTTACCAATGTTTTAATGTCAATGGTTGTCAGGAAAACTGCTTACCAATGTTTTAATGTCAATGGTTGTCAGGAAAACTGCTTACCAATGTTTTAATGTCAATGGTTGTCAGGAAAACTGCGTACCGATGTTTTTATGTCAATGGTTGTCAGGAAAACTGCTTACCAATGTTTTAATGTCAATGGTTGTCAGGAAAACTGCTTACCAATGTTTTAATGTCAATGGTTGTCAGGAAAACTGCTTACCAATGTTTTAATGTCAATGGTTTTCAGGAAAACTGCGTACCAATGTTTTTATGTCAATGGTTGTCAGGAAAACTGCGTACCAATGTTTTTATGTCAATGGTTATCAGGAAAACTGCGTACCAATGTTTTAATGTCAATGGTTGTCAGGAAAACTGCGTACCAATGTTTTTATAATTATTGTTGATTCGGTGCGGGATGAAGTTCGACGGGCAATAAGGTTATAAAAAACAAATTTCTCTATAAATAGCTGCATAACTTTAAAAAAATCCAAGAGATGGCGGTGTAGTAGCAAATAAGTCATAGAAATAAGTGTTACAGTATTGTATATTATGTTGTTGGATAAATAGTCTCAGCTGAACCCAAATTTTACTGAATTCCACAAATAAGATTAGATTCCACAAGTTTTTTTTAAAACCTACATCACCTCTTTAATTTTCACAATATGGAGATGACATTTCATACGCTCAATTGTTTTACTTTGTTTCAATGTTTTTACTTGTGTGGAATAACATGTTTTGAAATAAAATGAAAGTTTATAGGTACTTTGTAGATTAAAACAAACCATACATAAGTACCAACGGTCTAAATAAGATTTAAATACAGTTTCAAGATACCTGAATTCTAACACAAGGACATGATATCAAATCAATTTGTATGGGAATTTTCTGAAAAAAAAAATGTAGTATCTTTATCGATAATAATAATTATTAATAGTAAAGAGGGTATTATCCGTCTTTCCCGGTTACGGTGTCTATAAAGGATAAAGGTTTTTTTCAGACTTCATTTTATTTTCGTAGATATTGTTTCATGTTTGTCGGAATGTCGAAAATACCTGTCCTCACCTGACCATAATAATTCTTATTTATCTTGACAATTATTTAAGACGTTTCCGATCAGTTGGACAGCAACTATCTGAGCTGATCTGCTGTGATTTATGGCTAACAGTGAAACTATCTGATTGGGAGATCAGTTGTTATTAAGCCAGGCAAATTATCATCATACAACTCCTTTGTACATATATACAAAATTCACGTCCATGATTAGTATTTTCTTAACTTATTATTTATGTATATTTGACTCAAATATCTGAAATCGATCTAATCATAACATTTTCTATGTCTAGAGTAGTTTTTTTTTTTATTTTATTGGAATAATGGAATTCACTTAAAGACCGTCTTTAAATAAAAACTATAAAATAATCGATTTTTAACAAGTTTGGGATATTAAATAAAAAAAAAAATGATAAAAAATATTACTTACCCTCACATATTAAGGTACTAGCTTATACCCGTTTTGCTTTACGTTTTTGATTCCGATTTTCAGGCTTGATCGGTAGGTAATTAAACAGGTTCTAGTCTAGCTCAAAGAGAATATAATACCTGGTCAAGCTTCCCATTGCTTAACAGACCTCTATAACTGACATAAGCACAGAACAATAATACCAAAAATTCAAGTCACCACCGCCATCTGTGGAACCAACGCCAAAACACTCAATATCAATTCATAACACATTTATTTATCTTTTCAACAGATGGCGATGCTAATATGTGTTTATTCAATTTGTACCTGTCAAACTTCAAAATCAAACTGCAAATTTTTTCATTAAATCTTTATTTATTGAGAATAATAAGATTTGAATAACATTTATATGTATAACAAATCAATCTACAATTATTTTATTACATTTTCATACCGTAATACCAAGATTCCATTCAACGTTTACATAAGTAATTTTGTTTCCAAAAGTCTTTTTGAGAAATTTGTATGAAGAAACTAAAAAATAGAGTTTTTTAAATAGCTCTAAATATATTAAAGTTAATGCAGCAAATTGTATTTAAGAACCTTCTCCAGCATTTTGTACGGCTCTGGGCATATTAATATCTGACGTAGCATTTGTATTTTGAGCGTGATGTTCACATATACGGTAAAAGTATTGTCAAAGGCAAATAAAAAAACAAACATTTCTAAAATATTATGTAGATAAAAAAAATATGTTCGAAGCATTCATCTGAAATATATATAAGAGAGTCGGGTTAGTGCGTACACTTAGGTATAACTCGAGATTGGCTGAACGGA
Source organism: Mystacides longicornis (assembly GCA_963576905.1). Lineage (NCBI taxonomy): Eukaryota > Metazoa > Arthropoda > Insecta > Trichoptera > Leptoceridae > Mystacides > Mystacides longicornis. The sequence continues at coordinate 6,094,026 of OY756430.1, forward strand.
TTCGTCCTAAGTATGATTATTGTTGGATCCTTTTCCGCTCCGAATTACAGAATAATAATTAAAAAATCGAAAAATTGATTGCAAATAATATTAGTTAGTATGGATCAGAAAGATCGATCGGAATGAGATTGGTTAAAAATTAATTAATCTCTTATATAAATGAAAGTCGGGTTAGTGCGAACACTTATAACTCGAGATCGGCTCAACAGATTCTTTCAATGTTTGATTTATTAGATTTTTTCCCGCTCCGGATAACAGAATAACTAATAAAAAGGTGATAAAATGGGTTAGAAATGATATACAATATTAAGGTTAGTATGGAACGGATCACCTGTAACGCGCCAACGCCATCGCGGGTAGTTCCCTCTCATTCTTGCAAACGTAATTGCAGCTCTTACAGTAGCCCATCCCACTTACTCCAATTTTCATACATAATCAACCTTTGGCACATAGAGGTAGAATTTCTGCGCGCGCATATTATATTCTCGCGTTGTTCCCTCCTGAGTTTTGAATACGAATGAAATATGGATGTTTTGGAAATATTTTAATATTCATATTTTATTAGCTTAACTCAATCGAATTAATTATATATCTTTTTATGGGGGCGCAATGCACATTATGTACATATAAACGGGCCGCCTCGGGTTAGAACCACAGCACAACGTCTGTCTGGAAAGCTAGTTTATCATAAAACAAAGAAAGGCAATATTCATAGTTAGGTCCACAGGACAATTTCTGTCTGGAAAGCTAGTAAGTAATTTGACAAAAAATATTTTTGATATTCATAGTAATTTATTGAGATAAAATCAAATTTTCTACATAATAAGTTGGTTAAAGCTTATCTGTTCAGCTACCTATTTCATAGTCAAGTTTTCATTCAGAACATTACACCAGACATATACGAGGATATTAACAGTTATAAATTAAACAATGAAATAACTGTTCATTAACAAGGCGATAAATTGGGAATTGATGATTCAAACACTCGTATATCAAGAGTAACGTGTTATTAATACTCGTATAAACAATGATGCAATGATTTCCAAGAGCCGCAATGACTCAAACTACTTGAAATTGTTATGTTATAACTTGAAATATTACGGAAATAAATTACTTAAGCACAAAGTGCATGAATATCTTGTATGGTGTTGTACCATGTTGTAGAAATGCGGAAAGTGCATCAAATTCTTGTACAGTATGATCGATATGAGCAATTTAACTATCATGAAAATTATTTTCTCGAAATAAAGTTTATGTACAATGTTCCTTGCGCCGTTTTTCTGGACTATATCTCACAATATAACGGACAAACTTTTTTGATGCCAATTAATTATAAATTCAAAAAATTGTATTTTTTTTACCAATTTTGAACCACTACGATGCAGAACTATTTTGGCTAAATAGGTAGATAAGTAATGATTATTTTATCATTAGCAAACTTGATTTTTATACGATAACAAAAACGGGACAATGTCTGACGGGAAAGTTAGTCATTTTTTTTTTTGAATTCCATTAAGTATTTAAATTTTATTTGAGAGTGTCGGCTAAAAATAGCACCTGTGCTCTTTTGCTGATTTTTCGAACATTCTGTAAGAGGCAGGAAATCGAAAAATCAGATCGGAACCGTGGGGTTGATCAGTGACCACCTCATGCCTTTAAACCCCTACAGGTCAGAAAAGGCGCAAGAAATAATCCTTGACACCGTTAGGATGGAGTTCAGGCAGCTGATGTAGCTACCCCCTGTGATCATAAACATTGCGTAAGATCGAGCGCAGTGGAGTGCTCTTGTTGCCTTCCTATGCGCCTAAGTGGGGTTTAAAATCAATCAATCAATCAATTCTCCCTTTTACACCCCACTCAGGGGCATAGGGAGGCAACAAGAGCTCTCCATTGCGCTCGATCTTGCGCAATGTTTATGACCTCCTCCCCTGGGATTTAAAAGGAGAACGAAAAATGAAATGAATTAATAGTACAGGACAACATCTGTCTGCTAATCTAGTCATTTTTCAAATTCATTATAATGAAATTAGGCTATTGTTTTAAAATTGGTATTTGTGAAATTATGTAGAGAATAATGAATTGGCAAAAAAAAAGAATGCTTAATTTATTTGGCTAATTTCTTAATGAACTCACGGAATGTTAGTATTATTTCGCAATTTGGACTTAATTTTAAAAAATTCTTCCTGAAAGTGGTTAGCGAGTAAAATCATACCTGTCTATTTCCATTTTTCAATAAATTTTTCAAATTGTAGCTTTTTTTATATACACGAATATCAAGCTGCATTTGAGAAAGCGATGAAGAGAGATGGTGAGAAAGCTGCATTTATTTTAAATTAAGCAAGAGATGTGAGAAAGCGATGAAGAGAGATGGTGAGAAAGCTATGAAGGTGAAAGGTAAAAACGGCTAAAACATCTATCCCGCAGTAGTAGGGCCTACTGAATAGGGCAATGTTTATAGAAAATTGCTGACAAACATTAAAACCCATAATACCCCCTATTCGGATTTTGGAACGTTCTTATTAAGAACGTTCCAAATGATTTAGAATTAAGTTCACTCGAACTAAAATTCGTATTCGGAATTATGCCGTGTTCTAAAAACCAATATTAGTTCACCATAAATATTTTTTTGAATTATAATTGTCTATGGATCGAGCATGCGCCTTATTGGTTGATGCTGACAAGCGGACAGCCAATCGGAGAAGACAAATTCAAACGAGCTCCATGTTCCAAGGTAACATGGTCGCCGGAAACTGCCGAACCAACCCGAAATGTAACGAAGACGACTGTATGATTGCATTGGTGTTCAATGATAATAATTTTTGATGCTATTATTTGTATTAACTATAATAAATTCGGGGGAAATGTTTGATATTTTTAATAAAAATAAACTTGTTTTATAATTATTTGGTTAAAAAAAAACGTTTATCATAAAAATATCATCAGATATCTTTTTAGACGCATACAATTAGGTGGGAACTAAGATTAGGAACGTTTTGACAGATAAACGCACTAAAATTGACTTAAATACGAAATTCGAATACCAAAATGAACTAATTTCAAACTATAGTCTAATTAAGAACAAATTGGAACGTTCTAAAATTTCTCTAATACCAATCCGGCTAATTAAAATTGGAACGTTCTTATTTTAGTTTAGTGCGTACTTAATTGAATTGGAATAGGGGGTAATATCTCATTCCGTGGCCATGTTCTTAGATGCGGTCAGTTCCCCTATTCCGAAATTTACTCTCTAACGTAAGAGAGAAACTCACGGATATTTTGTATGAACCGACGAACTTTCCTACAGGGGCGCCATACACATTTCCATACAAAGATGTGTTACTTCACGCCAAATAATTAAATGTCTCGGAAACTTATCATAGGGGTACAGTACTCGCTCCTGCAACTGATTATCGAGGGCAAGATCGAGAGAAGACGTGGTGTGGGTAAATAATTAAGACAGCTGTACCCGTATTCTAAGTTTTATCGGAAAGTAGTCACGGAAGTAAAGTGAGTAACACGATACATTTCGTATGGAAAACGTATATACGTATCGAATGCGAGAATCGCTTTTGTTTCTAGGAATATCCTTGAAGCGGAGCTGTAAACGTTTTGCATACAAAATGTATCGTGTAATAATGTTACTTACTTAGAATACGGGTAGGTACTGTAGTCATGGTTCCGCAATACACAGGAATTCGAACAGCTTGGGAAGTGATTCATGCAGATAGAGACAGGAAGTTCTTTGATTGGAAAAGAGAAATAAAAGTCGAAACGATTGGTTGTGTCGTTGGCTTTCATACTGAATGTCCTAGGTTCGATTTCCATTGCGAACCAGCTTCCGCTTTCACAATAAGTGCAAGTTTTGCTTCATTTTGTGTCAACAGTGTTTCTTTAAACTTTAGGTAAGCCGAGGAATATTAAAACGATTTTTTGAACAGTTCTTTCAATTTGTAACGAATATTTTAAAGATCCATTCAATAATTAGCCTCATAAAAACTTTCATAAAAAATAGGTACTTACCTATTGAAAAAAAATGGAATTAGCTCAATTTGTTCTGATACTCATCTAATGATATTATTAAAAAATAAGGAATTATTACATTTGGCGAAGAGAAAAAATATTTCAGACTAGTCGGTACCCGCGCGCGTTGCCACCACAAAAGAAAAAGGTACTTATGTAAGTAGCTAGGTGTTTACATTATTTGGAAATATCATCATTAGTTTTTTAGGGGGAGGCTAATTTCGCCCTCCCCAAAAAAAAAACATTTTAAAATGTTTGCAATAATATCCAAAAATGGGACAAAATACAAGGCATGAATGATGAAATACGAGATACATGGAATTCTTACTACCTTCTCTCAATCATAAAAAAACGACAAGATTTGAATGGAGTTAAAAACACATTAATGCTTTGCTTGATTTCAATTCAATTCTCCTTTTTGACACCATTCAGGGTCACAAAGAGGTAATAAGAGCTTTCCAATGCGCTCGATATCGCGCAGTTTCGATGATCTTCTCCAACATCATAATATCCAAATCCCTCAGCTCTGCCTCGAAGGAACGAAAAATGGTACGAGATGGTCTTTCTCGTCTTCAGAAGAACAGCGCTCTCCTCGGTCAATTTACCGTCGATAACACATGCCCCAGTCACGTTGATCCACTCTCCATGATGGTGGAATTGCTAGTCCTGCACTGTGTGCGCCATCGTATAGCGTCGATCATGATCCGGTGATACCAACTTATACCCAATATTCTTCTTAGGTACTTTGTTTCAATGGCGGAGACTTTTTGTGCGTGGTCAGGTGCCAGGACTCACACATTATACAGGAGAATGGGCAACACACACGCATCAAACGGTTTACATTTTGCCTCGTCACTAAACGCCGACACTTCCATACTTTGGTCATGTTGTTTAGGGTGCCTCTTGACATTCCGATACGTATTGGGAACTTTGCGAGGCCACCAATGGTGGCAATTGTAGCTCCCAGGTATTTGAACTTATCCAACAGAAAACCTGGTGACCATCGATGGTTACCGCTAAATGTTTTTCCAGAAGTGCTATTCGTCATGAGCTGCGTCTTACTGGTATTGGCTCAAAAACCAAGGTGTGCTGTTTTGTCGCAACTCTTAAATCAAACGATTAGACCAATTTGGATTTTTATATAGAAGATTTGGTGTTGGTATCTCCGTTTGGGTAGCGCCTCTAATTGTATTGGATTGATGAAACTTTCTCAAATAATATTTTTGAAAATGAAATTAGTGATACACTTCATACCTTTATTAAAATTAATTCGCCCCTGTCCTGAATGAACAGACATGTACTAAGGAATTTATAATAATAATAATACAATTTTCCCTTCAAGAAGCTAATAAATAATGAAATATAATTTATTTTGTCGGATTTCGAAGAATTTTTTCGACTAACCTTTTCTATATTTAAAGAATGTCGAATTGCGTCACAGTTGAATGTGAAATCCAATCATTCCAAAATGATTTTTTTTTTCAATTTCCTTTCATAAATACGAAGATTTGATAAATACAGTACAAGCGTAAACCCAGCTGTGCTACAATAGTTGTTTGAAAGTATCGACGCAATAACCACAAATGATACTATTTTGATTAGAATGAAAATTGATATTTTTTTAAATAATACGGAGAAGTTTTTCACGGCTCTGCGAAGAATAAAATCAAAGGTTAGGTTTGTATCTGAGGCCTGATGCTAATAATTGGCTGTGCGTATTTCTCGCAGATTTGGCTTATTCTGGAAATATTCCGATAAGGTCGGGGAATTGCAGGGATGCTTAAGTAGGTAATTCAGCGTTTACAGGATCATCTAGTACTGCGAAATTAGTTTACATTTATAGCAAATGTATTTTTAAAGGATGTTTTTAATCTACATAATATTTCAGAAATGTTTGTTTTTTTATTTGCCTTTGACAATACTTTTACCTTATATGTGAACATCACGCTCAAAATACAAATGCCACGTCAGATATTAATATGCCCAGAGCCGTACAAAATGCTGGAGAAGGTTCTTAAATACAATTTGCTGCATTAACTTTAATATATTTAGAGCTATTTAAAAAAATCTATTTTTTTAGGATCTTCATACAAATTTCTCAAAAAGACAGTAAGTTATCTTTTGGAAACAAAATTACTCATGTAAACGTTGAATCTTGGTATTACGGTATGAAAATGTAATAAAATAATTGTAGATTGATTTGTTATACATATACATGTTATTCAAATCTTATTATTCTCAATAAATAAAGATTTAATGAAAAAATTTGCAAAATGATTCCTCCATTTTGAAGTTTGACAGATAGCACAAATCACCCTCTATGGGTGGAATGCCCAATTAATTATCAAAGTAGGGAATGTAGCTAAGATTCAAACCACAGAGCTCTCAAATTATGTCGGTAGGTTCGTATAATATTATGAGGTCGGTAAAAAAGTCATTCTTCTTTTTCTGTGCTTATGTCAGTTATAGAGGTCTGTTAAGCAATGGGAAGCTAGACTAGAACCTGTTTAATTACCTACCGATCAAGCCTGACAATCGAATCAAAAACGTAAAGCAAGACGGGTATAAGCTAGTATTTCATATTTTCAAAAAATAATACCTATACTTAATGTGTAACTTTCACGTGCCATCCCTGGAGAACATCTTTCATGGTGTAAAGTATATAATATCGATAGCATTCTATCAAATTATATAATATTTGGGACAATTCCTTATCGATTCCGTTAAATTTTACTCTGCATTAATATTTCGCGACCAATGATCGATGTGGATATGAAATTAGCTCCTCCGTTAAGTATGTACTTATAAATCACTCATTTGTGAGTGGAAATGCATAAAAAAAAAGTATGTACTTCATTGTTCTGTTTTATGAATTATTGTAGGTAGGTATGTTATATTGTATTTGATATATTATTTATTATTAATTAGGCATTCCACCTGTATTTGATATAAACAAGCATGTTTTTTAACGCAGTGTCCGTTAATGCTGGCTCTGAGAAACAGACAACCAATTGGACAGATTTAATGATTTGCGATGGCGCTACAGCCAATTTCGATCCTTGTCCTCCGCTATTATTCGCCTCCAAAAGTCCCGATTCCCGGCCTCCATCTTCCAGTTGTTCGTCTCTAGTAGTTGTGCTGCATCCCTTTTCACCTCGCTTCGCACCTCAACCTTGGTCTTCCAACCCTTCTCTTTCTACCCGAGTGTCCAGTCTTGATGCGTTTGGGTATCGGAGTCGAGCATCCCCTGTACACGTAGACATCCATCTGATTAGGCAAATTAGTGGTTTCAATAATATAACCGTTTTCATGTGTCAAAGTTCCAAAGTTTACCTATATCTAATGGAATACGTGGAACAAAGTCAATACGTTTAAAAAGTGCCTCCCAACATAATATGAAACATTTTAGCGAAACTTTCAGTAATACACTGAGTTCGTAGGAAGCGGTCGTCGTCTGACAAGACTGCTGTCGAAAATGTTTTTGTTGCTGCGATAACGACATAGAAAATATTCTAATCTGACGCATTCACCGCTGTTTATGAGAGTAATGAATTCCTAGAAAAATAGACCACTAGTGTTGCCTCTAATATTTAGCGGACTATAAGATTTAGAGAAATAAATCGAGAATTGCCCCGACTATCTGTCATCTGCGTGAGTAGTATTACGCTGTCATAATGGGTAGATATTATCGTACCCATTATCGGAGGGATATCACCCAAATAATTTCCAATCTATTCGTCATAATCAAGATGGATTATTCAAGTCGGAAATGTGATAGTATCTGCGTACCTTACCTATATTGAGAGGCGTTTCCTTTGGGAATCAATGTGGTTGTTATCTACGAGATAAGCATGATTCAAAGACATCGAATAGTCTTGTTAAAATTTGTGAAAGCCAGAATACTTAGAGAGGAACAACCATATAAACCTCACTTTGAAAATTTTAGTGAGAATCTTTATAAAGTAGGGTTACGGTGTAGGGGAGGGTGAATGGTTCTCCTAGGGACAGACACTTTTTTTTTCAAATTTTGTATCGGAGCCAATATTATATGTTTTTTTTTTGCATTTAAAAACACCCCTTCAGGACAGTGGGCAACAAACTTGCGTTCGGGTTTGTTTCAAGAGTTGAAAAGCAGTGATGAAAAAAAAAATTGATTTTACATTTTTCATTTATTTCTCCTTACTTAGTTGTTCATGACAATATTTGTAAATCTTTATGACTGAACCATTTTCTTCTCTTATTCATCGCAACTAAATTATCTTTTAAAACCTTTAAACGACTTTTTTTTTTGAAAAATAAATGGATGTTGTACCTAGGGACACAGGTGAGCTGGTTTTTATAATTATTATTATGGCTGATTTGGCTGCAACAGCATTTTTAATCACAAAAAATACGAAGAATTCGTCTCAAATATTGGTCATTTCCATGGAGACAATATAGGCTAAAAATTCTTTTGAATTGGAGACATGATTTTTATATACCTACCTAATATGAGATTATTGTTGGAGGAATTTTTTACCCATCATACCGTTTTGCCTTAAGGGACAGGCAAAAGGAACGGAAGTCCACTCAGACAAACGTCCTTTGCATCTTTCACCAACATAACTTTTTCTCACACAGCCTTTACTATTTCTTGTGCTTCTGACTGGGTCTTTCTTACGACGGAATTCTTTTGTTCATGCCTTCAATATTTTCTATAATTTTGAACTCTAATAATCAACCATTCTTTCAACATTCTGAAACCATCTTTTCTCGGTAACTTTCATCTATGGCTGTACACACATAGATATATAAAATAACTAGCAGCAATAATACCTGTCAGTTAAGTATACCGCCCCTTTTTAAATGGTTAAAAAATTTCTTGACTACATTGATAACTGCAAGACTACTTGATATTTCTTCCAAGAGTTGTATGTAGGAGCAATATTCCCAGCACATATCTGCTGGCTAATTGTCATAGAGTCCATCGACATTCCGACAGAAATAAGTATGAAAAATATTACCCTTAGTTGGATTGATTTTGTCGTTTATTTATGTAAATGTAAAAATATTTACGGAAGATCTTAACCAATTATATATTAGACTAGCTTTCCCGACAGACGTTGTCCTGTAGTCCTAACCAGAGGCGGCCCATTCATATGTACACTGCGCCCCCAGAAACAAAAATACCTATATAATTATACCGATTAAGTTATCTACTAATAAAATAATTATGCTAAAATTTTTCTAAAACATCCATACAGTAGGGCTATTCTCGTAATCAATCGCTTTTAAAAATCACTTAACGATAAGATTAAGACACAATCGCAAGCAGTCGTACCTATTCACAAAACTATCGGAATCTAATCTTAAATCCTATCTTCAACTGGATCATTTTCATACTGATATTTCAAATATAACGATTTTTTAAGATAACTATTAGATATCTTGCTTTGTGAATACCAATCCGCCATTTTATGATTATCAATCAAGATAAGAGTGTATTAAGACCGCTACGAGAATAATTTCATTCGTTTTCAAAGCTCAGGTGGGAACAACGTGGGGATGTATGCGCGCGCACACATTCTACCTCACCTATGAAGTACTGACACGAATGTGTCCGATAATTTTGTTTGAATTTGTATGAAAATTTACTAAAACGCTCGAAACGGTGGAGTAAGTGGGATGGGCTTAGTAAACAAGTATGCGAGAATGAGAGGAAACTACCCGCGATGGCGTTGTCGCGTCGCAGGTGATCCGTACTAACTTAAATATTATATTTTATATAATTTCTTACCCAATTTTTTTTTCAACTTTTCATTGGTTATTCTGTTATCCGGAGCGGAGAAGAATCCAATAAATCAAATCACTTATAACTCGAGATCGGCTGAACAGCCGAAGTGTTCGCACTAACCCGACTTTCATTTATATTTGACTTAGGTATTATAATATCACAAAACCATATAATTCGAAAAGTTTTAATCCCCTCGACTATCTTGAATGGATCTTCCAACGATGAATCGAAACTCGTATTACTGGAAGCATAAAATTTGAAATGTGCAGAAAATATTCCCAATGTCGAAATAGTAGGTACAACTGAAGCGAAAATCTGTATTTCCTGCGATAAAGAGAAATCTTTTCGAAAATACATTTTCATATCGATTCTTATATCCTCGGAGGATTTGTGAAATGTGACCCCTTTATTCAATCATCTAATGGAAATTTCGATAAAGTTTGAATTGGGAATGGATCAAGCGCAAATCGAGCATCGTTAGTGTTGTGACAAATATGAAAGTCAATAAGTTGAGATGGTTTGGGCATGTGGAAAGAAGGGATGAAAACAAAATGACAAAGAAAATTTACAAGGCTGAAAGGAAAGGTGAGTAAGAAAGCGTGGCCAACCGAGAATGACGTGGATCGAACACATCGATTCCGTCCTCAAGGAAGGCCAGGCAAGAAGTAAGAGAAATAGGAGAGGGTGTATGAGAAATGTTATGTCGGTGGAAGAAGCGAATGAAGTATGCTTGGATAAAGAAAAAAAGTGGAGGTCCGTTCTCTCTGCTTACCCCTTAGGGGACACACCGTGATGAATAAAAATTGTTTATTGTGCAAGCGTGAAAACGGGCGACAAATTCCAATAACGAAAAAAAATATTTTACATAACTAGTTTTTTAAAGGCGCCCGTGGCGCCCACCTATGGCCTTTTTTATGCAAACTTTACTTTCTCATAGCATAGCTGTGAGCATTCACATGTGAGACTTCAAAATACTTGGTTGATTCAACTCTTTATGAAAACTCAAATACCTACAACTTAAACTTTTAATTACAAACTGTACATTCAAATAGCTTTTGGCATGTGGGTATTTACCGATTTGATTGATTAAACTTTTTCATGTAAAATTTGCATTCGTATTGCCGAATTCTTATATGAGACTTTAAAACACTTGATTAATTGAATTCTTCATGAAAACTCAAAAAACATCGTGAACTTTTTATAACAAACTTAACATATGTATGGCTTTTCAACGTTATGAATTCACATGAAAATCTTTAAAAAATTACTTTAGGTGTGTAAACTTTTTATTGAAAACATGACATTCGTATGGTTTTTCTCCGCTATGATCTCGTGTGTGTGGATTAAAGATTCGTGATTTGGTAAACTTTTTCATGGAAACTTTGTTTTCTTATCGCCGAATTCATATGTCAGACTTTAAAGCACTTGATTAATTGAATTCTTCATGAAAACTCAAAAAACAACATGAACTTTTTATAACAAACTTTACATATGTATGGCTATTCAACGTTATGAATTCACATGAAAATCTTTAAAAAATTACTCTAGGTGTGTAAACTTTTTATTGAAAACATGACATTCGTATGGTTTTTCTCCGCTATGATCTCGTGTGTGTGGATTAAAGATTCGTGATTTGGTAAACTTTTTCATGGAAACTTTGTTTTCTTATGGCCGAATTCATTTGTGTGACTGTAAAGCACTCGATGATAGATTATAACTATTCATGATAATATAACTATTTATAAAAATGCAAAAAAAAACTTTTTATAACACACATTGCATTAGCAAGGGTTTTCTTGGCAATGAAATCGCGTCTGTGAGTTAAAGATCTGATTTGGTAAACTTTTTCATACAAACTATGCTTCTTTTGGCCGAATTCATATGTCAGACTTTAAACAAATTTTGAACTTTTTCTAACAAAATATGCATTTAAATGGCTTTTATCATTTGATTGATTAAACTTTTTATGGCAATGGTTGCATTCGTATGGCTTTTCTCAGCTATGAGTTTCAAAACTTTTTATTGCACACATTGCATTAGTAAAGCGAAGTCCGGCTGTGCGTAAAAGTTTCCTGATTTGTCAATTTTTTGGCCGAATTCGCAAGTGATACTTTACAGCACACGGTTGATTGAACTATTTATGCAAACTTAAAAATGAAATTAAACTTTTTATTGCAAACTTACCATTCAAATAGCTTTTAGCATGTCATTGGTTGTTTAAATTATTTGATTGATTGAACTTTTTATTGCATTCGTATGGCTTTTCTCCGATATGAGTTCGCATGTCATTCTTTAAATTACTTGAAACCGCAAACTTTTTATTGCACTCATGGCATTAGAAAGGCTTTTCTTCACTATGAAGTCCCGCTGTGCGTAAAAGTTTCCTAATTTGGTACACTTTGCTTTCTTATGGCTGACTTCGCATGTGAGCTTTTTAATAACCCAAAAAATTGTTTTTCTCTACGTCAAGACCTTTAAAAAAAGTGCTCAGCCACCAGGCATAATAATATCATTATGTTACTGTCAGTTGTCACTGCTGTCAGCCATATTGTATTAGAAGAACAATATTATTATTTGTCTTTAGTTGCGAGTGGCGCGCCATCTAGCGGCGTTAATGACATCAGTCAGTCAGGCAGTCAGTCAGTCAGTCAGTCAGTCAGTCAGTCAGTGTTCAAGGCAAATATTATATAGATAATTGTTATCACACTTTCTAAGTAAGTACAATAATTATTATTATTAAACTCGTATATTCTAATTTATGTAGCCATATACGTTTCTCACACATTTATATCCGTAATTTGAGAAGCTTACACACCTTTTAAACTTGTAAAAAGCCTTTCAAATTGGAAGAAACGTGAAATGTCATTATTTCAGTCCGCGGGGGAATAAGGGTGTCTTGTTCTCGCATTCAGCGAGGCTCTTTTGATCCTTCTTCTCCTTGAGACGATGCGAGCGAGGGAGGGGAGGGGGGGGGGAAGGAAGAAAAGGAAGAAGCGTCAAAATTATTCCATCAGAAAACCAGCTAATTATTCTGTTTCTTCGCAACGCTCTCGAAACATTCCTTGGATTCCCTTCAAATGGAGCCTTATTTAATCCGGAATGAAACCTGAGCTTTTTTAAGCCTGAACAGCGAGCGTTAATTGCATGAGGCAAATATAAATATACTAGCTAATACCCGTCTTGCTTTACGTTTTTAATTCCGAATGTCAAGCTTGATTGGTAGGTAATTAAACAGGTTCTATTGTTCTAGTCTAGCTTCCCATTGCTTAACTGACCTCTATAACTGACATAAGCACAGAAAAAGAAGAATTACACTTTCACAATTCATAAAAAGAGAGAAGAATGACAGTTTTAATGTTTATAAAAAAGAAAGAAGAAAAATTATAGTCTGCCACATACCTAGGTACATGGAAAAAACTGCATGTATCATAATATGTTACATCTTACACTTGATTCAATTCCACTGCTCAATAGAAGGGTAAAAAATTCCTTTAATAGTAATATAATACAAACCTACCTAAATAATATGAAAGTTTTACTCTCAATATGGTTTGAGTCTTGACTACATTCCCTACAACCTCTATGTGTGGAATGGTACAAATTTTATGCGATTGGCTAATGATAAAGGCAGCTGTTTTACCGACCTCAAACGTTAGTCGAAAAGTAATCTGAAAATGTACTTTTATTTTAATGTTGATAAAATGTGTTTTATATGGTTTGAATTACATTTATTTTTACTTCAAAACAACCTTGAATCTTTTAAATACATTTTTATTCTGTCAAACTTTGGTTCCATGCAACATTTACATGAGTAATTTTGTTTTCAAAAGATGGCCATCTGTGTTTACGCAGATTTTACTATGAAAATTTTGTAATTTTAGAAATTTATTAATCACATTAAATATATATGAGAAATTGTAAAAATTTGTATCTATGATTACCATAAATTTCTTTTCCATGTCTGGATACATCAAACTCAAAATAATCGCCACAAATTGTTGAAGAGTTTTGCATCTAACTTGACATCAATGGTTGATGTGTTATAACTTCAAGATGCAAGTAACAACATCTGGTAGATTATTACTGAGCGAATAAAAATCAACTTGATTATGCAAATAAACTCACCTACATAGATTAACAATACTCTCTATTTTGGTGGTTCAACTTATAAATCTGCAATCCCCAGACTCGTCACAGGAAATTGAAGAATTAATTGCCCATAGTAGGATTCGAAACCTACCGAGATGGTCACTTGACGTCAATAGATGTTGTATTATTATTATGTGAAAAATTAGGTGAAAAATTCTATGGCAATTAGGCAAAACTATTTAATGTCATTTTGAGAAAGGCATTGGAATCAAAACAAAACTACACCACTACAATATAATTTAAAAAAATATGTGAAGTTACCTATAAGGAAATTTTCAATGAATCAATGCAGGTATATCAATATCCAATTTAGGTATTTCTTCTTCTCCTTATTGATAAATGCCATTATCTATTAAAATTAAACAAAATTTGAACCAAAATGTACATAGGAAACAAATTCAAATTTAAGTTATTGGCTTCTGAAAAATGTCAAGTTTTTCAAGGTAGAACCATTTTAGTAGTAGTATTATTTATGAGTATGAATGAATGAATGAAAGAATTTTTATTTATTTTTTGTCCAATCATTATTTAATTCATAAAACATAAAATCAACAATTGAAAAGCTATATAAAAAAAATAAAATATGTATAATCTCAAAGTTTTATTGTTAAATCAGCAGAGTAAAAAAAATATTCTCCCAAACAAATGGAAACCAGAAAAGATATTCCGACCCACCGTTATATTAGTTATTCACTTCTTAACCCAACATTATATCATTTTTATTCCATAACCGAAATCAAAAATTTAAAGTTTAAATAAATCTGATGCTAGAACACAGAATTCTATACAATAAATAACGTAGAATCCCGATTCGCATTCAAAAATGAAGCCGAAATATTGCAACTTTTGACAGTTTGGTTCCCAAAAGAACGTGGTACGGTGTATATTTATTCAGTCGATTTTGTCGTGTTTTTTACAATAAAACATATTTTTACATTGAAATTGAACCTAAGTGAAATTAGATCATTTTTAAGTATCTTTATAAATGTCAACATCATTTCTTACGTTCCGTTTTGACTACTGTACTGTCAAAATTGCCGGCCAAATCGGCTTCACTTATTTACTATGAAGAGCTATTGGAGTACTCCATCTCGGTAGTTATATATAAAAATCTATTTGCTAGAAACACACTAATTGTATCAGCTTGTGTTGTGTCGAGCCAGAAGCATTATTGTTTTTATATAATATGGTTTAAGATACATTTAGACTCTGTATGAAGCTGATAATATGCTTTTAGCGGGCCACAACACAAAAGAAGAAAGAGAACTTATTTATAATGATATGTAGTAAAAATTTATAAAATCACTGGCACCCGCAAGAGTCTGTTATTGATTATGGTCAATCTTCTTTACATCCCATAAGCTGCCATTGAATATTTTTTCAATACAATTATTTCCCTTCTCAACTAAATGGGAAATTTTAAGGAACTCTCTAAAATTATTCATCTGCAACATAATGTTTCTGAATTAAAATACACATAAAGAAATTCAAGAAAGATAATTAATGAAATTCTTACATAGCTTACCATTTTGTTAAATAATGTTGTCTTGCAAAAATAAAACTTTTGAGTTTGTTTAAATAGAAATGCACTTTTATCAATCAATTTGATCATTAGAAGTATGTACTTAATTGCTATGTCAAAAAGGTGGGATGAAAGCAATTAGTCTTGTTGAAAACACGTTTGCCAGAGGAACCTGAAAAAATATAAACAAAATTAATTACTTTAATTACTATTAAGATCCTGTAATTTCGGTACTTTCCGCCTTATAACATAACTATTCTGCAATTTGCAACGCATAAATGTTTGAAGTTATGGCTTAAGCTTACAAATATTTTAATCAATTAATGACTTACCAGTTTTATTTTCATTAAACTCAATTGAAAATAATTATTTTCAAAATCGAACCGTAACTTTCGTTTGACAACAAAATACGATTTATTGTGAAGTGTCATCCTGATCCTGTCATCGTGGTGTGATCCATGGATAACAAAAGATAATTATTATTACAATTCAACATTAGTTAGAATATAGGTATAAGTACTATAAAATTATTTTATGGTATAATAATATTTTGATTTACTTTTATAATGGCCTCTTAAAATACTTAATTCATTCAAAAAAATATTTTTTACACATAAACCACCTTAAATGTGAAAAAAAAATATAAAACATTCAATAAATTATATTTTTTCTCGAATTACTTATATAATGGCCTCTTTAAATACTTGATTCATTTAAAAAAATATTTTTCACACAAAAACTACATTATTGTGTAAAAAAAATATTATAAAACATTCAATAAATTATTATAAAAAATTTCTTCATTCTTTTCTATCTATGGCGACCGCGGACCGATTGTCATTAGATTCAGATTCTGACAGCTCATACAAACAAAACGAAACAGCGATTGAATTCCAAATTCAAAAACATTGTAAGCTTTTAATATATTGAAATATATTTTTCTAAGTAGGTACCTAAGCTATATATAATTACTAAGATTAGGCTATTCATGAATTGTAAAGATATAGGGGCATAATATGTGATACTTTTTGAATTTGCTGTCCCTGTAACTAAAATATGACAGGTTTTGAAGATTATTTTGTATACTATGTTCTAGACATGGAGTAGCAGCTTTGAAATAATAACCTGGTACATTATGCAGTCTAAATAGATTTTATGAAGATCTTTAAAAGGTATAAATGCTACACTTTCAAACAAATAATGAAAGATTCCAAATGAAGGTTTTATGCAGAGCATATATCAAATATGGTTCATTATGCAGTCTAAATGGATTTTATGAAGATCTTTAAAAGGTATAAATACTACACTTTAATATAATATGAAGTTCTTAAAAGTTTGATATACTTTCTAAATCCTTAATATTGATTCTAATCAAATTCTCACAATGTGTATTTTTAAAACAAATCCCTGAAAAATGCAAAATTTTCTAATCTTGTCTTATATATTTGCAACCATGTAATCACTTTATTTTGCTTTCATATATTAAATGAATTATGTTTTTTTCTAGGTCAGAACCTTGCAAGGATTTTGGATATGTCAAGAAACGCTGCCAAATTTTTACCGGATGCTTCAACATTCAACAACATGCTATGTTTATTAAAAATATTACCCACCTTGGATGAATGTAACATTAAATAAAATAAGTAAAAGGTAAGAGAATATAAGTTTGCATTTATCTACATAAGAATTTTGAGCTCGATACAGTTTCGTGAATTCATATTCTGGTAATATTTTGAGATTTAGATGTGGGTAAGTACACACTACGCAAACTGTTTTACCATCCAATTCTTGCTATTATGGATGTTCATACAAATTTCAAATTAAATCTTCATTAATATATTTTATTACCTTAGCTTTATTATATTTTCTTTAATATTTAATACATTTTCTTTAATATTTAATATGATTTTATCTGGTACCCACATAATTACTCATCTATCTGGCTACGACAGTTTGAAAAAAAACTGTGGCCATAAATTTTTTAAAATGTGTCAATATTCAAAATGGAGGAAATATTTTTCCAAAATCTTTCATTAAATCTTTATTTATTGAGAATAATAAGATTTGAATAACATTTATATGTATAACAAATCAATCTCCAATTATTTTATTACATTTTCATACAGTAATACCAAGATTCCATTCTACGTTTACATGAGTAATTTTGTTTCCAAAAGATGGCTTACTGTCTTTTTTGAAAAATTTGTATGAAGATCTTAAAAAAATAAAGTTTTTTAAATAGCGCTAAATATATTAAAGTTAATATATCAAAGAGTATTTAAGAACGCTCTACGGAATTTTGCGCGGCTTTTCGCATATTAATATCTGACCTTAACGTCTGTTTTCTACGATTGATGCGCATTCAAAAATATAAATAAATAAATAAACGGACTAAAATATTATGTAGATTATGACGAAAGTTTTTTAAGTCGCAAAATTATCTTCACAAGGTAAGTCACAAAGTAAATATTAAATATTGCGATATTTTTAAAATGAAAATAAGTATTAAATTATGATGAAATTTCTTCTCAGTTTTCGCCTTTTTAATAATATCGAGCGCTGGACAAGTTTTATCAAGCTCAAATGAAGTCTTAGCCATGAAAAATTCGGCTTTATCACACACATAAAATTTCATTAAAATCAATTCAGCCGTTTCGAAGATTTTCAAACTCACGTACAAATGAAGTTTTTATATTGCTTTAATAGCTTTCCCGACAGACGTTGTCCTGTGATTCTAACCGAGGCGGCCCGTTCATAATGTGTACTGCGCCCCCTGAAAAAAAAAATACATAATTAGTTCGATTGAGTTAAACTAATAAAATAATAACATCAAAATATTTCCTAAACATACATATTTCATTCGTATTCAAAACTCAGGCGGGAGCAACGCGAGAATATATATATGCGCGCGCTGACCCTCTACCTCGCCTATGAAGTGCCGATGCTGCGTGTGCACATATGATGAAAGATCCTGATAATTTTGTTGACTTTGTATGAAAATTGGAGTAAGTGGGATGGCCTACTGTAAAAGCGGCAAATACGTTTGCGAGAATGAGGGAGAACTACCATATCATGTGCAGTTAACAATAATTTTGTTGTTATGGCGTCGCAGGAAATCCGTTCCATACTAACATTAATATTATATTTTATATTATTTCTAATCCATTTTTCTACTTTTTATTAGTTATTCTGTTATCCGGAGTGGAGAAGAATACAATAAATCAAACATCGAAAGAATCTTTTCCGCCGATCTCGAGTTATAAGACGTGTTCGCTCTAACTATTTATATTTTGCTATATTATTTTGATTTCATCCATTAATATGACCAATTTAAGGAATTTCCTATACAGGCGAATTTTGAATTCGAAAACCAAAGATCTAAACTTCGAGTAGACGGAGCTGATAAACTGGTAGATATATTAAGCCACTATGATTAGAAACGCTCACAAAGCTATGTATCATCGATTTTCAGCATCGTGATATTATTACATTAGCTCACCTAACTTGGGTCTTAATTTCAAGTAACATAGACCACAGTAATGGCTTTATTATACTCACATTAAGCCCTGATATTATATTCATTTTAATGCCACCAAGTGCATAGCGCAGGATTTATCCTATATATAATACTTCCACCAAAATGAACAATTATTATTTCATCAGAGGCGTAACGAATTTGTTGGGAACAGCAAATAACTATCTAGAAATTGTAGTTCTATTTATTCCGGTCGCCTGATGAAAAGTAATCCATTAGGTTCCAGTTCTTAGGCTCACCTCACTTTATTCTCTGCTGTATCTACAGTAAAGATGAAGTCATTGGCAACAAAAACTACTATAGATGAGGAGACATTAAACCACATTCTCTTTGCTTGTCCCCTGAGAGATATGTTTGACCTGTACTATCGAGTTCCAAGCATGGAGTATTTGCTGTGTCTGGGCTCTATTGAAGTATAAAGATTATTAGGTATATAAATACACCCGACACAATTTCATCGTTCTTTAAATAATATGTTGGTATCTTATCGTTGTTTATTATCTATTGTTTTTTTGTTTGTTAGTTGATTTCTATAAATGTGCTTGTACATATATTTTTTGTTTTGTTAGTGGCATGAGATCATCCGATTGTGGATGGAATGCCAATAAAAAAAACTCAATTCTACTCATTTTGAGTAAATCGGTTAAAACGTTTTCGGACAACCGTTCATCTTCAATGATCCAAACAGTCACCTCCTCCTTCTGAAATAGTTTCTTACACCCACTACCATCCCAACTAGCAACACCCAATTTAGCTCCCTTTTTCATAATACCAAGTACGTATATAAATCATGTCTGCATAGTGTTAATAGTTAAGTATTGTTTAGGTTACTGAAGATGGACGGTTGACCAAAAATACTTTAACAATATACTCAAAATAATATTTAGAATTGACAAAGTTTTTAACCAATTTAATTTGTTTAAGTTTACTAAATTTTCAACGGTAGGTACACACACATAGCAGGCATGCTCTCTGTAAGTCGAAGTTTGTTGCTGATGTTTTGGGTACGATATAAATCATGAAATAAATAAATAACACTTTATTGAATTATAATAGCAATTTAAGCACACAATCTGGACAAGAACCTTTTTGCCGTCGAAGTAAGAGATTCTTCCAAGAAGAGATAAGAAGGAAGGGAAGAAAGAGAAGAACAGTGAAGAACAACCTTTCCGGACTTAGGCAATCCAAGGATCTTCTTGGCGGGTTTAACTCCAGAAGAACCAAAATTTGTTTGAGCCTACATAAGTAAAATAGGTCTTAAATACCTAACAGGCGTCTTAACGGGTCACTGTAGACTTAGGGAATACCAGAGGAAGCTGGGACTCGAGATTGTGAGAAGAAGGGGTAGAAACGCCTCACCACCAACTTACAGACTGCGATACAGTAGTTTATGCGAGAGCAAGAAGTTTTGGTAAACACAGGACAGAAGCGGAGGACTTTTCAGCCTTGGATCCCCTCCTAATGCTGGACTTCCTGAAGCGTCTGGGATTAGTGGGGAAGCTCTAATTGGGAAACACCATGAGCAAGTACGGGAAGCACAATAAACTACTACAGTTCGGAGCGCAAAACATCCCCTAAAAAAAGCACCCAAATACGAACGAAAGGGCACACTTATCCCAAAGGATCTCTTCCAGCCAACTCATGAAAGTGAGTGGAGTTCTTGGAATCGATACCGGAATTGTATATTTTCATAAGTGGAAATAAATTTAAGCTCTATTGCGATTTCTTTGAGCATTTTTTGGAACTATAAGAAGTTTTGAGAATATGAATATTCGTATTCAGTTTCTTTATGATAACCCTTTCTCAGACAATTTAGGTATGAATCTGTAAACTTCTCAAAAGATTCTTTGATTTTTATTGGTATACCAACCAGAATCGGATTTTTTTATTCTTCAAAGACTAATGAACTACAAATCGCAGTATTTATGAGTTTACACAATAAATAGATAAAAAAAAAATCAAAAATTTTGTTAATTTAAAAATATGCAGAATATATAAAAATATAATATAGGTACCTACATAATTTTAATGCTTTATCTATCATGTCTGTTTATTGTTGTATTTTTATATGTTAATTTGTAAATGGCTAATAAAGCCGTACAAAGAAGAAAAATAAAAATAAAATAAATAAATAAAATATCAGATCACACGTTGTAAATTTGGTACAAATTGTGGTAGTAAATTTCTAAAATGATATTCATTAACTGATTCTTCAAACACATTATTTTGAACTTTGTAATACTTAGACATTATAAATGTTTATAAATAAAACTAACTTTGCAGTATTACAATAGGTTATATATTTTTTCCGAAATATATTTTCGGTCGACTAATAAACTCCCCGCTGACGATGGTCGCATAGTCGACCGAAAATATATTTCGGAAAAAATATATAACCTATTGTAATACTGCAAAGTTAGTTTTATTTATAAACATTTATACCCTGATTTTTGTAATTGAATTGATAATGGAAATAAATCTATTAATATAAGAACTTGTGGTCACTCAAAGTGAACACGAATACGAGGTCACTCTTTAACATGTTTCACAGTAAGCAGAGCTATTAGAATAATTATTATTGTAGAAGAACCTTTGCAATTTCCTTTAAATACGTTCCCTTAAACCAATTGAAAAAATGTAAGCGATCTAAAAATTATTGTTGACTTAGGATCCCTAAAACAGTTTGATAAATTGTTACGCCACTGTGGTAAACAAGGAAATTCTATAAGCTTTTATTAGAACTATGCAGTATAAAGGTATCAGTGTATTAATCTCCAGTGGATTAGAGTTTATTATTGAATTCGGCTGAGGCTTTTCTTGACAACTTCGGCTAGAATTTATTGCTATTAGATAATATCCAAGTAATAATATTGGCTTTCGATAGTTTAACCGAGACCACTAACATCGAAACATTCCTATTAAGATGATATTGATCACTTTTTAATGAAACCTCAGTTTGAAAAGGTTCCAACTAACATTTTGTCAACATTTTATTAATCACTTATCATCTTAGCCCGAATATAACGTAACATTCTTCGACCCTTTAGTTTCCGTTAAAGAAATCGCCTCGCATTATATTCATTATTTTGCGCTGGCGGTAATCGATGGCACTATAAATAAATGTAATCTTGTCATGTTACAATATCTATGTAGGTACCATAGAAATATGGCGTCATTGCCATAGCGTGGGAGTCTACCATAAAGTAGAGCAAATTTTGAACGATAAATGCTGACCACCCAGGACCCAGATAATATGCCTGAATAAAATAAAGTTACCGGATTTTTAAATTTAAATAAAAAACTTTTTAACTATTCCACAAATTTATTGTACCTGACATGTTTCGAAGGGGCACGCCCTTCATGGTCACAGGTTATTTGAAACTTGTGCCCCTTCGAAACATGTCAGGTACAATAAATTTGTGGAATAGTTAAAAAGTTTTTTATTTAAATTTGATTATTTAAATTACTTCCACCAAGAAAAATGCATGTTCAACAACTTATAAATTTTATTACCGGATTTTTGCCATTTTTGGATATGTTGTGTAATTATAATATGTAAGAATGACAGGAAAAATAGTTAAAAAAAAACATAGTTTTTTACATTTTTTATTAGCAAAAAACTCGTGTCCTTTTAAAAGGACAATAGAAATTGAAGCAGCTACAATGTAAGCTAGAAGAAATGTAGGAACGATAAAGATATATCACAGAAATATGATATTTTTTTCACGATAATCATTGAAACTTGCAATGTGCTATTCCAGTTCACACTTACGACATATTATTAACTTACTTCGAAACATTTTTTTTTTAAAAAGATGAGTTAAAATTTTTGTAAAAAAAAAAGTTAGAAGAAAGATCAGCTGGTACAATTTTTAGATGTTAGAACCATTTCACATCTATAACTTTTATTTTATAAAAATGTAGGTTAGATCATTTTCAAAGTAAGGTAACGATTTATATTATGTCTGCAAACGTTGTATCTTGCTTTTCTTGTTTGGCTATAAAGTGGTTGGGTTTTATCTTAACTCGACATTTTCTAATGCAAGGGGTGGATCTCCGTTTCTTGGCACATTGTTTTGCAGTATGGGTACTCCAAACAATTATTCTCTTCTCCTAAATATAAGACGATCCAACTGTCCACTGTGCTAACGATGTAGTTACCATGCTTCTTCTTCATCAGCCTGTTTCCTTCAATTGCCGAACATGGTTCTTTCCCCTTTCTTTCCAACCATCTGTGTCTAAAACATCATTCATCCACACATGGTCCGTCCTGGTACTCTCTTCTGTCCACTTGGCCTGGGCCCTGTCGATGTTCTTCTTCCTTGTCTATGCTGCTGTGCATTTCACAACAATGATTTCTGAGGAAAATTTAACTTTTATTTTAATGACAATTTTGTATGGAGACCTTTATTTTGGTCACATCTATCAACCCCAAGAGTCTGAATGTATGTCTAGGCCTTATGCTAGTGGACGGTATACTTCTTCAGTGAACTTGTGGTTCATAATTTGATTTTATCCCTTTACTGATACTGTCGATCTCATTGTTCATGACGATTACAAAGTTCTGCCATTGATTCCAAGTGCGACCAAATTTTTTTGATAAAGTATTTTCTTTAACACCAAAATCTTTATCGATGTTATCATTACATGTGGAAGCTTAATAAATATTATGTCAAAAGCATGCAATCATCATCATATTGAGATTGTCTTCTTCCAACTGTGTCAAATTTTCATTAATAGTTAAAATTAAAGTATTTGAAAATATAATAATCAACAAATCACATTTTAAATAAAATAATGTTTCAATAATGTTTAAAGGCACAATGGTCCTCGGACGCCTTCAAGCGCAATGGAGAGCTCTTGATGACTCCTTATGCTCCCGAGTGGGGCTTAGGCCCCCGCAATGCCGGTTGGTTTGGGGGTAGTTCGCGGCGGGCTTGATTTGTCCGGGGCCGGCTTTTTGGTTTGATTGCTTTGATCGAGCTAGGAGGTCGGTTTCGTGCGGGTCGGGTTTGCTGCGGATTGGTCTCCGCCGGGCTGGCTTGCGGGGTGCCTTAAAGGGAGAATGTATGTATGTATGTATGCAAAGGAGAAGATAAATGACTTTCATTTTATTAATTTTATATGCCTTGAAATGCATATATGTGGAGAATATAGTATAGCTAACACTAATACTACAATGTTTCAATGAATAATTGAGTTTACTACTGATTCTACTCGCTTTTTATCAACATTTAACTCTGTACGTCGTAAAAATATTTGTAGAAAAAATAGTAGCCTCAATTCCTATTGTTCTTCTAAAAGGACAGTTAACTACATTGTTTTTTTGAAAAACCTTTTAAAAATAATTTTATAGTAATTCTTCAACATTTCAATAGTAATGTAATCATTTTATTTAGAGTAAATTAAATTTTCAAGCTTTTGATGAGTTAAAGATGGAGACAACGCTTTTGTCAAAACACTAACACAAGTTCACAAGTCTCGAAAAAAACGTATTAATTTGATGCACTCATGTCTTAGTTACTTATAAACAGTAATTAAACCAAGCTGAAAACAATAGAATAACAGATACACGAGATAAATGATTGAAAGTCCCGCTGTCCTTTGAAAAGGACAATAGGCATATCTGGGTTAAAACCAGTCAGATTTAGTACCGTGGCCACGTTCTCATAGGCATCGATGGGAAGACTTGGTGTGGGTAGAAACTGATCTAATAGCTTCGCAATATAAGGGCGTCGACTGGAATCGAAACCGCCGTATCAAGTTAAACGGATCCATGACGCTTTGGGGACAGGAAGGCCTTTTCCCAAGTGACAGCCAATATGACCTAACTGAGCACCTTTAGAATCAGAAAAGTATAATATTATTATATGCTTGATTTTAAAGACACTTCTTAACTGAATCCAGGTAACTGTACATTTCCGTTACAATCTTCTTCACTTTCTATCCAATAAACATAAATCCACACTTGGTAGTTACACGGCTAGTAATTTCAATATTCAACTAGCTTAATATTAAATGTAGAAGATTAAAAGGAAATTGTCCTCATTTTTTTTCCGTTCCGTCGTCAAATTTCCTATTTGAAATATGGCGGAAATTCGTCATTTTAATCTTATGGTACTATATTTCAGTATACAAATTGAGGAAAGTCTTTCCTTCGTTTAAACCTACTGCATTTTTAAGGTAAATCTGGCAATATTAAGAATTTAATAATAACCAAGCAACTGAGAGATGTAAGATCAAAGATCAATAGAACAGGTTATGACATTATGAGTGCGGGGATTTTTCGAACCGTGGTGATGTTAGAGAGTATACTAATATAGCAACTGTCACTTCTCGTTGTCTCAGAATATTTTATTCATGAGAATAAACACTTGACAACTGAAAACAACGTTAGACATACTGTGTTAGAACAATCACAACATAGGAATTAGAGATTTGTAGAATTTAAAACCTACTCAGATCAATAGGAATGCAGGTCTTAAAGGCAACCGTGAAAAAGACGTGTAGGGATAATACAGGGAGGGAGAATGGACTCCCTAGTTTCAAACACTCACTTTAGGTGGGGGAAGGAACGCCATTTTCATTTCAAGTAGTCGCCATGCAGTGGTCCGGTGAGCATCGAGGCTTTGTCGTAGAAACGTTTGTTAAAAACAATGATAATCCATTCTGCCCCACCCTGTATAATACGCAACGTCGATATCAGACAGATTTTCGGGAATAAAGACATTGTTCAATGGGGCAGAAATAGAAAAAGGTTCTGGAGAGACCATGTCAACAATAAAGATGAATCCAGAATACTACATATGTATATCGAAAAATGAAATTCCACCCGTGCATCGCTCTCCGGAAGAAAACCAAAGAGATGGAGATGAATCAATAACAGATCTCAAACCAGAAAATCGTCAATCAATAAATATGATCTTTCCAGAAAATAGTATTAAGAACAATGGAAACCGATAAATATGCGAGGTTTTATGGAAATCGAGAAATGTGCAGAGATAGGAACTGGTAAGTTCATGCACACGGATAAAAAGAGGGATCATTTTAAATTGTTAATTTTTGTGAAGCTCAAAAGACCTTAATATTATTTAATGCCTTTGCTTCCCGTATACACGGGGATTGATTCATTGGTCTCTCTTGAAAACCATGCAATTCAATTAAATCTCGATTAACCTTTGTGGATAGTGTTGAGTAATGGGCCAAATCGAAAGGACGTCCCCGCTAACCCATATTTAAGCGTGCCGATTTAAAGCCAATACCCTATACGTAACGTTCAGTTCTGAAATGTCTGGAGAAAAGAAGCGATGCCACCATCTAGCTGTCCTTCTGTCAGAAATGTATTTTTAAAGACATAACCAGATTCTGCACCGCCAGTCTAAAAATCATTGTCCTCGGGAGAGATATCTTAAAAGATACTACACACAAGAGAAATGCCCAAAGGAATCGTAGGATTATTAGAGTAGTTACCAGAACAAAAAACCAAAATATTTTAGAGTAATAATTAACTAGCTTTCCCGACAGACATTGTCCTGCAGTCTTTACTTTGAATATTGATTTCGCATTTGTAATCTACTATATAAATTAAAGTCGGGTTAGTGCGAACACTTATAACTCGAGATTGGCTCAATAGATTATTCTGATGTTTGATTTATTGGATTCTTCTCCGCTCCGGATAACAGAATAACTAATAAAAAGTAAAAAAAAATGGATAAGAAATGATGTAAAATACAATATTTAAGTTTGTATGGAAAGGTTACCTGGGACGCGCCCACGACATCGCGGGTAGTTCCCTCTCATTCTCGCATACGCTCTTACAGTAGCCTATCCCACTTACTCCACCGCACCGTTTCGATAGTTTTAGAAATTTTTCATACAAAGTCAGCAATATTATCGGGCATATTGGTGTTGGTAATAGGCGAGGTAGGGTGTGTGCGCGAGCGCATTTTTCTCAAGTTGTTCCCGCCAGAGCTTTGAAAACGAATGAAATAGGGGTGTTTCAGAAATAGTTTAATGTTATTAGCTTATCTCAATCGAATTAATTTTGTATTGTTTAACGGGGGTGCAGTGCACATCGTGTACATATTAACGGGCCACTTCGGGCTAGAACCACAGGACAACGTCTGTCGGGACAGCTAGTAATTTATAAACAAATGACGTTTGAAATATGTTTGAATGTTAAAAAAATATTTTTGAAAGCTATAAAAAATCTGCGAATCATTATTTTTAGTTCAATGGTTGTCAGGTAAACAATAATTTTGTTGTTATAAAATTTTCATAGACGGCGTTGGCGTCGCAGGAAATCCGTTACATACTTACTTTAATATTAGGTATATTTTTACTATGAATTTTCAACTTTTTAATAGTTGTTATAATTTGTGCAAAGAGGAATCCAATGAACCAAGCATCATAAAAATCAGCTTATCTCGAGTTATAAGTGTTCTCACTTACCCGACTTTCTTTTATATTATAAGTCATTTAAACCCAAAATGAGTAAATTATCATCTCCTCGCTTGTTGAAATGATATAATGATATTGCAACCATTCCGTTCGGGTTTTTGCCCTTATCCATCTTTGTGGTTGAATGTGACACTTTCGTTTACAAGTCAGTACTTATATTTTTACCACATACAATAAAACACCCTTGTGATTATACAAAGTTATGCGTCTGTTTGATGAAGGTATACATAAATTACGTTTATGCAGCAAAATAATAAAAAAAGCTGCTAACCTAGGGTAGCCCAGAACTCATAGTATATTATAACAGCCTTTTCGTGGTAAACATATCTTTGCATAAAAATTCATAATTTCACGATTAAAATGAATTTATCCGTGGAATTATTATAGAAACATTAAAATGATATCGACTATTGGAGCTTTTTATTATCTGCTTTAGAATTACATATTCAATATTAATCGGTACTTTAAGGGGGACCCACTGAAGTTACGGACCTCAAATTTTACGTGCTTGTGTAGAAGCATAAGACCAACTCGTATACCAAATTTTATGAAAATCGAAGCATTTTTTTTTTCTTTTTTAGCCCTTTTTCTAGAACAAGTGAAATTTTCTTTGGATACTTTAAGAGGGTTCCCCTGAAGGTACAGATCTCAACATTTTACTGACTCATCTACATCGAGAGGCTAACCGTTCTACTAAATTTCAATCAAATCGGATAAGAATTACTATGAGTTATGGGTGCGCACACATTTTTGGAAATTTAAAAATTTCTTTTTTTTGCATTTTTGGAATCTACACTCTCGAAAACGTCGAGAAAATTAGTTTCAGCGAAACCTATTTTAAAAAAATCTCGTTACATTTTTAAAGCTTTAACATATTATTTTTCTGATAAATTCTGACCCGATCAAATTCTAGATTTTTCTAGCTAGAGCGATTTGTGTCTTCATATTATTCAATCTAGAAGTAGTGTAAGCACTAAATAGCAAGTACACGGCGCATTAGCGGAATCCGTCCGAGTTCTAGGTAGACATCTAACTCCCAATTCCCTATCAAATCCGCTAAAATTTAGCATTAACCAAAATTTTGAATTTCGCGGCAAATGTTAAGTGATTTCAACCAATCCGAGCGATGTTGCTTAAGAAATCGATCGAAGTTAAAAAAGCTGTAAGAGATTTCTGCATGTCAAAATTATCATCGTGGCCGCCAATTTTTCAAACAAATTCATCTTGATCAAGACATAAACCACTACTTAGTAAAATTTTATGATTAAAACAAGAGCAAAGTAATATTTTTACTGAAAATAACAAACTATTACTATTTTTAGTTAGTATTGTTGTTTTAAAGAAGATATCTGAAAAAAAAAATGGCATAAAGCAGATCCTCTAAAATTTTAGCGGGTCTTTCTAAGGTGCCGCATAAATTGATCGAACAGCGGGTTCTGCAGTGGAACATTCAGTTAAAATGAATTACCTTTTTCATAATTTTTTTGGCGAATTTTTAATTTTAGCGGATCTGATAGCGAATAGTTCCATCGTGGATGGTTGATCTTCTTTACTACAGTCTATTTTCTTGTTGGTATAAACTTACTATGTTTGCATTAAAAACTATATGTAGTATTGCACTAGAATCCAGGCCAATAGTCCGTGGTCTTCTAGGCGATACTTTGCGAAGAATTTGTGCCTATTATAAAAGGAAAACGTTACCTTAACAAACTGGAATCCTGTACAGCAGCAGAATAATATGGCAGCCGTGAAAGTCTTACACCCGAATTCATAGTCGTTACTTGAGTATTCCCCGATACTTGAGTGCTCGTTAAGTAGCTGTTTTCATTTCATAGTCATACAAAACTTACCCAAGTAGTACTCAAGTAGCTGTCAAGCTCAAGTCGTCGACGAACACGACTTAAGTGTTACTTGGAAATGTCAAACGCTGCTTTTTGTAATGTATTTTGTCGTTTTCTTGCAGTTTGTGTTTAATAAACAATAAAAAAGAAATGTCCTAAAACATAATTAAAAATACATTTTCTTTTGTGGCAACGCTTTTCGCCACAATAATATTTACCCCACTACTCAAGCGTTGACTTGGCGAAGTAAAGGGGTAGTGTTTGTCTATAGAATGCATCCGCTACTTGAGTATTGCCTTTTACTTGAGTACTCCTCGGCCAAGTATTACTCAAGTAAACAATTATGAATAACATAATAACACGGTTTTACTCAATTTATTTTTTGTAATAATTCGATTAATACTTTTTAATACTGTTTTTTAACATTTCAGTATATATTTTAACATAAAATGATCGTTAAATGTCACTACGCCTGTCAGTTTAACACACATCTACGGTTTAACATAAACTCAAAAATTATAAACGACAAACCTAATTTTATCTTTCCACAAACCGTTCATTCGTTTAGCGTCGCGTTCTCTTGTTTATTTTGCGTTTTGATTAAAGTTATTATCTAACCTGCAAACTTTTGTATAAGTACAAAAAAAACTACTCAGCAATTAGTACTGAGCCGATTCTCCAGGACCTATTATTTATTATGAAATATAAATTGATATTTTGAATTAAGAAATATGTTTGAAATAAATTATGACTTAATTTATATTTATCCACAAACCTAAATTATTAAAAAAAATAATGCCAAATAACTGGACAAAATGTGACGTTTGCATTGTTATCTGACATGACAGGCATGTTTTGTATACTTAATTAATAAATAAATATTATATTCATTATGTGCTTGGCTACTCAGCAAATAATTTATTTATGTAAAGTTTCTTCGCCCTTTTATACTTTATTAAACACAAACTGGAAGAAAACGACAAAATACATTTACAAAAAGCAGCGTTTGACATTTCCAAGTAACACTCAAGTCGTGTTCGTCGACGACTTGAGTTTGACAGCTACTTGAGTACTACTTGGGTAAGTTTTGTATGACTATGAAATGAAAACAGCACTCAAGCAACACAAGTAAAGGGGTAGTGTTTGTCCATAGAATGCATCCTCTACTTGAGTATTGCCTTTTACTTGAGTACTCCTCGGCCAAGTATTACTCAAGTAAACGACTATGAATTCGGGTGTTAGTAGCTATCAAATATAATAATTTTGTCAAGTTCGTTCGTAACTCGTTATTTTTAGGCGAAACTTATTTCATAGATACAATAAAACCATTCCACTACGGAAAAAAAATCTCAAACTTTTGATAATTATTTTCGTCTGTAATTCGATAGTGATGACAACTTTTAATAGTGGTTGAATAGTGGTAGAAGTGGTTGGTAGACCAGTGGTATCAGTCGACTACTTTCGTACGCACAGCGTACTGGAGGAATAATGATGTCTCAGACCGGCTTATGAGTCTCTCGGATTTTTTTTTTGTTTGACTAAAAAATGATTCTGAACGTTGGTGATATTATTTAAGGCTTGTAAAAAAACTTTTATTATTCCCAATTATAGCTTGTCTAGACTAGGCATTAAAAGAATACTTATCTAAAAGTTACAAAAGTTTAGATCTCTTAAAAAAACTGAATTTCCAAAAAGTGCAAAAAAAAACAGTGCCAATAATAAAAAGTTTATATCCCTTAAAGTAATCGGAATGTACCGATTGGAAGCATTAACGCATAACGACAACAAAACACTAATATTAATTAAACCCATTAATTCTTCTAATAGCCATTGTTGGCAGAGAACTGTTGATCAATTTCAAAAAAGTGTCATATTTGGTTGATGTACTTGGAGCAGAAAAAAACTATCTACAATATTTGATCATTCAGGGAGAGAAAGACTGTATTAAGGATTTTCCTGGTCCCGTAATAGTTTCCTGGTAACGCAATTGGACAGACTCAAGAAACTATTGGATAGAAAAGTTGTCACTTTTCTATTTATTTAGTTGTTGATTTACCTACTTGGAGCAGAAAAAAAAAACTATTTACAATATTTGATCATTCAGGGAGAGATGGACTGTATTAGCGATTTTCCTGACCCGTTGTGGTTTCCTGGTAACGCAATTGGACAGGCTCAAGAAACGATTGGACAGATTCAAGAAGCCTTGAAGAATTGGTTCGAGCTGTCAGAGACAAAAACATCTTCTCACACAAGAGACCTGATATTAAACCAAAATATAAAGAAAAGTCTTATACACTACGGTTAAATACAAAGGCAAATTTCTACTAAAAAAAACTTGACAAGTGACAAGTAGAAAAAAGAAAAAAAGACAAGGACAAACGGACATTTTATAAATAACGCCATCTATAGAATATCTTTTGTAAGCAACCCTAAACAGAAGAAGAACAAAAATAATAAATATAAGGTGATATTATTATTAAGAGGCGTAATGAAATTATATTTTCATCCCTTACAGAAATGACCGTAATGCCTACTAATTATCATGTAACGCAGTGGCGGAACGTGAGTTGCCATTATTGAAGGCCCACTGTTACATGAGTTAGTAATACCACACTAAAGTCTCCGAATTTCAAATAAGTGAATGTAAATTGTTTGCTAAGGTGGATTTCCTTAAATTAAAAACGATAGCCGGAATTACGATGTCCTTAATCTTGACATTTAAAAATGAAAGGATGGAAGATTCAAAGATGCATTTTCAGGGCATGAGATACAACAAGAATAAGACAAAAATTGTTTCAAAAATAGTTTTGAAAAAGCCGTCAAGGTAGTTAAAGAAATCAGACAACGATATTAAATTAGGTGAGAAAAGCGAAGAAGCGTAGATATTTTATTTTCTTGTTTGATCACTTTAATTTTAATATTTATTGTACCTACTTAAAAAGTATTCTTTGAATATTTTCTTCAAAACTTCATTATATTTTTTATAAATTTAGTTGGTGCATCATGGTTGTAAGCAGTCGAATGATTACGAGAATGCATATTTGCTTTATTTGTTTAAATTTCCTATTATAATAATGAAAAAACAAAATACAATGTACCAAAATATAAAGGAGGGACATGTTTAGACGGAGGAAAAACTTAAATACAGTGTACTTATTACAAAAAGCGTTCTTGTATACTAGAAACAACTGTCATTTGACGTTAAATCCAATATGGCGGGTCAAAATCTACAGAGATCAGTTCACGATCAACCGATATGAGTTGAACTATCTCGATGACAGCATGATCCTAATAGTTTCTATCGTTGAGCTATTTTTTCCACTGATCGTAGTTTTTGAATAAAGCGGATAGAGTCTATAAGATCTTTAAGGAAAAATTTCTTGAAACAATTTATAATCTCAACACCAGTAGGTATTCAAGTTTGTTTGAAAATTAAAAAATTAAATACACCTAGTTTAGTTCAAAGTTAACATTGTTTTTTTTTTTCAATAATTACATAACCAATACTACTTGTTCTTTCGGATCTCAACCCATGATAAGGCCGTCCCAAGCGTTAGTCTTGCCCTCATCTTACCATAATCTTTCTCTATAAAAATCTAGCCGTTTTCTTTGTTACCTAACTCCTCCTTTATTACTGGACGGATTTCGATGAAAAAACTTGGAGATGTCGAGGGTTACCCAAGGATGGTTCACATGAAAACAGGAGCTTTCTAGATACTTTATTTCTGTTTTTGCGTTTTTTGCTCCCATTTCAACTTTTATATGTCAAAACAAGATCGAGTAAAACAACTACGTTCGTAAAAAGGGTGATTTTATTTCTAAAGAGCGTACATAAGACCTAAGAATCGTTTGTGTTTTTTTTTAAAACGTCATAAAATTGTCGTTCGTTTTCTAAGCAGGTATTATGTTAAGGTTTTTTCTTTATATTGAGAGAAAGATATAGGTAGGTATGTACAAGAAACGGGCATCGCGTAAAGTACGGTTGGCTATTTAGATAAGTAATACATCGATGCGCGTTGCATTGGAACTATAAAAAAAAATTGTTTTAAATGGGTAAACAATTATTGTGCAGATCTAAGATTTTCGCAATATTAATAAGTTTTGATAAATTCGATATTTTGAACGAATTTTTTTTTTTAAATATGTATTCTATTTTCGATTCGAGAAAATTTTGGAAATGTAGGTATTTATTTTAACTTGAAATACATATTTATTAGGTACGAAGGGACGAAGTTCGACGGGACAGCTAGTAATTTAGTAAAATTTGGATTTAATGCAGTCTGATCTTGCAGTAAGATATGTACAATAACGTACCATGTTGCACATGCGACTAGTTTCCTACTACACCACCATCTCTTGAATTTTTTTTTTAAGTTATGCAAATATAGAGGCATTATTGTTTTTATTGCAAACTTATAGTCACAAACTGTCAAACTTCATCCCGCATCCGAATCAACAATAATTATTACTTAATGCAATACTCATGTTCAGCTAATTTAATTCATGTAATATGTCAAAAAAAAAAATTATTCTGGATTACATCGAAGTTCAATGGGCGGGTCAGCTAGTAAATAGGTAATGATTCTTTAGTGTTAATGGAGTGACATCTGCAATTACTGTCCTATTCGATCAATAATTGGAAAAAAAGTGAAACTGGATGCCGGATGTTTTGGATTTTTCGAGTTTATGACTGTTCAATCCTTTCCTACTCTCTTCAAAACTTATTACGCAAATTATTGAAATTCTTTGTTAAATAAAATATTTTGATTAATTTCCAGGTCCCTCTGACGCATGACCGTTACGCCACTGCTTAAAAAGACCAGTGAGTAGCAACCCTTTTCTATTTTACTCCGACCATCTGTTTCTGCGAGAGCCTCCGTAAGGCTTTTCTTGTGCCTAATGAATGGTAATATTCCCATAATTCATTCCCAGTCATACAGCATTCCCATGAATACATTTTACAAACACAATAATTTTATTAATTATGAATGTTTGCATTCATTGTAACAGAATACAAAATATGGTGAATTTCAGTGTACTTGTAGGTCATTAACATATTGGGCTATATGGCAAAATTAATACTGAAGCGATCTTTGTTCTCTCTTTTTACCCTATTTAGGAGCATCATAGCGATGGGACTAGAGCACTTGATTAAATGATTAATGATCATGTCCATCAGTGTTTATTTGATCTTCCCGTTGAAAAACCGAAGCTCTTCTTCGTTTTAAAGACTTTGATAGGAATAAGAACAACTAATTTAAAATGTTACGTTTAAATTTAGAAAACTGGTGTAAGACAGGGATCGAGTCCAGGGCTGATACCACTGCGACTAAAAGTTGTGCTGAGAGTTTCAGAAATGGAAATATAGTCTGGATGAACCTCAGAGAGATAGTCAGAAATACGAGGGTAAGGGAAATAGACATCCCAGAAGACGAAGAACAGCTGTTAGTCGAAATAGCAGGAGGCTAAAGCCACGATATATCAACTGATTACTGAATACTACTGTTCGATTTTTTTAAATGGTTGAACTAACCACTACGGGCTTACGACCGTCTTCTATTGTCATTTCGAAGGCTGGCTTAGTGTGATCACTTTACGTTAACAACGTTCGCCATTAGGTGGTGGTGGTGGTGGTGGTAATGTATGCTCCCTCACTATGCACTCCACTGGCTCGACAACACACGGCATGCGCATGCGACGAAAACACTCTTGATTAAAATTTGAAAATTCGACCACCCAAAGGCGGACCTTGTTAACTTACAGTGATATTAAGAATATAAGATGGTGGTAGGTCCGCCGTGGTCTAAGTTTGCATTAAATATTAAAACAAGCTTCATGTTAAGTTGGTATGTTATGTCCTTTGTTGTAAACGTAACAAAATATTACGTCTATTAATAAAGGAACTTTTCCCTTGACAATATATTATTGTATAGTATCCATTATATACATACACGGTACTGGAAAAACATAGGGGTAAAAAGGATAAAAATAGAGGGCGGATACAATATATATTCAGAAGCTATCAAAACACTATTTTGAATTCAACGAACATAGAAACGTTTTGTTTCCGTTCACACTCCTTTGTTTGAAATTTGAATACGTTCCAATTTTTTTTATCATTTTATAGTTGGTATGCATGATGTAAAGTTTCGGTTTTTAAATAATTTTATATAAAGAACTGACTGAGCGTTCATAATAATTTCGAAATAGTTCTTAATTTTTTTTAAATATTCAAAAACGTTCTAAAATTTATATGTTAACGTATTCCGAGATTTTATAAATGAATAAATTTGTTTTTGGTTCGGTAAATATATTATTTTTATTGATTGCATGCAGATTATTACAATTTTTTTTAAATATAATCGAATTCGAAAAAATCTGCCTTAAGTAACTGGGCATCAAAACCGTGACCTCTGTAATCTCATTCTCATATTTAAGAATCAAAGTTTAAGTTGTTCAAATGTGCTAGTACAACAGGTGAAAGTAAATTTTGTCTTGGTCTATTTTTTTCCTATCTGTGCGATCAAATTTGAGACAGGACTTGGTAAGATTTTCACCTCAGAAACAGATTAAAAAAATCACATATGGTCGGAAATCGAACCATCACTATAATAGTACGAATAAATTCCGCCAGAAAAAAAGATGGTTTCTAAGAAAACCTTTTAAAAATTATAATTTGAAATTTAGTAAAAACGGTTTTTGAAGGCAGCTTTGAGTTAAATTATTATGACCTGACCGAGAATCATACTCATAATCTCATGCTTAGAACAAACAGTACGTTACAACTAGCGGTAACAACAACATACGTTTGAATTGCCCCGGTGTATTGTTTTATTTTTAATAGTGCATCGAGAGTTTTGCTAGCGAAGGTTTTGTTTCTCTTTGGTTCTGAAGATTACTGAGTCTTTCTGAATCATTCTCTTCTTACCGATTAAGTGCTTTTGATCAATACAAGTGAATAATAATTATTCTGCACTGTTTATTGCTACCTCCATTGTGTTCAAACAGGGAGTTCTGCGCGAGGCGGATATGGCCAGCCCTTTTGAAAAGTCCTTATTAACACCCAGATCACCCATAAATCGGGACTGCACTCAGGACACTGATGCATCGTTTGGAGAGGAAGACGCTATGTATAAGGCTGGAATGATGCTAAATGGTATCAAAACTATCATCATCGAAGGGAAGGGGAAGGTCTCTGCGAACAACAGGGATAAAATAGTTGAGGATATTGATGAGATATTATCTATATTGTTTACCAAACAGAAAGAGGCTGAAACGCAGACAAAGATGGCACAGGATATTGTGGAAATAAAGAAAAGGATACTGAACAATGAGCAGCCTAATATGAATAAACAGCGTTCATACAGTAATGTGACTCAGGAAAAGAAGTATTCCCTGATAGTCTCGTCTAAAAAGAGCGAGAAGTCCCCTGAAGATATAGAAAAATATCTAAAACAGAAACTAAGACTGTCCTCTATAGGTATCTCAGTGTGCTCCACGCGAAGACTCAGAGGAAAGGGACTACTGGTGACATGTCCCTCGGTCGCCGATGCCCAGCTCTTCGTCCAAACAATTAACGAAGGGCACAGTGACATGTTGGAGGCGGCATTGCTAAAGAAGCGACGTCCACACATTATACTAAAGAATATAGCAGCGGACTACGACCTGGAAGACTTGACGGATGACATTGTTCGCCAGAACAACAATTTGAGAGATCTTAGTCTGAAGCCTGAAGACGTGAAAATAAAGAAAACCATTAAACTGAAGGGAAGATTAGAGCAGAAACACATCATTATTGAGACCACATCAGAGGCGAGACGTCGATTGGTCGAGAATGGACTTGTATACGTGGGATACCAGAGGGTTCATGTTGTCGATGCCGATCCGGTCACGCAATGTTACCATTGTCTCGGCATGGGGCACACCTCCATAACGTGTCTAAACAAACATGAGCCTCCAGTCTGCTCCCACTGTGCACAAGCCCACCAATACAGTGTTTGTGATCGGAGGAATGACCCTCCTGTGTGTGTTAATTGTAAGCGTAGTAAAGAGCGATTCAATACAAGTATGCGATATGATCATAGTGCCATAGACAAGAAGGAATGTAAGTCATACACTCGAGCCTTGATGAATGCGCGAGAAAGGGTGGATTATTGACTGACACTCTCTATGCGAGTAAAAAACATTCTAATTTTTTGTAAAAACTTTTTCATAACTACAGTATCGTTGGTGGGTATACCCTGTATGATGAGTTATATAGAAGGCTTCTATGTGATTGTAAGGTGCACTGAAATATGTCTGTCCTACGTTGGGTGTATGTATTGCCGAGCGTGCAGACAAAACTGTGCCGTAATGTACACGAAGAATGAACTGTTTAATGATTGGAATCGGTTGATGGGTATTTCGTATAAAGACGATGCTAGCGCCAAAAGTGAACTCATGACGTATGAAATTTATAATAGAAAATTGTTCCTTACTTGCACTTATTTTAAGATTCTATTTGCCCTGAGTCGGGATTATAATGAATTAAATGAAGTGAATTACCTTCATTACAGATATTTACAGGTTATTATCATTATTATATTTTGTTGTCGTATACCGGTGGTCTCTGTGCGTGACAAATGCGTCAATTTATGTATTCTAATTGTATTTTATCACAAAACTAGATTATTTAATAGATTAATTATTAACTATAAACTAAATCTCGGTCTAACTTGATGTTATATTGTAATGAAGATTGGCTTGGATCTGTACACGGTGTTTATAATGAAAAATTGACATTGTGCATAGTGAGCACGATGCATGACGTATTATTCTTTTATATTAGGATAAGGTTTGATTCTGAAATGGAAATCACAGTGTAACAATGGCAATAATTGACGATATTTATTTAAGTGATGAAATAGATAAATGTGATAATATAGTTACAAGGATCTGTGATAGTATGAATGAGTGCAATACCTTGTTCTCAGATATTGATATTCGGTTTAGTGTCTTTCAATTAAATATTAGAAGTATTTTCAAAAATTATGATGAATTTCTGGTGCATCTTAGCGAAATGAAAAAGCTACCAACCGTCATTGTGTTAACAGAGACACATTCTAATGATAATGATAGTTTTTTCATACAAGGGTACAAATGTCTTAGCACCAAGCGCGAAATAAATAAAAACTCGGGAGTTGTATTATTTGTAAGGGATGAATGTACTATTTATAATGTTGAGGAGATAGACTTTGACTTGGTGAATTGTCTGCGACTTGAGATTACTTATAACGATATGAGATTCGTTATAGTGTCCATCTACAGGACCCATAACTCCAATGTGTCATGCTTCATTGACACTTTGAGCCAAATATTGGAGAATAGTCGCACAGACACTACCATATTAGTGGGTGACATGAATTTAAATATTGCTGACGACTATCGTTCTTCTATCAAGGATGATTATATTAATATGCTTGCTTCACTCGGTTTCAAGTCCTGCATCAACTCATATACTAGAGAGGTGTCAAATTGTAGGCCGTCTTGCCTCGATCATGTTTTTGTAAATGTTCAAGACACATCCAGAGTTCACTCCGTGGTCTGTCGAACGAATATCACGGACCATCACGCTTGTTATCTTGTATACTCCACTGAGGACGCCCCGGTCGGGCGTAACGACTCCGGCCTGCGCAGCATTAATGTTGTAGACTGGGAGCTGCTGGAAAGTAAGCTCAGAATGGAGACGTGGAGCGGTGTAGTCTCGGAAGACGATGTTGAGCGATGCGCTCTTACCTTCCACGGTCTTATCTCTAAATATATAGACGAATGTACAAGTATAAGAAACAAAAAAAATAAAAGTAAATACCGTGCTATTAAGCCTTGGATAACAGTGGGACTCGTGAAATCGGTTAGAGAGAGGCATCGCATGTTTTTGCAATGTAAAAGAAACCCTAACAATATAGAACTCAGACAAAAATTTAACACCTATAGAAATAAGCTGTCAATATTGATTAGAAATACTAAGGAGAAATATTACAAAGAGCGTTTAAACGATGTAGGTAGTGATAAGAAACGAATGTGGGCGATTATTGGCGATGTGATGGAGAAAACAAGGAAGACGTCGAACATATATGTGATTAGAGATAAAAATAGTGACCGCGTCGATGCGAGGGCTGAGCCGATGCGATGTGCGAATGTTTTTAATGATTTTTTTTCTAATGTTGGTAAAGAGCTCGCGCAGAATATCGGGAAACAGACATCGCCTATCGGTGACGCTTGGTTTGGATGTAGTATGGACGAAGAAAATCATTCCAATAACTTTGGACCTCAATTAAGATTCACAGAAACAAATGAAAGGGAGGTTGCTTTAGCTATAGGATCCTTGAGGGGTGGGTCTGCGCCTGGTTTTGACAGCATTGCTGTCGGATTTATAAAAAAGTATAGTCACTTCCTCACGAAACCTTTAGTGCATATTATAAACGTTAGTTTAAGAACTGGGAATTTCCCTGGTCATTACAAAAAAACCGTCGTCACGCCAATTCATAAGAATAAAGACCCTGAAGATCCTTCAAACTATAGACCGATATCTCTTACTTCGAACATATCTAAGATCATAGAGAAGATTGTCAAAAAACAATTGATGTCTTATCTGAACAACAACAATATTTTGCACAAAGATCAGTACGGCTTTCGGACGGGAGTGGGTACGCAGGATGCCATGACTAGGCTAACTACGAGTATTGTCAGGGGTTTAGATGAAAAACAAAAATGTTTAGGTATTTTTATAGATTTTAAAAAAGCTTTTGACAGTGTCTCACATGCGATACTTTTAAAAAAACTGGATTCTGTGGGAGTCCGAGGGGTTGCACTTGATTGGTTCAGGAGCTATTTGGCTAACAGGGAAACTACTGTTAAATTGTATGATGTATTAAGTCATCCTGTCAGTTCAGAGTACGGGATTCCACAGGGAACTGTGATAGGGCCGATTCTATTTATTATTTACCTAAACCAAATGTTTACTATTGTACCGGGTGTCGATATAGTGTCATATGCGGATGACACTGCTATTGTAATAAAACGGAGATGTTGGTCTGACGTGATTACTGTGGCTAATGACACTATTAATATACTCAAGAAATGGTTCGATCAGAACTCACTAAGCCTGAATGCTGAAAAAACTATCGTCATTCCTTTCTATCTGAACAATGAGGCACCGGATATAAACATTGAAATAACGATTCATGCCCGAAACTGTGCAAATCGGGGTGACGGTGGCTGCCACAGATTGGCGGTGGTTAAGGAGGTTGGATATCTGGGAATCATTCTGGATTCTAACCTTAAATATAAGAACTACATTTCTAAAACAGTAACAAGACTTAGAAAATTAATTTATGTGTTTCTGAGATTGAGAAATATCTTAAACTTCGAGATGCTCAGGACTGTGTATTTTGCACTGGTACAGTCGGTCTTACAGTATGGAATTGTTGTCTGGGGTGGGACGTACGCAAATGCCCTCCAGCCTTTGGTGACCCTACAAAGGTTGATACTTAAAATTATATTAAAAAAAAGAAGGGATTTCCCAACAAAAGAGTTATTTGAGAAGTGCAAAGTACTTCCCATCGAAAAAATATACCGGAAGAATTGCTTGCTCATGTTTCATAAATACAAACACGAGTATACACCGGTGAGAAGCATGAGAGCAAACCTTTTGGGAAGCTTCCATGTTGACAGGTTTCGAACATCAACTGCCCAACACCATTATGTATACCTCGGACAGAAATTTTTTAATAGCCTACCACCAGGAATTAGAGTGATAGAGAGGTATGAAAATTACAAGGCCGCAGTTCAGGTTTGGATTATTGGTGTGGATGTGTGATTGTGTAAGATTTCATTGTTGTGAGCGAAGAGTGTGAAGATTTGTTTGTGCTGGAGGGTGTGAATGGAGAGAAAGAATGTTTGTATTGTCTTATATGTATTAATAATGTGTAAGTAAGTTGTGATGTCTGTTGGTTGTGCTCCTCTGTCGAACACGAGCTTTGCTCTATCGACGGAGTGTTATTGTATTTAAATGTTATGTATTGTGTCATGTTCATGTTAATTTTATATACTTTGTAAATCTTTAATTTTAATAAAAAAAAAAAAAAAAAAAAAAAACAATATCAAGACATCAACTTGACTCGAATATTCAAATTTACAATTCAAAGACAGTTGAATCTTTCCACTTCCGTTCGCACTCTTTTGTCTGAAATTTGAAATCGTTCCAATTTTATTTTACTTTATCAACTTAAAATAAATCGGATGATATGCCAAAAATTAAAAAAAAAAAAAAAAAAAAACTTAAAATAAAAGTAATATAAATGTTTATAGGCGTCCAGTAAGCGTGTGGAAATTTAAGAGTATGTTTTCGGTTAAATATCAGACAGTTCTGTCCACCGCACGTCCGATAATAAATTTACAGAGATTCAGAACAAACATTCAGAAGGGCTTAGAAGGTCAGAACATAAATTCTGAGTCCAACCACCCGAGCCGTGTACACGCACGTTTATAGGCCCGCCCCAGCTCACATGTCTACCCCACAAGCAACAAAACATTATATAGAACAAATTACAATACCTGACCAATGCATGAGCACCTGTGTTTGCGTCTATAATGTTACTTAATTTTGATAATATTCACCCTAACAATGTGATTACAAATATTGCTAAAACGAAATCAAATATTCGGGATCCGGCTCGAAGGACCAATTTCCTTTTAGAACCCAAAAACTTCTTGCCGCTGGAAGTGAAATGCACTATAAGACGTGGGAAATCCTGAATCGCCTGGTGCAGGGAACTACTGACGTGATAAAGAGAACTATGGGGTTTCCTACGGCGCAGTCGATGGCACACTTGCCGGAGTGTCATTTTTGTTCGCTGTTGCATACACTATGGGGGATATATTCCACGCATCTCCGATTCATTTTAAGTACTGGAGATATACATAAAAATCGTGTTTTTCTCACGTTTCTAAAAGGCTTAAAGGTTGTTATAATTTTTAAATTTAAGTGTTACCAATTCTATATTCTAGCACTGTTAAACGGTCAGTGTCCTAGTCTGTAGAACATACGCAACCATTTCCTACGTGTTGAAAATGACTGTTTGTGTTTATGTTAAGCTCTGATTCAATTTAACCCTCTCAAGGGTTCCTTCTTATTCCTCAGAAACTGACCTTTTGCATAAAAACAATAATTAAACGATGGTTTAAATTAATGACAATAAGCTTAAGGAAGATTTTTGTTCGCTACTTTTGATAAACTGCGAATAACAAGTTCGTTTAGTGTTTGTTTTTTTTTTTCGTTTCTACGACTTTGGTCTTTTGATCTTTCGGAAGACAGGCATAGAATGGGTCATTCATTATTTGATATACTATAAATCAGCTATGAATCTTTCCCTAAAAGGTCCCAACTTTACCTCATTATTGGAGACTGCAAAAATTAGACGTTTCTTTCTGAAGCAAAAGTTGTATATAGGAACCACTGATATAGTGAGTCACACATTCTCCGTCGATATAATATTTCCCTCAGATCATCATCATCGACAGTCCTGGGTGGGCCCTGGATGAGTCAAGAGACTTACCGCCGACCTCCAACTCTTCACTCCATTGACACATGCAATCTGCATCCATTCTGACATCCTCAATCCACCTTTATTTGGCTCTTATACGATCTGCAGGATATGTTAGGGTTTTGGATGTACTGGTTTGCAGAGTGAGAATGCACAGGTTTTGATATTGTTACACATGATAAAAAGATACTTATGTTCGGTCGCCGAGTGGCTTACCACAATGTGCGTCGCGAGACGGATGACGCGTGTTCTGTGTCTGCTCTATGAAAACTTGAAGGTGACTGATAGCTGTGCTGCATTGTACAATGTGGCAGGCTACTACCGGGTGACGTCATCATGGAGAAACGCTATTGGTGGATGATGTCGTCATGCAAAACATGGCCGCTACGCTAGTTGATTTGATTTTGTTATTTCTATGAGAAAAAAACATTAAGTGTTAACGAAAAAGAACCCAAGTTACAGACGAAATTGACCAATTATTATATTTGATATATTATGTAGAACTCTATGACGCAACTCTTACACAACGCAATGAATTAAAAATATTTTATGACGAATCTGTGACAGCTACAGACACGAAAGCGTGACATGAAAAAGAAGAACGAAACAAATGATTGGTTGTGAAAAAAGCAATCTTAATGACACGCCTGTCAGGCCAGTACGAGTCGGTATTCCAACTGTCACTGAGACAAATTAATATTTTCGGTTCAACTTGAAAAAATAATTAATTTCTTCCACGTTCAGCGTACGATGACTCATTTCCTTTGATGTTGATTTTTTTTTTATATTTGTTCTATTATCTTAATAATTAATTTTTATCTGAAATACTATACTGCAGAACATTGTGAGATAACCAAGGCAATTTATGATTCAAAACTATGCAAAATTTGTAATAAATGTGTATAAATTTATTTATTCATTATTTTGAAACTGCCGCCACAGCTCAACTAAATGATGTGTATGATTTTAAAATTGATAGCACTTCCCGATACAGGCTATTGCCTAGTTGGGATGCTTACTTCAATTTTTCCATATATGTATAATGACAGAACTAATCCTTACTATTTATGAAGCAAATTTTTTTGCTGAACTAAAAGGAAAATTTACCTTGAATGTCTGTTCATTTCTTTTCACAATCGCCAACAATTTGCAAGGAATCATAATCAGATATGTGTTTATTTTTATTGTTCAAGATTTAACGTGTTTCTTTCCCAAATATATAAATTTTGGGCATTTATGAGCAAAAAGGCATATTTTTTTAATGAAAAGGTCTTGACTGCAAACGATGACGATATCTCAACAAGAATTCTCACAAAATTTGATGAACGATGCTCTAAAATACAACAATTTGAAGTACATCTAAATCAAAAACCAAATGCATGGCATTTGGTCGAAATCAGTTTAAATGTGAAACATCAGTACAAAAGAGAACTGAGAAGCCATTTAAAAAAAAAAAACCAGAAAAGTAAGTTCACTTGTAGAAGAAGATGTCAGATGGAAAAATAAGGAAATGAGAACAGACAGC
This sequence comes from Mystacides longicornis, assembly GCA_963576905.1. Lineage (NCBI taxonomy): Eukaryota > Metazoa > Arthropoda > Insecta > Trichoptera > Leptoceridae > Mystacides > Mystacides longicornis. The sequence continues at coordinate 6,138,434 of OY756430.1, forward strand.
AAAAATGTGTGCGACTGATTCTCAGATAAAGCGACGAAAGTTGTTGTTTCTGACGAACAAACATCATGCATATAGTTTTGTCTGATGAACCTCTATGACAACACTCTGTGCTATGTCTGCTGAAACTCCGCGTATTAGAGTTACAAACAAAAACAAAGATGTAGACAAATAATTAGGAAGTCAATGGTTGGAAAAAATAGGATCTTTGCAAAATCTCCTTCGCTCCAGTGAAATTAAAGTAGGTACTCAGAAATATCGCAGGCAAAGGCCATTTGAGACAGAGTACCTAATACGGGAATCCGAAGGGTTGCCAAGTTGAATATATTGTCAGATAAGGACGACAGAGGGTAAAGGTTCTGGAACGAGCATGTGTTCAGGGTGGCGGACACTAGATCTGTAAAAGCAGCTAGGGATAGCATTCCACAATCCTGCAGACTTCCAGAATGACCACCCAAAAGGTAGAAGGATTGTTGGGAGTCCACATCACAATCGATAGAAAAAATAATTTTGCATTTTCATCAATACATCGGTTCGCAAATTATATTTTTGGTTTCTGGTGTAAAATGTCATAAATGTGGGTTATTGCATTTTACCAAAACACAGTCGCAATATAAGGTCTAAATGAAATCCCATTTGGATAAAGCAGATCAGGAAAATCTGCCAAATGATAGAGTAGAAGAGCTGAATTTAACGCCTCAAGGGGACAACCATGATATTTATAACTCCGGATTCTGAAAAAGAGTTGATCCTGTTCATCATGGCGACAGCAATAATTAAGAATTAGAAGGTGCTAAGAGGTTTTGACGTAAAACAGAAAAGAAGATGGAAAATTGTTGAGCGCGCAATAGCATAGTAAAAGGAAACAATATCTTCAAGATAAAATAAATTTACTCATTGTAATTCAATCACTTCAGAATTCTGACTTTGGCATGTTTATAATATGTCACCTTCGTCATGTCCAGTCTTCAATTTTAAATATTTGACAGTTTTATTGAAGATAATACAACAACAACACTCCCTTTTACACCCCACTCAGGGGCATAGGGAGGCAACAAGAGCTCTCCATTGCGCTCGATCTTGCGCAATGTTTATGACCTCCTCTCACACCATGTCCATATCCCTCAGCTCTGCTTCGAAGGAACGGAACACAGTGTGAGAGGGTCTTCCTCGTCTTCGGGACCCCAATGGGATGAGAAAAGTGCTCGCTTCGCGGGACATATCCTGAAACATGCCCCAGCCAAGTCCATCTCCTCTCCATAATGGTCGAAGTGATGGGCTCACGCATGGGTGCGCCGGCGTATAGCGTCGTTCGTGATACTCCAGATCGCCCATTAGACCATCTCTCTGTGTTATTGGTATACGTCTTGCTCCTTGCATGGACTTTCTCAACAGGAAGTCCATGACAATAATGAATATAAAAGGAGCCAGTACGCAGCCCTGTCTGACTACCGTGGTGATCCTAAAAGCCTCAGTAGGACCACCTGGCGTTTTGACGCTACACTCGGAGTCTTCATACAGGGACTGCGCCATTTTAACTATCTTCGGAGGTATACCCTACAGAGCTAAAATTTTCCATATCGATGGTCTATGTGGGCTGTCGAAGGCCTTTTCAAAATCTATGAAGATAATAATACGCAATAAAACAAGGTGTAAAACCATAGAAAAAAATACGAGAGACAACAAAAACCCGAGTCTATAATTCTGTTTTTATGAAACAAATTATTTATGTCTTTGTTCATGGTAACTTTATCGTTGTGTTATTGTTTACGGGTGAGCAGCACCGAGGCAAGACCTGACCGGGGAGGGATCAGAACGGTGAATTGGAGCGTGTGAAAAAACATAACCTACACAGGTAAAAAGGATATAAATTTCCTGTCGCCTAACGACCTACAATAAAAATAATTATTATTATCGAATCACACGTCGAATTGAAAATAAACAGGAAGTCGTACTGAGAGTAATAAGGTTTTTCCGGTCAAAAAAACAAGGGAGGGAATTTTGAATTTAGAAACGAACAAAACAAAAAACTTCGTTTGACCAGAATCTGTACCCTTGGTAACTACTTTATGTAATAAGCTTTTCCGACAGAGGTTGTCTTGTCTTAAAGAAATTAAATTTGCATTTGTATGATGATAAATTAATTTCCTTTTAACTAATGTCTGTAATTCCGACCGATGCATCTGTTTTAGACCATACATTGTCCCCCTGCATTCTTTCAATCGTACCAACTACCAAACAACCGTCAGTTTCAGTCGAACGCCAATTTAATTTCGAAATTTGAATAAAATTACTTATACCGAATGTAAAAAGCACTCAGAAGGTTAATTTCTATAAGTTTTCTTAAATTATATAATGTTCCACGCATTTTTCTTAATTGTTATAATAATAATAATAAGTTCTTTATTCATTGGAAAAAAAATCACATTAGATACATTTTCATATCTCCCTCCACTAGGCATAGCCTGTCTTAGAGAGGAGATGTCACATAAGCATACATACTATATTATTAGTCGACATAGATAAAAATAAGGTAAAAAGACTATGATACACAATATTATGTTTGTACATAGTGTAAAAAAATAAAAAAAACATTGAGTAAAAATAAAACAAAGATTATAGTAATACCTAATAATAAAAAAATAATAATAATGTCAGAATATAATTTAAAAAATATAAAATGATGAAAGAATGAACATATGTAAATCATTAGTCATAAGTTATTTCACAAGCATATATCTTTATATAAAAAAAAGAAAATATATTTATATAATATAATAATAAATAAATAAAAATTGAAATAAATAAATAAATTAAATACACATATCTACATATAACATGCACACAACACACATAAAATATATAATATAACAAAAATAAATATAATGACACTCATCAAGCCCCACAAACAATCATGCAACATCATGGCCTCAGCCTAACAGCGACCCATAGTAATCTCTGCCGAGACCTAGGACAAACTTTGTTACCTTTCTCTTAAACTCTACCACGGCAGTTACACCCTTCAAATCCTCACTCATTTCATTATATATTTTAGGCCCAATGAAAATCATATGTCTCTGTCCAGCTGCAGTCCTCATGAATGGAATCTCCATATTGACTCTCAAGGCCGATCTAGTCGATACTATTGACACTTTCTCATTAAAAAAATACTTTTTGCTATGAATAACTATTAAAATGGACTTGATATATAACTGCCTACAATCCAAAACTTGAAATTGACTGAATATCTCATCTGTTGAGTATCTTCGAGGCTTTTTTAGTATAGTTTTCAATATGTATCTCTGAACCACATTTAACATTTCAATCATCGACTCAGTACAACCACCCCAAGCAGAAATCCCGTACAGCAAGAGAGACTGGGTCATAGAGTAGTAGACAACTCTCAATGCTTTTATATCCAATATGCGTCTAAGCTCTCTATAGATATAGATAGATTTTCTCAATCTGTTCGATAAATGCAATATGTGTTCCTCCCATCTAAGTCTGTAATCTATTATTATTCCTAAATATTTTACCGAGCTCACTCTAGTAATAAAATCACACCTGCATTCAGCACATACCCCTCTACACTGATGCACTCTCATGCCATTCCCATCAGTGGGCTGACCTCTACTATTCAGATTAAAAGTCATAAAATGTGTTTTCTTAGTGTTCAAGGTAAGCAAACTGTCATTCAACCAATCTTTCACTCGCCTTAATCCCCTCTCGGAGAAATCCCAAACCTCAGACCAAGTACTTCCCTCAAAGATCAGAGCCGTGTCATCTGCGAAGTTTATGACGTCTCCATCCAAGCCAATGCTACAAAGTTGGTTTATATAGATTATGAACAAAATTGGCCCCAACACGCTCCCCTGTGGCACTCCAAATGACACACAAGCCTCATCACTACAGACATCACCAATTTTTGTATATTGCACTCTATCCCGGAGGTAACTTTTGAACCAATCATGAGAGGGACCAGTAATCCCCACATCAGTGAGCCTATCAAGTAACAAAGTATGAGACACGGTATCAAAAGCCTTCGCTAGATCCAGAAAAACTGCCAGGACACGTTTACCACAATCAATTCCTCTACTAACCTTTTCCGTGAGCCTCAATATTGCATCAGTAGTACTACGACCATTTCTAAAGCCATATTGATTGTCCGATAAAATATTTTTTTTTTCCAGATATTGAATTAATCTAATTTTTGTAACACTCTCAATTATTTTTGATAGTGTGTTTAAAATTGAAATGGGTCGATAATTGGACATATCCGTTTTAGTGCCTCCCTTGTGTATAGGGATCACTGCAGCCTTTTTACAGTGTTGAGGGAAGATGCCGCTTTTATAACTACAGTTGATTATATGGCAGATTGGTCTAGTCAACGAGTGTGTATAAATCTTAAATATGTCGCTTCCTATATTATCGGTACCACCGCCACATCCACCTTTCATTCCTTTTATAACCCTTGCAACCTCGTCTTCAGTAGTGGGTGTCAAATAAAAAGAAACCACACTGTCATCCCCAGACACACCGACGCAATCAATCTCACTTGCATTTCCAGATTCAGTCACCAGCCCTTCAGCCAATATTCTCCCAATGTTTGCAAAATAGTTATTCAGTGAATTACATACCTTAGTAGGCTCATTATTAAAATCAACATCCACACCTTCAACAACAAGTCTCGACATTTCCACCTTCTTTGCAACGCTCATACCTGCAGCCTCCTTAATTACCTTCCACGTTTCCTTCACATTGTTCTTACTTTCCTCAATCTTTTTCCTGTAGTATTTCTCCTTAACCCTTCTGACTATAGCAGAGCATTTGTTTCTATAATTCAAATAATATCGTTTTAGAATTACATTATTAGGATCCTTCTTGCACCTCTCACCCAAATTATCCCTTCTAGACAAAGTATTATGCTATCTGTAAACCAAGGTTTTATTTTACGTTTTCCCCGACGAGACACCACAATCTCCGTAACAGAGTCGAGATGGAACCTCAAAGTACATATCTATAAATACATCCGTGCAAACACCAGCATCATCTGAGCACAACACATCGTTCCAGGATTCAGACTGCAAATGTTCTTTAAGTTTTCTGTAATCAATTTTTTTCTTATAATTATGTGAAACATCTAAAGAGTTATGCTTTTTAGCCATCCTAAAGAGGACGGTATAGTGATCAGTGATTGATGTCCTATGTACCAGAGACTCGCACAGATACCCTGACCTAACCATAACATGGTCGATGCAAGTGCTAGTGGTGTCAGTTTCTCTCGTGGGCTCCGTCACCATCATATGCACTCCATTCATGGCCAACATATTAAGGTAATCACCAGCCCCAGACGATAATCTATTTTCTGTAATATCAATGTTCATATCGCCAGCAACCACGAGAGAGCGCACCATATCCCGAGTGCTAAAAATTTTAGAGTTAAGATCGTCCAGGAAACTGTCATAATTAGCCACCGATGGAGACCTATAAATGCCAGCCACTGTCAGACCATCACCTGTATTCAACAGAAGACAATTTGCGCCGCTAAGGCTTACCTCCCTAAAATCAGATACCCCGATACTATTTTTAACATAAATGACCACTCCATCATTCTGCAAGGGATGATCTGATGTGCTATACATTGTGTACCCCTCCAGTGGCCACCCCCCAGAACAGTTCCCCAATCTGCACTCTGTCAAAATTATAAAATCTACCATTCCAGAAAAAGAATTTAGGTATATAGCGAACTGATCTAAATTCTTATTAATTCCCCTTATATTTTGCAATACAAAATTGTAATTCAGCTTCCTGCTAAAAAAGGACTTACAGCTCTCCAGATCAATTGTTGATCCACGCCCCCCGGATACATTGCCGCCGCTAAAAACTTCATCGTCATCTAACAACAAATGCATCATCTGTAGACCTTAAATAATGATGTAACAACACTATAGAATACACATCCATGACTTTGGGTGTATTCACAAATAAATTATAATTCATTAAAATAAACACGACAGCGACAAACAGGAGAGACAACAAATCCTTCCAATAGTAAGAGTACCATATCTTCACAAATTCTCTTACAGTAACCACCAATGAAGCACAGTGAAGGGACAATAGTAACAGCATCAGTATCATGAGTGTCATAGAAAAAAACAATAATGAAATAAATACTAATATATATAAATATAATAAGACATTCAACGAGACACGCTTTAACAGGTACACATACAGATTCACCATAGGATTACCATACAAAATACAGTGACTATGCAAAAACAGTATATTAATTAACACTATAAAAACAATCACACCATATGTGTTACTTTCATAATTTGATTGTTTTTTCTATTGTATATTGTATTGCATTAGCTATCCTCGATACAGGTTTACACCTAGTGAGGTAGCATTTTCCTTGTTAAGAGTAAATAAATAAATAATATAAATCATATCCTAACATCAGCAAACACAATATTTTTTTTTTGCGAAATCGGTCCAGCCGTTCGCCCGGGACGCGATGCCCACCCCACAAGTCACAGGTCGTCCTGCAGCTCCCCACAGTCAGCGATCACGTCCTCACCCTCAAGGAATCCCCATCTTCGTTGCTTAGCCCTGCATCTGGTTACCCCCACTCTGAATCCATTCAAAGTTGTTTTTTAGGCATCCGTAAAGCAAGTAATTAAATCAATAGGTACTTACACACATAATATTTTATTCTATGATAGTATGATAAATAAATAAATAACATACCATACTCCCTTTTATGGCCCCCCGCACAACGCAACCCAGCCCGGAGAAGACCATTCCGCAGCAAACCCGATCCGCACAAAGCCGACCCTTTTCCCGATTGCCAAAAAGCCAGCCACACACAAATCAATCCACAATGCGCGAGGCCTAGGCCCCACTCAGGAGCATAGGGTGGCATCAAGAGGTCTCCATTGCGTTCGAAGGCGTCCGAGGCTCAATTGTGCCTTTTCAGACCGGTTGGGGTTAAGGACGTGAGGTGGTCAACCACACGGTCCCGATCAGATTTTTCGATTTCCTGCCTCTTACAGGATGCTCGAAAAACCAGCAAAAAGAGCAGAGGTGCTATTCTTAGCCGGCAACCCCACGGCACAATAGTATGATATTCACGGAGTATTTAATTTTATAACGGTTTTTAGTTTCTGTATTAACGCTTTCCTTTAAATTATACTCTTTTGAACCTTTCCCATTATTAAATTCTTTTTAAATTCCCAAAAATAATTAAATTAAAATGTGAGATACGGCATTTTAATAAGGAAGCATCGTTGTTGTATTATAAACGGCTTTGTTTTTTTTTTTTTTTTGAGAAGGCTCCTATTATATGTACAAGTAGATTTCAGATGGTTCTGATCTACGTAGGTATGATATGTTCAACAGAAGGATTCCTTTATCGGGTAATTTTATTGTCACGCTTGGTTTAGAAATTCGAAGATCAAAGAAATAATAAAATCTCTTTTTTAGAGATAAAGACGAGATATGCGAATAGCTTACAGCGCCGTTAAGCAGAAGCGGCACCCTATAACTTTTACCATTCATATCAATATTATTTCATGACACCCCATATCTTCTTCTTCGTTTTTTTATATTGGAGATGTTTCGTAGCTAAAGCTATGTTTCACCTTTCTCTACATGTTATATTACCTACTGATCAATGTTAGCCGGGAAAAACCTTTGGAGTAGTACCTACTGGACTTTCACCGTTCAAATCTCTTTTTTTGTTAACAACGAATATGTAACAACTAATGACTCTAACAACTCATTACTGATGTTCGATTTTTAAATGGAACAAACCACTACGGGCTTTCGAACGTCTTCTACTGTTATTTAAAAGTCTGGCTTAGTGTGATCACTTTACGTTAACAACCTTCGCCATTAGGTGGTAATGTTTAAGTCTCTGAAACTCCTAATCGTGAGAATCTCATGTATAAAACAAGTAGATATTTAATAATTAATGAGATATAGAGATAAAGGTTGGAAATTATTGAGAACAACCGAATTTAAAGACTGCGACTGCTGTCATGTATTTGGCGACTATATCCATTTTAACGTTGTTTTCAAACCTTTATTCATTTTTGTCAGGAACTGTCTTTCTCATTTTCCTTTACAATCCTTACCATGAATTCTTTCTTCTTCTTCATCTTCCCTATTAGGCTCTCCGAGGTTGGCAATCACTTCTTGAGGCCTCTCTACCTTTTGCTACCCGGAAGAGCTCCTGCATTCGCCCTATCCCTGTCCAATCTTGCACATTACCCAACCAAGAGATCTGCCTTCTACCAAGGCCACTGTCCATCTATCTTGCCCATCAAAATAAGTTGGAGAATTTCATACATCTCGTGAATTGAAACCTTCATCAATAATTTTCAACCTTGTTGTAGCCATAAAAATGCCGTAGTCTAAGGATTGTGGGAAGGATAAATGGAAGAAACTGTGAGGAAGAAATGTGAATTTGACCGTAGTTTTCAACATGGTAAAGCAAAGCTGGGACACTAATTTAATAGATGATAGCCAATTTACTAGAAAACTAAACCCTTTTCTATGCACGTAACCTGACAGTCTTAGCTGCAAATACATACATATTCTCTTAAAACCCCACTAAAGGGCAAAGGGTGTGATACAAGAGCTCTCCAATGAGCTCAATCTTGCGCAATGTTTAAGACCTCCTCCCACACCATGTCCTCCTCAGCTCTGCTTGGAAGGAGCGGAAAACAGAATGAGAGGGTCTTCCTCGCTTTCGGGACCCTGACAGGAGGAAAAACAGCGCTCTACTCGGCCAACTGTCATTCAGCATTCTAAACACAGCATTCTTAACTAAACATGTCCCAGCAATTTTTATCTCCTTTCCTTACTAGTGCGCTAGTGCATGTGTCGTTCATGACGTGGTGGTGCCATCTTATTCAATATATTCTTCTAAGTCACTTCATTTTGAATGCGGAGACTTTTTAAAAATGGAGAATTTTTGTCGTGTTGGCTTTTATCAGGAAAAGGTTCTTGTGAAAAAAAAATAAAAAAAGTTGCGTGGAAAATTAAAAAATTAAAGAAAACTCTAAGTAGGCAACTTTACAAGTACTTTTACCATATAATTTTTTGTACCAATTATGAAATTTTAACAGATACTGTCAGTTGTTAGATAGTTGGTGCAGTTGACAGAACACAAATGGAATATACAAGGTTTAAAACAGATGCATTGATCGGAATTGTAATGGTCAAAAGAATATGATAAATTCATCACCATACAAATTTGAATTCAAGATTCATAGTAAGGACCACCGTACAACGTCTGTCGAGAAAGCTAGTCTTATATATAAAAATGGAGAGCTATTTCGCGTTGTCATCGGATGGCGCCTAAACGGCTGGACCGATTTCGCTAATTCTTTTTTTGTCGTGTAGGCTTTTATCAGGAGAGTGTCCTTTTAGAACAAAAATTTTTTAAAAAATGCATGGGAAATTAGAAAATTTAAGAAAACTATAAAAATGGAGATTTATTTCCCGATATCATCGCATCACGCCTAAACGGTTGGACAGATTTCGCTAATTCTTTTTTTGTCGTGTAGGCTTTTATCGGGAGAAGGTTGATTTAGAAGAAGAAAATTAAGAAAAATGCATGGAAAATTAGAAAATTTAAGAACAATATAAAAATGGGGTGCTATTTCCCGATGTCATACATCGCGCCTAAACGGCTGGACCGATTTCGCTAATTATTTTTTTGGCGTGTAGGCTCTTATCGGGAGAAGGTTGATTTAGAAGAAAAAATTAAGGAAAATTCATGGAATATCAGGAAATTTATGAAAACTATAACAATGTTGAGCTATTTCCCGATGCCATCGCATCACGCCTAAACGGCTGGACCGATTTCGCTAATTCATTTTGTCGTGTAGGATTTCAATCAGGACAATGTAGAAGAAAAATATAAGAAAAATGCTCGCGAAATTAGAAAATTAAAGAAAAGACAGAAAGTAGGTAATCTTTTTAGTACCTACTTTTTACAATATAATTTTCTTCTACTTTTGAATTTTTATTAATTGACATTTGATAGAACTGTCAGTGGATTGATTGTTGTTGCAATTGATAGAATGCGAATTTTAAGAACAAGTAGAATATTTGTTTGTTTGTTTGAAAATCAATTCTTCGTTTATGGGCTGATTTTTACAGAGGATGAGACCTACATATAACGTAAATATAATATGCATCGTTAATATGTAAAAAAAGCTGGATATTATTTGCTAATAACCTAGCATTTGTTTCTTTATTGAAAATAAAAATTGCTACACATCCACCATGTTGTAATAGAAGATAGAAAAAAATCACAGATACCTACTGCATTAAATGTGCTTTTTATTTATTTCCATTGTTTTGAAAGAGAAGATTTAAGAACGCAATGTTGTGTGAAAGTGAATGTCGAGAACTTGGAAGTATGTCTATTTAGGTAATTTATTTAGAAGAGATGCAAGGTGTGAAAAAGAGATTTGAAAGAAGGAAATTGGCTGGGAGAAGGGTTGGCGGTGCACTTAGACCTCTAAGAACATATCTCTGAAATCGACAGTTGATGTACAATGCAATCCTGATACTATCCATGATTTATGGGAGTAATGGGAGTGAAACTTGGACATGGACGAACAATTTGGAAGTTGGAATAAATGCTGTGGAAATGAGATCACTGCGTAGGATATGCGGAAAGAGACTTATTGATAAGGTGAGGAATGATAATATTAGAAAGGAATGTGGAGTGGATGTTAGTGTAGTGACTAGAATGAAAGTGAATAAAGAAAGAAGGTTTAGGCATGTTATGAAAAGAAACGAAGAGAGAATGACTAAAAGGATATATAAATCTGAAAGAATAGGTGCACGCAGACGAGGCCGACCTCGAATGACATCGTCCGACCATATCAGTGTCGTCTTACAGGAGGGCTAAGTCAGGAGCAAAAGGAATAGAAGAGCATGTATGCGGAATGTTATGCGTTTGGAGGAAGCGAATGAGTTTGGATTGAAGAGAATGGAAGTCCATACTCTCTGCCCACCCTCTTCGGGAATCAGCATGATCGGTAAAATAAGTATTTACACCTCAATGCGTATTTTGAATCGGTACTTTGATTAATCAATCAATATTATTTTAAATGAGCAAAATAATTATTGAAATATCGAATATAATGACATACCTACCTAAATTATTTTTTTTTACATATTAACATCAAATCAATCAAAATTAAAACTCCCTTTGAACTCCACTCAGGAGCAAAGTGAGGCAATAAGAGTTCTCCATTGCACTCGATCTTGCGCAATGATAACCTCTTCCCACATCATATTAACATAGGTTATATATTTTTGATGTAAAGATAAACTCAGACCCGATGAATGCAGCGTGTTATCCAGGTTTTGCTAATGCCAGTATATTGTCATTGGGTAGGAACACGTAGAAAGCGGATTCCGACCCGCGCCGACCGGCTCATAGATTGTTGTCTATGGTTTCAATGCATTTAAATGAGCATGCCGGAAAGCGGGTTCCTGCTTTTTCTGTGGGTATCCCCATTCAAATGCATAGTAACATTCTTTGCGCTGGTCGGCGCGGGTCGGAATCGGCTTTCTACGTGTTCTTAGCCATTCATGTTAAATAACTAAAATACGAATTTGAGCTCTGTTGCATAAAACCTAGAGTACCTACCCATATTATTTATTTCGATACGAAGTTCGACGGGTCAGCTAGTATTTAATAATAACGAACAAAAAATGATATCCGGTAGTTTATTCTGAATCAGCCGAATTAGTGAAGGGTATTTTGTTCAGCAGAACAAGCGGACGGCCAAGATATTGAAAATTTTTAACCGTTATTAAGTAGATATCAAAATTTCCCCATGGCTCGCTAGATTAACTGTGATTTATTGCTTCATGTATTAAAAATCTCACAGCAGTGTTCCATAACGATCTCACGGCTCCGTACAATATTCCTCTGGATCTACTTCACCTACCTACCTTTTGTTACAACATTTTTCCTCTTCAACTAACATGTAATGGGTGTCCCAAAACCAGCATCTCTATATTTAAATTATACATTTAAAATATATTAAATCATTAAAAAAAAACATTACAAACAATACTGTAATTTTATGAATTTGATACTTACACACACTTCCACAGACTACTTACTTATAAAGATCATCAACTTCATAGAAACAAAAAATAGAATGAAAAACGCCTGATAATGGGCGCAGAAATCTTTTTGAAGGCGGTATATTCAAATTGAAGGTGTATATTTTTAGTAAGTTTTGGTCGAATTTCGAGCACTGTTCGTTCATTAGTAAGTTTGAAATATGTAAAAACCAGAGTTTTTGTTTATATGAATACATAGTGTGTTTTTTAAATTAAGTTGTGATAAATTCATGATTGGGGCTATGTTTGAACACAGGACACAACAGTCTTCACTTTTGTCAAGATTTAAAAAAAATAAAAATATATAAATATGTGACTGACTTTCATTGATTGACTCACAGTTGGTTGTCTCTTTCAGGAGCCTAACTGTGACGTCACGCATATAGGTCGTACAGCGGAATCTCGTGATACCTCTCCTTTACGCATCACTCTTTCGTATATGCGGAAGAGAGAGAGAGAGAGAGAGAGAGTGCTTAAATGCAGTATTAGTATGCAGTAGAGTATTCAAATATTTCGTTTATTATTATTATTATTATGGGACACCCATTATTTTTCCCTCCCTATGATATAGGTACACTAGAAATATTTTAAAAAAAAATAGCAATTTTCGTGATAAATTTTCTATATGAAATTGATGAGCTTAATCAGACATACTTGTAGATACTTTTTATTAAAAAAAAAACAAACTGGCTGAAAATAAAATTTATAAAAATATCTAAGAAAATGAAATATTTTCTATACCTACTTGGCGGAACTTATTGCCCAATGCATTTTTTAAACAATGAGACATCTGAGACAGACCAACCCCGGGTGAAAAAACACTTTGAAAAATCTGACCCGAACGGAAATCGATTAGGAACCTGTCTTTTGAAAACTAAACTACTGTGGTTGGTTATTTCTCTGAAATTTGCTAATTTCTATTAAACGTAATAATCGTTGTTGACAATGTTGCTATGGCAATAATTCAAAAAAGTCATCGAAGTGACATCAAGAGTAATATCTAAATTATTTTTCTACATAATTGGATTCAAATAGTTTTAAAAATACGAAGAAATGGATGATTATTTCATCAAAGAAACCTAAGCCTTGTCTTAGAAATCTCTTCCAGCTAACCCAGTTTCATTAGAAATGTATTAATAAGACGATGAACCAGCGACCACTTTCTTCTGAAGTCCAAGATTATACCACTAGGCTATTGAGGTCGGACTATAGACAATCATAATACAGACTGTCGACACAAAAATACTGATGTGGCATCAGAAGTTATAAAATTATTTGTGGTTATCGCGTCGATAAGTGTTGTTATAAAGATGAATGTTGAGATGGTTTGGGAATTTGTAAAGAATGAATGCCAACATAACAACCCAGAAAGATTATAAGGCTGAAAGGAAAGGTGTACGAAGGCACGGTCGGTCAGCCTAGGATGACGTGGATCGAACACCAAAGGCCAGGACAGAAGTGAGAGAAATAGGAGAAGCTGTATGAGAAATGGTATCTTCTTGGCAGAAGCGAAAAAAGTGTCCTCGAATAGAAAAGAGTAGGATTCTGTTCAATTTGTCTACACCTTAAGAAAAAATAATTGCGTCGATCATGTAGAATAATCGTAGCCGAATATCACTGCACTACTGCTTTGGCTTTTGTTTTTTTTATTTACATAACTAGTGATCGGCCAGTGCTCGAAATTAGACCATAACTAATTTAGATTATAAGCTTGAACATCATTAAGAATGCTTTGTCAAAAACTAAGCGAGCGCTATTTCACAATTATTTTCTTTAAAAGATAATGACATGGATACGTTAAATTTGAAATGTTGATATGTTCTTTCTATGGTTTTTTAATACAAAAAAATAATCTATTCTTAATTTGACCACAGATAAACAAAAGATCTGTGTTAAATAATGTCAAATACATCGAAGTGTGTGTGAGTATGAAATACATAACATTACAGTTTAGTATTCGTAGTGTTTTTTTATGGATTTAATCTATTTTATGCATATTTAAAAAAATATAGGTATTAGCATTCGCCACCCCTTCTCTATATAAACTACATAAAAGTGTGCGAAATTTCATGCTCCTCAGTCCACGCAATTTTCATAAAAATGGTCACTAATTTTCTCCTTCACGTTTTATTATTATACCCATAGATTTTTATGCCAAAAATACCAAAACAAAGGTAAAAAAATGTCATCAATAATTCATCATTTATAAATTAATATGAATAAAAAGTTGTGTTTTTTTTTTTAAATTAATTCAGATGTATAAAACCATGAGGTTAATTTGGACATCATTAATTCAGACTCAGAGTGCACTTATTAAAAGTTTCATACGAAAAATGATAATATATTATGAAAAATGTGCCATCGTCAACATGCATTTATGAATTTATAACAAACATGAATTTCATGCTCCGATGAACCTTAATATTCGCATGCTGTGAAGCTAACGGTTTAAATATTGTTCAGTTTGCGTTTGCTTTCTATGTAGCACAGTCAAACCCATGAGCTACGCCATTTGAGACTGTTCTTATTCGATTAACGTACTTTACTCATTTGCAACTTTTTGGTGTTCTCGTGTTTTTTACTTAACCAGTTTTTTTGCGGAATAAACTCATTCTGAAAATAAAACAATTTGCTATGATAAATAATCAATTTTGCAAATCGAAATCGATTGAAATATTTGTGTATTTGATGCAAGATAAAGTAAAATATGTTAGATACAATAATATGTATTTGGCAGTGCATGCCTGCAAAGTATAGATGTTGTGTTTACTCAATCATGCTATCAACCCTTAGAATTTATTAGGCAGCGATAAAAACAGTGACGCTTACTAGGTGAAAAGTTCTTCTTAATTTAGGCGTTGTGGCCTGCAATTCAAGAGGTGGAGTTGGCCTCCTGCGAGGTCGATTCCCAGCTACCCTTCCAACTTCTAGGTGGTCTGCCCGAGAGGCTTCTTCCGTTGGGTGAAAAAAAAAATGAAGGTCGAGAGACCATAATAGTATTATTTATAATATAAAAGAAAGTCGGATTAGTGCGAACACTTATAACTCGAGATCGATTTAACATATTCTTCCGATGTTTATTTATTGGATTCTTGCCCGCTCCGGATAACAGAATAACTATTGAAAAGTTAAAAATGCACAAGAAATTATATAAAATATAATATTAAAGTAAGTGTGGAACGGATTTCCTGCGATGTCAACGCTATCTATGAAAAATTCTATAACAGCAAAATATTGCTTACCTGAAAACTATTGACATCAAAAATATTGGTACGCAGATTTTTGGTGGATTTTTTTTTCGTGCTTTCAGTAATATTTTTTTTTAATTCAAATATATTTTCAACAAGTCTCCTTAATCGTTTTTTTTTACAATTTCGTTATTTAAGTTGTTAAAATTGTTTTTCGTCATGTGACATTTTTGGTCAGGTCCTTGTGATAAGTTAAAACATTTTGCGAATGTATATGGAGAAACGAATATGTAACAACTAATGACTAACAAGTCATTAGCTGATGATCGATTTACAAATGGAACAAACCACCATGGGCTTACGACCGTGTTCTACTGTTATTTCGAAGGCTTGCTTGGTGTGATCACTTTACATTAACAACGTTCGCCATTAGGCGGTAATGTTTAAGTCTCCGAGACTCCTAATCATGAGAATCTCATGTATACAACAAGTAGATATTTAATAATAAATGAGATAAAAGTTAGAATTTATTGAGAACAAGAGAGCAACCGAATTTGAAGACTACGACTGCTGTCAAGTATTTGGCGCTAGGATATGAATATATCCATTTTTGTTAATGTCTCATCTTTATTGCCTATTGGCTTTGTTGATGCACAACGTTCTATAATTATACTAGCTGACCCATCGAACTTCGTCTCGCCTTCAATCAAAAGTCAATAAAATATTGCTGGGTAACATAACATAGCTAACATACATGACTACAATTTGTAAAAAAATAAAAGTTATGTGGTAATTATGAATCAGTTATTTCAAAATCACCAAACCTCCCCCGTTCCATACTAACTTTAATATTATATTATTTCATACTATTTTCCATCCATTTTTAGATTTTTTAATAGTTGTTATAATAATATGTTATCCGTAGCGAATAAGAATCTAATAAACTAAACACGATAAAAATCTGTTCAGCCGATCTCGAGTTATAAGTGTTCGCTTTAACACGACTTTTTTTAAATTATAGATGTGAACAAATTATAAAAAAGCTTGAAAAGTACCATCAAAAACGATATTTTTAATTTCAATAATTATTATACCACCATCTGTAGAAAAATAAGGAAAACATTGAATGTTTCTATCAAAATATTAATCCACCAGACATCTCCCTATTTCCCTCAACAGATGTCGGTGGCGGTACCGATACCGAACCCGTTCCATACAAACTTTAATATTGTATTTTACATAAGTTCTTATCAATTTATTCAACTTTTTTTTTAAATGAATCTGTGCTCACTCAAAGTGAACACAAATACACTTTTGACATCTTTCACACTAAGCAAATGCTTGTGTCGTGAAAGTGGAAAATGGTCGGCACGGCCGGGATTTGAACCCACGACCTCCGCACGACAGTGCTAAAGCCGGCGTCGTAACCACTGGTCTACCAACCGTTATCCGGAGCGGAGAAGAATCCAATAAATCAAACATTGGAACAATCTCTTTAGCGAATCTCGAGTTATAAGTGTTCGCACTAACCCGACTTTAATTTATATTAGAGATGTTATCGATAATTACCCACAAATTATTAGAATAAATTCGAAAATGAGAAAAAGTGTTTTTATTAGCTCTTTGATGGCCAAAATAGGGATTAAGTTACTGAAAAAACATAATTTCATTTAAAATATTAACGTACCTATATCTAGAATAGATAGATTCTTCAAACATGCGATTATTTTGTTATTCTCAGAAATATTGTCAATGTTTAAATTTTTATGTAGGTACCTAATATGTTTTTGTAAAAGCAACCTTGTTGCGTGGAATCAATAAATAAAAAAAAATAAAAAAATTATAACCTAACAAAATCTCTGTAAGTTTACAAAATATTTGTAGAACATACCTAATAAATATATATTTCAAGTTAAAATAAATAGGTACCTACATTTCCAAAATTTTCTCGAATCGAAAATAGAATTCATATTTAAAAAAAAAACTCGTTAAAAATAGAGAAAACATCGATGTTTCTATCCGATGCATCGGATAACATTGATGTATAGTTCCAATGCAACGCGCATCGATGTATTACTTTATCTAAATAGCCAACCGTACTTTGTACGTACCTACCTATATCTTTCTCTCAATATAAAGAAAAAACCTTAACATAATACCTGCTTAGAAAAGAACGAAAATTTTATGACGTTTTAATCAAAAACACAAACGATTCTTAGATATTATGTACGCTCTTTAGAAATAAAATCACCCTTTTTACGAACGTAGTTGTTTTACTCGATCTTATTTTGACATATAAAAGTTGAAATGGGAGCAAAAAACGCAAAAACTAAAAACATTAATTAAAACAGAAATATAGTATCTAGAAAGCCCCTGTTTTCATCTAAACCATCCTTGGGTAACCCTCGACATCTCCATTTTTTTCATCGAAATCCGTCCAGTAATAAAAGAGGAGTTAGGTAACAAAGAAAACGGCTAGATTTTTATAGAGTAAGAAAGATTTCGTGGAATTTTAAATGGACCGCAAAGAAATCTCTAAAAATCTTTGTAGGCTCTTTTCTCGATACATTTAGTATGCATATAAAACGTTCTTCCATGCGATACGTCGATTGACGATCATCGTAGCAAATAGTTGTCCGCATTTTTAAGAATTATCAAACTAAAAGTATGCGTGTATATTCGAGCTAACCTCTTGTTAGTTTCCTCACCTTCTTCTTCTTCTTTTATTAGGCAATCCACCCAGGGGGGTGATGTGTGCCATTATCAAGATTAATAATATAAGAGTTCATAGGACAAATCTATAAACAAAGAAGATAAAAAAAAAGAGAAAGAAAAAAAAAACAAAACAATGTCATATCCTAAGGTTGTTCACTGAAATAAATCGGCATATGTCTCTGTATATGTCTGCATTACAAATATTCAGTAAATATGTTGAATTTATAGGACCATTAACAACAACATGCTTCCTACCAAAGACGATAGTTTCCTCACCTAAAATTTACTCAGTGAAATTAGGCAAATTATTGCCATACTGAAGTGATAAAGTTTTCAAAAAAATATTTTCTTGATCATATCATATTGTTTTAATACGCAATTATCGAATGTTGTGTACCTATCTTGATAAAGGTACCTATGTTTGTTTCGAAACTTAATGGTTGCTTACCTACGTAAATAAAATTGCGCTGTCAAGAAATTTATCACAGAAAGGAATAACCGTTCCATACAAAATGTATGGGTATTTTATTTTCTTAATATTTTTATTCCTTATCAATTTTTTAATAGCTAGTAGCCTATTCGAGATGGAGACGAATACAACAAATCAAAAACCATGAAAATCGGTCCAGCCGAAGTGCCCGTTAATATGTGCACAATGTGCACTGCGCACCCGTAAAGCATTACAAAATTAATTCGATAGAGTTAAGCTTATAAAATAATAACATTAAAATATTTCTGAAACATCCATATGTCGCCAGACGTCGCCAAAATTGGTTGGGGGGAGCAAAGAAAATATTTAGGCGATATTTTTGTATTAAAGTAAGAAATAGTGCTCCTGTTGAAAACAAAAAAATGAAAAGATATAAGTACCTACTACTTAAAAATTAGAAAGTCATTAAAATTAATATGACATTATAAATCCATTTTTCTAGAAATCTATGGTACATTGGAAGCAGAAGAAGAAGGTTGTGGCATTGGATCACTTATAAAAGCATATTATATTCATTTTTAGTTTATGTTTTTTCGTTTCCGCGTTTTTTTTTATATTGCTCACTTTGGCTTCTATCAAAATACTACAACCGAAACCGAAAAGCACCATGGACCTAAAAGGCGCTAGAAAATTCGCTAGAATATTTTGTCGCTAAATGAAAATGAAAAGTCGTTTTCCATGTCCAAAAGTCGCTAGATCTGGCGACAAATTCGCCAAGTTGGCAACACTGCCGATAATATTGTTGACTTTTTATGATAACGTTCGAATCGGAGGAGTAAGTGGGATGGGCTACTGTAAGAGCGTATGCGAGAATAAGAGGGAACTACCCGCGATGTCGTCGGCGCGTCCCAGGTAACCTTTCCATACAAACTCAAATGTTATATTTTACATCACTTCTCAACCATTTTTTTAACTTTTTATTAGTTATTCTGTTATCCGGAGTGGAGAAGAATCCAATAAATCAAACATCAGAAGAATCTGTTGAGCCAATCTCGAGTTATAAGTGTTCGCACTAACCCCACTTTCATTTATATAGTAGATCTAGATTCTTGTGACCATTTTTCATATTATGTAGAAAGTCGTAAAGCAAAAGTGTAACATAATATTATGAAAAATTTCAAAAAAAAACACCGAACCAAGGGGTATTAAAATACTACTTTATCATATTATTAAAAAATCGTCAAGTTAATTTATCTGAAAATAAAAATCCTGGTATAGTCAAAGCTATTTTGATCTTGTATATTAAATTCTCCACATTTCGATGTAGGACTGTATCAGGCATATTGCGAGCTCAATATGGCGCAACGTATTGTATGTACTGCGGTTTGAAAATATTAAAATTTATTATTGAATCTGTTGATAATTTATATTGAATCACAATATCGCGGCGAGCCTGCTATTGTATCCGCGTATAGCATAGGTAGGTACCTACTGTATTATGTTTTTTTACTGTTCCGAAACGACCCATAGGAACTTTCAATCTGTCTTGAACTCAAGCATACCGTACATTTATTTTTGAACATTGGTATTTTGAACAAATGCGGATTTCACACTAAAACACAGAACTGTGGTCAAAACCTTTGATTTTAAGATGTTGATTTTTATTCTGAGAATGATTCGATAGTGGCACTAGTGTTATGTAATATCTTTGTAAGTCAGCACCCGATAGATTTTTTTTAATTAAAATATATTTTCTTAAATTTTTCTTCCAAGCTAATTTTTTCCACAAACTAAGAACAAAAAATACCTAATAAAACATAATTTAAAAAAAAACGAAAAATGGATAGCAAATAATGATAATAATATAATAACATATTCTTAATATTAAAGTTAATATGGAACGAATTTCGATACAACAACGCCATCTGTGAAAAATTCTATAGAAACATACTTTTTTATACCTGACAACCACTGACATTAAAATATTGGCAAGCATATTATTATAGATTTTTTTCAAGCTTTTTCTAATTAGTTTCCTAATTAAGGGCATTTTGTTATTAATAAAAAACGCGAAAAGTGAATAAATAATTTTGAAAACAAATTGTCGTTTGTCACAAACTGTCAGTTTTTTTTTTATAGTTGCTGCAATTTATAGAATTCGGATGGAAAATATCTGCTTTAAAACAGATGCATCGGTCGGAATGACATTGGTTAAAAGTCATGTTAATCATTCTTAGTCAATATTCATAGTTAGACCACGGGACAACGTCTGTCGGGAAAGCTAGTAATAAATAAACATTTTTTGTCTTAACTGTCTTAGAATGTAACTAAAGTAAAGCAAACTTTCTCTTTTAACTTAAACGAAGCTCAATTATTTATACTTATAACAACTATCGTCCTTTTCTATATTCAGAGTAAATTAACTTAATGATCAAACAAACATCCACGAAGTCTCGATCAATATTTCAACTCCCGGCAACAATTTCTAAGTTTGTTTTTAAACTATTGACGTGTTTCCGCTAAGAACTTTTCTCTCGAGTCTTCTTTTGTTTATTGACCGCTATTTTATATACTCACCGTGATTTAGTGGAGTTTTATTCAAATTTCTTATAGAAGAGAATCAATCTAAGCCTTTTATAGAAGCGAAATTTAGAAGAATCGGAAATTGCCTGTCTATAATACGAAATCGGCTGAACAGATTCTTCCGATGTTTGATTTATTGGATTCTTCTCCGCTTCGGATAACAAAATAACTATTGAAAAGTTGAAAAATGCATAAGAAATAATATAAAATATAATATTAAAAGTAACATGGAACGGATTTCCTGCGATACCAACGCCATCTATGCAAAATTCTTTTATTTTTTAAGGGCATTACATCCAAAAAAAATGATAAAGCCAATGACGCTATTCCATTATGAGTATTCAAATCCAATTAGAAATCATAAAACAATGAATTTACTTCTTATTATATCATTTAGTTTTTTATGTACCTATCGCTATAGATTTTAATGATAACAAGCAGGAAACATTTATTGGATACAATGTGTCATCTACGAACAAAAAGTAGTCCAGATGGTTTGAATTTCTTATGGGGCAGGCAAACACTCTCTAGGTAATATATTTTCGATGCGAAATTCTATAGCAACAAAATTATTGTTTATCTGACAACCATTGACTTTAAAAATATTGTTACGCAGACTTCTAATGGATTTTTTCGAGATTTGAGACATATTTTTTTTACATTCAACTATCTATCAGATAGCCTTGATGAATTCCAAGATGACTACCACTTCCTAACATGCCTCCGGATCATGGCACAAGGTCTGGTGACAGTGTGCGCCTTATCACTCATCGCCTAGCAAAAGTCTCTAAAAGCTCCATTATATGCCATAGTGTGCGGTCATATAAAAAATACCACAGCACTTTAAGTCCATGGACGATACCTGCTTTCAGAGAGAGATCAAAAAGTATCTGGTTGAACAATGTTTTTACACTTTTGACGAGATGCTAAATCAAACGTAGACATTGTTTAATATAGTACTACAGGTTTTGTGTGCAGTGTTCTTGTGAATGAGTCGGCCCTTCGTTTTTTTTTTTCATTTCTTCTTTTATTTTGAGTCCACATTATATGCTCGTTGGGCGGCCCCCTTGGTGGAGTGCTCTCTTTGTTGTTAGCCTGACAAACCTGTTTATTTTTGTGACTCTCCATACTGTTTATAATATGCTCCGTTTCTGTTTGTTTCTTATGACATTTACTGACAGGAGACTGAAAGGCCCTTTTCAACTTTTCAGACTCGCCCAAGCGTTTATTCATTTACATGAATTTTTAATTTTTGTTTGTATGTCCCATCTTCTTGCATAATTTCCTTTTTTTACTTTATACTAACAGGAGACTGAAGAAGGCATAAAAACCTTTTGAGACTCGCCTAAGCTTTCATTTAGTTATTACCTTGCACGGATTTTAAAATTGTTTGTTTTTTTTATTATTTTTAATGTGCTTAAACTTAATAATATTTAATAATGTCTTGTATTGAATAATTTTGACGACTCCAAGTGCCCAAAAGGGCCTATGGGGATGAGAATGCATAAATAAAAATAAATAAAATAGCGAAACTATATAGCAACCTGCAAGGCTCTACAAGGCGCCAACTGCCGCTGCTTACTAGTGCAGGCAATGTACAAGCCGGAAACGTAAACTATGTAAACAAAACTAAGCACCTTGTACTTATGAGTAATAAAGCTTTATTTATTTAACAGAACGATTTGCTACGATTTCGTCAATCATTATTGCTTCAGTAATATTGCGTCGAAAAGTAGGTACCTCCGCCAACTGAAACGAAGCTAAGAAGTTGAATCAAGTGAAATTACGGTAAGAAGAGTACCCATAATATTAATTTACAAAATGCAACTAGAATCGCCTAATTATGCCTGTCCTAATAGTCTGTAGGTAGAATTTGGAAAACCTAGAAGAAAAATGCATGATCTTGGCATTGATAACCTACCGCAATTATACGGAGAGTGGAAAAAATTTAGTCCGCATTAAGCCATTACCATTATTAAAACAATCAACAATCTTTTACGACAGTGTAATGACAATTAATGTCTGCCGTAATATTTTCAAGCCATAATAAAAATTACGAGCAATTATGGTAATTTTTATTGAAACAATAATTTTACATTTCGTCGTGTTCTGTTTTTATTTATTTGGTATCATCTGCTTTAATGCTTTTGTCATGTAGATAATGACTGTAATATTACTTAGAGCTAAAGAAAAAATCAACAGATGCCGATGATATATATTTATTAATTATTTTCAAAAGGTCAGATCACTGAAGCTAGCAGTTTTTTTATTTACTTACCTTATTCTTCGTAGCTCTGTTCCAACTTTCTAGCGTTATTTTTCTCTCTGATAACTCCGTTTCTAATAAAATTTATAAATTGTTGAACATGAATTTTTTCGTGGTGGAAGTAATTTAAATAATCAAATTTAAATAAAAAACTTATTTACTCTTCCACAAATTTATTATTCTACCTGACATGTTTCGAAGGGGCACGCCCTTCATGGTCACAGGTTATTTGACACTCCGTTTCTCCTCTACTCCGTGTCACTGGTCATTTCTTAGTAAATTTTTCATGTCAAATTCCTCTATATAATAGGTAACAAGCGGATATTCATCCTTTTGATAAAATTGATGTAACGATACACGTTCGCGGCGCAAGTGAGTACCGAGCCTAAAGTTATTCACTGCTATAAGGTTCTCATCATCTCCAACAGATGGCTCATAATTTCGCTAGTAAAATAATAATAATATAACTTCTACACAGTTTCATACAATCAGCTGATCGCATAAAAGTCAGCTCCTTATAATCTTTTTCACTTTTTTCATGAATTTGGAATGCTTACGTAAGATTAAGCTTAACACCATTAGCTTCATTCATTAAAACATCTTTTGAATCACTCGAACCGAAACAACTCTTCCGCTCTCCTCTTTGCTCCTTTTCATTTTGGCACGACATGGTGGGTGGAGAGCCTCAACGTTCGTAAAAATAAAACTGTAGTATGGTGCTGGTTGAGAACTAGAAAAGGGGTAAATCTGTTCTCTTTATAAGATTTTCAAAAATACAGTTTATCCGGAAGGAATTAACGTAAAGACAAAACAGTAAGATAATAAAAACCGTTTGTATTAACAAAATGTAGGTGTGACAATTTTCATACACTTAAACAGTGTTTCCCAAATAGTGAATCACTACCCGAGGTTATTATAATAATGATTCTACCATTAAATAATATTATGACGAGATAACACACTTATGTTATCTCACTCGTGTTAGAAGTGCGTGCTCCAAAAATCGTCACACAATCATTTCAACTATCTACTTTAATAATTTATTACCAAAATTAAAAGACACGTTTGACAGGTCATTGAATCCAAAAAATCTTGTTTTAATAAATATTTGAAAGAAAAAATGGAAATTAAGTAATCATAAATGTAAGTTTAAAACATTTTTATTACAACAGAATGTAGTCAAAGTGCAAAAGTTACTCCAAATTCCTAAACGAAAATACTTCGTTTCATACTGGAGGTAGCGGGTTTCTGATTTTTGTTTATTTTAATGTTTGTATATTTTTATGTAAAAGGCTTTTATAGGCCGTTGATGAATTAATAAATAAATAAATAAGCATAGCTCAAAGACCGGTGTGAAGTGTCCTTAAAAATAAAAAAAAAACACTTTTACTCTACTAATTTTTAAAAGGGTATATTATGGTATAATCAATCCATTTTTATGATCCTTTCCGCTCGTCGTCCTACCATTCGAAACTTGCGGAATTTCTACTTCAATTGATGACCTTTAACCACTCTATGCTAAGATATTTTACATTTTTTATTGGAATTCGTAAGAAAATTTTTTATATAACCCGGGTGCACGAGCTAGTTAAGATGATAATTATTCGGTAGTGTGAAGAGCGGTTGGTGGCATATTTGAACTGCTGCCAAAAATGTGGTCAGCGTGACACGGTTATGTCGACTGCTTCTTTTACTTTCTTCTACCTCAAAGATTAACTGCGCTGATCACACGGTATGGCTCAGGTACCATCATCATTTTTAACACAACAGTAAACCATGGTGCATTACGTTTAGGAAACATTTTGGAAACGTTCTTTAAAGAAAACTTAATCAAAGAAAATCATGTTTCTTTTCACATCATTATAGATTGGACTTTTTGAATAATATCTGATTAGTAATATACTTAAGTGACAGGACGCAATATTATGTATAATTTCTATTTTGCAACTCAGAAACCTTTAATACTCTGGAGTCCCGCAGGGGTCTAATCTTGGACCTTTATTATTCACTTTTTGAATTTAAATAATTAATTAATTAATACTCTATTTTCTGTGCGTAAAAAGTATTGGATTCGAAAGTCTCTTAATTTAAAATAAACACATGTTAACTCTTCTACACCAATATAAATCCCCAAACGCTGTTAGTACCTACATTAAATACAATATCTCGCTTTTACACGCCACTTAGAGTTCTCTGTTGCGCTCGATCCTACGCAATGTTTATGACCTTCTCCCACAGTATATCCAAATCCCTCAGCTCTGTCTTGAAGGAACGGATCACGGTATGAGTATGAGGAATTACAGCGCTCTCCTTCACCAATTGTCATTCAGCATCCTTAAGTCACTTAGTACAAAGTAGGTATATAAAATTTATTGGACGCGAATTAACATTGGTGATTCATAGGACAATTTCGGAGAGAAATGCAAAAAGTTCATACTTAATTAGACCAGGAAGGAATTGACAAAAATCGGTTTTATTCATCTTTGTTTTTGCGTAAAAATACTTATGTCGAATGCGTTGGTCCGGCAAGTCATTTATATCTCTGAACTGGAAGAGTCCAAGATTTTGTCTGATGGTGACACAGTTTCATATTATAATCATTACGTCATCTCATCTCACACATACACAGAGATAATTAGCATTGGTCCAATCCATTATACCAGTATCATTTTGAACTAACTCTAGAGCTTAATTATATCTTCAGATTAGGGTGCATTTAAACCAAACGAACATAGTGCCAGAGCTGGAATTACAGTTTACTTTCTTTTATAGTTATACTGGACACCATGGAAACAACAAATAATTTAAAGTGCTTGGTAAATAAGCGGCTACGACGCCGGCTTTCGTACTGTTTAGTGAGGAAGTCGTGGGTTCGATCCCAGGTACCGACCATCTTCCTCTTTCACGACACAAGCTTTAAGTAGCTTATTGTGAATGGGTCAAAGAGTGCATTTGTGTTCACTTTGAGTACACAGATTCATTAGTGTGCACAGATTCATTTAAAAAAAAAAATATGGGCGATGACGGTTCTTTCTCCATGATCGTTAATTTGTGATCATATTTTTTTTTTTTTGACAAACATTACCACCTAATGGCGAACGTTGATAACTTTAAGTGATCACACTAAGCCAGCCTTCGAAATAACAGTAGAAGACGGTCGTAAGCCCATAGTGGTGTGTTCCATTTAAAAATCGAACATCAGTAATGAATTGTTAGTCATTAGTTGTTACATAGTTTTCATAATTCACGCTCACGGGAATAAATAAATTATTCGTATGGCAAAATATTTTTTTCCGGATCACCTAGTAAAATTATAAACCTACCCATATATTATTTCAATTCTATCCGGACAATCTATTTTGAATAACTCTTTTATTTATATGCAAGCCATATTCAAAACAAAATAGCACACGTATTGATGCTGAATTAAATTAAATTAAAATCAATAAATTAATAAATATCGGTAGCGGTTGCTATATAATATACTTTGACAGTTGTAGTAAGCACATGTGTTGCCAGTATTATAATATTCAAAATATTCATATCATTGTTATTCCGTATTGTGTTTAGTGTTGCCAATAATTACATTCTAACAGAAACTATGAAAATTACTATTATTTCAATTAAAATTTAACACAGCGATGGTGAAATTAAAGCAATATAGAGAACTTTGTAGGTTTATTAGAATTTGATTTCAGATTCAATATTATTTTGAGATTAGGTAGGTACTTATTGCTTTTTTGGAATTTCTCCCACATTACTTTTTATGTATTTTACTCATAGTATATGGAATATACATGAGTTTTGTGATCGGATTTCAAAAAAAAAAAATAGATTTCGCTGAAATTAATTTTCTCGACGTTTTCGAGGGTGTTGATTCCAAAAATGCAAAAAAAAAATTTTTTCGAAAATTTCCCCGTACCCGTACGCGTACACCAAAAATGTGTGCGCACTCATAACTCATAGTAATTCTTATCCGATTTGATTGAAATTTGGTAGAACGGTTAGCCCCTCGATGTAGATGAGTCAGTAAAATGTTGAGATCTGTACCTTCAGGGGAACCCTCTTAAAGTATCCAAAGAAAATTTCACTTGTTCTAGAAAAAGAGCTAAAAAAGAAAAAAAAATGTCTTCGATTTTCATAAAATTTGTATACGGGTTGGTATTATGCTCCTACACAAGCACGTAAAATTTGAGGTCCGTAACTTTAGTGGGTCCCCCTTAAAGCACCGATTAATATTTAATATGTAGTTCTAAAGCAGATAATTAATAATAATTGTCTTCTGGCTGTTATAATATACTATGAGTTCTGGGCTACCCTAGGTTAGCAGCTTTTTTTCTATGTATAATGTCTGGGCAGTACTAGCGATCATCATTCTGTCGCCACTAGAGGCAATTAGATTTTTAATTCGATACGGTAAATGTAGGTGGCGTTAGTCGATTAGTCAGTCAGTGTTCTTGGCTATTCTTGTTATATCTAGATATTAATTCTCTCATAATAATTTCATATATATTTCAATCTATTCAACCCATTGAGCTTAAACCATTCATCGTAATTCCCTTCTTCATCCAGGAATCATATTGACATCGACCTTGACTCTCTAGAAGATCTTTTTCTTTATCAAAGTCTTATTTACATACTTCGAAGTTTCTCCGGGTTTCCGCCCAAGGGGGTCTGTTTGAGGAGGAAACTTTGACTCAAAGAACAATTATTATTAATCAACTTTTAAGACTCATTCCAAATTGATTTCCCTTTCATTCACAGCTGTTTGAGAAATACACAACTCAATATTATTTTACATCTATTTTAAAAGACCCTAGAATTGAAATAGCAATCACATGTTAAAACATTGAATATGCGTACTAACTGTGAATACTCAACATTTTTCCATAACATGCATCAAACGTAGAGACATATAATATTCGGAATATTCAATATTTCTTGTTTATCACAACCTTTCAAATAATATTATTTTATAGATTCTTGCGCCGTTTAAGGATGTGGTAAGACCAAACAAACATAGAGCCAAAGCTGGAAATAAATTAAGTATACCTACGTATTGTTTTATAGTTGGCATGGACAATGGACACTATGGAAACAACAAGGAGAAAGAATCAAAACTCTGGCGTGCCTAATCTGTCATCGCGCATTAATAATCTATATATTAGTACGTGAAGGAAAAACTTTGTGACCATTTTTACGAAGATTGCGCGGACGGAGGGGTATAAAATTTCGCAGACTTATATATAAAAACGGAGAGCTATTTCCCGATGACATCGCATCACGCCTAAACGGCTGGACCGATTTCGCTAATTCTTTTTTTGTCGTGTAGGCTTTTATCAGGAGAATGTCCTTTTAGAAGAAAAAAAAATGAAGAAAAATGCATGGAAAATTAGAAAATTAAAGAAAACTCTACGTAGACAACCTTATTAGTCCTACTTTTTACCTTATAATTTTTATTCCAATTTTGAAATTTTACAGAAATTGTCAATTGATGAGATTGACAGAATGCGGATGGAATATACATGATTTAAAACAGACGCATCGTTCGGAGTGATATTGGTCAAATGATATGTAATTAATTCATCACCATACAAATTCGAATTCAATATTCATAGTTAGGAACACAGGACACCGTCTGTCGGGAAAGCTAGTAGTTTATATAGAGAATGGGTGGCGATAGTCAATTTGTTTTTTAAATTATGCATTAAAATAGATTAAATCTCAAAAAAATAACACTACACACTCTACTGTAATTTTATGTATTTCATACTCATACACACTTCGATATATTTGACATTATTAAACACAGATATTTTGTTTATCTGTGGTCAAATTGAGAATAGGTAGATTAATATTTTTTTTGTATTAAATAATCATAGAAAAAACTTTGAACATATCAACATTTCAAATTTGACGTATCCATGTCATTATTAATTTTGAAAGAAAATTGTGAAATAGCGCTCGCTTAGTTTTTGACAAAGCAATCTTAATAATGTTTGAACTTATCATCTAAAATAGTTATGGTCGAATTTCGAGCACTGGCCGACCACTAGTAATTTTAATCAGTTTTCTTGCTCGTTGTTTTTCCATGTTGTCAATAAAAAAAATATACTGTATTTCCATCTCTGAATTTGTGTTCATTTAGACTCTTACAAGAACTAACTATTCAATGCAATTGTTAAGACCCGATTTTATACAAATCTGTTAGTAAAATTTCGGCTAGGTACCTACCCTGACGAAACTTATCGACTGCCTGAATGTCAGTTAGAATTCTGATATTCGTTGACTGATAGTTTATTTGACAGTTATCTATTTCCGTACAAGTTTTAACTCATGATCATTTGACCAAAAAAAAACGGTGAAAAATGCCAAATTTGTAGGTATAAAATAAATTTGACCGATTTTTAAGAGCTTTTATTTTTGTTCCAGATTTTGGCGTGTTGTCCAAATCCGAAGTACTTAACCATTTGGAATCACAGTAACCAACAATAAAACAATATTTTTTAACGGATATGCTCAAAAAACCGGTCCTTATTGGAAAAATGCTATTTTGTTACAAATTTGCACCACTACGGAACCGTCTTCTACTACCTACTGTTTCGAGTGCTGGCTCAGTGTGTTTACTTTACGTTACTAAAGTTCGCCATTTAGGTTTTCAAATTCCTCAAAATTCCAAATCATAAGATCGGAACATATTTTCAATCTGAATTGCGTAAATTCAGATTAAAATTTTTGCTATATATACCTACCTATCTCATTTCAAGAACCCAAGTAAAAAAACTAATATTTCCTTTTTTTTTGTTTCAGATAGTCAACAAGCAGAAACTCTTCGTTTCTTGACATAAAAGTGCTTTTACAATTATGTACACATATTTTTTTCAAAATGACATAAACACGTCTTATTGAAATCTGTCATTAAAATATGAAAAAAAAATAAACCTACGGCAATTAAAATTTAAATACTACGTGATTTTTAAATAAATCAAACATTTTTTGCGTAAATATTTCAAAATAGATTTTAATTAAAATATTATAAAAAGCTTCGGATATTAATTTTGTGTACCCACCTACTTACCGTTATCAAAAATTTTCAGAATTAAACACCTACCTACCACAATGTTATTTACTGCGTTTAAAAAAAGGTGAATATTTTTTTGGAATTAAATAAATATGATAAAAAAATTAATCAAAAATTCCTTTAAAAATTCTCTGTCGATATTTTTTCAGATATGAATTCATACGTGTATAAAATTTAATTAAATGATAAAACAGTGAAAAATAATAAAAAAAAAAACAGTTTTGTTTTCAATTCCCGAATGGTTTTCAATAAAAAATAGTAAACATAGATTTTATATCGATAAAAATGTCGGATCATAATGTTTTGTGTAATAATATTTCGAAATTGTGAAAGTGATATCTTTTCGAGTTTTTAAAATCAAATCAATAATTCAAGGAGATGACTTCGAGCTAACAGCAAACTAATTTTTATGTCGTCGAAATCCAGATTTATCATCAATGCCGCCATTTTGGATTTTTATTTGCCTGTCTTTAGGTAAGTCGCATTTTTTTGTGTAGGTAATTACCTATTGTTGTAATTTTCAAACTATAGAGAAGTTTTTTTTTATTAATATACAGGGTGACTGGTAATTCGATACATTCCTTGAAAGGAGTTGTACTAGAGCAAATTTGCAACAATTTTTTACTATTAACCAGGGGTCAAATGCCAGTGGCTTTCGAGTAATTCAACTTTAAAGAGTTTTTTTTAAATTTTCTATATTTGACCTAAAACTGAAAATTGTGAACAAAGTACCTAGTCCATTTTGTAAACTAAAAATACATTTTTTTACAATAGCTGAAGATAAATGGAATGGTTAAAGTAAAATAACGAGAAGAAAATTTCAAAAACCTCAGAAATACAACGTTTTAAAATCAAAAATCAGTTAGGTAGGTACTTTCATTTTTAATTTCGATTTTTCTAAGGGAGTTACTCCAAAAAAGTATAATATACTTGGCGTACAAACCACAAAAAAAAAATTCCCCAATTAACCCTTCAACGCCGAGATTTCATTTTTTGCGAATTTTCTATGAATTTCTTATGAAATGGGTTCATTTAGATCCTAATAGACACCCAATGATAAAATTTTGATTGTCAAGGTCACCAGTGTCTCCAGAGAGGCCGTTACATATAAGTAACGCTAGGCGTTCCCACTACCACAAAGTGGTTAGATATTGGTATCAAACTGTTTCAAATTTATGAGCTAAATGAAATGAAAAACTCAATGTATTGATTGTTTTTATTTATTGAAGGATAATAATACATAGTTAAAATGATATGATATAAGTTTTAAACATTTTTTGAATGATATGATATGAAAAATTTGACACATTTACTACACATCGTTTTAACCGATAATTTACACTTTTTGTTTGCACATCTCCAGCGCTTATTGTTAGGTATTTCTTGAACTAAATAGTTAAGATTATCATACCTAAGTAATAAAGATGCCTCCGATGTCCTAGCTCTCAGCATGCTGGATCCAGGAGTTTTCAACGGAGTTCTATAACGAATGAAATTTTTTTTGCATATATGTCGTCTAAAATCCAATTTTGTAATTTTAGAATTCCACGACTGCTTGTACAATAACCAGGGATTATTCATAGCCACATCTAAAATCCATGTAAAAACACACCACCACTATTTACAACCCCTTACCCTGATTCTCAAAGCATTAACGTCTTCGTCCATTCTATCAGTTCCTCCCATGTGCTTATTGTATTCTCTTATAGCGGAAGGTTGAGGCACAAGTATTATTTTTTTCTGTGGCTGGGAGTACCTTTTCACCTGGGAAATTGGTTCAATTCCAAAACAGGTCGAAGCAATCGATACAACTGAGTTATCCATCCATTTGGTGACTTGGATTTTCTCAGATGCATCTGGACTAGTAGCATATTCTCCTCTAGTTTTTTTCAGCATAACTTTTTTCGACGGCTAAGGAAAATTCTTAGGTATCCTGTTTTCTCGGATAGTTTTTGTGGAATTATATCCCTTTGTTTTTAAAATAATTGTAAAATTTATCACCTTTGTCTATCGTTGAGTTATCAGCTAAATGTAAAAATCGCATAATTTTCGAGTTAGAAACCGGAATATTTTTAACGTCTTCCTCGGTCTCCCAATACATCATTTTCCCAGGAAGCCATTATAACCTGAGAGGTATAAACTTGCAATGAATAATTTTATTTCTTCTGCGGTAAAATTGGGATCGGAGCATTTATGAAAGTTGCATATTTGTTGGATTCCTCAATAATGAAATTATCACCTTAGCATCAATAAATTTTTCGAAAACATCTAAAATATTCATGGAAGAATATTTTTCACACAAAACTGAAATATCAAACTCATCATTCCGTTTTTGCTGTTGAGGCTGTTGTAAATCTCCAACGCCCCATTTTCGGTAAACCGCTTTATGATAAGCTTCCTCCGATTCATCCATTCCAAATGCTCGATTTGTTGGAAATCTGACTTCCGCAGATGACGAGAGTATTCTTCCAGGTAAATTATCTGCATTACCAGCCTCATATTCATCAGCTGAACCTTCATCGGTAAGTTCTGCTGTTTGGCGGCGTAATAAAAACGTTAATTAGTCCAATATTATTATCTCCCTCCACCTCATTTTCTTCCTCGATTATATGTAACATATCTTCAAGAGTCAAGCCTGGTTCCAAAACTGGAGTATGTCTGAAAATATAAGCTATAATATTTAACATATCATATAAAAAACTTAAAATATACTTAAAAGATTACTAAAATAATGTAGTCGTAAATTTCAAATGTTATGCACTTTTTGGTAGTGGGAGCGCCTGGCGTTACTTATACGTAACGCTCATGTTTAGGTACAAAATAAGGTACCTAAATACTAAAATATAAAAAATTCTTGAACTAAATATGAAAAAGACAACAATTGACATGGGAATTATAAATATATTTTTTAAATAATTAAAAAATAATATATATTAAAAATTGAAAATATGTACTAACCCCCCAATTTTGCTCATAATTGAAAATTCACAATTTTCGAGACACAATAATTCATAAACGCACAACCGCAATGGCTGAAATTTTAGTTAGTATTGAAGAACAACCTTTTGCTTATGGAAAAATATTATATTCAAATTCAAACGATAAACTATTTGGTAGCAATACTAAATATTCCATATACTGTTTTGCGTTACTTATAAGTAACACTAGGCGTTGAAGGGTTAATAAGCTGTATAAGATCAGGTTGCCGTGGGGTTGTCGGCTTAGAATAGCACCTTTGCTCTTTTTGCTGGTTTTTCGAGCATCCTGTAAGAGGCAGGTAATCGAAAAATCAGAACGGAGCCGTGGGGTTGACCAGTGGTCAATGGCCACCCACTTCCACCTCAAACCCACATCGGACAGAAAAGGCAATAGGATCAAGCCTCGGACGCCTGAAGGGGGGGCGGGTCCAGGCAGCTGGTGATCGAGCGCAACGGAGGGCTCTTGTTGCCTCCCTATGCCCTTAAGTGGGGCGTAAAGGGAGTTTGAATTGGGATGGGATAAGGTCAGGTGGAGTAAGACAGAGTTCTTGCTGCTAACTGTGATAATCTTTTGTGGATTTGAAAATCGCATGATACACCTATGTGTGTTGGCTTTCCATATTATTATTTGATTTACTTTTTAAGATATTCTCAAAAAATAATAGCCAAAAAATGTCAATTCGTCAGCTTAGTCCAATAGTTCCTCTTACCCCGGTTTTGGAGGGAAGAGGAATAGTCGGCATAGTTTTGTAAATATAACAGCAGCGTGGAAGAGTTTGTTAAGGATCAAATCACGTAATAAGCCGCGTTAGTCAAATATGAACTGTTTGATATTATAAATAATAACTAGCTTTCCCCATAGGCGTTCTCCTATAGCCCTAACCAGAGGCATGTGTGCATAATATGCACTTCGCCCCCAGGAACAAAAATACATAATTAATTCGATTAATTTAAACTAATAAAATAATAATATTATTTATAAAATACCCATATTTCATTCGGATGGTGCAGTAAACAATAATTTTGTTATTATAGATGGTGTTGGCGTCGGCGTCGCAGGAAATCCGTTCCAAATTTAATATTATTTCTTATCTATTTTTGTTTCAACTTTTTTTAAAACAAAAATAGATAAGAAAATAGTGTTATTCTGTTATCCGGAGCGGAGAAGAATCCAATGATTATTGATTTATTGGATTTATCACATGAATCTGTTCAGCTAATCTCGAGTTATAAGTGTTCGCACTAACGCGACTTTCTTTTATATCTATAGATATAAAATATGTTCACATGTTGAAATTTCTCCCAATTGCAATTTGAACATTACCACCTAATGGCGAGCGTTATCGGCGTAAAGCGATCACACTAAGCTAGCCTTCGAAATAATAGCGTAGTGGTTTATTCCATTTAAAAATCGAACAACAGTAATGAATTGTTATAGATTCGGGGGTCTATATTAAATTGTTCTAAATAAATGAAAAAAAAATACGTATGAATGTTTAAGAGTTGCCAGAAATAAGTTATTTCAAAAACGACAATTTATTATTATTTATTTCGAATCATAAAATGACAGCATATTATTCCTAATAAAATCAAAAATAATCCGAACATATTCCACACCAGAGACAATGAAGTAAACATTTTGCTGTCAATAATCATGATATGATACTCTCTTGTGGAATCCCTTACACGATATTGACACTTCATTGGGATTTAAAATTAATACCAATACATTTATGGTACACAATATTTCCTTAGTGGAATATAATCTATGGTCTGTAGAGATTTTATCTTTGCATGAAAATAAAATGTAATATTTTGACGATTAACGTCAAAATATTAAATTAAGGCTTTCTTTTTGATAAGGTTTTATCAACTCTGGCGGGACAATTGGTTCCATGAAAGATTTTATCTGAAAATATTATTGATTTTTTTTTCAGTTTTGAAACATTCATTTGTTTATATTCTTTTAATAATGATAAAAATTAATTCATATTGTGTAAAATGTTTTGGAACACAAATAAATTATAATGTACTAGCTTTCCCGACAGAAGTTGTCCTGTGTTCCTTACTATGAATAGTAAATTCGAATTTGTATAAGGATAAGCTTTTTACCTTTTAACAAATTTAATTCAGATCGATACATCTGTATCAAACCATATATTTTCCATCGAAATTCTGTCAATTGCGCTGTCTATCAAATAATTGACAGTTCCTGTCAAACTTTAATTTAATATCAATTTTTCAAATTTGGAATAATATCTATATTGTTAAAATGCTTACTTAGAAGGTTACCTACTTAGAGTTTTCTTTGATTTTCCAACTTTCTTGATTTTTTCTTTCATAAGAACCTTCTCCTGGTAAAAGCCAACACGACAAAAAAGTAATTAGCGAAATCGGTCCAGCCGTTTAGGCGTGATGCGATGACCACGGAAAATAGCTCTCCATTTTTATAATATAGAAGATTTTTACACGAACATTACGAAAAAAATGTATCAAAATTTTTGTGACCGATCTCCTATCAGCAGCTGCTGAACAAACTTGATGCTTTGAAAAAAATGCTCTCACCACTTCTTCTTTCGCAGTTTTAATGTTAACAGCAAGCGTAAAGATCTCCTTCTCGACTCCCCCCGGGTCTCCGCTGTCCTCTTCAATTCGGAATATCAACTGCGCTCCATGTCCCGGCATAATATCTGCTGTAAATACTCCTAACGCGGGTCCCTCTAACTATCGAACCCTCGACCATTCCCTCCAATATTGTTCTAGTTTTTTTTGGGAAAGTGGTCTTTTTCGACCGGTTGGGATGAAATGATTTGAATCGCTCAATTCAAACTTCAACAGCATTGACAAGATCTGAAGAGACCTTTATTTGGGATAAATATTTTACAATCAATATCAAGGAAGGAAATCTGTACCTTCCTACATTCCCTTTTAAAAAAATCTGTC
Organism: Mystacides longicornis; assembly: GCA_963576905.1. Lineage (NCBI taxonomy): Eukaryota > Metazoa > Arthropoda > Insecta > Trichoptera > Leptoceridae > Mystacides > Mystacides longicornis. The sequence continues at coordinate 6,174,780 of OY756430.1, forward strand.
ATAGTTTTAAACCATTCTCAGATATCTTTTCAAATAGAAAGATACTTAGCTCGGTATAGAAACTGATAAGAAAAGAGAAGGAATTGGGAGATTCGGTTTGTTGCTAGTAAAGATAAGTCTTCGTTATTACTTGGAGCGATACCCCAAGGATTTCACCGTTGTTTCAGGGTAGAAATTCCATTGCACAAATCATTACTTACTTGTCTATCGGGAGAACGGATTCAATTTTGATTCGAAAATAAAACTTATCGATCTTGAGGCCCTCCAGTGGTTTGTGTACGTACTAACTTCTATTCTATTCTGAATTTGTTTATCTGATAAATTTTTCTTTTATTTTATACAATTTTTTAACCATACATACATACATACATCCGTTGCGCTACAACCCTGTGTGGGTCTTGGCCTCCTTCAGAAGACATCTCCATGCCACCCTGTCCTCCACCATGCCTCGCAATCGTCCACCCCCAGTAGTCCGAGGTCTCTTTCCGCTCCGTCCATCCATCTCAGTCTGATGGGTCTTCCAATGCTCCCTCAGAAAACTTCCTTGAGGATGGACGGTTTGCTCGATCTTTGAACATGGCCCAGCATGCGGGGGTCGGCTAAGTTTTATGAATTTTGCGGCGTTGACATCACCATATTTCATAAAGTTCGCGGTTATAACGAATGCGCCAGTGTTCTCCATCTCTGACTGGTCCGTAGATTCTTCGTAGTAGGTATTTTCCGTTCAAAGATGTCAAGCCTTTGCTCAAGTTCTTCAACCACATACATTTGAAAATATTCTGATTTACTAAGGTATTTGCAACTATTTTAGCCATAATAGGATTATAAAATGTCCATGCCAATGTTCTAGATCTGATGTCACAATCAGCGCGCGTATTTTCGCATATTTTTAAGCCTCCAGGTGCCAGCCGCGATTCCCGGCCTAGGTCCCAAGGTTCGTCTCAGAATTCTGTTTTCAAAGGTCAACAGGTATCACTGATCCCTGAGTGCCATAAACAGGATTCTGATCGAGCTATACATGACTACCAGATCACCGGAGCTTCAGTCGCCTGGACAGGGACTCGGAACAAAATAAGCTTTCTTTTTGCTAACGATAATTATCTAAGGCTACTCTAAATAAAAATCTGGCGTTCATAAAACAACAATTATTCTACATTTACATACTAACTTAGTTCTAGTAAACACAATTTATAAATCATACATTACAAAATCGTTGCAATATCATGATGAAAAATGTCCAAAAACCGTTTTTAAATTTTCTTGTTTTTTTTTTGTCCATAAAGTTAGATTTTGTTCCCAAAAAACTAGAGAATAATATTTCTTACAAATTCAACAAAACATATTTATTCAGGATAAAGAGATTTTCCAGTCCAAAAAAAAACTATACAAGGTATATTGCGTGAATTGTTTTTGCAAATCAAAAAAAAAGGAGGTAAAAGTCTGCTTGTCCAAGCGGATATTATTATACTAATTCTATAAAAGGTTCTTCTTTCTTAAGGCATCCCACATAATTTAATTCTTTACTTTAAATAACAAAAAAGATATCCTACTAATATCAAAAATAAAAAAGGTTACCCACCCTATTAAATATTTATCTATTTTTTTTTATAATGGCTTTCTTTATTTTGATCACAACAGGCTTAAAATTGTCTGAGATTGGTTTTCGCAAGCTTAATCAGCTTGTAAAAATTGCGAAATTTTTTATATATGTTTTTCTATTTATTTTTCATATGGCTGATTTATTGTTGAAGGGGTGGGGTGAAAATCTAAATGCCCAAATCATTCTCGTACTGATCGAGATTAGCTAATGCTGTGAATGGTTTATAAGTCATAATTTCCCCTCATGCCAATCAACCACACGTAAAAGAGGATCTTTGATGCCTTTAACAACATGACCAATATAATATGGAGAGAGTCGTTGCTTAGTATCAAGATGAAATTATTTATACTGTTTTATGGGGGGTGAGTCCTGGCATGTGACCGAATCCCAGGTACAAAAAGACCCGCATTTGAAATGAAAGCCCTTAGGAGAACTCCGACCATTAGATTCTACCACCTCATCACCAACAACACTATAAATATTATGTCTAGATTCTTGTGACCATTTTTCAGGACTTGATCAAAGCATATGTAACAACTAATGACTAACAATTCATTACTAATGTTCGATTTTTAAATGGAACAAACCACTACGGACTTACGACCGTCGAAAGACGAACAAGAATCTAGACATAATTAGAACGTTATGCACCAACAAAGCCAATAGGCAATAAAGATGAGACATTAACAGAAATGTATATACCTAGTCATATCCTAGCGTCAAATATATGACAGCAGTCGCAGTCTTTAAATTTGGTTGCTCTCTTGTTCTCAATAATTTCCAACTTTAACTCTATATTTCATTAATTATTGAATATCTACTTGTTGTATGCATGAGATCATGACATGTTGAACATGCTGAGATCTCATGATTAGGAGTTTCGGAGACTTAAACATTACCACCTAATGGCGAACGTTGTTAACGTAAAGTGATCACACTAAGCCAGCCTTCGAAATAACAGTAGAAGACGATCGTAAGCCCGTAGTGGTTTGTTCCATTTAAAAATCGAACATTAGTAATGAATTTTTAGAGTCATTAGTTGTTACATACGCTATAAATATGCCGGCGCACCCATCGTATAACCATCCCATCCACAATTTTACAGAGAAAATGGACAACATACATGATTGGAAAAAATGTGTTTGGTTGGGATGACAAATTACATTGAGTTGACCGAAAAAAGCTCTGTTCTTCTTTTCTTCAGGGTCCCGAAGACTACGAAGACCCGCTCATACCGCGTTCTTTTCCTTTGAAGCAGAGCTGAAGGATTTGGACATGATGTGGGAGGAATTCATCGCAACTGCGTAGGATGGGTGCAGTAGAAAGCTCTTGTTGCCTCCCTACGCCCTTGAATGGGATCTAAAAGGGAGTATTGATTATTATTCATTGACTTGTGAGTAAAAAATTGTTAAAATCTACAAATTCATAAATAAATAAGCGGTATGAATTATTCTTATGTACTTACGTAATAATGATTTTGGATATAATTAAAACAAGACCATCGAAATCTTTTGTTTTGGCGTAAGACCCTAAACAAAAGAACATCATTCCAAATATTATGCCACCCAGTGGGGTTTTTGAAAGTGTGCAACAAACTGGTTGTGTTTTCCAGTGGAATATGCCTCCGACAAATAATAGGAGGGGTGTTGGTTGTTAAACGGGTTTCGAAGATGGGGGAGAAAATAATTTGGAGTAATTTGTACACGTATAAAAAAAAAGTTTCTTGCAAAAGAGTATTGGAAAACTACAGTGGTACCTCTAATAACGCGTTCCAGAATATCGCTGTTCAACGATGATTTTCTTTAGGATAAGTATTGAAATTATTTGATTTTCAAAAAAATTTTGTCCCCGCTTTATGATAGGTAAGCGTTTATTTTCTACCTTTACTAAGATAGGTATATTTCCATTTTGCTTATTTTTTTTTCTTATGTGTGTACATTTTTACGAGAGTGAGGCCCAACGCATCAATCAGTTGATAGATAAATTTATCTTACAGAAAAGCCTTTCTTTGAGATATTTGCAGCATCAATGTGTAGATATCACTTATCTTTAAGATATCCGACGCCATTTTTAATAAGATGTTCCTGATAACGATTTATCTCTAGGATGCCTGTCAAAATAGCGTTCACTGACGTTTAGAAACACCCATAACACCGTAAATGTAAAGAACTTTAGACTTATTTTTGCACAAACAAAAATGATAATAATTATATACATCTTCATTAAATATAACGAGAAAATATAAATAGACCTAATTGTTTGCTTCACACATTGCCGAAGCCCTTTCAGCTAACATGATCAGCAGGAAAGAGAAAAATGGACTGTAAATGGATGCAATGCACTTACCCCAAATCCAATGTTATCTAAATGTGTATCTCCTTTGTCTTCTGGCAGCACTGCACTTTTGTTAAAACTATATTAAAATAAATGTTTGGATGCATTGATGTAATATGTAAATTGATGACAATTGATATGTCCCGTATATAACTTCCGAATTTGTAGCGGCGATAAAGAGCGGTTTATTCCGTGTGTGTGCGGTCCCGAGATGCGGTAAGTAACAACTACTGAAGTGCACTGTAGGGAAGGACCAAATAAGCCAAGGAAGGAAAAAATAGGTGACAATATTTGCCCTGCAACGCGAACCACTGATTGTGACACTTGACCCACGTACTTATAGATAAATATGTAGGTACCCATATAACATAAACATGATCAATTAATAATATTGAACACTAATTATAATTTTAAAGTTTCTATAAACATGTGCTAACCAGAGACCGCCGTCATAATGGCTAAAAATTGTACTTCTTCTTGTGCCGTATCAGGTCTCACCGCCGTTGGCAACCACTTCTGCAAAAGCTTCTCGCTCTCAAGCCAGGAACAACTCCTCCACCGTTCCTATTCCGGTCCATTCTCTCACATTGCGCATCCAAGATATTCGCTTTCGGTCAGGACTTCTTCGACCATCCACCTTTCCTATTGAAATCCTCCATTTCATATTTGTCTCCACGCACGTGTCCCAGAAAGGATTTTTTTCATATATCAACGGTTTATAACTCTCTGCTGCTGCTGCTGGCTCTTCTGAGGGCTTCAGTGTTGGTGTCTGTCCACGTTATTCGAAGAATTAGCAACAAGATGATTCGGTTGGAGACATTCGAGATATGATTAGGCGGACAGCTAGCACTTGGGTAACGTTATAACAATGATACGTTTCCTTTTTTGCGTACTTTTTAACAATGCTGTAAATTCCGTTATTCGAATATCTCGGTAAAAGAGGTTTAACTGTTGCAAATGTTGGCGATACAGTTTTATGACAAATTTTTGGAAGAGAAAAGAAATGTCTAAGGTAATATTTTACTGGGAAAAAGGGGCCGTAGTGAGGCGACTCTGACACGTTTACCTGTTGTAAAGTTTCCCAAGAGTTTTCTTGAATATCTTTGTGACATTTTTTTTTTCTTCAAAAGGTAGACATTTCAGATGAAAAATTGAAAGCCTTTGGGTATAATTAATGCCTTGTTTACAAGAGTTTTCTAGCTGATTAACTATCATAAGTGATTCTATTCTTTCAGTCATATCTTATTCATGGCTTTTTCAGTTCATTTTTAACCCTATGGTTAAGCATGTCGTGGACCCCTGATTAACTATCACAAGTGGCTCCATTCTTTCAGTCGTAACAAATTCACAGCTTTCTCAATTATTAATTTTTCGCTGTATTATGTAATTTTCTTAATGCGATAAATTTAAGGATAAATAATTATTATTTCTCAAGGTTATTTATATTATATTTTTTAATTTATTTAACATCACTTGTAAACATTCATTCATTCTTATAATACGTAGGTAATATAAAATTTTACATGTGGTTTTTTTTTAATCTTTTAAAGCTCGTTCGTATAAAAAAAAATGCCTTAACTTTAAAATATGTTTTCATAAAAAAAAGTTTGCAACAATCTGGCTGCTTGGTTTAAATACTCCAAAGTTTTCAACTGTTTTTTTTTTTCTTCTTTCAATTGTTTTTTTTTTTTTTTCATTTTGAAACTTTAACATTGAATTGGAAATTCTTTCGGAACGGAGTAGCGTTCCGTTTTATCTATTCCACAAACTTCGTTTTCTTCTTGTCAATGAGAAGAGAAGAAATGCGGGTAATCTGTTAAGAAATGGCTTCAATTTGTTACCGCCCCTAGAGCATTCCTTTCCTTTACATACTTAATTAGTTTGTTGCTACATAGATAGATAAGACGGTTTTGTCTTAACCAAACCTTAGGTCGATGGTCTTTAAAAATGTCTAGTGGAGAAACAAAGTTTTTTTCGTACATCTACATGATAATGTATTTTTGTATGTCATAGCATCAAGCCTAAAATAGAAAGCTGTCGTTGATTTTTTTTCATCCCAGAGCCGTGCAAAATCTCTCAGAGTGTTTGTAAACACAGTTTACTTCATTTACGCTAATATTTTTTAGGCGGTTTAAAAAAAATCTACTTTTTGTAGAATCTTAATAGTAACATCCCAGTAAATACAGATGGCCATATTTTGAAAACAAAATTACTCGTGTAAAATGTTGCACAGAACGGAAGTATTACTCAATGAAAATGTATTAGATAGATTGATTTATTTATTTATTTCTTTATTTTTTTCCAACTTTTACATAGGTACATAGGTATTTGGAATTTATAAAAAAAAATAAAAATAAAAATTAATGTAATTCAAACCATATTAAACATTTAAATGAAAATATTGACGTGGTTGGTAGTCCAGTGGTATCAATCGGCGTACGTAGAGCGTATTGGAGTTCGTAGGTTCGAATCCCGGCCGTGCCGACCATTTCCGCTTTCACGACACAAGCCTTTGGTTAGTTGTAAAGATGTTGAAATTGTATTTGTGTTCACTTCGAGTGAGCACAGAATATTCTTTTTTTTTTAAGAAAAAAAAATATATTGAGTTGTGAATTTTCGGAGATTGACGTTTCGTCGACAGTAAAACACCTCCCCCTATCAATTGATTTCACATAAAGGTTGTACAATGTACAGTTCCACATATTATAGAGGGTGCTAATATACATAGTAAAGTTTCAAACCATGTGAGAGCAAAATAGTTCAATAAAACTTGAATATTATTTAGGTAGGTTCCTATAATATTATTATTGAAGTATTTTTCCCTTTTTATTGAACAGTCTAATATGTAACAAACACATCCATATGAGTGGCAGACTATAATGTTTGTTCTTTTTTCTAAACGCTAAACGTTACATTGTTATTTTTCTTCTCTCTTTTTATGAATTGTTAACGTATAATTTGTCTTTTTCTGTGTGTATGACAGTTACATAGAGGTCTCTAAAGCAATGGGAAGCAAGACTAGAACCTGTTTAATTACCTACCAATCAAGCCTGACAATCCGAATCAACGACGTAATGCAAGACGGGTTACTAATAATCTTCACATCACCTACATCAAGTCAATTAACTTCATTTTCAGTCAAATACAAAGAGTGTCTTTTGGGACTCATCTGACAGGTAGGAATATTTTGTGTTGGAAGAATAAATTATTGTTTTTTTTTTTCTATTTTTCTCGCAATCATTCCATATTTTCTCACCGTTTAAAATATCTGAAACAGTTTACCTAACCCAATTTCGAATTTACAAACTAGTAATAGTATCAAAAAATCTGCTAACCTAGGGTAGCCCAGAACTCATAGTATATTATAACAGCCAGAAGACAATAATTATTATCTGCTTTAGAACTACATATTCAATATTAATCGGTACTTTAAGGGGGACCCACTGAAGTTACGGACCACAAATTTGACGTGCTTGTGTAGGAGCATAAGACCAAGCCGTGTACCAAATTATATGAAAATCGAAGAAATTTTTATTCTTTTTTTTTCTTTTTTAGCCCTTTTTCTAGAACAAGTGAAATTTTCTTTGGATATTTTAAGAGGGTTCCCCTGAAGATACAGATCTCAACATTTTACTGACTCATCTGCATCGAGGGGCTAACCGTTCTACCAAATTTCAATCAAATCGGATAAGAATTACTATGAGTTATGGGTGCGCACACATTTTTGGCGTACGGGTACCTACGCGGAAAATAAAATTTTTGCATTTTTGGAATCTACACCCTCGAAAACGTCGAGAAAATTAATTTCACCGAAATCTATTTTTTTTTTTTGAAATCCGATCACAAGACTCATGTATATTCCATATCCCATGAGTAAAAAAACATAAAGGAAAGTTTAATTTAGCTCTGATAACTTATCTTCAAATGTATTTTTAATGTTAACTTCGATGATTTTGACAGGTTGACCCTGAGCTAGGCTTAGATAAAATGCCATCTCCGTGCTTACAAAATCTGCCTGGGGCTAAAATTCAGGTAGAATTATGAATTCATGGTTTGTTCAAGGCACACGGCTTCAGTTAAACATTTATTAATTAATTCGTTCATATTTACCATGATTTTATGTATATAAACTATCAATTTGATTAAGTATTTGTAAGATTAATAATGAAAACCGTCTTTTGAGGTAAGTAAAATATTAAAAGGGTCATTTAAATTGATATTTTTTTTATTTCTTGAGAACAATATAGATCCCGTTTCTAAAGCGCTAAGTAGTTAGTGGTATTTTATTTTTAGATAAATAAATGTATAACTACGTTGTTTCTGTCACTAATAATTTTATTTGAGTAGACAATGTAGACATGTTTCGGCTATTACCTAGCCATTATCAATACGAACTTAAAATCTGCATATCTAGGTACATATTATACCTATCGTAAGCTTATCTAAGATGTCTTGAGGAGGGATGGGCAATACGGGAGTGTGGGGAGTGTGGTATATTGTCTTTTAACGGGAATATTTTAAGTACTTAAAGATATGTAAGTACGTAAGATATTTCTTATTTTTTTGTTTTGTTTAGACCGTTCTCTGCCAGCACAGGCCTTTAGCTGATAACACATTAAATTTTTTAAAATAGGTATAATGAAAATATTATTTCGCGCCGCGATGCAAACCTGTTCCCCCGCTACTAGTCTTAATATCGATGTTTGTATGAACATTACCCTTTTCAAATTAGTATTAGTGCATTTTGCCCCAGCCAATAGATACCATATTATCTAATCAAAGATTCAGCCAATGAATAACTGGAGAATTTTTTTTACAGACTATAATTTGACTCTTTCTGAAGAAATAATTTTTTTTTGAAATTACGATAAAACCAGTTTTAAACTTATTAGGCGCCACTTAAAAACACCCCATTTTATATGTGCCTTTTTCATCCCTTTTACTGCAAATTTTGAAAAAATGTCCAAGAAACCTACTACTCATTTCTATAGGAGAATTCGTATACCAAATCTCAAGTTCGTACCATGTGTAGTTTCCGAGATATTCGTATACATTTAAAAACATTAAACCCTATTTTTCACCCCAGGGATGGAATTTCCAAAAATCTTTTCTTAGTGGAAGTTTTGTATTAAAACCTACCTGATTTCCAAATTTCACTTCTCTACGATTAGCTGTTTGGGCTGTGCGTTGATAAGTGAGTATGTCAGTCAGTCAGGCACTTTCCTTTATATTTAAAGATATACCTACATACTCTTGGATTGGGAGACTTCTTTTGCAATCGAAGAATTCATCAGATTTTCGTTATAATTTTTTAGGTTAACTCTAAGCTCTTAATACCAACTTTTAAAGAATTTTTCATGAACTCCCGAAAAAAATGGTACCAGGTCTATCTGGGTGAAAAACAAAAAAAAAAATGACAAAAATAGTACGAACTGCCAGAAACATAGAATTCAATAGCATGTTGTCCCTTTTTCGACAAAAAGTGACACTGTGTGGTTCATACACTAAGTTATGCACAAGTGTGCACAGACAAGTGTCTGCTACGATCGGTCGCTGTTCGTCATACCCTAGAAAGGACGACAAAAAATGCTAAACAATTGCCATAGGTTTAGTAAAAGATTTTGTCATCTTCAGGGCTTACCGTATCGAATGCAGATTATGTAGATGAATCTGCCGAGTCTGAATATTTTTTTTCGTATGGAGACACATTGCAATTTTCCAAAATCAAAGCTAGGTAATTTTTTTTTCTCTATTATCATTATTATTTCGTGTTTCTCTTTGACATTTGAACAAAAATACGAATTTACGCATAAAAACATGTTGGATAAACAAAATATCGTTAAATGGATCCCTGTTCAAACTATTCCAATGGGATCAGAGATTTTCGGTTGCGTAAACAAAATTTTGTTTATGAACCTTTTTATCATTCTTTAGAATTAAGTGGGATATAGCCGTCGAACGGAATAAATACCATCACAAACTCGGAGGTCCTTTTATGTAGTTATACCGATGATAATAATATACGAAATATAAATAAAACTACTATTCAAACATCTGAAAAAGAACGAAAATGAAGTGAAATAGGTGGATATTTTGTGATTTATGTCCGTTAAATTCAATAAAAAGGGACTGAAAGGGAAGTGTTTCCGAATAGAATGTACAAACTCACTTATTATATTTGTACAACGTCACGATCAACATGTGGTACAATAAAGTAGTGAAAATAACAGGTGAACACTCCGCGGTTGTCAAAAATGTGATGTTATGTAAACATTAAAAATTTTTATTTTTCATATAAATTTGGTGGTCTGTCGTACAGAGAACTGAAATCGTGGTTTTGAATCCGTGTGCAGATATTTTTTTTTTTCAATTAAAACCTTACATTATGACGTCATCGGTCAGTTTGCTATAATATTAGCATTTTTTGCTGTTTTGACACAGTTTACAAAAAGGCGGAATGTTTTGACTCGATTTTCATTAAAATGACGCTAAAAAACAAAAATTAAAAAGTCGAAAAAGAAGGCACCCTTATTCAAATCCCAATTACTTAATCTGTTAACCAAAGTTTGAATTTGAATAGAGACGGCTCCCTACTTTCGTTGCTGCTTGAAAATAATAATATTATGTTGGTATACAAAGATGTATAAGCTTATATATTAATGTATATAACAGAGAAATTAAATAAACCATGAACCCCGGTAAATACAATTTATATTTCAAGTTCCCCCAATTGCTGAATTCATGTCAACTGCCTCTATTCAGGGCCGCGAACAGAATGAAAAATGCGTCAAGCGTAAAGGGGCGGAATCTTACGAACAGACTGTGGCCGAATTCGTACATTCCACAATAATTAAGACGTATAACATTTTACAATTTGTACATTGACAAGCAGCTAAACCTGTCGGACTGCAGACTATTATTATCGATTGGCATCAACCACCAAGGGGTGCCATTGTCAGAATACAAGAAATATACATAAGTAAAGAAGTTTCGCTGCCACATCCAGGGCATGCACCGATGGGCAATGTCCAAGTAATCATGAACCCAAAAAAACCTAATTTTACTGTGGAGCTGCGGATAATAATTCGACATTTAAAAGATTTCATTTGATTTAAATGAAATTAAATCATTCCAATATTTGAGTAAGATACCTAGCTATTTTTGACCAGTAGCCCTAGTATAATAAAAAACTTTTATTATTTTAAATAAAACACTGTTTATTTCACTTTATTCTTTATTGGCAGAGGCCTTTCGGTCATACGACCATCTTCAGTGCCACAAATACTATAACTAAAACAAAAGAAGTGAATGTCATAGAAAAAGAAAGTTAAACCATAGACACGTAAGATATTAGGAGAATCATACGTGTCTATGGTTTAACTTTCTTTTCCTATGACATTCACTTCTTTTGTTTTAGTTATAGTATTTGTGGCACTGAAGATGGTCGTATGATCGAAAGGCCTCTGGCAATAAAGAATAAAGTGAAATATACAGTGTTTTATTTAAAATAATAAAAGTTTTTTATTATAAGTACTAAAAAAATATGGGATTTCACAAAGTTACCGCCGAAAACATCAATAATTTGCCCTAGTATAAGTTTTCGATCATCGAATATCGAAACGATCATCGAAAGAGTTTCGAAAAATTTTCATTCTAAAATGATCGAATGATTCGCTATAATTAAGCGCTTATTTGCGTGCAATTAGCTTTCGATAAAACTCGTACTAGCCCCACAGGAGAAGTTAGATGTGACAAAATGGCTGCCTTACTGAGTGTTTAACGCGTCTTACTATCAAATTCATAACTTAAGTTGAAATAGTATCGCGCAATAGCGCACCATCAATCTAGAGATGGCTGTTAAGCATACACATCTTCTACCTCTGGTTATATAGTAATATCTTCGTTTGGTGTAAATGCACACTTAGGACATTCCCCACATAAATCGTTCGAAATTAAAAAAAAATAACCTACAAAATCTTTCGATTGTGTTATTTCGGCCACAGTCTGTAAATTATTTGAAATGCGCGTATATTCCAAACAATTTAAAGCAATAATAATAATAAATCTTAAACAATGTTGTTAAATTTCGTTAAATTTATAATACTGCCTTTGCGGTGCGTATATTATTAGATATTTGTTATTATTCTGAATGCTTTCAGTGAAAAATGTTCGAGTATTGAGCAGTTGAGCACGCTGATGGAAATAATTAGGAAAGTTGAGTTTTAAATCTGTTTTTTTTTTTTTTTTTTTTTTTTTTATTATCACAGTTCAGTTTATTCGAAGCTGTTTTTCATCGACATACTATATAAATAAAGGGTGTACCTATCAGCAAGAGTGATCTTTTAAAATAAAGTGTATAGTTTCTTTCTTGCAAGTGGCAACACCGAAATTTGACAGCTGATGTCACTTTTGTTCCGAATATTAACATGATGTTGCTGTAATAAAAAGTGTCGCCGAAAATCGGTAAATATCAATTTGCTGTTGCTCCCAACAATTATTGCATGAAAAGAGTGATGGCCTTTTATGGAATGTTTTATTCCATTCTTAACTGGTTTATTCCATTCTTAATTGGTTTATTCCATTCTTATTTGGTTTATTCCATTCTTAATTGGTTTATCATTCTTAATTGGTTTTAGTTTTTCGTTCTTAACTGGTTTATTCCATTCTTAATTGGTTTATTCCATTCTTAATTGGTATATTCCATTCTTAATAGAAACATGACTATGTATGTATCCTTAAAATATATCACAACTCTCTGAAAAAAATCTTACTTATTATAATGAAATGAAAAATCGCACTCATCCGTTTACACCCTTTACAAACTTTCAGAATTTCTATAAACGTACATAAATTAGTTTTTTTTTTAGTGGTGGATAATCTAACTTTTAGCGTTTTTAAATTAGGTACCTACTCATCTAAACTATTTCAAGTCAAATCTCGTCTTCATATAGAAGTCTTAGCAAGTTTTTTTTTTTTTTTTATAGGTGCCTACCACAATTAATAGTATAATGTAAAATCGCTTTCAGCCTCTTGATAGCAGATCGCTTCCGTCGGGACTGATAAACACACACTAAACATCTAAACATTCGAGGAAAACTAAAGTGAGAATTGATTATGAGATGCTAACATTATATCAGTGATGACAGGCGTACGCCAGGGAGATAGTTTTAGGCCTTTTCTATTTAACTTCGTGATGGGTGAACTATTGTCTGAAATTAAAACGCTTCTGCTAGGATCAGTAGAAAATGAAATATTTGCAATCAATGCTAGACAGATTGCATGATGCCTCAAAAATATAATGGCAATCTCGATTTCAAAAATAAAAAGAATGACATTTTCCAAAATGCATAAAACATGCAATCTGATCATGCAATATAAGGCCATAGAACAGGTCAAAATCTTTAGACATCTCGGCATAGAATTGGTTGAGAGAGGCGATCTATGCGACGAAATACAAACAAAAGTCAACAAGACAAAGACATGATAACTAAAGGCAAAATGAAGATTTACACGGGATGAGTAAGACATATCATGGCATATGGTGTTGAAAACAGAGAAGATACGACCATCAGAAGCAAACAAATGCTCAAATCTAATATTATGGCTAGCAAATCTTTAACAGATAGTGTGAAGAACACCCAAATAAGACGGATATTACTTATTTTGATTCTGAAGTTTTTGAAAGATTAAGTAGAAAATGAAGAAAGTGTGGATATTATGGTAAGATTCAAAGAATGAAAACAACAAGACTTCATTAATAAGATCCGTATAGGAGCAAACAAATGGTCAGAATCTCAGAAACGAAAAAAAGTAATGATTATTTAGCTGGAAAATCTCGGATAATAAACTTGAATACAAGCAACCAAAATTGACGAGTATCAATCAATTCTAGTGCGGCTAGTGCTCGACATTCGCCCATAACAGCTAATTTAGATTATAAGTTTGAACATTATTAAGATTCATTAGTCAAAGACTGATTTTTTTTTATTAGCCTTCCACTCATCATTGAGTGATTTAGGCACAATTTTCTTTCAAAAATAATGACATGGATACGTCAAATTCGAAATGTTAATATGTTCAAAGTTTTTTCTATGGTTACAAAAAATATTAATCTATTTTCAATTTGACCACAGATAAACAAAAGGTCTGTGTCAAATAATGTCAAATACATCGAAGTGTGTGTGAGTATGAAATACACAACATTACAGTAGTGTGTGTGTAGTGTTTTTTTTTATCGATTTAATCTATTTTTATCCATATTTTTAAACTATTAGCATTCGCCACTCCTTCTCTATGTAAACTATAAGTGTGCGAAATTTCATACTCATCCGTCCGCGCAATTTTCGTAAAAATAATCTCAACGTTTTTCCTTCACGTATTAACATAGATGTTGCTTCGTTGCAGCAACTATTTGATGCCCAGTATGTTAATTAAGCATAAGTCTTTGCGACTCATGTGCACAAAATCTCAAATATACCCTTTGATGTGTATTTTGCCACCCTAAATAATAATCAACCCTCCCCTATATATGTAATAGTAGTGGTAATATTTTAAAAGGAGATCATTTCTAATTTACCTTTCCAATTAATATGGAAAATTCAATTAGTTCCAGGTTAACTCTCGCGTCCTACTGGAAATTAGTTACACAGGAAAAGGAAATACATAATGATAAATATTAATATTAATGACAAACTCATAGCAATACAGGAAATACAATGTTAATATGACTACGTGAGTCTGCATGTTTTAGTATCGGAAGAATACTAAGTTAAATTATTATCAAATTAGTTGAATTTCCATATTTTAAAACTTAATTACCAGTTAGAAACTCATTGTTAATTTACTGCAATTTCGGTCCAGGTACAGGATGCTAAAGATCTCGATTACTTGATAAACCCATACAGTAATTTGGATCAAAAAATCTTTTTTATTTGGATAATATATATTGTTCATACTAGCTTTCCCGATATACGTTGTCCTGTGATCTAACTATGAATATTGAATTCGAATTTAAAAGAATGATAAAAATGACTTTTAACCAATATGTTTCCGACCGATGCAACTGTTTAAGCCACATATTTTCCATCCGAATTCAGTCAATTGCACCAACTGTCAAACAACTGAAAGTTTGTGTCAAACGACAATTTGATTTCAAAATTAGATTTATTCACTTTTCGCGTATAAATTTATAAAAAAAATGCTTTCAATATTAACAAATTAGAAAAAAAAAACTTCAAAAACATTCCATCAAAAGTGTGCGTGCCAACATTTTTAATGTCAATACTTGTCAGGTATTGACATTAAAAATTGTGTTTCTATAGTTTAAGTAAGTTTTAAAATATGGAACTTCAATTAATCTAAAGATATAAAAGAAAGTCGGGTTAGTT
Source organism: Mystacides longicornis (assembly GCA_963576905.1). NCBI lineage: Eukaryota > Metazoa > Arthropoda > Insecta > Trichoptera > Leptoceridae > Mystacides > Mystacides longicornis. The sequence goes on from OY756430.1 coordinate 6,190,101, forward strand.
CGAACACTTATAACTCAAGATCGGCTGAATAGATTTTTTATCATTACTTGTTTATCGGATTCTTCTCCGCTTAGGATAACAGAATAAAACTACTAAAAGTCGAAAAATAATAAAAATAACAAATAATATAAAATATAATATTAATGTTAATATGCAACGGACTTCCAAACAACAACGCCATGTGTGAAATTTCCGTTTCATAATTTTAAATTACCTGATAACCATTGAGTTTCAAGACATTGGTACCTACGCAGATTATTTATAGAATTTCTTTTAATCCATCAGAAATATTTTTATGACATTCAAACATATTTAAACGTGTTTTTGTAGATATAAATTACATACATTTTATTACTGTTTTATGTCTAGATTATAGGTAAGATGTGTTGTAAAAGAGAAGACATACGATAAATAAAATAGATATAAATTAAAACGCAAAAAAAAGTGAATAAAAGGAGATGATTTTAGTTTGATTCATTAATATATTGTGAGGTTACGCCGTCAGTTTATTTTTTGTATGTTTTATTCGCGAACTTTTGTTTACCACGATGTTTCATAAAGTAAGCAGATATTTTGGAATGAATTATCGTACGAAGATGTTGAACGAAGTTTGAGGGGTCAGCTAGTATTTTATAAAAAAAGTTATATAGTGACAAGCAGGATAGCAAATAAGTACAAAACTTTTGATGATTTTGTATTTTGTAGATTTTGGAAAACGTATCGTTTTAACAGACAAAATACTAAAGCAAGACTAAATTTAGAACCAAAATATTTCAAAAAGATATGGAGGGAACCGAAGTAGGTAATAATGATTGTGAACCAAGATTGTATCTACGCACGTAACCATTTGGTTATACGTGGTTTAATTAACAATAACTGGTAGAGATCACCCGTCACAATGTGACGCCATCGTCAATGATTTTCCAGCCTTTGCGGTAGTTGGTAGCCTGGGGATAACCATGCCCGCTTTCGTACGGTTTCGTTCGGAGGTCGTGGGCTCGATCCCAGGTGCCGACCATCTTCCTCTTTCACGACAAAAGCTTTAAGTAGCTTACTGTGAAAGAGTCAAATAATGTATTTGTCTTCACTTTGAATGAGTGTATTAAAAAAAATGGCAACAATATTATTATTATCTGTTTTTATTAGTAAAAATGTGAAGAAAACGTTATTGTGTCAATGATTTGAGCTCATATTAAGTTAAAAGAGGTCAGAAATTCGGATTATTAAAATAGTAAGTAATAGTCTGTACAATCCTCAATTAAAGCCGTCAACTGGTGAAACATCCCCTAGTCATTGTTTAGTTCGTCCGTAACTCGATATTTTCGTTGAAACACTCCAACCCCGCACGAAATATTTTCGCACAAATGGCAAAACCAATCCAACTACAGGAAATAATTTTCGATAGTTGCTACGACAATAATTAATAATAACAGGTATACGGGGGAAATATTCTATCGAAGAAATAATAAGCAATATGTGAGAGAAGCAATAGGGAGATTATGAAAATTATGGACATTTGTTGCGATCAATAAAACATTATTACAAAGAAAAATATATTTATAATGAATGAATGAGGGAAGACGTGAATGCTATTTTGTTGTCGATTCTTTTCTTTTTTGTGTTTTTTGTTTGTGTTTTGTTTAAACGGGTGTTGATCGGGTCCTCTGGTTAGGTATGTTGGAGACACATGCATGTATGAGGAATGTAATTATTGTTTTGAATTGTTGTCCTCGTCTATGTTTTTGTTGTGTTCTTTATTATTTTCATTATATCTGCATGAATACCAAGGCGCAACCTCTCTCTACACAAACTCTCTATAGTTTTATGAGAGAGGAAGAAATTGTTAGATAATAATATATGAATATGTAATAATGAATATAATGTAAATTATAATTATTGTAAGAATTTGATTGAATAAAATAAAATAAATAAAATAAATGTATCTAACGCTTGTTCAAAGGTTCCTACATACAACTCTTGCTACGGGATGAATAAATAAATGTCAAATTGTCCGCATATCTCAACGTGAAAAAAGTTAAATTGGGACTCATTAAAGCACGATATAACTTATTCATAGGAAAATCAAACTTTTAATTACCTTTTCGTTTACCTGCCGTCCAACATTTCGCTACTCGTGCTCGTTGAATAATACATTTGTCAGCGTTACAGAATCAATGACCTAGGCTATTACAATACATAATATAATATCATGAATATACGAGGCAAAATTTAAGGAACATTATAATCATTATTGTGTATTAAATAAGTTACCTACATAGATTCAACAGTCAACTGAAGAACTTTCTTCATAAATAAACGTTTGAACTCTCAACAAAATGTAAATAAGTCGAGTAGGAAATTTAATTTAAACTAACAATAAATTGTATAAAACATTTAAAATTGTTTGTGATGATGTACAATATATATTGAAAGTATAATAAACAACATACAAAATTTGACATCACATAGGTAATCAACATACAGAGCTTACCAAAAGGAAGTTGCGGTAAACTCGCATAAGCTCGGTAAGCGGTAACAACAAACCCAAATATAAAAAAAAAAGAACAATGCAAAGAATCTTCTTCTTCGCCCTCGCCTTTGTCCCATTATTTGGGATCGGCTCTCCGTGTCCTGTTGCGCCAAGATTTTCTGTCCAACGCCATCTCTGGCTCCACTTCGCATTCTTTTAGGTCCCTATTGATGCTCGACAACCATGTGGCAGGTGGTCTGCCTGGTCTCCTGGCTGGAGTTTCAATGTCCATGGCTCTCTGGATCATGTTGTCTTGTGGTCTTCTCATAACATGCCCATACCATCTAAGCCTGTTTTCCGTTATCTTTTCGGTTATGGGTGCGACCTTGAAACTTCCTCGGACATGGGCATTTCTAACTCTATGGAGTCTGGTTACTCCTCCAGCCCATCTGAGCATCTTCAGCTCTGCAGTGTGCATGCTTTGTTGGTGTCTCTGTTTTAATGCCAAGAACAATGCAAAGAATATAATAAAAAAAAAGAGGACAAACTTAACAAAAAAGAAAAGGAAAAAGGAAAGGGAGGGGGGTGGGGTGGAAGAGAGGGAAGGATAGACGGGGTTTTAGGACAAACAGACTGTATTTGAGGAGATCATCATCTCTTTAACTGCTCGCTTGAACGACGTCAGACTTTGGGTGAGTCTAAGGTTCGATGGGAAATTATTGCAGCAACGCGCACCTTAAATTTTGTTCCGATCATGACCCCAATGGTCTGTTTTCCTACGAATACGGTGCTAATATAAACAGCGGTGCATGTGGCAGTTTATAGAACAATGTCAATATTGTTACCGTAATAACGTTAACATTTTCATATGTTTTGAAAGACTGCCGTATTGTCAGACTAGAAACCCAGTGCATAAGAGAGCTAACAGGTCCACCGCACATGTCACCAAATTCCGTCGACTTATCTGGCTGGACCACGTTTTGAGGAAGCCCACAGAAAATTTAACCCGTCTTAGCCTCAAATATCAACCCGAAGGCAACAGAAGGGCTCCAAGCGAGGTGGATTTTTGGGGAGTCGGTTCGACAAAAATTAAGCAATGGGGATAACAAGAGACGGGATGGTATGTCGAGTACTTGTGGTGTCCACTGTCCAAAATATACTTCATCTAGGCAGTGGAAATGGTAAATGAAGAAACACAATATGATAAGTTATCAAGAGTGTCTTCAACATAATGAACATGTTGAAAAAATTGCATTTCACCGGCAGTATACGAACCTGTGTATGATCCTATATAGGCCAACAACTGAAGAATGGGCGAGTTTTAAACGACAGAAAGAAGAGCGAGTAAAAGGGGACAAAATAAAATAGCCAATACCGCATATTCATTTGTTTTGAAATCGGTTTGCCGCCACAACTTGTACGAGAAAGGCGTTTGAAAAACGATTTTAAGATTTTTTTTTAAATATTGAAGTCCACCTTGCACTCAGCTATATGTAGATAATAATAATTTATTCTTGTTTGATAGTTAGTTATTTATTTAAATTGTTGGATATAATCAAATTAATTAACTTTTTACTAACACCTATATACTTTATTTTTGAGGCCATAATTTTTGCTACGTTTTTGGGACTCGGAATACAATCCTTGGAAATTTTAAAAGGGCCGATTATATTTTTTTAAATTTTTTATGGTGTGCTCACTCAAAATGAACATTAAAACATTATTTACTACTTAAAGAATTTGATGGTCCATGCCGCCAAAGTTGGTACTAACGGTAAAATAGGGAAAATTTACTAATTTCTTCACAAAAACTGCATTTTGATGAATTATAAAGTTATGGTTCGTCATTTCATTTGAAGATATAAGGACCATAGTTATTTTTCGGATTCAATGTGAGATTGGTTGATTAAAATAAATATTTATGTATGTAAGTAAGCATACTTAAATAAAGAAAAGAAAATAAGCTAATTAATTTTTCTCTCAACATAATAATCCATGAAAGTATGAACATCTCAAGAGACAATATGGAGTTACATAATTTTAGAAAAGGCAGCCTAACTAAGTATAAATCCTGTATTTAGGCCTGCCAGTTAGTTTAAACCAATAGTAAACCAATCTAAAACACCCGATAATAAAATTGCCGATCACGCGGATCCGCGTGATACGGGCCGTCATCGTCACCCCGATGGCCGATCACGCGTAACCGCGTGCTTCTCCCTTATGGGTTTGTATGAACAGTGGAATTAATGGCCACAGCGCAACGGCATTTGGAATTTATTTTAGCCACTAGGTAACGAATTTATCAACAAAAATTAAAAAAATATTATTTGGCCATCCCGTGAAATCCAGTATTTCAGGTTGGCAATCAACGTGTTAATCAACAATTAAACTATCAATAAAATATCAACATCAAACAATACATGTTAAATCAGGAATAAAGCAAGCCACAAAAACAAATATTTATGGCGAGAGGTGATCTTTTAAGTTGCCCCTGTAGTGTAGGCGGCGCCACGCTCAAGGCTTGAGTAATGTTTTCGAGTAAATTAAACTGTGAAAAATTAATCGAGTTTGCCCAGTGAAGAGTTTGTATGAATCTTCACAACTTCCTCGGAAATTTCTTCTCAAATACAGACGAGGATGATTTTGATGAAAATTTTATTCAGAAACATACATACACATCACACCGCATAACTAAGGAATTTTTGGAAATCTAGAATTTGTGACGTAAATAAAGCTATAGTATCTTAGTGTCTTCAATGGGCAAAATATATTGTGATCTGAAGTATGTGAACGACCAAGCGTTGATCAATACAACAGTGGAGGAATAATTGTAGGTCAGTATTTCAAAACTCTGCGAAGAAACAGCACATCAGAAAGACAGAGCTCACGGCAAAAAGCGCCTGCCCAGATAAACAGTCGCTGATAACCATCGTTGGCACAGTCTTCCGGGTGCAAAAATTCAATTACCTGGGAGCAGCCATCACCAGCACTGGTGATCTTGGAGTTGAGTTTCCGATACGTATCGGCATGACAAGTGGTGCCTTCAATAACATGACCAAGTTATGAAAAGCGTCGGCATTTAGTGTTGTAGTACCTGACCAAAGCGTAGGCACAAAAGTATCCGCATTTTAAACGGAGTGCCTCTGGAGAATGTGTTGTATCAGATGGTACCACCAGATGGCACGTCATGCAAGATTATTCAGCCTGTAATTCTGGAGAGTCGGTGCCATTCAATAAACATAGTGTTCAAGGTTGTCCTCTAAGAGAATTTCCTGGACCGAACAGAACGCTCTTGTATGGCTTAAGAGCCTTATTGATATTTTTTAGGATACGTGTCTCCTCTTTTTAGCAGGAGGCATAATTTTCTGTCTCCAAACATTGTCACCTATCGGTGGCAGAAGGCATACTAAATAATAAAAAGCTGTACTTACTGTAGTTATAAAACAAATAAACCTGAGTATTTGGAATAAAGATAAAGTATCATCGAAAGGCATATAAATAAAAAAGAAAAGCTTTTTTCATAATATCTCAAGTATGGTTTCAGTCATATACTTACCTTTACCACTTATTATTTTGATATGATATGAACTGTAGGGGCTCATCCTTCAGATGTAGAAAACTCTACCTGAACTCATAAAAAATGTTATTTTTTTTATTATGGTACTCTCTGTGATGCAGTATTCGCCTCTCCCTCTTGTTCCTGTTCCATCTCTTTCTTTCTCTCGTGAACGACCGAATTTATGACTACCTTTGAGCCATAAATTACTACCATAGCGGCCTATGACCTAGCTTCTATAAAACACAGAATGTAAACTTCAAGTAGAGACGTAGACACCCTGACTTTTATCACATTTCTCTTAACAACCAAAATGAATACAAAAAACACTTTCACGTTTAGAAAACCTTTGTGTGTAACTAGAAAAAAATCACCTCTTACAGTTTAGGATTAAAGGGCTAAATTGTTTGACTGCGAGACCAGGGGGGTTTCTTTTGAAACTCAATCCCGATCTCAATGTAACCCGTCAATTTTATCAATATAAATACTAGGTATGTAGAAATCCTCATTCCTACCATTTTTTTCATAAAGCAATACAGGAAAAATTAAATTAAATTAAACCTACGTGGAACTAGTTTTATGCAAAGCGGCCAAAATCTATGTGTTATAATGACACAGTTATTATTTTTATTTTATTTTATTTTTCAAAAACATATGGCACAAGTGTCTTTTACAAAACAGCAAAAAGATAATATAAGTAAGTATAAAGATAATAAAAAAGTTACGGATATCAAATTAAATACAAAAGCAATAGGTAAGTCCATGATGTGTAGACTAAAAAAAAGACAAGCAGTTGAAACAAAAAGTATTAAAAAGGTTACAGAAATAAAAAAATATATCACGATTAAAATTGGATCGGTATTGCGATTCAGAGTAATCTTCTGGCCGAAACAGTCACCCTGGCTGCTCAACAAAGATACTAGGCAGGCGTCTGAAGTGAACAGGCGCTGTTTGGAACGTTGCAGGATAGAAAGGGATTCACCGATGTCATAATTTCGCTGGAGAAACACGACAATACATACACTCGAGGAAGAATTTCTTGAATGTATAAGATCATCGTCACTTGGGATCTCACATAAGACCTTTAGTAAGCCAATAAAAAGCGATGGTTCTTTCTGGTCTGGGATTTTTTTCAATAGAAGTTCCTGCACTATCATTAAATTCAACTCGCTCCTTTATCACGGTAACGTAATAGTGCAAGACTTCCAGACTTTACGAACACACATGTCCATGAATAAAGTCACGTGCCGTCAAGTACAGGTGCCTACAATAATTCACTATTATCATTTTTTCAAAACTATTATAATCGTCTAACATATCCGTTTTATACTAACTTTAATATTATATTTTATAGCATTTCTTATCCAATTTTATTTTCCAACTTTTTATTAGTTATTCTGTTATCCGGAACGGAAAAGAATCCAATAAATCAATATCGGAGGAATCTGTTCAGCCGATCTCGAGATATAAGTGTTCGCACTATCCCGACTTTCGTTTTTTATATTTTTAGGTTATCGTTCATCCGATTGATATTTAGAATTAAAAAGAAGATATTTTGGACTTGTTTGTTTGTGTTCGTTGTTGTTGACGTGAGTGAAGAATAAAGTTATGATCTGTTTTCCTACGAATACGGCGCTACTATAAACAGCGGTGAGTATGTCACTTATATGATATGCTCCATGTGATGGCGTGAGTGATGCAGAGAAAGCTGATGATTTTTGGGAGAGTGTAAAGGATGCAGCAGAGAAAAGAGGGGCCATGCTGGCCAAATAGAGGCTCTGGCCCATCATGGGCAAATAGTGTGGCCGCTCCACCAATGACCAATATCGCCAAATATTTGACATTGGCCGTTACTTGTTTACTTGTCGATCGAGTTCGCAAGTATTCACCAATATTGGAACAATGTTGACAGCTGTCATGTCTTCCGTGTTGTTATTTTCATAGTGTTTTGTAATTTTTTTTATAATCCTCATAAAATAATGGAAGTTGGCAGTGATAATATTATATTATGGCATTAATTGCATCATCCTATACAGTGATACATGCGGCATCTGCTTTTCTGTTATTAAAAATAATGAAAAACGCAAACGGCAAAGACGGTGGTTGATGCTTTCTTTATAGGTACCACTCGAGTATGTATGTAATGTACCCATGATTCTTGTTTTTTTTTATCAATACCTAACTTTTATTTTCATTTATGTTATAGTCCAAATCAACCTGTAAGAGCTAGGTAAATATATGCCGATTGCAAAACAATAAACATCAATAAAAATTGCAGGTTAGGTTTAATAAAATTATGAATGTTTTTATTGTGTATATATGTGAATTGGAAATTATATTAAGATATCCTATTTGCCCAGGGAGATAAACTCTCTTGAAATTCCCCACTCATACTGTGAATAATTGGAGATTAGAATGTAAAATGATGAATGAAAGCAAGAATTAATCAATAAATCAGTGATAGAAACATTGTGTAGCAGTATAGCATCATGCCAGCTGTCAGAGTTGGGCCAATAGTGTAGCCAGGTGTACAAGTATATTTGCCAAATGTTGCTACTTGCCAATGCTTGGCCAGAGCCACTATTTGGCCATCCTGGACCAGCATGGGCCATAGTGTAGCCGTAGCTTTACCGTAGTAACAAAAAACATTGTCATATATTTTGAAACACCGACGTCTTGTCAGACGACGGATCGCTCCCTAGGAACCCAGTGCATTAGTGAAGAAATAGGCCGGTTTGAAACCATCTGTTACCAGCACATTAGGTAGGTCACTCCTTCCTAAAGGCTAGAACACGTAGAAAGCCGATTCCGACCCGCGCCGACCTGCGCAAAGAATGTTTCTATACATTTGAATGGATGTGCGCACAGCAAAAGCAGGAACCCGCTTTCCGGCATGCCCATTTAAATACATTGAAACCATAGACAACAATCTATGAGCCGGTCCGCGCGGGTCGGAATCCGCTTTCTACGTGTTCTTAGCCTAACACCTTAACCTGAGGATCTACCTGCGTATACACAATTTTTATGCAAATTTGACCTCAACTAAAATTATAATATGTACACACATATAAAATCTTACCACAATACTTTGGTAAAATTTGGTTTTGATGGTCGTCTATTCTTTCAACAACATATAGAATATCGTAACGTATATCACATGTGATTTACTTCCTACTACACCGCCATCTATTAGATTTTTTTTAAGTTACGCGTCTATAGAGGAATTTATTCTTTTTATTACAAACTTATGACCCGTCGAACGTCATCCCGCATCCGAATCAACAATAATTATTACATAAATAATGAAATAAATTATTGGCCAAATTTAATTCAGTTTTTATGTCATAAATGTAATAAGTCGAAATTATTAGTTACTAGCTTATACCCGTCATGCTTTACGTTTTTGATTCTGATTGTCAGGCTTGATCGGTAGGTAATTAAACAGGTTCTAGTCTAGCTTCCCATTGCTTTGCAGACCTCTATAACTGTCATAAGCACAGAAAAAGAAGAATGACACTTTTACAATTTTTGTTTTACCGACCTCATAATATTATACGAACCTACCGATATAATTTGCAAGTTTTACTCTCTCTCTATGGTTTGATTCTTAACTACATTCCCTACACCCGCTAATGTGTGATAATTAATTAGGCATTCCACCCATAGAGGTTGATTTGTGCTATGTGTGATGAAGGCAGCTGTCAAACTTCAAAATGGAGGAATTATTTTGCAATTTTTTTTTCAATAAATCTTTATTTATTGAGAATAATAAGATTTGAATAACATTTATATGTACAACAAATCAATCTACAATTATTTTATTACATTTTCATACCGTAATACCAAGATTCCATTCAACGTTTACATGAGTAATTTTGTTTCCAAAAGATGGGTTACTGTCTTTTTGAGAAATTTGTATGAAGATCCTAAAAAATAGAGTTTTTTAAATAGCTCTAAATATATTAAAGTTAATGCAGCAAATTGTATTTAAAAACCTTCTCCAGCATTTTGTACGCCTCTGGGCATATTAATATCTGACCTTAACGTCTTTTTTCTACGATTGATGCGCCTTCAAAAATATAAACGGACTAAAATATTATGTAGATTCTGGATTAGGTCGCAGTTCGACGGGCAGGTCAGCTAGTAGCAAAATAAAACAACAAAATGCGTAGGTATAAATTCTACTTAAGTATTCATACAAATTCAGTAATTTAATAACCTTTTATCAACTAAATTACTTAAGTATTAAAAACTTGTCTTTTAAGTGTTATTTCGAGGGCTGTCATTGTCTTCCTGAGCTTCAAGTTAGAAAAAAGTATTTTTCTGTAAGAAATAAAATTAATCATACTTGACTTACTTCACAGTTGATTTTAAATAGTTCCAGAAATGTCAGTGTAACAATGTTAGACATAACGTGATTTGTAAATGGCATGTTTGTTTAATTCATACCAGAATGTCGGCTCCAAACAACGGATTTATTGTAAAACTGTCAAGACCTTTCATTTGTCTGCTCGTCAAACTATCATGTCGGAAACCTTGAATGGCAGGAGACCTCCGAATCACAACGAATTGAAGAGGATAATAATCTCAAAGTCCAGGGTCTCATCTTTCCAAAGGGCAACTAATGCGAGGCACTGGGATGATCATAATTAATAAAAAAAATATAAAAAACATGTTAGTGATATATAAAAAATATAGCATAAATACAATGGACCCAAAAACACCAGAAAATCTATGTAAAGCTATTTTAGTATTGAACAAAAGAGCCTCTGTCCATAGTCCTATCAGGGCAAATGCCTTTGTAGTGTGCAGTGTCTAATCAAAGTCCTTTGTAAGGATCCTTAATTATTTTTTTTTAAAAAGCTTACAGTCTGGCTAAAAAGAGTAGATATTAATTATTGATGAACTAAAATGGTATCACTCTGGCAACATTGAACATAGTTTATTGTCTGATATTACAAATGTTTACGAATGGACAGCAATGATAACTGGTAAATACATCCAATTCATTTTAAAAATTATTCAGTTCCTTTTACTAATAATTTGGATTTTTTCCCCACACATTTTTTTTGTATATTCCTATAATATTCACTTTCAAATAAATTATAGGTTATGTTTAAACATTTTGACATTATTTTATATGATTGAAATTCGGCCATAGAGTAGTAAGCAGTTGTAAGCACCATTTTGTGGATTATAGCACCCATCTTATTATCTCTTGTTTTTTTTTGACTCGTTTTGCGTAGAATTTTTCTCCATCTCGTTTTTGATGCCATAACTGGTACAATTCGTTATTAAATTATTTTTAATAACCTCTACTAGTATTTTTTTTTTTTTAATATTTTGGCGGTTACAATACTTTACTTTATAAATGTAAAGTACTTATTAAATGTTGCCATACAAACGACTGCAGCGCCCTCAATTATTTTCTACTCTTTTTAGCCAGACTGTAAGTGCTTCGGTGGTGTAACTCTGCAGTTGGTTCCTTCGCATGTTTCAACCCTGTTCTGTTTGCTTCAACTCCTTGGACCAGTTCTTTAGAATGTTATTCATTTATTAATTATTCATTAAGTTTAATTGAATTTTTAGTTTTTTTTTTTCACTACCCGACCAGTAAAAACAAAAAAATCTTGTGTCTGGTTGGGGAGCACACTATATCTGCTCGCCCTAGGTCAAAGAAAAATTGATAATCACATTCAGCTATTAAAAATAGTTTAGTAATATTTAAAAAAAAAACAATACTTATAAACGTATAACACTATAGGCAATAAGGTCTCAAACAAAATTTTATATTTATACATCGAGGCCTAAAATACAACAGTAAAAATATTTTACATACCAAATGTGGGTTTCATGTATAATTATGATGGATCGGGACATCATCAACGCAAAATGCGAAAACTTTTATGCTTATTAGTTACCTAAAAAAATTCAATAAATTCAAGTAATTAAAGAAAAATTCAAACTTATGAATGTTTGATAAAAATAATCGAATTTAAGAGCTATATAGGCGCAATCTTTGTTAAAGCCAGCCCTAATAACAATCTCGTCTTATTAAGCCTATTATTTGTATATGAATGATTTCTGTTTAGTTTCAAAACTGATTTAAATTTCGGAAAGGTTAACGTTAACTACCTCTACAAAATAATAATTATTAAATTAATTTTTAGATATAGGAACACCATCAGAATAATATAATATTAAGTGCCTACTTTTTTTCTCATCACGCCGTGCTTCGTAAGGGGTATGCAGAGAGAACGGGCCTCTATTATTTTCTATCCAAGCACACTTGTTTCGCTTCTACCACCGACATACTATTTCTCATACAACCTCTCCTATTTCTCTTATTTTTGACCTGGCCATTATAAGACGTTCTAGTGTATGTAATAATTGGATCAAAAAAGTTAAGAGAGCTGATGAATATAAGCAAGTTTGTGATACAGGTAAGAATGAATGAATAGTTGTATTGAATATTAGGATTCTCCGACATTTCATCAACTAGTGGCAATACAAATAGTTTTGTCGATGTAAATATTATTACAATATATCTACATAATAATTCAGTTAGGTTATAGTTGTTAGTATATAGACGGCCTATTCTAATGACCTAGGCCCATATTTCATGATATAAATTAGTATTTGTATACGGTGAGACGGACTATCAGCTGTCTCCTTCCATCTCATGTTCCGTCCGACATCTTGTTGTTATTTTAGTGAACACCGGAGATTAATGTTCCCAATAAGTGTAGACAAAATGACATTCAGTCTCTACTGCGAGACTGAAACTTTGGCTTCTGGCCAAGGTCGCTAATAACGATATAGCACAGTGGCACGCTCCGTTTTATTGTGATCGACACAAAACTCCTCTAAATATGAACTTTTTTTTAATAAAAAAATATTAAACCGCGTCGAGAGTTCGTGGTTAACCGCTAAAAACAGAACTATTAATGAAAAATAGTATGTTTTAGCTGATAGTTCCGCTTAAATGATCATAATTCTGGAATGACCCGCTATTCGATCAGTTTATCCACCTGACCAAAGCCCTGTAGGCCTAGACAAATCGCATCTGGCGATCGACTACAAAAGAATTCTTCGACAATGTAGAGTAGGAAGAAAATTAACTGTCCACTTTTTATACAAGTGTCTTTGTTTGGTTTAAATAATTGTTTATATGTTCCAGTGGACAGTTAATTTTTTCGCACTATACATTGGCGAAATCTTTGTTTGTTAGTCGAACGCCAATTTGAATTTGTCTACGGGGGCAGGAACAAAAAGTATCTGCATTTGAAACGAAGTGCCTCGGGAGAATCTTGGGTATAAGATGGTACCACCGCATCACGAACGACGCTATACGCCGGCGCACCCAGCGCAGGCCCATCATTTCCACCAATACGGAGAGTAGATGGGCATTGCTGGGACATGTGTTAAGGATGGCGAATGACAGTTGGCCGAGGAGAGCGCTGTTTTTTTCCTCCCATAAGGGTCTCGTGGAAGACCATCTCATACTGTGTTCCGTTCCTTCGAAGCAGAGCTGAGGGTGTTGGACATGGTTTGGGAGAAGGTCATAAGCTTTGCGCAAGATCGAGTGCTCTTGTTGCCTCCCTATGCTCCTGAGTGGAGTTCAAAGGGAGTTTTGATTTTATTTGTAGGTATATTTAATTATTTTTTTTAAATAATTTTATGTAAGTACCTACATTCTTCTCGTTGTAATTAGATGTGTTAAGAAAATAACACATTTTTTATTCTCTTATTGATTACCTACAGGAAAATGATGAATGACTTATGAACGTTATGCAGTTTCTCAGAAGAAATTCCTCACACAATAAATAAATAATATGACTTGATATTCCGAGATTTACCGTGTAGTTTTCGCCAAAGAATCGGAGCATGTCATATAAATATTCTTGGAATCGAATGATGAAAATATGCAAAAGAATTTCATTCATTATATCGTTCATCGAAAACATTTTTGTGAATCATCGAATATGCAGTGATGTTTTTAAAATTGGGTACGTAGGTACTAAAGAATAGCATCAGCATGAATGAATAACCAAAAATTTTACATTGATTGTTTGAATACCTATAATTTTGCTGCAAGTTTCTTTTCCCTGATATATTTCGTTGATACACACCATAAATTATAGGTACATAGCTGGTTTGTATTTAGAAAAAATGTATAATTGAACACTTCAATTCCCAACGCAACAAAATTTAAAAAAAAATAATCACGCAGATGTGTGTCCAAAAATGTGCCTTACTTATATTTATAAGAAATATTCAGAATTCTTTTTTTTATTCTGGCAACTTTAAAATAATAAAACACTAACATTTTCTAAACTTCGTTTTCGTCTACTTGTGTGTTCTTTTTACCTAGGATTTTTTTATACGTGGTATTTTTGGTTTTAAATAGGTATATCAAAATTAAATTAAATAATTACACTTTTCTATGAAATGATTATTTTTATCCGTGTTTTGTAGTTATTTATTATCCGTGTGTAACCTACACGGATTTCCTGAAAAAAAAAAAAAACTATATAATTTTTATCAAAATATGTAATCCACTTAGTAGCATACATACCTACTAATAAAACTCCAAACATTCTAAACTTTTTCGTTTCTTCATCATAGTTCTTCAAAGTCTATCTTTAAAAGATTCTCCCTTTTACACCCCACTCAGGAGCATAGGGAGACAACAAGAGCTCTCCATTGCGCTCGATCTTGCGCAATGTTTATGACCTCCTCCCACACCATGTCCAAATGAGGTGGTTGATAGACCAGCGGTTACGACGCCGGTTTTCGCACTGTTTCGTGCGGAGGTCGTGGGTTCGAATCCCGGCCGTGTCGACCATTTTCCGTTTTCACGACACAAGCATTTGCTTACTGCGAAAGATGTCAAAAGTGAATTTGTATTCACTTCGAGTGAGCACAGATTCATTTCATAAAAAAAAACTCAGCTCTGCTTCAAAGGAGCGGAACACAGTGTGAGAGAATAAATACTTTATATCTATTTAATGTGAGTTCCTCTAAGCACATACGAGGATGTTCAAAACATTCTCGGTATGGCAATTTTTTTGTTGTCGATGAGGAAAATTTTATATTATCGGAATTGTTGCAGATTCTATACGACAATGGGTCCTTCTGGTGGATAAAAAATGAAGTTCGAATTTGGTGTTTGTTGGTAAATCGCTTTCCTGTAGCTCAGTATGTATTTCTTACTAATTTTGCTAGATGGCGCTGGTGTGTTGATTTGAATATATAATATATGAAATCTCTAAATATTGAGTCCCTAGAAATATATGTACGATTCGCGTATGATATTATTATCCAAGGTTACAATCGGAAATTTTCGTCAATTTGCTACTATTGTTTTTATTTTTTATTTATTTAAATCACAATTTATTAAACTTAAATTATAATATATAACAGTACAAATAAATACAAATAAGGTTATTCCATTCCCCAGACAGTTAATTTTAATTTGTTAATTTCCACAATCGTGATTCTAATGCAACGAAATGAAGAACCATTCACCAAAATGAAGCACCCCTATAGAGGGCTTTGTTATGAAAATCCTAGTAGTGTTTTTGACCACATATTTTCTGGAAACCAAGCTTTCCTTTCCACAAGAACGTGCCGATTCACTCAGCGCGTGTTGCCAAAGCAGGAGTGTGATTGCAAACCATCAATAGTCTACGTTACAACACCAACGATATCATTATGACATTGAAATTTTTTTTTGTTAGGTACAAAATTAATTACACGTTATTAGGTATATTATGAATCCGGTATTTCTTTACAAAAAAAAATGGTATAAATAAGAATTCATACAATATACTTTCTATATAAAAAAAAATATAGATGGTTAATATGGAAATCGGGATTAAATTTCAAAAGTAGCCCCTCTGAAGTCGAGAAACCATTTTGGGCTTCTCAAACTGAACAAAACCATCACTGGAAAGCGATTCTCCGGCGATAAAGAGCTTAAAGTTGCCAAAAAAAACACCATAGAAGAAGATAAAAGGTTTTTTTTTTAAGCAAGAGATTATATTTCTCGTTTTAAAAAGCGTTTTGAAGTTGCAGAAGACTTAATAAAAAAAATAGTACTATTTTCATATTTTTCTTTCTTTTCTTTCATATCCAATTTCGAGAATACTTCGAACACCCCTCGTAGCTTAAGTATATGGGTAGTTATGTGTCTACTTCCGTTCTTAGATATTTCGGCTTAATGAGCAAATGTGTAGTGTACTGCTATCTTCGTGATTTATGCGATAAATAGTAAACATTTAGATCTCGTACGCTGGTAAATTATGGTCCGTGGACTGGTATATCGGTCTTTGTGTTTAGTTCCTTTACGGGCAATTTGTCAATTTACTATGGCAGGGGTTCCCAAAGTGTGCGCCGTAGAAAGTGAAGAGAGGCGTCGTGAGTTGATCCTCTATCATTATCCGAAGCCCCCGATCACTATCCGAAACCATAATTTTGCGGATACTTGGCCAAGCAAGCAATAC
Source organism: Mystacides longicornis (assembly GCA_963576905.1). Taxonomy (NCBI): domain Eukaryota; kingdom Metazoa; phylum Arthropoda; class Insecta; order Trichoptera; family Leptoceridae; genus Mystacides; species Mystacides longicornis. The sequence continues at coordinate 6,206,635 of OY756430.1, forward strand.
ATCTTGGCCAAGCGGGACCCTAACAGCTAACCCACATCCTGCCATCTATGTGGGCGACTTCAACAGCCACCACACTCAGTGGAAATATAAATCAAATAACGAGGATGGAGAAAGGTTGGTGAACTGGGCTGAAGATCACAATTTCCACTTGATTTTTAATGCCAAGGACCGGGGCTCGTTCCGCTCAGCAGCATGGAAACGTGACTACAATCCTGACCTGTGCTTTGTGTCATCTAGAAATAATAAACCCCTGTCCTGCAGCCGCAGAATCCTCCCGGATTTCCCACACAGCCAACATCGCCCAGCCATTATTGAAGTGGGCATTAAGATACCTTTAATATCATCCTTTCCTAGACCACGGTGGAATTTTCAAAAGGCTGACTGGACTGCCTACTCAAGGGACCTCGACAAATGCCTAAGATGGATACCGCCAAAGTATAGCTGTTACAGCCGGTTTGTTGGTGCAATCATCAGCTCAGCTAAGAGGAATATCCCAAGAGGTTATAGAAAACAGTATATCCCCGGCTGGAGCGACGAAAGCGAAACTCTTTACAAACAATTTATAGAGAGCGGTGAGCAGGAGATCGCTGATGATCTGATCGTTAGTCTCGACGCATCACGCAGACAAAAATGGATAACAACCGTCGAAAACATGGACTTCAAAACATCTAGCCGAAAGGCCTGGTCAGTTCTCCGAAAACTTGGTGAAGGCGAGAAGACTGTAAACGGCAGCCCTCCCATATCGCCTAACACAATAGCCACTAATATAGCTCAAACATCCAGGGCACCAAATCATAAATCACACACAAATAAAGTTAAATCTGATCTCAAGGCCTTGAAAAAATCAATCGTGACTGAACACCCCATATCCCACAACTTCACAAAGGATGAAACGTTGAAGGCTTTGAAGGAAATGAAGACCGGGAAAGCACCGGGGTTTGATGGAGTGCACACCGAATTCTTGACCCATTGCAGCGAATATGCCATCCGTTGGATGACTCGATTCCTCTCAGATATCCTGCAATCGGGAAACATCCCAGAAAAAATGAAACGTGCAAAAATCATTGCCTTACTAAAGCCAGGGAAACCCCCAGACCAGCCCAAAAGCTACCGACCCATTGCCCTACTGAGCACGACATTCAAACTGCTTGAAAGACTAATATATAACAGAATCGGCCCCATCATCTTGGAAAAAATACCAATCGAACAAGCGGGCTTCCGGCCAAACAGAAGCTGCACAGACCAGATCCTCGCTCTAACCAGCTACATCGAGGCAGGGTTCGAAAGGAGTCTTAAAACAACAGCAGCATTTATAGACCTCTCGGCGGCCTATGACACAGTATGGAGGCAGGGTGTCATCTGCAAGCTAGCTGCCAATATACCATCTCTAAAAATCATAACTCTGGTAAACAACATGCTTGCTGGCCGAACCTTCAGGGTGATAATGGGAAACGCCAGAAGTGGAGTCAAGAAACTGAACAACGGGCTTCCACAAGGATCGGTTCTGGCTCCCTTGCTATTTAACCTCTACATCTCAGACCTACCCGCAACAACATCGCGAAAGTTTGGGTACGCAGATGACTGGGCCCTTGCATGCCAATATCGTACGTTCGAGGAGGGGGAATCCACATTGACATCCGATCTTGAGATTCTCAACTGCTACTTCCGGAACTGGAGACTACAGCCCAATGCCAACAAACCCGAGGTCGCCTGTTTCCACCTCAACAATAAGGAGGCAAACAGAACCCTGAACGTGGCCTTTGATGGTAAACAACTAAACCACAATACTTTTCCTAAATACCTGGGAGTTACCTTGGATAGAACTCTTTCATTCAAGGAACATCTTGGCAAACTCTCAGGAAAACTAAAAACCCGCAACAACATCATACATAAACTTGCAGGTACCTCATGGGGATCCACTGCCGAAACACTGCGAATATCTACACTCGGTTTGGTGCACTCAGCTGCAGAATATGCATCAGCGGTATGGATTAACAGCCCCCACACCGGGCTAGTAGACGCCCAGCTTAACAACGCTCTCAGAACTGTATCGGGCACTATAAGATCTACTCCGACTTACTGGTTACCCATTCTCAGCCATATCCCGCCCCATGACCTCAGAAGACAAGCCGCTCTAGTGAGGGAGTACGATAAACTAATGAAGAATCCAGCATTACCGAGCAACACGGACCTTAGCTACCTTCTGTCCAACAACAGGCTCAAATCTCGGAATCCCTCACTGAAGACTGCCAAAAACCTCTACGATTCCAACTTCAAGATCACAGAGGCATGGAAGGCCAGATGGGAAGCGTCTGTCACTCCAGAAACCCGTCAATTGCCGTGCATAACAATAAAACCACCCGGCTTCGACCAGCCGCGTAGAGTGTGGTCCGCGCTCAACCGGGTCCGTACAGGACACGGGAGATGTGCGGACTTCTTCCACAAATGTGGTTGGCTGGACTCCCCTGAGTGCGACTGCGGAGCGGAGAGACAGACAGTGCGACACATTGTAACTGAATGCAACCTTCGAGCATATGATGGAGACCCAGAAGACTTTTTCACCTTCAATGACCCAGCGACCGAATACATTATAAGAAACCTTTTAAATATCTGACAAGCAAGCCTGTTGCTTGCGCTCATCCAAACACTTTTATTATTTTATTAAATGACCATTATTTTGAATAACTTATGATGTGATGTACTGTATACCATACGATAAATAAAAATGCGGATACTTATTATTATTGTTTTTTTTTAAATGAATATGTGCTCACTCAAAGTGAACACAAATAGACTGTTACTCTTTCACAGTAAGCTACTTAAAGCTTGTGTCGTGAAAGAGGAAGATGGTCGGCACCAGGGATCGAACCACGACGTCCGCACCAAACAGTACGAAAGCCGGCGTTGTAACCGCTAGTCTACCAAACACTTCGAAGCAACTGCAACTTATATAGCAACAATTCCTATTTCGAGTTCGAGTTATACGAAGACATTCGCACTTATTTACAGGAAGAACGTCATGAAAACCCCAAACATTTTACTGTAACAGATTTTTTGCTAAGAGTAGCTGGAAAAACCGCCACCTGGGGCGGCAAGAATGGATTAATCACCACCTAGGCACGATGGTTGGAAGTTTTAGGTAAATGAGGAACTGTATTGTATACTGCCATCTATAGAATAAGATGAAAAGCAATAGTCAATTATTATCAGCTGGCAATAACGCCATCTGTGGAATGAAGCTTGTCTGTGTCCCATATTAACCCATATTAATTATTATTGTCTGAGTATGACATCTGTGAAGGTTCCATAGAACATCGTATTTTTGTGAATCTTGGGTTTACTATAAAAGCATTGGAGAGGCAATGTGCCGCAGAGGCGGCAAAGAATTCTTCGCCAGCCTAAACTTGTGCATTCTACGTACCTACCTAGTTTAATTTATGTCCACCCGGAAGGACGACAAGAGTAGCGTGCTTGTGCGATGAATTTGTTAACTGAATAATTTGAATCTTTCTTTCCAAGAAAACAACAAGCACATTCTGAAACTATAAGAGAGAATTGCGGCGTTTAAGAAGAAACTGCAGTTGTGGATAAAAAAACTGAATGAAGGCAGCGGTCAAAATTGCTTTCCGCAATTGTATAAAATATGCGGCATCTAATAATTAATTGGTTGCATACTGTGGATGTTTTTATATTTGAGCCTATCTACTATTATTGTAGATATATATTTTACCTATAAATAGTCACTATATTATTATCTATTCCTAATAGCTTAGAAGGGCCGGGCGCCGTGACAGAATACTAAAATTTTAAGTGCGCCACGGGCTGAAAAAGATTGGGAACCGCTGTACAATGTAATGGGAAAATGCTGGCTTAATACATAATTGCTGTGTGTACGTTTTAAAATAGGCCTATTCTGTCGTTAAAATAGGCCTAGTCTATTTAAAATAGGCCTAGTCTAGCTAGAAGATCGAGCCAAAATTATAAAAGACCGTTAGTTTACGTAACCTTAAATTGGCCTAAAATTTAATATAAATATTTCTGCTAAATTTTATAGTCGACTTTAAAGCTATATAAACTAGAAAAGAAAAGCGGGCGTAACGTTACGAACGCTATTTTTTTTAAAAAAACATTCTACGTTCATCTCTTTCACTACCGGCAGTAAAATTATGAAAGCGCGAGAGAACAGTGTTACTTTATTATGTAATGTCATTGTGCGTACCTTGGATACCGCAGTAAGCAAGTCATCTATAATATAGTTTTTATTGTTTATAACTACTTATCGTTTTCTTTATTTAACACTTGGTCAGACGCGATCACACTCAATATCTTTGAAGCATCTTTTTCATTATCGCTTTTTTCAACACTAGCTTTCCCGACAGACGTTGTCCTGTTATAGTCCTTACTATGAATATTGATTTCGAATTTGTAATAATTTATACACAAAATAATATGACACATCTCGATGGAGGTCAACTTTGTTCAAGGTCATAAATTTCTATTGTTTCTATTTTTAATGCATAGTTGTTCTCTGTAATGTCAAAATAAATAATATATACCTAATATCCAGTTATTTAGAAAAAAATAAAACTACCTTTTTTCCTTGATTAGATGTCAGCGACTAAACAGGGACAATTATTATTATACAATATTCCAGTAACAAACAATAAAATCCTGCACAAGGTTTCTATTTTTCACTCACAGAACCTGCATAATAAAACCTTTCCCATTCTTTATGTCCAATTAATTGGATAAACGAGACGAAAAACAGCTTTCTGAAATGACAATTAAGCCGGCTGAAGCTCTCGCTCGGATGAGATTAAAAGCCTCCCACTGTATTGAACTAGGAAATAAATTCAGTTTTATGGCTTGATGTAACCTTCATTAACAATCAATGAATGCCCATTACAGGAAGCTTCGAGAGGATATTAATGGGACACTAGGCTCTGCCCATAATTTGAGCTAAACTAACTCCAAACAAATTCTGGCATCATTAATTTTTGAGATAACTTTTTTCCAACGCATAGGTAAATGTTAATAACTTAGATATTTATTCTGAAAATCACAGTAGTATCACAAAAGCTTTACTTGGTTAATCACGAGAGATTTTCCAGCTATAGAGACAGGATCTTTCTTAACATCATACATGGAATTGCCTTTTGAAGAGTGTATCTGAGACCTCTATAGAATATGTTCAGCTTCCCTAGATTGTCTTTAGGAGACTAAGGAAATAACTCCGATTTGTCGATATCACTTACTTAAGGTATTATGTGGATAGCAGATCTATGCCACATATCTTTGATCTCATGAGCAAGTTTTCTGCTCCTGTATAAACTATTAATTATTATTTTCCATGTATATTTCTATGTCTATGTTTTTCTTGGTTTTGTCTTATTTTCTATTTTTATTTATTGGATAAATGATGTTCAAATGACGATTCGAAGTATGATAAAATGATAAAATACAATAAACAATAAATAAACACGATCAAAATAATTTATTATCTTGTCAAGCTCCGCCTTTTTCAAATTTTCATAATACGGTAAAGGGATACGCGATATGTTATTCCTTTCCAACGATCAACCAATACGGTAATCGTTCGTCCAATTTGTATTGGTATATACCAATATAACTTAATATTATTTTGCATAACCGAAATTGGGGTGTACTTATAAAATGGTACTTCAAGATCAAGAAGACCACATAGCAAAGCAAGTTTTTGGTTTTTGATGAACTATTTTTGCCCCATCATTATCACAGTGTGCGCGGTATTAAATATTTAGCATAACTCTGATGCTAACATCTAATCAAAATTGACTTAAAATGAATTCTATTCTGCTCGAAGATGGCTTATCCCCATATAGATTTAATATATCTGATTGGATCGTCTATTTGGCTAAATTTCAGATAGGCCGATCAAAATTCTAAAATTTATAGACAATAATTTAAATTTTTTTTTAATTATTGTCATGTCAATTATTGTCAAGGTTTGTGTACTTACGTCGTGAAAGTTCATTATTATGAATTTAATCAAACACAGTTGTTGCACTTTCACGATGTTTTATTGAGGCTCGAGCGCTTTCGTCTATCTCATTTTTTTTTTTTTTTTAATGAATCTGTGCTCACTCGAAGTGAACACAAATACACTTTTGACATCTTTCACAGTAAGCAAATGCTTGTAGACATTATCAAGAGAATAAAGATACATAAAATGAAGTTTTTTTTTTAATTTTATGTATCTTTATACTCTTGATAATGTCTAACGAAAGCGCTCGAGTCTCAATAAAATATCGTGAAAGTGCAACTGTTTTTTTTTTAAACTCATAATAATTTAATAGATGAATGTTGAAAAAGTTTTGTTATAGTCTTTTTAGTCAGTTTTTCCAATCTTGAAAAAAAAACACTAAGAATAACTTTGAAACGAAAATAATTCTTCGCTGTTTTTTTTTTTCGAAGTATACGAATGGAGTCGAAGACAAAATTCCTGAATAAGTTAACTTTGTGAAAGGAAGGCTCTTTGAATACTATAACGAAACGCTCGAACCCATATCACAGTGCCCCATCAAACAACAATTTGGTGTTTTCTAATGAATCCCCAAAAATAAACTTTTCGCGGTCAATATTCGGGGAAAAAAAGTTTTACCAAACTCTTTGAAATTCTTCAATTTATTAAAGATGTTATTTTTCTTTTTATACAACCACTCAACTTTCTTCGCGGTAGTGGCGGTGATTTTATGGAGAGTCTTATGGAGAAACCAAGTAAGGTATAAAAACGTATCTGAGACCACAACAGATGCCAAGTTTCCCTAGATTGTCTTTAAGAGACTTAGGAATAACTCCATTCGTCGATATCACTATAGGTATTATGTGTGTGGTTGGTGTATGCCACATATCCTTGATTTCGTGAGCAAGATCAAGATATTTAATTATCTTATCTTGCTCGGCTTTTTTCAAATTTTCGTGATACGGTAGGTATAGTGATATCCACGAGATACGTTATCCCGTTCCTACGATCAACCAATACAATGTCCGGACGATTTGCGTTAATCGTTCGGTCAGTTTGTATTGGTATATCCCAATATAACTTTGTATTATTGTTTTGCATTACCGAAATCGGGGTGTACCTGTAATAAGGTACTTCAAAATCGAGTAAACTATATTTCAAGGCAAGTTTTTGATGAACTATTTTAGCCACATCGTTATGTCTGTGCAGATACTCAGAACCACACAGGAGAGAACAACCAGACAAAATATGTCTGAGTGTTTCTCCCGTTTGGTCGTTTTTATTATTATTATTATTATTGGTTATTATAAAAATGGGGGATAGGTGTAAATAGGCACTTTCAACCAAAAATAAAATGTTAATATTTTAGGAAAAAAAAAACATGAAATGCCCGCTTTGAAAATAATTCAAACAGTTTGAAATTATACATATATCGTTACATCCTTGTTGGTTCGGCTGAAAGGTTTGGAATTTCGAGTACGTGCGAGCATCCCGTAATGTGTGGGCTAAGAGTAAAAAGGTTTTTTCCATCAGTTTCCGTTGTCGATTAAAGAGCTATTGAGGAGCGATCAGGTGTATAAATCTACAGCATCCCTTTGGTATCTTACCGAAGTACCCACTAGCCGCACACCGCTTTATAGCCAATTACTTCCACAATCCACGCTGATAAAATCTCCATAGTGATGCTTATTATTCGTTTGTTCTAAACCGGACCATGTAATAATCGAAATTCATCAATTAAAACGCCTCCTTCCTGCCTGTCCTCCGCAGTACGCATCGCCGATATCAAATCAACAGCTTTATCGGAAGGTAGTCACGTAAGTAAAGTGAGTATTATTCGATACATTTTGTACAGAAAACGTGTATACGTATCGAATGCGAGAATCGCTTTTGTTTTTAGAAATATACTTGTGCCGGCGCTATAGACGTTTTCCATGCAAAATGTATCGTATAATACTCACTTTACTTCCGTGACTACCTTCAAATAAAAATTAGAATACGGGTACAGTACAACACGTCGAATATTTAAATAAGAATTTAAAAAAATCATTCATTAATTTTCTTTATCAGCCTGTCTCCGTCCATTGCTGAACATAGGCCTCTCCCCTCTCCTTCCAATCGTTCCTGTCCTGAACCTCTCTCATCCATGTGCGGCCCGCAATCTTTGCAATGTCGTCCGTGCATCTGTTCTGGGGCCTACCGATATTTCTTCTGCCTTGTCTAGGCTGCCACTCCACCACTCTTTTGGTCCATCTGTCGTCCTGGCATCTGGCAACATGGCTGCCCGTGCCCATTTTAGGATGGCAACCCTCTCCACCACAACGAAGACGACCTGCTCTTCTTTTCGTATCCATGTGTTTGTTCTCCTGTCTCTTAAAGAAATATCCAACATCTTCCTCTCCATGGCTCTTTGTGACACTACCAGTTTGTGTATTTTTCTTTTGGTCAGCTGTTTTCATTCCATACGTAAGTACTGGGAGGATACAAGCATCAAAAAGTTTTTTCTTATGTGGAGTATTTCGGAGACTTTAGGATATTATGAGAGATTACCAAACACCGCCAAAGCAAGACCACATCTTTTTTCTATCTCTGTCTCTTGATTTTACCAGCCTATTGTGACTTTTTAAAGAAATAAAACTAACTTTTGCCTAACTTTTTTCTACTTTACTATTCATTAGACAATGAAAACTGAGAATTTTACAGAAAGATTAACGTGATTATACCTTATTCGATACAAATCAGTATCGAAACAATAATAACAATGCTAAACATTTCACAATCATAAACCCTTTATTGAGAATGCAAGAGAAACCTAATTTGGTTCATCTTAAACACGTTTGATTCGGTTCAATAAGGATAAGACGAATAGCATGCACATGCATAAATCAAAAGCGAAAGAATATTGTTTGTTGAAAAAACAGTTGATCGAAATTTCTACATCGAATATATTTTATCTCCAATCCTTCGAATGTTATGTGACATTTCTAAAATATTCCAAGTAGAACCACAACACCTGATTCTATTGTTCTTACCGAACAATCTCTTTTTGAACATTTTTCTAAGCTCTCTGTCGTATTTTACCGTAATCTAGTTTAAATAAATAGAAGACCAATAGAAGAGTCTCTATAGAATGGTCCATTTCTTTATCTATTGTGTGTGTTTGGTACAATCGCTTTGTCAAATACTAATTATCTTATATATAAGTTGTTTCTTACAACAAATTATTTTGGGAACTATTTGTTACCTACCTTATTATGAACTATTTGTTACCTACCTTATTATGAACTATTTGTTACCTACCTTATTATGAACAAATTATTTTGGGAACTATTTGTTACCTACCTTATTATGAACTAGTTGTTACTTACCTATGGAGAGATGAAATAATAATATATACAAAGTTAGTTTCTTATCTTCTAAGGGACATTTACTCAAAATATCTAACTTTTTTTTTCAAAATTTACAGCATTAAACAGCAACTTAAACATTCTTTATCATTATTATTAAATACTAGCTTTCCCGACAGACGTTGTCCTGTAGTCCTTACTATGAATATTGATTTCGAATTTTTACAAAAATACGTTTAAAATATGTTTGAACGTTTAAAAAATTAAATCTGATAGCTTGAATTTTTTTCAAAAATATCAAAAATTAGCGTTCAAATGTTTTGAAACTCAATTATTGTGAAATAAATAAAAATTGTGTTGTTTTGGAATTTTTCACATATGGCGTTGTTCCGTTTATCCGTTCCATAATAACTTTAATAGGTATATATTATATTTTACATAATATTATTTTCCATCCCTTTTTCGATGTTATATTAGTTGTTATTCTGTTATCCGGAGCGGAGAAGAATCCAATAAACCAAGCATCATAAAAATCTGTTCAGCCGATCTCGAGTTAAAAATGTTCGCACTAACCCAATTTTCTTTTATATTATAGCAGATGTGTTAACAAAATTACGTCTTAAAATATTTTTTTTTTTTAATTAAATGAATCTGTGCTCACTCAAAGTGAACACAAATACACTCCTTGACGTTGTAACCGCTAGGTCACCAACCACTTCGTAAAAAAAACTTCTTCCACTTCGTAAAATCGAACACTAATTATTACCTACCTCATCGAAAGCATCACGTTTCGGTTCTACAATATGAAAAAGTGTATTTAATGACTTTTTGGATGTTATATTCATAGCGCTCTTTTTGACCTATTAATTTCTGTTTAAAAAAAAAACACTCTAAATTCGGGGCTTAGCGCCAGTCGATACCAACACCACCTTTATAAGAAGGCCTTAGCGCTGACGGCTATTTTGGCGGCGCTGTATGACAGATCTCAAGTAAATACATATATAGGCAAGTACCTACGTACTAGGCCTTGCAATGTGACGTCACAGTCCCAGCGCTAAGGCCTTCTTATATATTATGTGGTATTGGTCGGTACTGAGTAGTAAAGCTAAGTTGCTTTGCTACCTATTGTCATGGCCATTCATTTTATTGAAATATTGTAGTTTATTTTATAAACTTAAATACTATTTTATGTTAGTCTAATATTAGTAGTGACATATTTTACTTAATTAGGGATCGAAGTCTTCCAATTTATATGTGGAGAAATGATTCGAACACTTCACATTATAATCTTGATTGTTTGGAACGCTTTTGGATAGAGTCATGAAACATTGACTGTAGATGGGATACGAAAGATTTTGTATTAGATAAATTATGCGCCTGAGTTCATCTCGGTACAGTTCGGTTTGCATCGTCGACGGGGATGTAGGGGGCTCGTTCTCGTACGAAATCCTTTGGATAGCCCTGTTTTCAGTTAGTGATTTTTTATTGATTATTTTATTGAACATTTTATAACATATTAATTTTGTGTGCTCCTGGGTGGTGAAATCTATTTGTAGTAAATTCCTTTTAGATTCAAGCATAAATTTAAATTCAGTGTTGCATTTTTAATTAGTATTTTACATAATTAAGTGTTATCTGGGAACCGATTTGAATTAGAATCTTTTAAAACATAGAGTCAGTGTATTCAAGAAAGAAATAGCAACTCTGGATCATTGATAAGTCTTACTTTATTTTATTATTTATTTTAATTTGTTTGCTTAGTTTGGGGAGGGCTTTGTGTTTTATCAAGAAGGACCATTCACTGCAAAAGTGTAATGGCGAACGTTGTTAACATAAAGCGCGCATAAGCCAGCCTTCGAAACCAAGTAGAAGACGGTCGTAAGCCCGTAATGGTTCTTTCTTGATTTCAGGGGGGGGGGGGTTTGGTAAAGTTTTATAAAGGTCATGGTAGGCTAGGATTGATTGCATGGTTATCTACTAATATTTTCAGCTATCGACGACCACCATTTGTGAAAACTTTCAATCATGTTATAAATTGTCGAATATTTTGTTTCATCTTGTTTTGAATACTTCTCATGTCATTTCACAGAACTGAGGATTTAAGGTAGGACCCTTTCATTTCATTATTACTAACATCACAAATGGTGGAGCATCCTGCGATTTGTTAGGTTATATATAAATGTGTTCTATTATCACCTTTATTCTAGGGCTGATCAAATGTTTACAGGTTTATATAGTTGAATAATTGTTATAATTAATTTCGTACACAACGTATTGGGTCCGTAAATTTAGGTTACTAGACGATCACAATATCATCATGGCCATTAGATTCCACGTAGCGATCGAGAAGTCTTCTTGAAAACACATACGATTTCCTTAACCGTGATTTCAGGTGCGTATCATGAAGGTTGTTAACCCCTTCATTTTGGGTTCGTAAGTCTTCATCTTAGGATCATCTACTTATTATATAGGTACATTGATGCATTTCCTTCAGTCGACTCGGTTTACACGGTTTTGTTAAACGTTTATTTACCCGGATTAGGTGTAGACTCGAAGTTAGGTAGATTAGTTTAGAGGAGATCCAGTTAGTAATAGCGCGTGTAGGTAGATCCCATCACACTATGTTTCCGCATGTCAACATCTATTACGCAATTTCACTGTGCGTGATGTTAATATTCAAATGAGAGTTACCTGTGTTTTTTGCTAAAGGCTCATCTTATTGATTTATACATCGTTGAGTTCTTTCGAGGTTTTTTTTTCTTTAAGAAAATTTTGACGTCCCAATATATTCATTCGGGCTAATACATACGGTTAAGCGAAAGAAACCTGTCATTGGAAGATCGTATTTTATCTATCTGCATAAAATGTAAAATTCACCTTTCTTCCTAATATCGTAATACCGTACACACGGTAAAGATCATATTATCGCAGATGACTTGTTTGGTTGGTATGTCTGCGGAGTTTCTTGGAAGGAGGATATTATCAGCAGGAGGCAGTCGTGTCTTATCTCTCTCCTTTTTTCCTCCAACCACCTCCTCGGCTAATGTATTCACAAAGCTATAAACCTTTTTTATATTGGAACAAAGGCAGGGGATGTAGCACGCTCCTGTAATTTCATTACGTATTTTCTTCCTAGCGGGTAAAATAAAAATAATAATTTGCTACATTATAATAACTTAAGTGTTTAGTGCCATCTATGGAATGATGCGTGAAACATTACCTATTGTGCATTTTTAAGAACTGGATGGGTTTTCATTAATTAGTCTAAATATGATATATGTATATCTGGAGAGAATGACCACAAAGTGTACGAATTTGAAACTTTTTTGCGCGAGTCACACCCTCTTTTCAAACACTCATCATTGAAATTTTACTGGGTATCGTTTTTATTGGACGACAGTGCAACGTCCTGCCTTTAATTGCGAAAAAAAGTTGTATATTCGTATAATAATTAGTACCTTTCTCGTCATTCTCTACAGAATCGTTGCGATCGTGTTCAAATTTTAGGCCATTTCGACGCGATTTAATTTTGTTTGGCTTCCATGTAAAATGCGATAGAGTTATTCTTCTAACAAAATATTTTTAAGCAATGTGGTTTGGATATTGTTATTCCAACAAAGATGAAAATTGTTTGAATAATAAAGTCATGGATATGAAACAATGGATGCTTAATTTACCAAAAAGTTGGAAGTTTTAAAGTGTAAGATTACAATGATAGGTTTATGAAATACTTAGTTTGGTTAAAAGAAATGTTTCTTTTTGTTACAGATTTTTTACTGCCCACAACAACAAAACTCATTTCGGCGTCCGACTCTGAGAACCAAGTGACGTTTTCCAGCCCCAATCCACTCCTGGACAACAGAAGGACGTTTCAGCCCATAAAGGATGTAGTCCTTGAGAATGATAAAACCGAAGACAAACACGATAATAATAGATATAACAATAAAGAATTAACGGATAATGAAAATTTCTGGACCAAACTAGAAGATTATTCCATGAAAAGATATTTACTCCTCAAAAGCAAGGGAGATTACGATGAATCAGACCGGGAAATAAGTAATAAAAAACGTAAGAGAAACGACAGTTTTCGAATACAGACCCGAGTCACGCATTATCGTATGAACAAAGAAAACAACCCTTATTATAAAATGTTAAACAGGATTGTAAATGTTAATATAAGTAGAATAAATGAATCAGAAACTGATGTTGGAGAAATAAGAGTTTGGAAGAAACACATAAGAGAACCTCCCAAAGATAGAATAAACAATGTAAATAGTAATAATAATTCTAAAGCGTTCGATAAGAGAGATAAGGCCACATCTACTACTAGTGTATCGTTTGTGGACCCTCATATAGAGATGATCAAAAGGTTCCGAAGGGAAGTGGCCGATCCGCATGATGTAGAAGGACCATGTAGATCTTTCGTCGTTGGAATTCCGGATCAACAGACCTTCTACAGTCCGGGATATCCGGACAACTACCCCAATCAGACGGATTGTGTCGTCGTCCTAACCGGTGAGTGTTTGGAATTTCTGTTTTTTTTTTTCACTTTCTTTCAGGTATAATCAAAATGCCTAGACTTTTACTATTGCTCAAGACCATAATCTATTTACTTATTAATAGGTAAGTAGGTGAATAAAAAACTTTTTACCGCTTTGGACGAAAATTGCGTGGACGGAGAGGTACGAAATTACGCACACTTACGGTGTTATTAATAAAAACACCTTATCACTGGTATCAACCATAGAATTACTAAATCTCTAAAGCCGCGGTACAACGAGGATTTTATATGCTTATTCTATGGTTTATTGTGGTATACCTGGATTATTAATAAATTAATAACATTTTTCTTAGACCATGGTATAAACCATTGTATAACGTTATTCCAAGATTATTGATAACACTGTTATAGTTTATGTAGGGAAAGAGAGGGGAATGCTAATGAAATGGATTAAATCAATAAAATAAACATTCCAAACAGTACCGTAATGTTATGTATTGATACTTACACACACTTCGATGTATTTGACATTGACACAGACGCATATATTCTTTTGTTTATCTGTGGTCAAATTGATAATATATTGAAGAATTATCTAACAACTATTAATGACTAAAAATTCATTACTCATGTTCGATTTTTGAATGGAACAAACCACCACGGGCTTACGACCGTCTTCTACTGTTGTTTCGAAGGCTGGCTTAGTGTGATCACTTTACGTTAACAACGTTCGCCATTAGGTGGTAATGTTTGAATCTCCGAAACTCCTAATCATGAGAATTCTCGACATGTTCAACATGTCGAAAAATCTCATGTATGCAACAAATAGATATTTAATAATAATTAATGAAATATAGAGATAAAAGTTGGAAATTATTGAGAACAAGAGAGCAACCAAATTTAAAAACTGCGACTGCTGTCGTGTATTTGGCGCCAGGATATGACTACATCCATTTTTGTCTCATATTTATTGCCTACTAGCTTTCCCGACAGACGTTTTCCTGTGTTCCTAAATATGTCTATGGACGGCTTTTGTTGCCTCCCCACGTTCTCAGACAGAATGTGTGAAATACATAATCGACAGGATTATTTCCGGGTTTTTTATACAACAATATTTCACTTAAAGTAATAAGAATAATTTACCCTTTTTGTATTAAAAACAATAACGTTTTATTCAAATCTTATTGCCTTTGTAAAATCATTATTGTAAATTTTAACAAAGAATCAAAACTATATAGGAAATCAAAACAAATTCTTTCCATTGTGAGTTTGAAAACAAAAATACAAGGAAATTTCCATCCAACAAATCAATTTTTATAATGACTTGTAATTAAAAACGTAATGATCATTGTTTATTTGAAAATCCAATATTTTTAATAGCTAAGATTTTTGTTTACAAGATTTACATAGTTTAAGTTTAAATGCAGACTTTTTTGTTTATCTAATAATGGCCTTTCATCAATTCAATTATCTTTTATAATACTACTGCATTAAAAATCATTACTGCAAATGTGTTTTTGAAAGCGAGTAGAATTATTATTAGTATTTAAAACTAGCTTTTCTGATAGACGATGCTCTGTCTTTACAATAAATATTGAATTCGAATTTGTATAATGGTAAATTCATTATCTTTTGATGTGATTCCGACCGATGCATATGTTTTTAAGTGTTTATTTTTCATCCGCACTCTGTCAATTGCATCCACTATCAAACAATTGACAGATTCCTATGTAATATTTTTCCTGTGCGACCATATCTATAGGTAGGTACTAATATATAAAGAGGAAAGATTTGATTGTTTGTTTGTTTGTAATATTTGGAATCCTTACTAAAACTCCAATAATGTAACCCAAGGTGTAAAAAAAATTACCCAAAATATTCTTTACATCGCGTGCGCTCCGAAAACTATTGATAGAATAAAACAATGTACTACGATTTTGTAGAAGACATCATTATTTACAAAAAGTATCGCGACAGCATATGTCTAACTATTATAATTATGCCACAATAAGTGTTATTTTATTTAAAAAAAAATATTTGAAATGCGGCAGAGATATAGGCGTCACTGGGGTACGAGCCGGACGGGAGGGGACCATTAGAATACTACATTATTCCAGATTAACATAGCCTATAGAATATTTTGATAAAGTTAGGGATCTATAAAGATCATAAGAAAACTGAATTATTTTTTTGAAATACCTATGTACCCGTGCTAAGCTGGGAC
Source organism: Mystacides longicornis (assembly GCA_963576905.1). Lineage (NCBI taxonomy): Eukaryota > Metazoa > Arthropoda > Insecta > Trichoptera > Leptoceridae > Mystacides > Mystacides longicornis. The sequence continues at coordinate 6,222,708 of OY756430.1, forward strand.
AGACCGCTAGTACCTTATAAATTTCCTAAGGCACAAATAATACAATGTTACATATTTTATTTTAAGCTAGAATTGCTCTTGCATAAGTAACATATTTTGTTTGTTAGATAGCAGTGCATAACTACGGCTGAAAAAAATCGGATTTGGATTGCCATTTAAGGCCCAGTACTCACTATAGAGCCGCGAACATTGCATCAATTTAATCGAAAGATTAAGTGTATACGTGATTCGAAAAGCGAACGTGAGCGGAACACATGCATCCTTTTAATAAAATTGATGTAACGATACACGTTCGCGGCGCAAGTGAGTATGGGCCTAAGATTTGACGAGATGAAATCGTTGACTGTTAATGTAAAAAATATTACAACCACTTAACCACTTATGTTTACATAATCACAGGCATCTACAATTTTTGGTGAGATTTTTTTTAACTTGCGAAAAAATTTATCGTTTAGGCTGTTAGCACACCTCCGCAGCCGCGAATCGCGGCACACGAAACTGCAGAAAGCGAAATCGCAGGTAGTGTTAGTACACTAGCGGGTAAACGAGTAGCGAAAGAGAAAAATGCACATAAGTAAGTATTCTGTGGTTATGTTTTGTTGGGAAATATAAATAATTAAAATTACAATATTATTTCACATTTCATACATATTTTTAAATATTACAACATTAACAACGTTTTTACTTACAATTTAGAAAATTCGCACATCCAACTTCTGCAAACCATCCCACAACAAAACGCAATTAACGTTTTCCATCTGTGATTTCTATGGAAAACATGACGTTCGCTTCAATTTCGCTCCAAAATTCTGTCGATTTTGACAACTTAGAAAGCGGGCAGAATGCGAAACACACGGATCCGCGAAATAATAGGCGGAGGTGTGAATACAATATAAAGTAATCTATGGCGAAACACCGCAAGAGAGAGATGAATGTATAGAAAACAGTAAGGGTTTGAGCATGCTATCTCACTCTCAATATGGCGCGCAGAAACTGACAGATGTGACCGTCGTCGCTTCGGCTAATCCGCGGCGGAGGTGTGCTAACGGGGCTTAAATTAGACGGAAATGAGAAACAAAATACCTTACCTAATGTAAAATAAAATTTGTTATTTTTCAAACGGTTGTTAAAAGAGGCTCGATTGTAAAAATGAAATAATGTCTTTGAGGAGAAAGAATCATTCTTCAATATATGAGGGTTGTTGGTTTTTCGGGAATAAATTTGAGAATAAAAAAGGGACCTTTTTCTGGACATCAGATAAAAAAATGCCCTGCAATCAAAATAAAATCCACCCTACGAAACCTTCCTTAAATTCACACATGTAATCGCGCATCCAACGGAGCCCGGCGAGTTCGAAGGTTCAATTATTATTAAGTATCTACCCTTCGCACTAAAAAATTATGCAAGGGGCAATTTTATGATATATATTTTTCAATAATCTTGTAGGTATATTTGATTTTGGATGGTTACGTAAGCAAAATATCAATAATGCTCATGATAAAACATTCCTTGTTATATTTTGGAAATACCTCAATTTTTAAAATCAAATATTGTTATGAAATCTTATTTTTGTGAGTTTTTTTTTAGCCTTAAAAATTATGGTGGCTCGGTCATGTTGAGAGAATGAACGAGGAGAGAATGACTCAAAGGATATATTATAAATCTGAAAGAATGGGTGCAGGCAGACGAGGCGGACCTCAAATGAAATGGTCCGACCATAACGGTGCCTTCTTACAGGAGGGCCAAGTCAGGAGCAAAAGGAAAAGAAGAGCATGAATGCGGAATATTATGCGTATGGAGGAAGCGAAAGAGGTTTGTTTGGATGGGAAAGAATGGAAGTCCGTACTCTCTGGGAAACTGCGTGATGGGTAAAGAAAAATGTTAAGCCTCCACTCGTTTGCGAGTGTTCTAGTTTTTTGGGCTTATAAACATAATGTTTAATGTATCAAATTCACCAATCGCCATTAGAAATTTTTTTTTGTACACAACACACCCTGTCCCGTAAGGGGTAGAAAGAGAGAACAAACCTATACTCCGTTCTAAGCAAGCACACTTATTTCACCGACAATCGACATACCATTTCTCATACAACCTCTCCTATTTCTCTTTCTTCTGACCTGGCCTTTCATAAGGACGGAATCGATGTGGTCGATCCACGTCATTCTCGGTCGGCCACGCCTTCTTACACCTTTCTTTTCAGCATTATAAATTCTCTTTGTCTATTTGTTGGTATTCATTCTTTTCGCGTTCCCAAACCATCTCAACTAATTATTAACTTTAATCTTTGTCACAATACTAACTTCCACACTATATTTCTTCCTAATATTCTATTTTTTTTCAATCCTTTCCATATCCTACAGAGTTTTCCAAATATTTTTCGTAAATCTCTCTACAGCAGCAAATAAACGATTTATAAGAATTATTTTACTTATAAGTGCTTTTATTACTTTTCGATCAATTAAACTTTCAGCAAGTTATTTATGATTTGTAAAGAAAATCCAAAAATAATTAATATGTTAGTCCATAGCGTGGTATTTTGATTGACATCTCTAATCCCACGCGAAATATTATTACCTCTTTTTGTTTGGTAGATTTTTGTAGTGCTTCGTTTTGTGAAAAAAGTTCCAGCTCAAATAATGTTTCAAACTTCTTAGTATGTAAGTAGTTGCTATGAACGTTTTAAACGTTAAAAAGATCACACTAAGCCAGCATTATAATAAATAAATTTACCCTTTTCTATACCATTATCACCTCTGGTGACCTCGGGGCTGAGCTCCCGATACGTACCGGTATGGTAAGTGGCGCCATTAACAACATGACCAAGATTTGGAAAGCGTCGGCGTTTAGTGTCGAGACGAAATGTAAACTGTTTGATGCGTGTGTGTTGCCCATTCTCTTATATGGGTGTGAGTCCTGGCACCTGACCAAAGCCCATGCACAAAAAGTCTTTGAAATGAAGTGCCTAAGGAGAGTTCTGGGCGTAAGATGGTACCACCGCATCACGAACGACGCTATACGCCGGTGCACCCAGCGTGAGCCCATTACCTCTACTATGTGGGGAGGAGATGGACTTGGCTGGGACGTGTGTTAAGGATGCCGAATGACAGTTGGCCGAGGAGAGCGCTGTTCTTCCTACCATCAGGGTCCCGAAGACGAGGAAGACCCTCTCACACTGTGTTCCGCTCCTTCGAAGCAGAGATGAGGGACATGGTGTGGGAGGAGGTCATAAACATTGCGCAAGATCGAGCGCAATGGAGAGGTGTTGTTGCCTCCCTATGCCCCTGAGTGGGGTGTAAAAGGGAGTGTTGTTGTTGTTATACAAAGGTATCAGACCAACCCCGGGTAAAAATTTCAAGTGAAAAAACACTTAAACTTCTTAATTTTCGGGTCTAAACCTACTTCTGGATTTCCAAAAATTATAGCAGATCTGAATACATTGACTGATCAAATTGTTGGTAGCCTGGTAGTTCCGACGCCGTCTTTCGTACTTTTCTCAGTGGAGGTCGTGGGTTCGATCCCAAGTGCCGACCATCTTCCATTTTCACGACACACTGTGAAAGAGTCCAAGAGTGTATTTGTGTTCACTTTGAATGAGAACAGTTTCATTTTTTTTTAATTTTGCTGATATCAGACGAATATCTACCCTTAAATATTGTTTTTCGATGCGTAATCCGTAGGGTAGTAAGCTTGTAAGGGATTGCGGTCGTTTAAACCAACCAGGGGTGTGAGAATGCAAACACATCGCGAAACCACCCATTGAAGGCGCACCCTTGTCAAAAACCAGTAGCCGAACATCGAAAGGTTTCTCGTGGCTGTAATAAATATTTCTGGTATGGCGAATTATTTAGTGAAGGCCTTATTCTCTACGGTCAATGAACGGTTTCCAACATATCTGATAGGGATCCTTCGCGGCTTTTTAGAGTCGGTTTTGTGTGATTGAGACTACAATTTTTTATCGCCATTGTGGGTTCGATATATTTGCTCTTTTGAATACGCTCACAAGAAACGTTTCAAAAACTAATATATCACTTCTCTCCACTGATTTAACTGTACAATGAACTAGATGTGGCATACTGCAATGATTTTCTAGTAACTTACTTTATCCTCATTCGCTCCCAGTGTGGAACATAATATGAACGCCACGAAGTTTCTCCTCTATCTTACGCCAGCCTCATGTAGAACCGCAGCGAATGCCCGCTTGATTGTTAATTTTGGCCTGTCTCGCATTCATGTCCCATCCGGATAATATAAAAGTATTCAATACTCTCGGCGGATATGACGAAAACATGGCACAGCCAGCTCAATTCTGGATCACTGACGTGATTGGCTGTTGTGCTGTTCTGGCGCGTACGGTCTCATTTGAGACATAGTGGTACCACCTAGCCCCGAAAATCTGTTGCAAAAAACTATCTCAACACTGAGGTTATGTTGAGCCTTTGTCAGATGCCAGGATTCACATCCATTGGCAGAAAACACTGGCAGAGTGCGCGCATAAGAGAGGCGACACTTCTTAGTTTTGACTGGTGAAGTTAGTGGATTTCCACAATTTTCTCATGTTGTTAAAGGAAAAACTCACCATTGCAATTCTTATGGAGGGTTCCTGATCTTTCCCGCCGTTTGGTGTCAAAAAAAACTCCCGAGTATTTGAAATTGTTTTCCTAGTAAAGCCGACCAGCAATTAAATGGCCGGAATCAAAGATAACAACGAGTTACTGCACATACTTTTGAAGGTCGGAAAATAGATGGTCTAAGAAGCGTGGGCCGAAAAAAAAACAGATTTCCTGGCTCAGAAACATTTGACTGGAAGAGTCGGAGCGCTGTCTGCAGCTTCACAAGACAGGAGTCAACGTTAGAGAGACCCACCACGACACATAAAAAAAGAAGAAAAATACTTACACAGAAAAATCTAATTTTCCATCAACGATTAAGAAAATGTACTCTATTTTCAAGTTCTGGGTCTTTGTTCGTTTGCTATAAATGCACCTTTAAAAAATATTTCTCTTTCATATTTAAATTATTCTAGGAAAACATAGGGTTTAGGAACAACATTTTCATAATAAGGTGTCACTTTTTATGATGTTTGGAGGTAAAGGGACGTCAGATGGAAGAAAATATTAATTATTACTGACAACGTCAAAAAAATTATCGCAGATAGTCTTAATTAGATAAAATGATTATGTTAGGCAAGCGCGCATTCGTTTCGAATATATATATTATTATTTATACTAGGCGAATCCGATCTTATTTGAAAGGTTTCTTTAAATTCCATCTATCTCTTTCCATCTTGTTATATTGTATGATAGTTCGATGCGAGATAACAATAACACATTTTGATTTAGTTCTAGTATTTAGAGACTTTTTTGGTTAAGGTTCCAAAAAATTTCATGTACGAGGAAGACTAAATACATTTGAAAATACTACGACCTTTAGCCGAAAGGCCATTCAACTTTTTTTCATTGTCCTATTTTTTGAGCAGTTGCCGTTTCTAGTGGGTAAGGCATAATAGTTCAATGCTTCTCTCCAGTCGTGTATTGTGTTTCGGTAATATCTCAAAGTGACTACTTACATTATTATAATAAGGTTTTGTGCGGAACTTTTCTTCCGACATGGTTCTCTGTCTATCCCCCAACTCTGTTTTACTCTTATTCACCATCCCACTTCGAAATCGACTATTTCGAGTTGAATGGGTATTATTTCGTCAACATTAAAGTTGAAAAATTGTAACGCTTATTTAGAAATAAAATGGGTTGAATCAAATATATTTTTTCTGTAGCGTAACATTTATTTTCTGTTTCGAGTAGACGAGATTTATTTTGTAGGTAAGTATATATTTTTTTAATAAAATGAATCTGTGCTCACCCAAAGTGTATATGTTGCACAATAAGCTACTTAAAGCTTGTGTCGTGAAAGAGGAAGATGATCGGCACCTGGGATCGAACCCACGACCTCGGAACGAAACAGTACGAAAGCCGGCGTCGTAACCGCTAATCTACCAACCACTTTTATATATACCTTCTTAGAAAAAAACAACAGGGGGTTTTCAGTGAATAAAATAGGGGTTTTGTCACCATGGTTTGTTAATCATACCACTGCTTGAGTTCCATAATTCTCTGCCCTCTAAAGAAGGTCAAGGGACCAATTATATGCACCTTGCGTCACCGCGACCAAAGGTGTTGCCAGGAGGCGTTTTAAGTTAATGGGGAATGTGGAGCATTCCCTCTTTATGCATTCAAACAATCCTGTTCTTGAAAACTGTGCACATTCAAAAAACATGTGTTCAAGTGTCTCATCCGCCTGTCCACATGTACACAAAGGCGAAGATACTATGCCGATTCTAGGCAGGTGAGATGCATTCAAGCAATGCCCAATTCTCATCCTAGCAATAAACGAAACGCTGGTTTTAGAAAGTTTGATAGTCTTGTACCAAGGAAAAACCGGTATCAACATCTTACCAGATTCTGGACCATTCCTTCCTTGATATTTCATTGAATGTAGGTATGTATAATCACTTAGTGGAACAGAACACGAATCAGTGAAGAGAACACTAATCTAATCAGTGGCTCTACAACCCAGGTCGGGAGTGAAGAGAACACACTGGCATTAAATCTATTGTGACATCCTTAAATTCATTCATGGAGAAGCCTCTTGCTGTGTGACAGTGCCTCTTTCCGGCTCCTGCCCTTCGTACGAAGTCTCCTTTATCGTAATTTTGATGCCCAGAAAAGGTAGGTCCCAACATGATCCCTATCACCTGGTTTCATAAATTGTTGTTGGTCATATGACCTTATATCCCCTTTGACCACTGATGCGGAAGAACCCTTTATATCTACCGCATCACATTGCCTTTACAGAGGTGCAAGATACGTCCCTCATAGCCTGATCTAGGGAAATAAAGGCCTGCCCTGAATGTAGGGGTAAGTCGAAGAGTCACCCTGAGGTTACCTGGTGTCAAATAAGTAGACTCCATTAGTCCTATGGACTAGGTGAGTATGGATGGGAGGGCTCGTATAAGGCGGGAGAATAGGATACAGGTGTAGGGTATGACCTTCAAGTTGGATAGCCATACAAGGCATCCCGTATTCTCTTCGCCTAGTTGACCCTAGCATCTACCTGGATCGATTGTACCGCCGTCTCAGCCTGGGTCTTAAGTGAGAGTGGAGCTCACATGCAGTGGCTAAGAAGCATTAAAAATGCTCTTTTTTGTACGAAACATTTCCTTGGATCCATTGGATATATTATCTTCCTTTTATAGCATTGACATGCCTTTCTTTTTACAAAGATCTGTGTTGATTTATGTTTATTGTCACAGTACGAGTAATATTTTGGATTTTCGTCATCAATGATTTATCAATTAGTTAATTTAATCCGATTTTATGTTTTAATACATTCATTTTCTCGATTTACCGTTGGTTTTCATGATTTGTGCGGTGAACCAGAAATGATCGCATTATTATTATTATTATCCATGATTGAGACCATCAAGTGAAAAAAATATATAAACCCTTTAGCTGTCACAAACTGCTACTCTATGCTTTGATTAATCATCGCTGTTTTTGAAATGGTCGTTCGATGTTTTTTTTATCAGTAAAGTCAAGTAAATGAGCAGATATATCATGAAGTATATCTATCTGGTTTATTGTAATGAATTGAAAACGTTCATTAATTTATTTTTTGTGTTTTTTTTTTCATCCATCAGCCGAAATTACAGTGCCTATGTGCTGGTTGATGTCATCAAATGATCAAACGTTGATTGCTTACACATTTTATATCTTATAACATAGGTTTTGGATGAATCCATCGTAATGATGTTTGAAAGTCATTTTATTTTTATAATATTGACACGGGGCTGAGCTTCTGATATTTACGTATCAGTATGGCAAGTGGTCAAAGTGGTGCCTTTAAAAACATGACCAAAATATGGAATACGTCGGCGTTTAATGTTGAGACGAAATTTAATATGTTTGATGCGTATGTGTTGCCCATTCTTCTCTATGGGTGTGAGTCCTGGCACCTGACCAAAACCCAGGCACAAAAATTGTGTATAAATGTGCATTTATACCAAACAACCTTTGACCCAGAGCTTGAAAAAGGTGAATAATTTCCTAATCGTTGATAATGGACACCATGGAAACAACAAATTATTAGTAGGCGATGACAGTTCTTTCTGGTTATTTTTTCCTTGGTGTCCATATCAACGATTAGGAAAATATGCTCTATTTTCATGCTCTGGGTGTTTGTTCGTTTGGTATAAATGCAGGTACCACCGCATCAAGAACGACGCTTTTGCCGGCGCACCCAACGAAGGCCCATCACTTCTACTATTATGGTGGATAAGATGGACATGGCTGGGACATATTGTGTTAAGGATGCCGAATGACAGTTGGCCGAGGAGGGCGCTGTTCTTCCTCCCATCAGGGTCCCGAAGACGACGAAGACCCTCTCCTACCAATATTCTGTTCCTTCGAAGCAGAGCTGAGGGATTTGGAACATGGTGTGGGAGGATGTCATAAACATTGCACAAGATCAAGCGCAATGGAGAGCTCTTGTTGCCTCCCTATGCCCCTGAGTGTGGTTTAAAGGAAGATTTAATTCATTTAGTTTTTTTTTATAACGACCCAAATCTGGTTTCATAATTTTTAATGAATTATTTAATTAGATTTATCGCGAGATACCCAATACCTATAGTACGTATTAAATTCGTTATTCGTTAAGTTTGAAAATAAAAATAATTACAAGGACCACTGAACCGTCTGATTTGAAGATAGGTACAGTAATTTTCAAAATACTCCTTGTTAAAAAGGACTCCAATAAGGATTACGATTGTCACACAAATATCCGAACCCGACACAAAACAATATTCCGGTTCGATTAAACCGTTTTTTATCCCTCATTGATACGGATGTAATTACCTACATAAAGTCAAATATGTACAGATAACACACCTGTGACCTAATAATTATGTATCGGTTACGCTAAAATAATAATATAGCATCATCTAATTTTTTTTTTAATTTCGCAGGTAATGTCAAGTGATTACAACCAATGCGAGCCATATTGCGTAAGAATTCGATCGAAGTGTATACAGCTGCAAGTGATTTCAAGCGAATGATTTCCAAATGTCAAAATTCTCATCCTTGATCCTGGCCGCCTATTTTGCTTTTTTCTGAAACAAGTCATCTTAACTAAGAAATTTTACATGATTAACACATCGTTTTCTATGATGAAAACAAGAGAACATGATAATGTTATCACTGAAAATATTAAATTATGATGTTTTGATTGTTGTTTTTAAGAGAGATAGGTATCTGAGAGTAGTTTTGACATAAAAGCTCTAAATTATATCGGTGGGACTTTCTCAAGTGCCGCCTTAGTTGGTCGAATAGTGGGTCATTTTAGAACAATTATCATGACATAATATGACGAAAACCATCTAACCAAGATTATAATATTTTTCGAACTTACGGCCAGTTTAAAAAAAAAGTGATTAAAGAACTCTTTTAGGAACTTTTAAATTTTAAAGTCTCTTTTAAGTTAACGCGTTTCATAAAAAAATATTCCCGCTTAAGCTAAAGTTTGAAAGTTGGTAGTGTTACCATGGAAATCTATGGAAAACATAGGTTGTTTACTAATATTTTCGCGGAATTTCTGTTAATCTGTCAAATTTATGATCAATAGAGAGTCAATGTGCCGTTATTGTTGTTAATTTATTATTATGGTTTATGAATTAGTAAACGAAATCTGTAAACAATAATATTCTTCTCGTTTTGCCATGCTTTCCATCCTATTTCAGTCATTTTTGTCCACAATGTTACCGTATGACAGATAAAGCGCCACAAAAATTTTCTATGAACTCCGGTGGTAAAAGAACTACACTAAAGTCGACTTTAAGTCCCAAAAACGGGACTTGCTGACTAACCGGCTGTAAGGTACATACATAGGCGGTAAGACCATAGATGTGCTGGAAAGTTAATTATAACAGTTTCAACTGTCTGCAGTTTTTTACGTGATTCAGTAAAATTGTGACATTCGAAGCACTATTTAACTAATTTAAAGAACAAACGAATAATTAATTACTCTTTTCTAGGCCTAATGACCGACAGGTTTTGCTGCAAATAAGTAATATTGAACAAACTATTAAATTTAGTTTGTGAGGGATTTAATCCTTAAAACATTATATTATGCTAGTAAATCAATATATTATTTTATCCAAACTATTGCATGATAAAATTTTGTGAATTATTATCGCAAACTTTCACCATATAGGGGGGTTTTGGGTTAAGCAGAAAAGCAATTAAAATAATTTATCATTCCCGTAAGATAGTCTTATAGATGGTAATTGGCTGTCAAATTATGTACACATATTATTATGAAAGTAATTTTAGAGTTTACGATACATCCAACCGCATATTATGTAGGTATGTTGTGTTAAGTTTTCCCGAAAATTGTGGTAGGTACATATACCTTTATTTTAAAAATGATGCCTTCGTGGAGGAAGGATAGATCAAAAGAAAAAGAGAAAACAGACTGTATAAGAAATGTTATATGTGTGAAATAAGCAAGGGAATTATTTTTGTGATTTAATAAAAAAAAATGGAGGTCGATTAATAATTAATTCTCTCTGCCTACTCCCTTAAGAACATGTCGTTATGGATAAAAGGATGCTTTTACCGTATTGTTATTGTTTAGTGCTATAGATTTATTTATTTATGAAGCAAATAATAAAGACTTTAACATAAATATACCTTTATATATATAACAAATTCTAAACAAATCCATACAAATCCGAGAGTAATAAAACCATCAATATTTTTTTATACCCATCATGCCGTTTCCCGAAGGGGGTAGGCAGAGAGTACGGATTTCCATTATTTCCTATCCAAACAAATCTCTTTCGCTTCTTCCAATATGTGCTTCAAATTCTTCCAACATTCCGCATATGTGCTCTTCTATTCCTTTTGATCCTGACTTGGCCCTCCTCTAAGACTGAACCGATATGGTCGGACCATGTCATTCGGCCTCGTCTGCGTGCACCCATTCTTTCAGATTAATGTATCCTTTTAGTCATTCTCTCCTCATTCATTCTCTCTATATGCCCAAACCACCTTAATGTATTCACTTTCATTCTAGTCACTACGCTAACATCCACTCCACATTCCTTTCTAATATTATCATTCCTCACCTTATCAATCAGTCGCTTTCCACATATCCTACGCAGTGATCTCATTTCCACAGCATTTATTCCAACTTACATGCCCAAACCACCTTAATTTATTAACCATCAAAGTTATCACACAAAAAAATACAACAAAACCTATAAAAAAAATCCAATGTAAATGTAGATTGGTTAACAATTATTAATAGGCGGAGAGTGGTAGCAAGCTTGAATCTGTCACTCACGATAGAAAAATGCTTCATACAGTTCTGAGCAAGCTGGATGCAACAGTGACTGAGGCAAACATAAAATGTGTACGCCTTGGCAAATCGGGGCAAAGCAAGCCGAGACCCATAAAAATGTTTTTGAACAATAGGCAACAAGTTATAAAAATTTTAAAGAAGAAAAGAGAAATTTGTGGATGTTTTAAGAACGTTATAATTTATGAAGACTGATACGCCGCCCCTTTCGCCTCGCTGGCTATCTCAAATCCCTCAGGCCTCGGCTAGCTCACTTATCTGTCCAGCGAGGTCAGGGGTCGGCTATCTACAAATTCCATCAGGTCTTCGGAGGTATCTCTCTCTGGCTCCACCAGTCTAGGTACTTAAGGTTTACCAAACAGAGCCCAGGGATAGGGTTACTAATCTACTCAAATTCAAAACTCTAATTTAGGTATGACTCAATTTAATGAACAAGAAGAAAAAATAAAAAAAACATAATAAAAAAATGAAAAGAACGGATAAAGAAAATATGAAAATATGCATAAAAAAAATCAAAAGAAAATTACATTAAAAGACAGATTGCATTACCAGCAGTAAACAAAATAGACATATAAGAATAAAAATAAAATAATAATTAGCAGAAATAAACAAAAAATCACATTTAAATAAATCGTTGGTTATAGCATTCCTATTGTTCCCTAACTTTCTTGGAGTTGAATTCCCTGGCCGTTGATGAAGATTTTATAAACAGAAAGAAGGTTACATACATGGGTCGTTGGTTGGTCCTTTCCCCGCAATGCTAGATCTCCTAGGTCATCCCTTTGTCTCCCTGGATCGATTAATTTCGCACATGAACTGTCCACAGTAATAATTACTCAGGGGTCCACAAAAACAAAATGTTATTCACCACGTCTGTCTATTATCTTGGCTCTACCACATTTATTTTATTTAATACTTTAATTTTGGTTCGGTTTTCTTGTTCGGAGAGTTCACGATTAAAAAAAAATTGGAACGAAAAAAGTCTATTTTCAGGTATAATATTATTACACGTATAATTAACCAATAATTACAACCGAGTGCCTTCACTTGTTGGATACGGGGGTTTTTTTTTCTCTTTAAGTTTTACCCACTCTGGACACTACGTCTTTGGAATACAAGAACCTGTATCGCGGTCCTCAAAAACTCACTCTGGGTTCTTTTACAACAACAACAAAAAAAACTGTTAGGCGCGCAGTTCTCAAACTCACTCCTGCGCGAGAAAAGAAAGAAAGTAAAACTCACTCGCTTTTTACAACATCACTAACTCCAAAAATAATTCTCAACCGAAACACTCTTAAAAGACTCAATCCAAAAGTCACACTCCCGTTCAATAACAATCGACTCGCCCGTTTCCTCGATCACGATCAACGATAACAACAACCAACTCGTGACAACCTCTTTCGGAGGAGATCGTAACAATCAACCGTAACTACCACTCTCGGAACTACCTCTCTCGGAGGAGATCGTAACAAATCAACAACCCGTAACAATCCACCCGCGTCCCTCCCGTGCAAGAGATTATATCTTCTCCCTTCCTAAGACAACTAGGTACCAACCCGTGAAACTCCCCCGATCATTCAAATTTGTCTCAAAAGACCAATCAATGTCTGGAGACCGCCCGTTTGGGTCCACGTGGACTCCTTTCAGCCAATCCTGATCTAATCAGGGTTAACAGCCCCCCACCAGCTTACCCTTGGCATATTACAGGGGCCGCCTTCAGCCATAATCCGGGTACCGCTCAGGCCCAGGGTTCGACTGACAAACCCCACAAAACAAAACAAAAAAAAAACACAATTTACTTTCTAGCTTTCTATTTTCGCTGTCGTCTCCACCGACTTCCCCGATCGTCCATTTCCCATTCTCACAAAAAAATAACATTCTGCCCTCTTCCCCCACATGAAACCCCTTGTCTTGAGGTTTCGGTACGAACCCACGCTAGTGGCTCCCGGTTTTCCACCCTTAGTGGAACAACCTTTGGCCCAGTGATGTTTTCTACCCATTTTTCCCAATTAATTTCGATCTTGAATTTATCTTCAGAGAGTCTGTCCTCTAACATCGGGCCACGTCGGTTTTTGGGGACTAGTCCCGGCCCTGTGGAACCATTCAAAGTTCTCAGAAATGTTATAAATCAATGTTTTTATGTCTCATTAGCCACCCCCTAACCAGTGGCGGGGAATGGTAGTCCGTTTCGCTATATTTATATTACTTTTCAATCAAAACTTTCGCGCAAAATGTTACAAAATTTCCAGTTTAATTCCTTTGTTAATTCCGTATTACATTATTTCCTTTCCTCTATACGTGCATTATTTGAGTTCGATTCTACATTTTCTAGTGATTAACCGAATTTTACAATTCAACCGAGTAAATCGCATTATTCTCCCTCCTTCTGGTGACTGTGAACAACTATTGACCTTAGGCCTCCCGCGTTTGTAAGAACCCCTCATTAGACGATCTTTAAATTGGTAATTTTGTATTGTTTTGTATGTTTCGTCTAAACTCCCCCCAATTTTCTACAGAGTCGTGAAAACGGACGCCACTGACTATTTGATGGCTTTGGTCACACGTGTGACATTTCTACGACCCATCAGAATTCTCCGAACGTCTTTTGTCTTGCTTTTTAAATTTCAGGCTAACTCGGGTGTTTATTTAAGCTTTTATTTATGAGTCTCAAAATCAGAGTTCCAAATCCCTACAAAAAAAATTCAACTATTGGGTTTCAAAATCTATTAAAAATGGCACTAATTGTTATTAATGTCCCTCCGAACCCGGTATTTTGCGAAGCTGTTTCCTGTTCCCACGTTCGGTCTCTTGGCAGACCCCACACATTGTCCCTTACTAGACAAATCTAATCACTTTTGCAGTAATGAATTTTTATCACCTACAAGCCTCCCTACGTGGGTCATATCAAGACTTGACCCCAACGCAAATGTGTCACTTGAAAAAATTGAAGCAGGAGCTTTCCGAAAGAAGAAAGAAAGGTGAGTCAGACATATATATAAAATACTCGCGAGGCAAGCCTGCTATTCAAGCGCAAAAGGCGTCATAAAACTAAATATCTATTATCAGAATGTTCGCGAGATGAGGACCAAACTAGATAAGCTAAAAATACTGGTTTGGTAGCCGTAGACTGTGACGTCATATCTTTGTCTGAAACTTGGTTGGATGATGGAATATCTGACTCTTAGCTCGGTTTTGGCAGTTACAATGTGTTCAGGCTGGACAGAGGCCCGTCAAATAGCGACAAGCGACGAGGCGGAGGAGTTCTACTGGCTGTCAGGAGAGAATACGGTGTCTTTCATCCGACCTTTATACAACGATGTTGAGCAAGTTTTTGTCGCGCTCAAACTAAGCGAAGACCTCTCATTATCATGGGCTGCACATATATTCCTCCGTCCTCATCGGCGGTTGTTTACCAGCATCACTCTGAGGAGATCGAGACATTAACATCCAACTATACCCAAACGCTGAGTTTCTGTTCATGGGTGATTATAATCTGCCGGGGATATCCTGGTCTGACATGGGGCGTGGTTGCAGCGGGATTGGATTTGTTGAGTAATTTTGTGATTTCTTGATTTGAGTTTTTTTGGTTGATTTTTATTAATTTGAGTTTTTTTTTTTTTTAATTTTAGGTTGTGCAATTTTCGTGTCATTTCTTTAATTTGTAAAATTTGTATTAAAGGCCATTTGGCCGTTTATTATGTTAATAAATAAATAAATAAATATCAAGTACAAAATATCTTAATTCAAGTTCAAACACAACGCATTAAAATCTATCCTCCACAGTTACGTTTAGTTCGAACTTAACTTTTTCGTGAGTTAGGGGGCTGGTGTGAACTTCATTTTGATATTTTTCCACAATGATGCAAAAGTTGCTATGGAGTTATTCTCAGGTTTGTAGAATGGAACGAGTTGAATTATTATTTTTATTATACAGCGCCGAATCTCCAATTCAATAACAATAAAATAATAAATTTGTCTGACATGAAAAATATCAAGTACCACCTATCTACCTCGTTCGGAATCGCAGAGCGTTTTCAATCTACAATGGCATCTTCTCTCTTTCGATTTTTTTTTTAAATTTGAACGTTTTTGCGCCGAATATCAAAATGAAGCAAGTAGGTATATTGCAGTCGCAGTGGGAATCACAATCGAAGAGAATATATTATTACAAAAATATCCAGAGATTCATTACTACAAGACCTTGGTTTTCTGACGAGAATAATTTATCGCGTGAATGTATTAAAAACATTTCTAGATTGAAGTTTGGACATAACAGACTTGACGCGCACCTTTATAAGATTGGGGCCTGCGCTCTTCTCTATTCTGCGTATGTGGCATGGATGAGGAGTCGGCTGAACATGTTTTGTTTGCCTGCCCCATAAGAAATTCAAACTATCTGGACTACTTTTTGTTCGTAGATGACACGTTGTATCCAATAAATGTTTCCTGCTTGTTATCATTAAAATCTATAGCGATACATCAAAAACTAAATGATATAATAAGAAGTAAATTAATTGTTTTATGATTTCTAATAGGATTTTTATTTTTTTATAATAATGAATCTGTGCTCACTCAAAGTGAACACAAATACACTCCTTGACTCTTTCACAGTAAGCTACTGAAAGCTTGTGTCGTGAAAGAGGAAGATGGTCGGCACCTGGGATCGAACCACGACGTCCGCAGTACGATTTGAATCCTCATAATGGAATAGCGTCATTGCTTCATCATTCTTTTTGGATGTAATGCCATTATATCAAAAAAAAAGTAGGTAGGTATATTGTTTTGTTGCTGCAAAAAACAACTAGCGGATATATGATGATCGACGCAATAACAACAATGTATTTTTAACATCCCTATGAGAATGTCACTGTATGATCCTCCATATTCAAAACAAAGTGATCAAAATGAATGAGCGTGATGCGCAAACTATGTACACAAAATATGAGAAATGCCACCCATTTAAAAAAAATCTACTAGTCAACAAGTGCCGTCTAATCAGTGAACACCTACCAACTTTAAAGTAAATAAAAACTGAAAAATTGGCCATCTGTCATTCGGCATCCTTAACACATAATCTCAGCCATGTCCATACTCTAACTAACTATGGAAATGATGGGCCTATTATGCTGGGTGCGTCGACGTATAGCGTCGTTCGTGATGCGATGGTATCATATTAATCACGGCCTTGGTCAAGTGTCAGGATCAGTATTGCCACCCGTTCGGGTTTCGCGACGTGTGTCCGGTAGAAACCAAAAATGTCCGGATCATAGATTTATTAAATGACCTCTTTTATGTGATCTTTCACCTTTCTGGATACCAAATTTTGAGAATTTTGAGAATTACCTTTTTTTTTAAGGAACTTTTTACTTTCGGAAACCAAATTTTCGCATAGACCTTTTTTTAAGGTTTTATCACACACGCATTAAACAATGGTACTAATAGAAACTGCGTTATAACGGGAATAGTTACTTGTTTTATGAGTAGCTATTTTGCGTATTCTGCGTTTATTCGAAGAATAACGTTCTATAAGTACGGCTGAAACAGTTAAGATTTCGTCGCGACACTAAACGCCGACGGCCTTCATATTTTCGTCAAAGCGTCACTTGCCATATTGGCAAGAAAGGGCGGAACCTATACCTAAGCCCCTAGGTCACCAGTGGAGGTAATGGTTGCTCCCAAATACTAATTAATAGCTGACTTAAATTTTTTTCTTATTTTGATAAGGCGCACAAAATTAGGCGCAAAAACATCAATATGAAACATCACATTGGGGGCATTTTGTAAAAATGTACAAAAATAATGTATTTTCCAATATAAAAATTGCTGTTTCTGTTTTCTATTCTAGAAATACTACGAGTAATAATGTATTGTTATTTTGTCTGTGTAGAGACATCTTTCGAGTCTTATTGTAAATTATTGCTGCCGAATAAGTTCATTTTAACTCGACACAGCCGCGCTGCATGTTCAGGTGTTCAAATGAAATGTTACATCATGCAAAAACGGAACGAAATGAAATTCTTATTTATTGACATCGTACTGTAGTAGCGTAACTATTTTGTACGAACGAAATAATATTCATAATGTTCATATTCGTTTTGGTTATGTAATATTCAATTATTAACAACTAGCTTTCCCAACAGACGTTGTCCTGTAGTCCTAACTATGAATATTGATTTCGAATTTGTAATTATGTAAACAAAAATATGTTTGAATGTTAAAAAAATAAGAATTGCTTTCAAAAATCTGCATACCAATGTTTTGAAACTCCAATGGTTGTCAATTTTTTCACGGATGGCGTTGTTTCCAGTAAATCCGTTCCATACTAACTTTAACATTATCTTCTTCTTTAAGTGCCCTGTCGGATCTCTTCAACATCACTTCGGCGAATCTTTCTGCGTCGTCTGGAACAGCTCCTCCACACTTCGGATGCCGGTCTTATGTTGCGCAGTCATGATGTCTGTCTCCGGCCAGGTCCTCGGCGTCCCTCAATCTTCCCCTTCAATATCAGATTCAGGAGATTATATTTTTCCCCTCGCAGTACATGGCCCAAGTATGAGATCTTGCGAACCTTGATAATTGACAGTAACTCTCTGTCTACTTAGGACTTTGGCATTTGTTATCATGTCTGTCCGGGGTATTTAAAACATGCTGCGATGGACCCACATTTTGAATGCCTGTAATCTGTTCATCGCATTGACCTTCAACGTCCATGTTTCACATCCGTACAATAGAACAGACCACACATAGCACTTGACTATTCCTTGTCGGAGTTTCAGGTTTATGTTATGATTGCAAAATAGGGTTCTCATTTTGTTGAATGCAGCTTCTTTATAGGTATTAAAGTTAATAAAATAAATATAGGAGATGAGTTTTTCAACATAAATTTTTCAACATTTATGTTGAAATTCATTCTTTAGAATTTCCACATTAATATAATTAAAACATACGATACATAATTTCATTTTTTATTTGGATTCATCCGATTCGGCTTTTTGTATATAATTTGAATTCTTTGGCCCGGGTGTTCGTAAAAAAAAGTCGGCAAACAGGTGACGGAAGCCAAAGTCAGCAAGGATGCCAATGTAAGAATATGATTTAATTTAGAATGCCCCTGTGTAAGGTGATATAGAGATTGCTTTCTCCAGTGCCTACTCTCAAATCTTGCCATTTTCTACACGTTTACAAGGTGTGTTCAAAAACTTCCAGAAATTCATCTTTATATATATATACCTATTTTTTTAATTTTGAACTTACATTTTGATATGAATATTTTATACGAATATTTCAACAGGTCACACTTTTAAAGGCCGTTTGAATTTACGAAAGAATTTATCATTTTGGTTGCATTCGTATTTTTTAGTAAAAATGAAATAAATACCGTAAACTATAGAGAATTAAGGAAACTCCGTTTTGACAATCCCATCAATGGTGAGGCTCGCCACCCACCATGCCATGTCAAAAATGAGAGGCGCAAAGAGGATAGTGGGCAAATCTAGGTTCGGTGTGTGGAATATTAATGATGCCTGGATACTTGTTATTATAATATGAAAAATAGTACCTGTGTCGGTTGAAGAATCAAAAGAAGTGTGTTTGGATAGAAAACAGTGGAGGTCCGTTCTCTCTGCCTACCCCTTAGGGAACATACGGCGTGATGAGTAAAAAAACCATGAGACCTTAATTCTCTAAGGTTATTTCAACTGCTATGGTAACTCTACAAACTATTATAGGTACCATAAATAATGAATATCAATATTAGATCTTAAAGAAAAAATAACAACTTATGACTATAACAATTCATTTCTAATGTTCGATATTTAAATGGAACAAACCACTACGGGCTTACGACCGTCTTCTACTCTTATTTTGAAGGCTGGTTTAGTTTGATCACTTATTCACGTTAACAACGCTCGCCATTAGGTGGTAATGTTGTCTCAAAAACTCCTAATCATGAGAATTCTCAACATGTTCAACTTGTCGAAAAATCTCATGTATGCAACAAGTAGAAATTTTATAATAAATGAAATATAGAGATAAAAGTTGGAAATTATTGAGAACAAGAGAGCAACCAAATTTAAAGACTGCGACTGCTGTCATGTATTTGGCGCCAGGATATGACTATATCAATTTTTGTTACTGTCTCATCTTTATTGCCTATTGGCTTTGTTGGTGCACAACGTTCTAATTATGTCTAGATTCTTGTGACCTTTTTTTCAGGAATCTAGGAACAAACTTTCCGATCGCACTTCTTCATATTATTAGATATAAAGTGTGTAGGTACCAGGAGCGTCTGACATTACAATATAACCCGCAGCCCTAGTAAGTACACAATTAAGAGACGTCACGTCGCGGCGAGATCCCAATGTGTTGAACCCCGCCATATGTCATAATAAGATATTGAAATCTCCAACCAGCCAACTCATACCACATTCGTTTCTTCCCTTTTATTTTTTATTTTCTTTTTTTTTTTTTGCTTGAACCTAGCTACGTTGACATAAAATTCTCCAATAATAAAATACGTGAGCTCATAGCTAAATTTTATTTATTTACCTATTTGAATTTTTTTTTTTTTCAAAGAATAAGGAATTCTGAAAAGCACTTTTTAAGCAGTCTTGAGATGGGTTAAATTAAAAAACATTAAAAATAATATCGAGTGCATAGTCACGTATTTTGTGATACTCATTGTCCTCATTATTAGAGATTTTCAAACTACAGACAGAGATCAAACTTTACTTAAACCGCAACTCATCAAACTTTTCCTGATGACCGAGTCGAACTAATAAAACAACCCGAGCTCTAACTACGACTCAACGTTACAAATTTACCGACCGAGCTATGTTTCACAAATAATTACCTACTGCTTTATTTAAAAACTACGATCAGTGGAAAAAAGCTACTAACTTGGGTAGCCCAGAACTCATAGTATATTATAACAGCGTGTAAAACATATCTTTGCATAAAAATTCATAATTTTACAGAATTATCAAACAACTAATGACTCTAAAAATTCATTACTGATGTATGTTCGATTTTTTAATGGAACCACGGGCTTACGACCGTCTTCTGCTGTTATTTCGAAGGCTGGCTCATAATTTTACGATTAAAATGAATTTATCCTTGGAATTATTATAGAAACTTTAAAATGATATCGACTATTGGAGCTTTTTATTATCTGATGCTTTAGAACTACATTCAATATTAATCGGTACTTTAAGGGGGACCCACTGAAGTCACGGACCTCAAATTATACGTGCTCTTGTAGGAGCATAAGACCAACCCGTATAAAATTTTTTGGAATCTACACCTTCGAAAACGTCGAGAAAATTAATTTCAGCAATTTCTTTTTTTTTTTTTTTAATTCGATCACAAGACTCATGTATGTATATTCCATATACTATGAGTAAAATAGCTCAGCGATCGAAAATATTACGATCAAGCTGTCATCGAGATATAAACGCTTGATTGTGAGCTGATCTCTGTCTATTTTGACCCGCCATATTGAATTTAACATCAACTGACACTCGTTTCGAGTATACAAGAACGCTTGTAATAAATACACTGTATTTAAGTTTTTTCTCCTTCCAAATATGTGCTCCCTTCATATTTTGGTCCATTGTCTTTTGGTCTATCATTTTAATATTAGGAAATTTAAAGAAATAAACCAAATATGCATTCTCTTAATCATTCGAAGGCTTTCAACCATGATGTACCAACTTAATTTATAAGAAATATAATGACGTTTTGAAGAAAATATTCAAATAACACTTTTAAGTAGGTACAAATATTAAAATTGAAGTGATTAAACATGAATTGGTTCATTTTGGCTGAAACATAGAGATTTCGTATAATTTAATAAGGACTTAACAGCTACATTTTGATATTAAAAAATAAGGTACCTATTCTGCATCAATAACTCGAAATCATTCAAATTTGACATAGCGCATCTTGGTTGTAAACACTTGCGTTTCCCGGCTATTATTTTTGTTTGTTTACAAAATTTTGTGTGAAACGTCTTCTTCATACACAACAAACGCGGATCCAATATTTTTTTTATAAATAAAGTAAAAACTGATCAGTGAGTTATACGTTATTAACGATTTTTTATGAATAAGACGGTTAGAGATAGTCAAACAAATTCACAAAAACTCTCTAAAATATAATATTATTATAAATGTATTAGAGCAAAGTCAAATTTAGGTAATATAGAAACTAGATGTATGAATATATCTAGAGTCTAGATCCCTTATAACGAATTCATAATATGTATTATGGTTCAATGTAAGAAACCCTTTGATCCCGGTTTCACATATATAAATATATACATATATTACATTATTCGCCTAAAATCTATGATTGTTTCCATTTCGTAGGCATTTTACTCCCATGTATATATTTTCCAATTTACATACTTTGCAGCATACACAGATCTTACTACACGTATATAATTGATAGTTGTTATCTAAATGATTGTTATTTAATTCGTTCATATATTTCATATATATATACCGAGACATTTTTTTCTCGCTTTGTAAACACAAGTAATACACTATAGGGGCATTTGTTGTACCTTTGAACAGTTGCAATTTGAATAAGTTGCCATAGATTTAAAAATCTGCAAATTTACAAACAAATAATATTATGTTTGTGTAGTGGCAACTTAATCGTATTTGGTTTGACATAAGTACAGGGACTCGTCTGGAATGAGAGTTTGAAATTTTTTTGATCAAAGTAATTATTATTGTTTTACTCATTTACATTGTTTCTCTTATTCAGGTTGTTTTATTTGTGTGTTACATTTAAACAATATGAATCTCAAATCTGACAAGATATACCTTTATGAATACATTGTTGGTTTACCTCTATCATAAGCCTAATTCACGGTAGTGAAACTTCCATACAAACCATAGACAATATATTTGACAGATAAGTTTGACACCTCATGGTCCTTGAGCCAGAACTTTTTTTTCGGAAATTATTGGAACTACAGCCGCGCAGCCGCATGACAGCTGTTATTGAGTTGCTAAGAAGTTGTTGATTGTTGCTAAGAAACTGTTGATTGGGTTACTAAGAATTTGTTGATTGTGTTGCTAAGAATTTGTTTATTGGGTTACTAAGAATTTGTTGATTGTGTTGTTTATTGGGTTACTAAGAATTTGTTGATTGTGTTGCTAAGAAGTTGTTTATTGAGTTGCGCGATTTTATATTTTTTTCACCATGTGTCAGTTTCTTTATATTTCGAAGCTTGATATGATAAGTTTTGTGATTTCATTTAACGTAAATGTATTATTTGTATCGTTGTATGATATTTGGACGCTTTATTCCCTGTTTTCATTCATGTGTTGCGATATAGGTCGCTTTGTTTTGTTTTCATCGGTGCAGCGATGTTTGAACGATCTGTCTCGTAATTTAATGCAAAATCTGTGGTTAAATATTAGAATGTCTGAGTGATGAACAAATCATCCAAAGGAAGTTTTGTGATAATTTTCTTTAAGTCTTCACTCGTGATATAAATTTTATTTTTAAAAAAATATTATGTCAAAGCATTAAGTATAAAAAACAAATAAATGTAATTTTATTTTATTGGATTGTTTTATTAATTCATTATAACATCTCAAATTTTAATTCCTTTTCATAAAATATATAGTGTAAAATATTCATCAACACACTGACATAATATTCAATTTTGTCCATAACTTATGAATATTTATAGTTTCTTAAAGTGACTTATCCTATTTCTAAAATGGATGTATATTTGTTTTAATTTAACATTTTAATCTTGAATGTGTAATAAAAAGTTTAAAATGTTACGTTAAAATAAAAATATATTTGCTGATGAAATAGAGTAGGTCATTTTTGAAACTATTTATATTCATAAGTTAAGGATAAAATTGAATATATTGAGGGGTATAAGATTTGAAAGCGCGCATGCGCGTAATTTTAGTACGATGAACAAAATATGGCGTTGTATTCCCAGTCTACAAAAAAACGCTCGAGTTGCCACTCTATTTTAAGTAGTATTATTATACTCTATGGCCTAATTTTTTTGTGCGCCAAATTTCCTGTCAATGTCAATTATTTCGTCATGTTGCATGGACAATGCTGTTTTTGTACCTCTGGACGCGTTCAAAGGTATAACAACCTCTTTGACAGTAATCGTTGGTTGACCAATATTTTGTAAAATATAATGAATTTATTAAACATTAAAATGGATGAGCAATATTTTTATGAGTGTATGTAGATATTATATTTTTGTAAATTGTGTATAATTCATATTTGCATCAACATCGTATTAATTTATTTTTAGTGTCTCGAAGTAAAATAGGTGTTAAAAGGATTCAGCCCAGATCAGATTTAAATTAACTCTTGGAATCACACCCCATGCTTCTCTGTCCTAAGGTACACACATAGCTGTCCAAAGGTACAACTAGTTGTTGTACATTTGGACAAAAAATTACGATTTCAGCGAAACGCAAATTTCATCAATAAATAAATATATAAGAAATGACAAAAAAATATATACAATAAAAGAAATATATTCAGGCTACTTATAAAAAAAAAGAATTTTCCCAAAATCTCGTTTCGTTTAAGAGAAAAAATATATCGAATGTGTAAAAAATTTATTTGTCCAAAGGTACATTTCACACAAAGCAAAGCTTGTGTCGTGAAAGGTGATGAAATGGTAGACCCCAAAGTCCGTACGGCATATTTCACAGAAAGCTAAACTTGTGTTTGAAAGTGAAATTATTCCGCACCGGGATTGTAACCCAAGACCTCCTGTACGCTGTACGTACTTAAGCCGTCTACTGAACCGCTGGGCCATCAACATAAAAAAAATGTGATAGATACATAAATGTTTTACTCATAAAATAATTGATTTTTATTTATTTATTTATTTATTTTATTTTTTAATAAAGTTATAATATGCTCATAAAATAAATAAGGGAATACATAATATGATTAAAATTATATAAAAAATTAAGCGTACGTAGTAATATAAAACATTTCTCAGATTAACAATCTATCCAAGGAGCCCTGGTATTACATAGTTTAATTATTTTGAGAAAACTATATTGGCATTGGTAAATTTATTTCTCTTTCAAATTCATACTGACGACAAACTTCAAACCGTTTTTTGGGTAAAGAAATTCACGGCGTATAAGGGAAAACATCTGTTGACATTGCGTTCAATCATGTAAAGCAAACCTGAATATAATATGTAAGAAATGTAATTATTTTGAAACTTACTAATGAAATTATTTTAGAGCAGCAAAGTAAATTCTCTTTGGTAGCATTTCTCAAGTCAAGTCTAAAATTATTATCAACTATTTTAACACTGTATATGAAATGAATATTTGGCACATCCTATGTACATAGGTCTGAAGATTTCCGAATATTAATCCTACGAAACAAGACCATAATAATATGCAACGTAATGTTTCATACGAAAGCTTTTGTCTTTCACGTGAATTCAGGCTTTTGTTGAATTTCCCTCTATAATTCCACCCTACATAATATTGTTCTTTTTTTATGTGGATTTCATTATATATTAATCTCCCATTCTCGTATCCCTGCTGGCGTATGATAGAGCCATTACTAAAAAAATAATCAGAAATGCAGCTAGAGAGAAAAACGGATATTAAGAGTGACAAACGTTGAATAGTCAAGGATTTAGTATGTTTGAATGTTTTAAAAATATTTCATAATAATATAACATTGTTTATTGTGTCCCTGTTAGATGAAGAAGAGACCGGTTGCATGGATGACAGTATTTTTATACTACGTTCATGTAGTGTTGCCATTAACTAAATACTTCCATATATAATATGACAATCAACTATCCATTTTTCGAGTGTTTAAAAACTCTTCTGTTATCCGGAGCGGAGAAGAATCCAACAAACCAACTATCATAAAAATCTGTTCAGCCGATCTCGAGTTATAAGTGTTCGCACTAACCCGTCTTTCTTAAATATTGTAGAAATACATTTTTGTGTCTTGAATTTATTTTCTTACTTAAGTTTATCCATCTATCCATCCAAAGTCCCTTAACGCCCCACTTAGGGGCATAGGGAGGCAACAAGAGCTCTCCATTGCGCTCGATCTTGCGCAATGTTTATGACCTCCTCCCACACCATGTCCAGATTCCTCAGCTCTGTTTCGAAAGAGCGTAACACAGTATGAGAGGTTCTTCCTCATCTTTGGGACCCTGATGGGAGGAAAAACTGCGCTTTCCTTTTATTATTAATTTATCGCATGCTGTAAATTTTCTCACTGTTATTTGTCTGAATAAAGGTTATAGATAGTTTACCATCTAAATTTTTTGTATAATACTAAATACAAAAAAAATTCTAAGAAAATCATGTGTTTTCAATACCTCACTACTTTCATCATTTTCTTATTGTTTTTAAAATTCGTCCTCAAAAACCTTCACCTCCATTCTCGTCACGTGTTTATTTCAAAATCCTTCTTTTCCCTTTCTTCTACATCTCATCATGTCCCATGTTCTCTGGATTCTTGCGTTTTGCATTTTGTCACAACCAGGGGTAGGTTCTCCTAAACATCTCCATTTCCCCCATTTAAACAAGGTTGTTTTTTTTTTTTAGTTCTGACAGTGATGAAGGGAAGAAAATTGTACCTTTGTACCAAAAAAAAAAACATTGTAAATCTGTTTCGGTTGTTTTTTTTAATCCTAGACTTAGAGATCCTGGATATTTTCGCAAGTAGGAAGCTCCATTCGACCTGAAATGTTCTTGGTTTTATTGTCCCTATGGGAACATCTTACGCGTATGCCTTTTTCCCCGACATACCTACTCTCTCGAATTTCGTCTTTATGAATTACGTACAGAAGTATATATTTTTTTATATACTAATACTTGTTTATATACTTTTTTTATATACTAAGTATATCATTCTCTTATACTATTCCGTCTCATCAAACATAGAGTTAAAATGTACAAGATCTTTTGAGAGCTTTACAAAACAATTAATAATTTATTCTCTTTCTGTTTTTATATATCTTTGTTTATATCCTCACGGATTGAAAACTGGATTTTTCCTAGTAACATAGGTAATCAAAACCAATGTATTGGAAGACAATCTCAACAGACAATGAGTCTATCAGATCTTGGACAACAGAGCTGAGGGCTTACAACCTCCTAGGCCAGTTTAAAAGCGCTTTCTATTCCTAGGAAACATTCGCTGTTCTCTGTTGCCAATTGTCATTTCGTTGAAACTTGTATATATACAGTGAGTGGGGGAAATATTCCAATTTGTAACGATTTTCGAGGCTAGTGACATCTACTGGTGGGTCGATACAATACTTGGACTGATTCTAAGGTTTATTTACTAACTGAAGTTCTATCTGAATGCCATCTGTCGTAATGTAGTGGAAACAAGTCGTCAACTGAGAATCCAATTTTTGTTTCTATTTTTCTTCAATAGGTGTTGTTGAATGTACTTGATATTTTTTTCGTTATCTGCCGAGGATTTATTTTTCCAATACGCGGTGGTTATGTTGTTAAATTGGAATATTTCCCCCACTCACTGTATATATACAAGTTTCAACGAAATGACAATTGGCAACAGAGAACAGCGAATGTTTCCTAGGAATAGAAAGCGCTTTTAAACTGGCCTAGGAGGTTGTAAGCCCTCAGCTCTGTTGTCCAAGATCTGATAGACTCATTGTCTGTTGAGATTGTCTTCCAATACATTGGTTTTGATTACCTATGTTACTAGGAAAAATCCAGTTTTCAATCCGTGAGGATATAAACAAAGTAACCACATCTCAAATGCCTCCAACCGATTAATTGTGTGGACTTTGAGTAGCCAGGTGTCTGAACCATACAGCTTCACTAACCATAGTTAATACTTTATCATTCTCTACTTAAATTTCAATTCAAATTTAGAATGAGTTACGTTGCCTGCACATCTAGATCAACGGAATCGATGACCAGACTCTCCATCAGATACTAAAACTGGTGAACCCTTTCCATTGCTCATTACCAAGTCGTGTATGAGTGACCAGTTCTTCCAGATGCCATCCATTTTGCCTTCTCGTTGTTGATGTTTATGCCCAATTCTTCTTTGGCACTATCCTTCGTTGACGCATCGCATGGAAAACGTTGAATATTCATACTAATACAATGTAATATTCAACGTTTTTCCATGTACTTCATCAGTCGTTGAGATAAGATCGGCAAAGTGATCGGCTAGGCAGGCGGGCATAGAGAATGCAAGACCTACTAGTACTGTATGCACCGGTTCGTATAGACACGCCAACACATCCTTACTGGCCTGTGGCTAATGGGCTGTTTTCCTACGAATACGGTACTGCTTTAAACAGCTGTGAATGTGTCAGAGTAGAACATTATCTAGGTGATTACCTTAGCGACAAAAAACGACGACCCCTCCCTAGGAACTCAGTGCATTCACTATATCTTTATATTTATATTAATACGTGAAGGAAAAACTTTGTGACCATTTTTACGAAAATTGCGCGGACGGAGGAGTATGAAATTTCGCACACTTATAGTTTATATAGAGGAGGAGTGGCGAATCCTAATATATTATATATATTTAATTATGCATAAAAAATATATTAAATCAATAAATCAAAGCATTACAAACACTACTCTAATGTTATGTTTTTGATACTCAACACACACTAGAAAAAACTTTGTACACATCAACATTTCAAATTTGACGTATCCATGTCATTGTTTTTGAAAGAAAATTATGAAATAGCCCTCGCTCAGTCTTTGACAGAGTGGAATTATTAATAATCAATCAATCAATCAATTCTCCCTTTTCCACCCCACTCAGGGGCATAGGGAGGCAACAAGAGCTCTCCATTGCGCTCGATCTTGCGCAATGTTTATGACCTCCATGTCCATGTCCCTCAGCTCTGCTTCGAAGGAGCGGAACACAGTGTGAGAGGGTCTTCCTCGTCTTCGGGACCCTGATGGGAGGAAGAACAGCGCTCTCCTCGGCCAACTAATAATGCTCAAATAATAACATTAATAATGCTCAAACTTATTATTTAAATAAGTTATGGTCGAATTTCGTGCACTGGCCGACCAACAGTAGAGAGTAAAAGACCCCTCAACATGAAAATCTGAGGAAGATGTTTGGTATGCCAAAAACTGAAGACCAGATAGTTGCCAACCACCAAACTGAGTGACACATCAAATATTGTTGGTCTTTCATCTTGAAATTTATCTGTTGTTCTTTGCCGTCTCTAGAAGTTTCGATTCAGCGTTTCTTCATGAAGAAGATAAAACGGGAAAGATTTAACTTGGGGTAATTCCTTATTCACAACAACTGCGACACACACTAGACTAGCGGTTCGTTTTCATCCGAAAAAAACAGTATTTTAAATTTAAATTGAAACATCTTTATGTCTTGGAGGCTGCTTCCTTTAGATAAACATGAATAGAAATTAAAGAATATATATAGAAGAATAACAACAAACAAAACCGAATTTGTTATTATGCAGATGCCAGCTTTCTGATGCCATTCTTTATTTCTAAAGCAAAAGAAATAGATTTCTAAGATTTTTTTAATGAATGAATCTGTGTTCATTCGAAGTGAACACAAATACATTATCTGACTCTTTCACAGTAAGCTACTTAAAGCTTGTGTCGTTAAAGAGGAAGATGGTCGGCACCTGGGACGAAACAGTGCGAAAGCCGGCGTCGTAACCGCTAGCCTACCAACCATTTTTGATTTAAAACACTCAACTGATTTCTCAGACACATGTATAATGAAAATTAATTAAGATCTATCTAATATATAAAAAAATGTGTTTTTACCGACTCCTCCGAAACGAAGCCTCGTCCGATTTTTATAATAATAATATTAATAAATAAATTGAAGTGGTTGGTGGTCTAGCGGCTACGACGCCGGCTTTCGCACTGTTTCGTACGGAGGTCGTGGGTTCGATCCCAGGTGCCGACCATCTTCCTCTTTCGCGACACAAGCTTTCAGTAGCTTACTGTGAAAGAGTCAATGAGTGTATTTACGTTCACTTTGAGTGAGCCCAGATTCATTTTTGTAAAAAAAAAAACTTAGGTACTAATCAGAATATTTACAACAATAAAACATAAAAACATGATTGATACAATATTTTCACACTGAATTTTGTCACCTCGCTAGACCTTAGGTCTGTATCGAGGTTGACAATAATCATGAGAGAATAATAATATACCTAAAAACAAAATAGAGTCAAATTTCACTAAACTAAGCAAACAAAATAATGGATCAGAATAATACATGCGATCGAAAAAATTCATGTCAATTTTCAAATATTTCACGCAATTTACATAAAAGAAACCAAAATTCAAAAATAAACACAAATACCATGTGTAGAAATATGATATTTTCATATCGCTGAGTATATTTGGTATGCATGAGAATAGCTGGTCATAAAGTGAATTTTAAACGACGATTATTGTCCCAGAGTCCCAGATTCCTTTTCTTGCAACGTTTCATTGTTAGACCCCAAAATCTTTTTTCCATCTCAGACTTTCTCTAAAAAATAATCCCTGTAGGTGTATTTACCTACTCTATTAACTGAATCACAGTTGATTAATTATGAAAACGATTATTATTATTGCTTCTTAAGCGGGTCGAAGTTCGACATTTCAGCTAGTAAATTAAAACTTTTTTTTCACTTGAAATTTCTACCCGGTGTTGACCTGTCTCACATTTTACTGGACCCAGTGACTGGAAAAAAATACCTCAGGCAATAAGTTCCGCCGGCTATAGGTACTGACACCTTTTAACATATCAAAAAATAGCAAACACATTGACTTGATTCATTTAGACGTATTTGCATTATGAAACTTTACGCTAGGAAGTAAATTATTGAACAAATATCGCTTTTTAATTTTTAGTGCAAACATTATTGTTTAATTTAAACAAAATGTAGCTAATATGAGGTGTACGTATAGGATACAAAAGAATTTGATGGTAAAAATATTACCTAATAAACATTTGTAAAATATTGCAAAAGGGTGAATATCTTTAGTATGCTGAGAAGGTACCTTACATCGGAAGATAGGTAGGTACCTTTAAGAGCCAAGAGTCACAAACATGCGGTATTTTTTTTGCTGCCCGTAATTTATATCCAGCTCGAAAGACGCACCCTACCAGCATACAAGTATCTTATATTATGACTGCTTAAGATCGTCCATCACTTGGTATTTTCATTCTTACCATACGCGAAATATTTTTAACCAATCCAACTATATGGGGAATGTATTTCACATTTATGTAAGTACCTAAGTATACAATTATTCATCTGTGAGATGATTTCCATGCTATGGCAATAATACAAGCATTCGTTGTAAGTGTCCGTGAGAAAATCAAATCGACGAAATATTTTGTAGCAGAACTGAGGAATCTGGATATAGTGTGGGGGGAGTTCATAAACATTGCGCAAGATCGAGCGCAATGGAGAGGTCTCGTTGCCTCCCTATGCCCCTATGTAGGGCATAAAGGGAGTTTGGATTTAGGATTTGTTTTATTTTAACAATTAACTAAGTATACCAAAATATTAATAAATTTTTATTTTATTTTACCCGTCACACTGTATCCTGGAGGAAGTAAATGCAGAGAGTACCGACTTCCATTAATTAAGAGCATAATGTTCCCCATACATTGCATACGCATCTCTTAATCCTTTTTTCTCCTGACTTGGCCCTCCTTTAAGATGGTACTGATATGATCGGCCTACGTCAATTTAGGTCGGCCACGTCTCCATGCATGCACTCATTCTTTTAGATGTAAAGATCCTTTCTATCATTCATTCTCTCAACATGCCCGAACCACCTCAATTGATTCACTCGACTTTCTTTACTAATATCATCATTCCTTACCTTATCAATCGGTCTTTTACCGCATATCCTGCGTTAAGATCTCATTTCTACGGAATTTATGCCAACTTCCAGATATTTCGTCTGTGTCCAAGTTTCACTTCCATACATAATGGATGATAACAGGATTGCATTGTGCATCAACTGTTTGGATTTTAGAGATACATTCTTATTTTTAATTAGAGGTCCAAATGCACCGCCAGCCCTTCTATACCAATCAGTTTTTATTCTTTCGATCTCCTTTTCACATCTTCAATCTCTACCAAATAAATCACTTAAATACTCATCCTCTCAGGTCTTAGATCATCATTTTAACTTTCACACAACATTTCTTCTACTATTTCTTCTCTTTCAAAAAACAAGCATCTTTGTTTTATTGACATTCTTCTTGAGGACGTTCATTTCACAGTTTTGTTAAACAATCAACCCTTTAATTGATATGTTAATAAAATAAACATTAATTTTTAATGATAAAAACTTTTTTTTTTAAGTTTTTAATAGAGTGATAGTACCAGCAATATTGAATGTTGAATACCTACGTATTAAATTCTTTCATACAATTTTGTTAGTGTCTAAATGATGTATGAGTAACCGTCTATCTTTTTGTGCAGTTTTATCATTCAAATACAAGATTGAAAAAAAATATATTAAAGTAGGTAGGTACTTACATTGTTAAAGATAAAACTATAAACAATAAACCAAATAGTCAAACATCACCAATTGTTTTGTTTTTTGTTTGTTAAGTAAATCTGTTTGACGTAAAAGTGTTTTTCTTGAAACCCAAAAATAGTGTACCGTAACAACTGGTTTATGGAACAATCGATGACGCTTTTCTACGCCTGTTGTCCGACAACTGCTTGTTATTTTTTTTTAAATGCGTCTGTACTCACTCAAAGTGAACACAAATAAAGTCTGACTCTTTCACAGTAAGCTACTTAAAGCTTGTGTCTTGAAAAAGGAACATGGAACCCAACGGTGCGAAAATCGGCGTCGTAACCGTCAGTCTACCAACCACATCGAAGTTTCGAAAATTCTATTCAGATTTTCTCAAAAAGTTAAAATTATTTGTAGAATAATTATTTTCCCTCTAGAATTTTCTATTACCTTCTAGCAATCTGAGTTTGCGGTTAGGATAAACCACGCTACTAAATGCGGTTGCAGTATTGTTTGTTCTCAACGTTACCTACTCACTCGGCCTTTTTTTTTTTTAATATTGTGTGCACAATTCTGTAGGCTATGGAGATGGGAATTTCAAAGCATATCAGCATATTATTGTTGGTAAATGTAAAATGTACGTTTACTGTCTGAATTAATCAGCCCCTGTATTTATTTGTTTACTATAGTTTTTGGATACTTTCAGCCACTGAGGGTAAGTATGCAAGAACACGAATGCGCAGAAAGATAGATAAGTTATAGACATTGAGGATTTTGACTCTAGTCTGCACCAAAACATTGCGGAAGGTACCTCTAATTGGAGCACTGACGATTATACTTAGGTTTATCTATTGTCGTTTATCTTATAGGTAAAAGAAATAGACGGCATTTAAAGTTACCGCTGAATAATCGATGGTCTAGCTGGTGTTTATGAGTAGATAATATTGTATAAAATGTTGGACCAATTTATTAGTACCTACCTACTTTACTAAATTTTATTTTTATTTTGTTTTATTCAGCCAAAAAATCATCACTCAGCATAACAGGTACAAACCCTTTGCGCTGAGCAATGAGAGACTCTGATAATTTTGTCCCTTAGGATAACAGAATAATTCAACACGATTTGGAATTTAATTCGGTTTGTACATATCAAATGGAATTAAATTCATATGATTTATCAACAAACATCTCTGGAGGCCGAGTCGAAATATTAACGACAGCTCCAACGTAAATTGTTATTACCATAGAGATAAGGTAAAAACTGTTGATCAACGTGCGTTAAACAATGTTGTTCCAAATTCCGAGTCGAAAAAATAATTCTGACAGTTGTTATTCAAAATTAACGTGAAACCTTACCTCTAAATCTATGGAAACATTACGACACTGCTGTTATATCGAAGATGAAACACATTTTTTTTAGTTTGGAAACCATTTTCAATTTGATTAACGTTTGGAACGTTAACAGTTTTCACGTTTAACGTTATTTATTTCGACTTAGCTTCAAGGTGTTTGTTTGTAAATCGCTTCACTATAGTTTAGTATGCGTTTCTAACGAATTTCGCTAGATGGCGCTTGTGTAATGATTTGAAAAAACGTAACAATACATAAAAATTTACCGTAAGTTCGTTCTGAAATTATTTTTTCAATATTTACCTAGGTTGATTGAATTTCTCTCCATAAGAATAATAATATTAAAGGGGCTTGGATTATTGAAATATTTAACCTCTGTGAATATCTATTATTAAAATATTATGAACTGGCATCTCACGTATATTATATAGGCTCGTAAAGGACCCAAGATTCCATAATAAGATTCTTCAAATAGATTGCACCACTCAAGATTCAATAATTAAACTTGTGAAAGTGCAATTATTGTGTTTCTTTTTTACATAATTATTATACTAATCAAAAAGAAATCATCACTGTCTGAGATATTTTAAACTACCATTACAAATAATTTATCGGGTGGAAGGCCTCAAAAAAAAAATTACGAATAATTATTAATGCATTAAATAGTATGAACTCAGAAAGTTTGCGAATATACGACATAACCTCATTTATTTAATATCCGCATTCATCATTAAACCAAACTAGGTACCACTAACCTCATGCACCTAGCGTCTAATGAAGTGAATCAAACTAACGACAACTGAAAAGTACAAACTGCGATAATGTATTTTAGTGGTATTTTCTATGGAAGGGATCCCAAACGTTTTTCCGCTCAATTCACCATTCATTCCGATATTACAATAATTTATTTTGTTACTATAATTTCAAATTATTCGAAAATGTTTTATTTAAATTTGGAACCTTTTTTTACTATAGCTACCTATATTTTTCCTTCATAAAAATATACTATATTTTTATTCCTTCTTCATTGTCATGAAGTAAATGAAATAAAAATGGCGTCCACAGTCAGTGTTTTGCCAGCTCTGAGAATAAAACGCCTCCAATCCTCACTGTTTTCCGCAACTCATTAAAGTGGTTGTTATAATTTTTCGTTGTTGAAACATCACATTTTGCTTATTTTTTTATTTATGCATAGTTAAAGTTTTACATTTCATTGACAGATGTAGGTGAAGTTTATTGTTTTATTTATTGAGAACAATATAGATAGACCATGATTCTAAAGATTAGCTTCTTGTCTGAAACGGGTTGTTCATATAATTATTAGGCCTCCCGCACACTGCAAATTAGTTTGGAGGAGATTAATTCGTCGTAAACTCAATTCTGAAAGTATTGCGCATAGCATAATATTGTGATTGTGGATCGCTTCTTTTTTTGTTAAAAACATTTTTTTTTATTTTTTTATTTATATCATTAAAATAAGAGAAAAAAATACATTAGCTTAAAAGCTGAACATGTAAAATAACCGACCAGTGAAAACAAAAAAGTCTTATGTCTGGTCGGGGAGCACACCATACCTAAATTTAGTGTTATACATACAATCATACATATTTTTATCAATATTACTATCAAATAAATACTACCTACTATAGAACAACAAAAAATAACAGAACAAGATAGGTACCCACTTATAATGTACCACTATTCAAATAATGGATACTGTCATCATATTGTCTGTCCACTACCAGATACTGCGAAAAAAAATGCAACAATAACAATCAATGAACAAAATTTACACAGTGCACAGACGCGTTGACGCGTATCTACGCCGATAAACAAGATTAAAACGTGAGCTGACTCATCATAGATTGTCCTTACAAAAATATTTCTTTGATTTATTTTTAAATTCTTTTTGGAGAGTCCATAAAACTCTCCGCTGAAGATGGTCGAATCGTCGACCAAAAATATTATATTTCGGTAAAAAAATATAATCTATTATAACACTGCAAAGTTGGTTTTATTTGTAAATAGGTAGGTATAATGACTAAGTATTACAAAGTTTTATTTTTTATGTCTATAAAATGCAACAGTTAAAATGTTAATAACAATAGGTTGGTTGGAAGAAATTGCCCAAGGCAATAAGCCCGCCAATTTTGGTTGATTATTCTGTATATTTTTACCAACAAAGTGTTTTATTATTTTTATTATCTTTAAGCAGCAGAATGTACTTAACCTTCGAAAAATAAAACATATAGGTACATACTCCGATTCTAGGAAACAAAGTGAAAATGTCACTACAAATATTTTGAGTCTTAATTGGGTTCGCAGTTCAAAGTTAGAATACCCCTGTCTGTAGACAAACTTGTATGATACAAGGTATCAATAATAACATTGTAGAAAGTTTCCGTGTAGAACTTGAGAAGGTCTTTGCAAAATATTATTTAGGGTTATAGTAATTGGTTCTAAAAGCTAAACTTTTTCATATCCAAAACTACTATTTACTTGAACTTGTTAACTGGTTATGTTATGTTATGTTGTCAATTTTACACATAGGAAATGATATTAGTTTTATTTATTTATTTAATATACGGTATTTTAGCGGACCTGCCCCCGTAGACAAATTCAAATTGGCGTTCGACTACAACCGAAGATTTCATCAATGTGAAAAAAATAACTGTCCACTAGAACATATAAATTATTATTAAAACCAAACAAAGACACTTATATAAAAAGTGGACAGTTAATTTTCTTCCTACTCTACATTGTCGAAGAATTCGTTTGTAGTCGATCGCCAATTAAGACAGACAGGGGAAAATATACTTCTTACCCCCTTTCTCCCTACTTCTAGGCTCCATCACACTGTGATTTTCTGCGGACTGTTTTTTATTTTTAACTAGCTGATACCCGTCTTGCTTTACGTTGTTGATTTGGCTATTCAAACTTGAGCAGTAGGTTATTGAACAGATTTTTTCTACATTTTCATACCGTAATGCTACAGTTTTACATAAAATTTACACGTATAATTTTACTTTTAAAACATGACTGTGTCATTTATTCAACTTTGTGTATGAATATTTTAAATTTATAGTAATTTGTAAATATTTGAGAAATTGGAAAAAATGTAGGTATGATTACCATAAATATACCTGCAAGGAGACTTTGGTGCCTGGGCTTTGGTCAGGTGCCAGGACTCGCGCCCGTAAAAAATGATGGGCAACAAACACGCGTCAAGCATTAACATTTCGTTTTGACACTAAGCTTCGACGATTTCCATACCTTGGTCATGTTGTTAGAGGCACCACCGAGGTCACCAGAGGAAGTAATGGTTGCTCTGGAGACCATCGATGGTTGATGGAATTTTTGCTATTCTGTTTTAACTGGATTTCGACATTAAGTCAATAGTTGTTATAAGATATCTAAACACATTTTAATACTTACAACTTTTAAATATTAATAAAATAAATGGGCAATTAAGATGAGACAACAACCAAAATGAAAAGAGTATATTCATTTACCTAGCGCCATTTACGTGGTCGTTAAATTTGGTTGCTCTATTTGCCAACAGATGTTTTATTTACATATACCATTAATTATAAAAAAAATATCCACTCCTTGAAGATCTTACAAATATCTACTCCTTAACATTTGGATTAATAACAACTGTATGTATTTGGAATTAGTGGCAGGCAAAAAGGACACAAGTTCGAATCCTGCCACGACATGGGATTTTTCGACATGTTGTAAATTTCCATGATTGGAACATAACCATCCAATGGCAAATAATATGGTTAGCGGCAACTCACTAAGTTAGCCTTTGAAACAACAACAAAAGACAGTCGTAAGCCCGTAAGGCCATTCTCCCACGAGGATACTCACAAGCGACTTGAGTCTCCTACGCGTATGATACGCGTCTCTCGTTAGTCGCTGCCATACATATTTGATCGGTTTCGCACACGACAAAACGCGTCTACGACTGGTTTGATACCAGTCGCATGCAACTGGTCATGCTGGTCGCAAGAGACTGCGACGCTACCTGAATCGTAATAAAATGGCGCCAGAACAAGCGGAAAACATTAAATTTGTTCAGGAGGTTGAAAATTATCCATGTTTATATAATTATAGACTGCCGGATCATGTAAGGAAAGACGTACGAGATAAGGCGTGGGCTGAAATAGGAAAGAAATTCAACTCGCACACGCACTCTCTCATTGTTGTATTTTTTATGAATATGTGTAGCTAACAACTGCACCAAATTAGAAAAAGACTCTTTTGACATTCTATAAAAATGAAGAAACTTATTATCATCATTCTCATGTAGTTATGTATGGGTGCACCCAAAATCTACTTTTTTCGATTATTCCTTTTATAAATTAAGAGAAGAACATTATCTACATCGCTAGAATCACTGGACATTTATGAACGAGCGTGTATTCTCAAGAGTTACAACAAATAAATGATGAATGTAGTCATAGTTTGGGTAGCGTCGTGTGCGGAACCTAGCTTGATAGAGTAGCATACGCGTCGACGACCAATGGAATGCGTCTCAGGCGCGTCTCGTATCTTCGTGGGAGAATGGCCTTAGTGTTTATTCATACCATTTCAAAATACCTACAACATCATAGGTGAATTATTGTTAGAATCATTGATTGTTGTATGTTCGTCAAAATCTACTCCTAAAAAAGGCACAAGAATCTAGATATACAAAAGTACTTAGAACATTGTGTTTCATCATTAAAAAAATAAAGATTTACATAACCCACCGTGTGTGTATTTTCAGACCTTCTTCAAAGCAAACATTGAATGCTAATCTTCAGGAATAGCTTAAGCAGTTA
This sequence comes from Mystacides longicornis, assembly GCA_963576905.1. Taxonomy (NCBI): domain Eukaryota; kingdom Metazoa; phylum Arthropoda; class Insecta; order Trichoptera; family Leptoceridae; genus Mystacides; species Mystacides longicornis. The sequence continues at coordinate 6,260,821 of OY756430.1, forward strand.
GCGGGTAGCGAACATAATAAGTTATGAGTGTTCATGAGAAACCACAAGCAAATTATCTTGCAGCTATAAACAGTGGCTTATGTTTTAGTCGCCGCCATGTTGCCGGCGGTTTCCGGTCTTGTTCAACGACTTAATTCCCTCATATTTTACGAGAAATGTTTTGTTCCTGGTTCTATGGATTAGCGCGGATAAAAGAAGCTGACTTGTCTATTGTATTAGAAGGATTTATTTAACTTTAATATAATCCTTACGCCTTTGCAGAAACGATAAACTTCAAGTTTAATTAGAAAATAAATAAATGTCACATATAATTATTATTGATACTTTGAGTTCTCTTTATTACGCAAACACCTTTATGTGAAATGTCAAAGCTCATAATCTATAATACAAAAGAAAGTCGGGATACTGCGAACACTTATCTTCCGATGTTTGATTTATTGGATTCTTCTCCGCCCCTGATAACAGAATAACTATTAAAAGGTTGAAAAATGCTAAATAAACAATATAAAATATAATATTAAAGTTAGTATGGAACGGATTTGCTGCGACGCCAATGCCGTTGACAAATTCTATAACAGCAAAATTATTGTTTACCTGACAACCATTGACATTAAAAATATTGGTACGCAGATTTTTAATAGTTTTTTTTTCGAGTTTTCAGAAATATTTTTTAACCAACAAACATAATATTTTAAACGTATGTTTGTATAAATTCCAAATTTTAAATCAATAATATTCATAGTAAGAACTACAGGACAACGTCTGTCGGGAAAGCTAGTTAAAAATAAATACGAAATATATTATATCGCAATACCTATTTGATTTGTATTCATTTTAATAATACTTTCAATGGAAAAATAATGCTTAAAGAAAAAATACGAGAGATTGTCTACCATTTTATTTATTAAAAACCCAAATAAAAAGATTGAAATGAAAATATTAATATATTATGAGAAAGGCTGTTATTTTAAATAGGTAATTGAAGAAATCGGATTTCTTATGTAAATAATATATTGAAACACTTCGACGTTAACGATATTATATTGCGCCTTAAAATTGGTACAATGTAAAATAAAAAAATGTGAAAAGGATAATGATTTCACAGAATATAAAAGTACAGTGCTACCTCGTATAGCGATTAATTCGTAGAACGAGCAAAACTTACGGTATGAAAGGTTCTCATTAAAAGTACTATTTGACTCACCTCTGTTCGTATAAACACCAATTCGGTCGTCGTATGTGAAGTGACTTACATTCAGGGGAATAATAATATACTATTACCAGCCCTGGTCGGTTAGTGAGTTATCCTTATACAGTCCACAACTCTCCCCGTTCGTCTGCGTACTCCCCGCTTAAAGCTGGGAGATGTAGTGAATATATTTTGGTTACCTACTTACTTACTTCCGATGGTCGTACTCCTGTCAATTTGTTCCTCCTGAACAATGTTTTGCAATTCATCCTGTTCTGCGCAACAGACTCTCATAGATCTACCACACCCAGCACGTCTAGGCCCCGAACGACATCGTGAGCTGGTAACATGCCCGAGACATGCCAATCTTCTTGATCTCATGTCAGGGATTGTCTTGTGAGGGTGGGTATCTCCGCATTTCAGCCTCCAGGTACCAGACACAATTCCTGACCTAGGTAGATACCAAATTCTTCTCAGAATCCTATCCTTAAAAGTCAGTAGAAGATGCTGATCTCTCAATGTCATGATTCTTAGCAACATGACTAACGGTTTGTTAAAAATAGTTTAAAATAAAAAAAAATCTTTATATTATTTTTTCAAGCATATTTTTATTTTATAATTATTTAATTTATTCTTTGTACAGAAATAATAGAAATCACATTATAAACATTAAAAGTAACAATAGAAAAGAATAAACGTTGTTCCTCTCCCGATAGAGTCGAAGACTCGTGTTCGAGAGAGGAGCACCGCTAACATTGAGTAGATATATTAATAAACACATTAATAAAATATGTAACGAGATGAATATAATAATATGCAAAAACATATTAAATAACATATTATATCTAAATTTCTCGCCCATTCTTGGTCACTCCATGAAGCAACCACCTTTCTTCCCAATGTCTCTGAACATTAATAGTAACAAACCGAACATAGAAGCGACTACATACCATGAAGCAACCATCCTTCTTCCCAATGTCTCTGAACATTAATAGTAACAAACCGAACATAGAAGCGACTACATACCATGAAGCAACCATCCTTCTTCCCAATGTCTCTGAACATTAATAGTAACAAACCGAACATAGAAGCGACTACATACCATGAAGCAACCATCCTTCTTCCCAATGTCTCTGAACATTAATAGTAACAAACCGAACATAGAAGCGACTACATACCATGAAGCAACCATCCTTCTTCCCAATGTCTCTGAACATTAATAGTAACAAACCGAACATAGAAGCGACTACATACCATGAAGCAACCATCCTTCTTCCCAATGTCTCTGAACATTAATAGTAACAAACCGAACATAGAAGCGACTACATACCATGAAGCAACCATCCTTCTTCCCAATGTCTCTGAACATTAATAGTAACAAACCGAACATAGAAGCGACTACATACCATGAAGCAACCATCCTTCTTCCCAATGTCTCTGAACATTAATAGTAACAAACCGAACATAGAAGCGACTACATACCATGAAGCAACCATCCTTCTTCCCAATGTCTCTGAACATTAATAGTAACAAACCGAACATAGAAGCGACTACATACCATGAAGCAACCATCCTTCTTCCCAATGTCTCTGAACATTAATAGTAACAAACCGAACATAGAAGCGACTACATACCATGAAGCAACCATCCTTCTTCCCAATGTCTCTGAACATTAATAGTAACAAACCGAACATAGAAGCGACTACATACCATGAAGCAACCATCCTTCTTCCCAATGTCTCTGAACATTAATAGTAACAAACCGAACATAGAAGCGACTACATACCATGAAGCAACCATCCTTCTTCCCAATGTCTCTGACCGTTAACAGTATCAAACCGAACATAGAAGCGACTACATATTATCATGAAACAACCACATATTTTATATTTATTTTTATTTATTTTTTTCAATGAACCTGGGCTCACCCAAAGTGAACACATATAGGTACACTTTTGACATCTTTTGCAGAAAGCAAAACCTGTTTACGAAATATTAAGATGGTCGGTTGGTACCCAACATTCTACTGACAAAAACAGTTTAAGAGAATTAATTACAATATTCCAACAATATTCCACTTTCCCTAATAATTGGTGAAGAACCATCACAATGCGTTGACAGTTCGCGATCATCTGAACCAAGTCAAACATTCAAGGGTTTCTGAGACTGATCAATCATATCATCAGAACCACTCTGGCAATGCTAATGGATTCTTCAACAATGTTCACTTTTCAGTAAATAATTATTGTTGCGCTTACCGCCAAGACTATGAAACGATTTTAGCTCATTGTGTGAGGTACGAGTGTACTACATCCTTCTTCAAAAAGCTTACCTACACGTGTTTAAGCATTTCTACATTGTAATAATACTCGCGGCTTTTAGCATATAATCTATCTTTATATATAGCTATATAAAAATCTAGCCGTTTTCTTTGTTACCTAACTCCTCCTTTATTACTGGACGGATTTCGATGAAAAAAATTGGAGATGTCGAGGGTTACCCAAGGATGGTTTAGATGAAAACAGGGGCTTTCTAGATACTATATTTCTGTTTTAATTAATGTTTTTATTTTTTGCGTTTTTTGCTCCCATTTCAACTTTTATATGTCAAAACAAGATCGAGTAAAACAACTACGTTCGTAAAAAGGGTGATTTTATTTCTAAAGAGCGTACATAAGACCTAAGAATCGTTTGTGTTTTTTTTAAACGTCATAAAAGTGTCGTTCGTTTTCTAAGCAGGTATTATGTTAAGGTTTTTTCTTTATATTGAGATAAAGATATAGGTAGGTATGTACAAGAAACGGGCATCGCGTAAAGTACGGTTGGCTATTTAGATAAGTAATACATCGATGCGCGTTGCCTTGGAACTATACATCGATGTTATCCGATGCATCTGATAGAAACATTGATGTTTTCTCAAAATCGATATTTTACAGGAAAGGGGGGGGGGGAGAGGCTCTTATTTTCATCGTTTAAATATTCCAATGAAATTTATTTTAGTACAAATTTATTGAAAAAGTTTAGCAGGAGTGTCTGTTGAACACTCAATAAACTGAATGCAATTTAGCTAATAAATAAAAAATAATCATGGGTTCAGAGGAGGGACGAAGTTCGACGGGACAGCTTGTACAACTATATAACCCATCGAACTTCGTCCCGCCTTAAAGTCAATTAAATATTGCTGGGTAACATAAGATAGCCAACATCTATGACTACTCATTGTCAAAAAATCAAAAGTTATATGGTTATAATATTATGAATCAGTTATTTCAAAAGCACCAAAACCCATTTATATATGAGATATCTATATTGAATTTTTACCTGACTAATAAAAAAGTCAGATAATACAGTCTTTTTTATAAGTCAGATGATACTAAATTAATTCTACTACTGAAACACCAGTAAAAGATTCATTCAGTTATAAGCGTTCGCACTAACCCCATTTTCTTTCATATTATAGCTAGATGTTAACAAAAATTATTATTATTATCGTATGGCATCAGCCACCCAGAGGTGGCTTCGTCAGAAGACAAGAGATAAAAGAAAAGAAAAGGTTTCACTGCTGCATCCAGGAAACACACTAAAGAGCAACATCCAAGTTATTAAGCCATTGCAAGGCATTAGGAGTGGCATTGTGTATTTCATTTTATGTTCCAGGGAACGCTCTCAGAGGGCAAAAATTATAAAAAATATTGAAAAAAATACCATCAAAAGTTTTCGTACGTATCAATATTTATTTCAATGGTTGTCACATTACCGTCATCTGTGGAAACATAGGGAAAGCATTGATCTATAGAATCTTTCTACCAAAATATCAATCTACCAGACATCTCCCTATTTCCCCAACAGATGACGGTAGCAGTACCGTTGCCGAATCCGTTCCATAAAAACTTGAATAAGTATTATATTTTATATCATTTCTTATTTTATTTTTTTCATTTATTCACATTTTTATTAGTTATTCTGTTATCCGGAGCGGAGAAAAATCCAATAAATCAAACATCGGAAGAATCTGTTCAGCCGATCTCGAGCTATAAGTGTTCGCACTAACCCGACTTTCATTTATATTAGAGATTTTCTTTGAACGTGTGTATATGACTAAGTGACTGAACTCCTTTATAATATTCATAAATTATTGTTGAACATGCATTTTTTTCCGTGGTGGAAGTTATTTAAATAATCAAATTTAAATAAAAAAATAAACTGTTTAACTCTTCCACAATTTTATTACAAAAGATTCTATATCTCAATGTTTTCCCTATCTTTCCACAGATGGCGGTAATGTTGCCGACATTGTAATTGTATATTATTACAACCACAAAACTTTTGATTTTTTTCACAATGAGTAGTCATGCTACCCGGCAATATTTTATTGACTGTAAGGCGGGACGAAGTTCGATGGGTCAGATAGTTAGTATATAGTTTTGAAGTTGCTGGTAACCTAGTGGTAGGTATCAGTCGACGGCTTTCCTACGTACTGCGCACTGAAGGTCATGGGCTCAAATCCCGATGCAGACCATTTCCACTATCACAACACAACCCTTTGCTAAGTGTGAAGGATGTTAAAAGTGTGCCTATTTATGTTCGATTGAGTGAACCCAGAGAAAAAAATCAATTTAAGATGGGTAAAACCGGATACCACAGCTAGTGACGTATATAACTTTATTACCTATGTGAAAATTTTCTTTTGAATTGTGTACTTACCTACTTAAAACTCTTTGATTAAATTTTACGGTTTTTCCTGGAAGGTTACTAATTATTTTCTAAAGGTGTAAGGCATTGTCAAATTGGTACCGACTTCCTCTGGCATAATAATATTATATCATACCATATGTAACACTATAGCATGTTCACTATCATGTTGCCCGTTTCTTTTCAAAAAAAAAAATATTTGCGTTATAATTCGACTTCTCTACTCCAATTTTTAAAACTCTTGATTTTTAGTCTCTTCTATTATGTACTTTAACTGTCAAATTTTTTAAAGTCATACTTCCGAGATCGGTCTTATATTCTCCTTGCTATTTCGGAATATTTTCTCAATTGAGTTTCTTTATCTGCCTCCCTAGGCTTATGATATTAATGTTGATCATGATGCACGATCCTCAGCACTGAGGGAACGACGAAGAAGATCTGCCATATCGACTGTTTGCCGACAAGAAGAGATATATTTTAAGCAATCAGGATGACCAAAGTCCAGGTTTTTCCCAAAGTTTTCTTTTTTTCCAGTTCCCTATAAATATATGTACAGAAAAGGCACGAAGTAGTTCTTGTACACACATAATATATCATGCTCCTTGGGGATATCTTTCTGAAAACATATGCGGCAAATCACATTTTCATCCCAACGTGCAAAAGCTAAAGTGGGACGCCTTTGAATCCAGATTATCTTCGACATACGCCATAGTGGATATACTGAGGTTGAGAAGAGTTGGTGAATGAGAAGAATGTATCACAGAAGTCTATACAATAACATAGAATCCCGACTCGCGTTCAAAAGTAGTGAAGTCGAAATATTGCAACTTTTGACAGTTTGGTTCCTATAAGAACGTGGTACGCCGCGGCGTACATATTTATTCAGTTGTTTTCTCGTGTTTTTTTTTTTAGAATAAAACGTATTTTTACGGTGAAATAAGTGAAATTTGATCATTTTTTAGTCTTATATATAAAAATGGAGAGCTATTTCCCGATATCATCGCATCACGCCTAAACGGCTGGACCAATTTCGCTAATTCTTTTTTTGTCGTATAGGCTTTTATCAGGAGAGTGTCCTTTTAGAAGAAAAAAATTAAGAATAATGCATTGAAAATTAGAAAATTAAAGAAAACTCTACGTAGACAACCTTATTAGTACTTTTTACCTTGGAATTTTTATTCCAATTTTGATATTTTGACAGAAATTGTCAATTGGTGCGATTGACAGAAAATGCGGATGGAATATTCGTGGTTTAAAACAGACGCATCGTTTGGAATCACATTGGTCAAATGATAATTAATTCATCAAGCCGGCTTAATGGGGCCTATTTCACTTGCTGCAATAGTTGTTTTCTATGTATGGTTGTATATTTCTTTATTTTGTGTGTCATATTATGTATCTTTTTTTAAATAAAAAAAAAATACTAAACAAATTCGAATTCAATATTCATATTTAGGAACACAGGAGAACGTCTGTCGGGAAAGCTAGTTTCTTTATAAATGTTAACATAATTTTTTACGTTCCGTTTTGACTACCGTACTGTCAAAATTGCCGGCCAAATCTGATTCACTTTTTTACTATGAAGAGATATAGGAGTACTCCATCTAGGTAGTAAATAAGATAACATGAAGATTCTTGCGGCATACTTATCTAAGGAATCTTTCTCTTGCAGAAATATCGTCTAATAAAATTAATCTTAAGATTAAAATGTGAAAGTAGATTTTCAGCTAATGGAGAAAAAACCACACAAAATGGTGATACAGGAGAACAAAAAAATTATTTAATTAAAGGCACAAATCATATGTGAAATATATTTTCAAAGTAACGGTTTCATAGGAAGAAAAGAAATATAGAACAAATTTTAACCAACTTAATTAATAGACAAGACTCTTGAAAGGCTGGGCATACAGTGACCGTCATAAAAATATGACCCATGTAAAATTTAGTTTTTAAGATATCGAATAAAAAATTTAATGATATCTCAAGAGTAACAACAGGAGACAAGATATGCGGAACATTATGCTGTGGAATTAATTATAGGTAAGATAGGAAAGAATGAAAGTCCGTTCTCTCTACCTAACCTGTTAGCGGGATGGGTAAAAAATGACATTTTAATCTAAAGATATGAAAGAAATTCGGCTTAGTTCGAACACATAAAACTTGAGATCGGTTGAACAGACTCATCATTTTTGTTTTATTGTATTCTTCTCCGCTCCGGAAAACGGAGTAACAGATAAAACATCGAAAAATTGATAGAAAATAATATAAAACATAATATTAAAGTTAATATGGAACAATTTTTATTTACAAAACTATACTAAAAATTTAATTTTAAATCAAATTTGTCGTTTGACACAGACTGTTAGTTTGAAGATGGAAGGTTTACTCCTTTTCACTGTGATGAATTCGGCATAAACTATGCTACTGAATTTACATATGGGACGAGGCTGTGCCCATCACCAGAATATGCAATTGGATTCGTCAAAAAGATGAAGTGTTTCCTGTGAAAAGCTGATTATCCCTTTTTGTCTTTCGGGGTGCATGTTGTTCACATGCATTTCGTGACAAATCTTGGGTTTTCACTTCCAAACTGTTAGTTGTTTGATAGTTGGTGCGATTTAAACGATTCTCATTGGAAAATATTATATGTTTTACAATAGTTGCATCGGTTGGAATGACATTGGTTAAAAATCATTTTTAAAATTCTTTTAAATTCGAATTCAATTTTCATAGTTAGGTCGCAGGACAACGTCTGTCGGGAAAGCTAGTAATAAATAACGATATTTCATCATAGGAGTGTTTCTGCTACCTGCGGAAAAGGGGATTTTGTGAGTATTGAAAGAAATTCACCCCCGAGTTATCTAAAAGATACTTGTAGTTATCAAGATCTCCCGTCGGAAATGACAAACAGAAAGTCACCCTTTCTTTCGATATATAAATGTAATAGTATGTCAATATCACTGAAATGAGACATTTATGCGTCTCAATCGTATCGGATTTTTTTCATACTTGTGATTGTATTTTTCCCGCTGAAGTATTTTAAGTTTACAAAATTTTAATTTCAAACAAACAACATTGCTTCATTTTTTTATTTCAGTCTTCGGTTGTCATACTGCAAGTACAATAAAACTTTTTTTTTAAATTAAGTATCTGCGATTCCACTCACAATAATTGAGTGATTTAAGAAAAAAATATTTTGAATCCTTCAAGATTGATAACAAGATGCTCTTCTCCGAAGGAAACTATGGCAGCTCCGGGTGTCTAGTACCTTCTGAATTGTGGTGCTACAGGCGAATGCATTGATCGGATCTAGGGATGTTGCCAATATCAGCATCAGCTGATTATCAGCATCGATTTCAATATCAGTATCAGCATCAGCATTAATTGATGCTGATTTTATTGCTGATATTCAGCTCGTGTCTTCTTTGCTTAAGATGGGACTTGCACTTGTCTAATATTCTCGCGAATAGTTCAATCAAACCTCTAAAAAATATCATTAAGGAAGGTAAGCCGAACGACGAGACGGATTTCCATTGTGGACGTCGCCTACCGCTACGCGCCTGTACTAGCCTCTCTCAATTTAATATCTAGTATTCATTTATTCGTGTCGATATTGTAACACCATATTTGAGTCTAATAAACTAAGGGTGGATCTTTTGAACAATCATTATACAGTCAAATAAGTTTTAATGGAGAATTAACTCACTAATGTCCCATTAGATAAAAAAACGGATCTTTCAACTGTCAAATAGCGGCGATTGGGGCATTAAACACCTTAATGAAAGATTAAATTTAGTGGGCTGCTCCAACAGCCAATAGCACACTAATGGACAATTTAGAACTGTCAAAATGGTTGCCAATTTTGTCTGTTTTCATACCGTTTTTCGAAATTGTTGATGATTCTTATTATGAGAGAGCCCATTTTTTTCGACCAATTTATAAATCGGATTACAATGCTTTCTATAAAGCATCAAAATAGGAACTATGCGGTACTAAAATATCGTCTATTTTATAAAAAAATATCTCACTTTTTAAGTAATGCTAAGTGAAATGTCAAAATCACAAGATGACGCACGTAGTACATAATATTATTATAAACCAATGGGAATAATCTCGAAATACTTATTTTTAATACAGAAAATAATATATATGAATTATTTTATATATTTGTTTGGGTTCCCTTTTAAAAATATTTAAATAACAGAAATAAAATAAAACTTGATTTGACAGTTGCAGTAAAACAAACACATAAGACCTTGTCTGACATCTCTTTCTAACGAATGGTATTTACCGCGCGTCTCGCTCTCACACATGTATAGAGCGAAGATAGCAACAAGTTCAATATTGCCAGTCGCAAAAAAAAAAACAAGATAATTGTCAATTAACCAATGGTCCATTAAATTTTTCATGAAAGACCCGTTTTGAGTTAGTGGATCCTTTAAAGTTATATGTCCATTTACTATTAGGCTGTTTAATGCTCATTCGAAATACCGACCCTAAGTCATGATTTTACCTCGCGTTTGTTCTATCTTCTAACAAACCTACTATAGTAAAACAGCATCTGAGCGCCTTGCTCTGCTGTCTGGTGTCCGACCCAACCGGCTTCACCATAAACCCAGCGTGTAGAGACCACGCTGGAAGGGAGTAGCATCTCTATACTCCAAATAGTTCTTCACCTTGGAAGCAACCCTAGGACCCGAAGAATTACAGTATAAACGCACCCTTAAAGTTGGTTTTATATTTGGCCGAACTCTTACAGAATCGACCTCTTGTCCATCATTCAACTAATAGGTACTTAGGCGATTTCTTGGAAGACCCTTTCTCGGCGAAAAGTCGTGTCCCGTTTGTAAATACTACGGAACCATCTCGGTGTAACCTAATTTTGTTTCACGTAGACGCTGCATAAAATTTATTAACTCGGCGTTAAATTCTTAATTAAATTTCAACTGGAAGAGAAATTTAATTTACCATCGGAATATTTAGGAGAGTCGATTTAGCTCTGTGAGAGTATTCCAAACATTCTATACTTTTTGTACTTAAGTTATTTGATGATAATGATTCTAAATTATTATACATTTTAATAATAAATAAATTTTATTAAAGATCTGTGTCCACCCAACCATGATATTCAGTCCAGAGCCGACACTGTCAGAACCAAAAGCGGTAGTCTGATGGTTACAACGCCGGCTTTCGAATTGTTTAGTGTGGAGGTCGTGGGTTCGATCCCATCAGGTGTCGACTATCTTCCTCTTCAAGACACAAGCTGACTGTGAAAGTATTTGTGTTCATGCACTTTGAATGAGGACATATTCAATTTTATAAAAAAAAAATATTTCCAATATATATTTGTGATTTCACCCAAAAATGGAGACAGAAATGGATGTCCGCGCAAGTTTCTACGTACTTGCGATTCCGTAATATCTATTTAATATTTCAGGTTATCGCTATACAACAGCTACATATTGAATTTATTCAATTTGTTTATTTTTGTGTTGAACATCTTTTTTTCATCATTAGAAGTGGTTGGTACACCAGTGGTATCAGTCGGCGACTTTCGTGCGTACAGCCTATTGGAGGTAGTGGGTTCGAATCCCGGTGCTGAACATTTCCACTTTCACAACACCAGCTTTGCTTTGTGAAAGATGTCGAAAGTGTATTTGTGTACACTGTGAGCTCAGATTTATTAAAAAAAAATATCAATATCCGTCGTATTATACCGTCTGACATTTTCTTCTAGTTTACTGTATAATTTTGCTTTTAAAAGAGATAAAAACAGTTATATGTTACATCCATCAAGGATCCTTTTAAAATTTTATCTCGTTGAGGAAAATATTGTAGCGTGCAGGCTCAAGTATCGCACACACTTTACGCTCTCGTAAAGCCTTGTTCACACATGTCGAGTACTTTAAGCGCGAAGCGAGTAATTTAGTAACAAAACAATTTATTCGAAACATTGAAAGTACGCTAAGGTATGAGTCGGCAGTTTAGTCATGTCGGTCTGTTTTGTTCTGATTACGCGAAGTAATCGTTTAGGGCTAAAGAAGGACCTGGGGTTTTGTTAGGAAGGGAGCAGTTATGAGGGTGTGCCTCTGACACAAATCCAATGGGCGCCAACTCCAAATGTTGCTGAACTTTTGAACACAAACTAAGTAGTCAAACATCAAACAACACAACATCAACTAAATACAAATATTTGGGTACTATGATACAGACAACAGGAGATCTTGACACCAATGTCCACCATAGAATAGCAGCGGTCTGAATGAAGTGGCGTGAGGTCACAGGCGTCACCTACGACACCAAGATGCCAGTCAAATTGAAAGGCCTGATATATAAAAGTGTCGTACATCCAGTTCTCACATTTGGGTCCGAAAGCTGGAACACCTCCGTTAGACATGTCCGTATTGTCCGTGCCATTCAAACGGTCGGGATGAAAATGTTAAGATGGATGTGCGGGATCACTAAACTAGACAAAATCAGAAATACATAATATAGGTACACGTGGAAGTCTGGGTGTGCGTGACGTATCAAAAACGATCCAAGAGAGCAGATTGCGATGGTACGGGCATGTGAGCAAGAGACCGCTAGAATATATTGTTAACAGGGCACAAGCTCTTAAGGTCCTAAGGTCACGAGGGAGACCCAAACGAAGATGGCGTGAAGTTGTAAACCGAGATATGAGGTGTTGCGGAGCTACCCCTGAGGATGCACAAGACAAAGCTGAGTGGCGGTAAAATACAAAAGGCAGACCCCTCCATCATGTGTGAATAATAATTGCCCGGGAGAAGACACAAAACAACACAATAAGATACGACGAAAATTCACTATACAAGGCTTCAATTATATGTTGTCAAATAAAAGTGCAGTTTTCTTTACTGACTAGTATCAGAGACATTGGGGAGAAGGAATGTATAAAGGACTAAGTAACAATAAAATATAGATAGTTTAAAGGATTACATCTGGCGCAAACATATTCTATTTTTTAGGCGATTAGCGCCCTCCACCACGTTTCAATGGCCGCTGGCTTACTTGCTAAACGTCTGTGAACCTTTAATTATAGTCCAGTTCATTAGTTGCAATAATAATAAGCAAATCGCTAGAGTGAAACTATAAATGTATTATAGAATCCATTAACTAACCGACGAACATCATAAGAATGAAAATTACTTGCCATATTCTAATAGCTGAGAAAAATGTATTTTTAGTTTCCAAAATGGAGTAATTTGTTCACAATTTTCAGTTTTAGGTTAAAAGGTGGAAAATTTGAAAAAAAAGCTCTAAAAAGTTAAATAACTCGAAAACCACTGGCATTTGACCCCTGGTTATTGGGAACAAAATTTTTGCAAATTTGCTATACCCCTTTCAAGGAATGTATCGAATTACCAGTCACCCTGTATAGGAGAGCCACAGAGCGAGTTTATCGACGAACATCGATTATTTTTTTAAAACCCCTACATTCTGGTTGTGTGCCGTTTGTTTTAAAAACCCTTCTCACTGTACTTGAATATCAATATTGTGAATCATTTTAAGTTGAGTAACGAGTTATTTAGCTACTAACTTATTCGCTAGGTACTTAATTTAGTGTGAACTAGCCTTAAGGCGTATTATCTTAAATATCACGACGTGTCGGGTTAAGAGTGTATTTTTTATCATAATTTGTCACCCGAGTATCAACAACGTCACGTGACTAGGGGCAACGAAACACTCTCTTAAAAAAATGTTTTTATTATGTATCAAAAGATGAAATCTTTCTAAGTTATATGAGCAGATACTAATACATCCTCAGGCGCGCCTACTCCAATACCTACAAGATGGATTCTTCTTTGTTTCTCTCTGTTCTATGTCTTGAGAATTTTTTGTTTCCTTTCTTTTAACCCTCAACTGCGATAATATCATTTGACATTTTTTTTGTTTTTTTTTTTTCGACGTTAGCTAAATGTATGAACCATTAGCAATTTGTTTCTAACCAGCTGATCCATATCTTTACAAAGAAATTTGAAAAATTCTAAATTTTTTCCCGTTTCAGAATCGACAATTGTTGTGTTTGCTTATAGGCTGAGTTAAATTCCATTTTTAATTAAATCAGCAAATAATATTGCTATTTACTGGGATTACATGAAACATCAATTATCTCCGTAGGTATTCATATTAAAAAACAGGCGGGTGGGGAAAAATTGATAAAATGTAGAATATAATGTCTGTAAAGTGGGCCCCTTATCACTTTACGAACAAGCATACCTACCAGAGACGTTGAAAAAAATAATAAACCTCTTCGAGCCCACCAAATTTTATATACATATATGATATATGAGATTGACCACCTCACGTCCTTAAACCTCAACCGGTCAGAAAAGGCACAATGAGCCTCGGACGCCTTCGAGCGTAATGGAGAGCTCTTGATGCCTCCCTATGCTCCTGAGAAGAGCTTTGAACTCCCGCATTGTGGGTTGGTTTGGGGGGATTTGTGTGCGACCGGCTTTGATTGCTAAAAAAAAGCACAAAATACTATTTTCTTCCTCCGTGCATTTTTAGGAACATGTTTTCAAAAGTGACTGATTGCTTTTACTCGTAGTATATACGTGAGTCTTGTGATCGGATTTCAAAAAAAAAATAGATTTCGCTGAAATTAATTTTCTCGACGTTTTCGTGGATGTAGATTCCATAAATGCAAAAAAAAAAATTTTAAATTTCCGCGTCCCGTACGCGTACACCAAAAATGTGTGCGCACCCATAACTCATAGTAATTCTTATCCGATTTACCGTTCTTAACCGTTTATCTAGAACGGTTAGCCCCTCGATGTAGATGAGTCAGTAAAATGTTGAGAGTACCTTCAGGGGAACCCCGTTAAAGTATCCAAAGAAAATTTCACTTGTTCTAGAAAAAGGTCTAAAATTGAAAAAAAAAATTCTTCGATTTTCATAAAATTTGGTATACGGGTTGGTCTTATGCTCCTACACAAGCACGTAAAATTTGAGGTCCGTAACTTCAGTGTGTTTGTGTTATTCTTAATATCACCACTTATATTTCCCTCATAAAAAAAATCAAATTCCCCACTCGAGGACCTTTGACATTACGAAAAAAAATCAACAGCTTCTAGAAAAATTACGAAACAATACAAATAAAATGGCAATTATTATTACGATACGCCTTCGCGAACTGTCAACTATTTTGATCGATGTTGCCAGCTCGCGAATTAACTCTAAGTGACAGACGTATTGTAGCCATAGACTTTAATATTATTATACTCTTGACATTTCTCTCTCTCTCTCTCTCTTACATTCTTATCTCATCTTTTTTATAAATTTCGAGCACCTTTCGAAACGCTCACATCTTCCCTTACCCATAAAGGTTCCTCCCCTTACAATGCGTGGTATGATCCAATACGAGATAGGGGTAGATTCTACGAGTCAAGGGGTTATCTACTTCAAAGGTAAGATGAATTCAACAGAGGAATGATATTTCAAAGGATTGAAGATTTTATATTATTATTACCGCATAATCCCTTCTACCTATTTTAAGTAATATAAAAATCTCTCAGACCTAACTTTTTACTAGATATACTTACAACGTTATTAATATAAACGGTCGACAAGTTCTCGAAATTCGACTAATTTAGATTATAAGTTTGAAAATTACCCAAATCACTCGACTACGAGTGCAAAGGGATATAAAAAAAAAGTTTGAACATTATTAAGATTGCTTTGCCAAAAACTGCGCGAACACTATTTCTCGATTTTCTTTCAAAAATAATGACATGAATACGTCATATTTGAAATGTTGATATTTATTTAAGTTTTTTCTATGGTTATTTAATACAAAAATATTAATTTAATTTGACCACAGATAAACAAAAGATCTGTGTCAAATAATGTCAAATACATCGAAGTGTGTGCGAGTATCAAATACATAACATTACACTTGTGTGTGGAAATTTCTATGAATTTGCTTTTTCGCGCCAGATTTGATGTCAGATGAAGTCATGTTTTGACAATTGATGCGTATTGAATCAAATATTTAGGTTAGGTTCTAATGTTGTTTTTTGTTTCGCATAATATAATTTTGCAATATTATTTCTAAAACTTGAAATTTTACATAAAGTTTCATAATTTAGATTTTTTATTCCAGATTATTTGTTTGAAAACCGGCAAATTGGTATCTTTTGTCGATCGAAATTGAAGAAAAATATGATTTGTTGAAAAAATGATAATTCATTATAATATTATTATGAATATTTTCTAGTTATGTTTAATGATGATGTATATAATTATCATTTTGGTTTATGGAAAAACAAGTCGAAAGTTCATCACATTCACGGCGTTACGGAAGTTTATAAACGTCAGTGAACGCTATTTTGACAGCCATCCTAGAGATAAATCGTTATCCAACAGAGGTTACCTCTTGTTAAAAATGGCGTCCGATACCCTAAACATAAGCGATATCTACACATTGATGCGGTAAGGTAAATATCTCAAAGAAAGGCTTTTCTATAAAATATATTTATCTACTGATTGACGCGTTGGGCCTAAGTGTGCAAAATTTCAAATTCCTCCGTCGCAATTTTCGTAAAAATAGTCGCAAAGTTTTTCCTTCACATATAGATTAATTCAGTCTTAATTATTTAATTTAAAGGTAATGTAAATTATATAACCACAATTTCTACATAAACTATTTCATTTTATTATTCTGCTTAAAGTGTTTTCTCAATAAGAATATTCGAAATATAATATAATATAAGATTTTCTCCAAACAACATCGCCGCCATTTCTCGGCGATGTTTTTAATATCTCGGCATTCTGAAACTCACACACACAAAAAGGAAATTATTGTAATGTAAGGCTGGCACGGCCTTAAACTCAAACTAAACTTGTTGATTGTGTGTGTCTAAGTATAACAATAATTAGGACTAATAATTCACGGTGTGGAAATATGAACAAAACGCTTGTATAATATTTTATTCAATAAATGCCATCGCATCTTATGTAGGTACTTAAAGGTAAGTCTTGGCACCTGCCAAACCGAAGCACGTTTTTTTATTTCACTCATCACGATGTGTACCGTATGGGTAGACAGAGAGAACGGACCTCCACACCTTTCTATCCAAGCACAGTTCTTCCACCGACAAACAACCTCTCCGAACTAAAAAATAGTTACAGTAATGATTTGTCATTCCAAAATACAGAAGATGCTCTATATGTAGGTATAAGATATAGAAGATTCTCTGAGATAACAGACTACACAATAGATCTCTGATTTATATTAGGAAACCGTGTATAAATCCTATCTATCTTACAGTAACTATCTTTTTTTATTGAAACCTTCGAGTAACGACAAATTTAATGATATCTGACAATAATAATTGTCAATAAATAAATAGATTAACATAACTATGGAAACTTTGTTGATAACTAGCTTTCCCGACAGACGTTGTCCTGATGTGGTTTTACTATGAATATTGAATAAGAATGATAAAAATGACTTTTAACTAAGGCCGAATCACTCGAAAACGAGTGCAGAGCTAAAAAAAAAAAAAAAAAAAAATGTGCATCTTGTTTGAAACCACATTTTTTCCATCGTCAATTGCACCAACTATTAAACAACTGACAGTTTGTGTCAAACGACAATTTTGATTTCAAAATTAGATTTATTCACTTTACGCGTTTTAATTTTAAAAAAATGCGTTTCGATTTTAAGAAATTAGAAAAAAACTTGGAAAATCCATCAAAAATCTGCGTGCCAATATTTATAATGTCAATAGCTGTAGGGTAAATAAAAATTGTGTTTCTATAGAATTTTTCACAGATGACGTTGTTGTAACTAACTTCAATATTATAGTTTATACTATTTGCTTTCCATTTTTCGATTTTTTTTCATAGGTAGTTAGTTTTTCTGTTATCCGGAGCGGAGAAGAATCTAGTAAACCAAACATGATAAAATTCTGTTCAGCTGATCTAGAGATTTATAAGTGTTCGCACTAACCCGACTTTCTTTTATATAATTAATAATTTTATTGTTGGTCTAACGAGGTCGATTATTTTTTTTAATAAATATATTATTTTTCGGTACCTACCCATTTTTTATTGATGCTTGAATTGATTTCCGCGTCGAAATTTAAACAGTGGAACATTTTCAAAAATATTATTTCACAAAGAGAAATGTTTTAGAGTCAGACCGCTCTGTAACTGTGTACCTCCCCCGCTTATATTATTATCATATCTGGAGCACTTCCTAAAAAACAAATTGTTTACAAACTTTACCTAACGTCTCCCCATTTTCAACTTCACAGAGGTTGCACGGAATCCGTTTCCTCGAATAAAAAAACTTTAAAGCAAATTAGATCTTGTTTTCTTTACAATTTTTACTCGCACTGAAATTTCAGGCTTTGTATTGTACTAGCTGAACTGACGTTCGTCTTCGCGCCTTGGAACCAATAATTAATTTTAATTCCTTCTTAATGATTTACTTAAAACAAAAACTCTAAAAAGTTAAATAACCCGAAAACCACTGGCATTTGACTCCTGGTTAATAGGAACAAAATTGTTGCAAATTTGATTTCTCAAAACCCATTTCAAGGAATGTATCGAATTACCAGTCATCCTGTATATTAATACGTAAAGGAAAAACTTTGTGACTATTTTTACGAAAATTGGGCTGACGGATGAGTATGAAATTTCGGACATTTATAGTTTACATAAAGGAGTGGCGAATGGTAATATTTTTTTTCAAAATTATGCATGAAACTAGATTAAATCAATAATAAAAACCATTACGCACACACACTACTGTAATGCTAATGTACCTATTTCATAATCACACAAAAACTTCGATGTATTTGACATATATCTGAGCCGAGTATATACTTCATTGGTGTATAAGTTCAAATGTATATACTTCACTGGTGTATGTTTCGTAATGTATATGTATTGTCCTATTTATATCTAAATCACTCTCTGTATATTAATGTTAAAATAAAAAAAATAAAAAAATAAATAAAAAATAGATCGTTCGTTTGACTGTGGTCAAATTGAGAATAAATTAATATTTATTGCCGTAAATTATAACCATAGAAAAATCTTTGAACATATCAACGTTTCAAATTTGGCGTAACCAAGTAACCATGTCATTGTTTTGGAAAGAAAATTTTGAAATAGCACTGGCTCAGTCTAATGTTCAAACTTATAATTAAAATTAGTTATGGTCGAATTTTGAGCACTGGTCGACCACTAAGTAGTATATAATCAAATTTACTATTTTATCATCATCTATTGGCATTTATTTTCATGAAACAATCACTTCCGTATACATATTGAAAATTTAAGTATGGAATAAAAAGGTTGGAGGTAAAATTTGGGTTTGTATATATTTTTTTGAAACCAAATAGATACTTACGTATTTCCGAATACAATATGTTTGTGTTTACATGAAAACAGAATAGTTTTTTAAAATGATTTTCGTAGGCGAGACTCCAAATGCAAATATTTTAAAGGTAACTGGGACACTATCGAAAATTAATGTAGCCAAAATGTCCCAGCTATGTTATGACTCTTTTATGAGCCCCATTAGAAAAATTATACATTAGTTACACAAAAAATGTCCCAGCTATGTTATGACTCTTTTATGAGCCCCATTAGAAAAATTATACATTAGTTACACAAAAAAATATGATTAACCAATCAATTGACAAATTGACACTTTCACCTTATTTTTTTTAGATTTTTCTTGAGCAAAAGTTTGAAAATCACTGGATTTTACTAACCCAATTTGAATTTTATCCAAGATGGTTTATAAAAAAGCAGTTTTATTAACACGAACTCGCGGTTTTAATTAAACAAACAATAATCAGATATTATTTGTAAGTGTAAACAAGTCAAGGACCATAGAAACACAGAGTGTTTACATTTTGGGGGATTCTCATCATTAATAATAATTTTGTTTATCTATGCCTACGAATTCTCTGTTGATTCGTCGATTGCTTTGATGGCAGCGCATACCTAAGACAAAATCGCGGACGACTTAAGATGGCGCCTATTGCGGGAATATAATATTATTTTCAATAATACCTACATTGTATCATTTATCTGAAACATTAAAATACCTATCATAATGTCAAACTTTTTGATTTTTATAATTATTCTTATATTTTGATTAAAAAAAGAACGATACTTGTTATTAATTTCTGTTGTCATGATAATATGACATTTTCATTATATGATTTTTATAAAATTAAAGATAGAATTTGTAAATAGGTATCTACCTACTTTATACCCACCATCAGTCGTCTATGTGGAATAACCAGTCCACCTACACAAAGCTTGTGTCGTGAAAGAGTAATCGCTAGTCTACCCACCACTTCAAATTCGAGCTTAGTAATTTCTTAATATTAATCACCATTTCATATACAGATATACAAAATATAATCTATAATAATAAAGGAAAGTGCCTGACTGACTGACTGATTGACTGATTGACTGACTGACTCATCAACGCACAGCCCAAACGGCTAATCGTAGAGAAGTGAAATTTGGAAATCAGGTAGGTCTCAATACAAAACCTTCCACTAAGAAAGGATTTTTGGAAATTCCACCCCTAAGGGGGTGAAAATAAGGGTTGAATGTTTTTCAAAGTATGCGAATATCTCGGAAACTAGACATGGTACGAACTTGAGATTTGGCATATGAATTCTTCTATAGAAATGAGTGTTAGCGTATTTGGCAATTTTTCCAAAATTTAACTAAAAGGGACGAAAAAGGGCACATATAAAAAGGGATGATTTTTAAGTGCCTCCTAAAAAGTTTAAAACTGGTTTTATCGAAATTTCAAAAAAATGATTTCTTCAGAAAGAGTCAAATTATACTATTTCGTTTTCAAAAGATATCATTAATTAGAGGGTAGGGGGTGAGGGGCACTTTTCCAACGTGTATGTGTGTGTATCCGTCCCCTCTTTATAACTTTTGATTCGCTTGATGCACAGATCCTAAAATTTCAGAAACTATTGAATACTTTAAGCATACAAAATTTGTATACTCAGAATTTTGAATTTTTTTTTCAGTCAGGGGTTATCAACCTTTGAATTTTTATTTAATTTTTCCATATATCTCGAAAACCATAAAATCTAGAACCCTAAAATTGTGTATGTATATAGAAAAATACAATATCTAAAATATAATTTAATGAAGAAGTTCCAGGATTTCTCAAACTTTTTTTATAAAGAAAAATATTTTTTTTATGACAAATTTACGAGTTTCAGTGCCTATATTTCAGAATTTTATAAAAATATCGAAAAACGACGAAACGCTACAACTAGATAATTTATTTTTCTATAAAAAATACATACATCATAGCAGTATATCTCAAACTTTTCTTAACAATTTTTGTAAAAATTTAATTTATTGACGACATCGTTTCATACAATAAACATACATACACCGCGAGCTGGTCCGGTGCAGCGTGTATGAATATATACGTAGGTAGGTATACCCAACCTAACCTACTTTCTCCAATACACGTGACGAAACTATTGCGTAATCTATAATAATAATAATATAGTTTTGAACTAGCCGACCCGTCAAACTTCGTCCCGCCTTGGAATATAAATAATATGTTCGAGATTTTATGTATAACTTTAAGTTGATTTCAGTTTAAAGTTATTTAACACAGACGACGACGTGGTCCTTATATTATTGAATTTGAATTAGTATAATGATACAATTCATTATTACCTTTTTAACTACTGTAACCGCTGCATCTGTTATAAAACATATCATTATATTATTTACTATAAGCATTCCGTGAATCGTATCATTCATCAAACAACTGATTCCTGTCAAACGCCTGATTTAATTTCAAAATTAGAAAAAATCTAATAATAATATGGAAGTTTTATTTTTATTCCGTGCAACTTTTTTCTTTCATAAGACCCTTCAGACAAAAGCAAACACGACAAAAAAATGGGCGATATAAGTTCAGCTGTTCTCATAGGGTAAGAAACACGTAGAATGCCGATTCTGACTAGCGCCAACCGGCGCAAAGAATGTTACTATGCATTTGAATGGGGAAACCCACAGAAAAAGCAGGAACCCGCTTCCCGAGATGCCCATTTAAATGCATGGAAACCATAGACAACAATCTTTGAGCTGGTCGGCGCGGATCGTAATCGGCTTTCAACGTGTTCTTACCCATACGATGACCGCGCAAATTAGCGTTCCATTTTTATATAAGAGATAAATAATACACTTTCCGTGAATTCAGACAAACACTTTACGTACCTACCTACTTCAATATATTTTTCGTACCATGCATCCTGTACAGCGATTCTGAATTGTTTTTTTTTACGATCGACATTAAAATCATTATGTAGGTACCTACCTATTTTAGTAATTTATTATCTCTACTAAAATAATTTACGGTAAGTTCACGAAAAGAATCTGGATTGTATTGCAATTCTTTATGTCTTGATCTGTCAAAATATTTGAAGCCATTTCATAAAAACACTAGCAAAAAAAAAACTATGTGAGTAATCTTGCTTTGAATTTATTGCGTAAACCATGTTGATATAATATTATGTTGAAAATAGGTAAATAGTATTATGAAGTCAATAGGTAAATTATTTTATATCAAATGTAGTAAAAGTGCAAAATATTAAATTTTAAAATTATCTACAAAATCCTCACATCATTTTAGGATAGATCGTAAATAATTGTTTTGAAAACACTGGCAAGTCAATGACCATATCATTTCGTCACTGTATAGTGCGAAAAAATTAACTGTCCACTGGAACGTATAAAAAATAGAGACGAAAGGGATAGCAGTTAGCCGGATATTATGACCTCCTCACACACCATTTCCAGATCCTTCAGCTCTGCTTCGAAGGAGCAGAACACGAGGAAGACCCTCTCGGTATGAGAAGATCTTCTTTATCTTCGGAACCCTTGCGGGAGGAAGAAAAGCGCTCCCCTTAAAATATCGGTGTTTTTATTTTCAAAAATTTATAAAATTCGTAGAATGCTAAAGAAGTCCTTACTAGAGCCCGGCCAGTGCGTAAATTACCATGGGTACAACGCATGAATTATGCTTACGTAGGCGGTATAAACAAATTGGACTGACTCCGTTGCCGGAACGTTATTGTTCCAAAAATCGCGGAAACTATCTGCATCTTCAGCCAGGATGATATATGACGAAACGTTGTTTTATTAAACTTCCCTTACTTACGAAGACCAGCAAAGCTGCTGTTTTCCTCTATATAGTCCAATAGTCTATATAACGAAATATTATATAGAATTACTCTCCATAATTTACCTTATGCTTGATAATCAATTTTCTAAGTTGTAGAATTTATTTTGTGATTATAAGGTGTATTTCTTAAGTGATACTTTAATAAACAAATCAATGAGTTATCCAAACATGTCTCTTTTTACTATTCGGTATCCGGCAGGATATTATTTACGCCGCCGGACAGACCGGATATCGGATAGTTGCCGATATCCGTTTCATCTAATAAAAAAATATAAACAGTGGACAGTTAATTTTCTTCCTACTCTACATTGTCGAAAATTCGTTTATAGTCGAACGCCAATTACTTATACCATTAGAATACTGAGGTTGACCACCTCACTTCCTTAAAACTCAACCGGTTAGAAAAGGCACAATGAGCCTCGGACGACTTCGAGCGCAATGGAGAGTTCTTTATGCCTAACCTATTCTCCTGAGTGGGTCCAAGGCCTCCCGTATTATGGGGTGGTTTGGGGGGAACCGCCACGGGCTTGATTTGTGTGCGGCTGGCTTTTTGGCAATCGGGCTAGGGTTTGGCTTTGTGCGGATCGGGTTTGCTGCGGTTTAGTTTCCTCCGGGCTGGCTTGCGGTGAGCGGGGGGGCTTAAAAGGGAGAATATTACGTTATTATAAAAATGGAGACCTACTTTACGTGGTCATCGCATCACGCCTGGAGGCCAAGTCGAAATATTAACGACAGCTCCAACGTTAACAATTTGTTGTTATTTCCATAGAGATAACGTAAAAACTGTTGTTCAACGTGCGTTAAACAATGCTGTTCCAAATTCCGAGTCAAAAAAATAATTCTGTCAGTTATTCAAAATTAACGTTAAACGTTACCTCAAAATCTTTGGAAGTATTACGACGCTGCTATTATATTGAAGACGAAACGCATTTTTTTTTGTTTGGAAACCATTTTCAATTTGGTAAACGTTAACGTTCGGAACGTTAACAGTTTTCACGTTTAACGTTATTTATTTCGATCTGAACGGCTGGACCGATATCGTTTATTCTTTTTATGTCGTGTTTGCTCAGGATAAGATATTTATGAACTAAATTTCGAACCTACGACCAGACAAACAACAACAAATCAACGTGAAAGATATAAATTGAAATGTTAAAAAAAACGTCTGTAGCTTGAAAAATGCCCAAAGCAGATAGAAATAAGTGTTTTAAAGATCACTAATTTCATTGCTTTTCGAGACCTGAATATTTTTTTATTCATATCCAGCAATATAAAAATTGATTTCAAATAACGTCATTTGATGGAATAAAAGTTATTCGAGTTATTTTTTGGGATTCTCATAGAACAATGTCAGTCAAGTTAGCGAAATTTTTAAGTTCGCGGGCTGATTCTATTTGTATAAGAAGCACATATTTTTTAAATACAGATTAATAACGACAAATATAAATAAAAATATAGTAATTTAATGGAAATTTTAGAATATATATTTAAAAAAAGAAATGTTGATGATGTTTCTTATTATTATTAATTTTGATGCGAATATAATTAATTCTGCATTGTTTAGGAAGAGAAAGCAAATACAGTAACACGTGAGCGAAGCCACGGGTAACTAGCTAGTATAATATAAAAGATAGGTAGTGGAAGTTTTTGGTAAGCTAGCAGTTGTAACGCCTGAATTCGTACTATTTCGTAGGTTCGATCCCAGGTTCCGACCATCTTCCTCATTCATGACGCTCGCTTTGAGTGTCGTGAATTTTCGAGATAATGACATGGATACGTCAAATTTGAAATATTGATATGTTCAAATTTTTTTCTATAGTTGTTTGATACAAAAAAAATATTAATCTTTTCTCAATTTGACCACAAAGATCTGTGTCGAAAGATGTGACCAAAAGATATGTACGTCAAATACATCGAAGTGTGTGTGAGTATGAAATTAGAGTAGTGTTAAGTTATTATGAAAATTTTCAGGTGCCCTTAATTTAAAAAACTTCTGTTTTTAACCCTGGTAAAATAACGGAGTCGCTATTTCTACCCCTTGGTTCGCGGGCTTTTTTCAAATAAAAAAATATTCCGCGAAAAAGTGGTTATTCCTACCAATTCTCCGCGACTTCTATGTGCGAAGTGGTTTTTTATTGTATTGATGTAATCTATTTTTATGCATAATTAAAAAAAATATTACCATTCATCAACCTTTCTATATTATTATATAAACTATAAGTGTGCGAAATTTCATACTCTTCCGTCCGCGCAATTTTAGTAAAAATAATCACAGTTTTTCCTTCACGTAGGTACTTATTAATATGAAAATAAGAAAAAACTTTGAACACTTCAACATTTCAAATTTGACGTATCCAATGTATCCATGTCATTATTATTTTTGAAAGAAAATTATGAAATAGCCCTAGCTCAGTTTTTGACAAAGCAATCTTAATAATGATATTGTTAAATTTAATAAATTAAACTTATAATCTAAATTAGTTAAGGTCGAATTTCGAGCACTGGCGGAACATTAGTCTTTATAGATATTATAATATCGATTTATTCTGGAAATTAGGCTTATCTGATAAAAGGGCGTAGGCTTAGTTAACGAAGCAGAGTATAGTCAGATTAGCTGCTCGATGAACTGGAATATCTCAAAACTGTAAATTACCTTGGAAATTCGAATAATTACCCTTGAATGGTTCTGATTTAAAAAAAAACACTGGAATAGCTTTATACTAGCCCAAATACACTTCACATAAAATCGGGACTATTTGGGAACGTTCTAACCGTTAGTTCCCGTATTATTTGTCAACTTAATATCTAAAGATATAAAAGAATGTCGGGTTAGTTCGAACACTCGTGATCGACTGAACAGATTTGTATCATTTTTGGTTTCTTGGATTCTTCTCCGCTCAGGATAACAGAATACTAATAAAACATCGAAAAATGGATAGCAAATATTATAAAATTAACGTTAGTATGAAACAAATTTCGATAAAACAACGCCATCTGTGAAAAAATTTATAGAAACAATTTTTATTTACAACCATTATTGACGTAAAAATATTTTTGATGGGATTTTTTTCTAGCTTTTTTTTCTAATTTGCTAACATTGAAGCGCATTTTTTATAAATAAAAACGCGAAAAGTGAAAAAATCTAATTTTGAAAACAAAATTGTCGTCGTTTGACAGTTGGTGCGATTGACAGAATTCGGATGGACTATATGTAGTTTAAAACAGATGCATTGGTTGGAATTACATTGGTTAAAAGTCATTTTTTTATTCTTTTAAATTCGAATTCAATATTCATAGTTCTGTTAGATAAAATAGAACAACATCAACCAAAAACTCTAACCTTAGATTTTTTTCTTGCAAAACATGTGTGTCCACTGTCTAGTTCATTGATTTAATGTTCTACGTAGTCAATGACAAAATTCATGGCATTCTAACCAAAATTGTCAAAATATTATGTCATAAAATAACGAGGCGAAATAATATTATTATGTTTATCCAAACGGTGTTTGTCTCTTTCTATCCTGCTGATTAGATTTTATCATGACGAGCAGTACAACAAAATTACACACTTTTATTTTTAATATTTTCTAGTGTCTTTTGAAAAACGGGTCTAAATATTATGAATCTCCCAAAATACAACAACCTTTTATTCAACACATACAAGAGTGCCAAATCGACCTCCTTTTTATAGACACATTTAATGAAGAGATACCGCATCTAGTAGGCAGTTCAAAATATAAGGGAGCGTTCACACCATAGGTTCGATCTCGGTCCCGTCTCGCTCCGTTCTCGGTCTGGTCTCGCTCCGTTCTCGATCTGATCACAGTTCGCTCGCGGTCTGTTCTCGCTCCGAGCGCGCTCTGGTAACATTCAGTCTTCAACCGTCAATCAACGAAGTTGGGTGTGTTTAATATTTAATTGCTTGTTCCTGTCCTTTTCGATTGAAGAATTAGGTGTTATGTGTTTAATTCTCGACGAAGAAGAAAATGTTAAGAAGGCTAAGTTAAGTAAGCCCGTAGTGGTTCAAATATAAAAAAAATACCTCTTAAAATCGAACACTAATTCGCAACTGTAATAAAATTCCGTTAATATGATGTGTTGAGAATGCCGAATGACATCAGGTTCCCGAAAAAATCAATTATTGTTTATGCAAAAATACCTTTTTAATAGTCCAAACAGACATCGTAATTACATACATAACTTAAATAATCAATATTTTTTTCACTTATTCATTACGAATTATTTAACAATAATATTATTATTTTGTATTTGACACAGTCGTCACTTCAACGGTTAAAAGCTGACTGAAGCAGGAACGAAAGAATGTTCACTGACTGGTTCGTGACGGGAGCGAGAATGGAGCGAGAACGGAGCGAGAATGGACCGGAACCGATAGTGTGAACACTTACATTGGTTTCCATTTAACTAATATTATACCAGACCGAGAACGGAGCGAGATGGGACCGAGATCGAACCTATGGTGTGAACGCACCCTAACGGTCCAGTTGAGTTTAGATTTTCTTAAAAAAAAATCCTTACATAAAAACAATGCTGCAGGCTGAGAGATTTCTGAGAAAGAATGTGGTTGTGAAGGGCCACTTTCTGTTTGTTTTATTATAACACTTATAATAGTTTTTTTTTCTTTTATTCTTTCAGCGCCTCCGGGGTTTTTCATCAAATTGGATTTTCGGGACTCCTTCCACATCGAACCTTCTGAGGAGTGCAAGTTTGATTTTCTGGAGGTGAGCTTTCTTATTATTTGTTTTTTTTTTGTTTTTTTTTTTGGCATTGCATCCAAAAGGGATCATACAGCCAGATTCTTATCAAATTAAGTCAAAACAAAATCAATAGATTATCATTTTTTTTCTCTTCACACCGTGTCCCGTAATGGGTAGGAAGATAGAACGGACCTCTCTCTTTTCTATCGAAGCATACTTCTTTCGCTTCGTCCACTAACATAACATTTCTCACACACACACTTGGAAAAAGAAACAGCTATTGATGAAAAACAGAAAGTATAGTTTGTGCGAAAAATATATTGGACAAAATTAGATCGAATACAGGATAAATATAATATAAGCATGTTTTGTTATTGTGCGTGTGTGTTGCCCATTCTTCTGTATGGGTGTGAGTCCTGGCACCTGATGAAAGCCCAGGCACAAAAAAGTCTTCACGTTCGAAACGAAGTGCCTCAGGAGAATTTTGGTACCTCCGACGACGCTATACACCGCGCCGGTGCACTCAGCAAAGGCTCATTACTTCTACCGTTATGAGGAGGAGATGGTCTTGGCTGGGATATGTGTTAAGGATGCCGAATGACAGTTGGCCGAGGAGAACGCTGTTCTTCCTCCCATCAGGGTTCCTCTCATGCTGTATTCCGCTCTTTCGAAGCAGAGCTGAGGAATCTGGATATGGTGTGGGAGGAGGTCTTAAACTTTGCGCTAGATTGAGCGCATTGGAGAGCTCTTGTTGCCTCTTTTTGCCCCAAAGTGGAAGGGAGTTTTGATTTCGATGTTTTATTTCCGAAATCGAAGAAATTCTGGAGAATTTAGAGAAAACAAGTAAACTATAAGTAGGTACATAGAGAAAAACGGACGTTATCGAAGAGAAAATAAAACCAAAGAGTCCTTCAGTAGACACCCAAAAAACACTTGAAATTGGAATTTATCATCCCATTCGTATTCGCGTAATGGGGATTGATCATGCCCAATTCAGAAAAAGTAACTATCTAGTCTAAAGTCTAATTTTATATATGAATTCATATAAAAAGTTCTTAACGTGGTGTTTCTGTCCTCAGGTGCGAGATGGCGCTCACGGCTACTCCCGTCAGATCGGACAGTTCTGCGGACGTGAGTACCCTGACATCGTCACGTCGCAAGGGAGATATCTCTGGCTGCATTTCCACTCGGACGACAACATTGAGTACTCAGGGTTCACGGCCGTGTACGAGTTCATCCCGAGACCAACGACAGGTTTGTATAGTCTAATCACTTTAACATGACTAACGCTAATACCGATACGTTAGTGTAAAAGAGAAAACAATATAATGATCCCACGATTTTCTGTAAACGAAAGAGAGATACAAATAACAAGATAAGTTTCACATTCTCCACTGACTCATCTTCGTGCATCATTCGGTTTGATTTGATTTTTCTTTGGCTTGTCGTCACAAGCATCTAGAATTTCATCTCCAGCGCTGCTAGTGATGTCATCGCCTTCAACTTCACCTCGTGAATATTCTGGGTGCTTGCTGTGAAATTTCTGATTTGGCACTCCTCAACAACATGCCTCACCATCTCACAATCAGAATTATCCATTTTCGACCATAGCAAGAATAAAAGCAACCGTGTTTCCTTCATTCTCTGTTTTGCTGTACCCATGTCTCTCGTGCGAGATCTGTTCCTGGAACCTTGTGGGATCTGTGATAAGGTGTTTATTAGTAACATTTGTTGTGGATCATCTTTCTTTTCAGTTGGTTACCAGGATTACCCTCTCTGCATGCCCTTACCGTCCATGAAGGCTTTTGAAATTTCAGTCTTTTTAAGATGGGTTTAAGTAATCTTTTAATCTAAGTATTCCTTTTCTCTGACCATCTGACTCTCCGCAGATCCGGCAATGGTTTCACATTTGACCTGACAGTGTCAGTTTAAGTCGTCGTAGTTAGTCACGCCGTGTCCAGTAAGGGGTAGGCAGAGAGAGCAGACCTCCACTCTTTTCTATCCAAGCACACTTCTATCGCTTCTTCCAACGACATACCATTACTCATACAACCTCTCCTATTACTTTTACTTCTAACCTGGCCTTCCTTGAGTATGGAATCGATGTGTTCGATCAACGTCATTCTCGGTCGTCCACGATTTCTTACACCTTTCCTTTCAGCTTATAAATTTTCTCTGTCATTCTATTTACATCCATTCTTTCCACATGCCCAAACTATCTTAACTTTTTAACTTTTATCTTTGTCACAACACTAACTTCCATACCACATTCCTTCCATAACTTATATTCTGCATCACATTTGGTCCCAAATTTTCTTGGAAGTAAGTAACATTCATTACATACCTACATAATGTTTTTTTTTTTTAAATCAAAATTCACTCCAAGATACCTCAAACTGGAGTTGGTACATTTTTCACGCTAAGCAAAACTGCTGACGTATTGTCATAAAACGTGAAAAATAATAATTTTTATTTCATTTTAAATTTATGTGAACTAAAAACATGTCCAAAGATAAATAATCTACAATAGATAATGGAATATTTCTACCATAGAACTCAAAGCGGAAACATAAAAATATGCTAAAAATAATAATAATATTTTATTTTGAATATTTCCTTCATTGTTCAACTTTTTATATTTCCTGTTTTTTTTTTCAAATTCAAAACTCACTCTACATTCAAAACACGAAAATACTCAAAATATGATTTTTTGCTATATTTATGAAACTTCCGTGAGTTACATCCACGTAAAATATCGAAATTTCCGTAGATATTACAAATTTTGCGTCTCGGTTTACAGGTTTGATTCCTCTCAACGCCATGGAATATTTCTATGCGTATATTAAATCAAAATATAAATGATTTTCTAAATCGGGGTACTGTTGAAAAACATAATTTTACTTATCCGATCCGTTATTCTTAACAGATAGAATCAAATCTAGAGCAATTTCAGTTTTTACTAAAGGAAACTGTTTGAATCAATAAACTTGAGCATCAATGGCAAAATCGGGAGTTATAACCAAAACCACACCAATTCCATCAAATACTTTCAAAGCAGCCAGATTATTGTACAAGAAGTCTTCGAGCCACTAGAAACAGAAACCAAAAGAAAAATACTATCAATTATTTTTTAAGACAAGACAAAAATTATGAGGCAATCCAAAAGCCAAAGAAATGACCCTCGACAAAACTATATAACACTGGGGTAGTGAATGAATTTTCCTACCTGAGATTCACCATTACAAAAGATAACAAAGACCATGTGGAAATCAAACGGAGGATCGCGACTGGAAACAGAATATTCTTTTCACTCTTACCGATGCTCAAATCCA
Source organism: Mystacides longicornis (assembly GCA_963576905.1). NCBI lineage: Eukaryota > Metazoa > Arthropoda > Insecta > Trichoptera > Leptoceridae > Mystacides > Mystacides longicornis. The sequence continues at coordinate 6,291,981 of OY756430.1, forward strand.
AAAACGTCCACAGGAATACCAAAATAGTCCTGTATAAAACAATAATTATAAAAAGAGTGGTATCATAAAAGTTTGAAGCATGGACGATGATGACAGCAAATCTGCCAAGATGCTGGATACATTTGAGAGGATAGTGTTGCGTAAAATCTTAGGGCCTGTGAATGATCTGACAAATCAGCTACGATGAAGATCTTTATATCTAAAAGGATCCCAGGCTCTCTGTAGATACCAGGTTGAGTAGGTTGAGGTGGGCCGGGCATCTGTAGAGAATGTCATCATTACAAGGAGGAGCCTCGAGGGTCACCCGGGCGGAAGAAGACGAATCGGAAGACCTTATCTCTGAGAAGATTTGAGTTGTAGGGCCATCGAAGAAGAAGAACACGTTTGAACAAATAATATGCAATTGCAAAGAATTTTTAAATGTAGATAATATGCAAATGCGAACAATTTTCATATGCAGATGCAAATGATTACTTCATTTCTTCAACCTTCATTTGGGATTTTACAAACAATTGAATTTTGCCGGCACTTGTTATTAATAATTATTATTTTAAAGGAGATGAGAAAAGTTGAATAAGATTTTAATTATCTGAGTAATTCTTTAGTACTCTAAAGCTACCACTGCTCTTTTAGTTGAGAAGATAAATTTTGAAAGACTTTGAACATTCTTAGAATGTCAAAGCTAAAAATGTTAATAGAATTAATAAGGAGATAGATATTAAACCGACCTAAAACTTTAAAAAAAAAACTAAAAAAATAAGACTCCCCCTTATAAAGACCTACGTATGGAGTATCTTGATGTACGGCTGTGAGACTTAATGCCTATCCGAAAGATATAAAAGGAAACTGGAAGTTTTTGATACGTAGTTCTATAGAAGACTTCTGGGTCTATCATGTAGAAACCACCCATAAAAAATTAACAGGTTTTCCAAAGAATCGAAGGAGGAAGGCATCAGCTCAAAACCCTGGCAGAAAGGCGTGCAAGGTGGATAGGACACGTTACACGAAACGGAGGTCTCCTACATACCATTGTTGAGGGAACAAACTCCCGAGGACGCCCACGCCAGGAATACCTACAAGACGTGCATTCGGTTGTGTACTGTTCCTCATATGAGGAACTAAAAAGATCTGGAACGGACAGAGCGGAGTGAGGAGACAGAGTGGAGAAAATTGCAACCTATCACAAGTTGTGACCAGAGAAGAAAAAGACAGAGAAAAATAAGCCGCCGTGAAAAATCATTGAGCTCAAGTATAAGTGGAAATCAAATTTGGGACAATAAACTCATTAAAGTCGAATGGCCTGTACACATCTGACCAAGTGCAGTAACGTAACCAATGCAACGTTGCATGCATCGTATTAAATTTCCATATTTTAGTCATAAAGAAAATGTAACAACTAATGACTAACAATTCATTACTAATGTTCGATTTTTCAATGCAACAAACCACTACGGGATTACGACCGTCTTCTACTGTTATTTCGAAGGCTGGCTTAGTGTGACCACATTACGTTAACAACGTTCGCCATTAGGTGGTAATGGGCAAGTCTCCGAAACTCCTAATCATGAGAATTCTCAACATGTTCAACATGTCCAAAAATCCCATGTATGCAACAAGTAGAAATATAATAATAAATGAAATATAGAGGTAAAAGTTTGAAATAATTTCAATAATTATTATTGAGAACAAGACAGCAACCAATTTAAAGGCTGCGACTGCTGTCATGTATTTGGCGCCAGGATATGACTATATCCATTTTTGTTACTGTCTCATATTTATTGCCTATTGGGATTGGCTTTGTTGGTGCACAACGTTCTAATTATGTCTAGATTCTTATGACCATTTCTCGGGGCTATTTATCAGGACCATAATCCTGAAAAATGGTCACAAGAATCTAGACATAATTTTAGTCATAAATTTACTGCATCAGGTGTGTACAGACCCTGAAAGTATGTCCTAAAACGATTGGTTTTATCAGAGATCTGAAATCCACAAAGAGAGGAACATTCATAACAATTTAAAAAAGATTGCCTTCCGCATAGCATATCTAAGGCTATATCTTAACTTAACTTAGTAGTGATCACGCGACCATGCGATGAGCGATCATACAATGTTCTCAATTATTTGAACGATCCGTCCGCGCTTGAGTATTTATGAACCTCGTCGCGCAAACGTGCGAACACGCTTTCCAGTTAGAACACACGGTAATGGCTTGTTTTCCTAAGAATGTGACGTTTCAGAGAAAAGCGTCAGTAGAACGTTGTTTATTTTGTTACCGTAGTTACAAAAAACATTGTCGTTATTTTCAAAAACGGCCTCCGTCTTGTCAGTGTCAGATGATTGGTGAACGCTTTCATTGATAGCACTGAATTATTACATTTTAAAAAAGCACGTTCTGTGCTACGAGATTGATATAAATTGTCTTCACCCATACGATATTCATCCTCCTCTGATGCCTGATCATCCTCCAAACAAAAAACTAAAGCAAAATCAAGAACGTTCATTTTGACGTTTCAAATTGACGTTTGTTATTTAAAAACGGAGAGTACGGGCACGGAACTTTCCAAACGTCACCGTAAACCTTTCCAAACGTCGTAAGCTGCCGTAATATACGGCCGCTCCCTAGGAATCCACTGCATTATGCCTATTATTATAGATTGTGAAAAAGAATTTATTGCTATGTATATAATTTAGACGATTAAATTTTAACAAATCTGTCATCCTCTTTTATGTTTTCTGAATATTGTTAAGAAAAAAAAATCTAATTTCAGGATTCCATCGCTTATAATTTCTGTAACAATAATAAATAATTGATGGCAGTTAATTAAACGTTGGGGTAGACACTCGGGAGGGTTGGTTCGTGGACGAAGAGAAGGGGGATGCTGTTGAAAGATGAGATAAAAAGTCTCGGAGATAAGAAAAACTCTCAGTTGCTTCTTTTATCTTTGCGGGTGTTTTGAATTCATTAGTCTTTGGAGTTTTGTAATAACTTTCGTCGTTGAAATTTTGAGTACCTACGGGACAAAGAAATACCGCATAATATTACTCATACTGTTTTATTTTGCAATATTTTTCCGACTTGCATATTTTCACCGTGTCCCGTAAAGGGTAGGCAGAGAGAATGGACCTCCACTCCTTTCTATCCGCTTTTTTCACCGACATACCATTTCTCATACAACCTCTCCTATTTCTCTAACTTCTGACCTGGGCGGTTATTCTTAAAAATCAATCCCGATCTCAATTCCGAACGTCGACACTTTTAATCTATAATAATAAAGGAAAGTGCCTGACTGACTCATCAACGCACAGCCCAAACGGCTAATCGTAGAGAAGTGAAATTTGGAAATCAGGTAGGTCTCAATACAAAACCTTCCACTAAGAAAGGATTTTTGGAAATTCCACCCCTAAGGGGGTGAAAAATAGGGTTGAATGTTTTTCAAAGTATGCGAATATCTCGGAAACTAGACATGGTACGAACTTGAGATTTGGCATATGAATTCTTCTATAGAAATGAGTGTTAGCATATTCGGCAATTTTTCCAAAATTTAACTAAAAGGGACGAAAAAGGGCACATATAAAAAGGGATGATTTTTAAGTGCCTCCTAAAAAGTTTAAAACTGGTTTTATCGAAATTTCAAAAAAATGATTTCTTCAGAAAGAGTCAAATTATATTATTCTGTTTTCAAAAGATAACATTAATTAGGTAGGAAGGGGTTGGGGGTGGTTTTTATTGAATAACCATATCTCTTAGATAACTGAAGTTAGAAAGCTCTAAATTAATATATAGATTCTAATTTTAATATAAAAATAAAATTCGTGTTTCAACAAATAAATATTATTTTTTAAGGAAGATAAGCCATGATAAAGATTTGCATCAAACATTTATTGTAACAAGGTCACACCCCGTGAGCAGTGCCGTTTGAATAATATAGGTAGGTACCTACATAAACTATGTCGCGTCCGCCTCGCGAGAATGACTGAGGTTATAAACTAGGTAGGTAGGTACCTACCCAACATTTTTTTAGTGTAGTGGAGTACCTACGCCTTTGATTGGATTATTAAATTCTATATGTAAATTCTATTTGTATATGAAACACATTTTCATCAACGCACAGCCCAAACGGCTAATCGTAGAGAAGTGAAATTTGGAAATCAGGTAGGTTTTAATACAAAACCTTCCATTAAGAAAGGATTTTTGGAAATTCCACCCCTAAGGGGGTGAAAAATAGGGTTGAATGTTTTTCAAAGTATGCGAATATCTCGGAAACTAGACATGGTACGAACTTGAGATTTGGCATATGAATTCTCCTATAGAAATGAGTAGTAGTTTTCTTGGACAGTTTTACCAAATTTTTACTAAAAGGGACGAAAAAGGGCACATATAAAAAGGGATGATTTTTAAGTGGCTCCTAAAAAGTTTAAAACTGGTTTTATCGACATTTCCAAAAAAAGATTTCTACAAAAAGAGTCAAATTATACTATTTTACTTTCAAAAGATATCATTAATTAGAGGGGAGGGGGTGAGGGGCACTTTTCCAACGTGTGTGTGTGTGTGTGTGTCCGTCCCCTCTTTATAACTTTTGATTCGTTTGATGCACACATCTTAAAACTTCAAAAAATATTGAATACTTTAAGCCTACAAAATTTGTGTACTCAGAATTTTGAATTTTTTTTTCAGTCAGGGGTAATCAACCTTTGAATTTTTATTTAATTTTTTCATATATCTCGAAAACCATAAAATCTAGAACCCTAAAAATGAGTATGTATATAGAAAAATACAATATCTAAAATATAATTTAATGAAAAAGTTCCAGGATTTCTCAAACTTTTTTTTATAAAGAAAAATATTTTTTTTATGACAAATTTACGAGTTTCAGTGCATATATTTCAGAATTTTATAAAAATATCGATAAACGCCGAAACCCTCCAACTAGATAATTGATTTTTCTATAAAAAATATTTACATCATAGCAGTACATTTCAAACTTTTCTTAACAATTTTTGTAAAAATTTAATTTATTGACGACATCGTTTCATACAATAAACATACCGACTCAGGCCATCGACAGTTGGATCTCATTTTTACATGTAACTTTTTTTATAAAGTAAAACATTTTTTATGACAAATTTACGAGTTTCGGTGCCTATACCTATTTCAGAATTTTATAAAAATATCGAAAAAAGCCGAAACGTTTAAAACTGGTTTTATCGAAATTTCAACTGCAGATAGAGTCAAATTTTATTATTCCGATTTTAAAGTAAAAAATATTTAGGGTGCTTGGTAGTTTTTTTCGAAAAACCATATCTCTTAGATAAATTAAGTGAGAAAGCTGTAATATATAGATTCTTACTTTAAAATAAAAATCGACCGGTTTCATTGTTTTGTCAAAGATTTATTTTAAGCAGTGATATGGTATGATAAAGATTTTTGCAACAAACAAATTAATACTATGGAGATCCTAACCTTGAAACGCGGCACGATGAAGTTAATACACGTGCGGCTAGGTATATACATACTGCATGTATCTTATCGTAATGCCCAGAACAGTGGTTTCCAAAATTAAAGATTTTCCAATTTCCTATCAGGTGACAACTCTTCTGGCAGCTAATCTACTCGGCAATTTTTTATTGATCACACAACCCTTAGTAGGGGAGAGTGGGGATGTATGGGACAAATTTATTAAAAATTGAATTTTGGAAAAATAAAAAGCAATTTATTTAAAAAAAAATACTAGGTTACTGAATGTATGCTATTAGCTATGACATATACTTAAAATTATACGGTTGAGCATATTTAATGAGTTATTCAAAATATTATAAAACCCTGATTTTGTCCCATTCCTCCACACAGTGTGGAGGGATGGGACACCTATATGGGAGGAATGGGACATGCAAATAAAATTGTAACTTATTTCGCTAAAACGATCAAATTTTATTTCGAATGCATAAACTTCTTGCATTCTTTTGCACTGCCATGTTTTTGAGGTGGTGGCAATACCAGTATGTACTTCATTATTTTGTAATTGAACAGCCTGGCGAATTTTTGTATAATCATTCCTTATTCAATTTATATTTTTTTATCCTTAATCTCGGCATCTACAAAAAATACATTACATTTGATAAAAAATAACTAATTGTGGAAAAATATTCACATACAGGAGGTATGGGGTATGTCCGATACCTCACTCAATGAACTGTCCCAAACCTCCACCATGAACAATAAAATGGTAAATGACATAATTTAAAAACAATAAGTTTTAAGTTATGTTAAAACAATGCGTTAATATGACGAATAATTATCGCAGGTTTGGGAATAAAACATAGAAATAATCTTATCTTTGGTTTACTTTCCCCCAAAAGGATGGGTTGTAATAGGTACAATATTACTTTTTATGTCGAAAAATGATAATCAAGAATTATTTTTTCCACACGCACAAAACACCAACCGTCAATGATTTTTTACTAAACGTACCCCTATATACATCTTTTGACAAGTATATGAATATATAACTGCGCCAAATATGAATAATACGAGTACTGTCCCATACCTCCTGCATCCCATACCTCCACACTCTCCCCTACTAAATTATTCGTCACTCGATTAAAACACTCAACCAACGTAAACTACGCTACTGTGAACTAGGCTTAAGTACCTTACTGTATTAATTGATCACCAGTATTTCTTTATCCTCATGTACCTACATACGTACCTCGGTGTTATTTTTATAGCAATAGGAGCACGCCTCATGGCCTTGAAAGCCAACAAGGACACTGTTCTGTTGTGTAATCGGGAGTTGGCTGGGTAGGTAGGTACCTACCTACTTATGACGTCATTAAATTATTTTTATGAATAGGTACGACTTTTTCCCAAACTGTAGGTAATTTACAGAAGGCTGTTATTGGTGTGCTATAAGTTTGCCTATATTGATGGTACCTACATTGAATAAAAAAAGAATAAAATATGCACATGATTTTCCAAAAAGGCCCCACTCTTCCTTGGTGATGTTTCGTGATTGTTTTCTTTTAACGAACTCCACCGTTTACGCCGTTTTAGAAATTTTCATACAAAATGAAGCGAATTCTCGGGCACGTTCAAATGTTAACTCGCAGTACTGTAGTAATATTTCATAGGCGAGGTATATTTTCTCGCCTATTTGTTCCCACTTGGGATACGAATAAAATAAAATATGGATGTTGTTTCCGAAATATTTTAATGATGGTTTTAATTTATTAGTTTAAATAAGACGAATTAATAATGTATTTTTAGCAGGGAGCACAGTGCACATTATGCATGTGAATGTAGGTGTCAGCGTTCCCCCAGTTTAGGAAGAGAAACCAAAAAGCACGTGAGCGAAGCCACGGGTAACTAGCTAGTACTATATAAACACTTGTATAAATCCTTATTTAAAGGTTCCTTTTTTTCATAAAGCAAAACTGGTATTAAAATTATTGACCAACGTGGAATTATTTTTATACATAGTAACCAAAATCTAAGTGTGATTATGACATATTTATTTTGATTGAAATTGGATCGTTATTGTGATGATTGATTTAATCAAGAGTAACTCACCTGCAGGCCTAGACAAATTGCATTTGGCAATCGACTAAAAACGAATTCTTCGACAATGTAGAATAGGAAGAAAATTAACTGTCTACTTTTTTATATTTTTATATAAGTGTCTTTGCTTGGTTTACATAACATGTTCCAGTGGACAGCTCATTTTTTTCGCACTCTCTACATTGACGAAATCTTCGTTTGTGGTCGAGCGCCAATTATTTGAATTTATCTAGAGCTGGCCTTCCTTGCAGACGGAATAGATGTGTTTGAACCACGTCACTTTGGTCGACCACGCTTTCTTACACCTTTCCTTTCAACCTTATGAATTCTTTTGGTCATTCAGTTTGTATCCATTATTTCAACATGCAAAAACCATCTTAACTACTTATTGACTTTCATTTTTGTCTTTCTTCCATACCACATTCCTTCCTAATATTCTCATTTCTTTCCATATCCCAAAGAGTTTTTCCACATATTCTTGACGTCACACACGAGAATGAAGTCTCGTTGCTCGGTTGTAGGGTGGAAGTCCTACCGGTCGTATTGCCGCTCCTTGTTATAAGTTGCGACAATACCCGTGAGGAACGGTGGCGTTCCTATGTCAGTGGCGTACGGCTACAATACTACATTCTTCTTTTTTCGTCCACGTCCACGTTTCACATATTTATTTTTATTTTACAGAATTACAATATTAAGACCATCAGCTTTCGCCTTTGCGCTGATTGTGTTCAAATACCACTATAAAAGCAAAGTTTACCATTAATAAAACAAAAATTATTAAACAAACACATAACTGAAACATTAAAAAACAAAATACAATAGAAAAAAGGTGTGTTATAAAACATACTAACTATATACAAACATTGAATACATGAACACGACAAATGACAAGTACGCCATTTTAAGTGTTTTTATTACATTAAGTCATAGACAAAAATATTGTTAACTACCATGATACAAATCATTCGCAGATAGTGATGGGCAGCGCCATACATCCACACATCATCATAATCATTTGGATCCGGCATTAATTATCGAGACGAAAATAATTTTAACTGTCTTAAATGTGCGTTGCCCATTTTTTTTATTAGGTGCGAGTTCCGCCACCTGAGGGGGTCCAAATATGATCTAGTTGCGATCTTATTCGATAAAAATAAAATGTCGACGAATTTGGTCAAATATTCATAATAATGAAAATCATTATCGTTTTTATGACAGTACCTAGTATGAAAGGTAAAGGGGTAGTTCCAATAAAAATAATCGGGGTAAAAATCCATAGATAAAATATAAATGCAACCACATCCCAGGTAAGTATTTATTTCATATTTTTATTATTATTACATCCATTCCGTACTCTTATATTATCGTGTTAACCTTTACCCGCCGGCATTACGGACTGCTCACAGAAAAAAGGGTATGAATTAAAAATTAAAATAACAATTCCAATGTAATATCAATAAAATATTTGGCACAAAACAATACGATACGTTACCATGACAATTTGTGGTTGCTTCATGGTATGCAGTCGCTTCTATGATCGGTTTGTTACTATTAATGTTCAGAGACATTGGGAAGAAGGATGGTTGCTTCATGGTATGCAGTCGCTTCTATGATCGGTTTGTTACTATTAATGTTCAGAGACATTGGGAAGAAGGATGGTTGCTTCATGGTATGCAGTCGCTTCTATGATCGGTTTGTTACTATTAATGTTCAGAGACATTGGGAAGAAGGATGGTTGCTTCATGGTATGCAGTCGCTTCTATGATCGGTTTGTTACTATTAATGTTCAGAGACATTGGGAAGAAGGGTGGTTGCTTCATGGTATGCAGTCGCTTCTATGATCGGTTTGTTACTATTAATGTTCAGAGACATTGGGAAGAAGGGTGGTTGCTTCATGGTATGCAGTCGCTTCTATGATCGGTTTGTTACTATTAATGTTCAGAGACATTGGGAAGAAGGGTGGTTGCTTCATGGTATGCAGTCGCTTCTATGATCGGTTTGTTACTATTAATGTTCAGAGACATTGGGAAGAAGGGTGGTTGCTTCATGGTATGCAGTCGCTTCTATGATCGGTTTGTTACTATTAATGTTCAGAGACATTGGGAAGAAGGATGGTTGCTTCATGGTATGCAGTCGCTTCTATGATCGGTTTGTTACTATTAATGTTCAGAGACATTGGGAAGAAGGATGGTTGCTTCATGGTATGCAGTCGCTTCTATGATCGGTTTGTTACTATTAATGTTCAGAGACATTGGGAAGAAGGGTGGTTGCTTCATGGTATGCAGTCGCTTCTATGATCGGTTTGTTACTATTAATGTTCAGAGACATTGGGAAGAAGGGTGGTTGCTTCATGGTATGCAGTCGCTTCTATGATCGGTTTGTTACTATTAATGTTCAGAGACATTGGGAAGAAGGGTGGTTGCTTCATGGTATGCAGTCGCTTCTATGATCGGTTTGTTACTATTAATGTTCAGAGACATTGGGAAGAAGGGTGGTTGCTTCATGGTATGTAGTCGCTTCTATGTTCGGTTTGTTACTATTAATGTTCAGAGACATTGGGAAGAAGGGTGGTTGCTTCATGGTATGCAGTCGCTTCTATGTACGGTTTGTTACTATTAATGTTCAGAGACATTGGGAAGAAGGATGGTTGCTTCATGGTATGCAGTCGCTTCTATGATCGGTTTGTTACTATTAATGTTCAGAGACATTGGGAAGAAGGGTGGTTGCTTCATGGTATGCAGTCGCTTCTATGATCGGTTTGTTACTATTAATGTTCAGAGACATTGGGAAGAAGGATGGTTGCTTCATGGTATGCAGTCGCTTCTATGATCGGTTTGTTACTATTAATGTTCAGAGACATTGGGAAGAAGGGTGGTTGCTTCATGGTATGCAGTCGCTTCTATGATCGGTTTGTTACTATTAATGTTCAGAGACATTGGGAAGAAGGGTGGTTGCTTCATGGTATGTAGTCGCTTCTATGTTCGGTTTGTTACTATTAATGTTCAGAGACATTGGGAAGAAGGGTGGTTGCTTCATGGTATGTAGTCGCTTCTATGTTCGGTTTGTTACTATTAATGTTCAGAGACATTGGGAAGAAGGGTGGTTGCTTCATGGTATGTAGTCGCTTCTATGTTCGGTTTGTTACTATTAATGTTCAGAGACATTGGGAAGAAGGGTGGTTGCTTCATGGTATGTAGTCGCTTCTATGTTCGGTTTGTTACTATTAATGTTCAGAGACATTGGGAAGAAGGGTGGTTGCTTCATGGTATGTAGTCGCTTCTATGTTCGGTTTGTTACTATTAATGTTCAGAGACATTGGGAAGAAGGGTGGTTGCTTCATGGTATGTAGTCGCTTCTATGTTCGGTTTGTTACTATTAATGTTCAGAGACATTGGGAAGAAGGGTGGTTGCTTCATGGTATGTAGTCGCTTCTATGTTCGGTTTGTTACTATTAATGTTCAGAGACATTGGGAAGAAGGGTGGTTGCTTCATGGTATGTAGTCGCTTCTATGTTCGGTTTGTTACTATTAATGTTCAGAGACATTGGGAAGAAGGGTGGTTGCTTCATGGTATGTAGTCGCTTCTATGTTCGGTTTGTTACTATTAATGTTCAGAGACATTGGGAAGAAGGGTGGTTGCTTCATGGTATGCAGTCGCTTCTATGTACGGTTTGTTACTGTTAAGTGTCATAGACATTGGGAAGAAGGTATTTATAAAGGATTAAGTATCAGAAAATATTTATTTATTCAATAGAGACACCAACAGAACACTGAACAACACAAACAAAAAAATAACATGAAACAAAAACATTAAATCTCCAGTGCTCCAATAACAGGTGTCTCCCGCATAGCTATAGTGCATAGTTAGGTGGGTACAATCAACGTCTGAACTTTTAAATAAAAAAAAACTTTCAGTGCGTAGGTATACTTTTTTTTAAATATAAGGAAAGCTAGATGTTGAGAAATAGGGAATTAGGTGGGGACGCTTCTCATCTTGCGTTTACATTGAAGAATTGCAGATTTAGTCCGATAGACGAAATTGTCCGTCTACTAAGGGTTAAACGGATAACTTCACAATATTGTCTTGTATGGGTTCCGATAAAACGAAATACTCAAAGAAGAATGAATCGCGCCCTAACTCTTTATAACCCGCCCACGCATTCCAATATGGCGCTGTGATGTTAGGAATTCTTTAATAAAAATTATTAATTCTGTGTCCTGAGAGTCCTGCTAAGTAGGTCCGCAATTCCTTTCTCAGATTACACACCTACATATTGTTTTTTTTATTATTTCGTATACATAATATAATATTAAGTTTTCGAATATTCTGTATTTATTATACGATGAAAGTTTATTATCCTTGATCTCCTGCCTTCTACCGAAGGATATCTTTATCTATATTTTCTTCTGTCGTTATATATGTATGTTACAGAACTAAAACGCAAGAATAATTTCCACGATATTATTTCGTAATTCAGTTGATTCGACAATGGTTCAATTTCACTATTTTGAATCGATATATTTTTTTTTAATTATGAAGTAAGTATTTTGTGAAAAATTACATTCGAAAATTTTTGTTTCCTTTTCAATTTACGGCATTTGCCATTTATTATTACAATAATTAACAATGAATGTTGCAGATTTAAAAAAAAATCAATGTTATTTGGTCTAAATAATGGTGTTGTTTAATTAATAGATTTTTTTTATTTATTTATTCCTGCCGTTATTACCATCTGTTGATTTTCCTGAAACATTTTGGAAATTGCTGCAATATTTTACGCATAGTATATAGAATATACATGTTACTCATAGTATATGGAATATACATGTTACTCATAGTATATGGAATATACATGTTACTCATAGTATATGGAATATACATGTTACTCATAGTATATGGAATATACATGTTACTCATAGTATATGGAATATACATGTTACTCATAGTATATGGAATATACATGTTACTCATAGTATATGGAATATACATGTTACTCATAGTATATGGAATATACATGTTACTCATAGTATATGGAATATACATGTTACTCATAGTATATGTGATCGGATTTCAAAAAAAAAATTGATTTCGCTGAAATTAATTTTGTCGACGTTTTCGAGGGTGTAGATTCCAAAAATGCAAAAAAAAAATTTTTTTAATTTCCGCGTACCCGTACGCGTACACCAAAAATGTGCGCGCACCGATAACTCATAGTAATTCTTATCCGATTTGATTGAAATTTGGTAGAACGGTTAGCCCCTCGATGTAGATGATTTGTCAGAAAAATGTTGAGATCTGTACCTTCAGGGGAACCCTCTTAAAGTATCCAAAGAAAATTTCACTTGTTCTATAAAAAGGGCTAAAAAAGAAAAAAAAATTTCTTCGATTTTCATAAAATTTGGTATACGGGTTGGTCTTATGCTCCTACACAAGCACGTAAAATTTGAGGTCCGTAACTTCAGTGGGTCCCCCTTAAAGTACCGATTAATATTGAATATGTAGTTCTAAAGCAGATAATAATTGTCTTCTGGCTGTTATAATATACCTACTATGAGTTCTGGGCTACCCTAGGTTAGCAGCTTTTTTCTTATTAAAATATGTCGTTTAAATAAAGTTATATATTATAGTCTTAACAATAACACACTTTGAAATCCAAAATATTGTACATAATAGGAATAATAATATTATTTGGTGATACATATTAGAATTATTGGGGTGTATTCGTTCGTAAATATTGTGTCTCCCTTTTCTAAGGAATCTATGATAGTAGCTGATGTACTTTCATTATATTATAATAATATAATGACAGGAGGGTACCCTGTGGTTTATGTCTCATTATTTATATTCACATGATTGATTGGAAGACAATGATAAATGTTCATATTAGGTATGTATTATATTATCACAATGTACAGTCTGTGATCAAATTTTAATCTCTTTCACATAAAACTAATACCCTGTTGGTTTGAGCAAACCGTGTTTTTTTACAATATAAATTATAATGTAAAAAAACACGGTAAATTACAAGAAAAACAAGTTGCCCCCTCACTAGGTATAGACCTGTGTTGAGACTAGCTTATCTATCGTGTTAACCCAAAAGGAAAAGAGGGTATAATAGTACAATGGACTAAGAATACCTTACAGAAAAAATGTAAGTATAGAACAAAAACTATAAAATCCCAATGCAAATTTAATTACCGACCTCGGTAGCCTAGTTGTACTAGCGTGGACTTCAGATCCGAGTTCCCGGTTTCGATTCCCGGTCGGGTCAGAGTTTTTCTAAGTGTTTTTTCACTTGAAATTTCTACCCGGGGTTGGCCTGTCTCAGATTGGACGGGACCGGTTGACTGGAAAAAATTGCCTCAGGCAATAAGTTCCGCCTGCTATACTGATTCCTTTGTATAGAAAAGTGTTATGTTATTATTATTAAAGTAATTATTAAATTATCCTTCTAGCACATCTATCTTCAGAAATACCTTCATTAAAATGAATGAAGTAAAAAGAAAACAAATAGCAAAAACAAAGGACACAAAAATCAAGAAAATATGCTAATACCCTGTAACGATTCATCAAAAAAATAGATACTACCAACGTCAAAAATATAATAATATAGTCCATAAGAATAGGCATTGCAACCTTGAAACTGTCATGCTAGATTAATATTTTTGTAAGACTCTTCGTAAAAGACTATTGATACCAACTATTTGATTGTGGCTTGATTTTTTTCCTTTAGGGGCTATAAGTGCTCCCCCTGTTTTCTCATGGTGTCTCCCAATTAAAGCTTCCCCATTTATCCCAGACGCTTCAGCATTAGGAGAGGATCCAAGAAGGAAAAGTCCTCCACCTCTATCCTGTGTTTAATCAAACTTCTTGCTCTCGCATAAACTACTGCATCGCAGTCTGTTATGATGTTCTGAGGCGTTTCTACCCTTTCTTCACAAAATCTACAGGTTCCATCATTCTCGAGTCCCAGCCTCTTCAGGTGTTCCCTAAATGACCCGTGATGGGTTGTTTAGTGTGACCAATTTCACGGCAACATTTATTTTTTAGATCAGAAAACTGCCATCATGATTTTTTTTTCATAATCAACAAATTAAAGAGTTCATTCCTGTGGGACAGTATTCGACACCGTATTCCTAGCCAGCCAGTATTCCTAATGCCAGTTTTATTATAATTTAGCTATCTTTGGATATATTATAATTGGAAGGAACCATAATTAAAACAAAAAAAAAACGAAAATTACCTTTTAAGAGATTACAGACTATTTATTCTGAAACGGGACGATGTTCGCCAGGTCTGCTAGTAAATCAAATTAATAAGAACCCTCCACTGCGCTCGATATCGCGCAGTTTCATTTACCTCCTCTCACGGGATATCCAAACCCCTCAGCACTGCATCGAAAGAATGGATCACAGTATGAGAGAGTGTTCACAGTAGTGGAGTCGAAAGACCAGCAAGAGTCAAGGTGCTATTCTTAACCGACAGACCCACGAATGTGAAAAAAATGATTCAAATAACACAATGTCCTTGCCGAACCACGATATATCTTTTTCTGGGTATATTTCGTGTACCTGCCACTGTCCTAAGACTTCGTACCTTCAATCCACATCCGATTTCCCAATATTGATTATTATTTTGTATCGCAAGTTCGTGCCTCTCTATTACCATACCTGTTCCCGCCTTTACAACGATTTTAATATTTATGGCATATTAATATTATTTTTTTTACCCATACAAAAATTATTATTATTTTTTCTCGTTACATATTCTACCCTTACGCACGAATGCGATTTATTTCGGTACATTATTACCAAAATAATCTAAAAGAGGTTATTTAAATAATAAACCTTCAAAGAACAACTATGTATTTAATATTTTATATTTTTTTAAGTTTTTTTTTTATTATTCACGAGGTGAAAGTTCATTTTGATGTTTTTTAAAAGACAGAACAGAATTTGCAAATTTAGATAAATGTCATAAACGCTTTTGTCTAGCTCTCGCAGACATATTAGATAGAAAGTTACAGAAATCGAAAAAATGAAGCTGAAAATACTTAATTGCCTAAGCAGCTGCCGATAATCATCGATGGTCACCAGGTCTCACGGATGCATAAATCTAAGTACCTAGGAAACGAAAAGCAACTATTACCACCACTAGTGACCTCAGGGCTGAGCTCCTAATACGCATCGGTATAGCAAGTGGCGCCTTTAACAACATGACCAAAATATGAATGGCGTCGGCGTTTAGTGTCGAGTCCTAATTTAAATTGTTTGATACGTGCATGTGTGTTGCACATTCTCCTGTATGGGTGTGAGCCCTCGCACCTGACCAAAGCTCAGGCACAAAAATTCTCTACGGTTTTCCTTCCATCAGGGTCCCGAAGACGAGGAAGTCCCTCTCATACAAGTTCCGCTCCTTCGAAGCAGAGCTGAGGAATCTGGACATGGTGTGAGAGGAGTTCATGAATATTGAGCGCAAAAGAGAGCTATTGTTGTCTCCCTCTGCCCCTAAGTAGTGGGTTGTAAAGAGAGTTTGGATTGGATGATCTAAACTTTTTCTAGGTTCTTATAAACTTCAACAGATGTCTTATCATTTCGCTAATTCAATAACTATTGTATCCATTCGCACACCTAGCTGGTGTCTTGGAGGTAAGCGCCTCGGCAGGGCATAGCTAGGATCCTATTCTCCCGGGAGCATTGGATCTTTTAACATGCATTATGGGTCGGGATTTAAACATGACAATCTAATAGCAAAAGGTTGGTAACATAAAGAGATCGGACGAAAGTTATGTGTTTCTAGAAATACGGTACTTCTGTAAGCAGCGGTGAATGTCTAAGTTGTCTATGTTGTTACCGTAGAGACAAAAATGATTGTCGCAATTTTCAAAGACTGCTGCCTAGGAACCACACTAGGAAGAAAAAAATGGTCGTTTTGGGAGATCAAATAAAGATAAAGAAGATCTCATGGGTGTATGAAAATGATGAGCTGTAAACGTGTCTTTCTAAATCTCGAAAACGGCTGAACCGATTTATTTAATTATTTTGGTTGGTATAGTTTTAAAATATCGTGAATATTCAGAGAAGTTTGAAACCGTGAGAACATTAATTGCGAGAAAAATAGTGTTTATGTCACAACAAATTATCATTATTTTTTTATATTTTTATTTAGCTTTTGCCAGTCACATTTATTACAATTTTACAGGAAAGGATTAATACAAATAAGAATTATAATATTATACTAGCTTTTGCGACAGACATTGTCCTATAGTCCTAACCAGAGGCGGCCCGTTCATATGTGCACTGCGCCCCCAGAAACAAAAATACATAATTAATCCGATTTTAAGTTACTAATAAAATAATAATGTTAAAATAATAATTCTAAAACATCCATATTTCATTCGTATTCAAAGCTCAGGCGGGAACAACGTGAGAATGGGCGCGCACACATTCTACTTCACCTATGAAGTAGGTACCGAGCGAATGTGCCCGATAATTTTGTTGACTTTGCGGTGGAGTAAGTGGGATGGGCTACTGTAAGAGCGGCAATCACGTATGCGAGAATGAGAGGGAACTACCCGCGATGGCGTTGGCGCGTCGCAGGTGATCAGTTCCATACTAACTTAAATATTGTATTTTATATCATTTCTTACCCATTTTTCAACTTTTTATTGCTTATTCTATTATCCGGAGCGGAGAAGAACCAAATAAATCACACATTGAAAGAATCTGTTGTGCCGTTCTCGAGTTATAAGTGTTCGCACTAACCCGACTTTCATTTTTTTTTTATTTGTAAAGAAATAATTGAAATTTGTTGACAATAGTTCTTATGTAAATACATTTTTCATTTCAAACTTATAACTACGTCATAACCCCCTTAAAAAGTGTAAACACTTGTGTAAAGGGGAGAGAAATTACATTAGTCTAATTTATTTATATTTATTTTTTTATAGAATTAATTGAAAACGAACAAGATAGGCAGGCCCCTCGCGCACTAGCCAGAATATTTGCGCAGCCAGTTATAGCAGCCGATCGACGACTATTCGATCGTCGTCGTATCTTTACGTCGAGCGATATGGACGTGAAAGAACTTATTATTGTTTACATATCTCGTAAAAAACGCAAAACAAAAAAAAGACACTGGATTCATCCTCTTTTTCTAGAAAGGCACTCAAAAGGCTTATTCCAAACCTATTTCAAAGATGTTTGCGCATTCCCAGACCGGTTTTTTAATGTATTCTGTAATCTTCTGATGTAATGCGGTGTTCAGACGGGGCGATGTAAGGCCAGACGATTTCGCTTGCATAAAAAAATATCGCTCGGTCGCCCATAGATCGTCTGATGTGCTCACACGAGTCCACCGACATACATTCAATCTGTCAGGTGCGCTGATTGTTTTAAAAATGGCGGACGTCGAGGTAGAAGTCGCGGAGTAATTGGAGTTAGTTGAAAATATTGTTTTAGACGATATAAAAAGACTCCTAATTGAGGAAAAATAAAAAAAAACGCAGATATTGGGTGCGGAATTGGATTCTAAGGCGAAATAAATTTAGAGCAGTGCTGTCAACTGTCAAGAAACAGAACATACGGACGCCGCGCATATCTGCGCATGCGTGAATCGTTCCACCAGATACAAAAGTTGAAAGGCGTTCAACTTGATACGATATCGCTTTCAACCATTTTTATCGCTACAGATTTATCGACAATCTGTTCACACTGTTCAATTGGCTGGCGATATTTTAGTGTCCTGGCGATATTCGCCTCGTCTGAACACCGCATTATATCCCAAATTGCTTTAGGACTTTCAATTTACCGAATAAATTTCTCTGTATCGAAAGTCATTTTTTTTAAAAAGTTCTTAACCCAAAATACATCTGGCTGCTCCAACTAGTGCGCGGAGACTGACGGCAACCACATACATTCGCCTAGACACACGCTCTGGCTTTCATGATGAAAGGTAAGCAGACGCGCTGATTTGGCTGCCGCAGCCGGGAAATCGTGGCTGCCTAGTGCGCGGGCTCCCATACAACATCATATGTTTTACTGGCTGCCGCAGCCATGGCTGCGCAGCCAGGCTTCCTAGTGCGCGAGGGGCCTTAGGGTATAAATGATTCAACGCACCGACGAAATTAAAAAAAAAACCACACACACACACAAGTATGTTTTTTTTTTATAAATTTTATTCTGATTGTTTCAGGAATCGTGCAGCCAGAACTGGAAGAATGCCGCATCGAAGTGGGTGGCTCCGAAGGTTTCATCAACAAGAGCGACATTGATCCAGAAAGAATCCTACACACCATCAAATACGGAGTTCCACTCGATTGCATGTGGATCATCACTGTTGACAAAAATAAAAGGGTAAGTAAATATACATTTTATTCTTTTCACTGGAGATATAACTTCACGCCCACACCGATTTGGTTTGGGGAGATTTTTTTGAATCCCACAACCTTAAGGTCCTTTTGCGTCTTCGCAGAAAACGAGAGGGAACATTGGGAGAACTTGATACAGCCTGTCAACCATGTACCGTAGGTTTCTTACTTCAATATTCATTATCTGTAACTTTACCTTTACCTAACTACTCGTGCGTAAATCTTTAAAATGGTACATTGGGTTTTGATCTTTTATTGACGATATAGTTTGATCTTTTATGTATACAGTGCAAAAAAATTCTGATATAAAATTTGTCGTTTGACAGGAACCTGCAATCTATTGAAACTGCCTCTTTACTAACGGCTTTTTCTGTCAACCTCGTTATCTTCATACTATTTACACATTCTTTGAAGAATCCATTTTTTTAATTAATCTGTGACCAATCAAAGTGAACAAGTTGTGGTCTCTTACAACTAACCCAAATAAATAGAAAAAAAAACAAAATAAGAAAAACAAAGCAAAGGGTAAAATAAAAATAAATAAAACAAACTCAAAGGAAAAAGGAAAGGGAGATGGATTGGGTGGGAGAGAGGGAAGGATAGATGGGGTTTTAAGGACACAGAGACTGTATTTGAGGAAGTCCTTTTGACCCCACATAGGGGAATAAGGAGGCAAAAAGAGCTCTTCAAGTCATCTTCTTCTTCTTTTGTAAAAATATTGCACTCGTTAATCATTGTCAATCATCACAACATTCCACGGAAAATTTCTATTGACAATAATTATTTTTTTATTAATATTTATCAATTATCTTTTTAGATAAACCTCACCTTCAAGAAATTCTCTCTGCAAAAACCCAACGATTGTGACAGCAATTTCGTTGATATTTTCTCCAATAGAACCGACTTGCCTTCCCGGTAAGTAGTCAATTCCAAAAAAACATACTTTACCTATCAGATTCACTAAAATTTAGCGTCAACTAAAATTTTGAATTTCGCTGGCAATGCCATGTGATTTCAACCAATCCGAGGAAGCCTAAGAAATCGATCGAAGTGAATATAGCTGCAAGTGATTTCAAACGAATTATTTCCCCGTGTCAAAATTGACAAAATGGCCGCGAAATTTCCTTTTTCTCAAACAAATTCATCTTGATCATGAAATCTAACCATTATTAACGTATCTTTTATGATGAAAACAAGTGTACAAAAATAATTTTACTATAAACTAATAAATTACTTTGTTTTGATTGTCATTTTCAATAGAGGTATCTGAGAAAAAATTTGACGGGACTAGTTTTGACATAAAAACGCTTCTTCTAAAATGTTGGCGTGTCTTTCTAAAGTGCTGCTTAAATTAATCGAATAGCGGGTAATTTTAGAGGAATTCTAAGATTTAGCGGATCTGTTAGGGAATCGAGGTGTAAAACTGCTTTGATCATATGGTATTTCTTGACTTCTCATTTTATTTGGAAATTTTAGGGTAAAAAATTTCTGCGGATCAATAGCCGACCCTGTAGAATCGAGCACAAATATCCTTCACATCAGATTTATGGCAGAATCTATCGCCATCAACTCCACATTTGAAGCACTCTTCACAGCGTACAGAGAAAGGGAAAAAGGGCAAAGTAAGTTATCTAAGAATTCTATTCTCTTAACAAAAAAACCCTATTATTTCGATCACGATTTTTTCTTGAACCTTGATAAATTTTATACTTTGAATCGAATCGAATCACCGCCCATTACACTTTCACAATACAAGCTTTGCTTTATGTGAAAGATGTCGAAAGTGTATTTGTGTTCACTTTAGGTGAGCCCAGATTCATTTAAATAAAAATAATAAATCATAAAGTCATGCACGCGTACTTCAATAATTGTTTTCGATAATTTGTTGTAGCTGACGTTATGTAGGTTTTGGGTTCATACTCCGCGGCGATCATTTGCCGTTCAATCGACGCCAAGGGTTTTCAAACTTTTGTTGTAACCCGAGGGGAAGTTAATATAAGTGTAGATGTTTATTATAGGAATTTAAAAAAAAATGAACGTTTTACAAGAAAATTACTCGACCTCGGTTGGAGATCTTTAAACTAAATAAACTTTCGACATCTTTCATACTTAGCAAGGGCTTTAATTTGTCGTGAAGTGGAAATGATGTTCGGCACCGGGATTCGAAACCACCACCTCCAGTAGATTGTACGAAGGAAAGTCGTCGACTGTTTCAACTACATCTTTTGTTCTTGCTTTAATTTTGGGAAGCTTTGGTTCTGCGTCTACATTACCTTCATTGCAGGCATATTATACAATATTACGTTGTTTCAATTAAAGTAACTCTGACCTTACATGCTTCTAGATTGCGAAGAAGATGAACTGGATTGCGAGGACAACACCTGTATAGCTGCAGATTTGAGATGCAATGGCAGAATCAACTGCAGATTCAAATGGGACGAGGACGAATGCAATGTAAGTAATTAATTATTAAATCATTGTTTAAACACATCTTGCTGAATTTTCAGATAACCGATTGGTGATATAGTCAAGATGATGATGAAAAATTCTACGCAATCAAGCCATATGCTTAATAAAATAAACTCGGACTTCACCAAATGTACTGATTAAGTAAAAATGACGTTTAAAATGGATGGTGATTTCTGAATCTACATTCTGCTTTACAAATTGTGCCTTTAAGAGACCTAGAAATTTAGCTGATTTGTAATTTTATCGACCCATTACTTAAAATTTTCGTCTGACGTTGTATCGTGAAGTTTGAAAGGAGAATTGTATCGAGTAAAAAGGTATATTTATTGATTTTTTAACACATTTCAATGATATTTTTACTTACCCACTTTTGACAACTTACAATTTTTGTTTTCATCGACCACTCACTCCTAATGATTTCGACGTTATTTTATATACTATTTGAGTAGGTTAGGTAAAGGTTGGAACATAGTTAAAACAGACACCTCCCCGAGTGATAACACGGTAATACTCCAGCGTATGTCAAAATCGCCGCCATCTTTAATTTATCGAAGTGACTAAACTGAAGATTTTCCTTATTTTTAGGTCTTAAACAATTTGATAATAATTGTAATCGCGATGATTTGTACTGACGATGAATTGTTCTGACGATGAATTGTTCTGACGATGAATTGTACTGACGATGAATTGTTCTGACGATGAATTGTACTGACGATGAATTGTTCTGGTGATGAATTATTCTGACGATGAATTGTTCGCGATGAATTTTCCTAGACCCCAAAATGGTACAATTTAAAAATATATGAAAATGTTATAGTGTTGTAGGTAATGTTACCTACTGACAGCAATGTTTGAGAATATTTAGATATCTGTGAATTTTTTTTCTATAAACGAAAAAGTTTACTAGTTCGCGATTGGATAGGTATCTACCTACCCTGAAACACCATCGGCTGACATTGAGATCGGGACAGAATTTCAAGAATAACCCCTTGGATTATGGTCTCTCTCGCCAACTATGGTCAAATGCAACCGCATCTAAATTGAACAATGACATAATATTTGAGGTGTTTTTGTTGGCTTTACAAGGCCACCATTTCAAAGCGGGTTGGTCGGTGAGAACTTCCTAACACGTTGACCCATCAACATTATCCAACGACGTTAGTTAAAGTAACTTGATGTAGAATAAAATAGCATTTGCAAAAGAGCAATGTCGAAAAGGGTCATTGATATCAAATAAATAATCTTTGAGGAAAGTCAAAAATTATGGTATGCTATCCTGCAAAAGTAAAATCAATATACCTGATTTTTTCTCCTCTGTATTAACACGTTTATGCATAAGTGTACAAGTGACTAAATATACAAAAATGACAAACTCATCTTCATTAAGAATCTGGCTGCGTACGACTTCCGTTACTTTGAACTAAAAATAACAAACAACATTAGCAATGCGGAAAGAATTCGACAAAGGAGGTATACCGTTTAGTTTGAAAAACTAAAGACATAATAATAATAATAAGAATAACAATATGATAATAATAATAAAATACACACAATATAAAATAAAAAGATATAAATACAGTATTTGGATTGAATCCAAAAGAAATCAGATTTCAAAAGAATTCAGATGGAAGATTCGCTGGCATATTCCTATACATGCTTCAGGAGAATATTATTTCACGTCCAGTCTCCTAAGTACGAGATAACTTAACATGGAATAATATGTATATAGAGTTTACTAAATTTTTCTAAGCCACAATTTTACCTCGGCGAGGGTGTGAATGTCCTAGCAGTGCGCCTCGGGCAATGTTATATGACGGCTGAAATACACAAATTCCCGCTGGCGAACGGTGCTTTAAAATTGCATCTCTCGTACAAGAAAAGAATCAAAGGATGGGATAGGAAGACCAAATGCTTTATAGATGGAAAATCTGTGAGTCTTCCGCATGAGATTGTAGAGAGCGAAATCTGACATGCAATGAACCTTTTATAGACATACACAATGCTACATCATAGGTTCTGCAATGGCTCAACGAATTGGATATTTTTTGTAAGCTTGTGACCTCGTATCAGCTGTTAAAGGAACCTTTTTTCTTTTTATTCTTTTTAAATCTTGACATTTAATTATATTTTTTACTTTTCATCCCTTAATGACGCTGCTAACTGGCAGCTGAATTTCAATGCCATACGATAATGATTATATAATAATAATAATATCTCAGATTCATCAGTACCCGCATGGTAGTAACATAGCTTTTATCTGTATCGCCTGCTTGTCCCAGCCCAAAAAGAAATCAATTTTACATGAGGTTATATAGTCGTATTATAACATGTTTGTCAGTGCGAAGTTTCCTCATTTCTAAACGTTTTTTCATTCTCTCTTTGTAACCTAACTTCGTTATCTAAAAGGTTGATCTTCGTAATCATGCGGTGATGTTTATGCCATCATATAGATGGTACAGTTCATCATTAATCCAGTTTCGCCATCTTTCTTCTTCATTAATGAACCTGTAGATTCAACGTAAGATAATATTTCCAGGCGCTCTTCACATTAAACTATTATATAATTGAACTATTATGCCTTCATAAAAGGTCAAATAATATTTTCAAAAAATACACCTTCTCTTTCAATATATTTAAATTCATCACTATTATTAGTGTGCGTTTACACCAAACGAACTTAGAGCTGAATCTATAATCAGAGAATACTTTTTTTATGGTTGATATTGGACACCATGGAAATAATAACAAGCAAGAACTAATAATGAATGGGCGATGATAAATAAGTGTCCATATCAACTGTCAAGAAAATAAACTCTACTTCCAGCTCTATGTTTGTTTGGTTTGAATTTAAATGCACCTTTAGAGTTCAGTTTGAGATTATCGCACATAGTTTCAACTCGTACTCGGGGTACTGGTCTTACAAGGTAGCTACTTTGCTGCAAACGCTGTTTGGCATGTCATAAACGCGAAGTTTTCCTGCGAAATGATAAAAATCCTCAGGTCGTATTTTAAAAGTTTAATGCATCGAAAGATTTAGGAAACAAGTTTTAATGTTAGTCTTCGTACATTTTTCCACCCTTCATGTCATATAACAATATTATGAAAACACTAGTGGCAAATTCTATCGAACGTAAAACATAGAAAAGGTTCATTGTCGTAGAACTCAGTTATATCGTCCGATAAAGAGTTCCAATTCTACAATACCACTTTGAAAACTGTGGATAGTTTGACATTTCTTCCCCTAGCAACTGTTCTGTTGTATGTAGGTCGAGGACATAGTAAGATGGGAAAGGCAACGAAGAAGATTCTGGTATGCACATGTGAGGAGAATGGACTCTTCCAGACTCTCTCACATGGCATTGCACGGCCAACCCCATGGAAGACGCATCCCAGGCAGACCACTTTAATGGTGGAAGGGTAGCTGGGACCTCGCAAGAGGCCAACCCCACCTCTTGAATTACGGGCCACAAGGCCTTAATTAAGGAGAAGATAATTGGATACCTGTTGTTATTAATTTATAGCGACTATCGATTTACCGATGAAAATGAGATTGAAAATACAATATTTTTCCCTGTTTGATCGGGTTTTTCATCGAAATGTATCTTGGGTATAAGATGATTCCACCGCATCACAAACGACGCTATTCGCCAGCGCACCCATCAGCGTAGGCCCATCACTTCTACCATGATGGAAAGGAGATGGACTTGGCTGGGACATGTGTTCAGGATTCCGAATGACAGTTGGCTGAGGAGAGCGCTGTTCTTCCTCCCATCAGGGTCCCGAAGACGAAGAGGATCCTCTCATACCGTATTCCGCTCCTTTGAAGCAGAGCTGAGGGATCTGGACATGGCGTGGAAGGAGGTCATAAACATTGCGCAAGACCGAGCGAAATGGAGAGCTCTTTTTGCTTCCCTATGCCCTTAAGTGGGGCGTAAAGGGTGTTTGGATTTTATTGGATTGGATATGAAAACAAGCGCGTGGTAATAAAGTATTTTTTTTTTCAAAGAGGCGGTACACCCAATTGAGTGGGTGATTAGCCTGTAATAAAGTATTACATCGAAAATCTTAATCAAACAAATATTTGATATTATCAAAAATATGATTTAAACCCGTTGCCTTACTTTGAAATGATTCTAACTCATCTTTGCTCTTATAAGTTAGCACCTATTCACAGTAGGGTTTCGAAAAGTAATAACCGTAGAAACGGGATCTTTTCCTTTGATATATCACAGCGACCCAGCTTTGAATTTTGCCACATGGGCTTAAGATTAAATAATTTCTTATGAATGTTCTCTTAGATTTTCATGATGGCCCATTAGCCAAATGGGCCAATCTAATAAACAAACAATTATTCTGTAGGTGCTCCTATTCCGAATTTAACTCACTATGGTAAAATGACAATCTCACGGGAATCATCTAATAGATGCGGATATTTTTTAAGAAGTATTCTGTAGGGGTAGGTACCTACTATAAATTTTTGCATATAAAATTTTGATACTTTACGCCAGCGTAAATGTCACGGAAACATAGTAAAGGGGAACAGCACCTCGCATCGTTAAACTACTCTAAGCGGAGAATGTTTGCCTGCTTTCCGAATTCCATTTAAATTATATCCGTAACTTCAACTTAAAAAAATCTCTCAATAAGCGTTTATGAGCTTTCTGATCAGCTTTTTCTAATGAATTCCTGCTTATTTGTCCGTCATAAAAAAAAAACTTGAAAATAAGCGAGAGATATTTCCAAGCACTATAGAACATTGTTGTTCTTTGATTTAATTTAGAGATACGTATGTCAAAGCGAGTTCAGCTGACATTGCATTTCTGCGGAGCGACTTCCTAGCCATAGATATTGTGTATTCCGTTCAATTTCCTTGCGCGGAAGATGCGGTGCATTCCAATTTTAAGCAATACAGCTGGATCCGGAAATCCGGATTAGTCAATGCCATACATTTTAATCAGTTTTAACGTAAGAAGTATCAATGTCAGAAAATATGAATTTATTGATACTAGTCGTCGATCGCTCCTCGAAATTCGACGATAACTAATTTATTAATTATAAGTTTGAACATTATTCTTTTATATTGAGATTTTATATTAGATATATTGTTCGAGCGCTATTTCACAATTATCTTTGTAAACAATG
Source organism: Mystacides longicornis (assembly GCA_963576905.1). Lineage (NCBI taxonomy): Eukaryota > Metazoa > Arthropoda > Insecta > Trichoptera > Leptoceridae > Mystacides > Mystacides longicornis. The sequence continues at coordinate 6,318,518 of OY756430.1, forward strand.
ACACCGATTCGTGAAATTTGAAATATTGATATGTATAAAGTTTTTTCAATTATTATTAAAGATAAACAATATTATTCAATCAATTTGACCACAGATAAACGAAAGAATGTGACAATGTCAATTACAACGAAGTGTGTGTGATTGTCGAATACATATCATCACAGAAACGCTTGTAATGCTTTTTTAATTGATTTAATGTATTTTTTATGCATATTTAAAAAAAAAGTAGTATTCCCCACTCCTTCTCTATATTATAAACTATATGTGCAAAATTTCATACTCCTCCGTCCTCGCAGTTTTCGTAAAAAGGTGTAGGAAAGTTTTTCTTCGCGTATTAATATTATAAAAATATGTTATGTACTAATCACATGCGCGATTTAGATTAGTATTTATTTTATTTTATTTTTTTATTTTATTTTATTCGATCAACGGCAATAGCCTTTTACATGTTAAAAAAAAATAACAATCATAATATCTTACACTCCAACAACACAGCAATATATATATAAGTAATATATAATTTCAACAAATAATAATATAATATCAACAAATAATAAATATTGTACAATCACAAACGCAAATAAAAATGTCAACATTGAATAGTATTAAAAAAATATAATCGGCCATAACGGAGTAGGCAGTCAAATAATACAAATTTAATGTCAATAATAGCAGGATGTCAGGTAATACTAATGTCAAAAAAGGAAATTATCATAAAAATATCAATGTCATTAGAATATGATCAAATTCTGGTCAGAAAGGTGAATAAATGTCGATGAAATTTAGAAAGAAATTAAATATTGTGGTCAAAATAACGAAAAAGAAAAAAATGCACATAGTCAAACAAAAATACATAGGTACATGTACACATAAATAAATACATTCTCATGCATATACAAACACAAACAACTTCGAAATGCCCAATGTCAATTTTAAACATTTAGAAAATTAATTACGTCAATTTTGAACTTAGGTAAACTGTCAACAAAAATATCGGTGATATTGCCTACCAGATTTCCCAGTCTGTGTATTCTGACCATGGGAGAATAGAACGTGTAATTGTTTCTGGTAAAAGGCTCCCGAAATAACACTGCCTGTCTAGTACTTCTCGTGGGGATACTGAATTTGATTAATTCTAGCAATTCAGGAGAATCAATTACACCATTAACGAGTTTGTAAAGGAAGCAAAGGTCAAACAGTGTTCTTCGGTTTTCCAGGCTGGGGAGTCTAAGATCATTCATCAGAGCCGAGTAATCAATGTTTTCAATGGGTATACCGAGTTTGAAATTAATTACTCTCAAAAACTTTCTCTGAACTCTCTCTATGCTTTTGATATGGACAGCATAATTTGGGGACCATACTACAGTATTGTACTCCAATAATGGTCTCACGAGAGAGACAAAAAGCAATCTATAAGACCGAATCAACCGGAGATCGGAGACGAGTCTAAAAATGAATCCCAGAGTCCTCATAGCCCTGTTGACAATTTCCTCAATGTGTAAATTAAAAGTCAGATCCTCGGAGAAGGTAATGCCTAGATCTCTCAAGTTCGAGACACACTCGAGTGAAATACCATCAATTGTGTAGTTGAAAGAAATTAGAGATCTAGTTTTGTGAAATCTAATGACTTGACATTTGGCTATATTAAGGTGAAGTTAGTACACGTTGAATTCGTCAAAAAACTGACCCATTAGTGATCACTCCAAATGGATGTCATCCATTTGGAGTGATCACTAATGGGTCATTTTTTCATTATTTATAAAGAAATTTCACTACGTTTATGGAAGTTTTTTTCTATTATTAAATTAAAAACAATAACACGTGTACCCTGGTGGAAGGGTGATGACAAAATGAGACGAAGTTGGACCACGTTTTTAACACTGGCAATCATGTGACGTGACGACTTGGACCACGCCCACTCGAGCTTCCCCATTGACGATCCGTTTGGAGTGATGGACGAATGGCTTGATACGATTGAATTTCGGACTGAAGAAATTCGACTCACCCACTGAGTACAAATATTAATAGAGAACTTTTTTGGATGGGCAGGAGCTCAAAATGGTTTCTTTATTTAACAGTCACGTGACTGAAGATAAATAATTATCAATAGGTATTGATTATTTTTTCTTAAATCCACAAGCCCAAGACAACACAACAAAACCCATAGGTATGTACTTCCTTTAACTAATTATATGATAAAAACATTAAATTAACGCTTAAATATTTAAAACAAAAAGTCGAATGTCACACACCGCTACCGACAAACGTCACAGTTTGTATTGAGTGTAACAGCAGTCACGTGGTACATGTTGGGAACATGCGCAGTAGCACATTACATATTTCTCTAGTTTTATCTTCTCTTTAAGGACTCACCCTACCACTCCACATCGTCCATTTGGTTTTTCGCACTTTTCCCATTTTTTGGAGTGACATCAGTCCATTTTGACGGATGGAGTGATCGAGAATGAGGAGCCTTACCATCCCCATCATCTTATATTATATAAAAAAGGAGAGCTGTTTCCCGATGTCATCGCATCACGCCTAAACGGCTGGACCGATTTCGCTAATTCTTTTTTTGTCGTGTAGGTTTTTATCAGGAGAATGTCCTTTTAGAAGAAAAAATTAAGAAAAATGCATGGAAAATTAGAAAATTAAAGAACACTCTACGTAGACAACGTTATTAGTACTTTTTACCTTATAATTTTTATTCCAATTTTGACAGAAATTGTCAATTGTTACGATTGACAGAATGTGGATGGAATGTACATGGATTAAAACAGACGCATCTTTCGGAATCACATTGGTCAAATGATAATTAATTCATCACCATACTAATTCAAATTCAATATTCATAGTTAGGAACACAGGACGATGTCTGTCGGGAAAGCTAGTTTTATATATTTATCGAGTATAGCGAGCGCAAAGCACCTACTGAGTTTTGTTGTTGCTCAGATTTTTAATCCATTAGGAGTGATCGTGGATGGAAGGGGGGGCTTCATATGAGATGTTTCAACAGTTTGTTAATTTTGTTATCCAAAGTTGACAGAGAATATGTTATATCTATGAACTTGCTCCAATTTGCATAAACTCAGGCGTATTAACAAACATCCAAGAATCTTCAAGATATTTTACATACGATCATCCCTACACGAACATTGTACAAGTGATTTTACATGTTTAATGTTATACAAGATACAGAATAAATAATGAGAAATTTAATCTATCAATTTGTTGTGTTTCTTAACTTTTTGTTTTTGTAGAACGAAGGAAGGCTACAAAAGCTTTCCACTGCACTCGCATCTTTTAGCAATGTTCGCATTCTATTTTTACATCCCCAGATATCAGATGAGCTTCACTCTTATGAGGAAAAAATAGACATCGATTTCGTATGTAGCAATTCATATTTCGACGGTAAAAAGCGAGTTTTTTTTTACTTCAGTGGGTAACTTGTCGCCTTAAAGCAGATCCACTTTTGAGGTCAAACTCTTATTCAAAAAGTATAAACTTTGTAATTATAGTTACTGAGGATGACCTTCTCAGGTCATCCTCAGTAACTATACTGAGGCAGACAAGTTTAATACTCTTTTCATTTTTTAAGTGTTATTTAAAATGGCGTTCCACAACGTGGCTTACTAAAAAAAGTTTGAAATCTTAATTATTCAAAAAGCTTTAATTGGTCCGATTTGGTATGGGATTCACAAACGCTTTAATTATGATGTTATCAAAAGATTCTGTTTGTCACCAACCCAAGCGCGCTTGATATCCTTGAAAGTAAAGCAGTCTTCACATCATATTATTACAATACCGCATTCATTGTGAGAATTACCCAAACTGGTCGAGTCATCGGGTCAAATTATTTGTAGATGCACATTTTTCTGAAAATTAGGTATTTAAATAATTACCTACTCTTTCGTAGTGGCGTGATGTCACAGGCGTCACCTGCGACAGCAAGATGCCAGTCAAATTGAAGGGCCTGATTTATAAGAGTGTCGTACGCCCAGTTCTCACATTTGGGTCGGAAACCTGGAACACCTCCGTTAGACATGTCCGTGCCATTCAAACGGCCGAGATGAAAATGCTAAGATGGATGTGCGGGGTCACTAAACTAGACAAAATAAGAAATACATATATACGTGGAAGTCTAGGTGTGCGTGACGTTTCTGAAAAAATTCAGGAAAGCAGATTGCGATGGTACGGGCATGTGAGCAGGAGACCGCCAGAATATATCGGCAACAGGGCACAAACTCTTGAGGTCCCTGGTAGGAGGTCACGAGGGAGACCCAAACGAAGATGGCGTGAAGTTTTAAGTCAAGGTATGAGGAGTTGCGGAGCCCACCCCCGAGGATTCATAAGACAGAGCTGAGTGCCGGCGTAAAATACAAAAGGCAGACCCCACCATCATGTGGAAATAATAATTACTCTTTCGTTCGAGTTGAGTAGTCCAGTTTTTTTTTTTTTTTTTTTTTTTTTTTTTTTTTGAGAGCACTCATTTTCACTGAGTTACTTGTCGATAGACGTTTTTGACAGCACACGGATGAAAATCCAGCGAATTTATTGTAGATAAACGTGCATCTTTTTGACAGTTCGTGTAATATGACAATCACCCTTTTTGATAGATCGCCACCCAATCGATTATCGTCTCGACTTTCACTTATGCTATTGCTTTTCAATATAATTCAATATAAATTTGCAATATAATTTTTGTTATAAAGTTGTTGGTAGCCTAACGGTTCCGTCATTCGTTGTAGAGGTCGAGTGTTTGATCCCAGGAGCTAAACATCTTCCTCTTTCACGATACAAGCCTATTTTGCGTACCGTGAAAGAGTCACGGTGTATTTATTTGTATTCAAATTGAGTGAGTACAGATTCATTTTTGTAAAAATATAAAAATAAATTTTCCGGACATTGACCAGTTTGCGCCTGATACTAAATCGTTTTACTGCATTTATTCAATATCATTAGGGAATCTAAACTATCTCATTAGCGAATAACTGTGTACTAATTTCATTGCTTATCAGCTGCTACATTTACCAATTTTGTGCGCGGAATATTTTCAAATTATTAAAGTTCAACTGTTTTGGATTTTGCTATCGCAAAATCGCATGCATTTACAATTACCGGTTCCATTGTTAGAATCATCACACTTTGATTTTAAATAATTAATACCTTTTTATCAAATCAATTTGTGGAGATTGGTCGTTCTACTGACCATTTCATTCAATATTCTACATTTTTGACTTGAGTTATTTCATATACCAAATTAAAATAGTCTAAAGGACTAATATTTCACCACCGCATTTACAAACGACGGTATACGTCGATGCAACTGACGTAGATGCATCATATCAACTATCACGCAGAGGAGGTCAATTAGTTAGGAAAAATATTATATTTGGTTTGATTTACCGAAAAATCCGCAAGTTTTCTTTTCATTAGGGCTACTAAAATGAGAACCTTTCCACACCCACTGTAGGTTGCTTCAATTTTTTTCTTAATTCGAGGAGTCACCCCTGTTTTTTGTTCTATGCTATAATTTTTAATTCTACAGATTTTTATACATTAGAAGCTCACCCGTCAAACTTCATTCAACATCTTCGAACGATACCTAATAATTATTTCCAAAATATTTGCTTACATTCTGAAATATCGTGTGAAATAAAAATTCGCTAAGCAAATAACAACAAACAAATAATTATTTAAATTAAAAAATTACCGATTACAAACCTCATAACATGGTTCATCAAACTTAACTTACCTTTTTTTATTCGCTTCTCGCTTATATTTGAAGAATATTTCGAAAGTTTACTTTAGTGTAATTAAAATGTTTTTTTAATTAAATAATCAAATCCTACAGCAACATCAATAAGATAAAAATAAAATCTGAATAATAGGTACGTATAATAATAATAATATACTTATCATAACAAAAACGGTGATGGAAATGTCCACTTTGAACTCCATCTCCATACGTTGCCTATACAAATTTTTGAACATCCATTAGGACCCTCCAAACTAAACAATGTTTTTAAATACTGATAAAAATAGTAGTTCCATTTTTAAAATAGTAGAACCGAATAAGAAAGTGTTCCGTTGACATTTAAAATTCAAATTTTAAGAAGCACCTCAACACCCAGTAACTAAAGCTTGTACCTACTACTGTTTTGTTGACATAGGTAATATAGGTTTGTTCATGTCTTTTTAATTATAAAAAATCAAAGCAATATGCATTATTAAAGCAAAATTTTGTTCAATTAGCTATAGTAGCACGCTTTGAGAATTTACAGATTTGTCAAATCGGATGTTAAATTGCCGATACTCCAATTATGTGATAAATTCACCCGATGATTTCAGCATCTCTATATAACCATAGATAACCACAGCCACATAAATAATTGTCATTGAACAAATTTTGTGTACATTGAACTGTCAGCGTCCTTTCGCTCAAACGAGCGGCCATAGACAAATGATATTAATCATAATGTATTGTATTGTCAAGGACAATGCACAGATAGCCGCTTGGCCGTCAATCTGATTGTGAATTCACTCGGGAAATTATCCCGATTTGTACACACGTCGTTCTGTTTCGATCCGACTAAAATTTCAACGGTTAATGACCTTACTTATCTGAACAATAAATCAATCATTTTACCCCATTAACAGCTGATTCTGTGTTTCTATTTAAGTGTTTCACAAAGATAAGATAGAATTTCTATGCAAATTTTTCATCTATGTTTGCCGTGAGCAATAAAATCTATGGAAATCAGCTTTCAGTTACCCTTGAGTATCTTGTCATTGAAATTTTGTGTACATTGAATTTTTTTTTCTTTTTTAAAAATGAATCTGTGCTCACTCAAAGTGAACACAAATACACTCCTCGACTCTTTCACAGTAAGCTACTTAAAGCTTGTGTCGTGAAAGAGGAAGATGGTCGGCACCTGGGATCGAACCACGACGTCCGTACCAAACAGTACCTACGAAGACGGCGCTGTGACCGCCAGTCTACATACCAACCACGGATGAGTATCTTCTGTGAAATAATACATATTATTTCTTCTCGGGGTTAGAATCCTCTCTCAGATTGGACGGGACCGGTTGACTGGCAGAGCGTTAAGTTCCGCCGGCTATAGTGACACCTATGTATAGAAGAGTTTTATTTATTTTTTATTACTATAATGATAACTGTTGTTCTATCGTTTTGCTATCTCCTTATTTTGACCGTTTTGTGATCAACCAATCAATCAATACTGCCTTTGTGACCCCTCTTAGGGGCATAGAGAGGTAGCAAGAGTCCTCAATTGCGCTCGATTTCTGAGCGCTTGACGAGCCGAAATCATTTCAGGGGGGACACAAGCTGCTTCTAAGCTGCGTCTTCATTTTAGCTTTTTCTGACATTAAGGACTTTGATTAGTCAACCTCTCTACCCCGATCTGATTTTTCGATTCCATGCATCTTGCAGGATCCTCGAAAGACCAGCATAAGGAGCAGAGGTGCTATTCTTTGCCAACAACCCCACTGCAAAACATGTTATTTTGTTTTGTGACTATTTAAACTGGCGTGACGAGAATCACCATCAGTCTGCTCACGGACTCTGATGATGTTCCTTACTCAGTCTCCCATGCAAAGTCCTAGCTAATGTTCAAATATTATACTGCTCTTTGTAATGATTGTGTAGAAACATGACACCTACTATAAGGCCATCTTTTGACAAAATCGGAAAGTATTTAATTTTTTTTATGGATCTTTTTTACACATAATAATAATTAATCTTCTTTCCAGAAAATGAACGGATCTTCCTTGATGCAGTCTGAACATATCATCATCATCATGGTCGTCTTCTCCTTGATCCTGGCTGGGATGAGTGCCGCCTTTGTCTTCAACTGCATCAGGAAACTCATCAGTGATCATAGGATTATTCAGGTATACTTTTATGTCTTAATCCTAGTATATCTACCAAGCCTGTGGTGGTCAAAATCAACCGTGAAAACAAATCAAACAAAAAAAATGTAATGTTAACATCAAAATGTTAGTTACTTAATTTTTTTTTTACTCATCACGACATTTTTCAGAGGGTGTAGGCAAAGAGTATGGACTTCCATTCTTTCCTATCCAGACAAAAATATTGTCGCTTCATTCAACCCAGTAATATTCCGCATACATTTTCCTATTCCTCTCACTCTTCACGTGACCATCCTTTAAGACGGCGCCGTTATGATCGATCCACATCATTCCAGGTCATCCACCTCTAAGTGCACCATTTGTATTCGATCAACATATATTTTTTGTCATTCTTTCAACATAGCCAAACCATCTCCGTCACTATGCTTACATTCACTCCATAATCCTTTTCAAAACTATAACTCTTCACCTTATCAATCATTTTTTTACTCATATTCTACGCAAATATCTCACAGTATTTTTGCCAACTTACAGATTTTTCGTCCATGGATGCTTACATAATGCGTCTAAAAAAATACTTTAAAAATACGAAAATTTCTTGCATAAAAATATGCTCTTAAACGAGACGGTTAATAATATTCCAGTGGTCGACGGCTTTAGTACGTACAGCGTCATACTGAAGGTGGTGGGTTCTAATCCCGGTGCTGACCGTTTCCACTTTCACAACACGCTTTTTTGTGGAAGATTTCGAAAATGTATCTGTGTCCAAATTGCGTGAGCTAGGGAATGCAATACAGCGGGATCCGCGTAATTTTAGACTTTTTCTTAATCGATTATCTACGTGAAGGAAAAACTTCGTGACCATTTTTTACGAAATTGCGCAGACGGAGGAGTATGAAATATCGCACACATATATGTAGTTTATATAGAGAAAGAGTGGCGATTGCTAATATATTTTTTTAAATCTTATAATGTATGTAAATGAAAGTTGGGTTAGTGCGAACACTTTTAACTCAAGATCGGCTGAACAGATTCTTTCGATGTTTGTTTATTGGATAGCAGAATAACTAATAAAAAGTTGAAAATGGTAAAGAAATAATCTAAAATATAATATTAAAGTTAGTATGGAACGGATTTCTTGCGACGCCATAGCAACAAAAATATTGTTCCCTCTCATTCTCGCAAACGTTATTGCCGCTCTTACATACTCCAATTTTTAAAATTTATCTGGCACTTTCATAATAATGTGCACCACAACATTGGCACCTCATAGGCAAAGTAGAATGTCTGCGCGCGCATATTATATTCTCGCGATGTTCCCTCCTAAGCTTTGAATGCGAATGTAATATGGATGTTTTGGAAATATTTTAATTATTTTATTCTCAAGCGAATTAATTTTGTATTTTTTCTGGGTCGCAGTGCACATTATGCACATATGAACGGGCCGCCTCCGTTTAGAACCACAGAACACCGTCTGTCGGGAAAGCTAGTTATGCATAAAAAACAGATTTAAATCAGTAAAAAAAAAAACATTACAAACACTACTGTAATATTATGTATTTCATACTCACACATACTTCCATGTATTTGACACAGATGCATATTTTGTTATTTTGTTTATCTGTGGTCAAATTGATAATAGATGCACAACCACCTTAACCATCAAGATTCAAGATTTTAATCAAAATTGATTCTTTCTGACAAATTCGAATTATCCTACCTCTTCTTCCTCAACCTCGAAACCAACCTTAAGTTATTAAATTATTCCTGAAAACTTCCCTCCCTTCGTGCGAATATTATTCGAATCCGTTGGATTTGTTTATTCATAAAGTTTGTTTCTACTTCTTTTGTTTTATTGATTCAAAATTATTATTCAGTATTCAAATGTGAAATGATTTGACTTTTATTTATTCTGCACTTATAAAGGGATAGATACGTTTAACATCCTTTAGAAATAAAGTTCAAAACGATCGACTATTTGTGAAACTTTTGTAGAGAACATTATTGTGTTGTTTGCTTGGTGAGGTACTTAAATTTTGTAATGTTGATATTATTATGGTGTTGCCCGATAATAAATAATTTACTTATTTGTGTTCGTTGGAGACAGTAGTCTCCATTGTCATAGTATGTTTAAGACTTTAACATTTGATAATGGAGATGGTAGTCTCCGAAAACCGGTTCATGTTTGAACAATAAATTTTGTGATAGAACTATACAAGACTCTTTCCTTTTTATTTTGAAATGGACCATCACCATGCACCTTCTGCGTAAAACATCGAAGATATTAAAATTTATGTTTTTAAAACGTCCATATTATTCATTCGTTTTCAAAGCTCATGCAGGAACAACGCGATAATATAATAATATGCGCACAATTTTGTTGACTTTTATGAAAATTATCTGAACCGCCTGAAACGGTGCAGGTGCAGTAGACAATAATCTTGTTGTTAGAATTTTTCATAGATGGCGTCGTAGGACATCCATTCCATACTAACTTTAATGTCATTTTAAATGATTTATGCATTGTTCAACATTTTATTAGTTATTCTATTATCCGGAGCGGAGAAAAATTCAATAAATCAAACATCGAAAGAATCTGTTCAGCCAATCTCGAGTTATAAGTGTTCTCACTAGCCCGACTTTCACTGTTGTAGTGTGGTCTAAATTTTTATGTTAAAACTGGAATATTGCAATGTTAGCGCTGAACAGCTGGTTATTTATTACTTCGTTGTCTTAAACCTGCATTCTGCATAGCATAGGTACATTTGGATGTTCACAGTAGATTTTCCATATTTCAAAACAAATAGCCAAAAACAAAAATCAAAATCTAGATATCGTTGAAAATGATCAAATTGTTCCAGTCAGAAGGTTGATCATACCCATTACGTACCTATCCTGAAAGATTCCCAAAATAAACGGTATCTGTTTTTTCTGTTTAAACGTAAAATACACCTTTTCAGGTATGATTTTAATCCATATAAACTCGATTTAAAATATTTAGACTTCAGCATACAAAAGTCAAATTGATGTATAAAAATATAAATAGCTATATATTAGGCAACCATTACCACCTCTGGTGACCTCGGGGCTGAGCTCCCGATATGTATCGGTATGGCAAGTGGCGCCTTTAACAACATTACCAAGATTTGGAAAGCGTCGGCGCTTAGTGTCGAGACGAAAAAATGTAAACTGTTGATGCGTGTGTGTTTTCCATTCACCTATATAGGTGCGAGTTCTGACACATGACCAAAGCCCAGGCACAAAAAGTCTCAGCTTTTGAAATGAAGTGCCTCAGGAGAATTCTGGTCGTAAGATGGTACCACCGCATCACGATCGACGCTATACGCCGGCGCACCCAGCGTGAGCCCATCACCTCTAACATTATGGGGAGGAGATGGACTTGGCTGGGACATGTGTTAAGGATGCCGAATGACAGTTGGCCGAGGAGAGAGCTGTTCTTCCTCCCATCAGGGTAGACGAAGAGAAGACGAGGAAGACCCTCTCACACTGTGCTACGCTCCTTCGAAGCAGAGCTGAGGGATTTGGACATGGTGTGGAAGGAGGTCATAAACATTGCGCAAGATCGAGCGCAATGGAGAGCTCTTGTTGCCTCCCTATGCCCCTGAGTGGGGTGTAAAAGGGAGAATTGTATTGTATTGTACATTAGGTATATTATGAATGAGTACTAAAAAGCTGTTTTTCGTATTTATTCAAGAGGATTAAGATCGGACTTTTAAAGAAAATCCTGGACGTTACAAAACAAAAATAACGATGTCAAAGGATCAAAAAAATACCCTTTAAATGGGTTGTTATATATACATAATATTGTGATTATATTTAAATAAGATGTTAACATGCTCACAATGCTTCAAGAAGGAGGGTGTAGGTATGAAGATGTATAAAATGGGAAAACTCCCAAAAATATGTAAATATTTTAAACCTTGCAAACACTTTGTTGCGTGGAAGAATATTAAAGAATAGACCAGGGGTCTCCTAACTACGGCCTGCTAGGGCCCGCGACATTTTTAACACAAGTGTCATGAATCCGGCCCGTGACAGTTGAACTCTAGTGTCAAGAATCCGGCCCGCGACAGTTGAACACTAGTGTCAAGAATCCGGCCCGCGACAGCCAATATATTATTATTACTGCGATAATTTAATGAAGAAAACACGCATTTTAATGTTATATTTAACCGGGTTTTTTTTTGATATTTTTTCGGAAATAGATTGTACAATACACTGTACATTGAATAAGACCCTCCACCACCCGAGTATTACAGGAATTTGAAGATTATTTTTACACGCATTATAAACTCAAGACGGGACCTTAACATCGCCGTAAGGATCCCACATCGGAGTGAATCCCGTCCGATAGTTTATACCGCTAAAACTTATTCAATGTTAAGATCTTTTATTTTGTGTGTGTTTTTTTGCATGTATGTTTTTGTATCACCTGTTGTAAGCAACTATGTACTATTATTAGTAAATGTCAAAAATAAGCTATATGCCATCCATACACTACTAGCAAAATCAGCTGCTAACGATAGTCATCTCAGGTCATAGTCGCATCAGCCCAAACCATCGTAGCGCAAATGCAGACTCCGCAAGAGAAGTAATACGATATAGTAGAATATAATTTTCTATATTACAAACTTATATAACAAAATTTTTTGAATTTAACCTTTTTACTAAGTTCATGTATTTTTTAAGTGAGCTTCTTGTTTACTGCTGTATCCAAACTACGCTGCATGGCACTACACATACAGCTTACACTTTCTCTTTCGCTCTTTCATTATACTGCTGCCAGATTTGCTGCTGAATGCTTTATACTTGTATCAAAGAGATCTGCGTTCGAAATGCTTCGACCACTTTTAGAAAAAGAAAATCAATGCATTTTAAAATGTAAAAAAGCGAATATTTTCTTAGGTCGCGTCTAGAAATACAGTTAAGGGCGGAAAATGTATAACTGTTTTTGGCCCTTGGAAGATACCGATAAGGCAATTCAACGCTTGGAGACCCCTGGAATAGACGATGCGTATCTTGAGGAGGCGGTTTTTCTAAAATATTAACTCGAGCCTCTACCTGGGCCCGCCTCGCAGGAGATCTCGGAGATTTACGATGTATTTCACAAATAATAATAGATATTTCAAAGGCCATTTAAATTCTACACAAAGATACTCCCTCGACGAAAAGCCATTGTTATCTACAGGGAGTTTCTCGAATACCATACGTGTAGTGTCTTTTACAAGGATGCTATCAATCAACCTAATTTATGTCCCCTTTGTGTTCGCGTGTGTGTTGAACAAGGCCCTGATATGAAATTCAACAGTTAACGCAATGTCTTTACGCAATCATTTTAATTTTATCACCTTTTATAAAGTCTTATTCTAGATTACATTGTTTGTCTGTCCGGTAGAATCTCTAAAAAAAGTTGTTGGTTGCCAAGCAGTCTTTTTTTTTTACTAAAAAAAAATACTATTAAAAAAAATAGTAGCAAACAACAGTTAAAGTAGTAAAAGGGACATTTTAGAAATAGTGGCGTCCATACTGAAAATGAATTATAAAAATATTGCTCTGTTTTTGTTTTGTTTTATTTACGTATTTTAGCTACTTTCACCTCAAACTAAAAATGAACCCTCTACTACCTTAACTATTATTTGGTCAATGTGTTGCCTATTTAATAGCAAGTGTTATATCTTTTTGGATAGCTAAAGAGACGTAGAAGTTTTTAAAATTATCTGCAGAACAAGCTCCATATTTTTTTTTAATAAAAAAACGCTTCAAATTTAAAAACACTTAGTTAAAATTCTTTAATCCTAACCTTTGTCGAGCTGTATTTTTAAGCACTTAGTAGTAGGTTCAGTTTTTGTTAATTATTTTTATTAATTGACATGTCCTCTCACTGGATATATAAAAAAAACTGGACCCAAGGACCTCTAATCCGAAGAAATCGATAAAAGGGCAAAAAAGAAAGGATTTTTTTTCAAAATCTTTAAGGTTTAATATCTCCATAACGGTTAAGTTTCGGACACCATATTATAGAATTAAATCCATCAGAAATGACCTAAATAATAACGTCCTTTAATATTCCGTACGACTTACCCTGTAACCCTGTATAGGAAGAGGTAATTGAAACTCGGGCAAGACAGAGTACGGTGGAGGACTTTGTTGCCTCACTGCAACCCTTATTGGGATCAAAAAGGAAGAATTATATTGTTAAATAGCGTATTCGCTAAAAAAAATATTCAGCCAGACATAAGTATAATTTTTCATTAGACAGTTTTGTTAATTTCAATGAGCTAAAATTAATCTAAAGCAGGCGCAAAGGTATACACTATTGTACATGTTCTATTTTCGAATAGAGTATGGGTACACCTACCCGAAATGTCAGAATAGTCTTATTGTTGTTTGTCTATGGCTGGGCTGTCAATCTCTGCTCTATCAATGTCACAACAACTATGCATCGTACTACTTATGTAGCAGAGATTCCGAGTGTTTGATGGATTAACAGAGACGACGGTATTTTGAGACATTTACCACAGTTTGGTTCTTCTTATTCTACGTTAGTCAATAGAGTACTTTCTAGTTTCACCCACGTATTTTTCCGTCAGAAGTTTATAATTTAAAATTCATTGTAAAAATAATAATAGCAACTTTGAAATCATGGAAAAAAGGCAATGAGCACATTTACATGGAACTTTGAACATCACTTATTTGTAAGTATGAAAGGCGACCTTTCACAGTAAGCTACTTTAAGCCTGTGTCGTGAAAGAGGAAGATGGTTGGCACCTGGCATCAAACCCACGACCTTCGCACGAAACAATATAATAAAGCCGTCATCGTAACTGCTAACTACCAACCATGTTGTAGATACAGGTGAATAAAAAAATATAGTATAAAATCTAAGAAGAGGCTTGGGAACATAACCGGAGTATGGGATGCGCAAGAAGTGATTATGAATTATGGGGATATGCGACTCAAATTTTCACCTTTATGGTTCTACTAGCTTATACCCGTCTTGCTTTACGTTTTTGATTCCGATTGTCAGGCTTGATTGGTAGGTAATTAAACAGGTTCTAGTCTAGCTTCCCATTGCTTAACAGACCTCTATAACTGACATTGTTGTGAGTAGGTATTTGCGCCCGAAAGATAGCATTAATTTTAATAGTTAAGTAGAAATTATAAAAAAACCCTACTACTGAGTATTGATATGGTCAGCAATTATTATTTGAAAGCTTTTTCGAAACGAAAGTCTTTCATTGTTATTCTAAAGAATGCAGACTTAGAGATATGCGGGCAGGTACCTTTTGTTTTCAAGGATAACAGGTAGCAATAAATACTTTCGCTGATATGAAAAAAAAAAAATATTCTTTTAACTTGTTCGGCTATTTGGAATGTATCTTATCCGATGATTTATGACTATGCACGTATGTCCTAGGGGGTTTGCCAGAAGGACAATGAACCTGATGTTTTGAATAAAATTATTACCATGACACAGTATTGTTTTAAATACCCCCTTTCTAGGTCCAACCATTTCTCGGAAGGCCAATGCACTGGTGTAATCAACAGGTACCCCCCTAAGATGGAAAGATTCTAGAAGTTTTTTTTATCAGCTGACAAGGATATTTAAGCACACGATCAGTAGGTAATCTCGCTCATTCCTGTCATTCAGCTCGCGACGCGTAGACTTGTTTTGCTATTTGCTGAGTGATTTTTCGACTTGCATATTTTGGCGTAGCAGAATTAAACGTTGCTTTCTGTGAGGTACCTAAATTATTTCGGGATCCGGTTTCTTATTTATTTAATTTTTTTTTGTGTTTGTGCTTACTTCAAATTAGTAGCAGAGAAAACGTTGCTCTTTGCGAGGTGCTAATAATTTTGATTCGCGTGTATAGCTTATTAATTTTATCGCGTGCGTCGGGGTCCTGTGAGGTATTTAATCTCGGATAGTGAAGTGTGAGGTAATACCTATTAGTGATAGTGTTTTAGTGTTCTGGTAAGGATTATTACTACATACCTAGCTGCCGATTGGTAAGAGTATCATAATCATTCATTTTTCTTTCAGTGGTTTGTTGTGCTTATTATTTGTGATATTTTAGTTTAATTGTGAGGTAATAGATAATACGATAATACTCTGTAAGTGGGTGGTTGGGTGGATACAGAGTCGCGTCGGGGAGGAGGGGTCAACAAAGTTCCGAAGCTCGGAAACCAGTTGTGAACCTCTAATACTGGCATTGCGCAATTACAGCACGCTGGGTTTATCGTCACGCCGACGTGACGAGTTTTTACATATAATTGTCACTGCTGAAACTATAATAATTATTTCCATTTCTTTTTAGGACTGATTGGAGAAAAATTTTGATAGCGTACGACCTACGTCATATCAACATAAGCACAGGAAAAGAAGAATGACACTTTTAAAATTTTTGTTTCACCGACCTCATAATATTATACGAACCTACCGACATAATTTGCAAGTTTTCATAGAGAGAGAGAGATAGCTCTGTGTTTTGAATCTTAGGTACATTCCCTAATGTGTGATAATTAATTAGGCTCTCCACCCATAGAGGGTGATTTGCGCTATCTGTCAAACTTCAAAATGGAGGAATCATTTTGCAAATTTTTTCATTAAATCTTTATTTATTGAGAATAATAAGATTTGAATAACATTTATATGTATAACAAATCAATCTACAATTATTTTATTACATTTTCATACCGTAATACCAAGATTCCATTCAACGTTTACATGAGTAATTTTGTTTCCAAAAGATGGCTTACTGTCTTTTTGAGAAATTTGTATGAAGATCCTAAAAATATAGAGTTTTTTAAATAGCTCTAAATATATTAAAGTTAATGCAGCAAATTGTATTTAAGAACCTTCTCAAGCAAATTGCACCGCTCTGTGCGGATTCATATCTGACGTAGCATTTGTATTTTGAGCGTGATGTTCACATATACGATAGAAAGCACACAAACATTTCTGAATTATTATGTAGATACATTGTCGATTTGTGAAAGGCATTTGATAGTGTATATCACGTAAGTTTTCAGCTATATTATCGAAATGGTTTCAGAGACATATGAAATAACAATAATAAGTGGTTGAGAGATTAAAAATATGGAGTCTCATAAAGGAACATGAGGAGAGGTTTTGTGAAAAAAAAAATGCAAAAAACTACTTTAAATAAAACTATATCTACCTAACATTTAAAGGACACGGCGGGATGGGTAAAACTTAAAGATAGAATGATCAGATAAGAAGAAAGTTGACAGACAAACTGAGATGGTTTGGGAATGAAAACGAATTTTACTATTAGAAACAGGTAAAAGGCAAGTTTGCGAAAAATGAAAGGTATAAATCTGGTGGAAAATTGTAAAATGTTTAACATCAAAAAACATTTTGTTTCGAATCAGATTGTAAATTTAAACCATTCTTAACTTTATCACCCACACGCACAAAATATGATAAAAACCCGTAAATTAAAAAAAAAATTCACTCACATACAAGTAGGTATATTATAAAATTAAAAATCTAAAAGTAGGTACAACATCGATTACAAAAAAAGCAGTACCTACGTACGTATCCTGTAGTACCCGCATAGAGATTCCATATCGCATTCGCTCGTCTTCCGTTTCAATGTATAAATCACTAGCGGTCTGCCCCAGCTTCGCACGGGTAGATAGGTATTAAAAAAAATCAGTTTTCTTATGATATTTATAGATCCCTAACTTTTTCAAAATATTCTATAGGCTATGTTAATCTGGAATAATGTAGCTGTTGGTGGTCTGGCGGTTACGACGCCGGCTTTCGCACTGTTTCGTGCGGAGGCCGTGGGTTCGATCCCAGGTGCCGACCATCTTCCTCTTTCACGAGACAAGCTTTAAGTAGCTTATTGTGAAAGAGTCAATGAGTGTATTTGTGTTCACTTTGAGTGAGCACAGATTCATTTAAAAAAAAAAAAAACATTTTCAGAATAGAGAAATGTCAAAAGTCTCAATAAAAATAGGATACGACGCAACTCAATCGTCTGTTTTTCATTTCAGAATAACATTCATAATCTCTGCCGCATTTCAATTATTTTTTTTTAATAAAAGAACACTTATTGTGGCATAACTATAATAGTTAGACATATGCTGTCGCGACATTTTTTGTAAATAATTATTATATGTTCTGAAAAGTCGTAGTACATTATTTTATTATAATCATTAATAGTTTTAGCAGCGCACACAATATAAAGAATATTTTAGGTATTTTTTTTACACCTTGGGTCACTTCATTGGAGTCATAGCAAAGATCCTTGATTTTTTTTAAATATAATGATATTATAGTCTATGTTAACTGGGGATAGTGTAGCTTCCCAAAAGTGAAAGGTTTTTTTCAAATTGATTCAGTAGTTTTGGAGCCTTTTCAATGCAAACAAACAATCAAATCTTTCCTGTTTATAATATTAGTATAGACTATCAAGAGCACAATACACTATCGCAATGTAAAAAAAAATAATATTAAAAAAAGTCAATATTTTCCACAGTGTTGCCAAGCTATGAAAACGTTTCCGTATTGCACAGTCGTTTTAAACCTACTTTTTACAAAATAAACATTTTTAGCGTTAGTACTCTTTTCCCAGTACTGCGACCTATCTGTTGATGAAGTTTTTCAATTTTGAATTTTTATTTTTTTATCTCAATTTTTGTTTAATATTTTTAACGTTTTGTTAAGGTGCATTTATACCAAACGAAAAAAAAACAGAACTTCAAAATATATTTCAACTTCAAAGCATATTTTCCTAATGGTTGATACTGGACGCCATCAAAACAACAACTTATTAGTAGGCGATGTTAGTTCTTTCTGGTTATTATTTCCTTGGTGACCATATCAACGATTAGGAAAATATACTCTATTTTCAAGGTCTGGTCAGTGTTGCCAACGGCGCTTGGCCTAATATCGCCGTTTTTTTCATACACAAAGTAGCCCAAACGAAAATTTGGAATCCGGAAAGATGAAAGTTCGCTTAAAAAAGGTCATTTCGGAAATTTTAGTAACCGGAGAGGTGAAAAATCACTAAAAAAAAAGGACATTTGAGATCCGGAAAGTTGGAAAAACGCTAAAAAAAAGCAGCCCAACGGGCGACCAGTTGACTTTTACAGTTTTTCGTCGCCGATTCTCGTTTTGAGTAGCCCAAATGGCGATAAATCGCCAACGTTGGCAACACTGGCTCTGGGTCTTTGTTCGTTTGGTATAAATGCACCTTTACGTGTATGATGTTTTTATTAATATAGCGTAAGGTCGTATAAGTACATCACATATTTACAGGTAGAAACAATTATTCAGATAATTTTATTAAAGTATTTTAAAAATTAAAAAAAAACCTCGCCGTGGGGTTGCCGGCTTAGAATAGCACCTCTGCTCTCTTTGCTGGTTTTTAGAGCATCCTGTAAGAGGCAGGAGATCGAAAAATCAGATCGGGGCCGTGGGGTTGACCACCTCACGTCCTTAAAACAATCGGTCAGAAAAGGCAACAGAATTAAGCCTCGGACGCCTGGACCCCATCGGGGGGGGGGGGGGAGGGTTCAGGCAGCTGGTGTCCCCCATTGTAGGGATGAGATGGACTTGGCTGGGACATGTGTTAAGGATTCCGAATGACAGTTGGCCGAGGAGAGCGCTGTTCTTCCTCCCATCAGGGTCCCGAAGACAAGGAAGACCCTCTCACACTGTGTTCCGCTCCTTCGAAGCAGAGCTGAGGGACATGGACATGGTGTGGGAGGAGGTCATAAACATTGCGCAAGATTGAGCGCAATGGAGAGCTCTTGTTGCCTCCTATGCCCCTGAGTGGGGTGTAAAAGGGAGTGTGTGTGTGTGTATTTTAAAAATACTCGTATAGTATTATAATCGTCGGGTTATAAACGCTTGAATTTTCTTGAACCCTCTCATACCGTGTTCCGTTCCTTCGAGGAACAGCAGAGAGATCTGGATATGGTGTGGAGGAGGTCATCGAAACTGCGCGAGATCGAGCGCAGTGGAATGCTCTTTTTGCCTCTAATTGGGTTAAAAAAAAAGGATTATGTGAGGTATATTATGTTGATCGAGAATGTTTCTCAATACATACTTACTCACTGGAGAAGATATCTAGGAAAACTCAAATTTATATCGAAACTCGTATTTAGAAAGGCACTTATTTTTTTTAAATATTAAATCAGACATTCTTTTTTTCAAAGAAAGCTTTCACTGTTTTAGTATTATTTTTAAGAGAGAAAAAAAACTATATTACCTGAAATATCCATCAAAATTACACTGGCATTAAGAGCGAACCAGCCTCTTTATCTTTTTACCCCCCTGTGTGGGCGTCTTAATTTCATCCCTTATAATTCCGTATCATTGTATTCATCTTTTGTTCTGTGTACTCTAACCGAAAAATGTATATTAATTTTTTATTTTAGGATGATTTTTTTTCTAAAAAAAAAAAAAAAAATTGCTTGTTTACTCTTATATTACTGCAACAGCTACCACCCCATAAAACACCCTTAATTTAAAGCTTTTAAGCCGTAATGTATTGCTAACAATCCACTTTTTTTCTCGAAAATATTAATGTTGAACAATGTTGAGCGTTAGTCTGTTGATCGAAACCTTTTGTGATTTTTTTTTATAAATATTTATTTTTCTTATGTATTTCTTACTGTATGGTCATTAACGTTGCGCAAGATCGAGCGCAATGGAGAGCTCTTGTTGCCTCCCTATGCCCCTAATTGGGGTCTTAAGGGAGTTTGGATTGGATTTCTTACTAGCTTTCCCGACAGACGTTGTTCTGTAGTCGTTACTATAAATATTGATAACAAATTCGAAAAAAAACCATCAAATAATCTGCGTAATAATATTTTTAATGTCAATGGTTTTCAGGTAAACAATTATTTTGTTGTTTTAGAAATTTTTCCAATATCTCAAAATACATATATTTAATTTACAAATTTCTAAAAAAATTAAAATCGTCACTCAAAAATTTCAAGAATGAGACAGCCGTCTTTTGATAGTAAAATTATACGCGTAAATTTTTTTTTTAGAACTTTAGCATTACTATGTGAAAATGTATAAAAACGATTGAAGTTTGATTTGAAATACAAAAAAATATGAGTAGAGGTCTTATAGGTAATTCTTATTTTATAAGAAAGTCAAAGAAACATATAAAATATAAGGTATGACAGGAGGGTAAAACAGGAATCTTTTTTCGCTCGCTTGAACCATAGATACCCAAGAGAATGTAGGTAGGTTCCTACCTATATCTAAATTCATACAGTATTAGGAATCGAGGTAAAAATGCATTTAGGCGTTGAGTTTGACAGAACGATAATTATTACCGACACGTAAATTATATTCTTGATTGATTGATTAGAAATTTTGTTGCGATGTTACTGACAATAGAATTCAATATAAAAATATTGAAAGCAACATTTTTCTTTATCCTTTTTCACGTATTTTGCAGTGACTCTTAATTTACCATTTCTTCTCTTTTTTCATAAATAATATTGAAAACGACATTCTTCTTTTTCTTTTTCGCGTATTTAGCTGTGACTTTTAATTTTTCCTTTTCTTCTTTTTTTATTGAAATTGACATTCTTCGATTATTTTTCTTTATGAAACATTAAGATAATTATAGTCTAGAAATCTAGATAAAAACCTGTTCAATAACCTTCTGCTCAAGTCTGACTATCCGAATCGACTACTTTATGAATGACGGGTATCAGCTGGTAATTGATAATTAGGAAAAACGAACCCTTCATAATATGGAAATTGAACTGTCCCTTGCATTTATTCCAGCAGAATTCCAAAAAATATGTTGGTTTGTGGTATTTCGTCTGCCGCTATTTTGACGTGGTCTCTTCATTAACTCTTCGACATCTCAGATGTTTCGAATTTGTTCGAAGTTTCTTTCTCTCATGAGACGAAAAGTTTAAGCAGAGCTTTCTTCCATCACTAGACAAATCAGAAAGTGACTGCTGTCTTGGATTGTAAGATATTTTTGACACAAATAATTAAGCACCCTTTGTACCAACATAATAAGCGCAAAAAGATGAAGATTCAAACGATTTTGACCTCGACTTTATAGAAATTTCTTAGTAAGTTTTTAATAGAAACTCAAAGACTTCCTTTGTTAAATAATAAATAACTTGTTTGTTTTCTTGTTTTAGTGTTACG
Source organism: Mystacides longicornis (assembly GCA_963576905.1). NCBI lineage: Eukaryota > Metazoa > Arthropoda > Insecta > Trichoptera > Leptoceridae > Mystacides > Mystacides longicornis. The sequence continues at coordinate 6,340,602 of OY756430.1, forward strand.
TAAATTTCTCTCTCACATTCCTAACATTTTATTTTCAACAATTGTTCGATTTTTTTATCCCTTGATCTTTCTCTCTATGTGTGAACATTTAGATAAATTATTTAAAAAAAAAAAACATCTCGTGGCTCTATTGACGGAGAGCTTCAAACCAATTTTTTTTTTAAGAATAACTACTTTAAATTATCAATAAACCATATCATAAACACTTTGTTGATTGTTGATAAAATTTATGAACTTAAAAAGGTTAAATTTAAAAACTTTTGCAATATTAGTTACTCATATTGAAAATTACAAGTTTTCTCTGTATAACGGCCGTTCAATTTGGGGTCCGCTCTAAAAAACTACAAAAGACGGTCATAAAAATATACATCACTTATTTATTTAAAGATATCATCATAACAATTGGTTTTATACTAAACTAGCCTTCCCGACAGACGTTGTCCTGTGGTCCTAACCAGAGGCGGCCCGTTTATATAATATGCATAATGTACACTGTGCACCAGAAACAAAAATACATTATTAATTCGACTGAGTTAAACTAATGAAATAAAAACATTAAAATATTTCTTAAACATCCATCGTATTCAAAGCTCAGGCGGGAACAACGCGAGTATACATATATGCGCGCGCGCACATTCTACCTCACCTATGATATACCGATGCTGCGTGTGCACAATTTGAGAGTGCCCGATAATTTTCTTGACTTTGTATGAAAATTTTCTAGAACGCTCGAAAAGGTGGAGTAAGTGGGATGGGCTACTGTAAGAGCGGCAATTACGTATGCGAGGTAACTACTATCAGGTGCAGTAAATAATTTTGTTTTTTTATAGATTTTACATAGATGGCGGTGGCGTCGCATGAAATCCGTTCCATACTAACTTTAATATTACATTTAATATTATTTCTTATCCATTTTTTTTGTCTTTTTGTTAGTTATTCTGTTATCCGGAGCAGAGAAGAATCCTAATAGATTAATCCTTTTTCCAGCGAATGTTTAGCGGTTTAACTCTCTTTGCCACTAAAGCCACTAGAATATTTCCAACAACAACTTGTATTTTGTTTCCGGCTAAATATTTTATTCATCCTGTTTATCGTTGGGAGATTCTCGCAGGTTTTATAAACTTTCAACGCGTCAATATTCAATTTGAAGATTCTCCTACAGACAGATATATTGTTAAATTATTAATCGGGTTTTAGTTGTTTAGGTCAGTGTTCCGCAAAGAGTGTGCCGCGGCACACTGGTGTACCGTAGTCATCGGTTGGTGTGCCTTGAAAAAATGAGACCCAAGTGTTTTTAAAGGCTCATGGTTCAGATTTGGCTGCTGTGTTCAAAAGAAAAATAATGGGTGGTAAACTTGTATAAGCAGTAGTCAGATAACTGCCGGACATATTCGCTCATTCGAATGAGATCAACAGAAAATGCAAAACAGGAATTCTAATATATTTTTAAAATTGAAAGCTTTCGCGCTAAGTTGGTGTTGATCACTGGCACGCTGTCAATGGTAGGTAGTAGGTTCCTTATGAAATGTTTCCACATGTCATGCCTACCGATTCAGAAAAAAGCTGCCGGTATTGATAATGAAACCCTTGAAGCTTTTAGCAGAAAGCTGTTAATTTCCTAAGTGTGACCTGCAACCTATGGACTGAGTACAAAATACATTCTCGGATACCATTTCTCTTGGACACTGATCGGACATTAAAATAAAAAAAGAGCCTTAGCCTAAGTGTCCCTGCGTTCAAAGCGTACTGTTGCAATTCTATTACGATTTGCCACAACCTACTTATGCGAATTGCGGAAGGTATATACAATAGCCACATGGGTGTTAAGGAAAGAGGGAGGGGAGGATGTTACGGTGCGTTTAGTTGGAGAGGGGGGGATCTAAAAAAATAAATTAATGTACCTCTGAAATTTCTTGATTTGGTAGGTGTACCTTGAACACAATCCGTCTTACTTATAAAAAAATCGCCAATCGTAAGATTACGTATAAATCACTGATCAGTTTTTACTTCAATTATAAAAAAAAATCATTTAATCCGCGTTTGTTATATTGTATAAAGATGACATTTCATACAAAATTTTGTAAACAAACAAATAGTAGCTGGGCAACGCGAGTGGTAACTGCCTATATTCTCTATGTCAGATTTGAACGAGTTATTGATGCAGAATAGGTACCTACCTTATTTTTTAATTATATATTATTTTATATCAAAATATAGTTTAATCCTTATTAAATCATACGAAACCTTTATGTTTCAGCCAAAATGAACCAATTCATGTTTGATCACTTCAATTTTAATATGTGTACCCACTTAAAAAGTATTCTTTGAGTATTTTCTTCAAAACGTCATTATATTTCTTATAAATTTAGTTGGTGCATCATGGTTGCAAGCCCTCGAATGATTACGGGAATGCAAATTTGCTTTATTTGTTTAAATTTTCTATGATTGATATGATAAACTAAAATACAATGGACCTAAATATGAAGGGAGCACATAATTGGAAGGAAAAAAAAACTCAAATACAGTGTATTTATTACACAAAGCGTTCTTGTATACTGGAAATAGCTGTCAGTTGACGTAAAATCCTACATGGCGGGTCAAAATATACAGAGATCAGCTCACAATCAAGCGATTTGCATTAAACTATCTCGATGACAGCTTGATCGTAATATTTCCATCGCTGAGCTATTTCCACTGATCGTAGTTTTTAAATCAAACAGAATAATAATTTTACGAAACACTGCTTTTGGTAGGCACAAGCGAGGTTTTAAAAAGGCATAATAATATAGGTACAGAATCAGATTCCTTGACCAGATCCATAATCCAGACTTTTGTATCGTACCGTGTTGTTCATCGACTATAGATTTGGAATGACGGGCAAAAATCTACCTCCTTTTCTTTGAAAGCTGTGTCCCCGGGTTCCGAGCTAGCAAGTATTCCTATCTCCGGGTAGGGTCCTAACTGCCCGTTTCCACTTGTCGTAAATCGAGTCTGATTTTTAATCGGATGCTACAGTAGCCTCCGATGGGAGAATGTATCAATCACTAAAGATGATTCATGGATGAAAATCCGGATCATATTGACGCATTTAAAAGACCAAAATGGTGAAATTTTTGCAATAAATTTTAAATATTCTCATGCTATGTTGAAGCTTGTATCGTTCGTAGTCAAATTAATATGAAGTGAATATGTAACAACTAATGACTCTAACAATTCATTACTGATGTTCGATTTTTAAATGGAACAAACCACCACGGGCTTACGACCGTCTTCTACTGTTATTTCGAAGGCTGGCTTAGTGTGATCACTTTACGTTAACAACGTTCGCCATTAGGTCGCCATGTCTAAGTCTCCGAAACTCCTATTCATGAGGGTTCTCCTAATCATGAGAAATATGAAGTGGTTTGATATCAGGTGCCGACAATTTTCCTCTTTCACCACACAAGATTTAAGTAGTTAACTGTGAAAGGTTTAAAGACTGTATTATGTGTTCACTTTGATTGATCACAATTTCTTTAAAAAAAATTAAAAGATGACAGCTGCCCAAATAGTGGGATATTCAAAATGAAATATCATTTTAGAAAATCCGTTACAATTCTCTAATACGGGTTGCAAGATGTTAGTCTTATAAAAAATTGGAACCAACTATTGGTCTTAATTCTGTTGGATTTGAGGTTTGCGACAATAATAATTGACAGATTGAAAACGTAACATTAAAATCAATATGGCGTTACTGTGTCGTTCATGCACTTTAATATTTGTATATTGTCAAGTACTAAAGCATTTGAAAATTTTCCGAAAGTCACAATTATTATTATTAGACCACTAACTCGCAATTTCAGTCAAATATAAAAGTTTTGAATACTTTATAATTTCCCGAACACCTCTGTGGTTCATAGGGGTGAGAATTTCGCTTGAAATCATACTAAACATTTTATACCAAGTAAACACTTATACGCGTAACTTTGCGCGAATTGTATGTGTGGATAAAGGGGGTTTTGCGTAAAGGTAAAACTACAAAATACATTGTCGTCTTATAAGTACACCATCCTGACCTAATTACTTCTAATAATTTTTACACTTTTTTTAAGGAGGCGGTGCACCCAATTGTGTGGGTAATAAGCCTAAATTTTATACTTAAAATGAACGTAAATAAAATCATTAAGGGTTGCGCCCTCCCATACCCCTGGATGTTTCAGGAACCTATGTTCTCATTTCATCCAGACTTTATAAGCCAAAAAATAAAAGAAAAAATTAGGCAAAAAGTGCAAGGTTTCAGAATAAAGTCGGAAGGACTTCATCTGATACGAAAAGAAGAAAAAAAAAATAGATCCTTGCAACAAATTATTTATTTGAGTGTAAATTAAAGAAAATCTTCAGATTGAGTTGACAATAATTATTATAATCAAATTAAATTTCGGAAATTTTGAGTTTAATTTGAATTAAAACAACCGTTAATGATTCTTCCCAACAACTAAGTACACCACAACCATATCCCACCAAACAAAAACAAGCTACAACACATACTTAAACCAAAAATAAACCCGTTACCAGATTAAACCCACACCGCATAAAAAAAAATGCAAAAATATGTACTCGTAATAAAAGATCTAAACCCTATTTACAACTTTAAAGATTTACGCAAATAATATAAAAAAAAAACTTAGACTGGAAAAAAGTGGCGACGGCTCTGATTCTAACGGGTGGGGCAAAAGTCCCGCTACCATTTTGATTGCGCGCCATCTTGGTTATGTAACGTTTAGATCAGTTTCGCTTTAAGCATTGTGTTGTGTAGACGCCCCAATTTTATAATGGATACGCCACAAGAACGAGCAGAAATGGTGACAAGACAATATTCTTCACGAAATTGAGAGAATTCAGCCCGAGATGTTACAGCATGTCATGAAAGATGCCTTAAAAAGAGCCGAAAGTTGCATAGCGAATCAATTAATTTTTGGCATTACGTCGGTCACCATTAAGCCGATATAATTTTCTAATCATAACGAAAAAAATGTAAAGACCAAATAAACTTTTGATGAAAACCAAACCTACTTATATTTTCTTTGAACAAAGTTATATGCAATCAAAACGGTAGCGGGACTTTTGCCCCACCCCCGATACGAAGTAACGTGACGAATAGTTTGCCTCGCATACTACACTATGTGAACACCTGTAGAACGACCGACAAAACTATTCTCACGTTGGTTGTATTATGCAAAACTGTATTCATTTTAATACCTGAAACCACTTTAAACTTTGGCTACATTCCTCAGGATGCGATCTGTGTTTGTTGGATGGTTTCAATTGAAGAAAGTTTTTAATCCCACACACTCGATGGCTTATTCAACAAAACAATGTTTCAAACACAAGTGGATGTTGAATACACTTTATCTTATAAAATTTTATTCTTCATTGGTTCTGGTTTGGCGATCATTTCTGTTATTCAATGGTTTTCTGAAAAAAAGTGGACACGATATATAATGGCCGTAATACATAGAAAGTCTTATTAAAATCCAGTGGGCGTCTTGTTTAATGCGGTATCCAACATACACTGAATGAGACTACAGATACAGTTTACACTGTCTCTTTCGCGCTTTCATTATTTTATTGCCGGCTGTGAAAGAGATGATCATATTATAATGATTTTGTATTTTTTGTCTCTGTTCATGATGTTACAGTCACTCTTCTTTTCTAGGAATACAAGGCATTGACTTAACCATTCATCATTCATTCGTGCTCCTTTAAAGGCCCCCCGCACACCGCAAGTCAGCCATGGGCTTAACATGCATTTCTCAAATTTGCGCTTTCCACATTACGCAACTAGAACGCCTTATCTTTTACGAATCTCCTTTGATTTTGGTGTTTGCTTGAAAAATCTAATCAATATCCGTATCCAAATTAAACATTTCTAGTCAAGTTTGATATTCTAAGTGTGAAAACACAAAGAACGCCTATCGCCGCAAAAAACGTTGTCTATGGTTTCAATGCATGTAAATGGGCATGCCGGAAAGCGGGTTCCTGCTTTTCCTGTACGTATCCCCATTCAAATTTATAGAAACATTTTTTGCGCCGGTCGGAATCAGTGCATGGAGTGCTTGGTTGCCTAGTTGTTATGACGCCGGCTTTCGTACTGTTTCGTGCGAGGGTCGTGGATTTAATCCCAGGCGCCGACCATCTTCCTCTTTCACGACACAAGCTTCAAGTAGCTTATTGTGAAAGATTCAATGAGTGTATTTGTTTTCACATTGACTGATTACAGATACATTTTCATTAAAAATGCATTCCTAGAAAACCGGACTCTCCATTTAACGGCCGTAATAGAAAGAAAAATCAAATTTTCGATATAACAACTAACTAGTGGTCGACCAGTGCTCAAAATTCAACAAAAAGTTATTTAAATTTTATAATTAAGTATTGTGTATGAACATTATTAAGATTCCATTGTCAAAGATTGAGCGAGCGCTATTTCACAATTTTCTTTCAAAACAATGACAATATAGCAGTTGCATTCTTTAAATTTGGTTGCTCTCTTGTTCTCAATAATTTCCAACTTTTATCTCTATTTTTCATTTTATTATTAAATTTCTACTTGTTGCATACATGAGATTTTTCGACATGTTGAACATGTTGAGAATTCTCATGATTAGGAGTTTTGGAGACAAACATTACCACCTAATGGCGAACGTTGTTAATGTAAAGTGATCACTCTAAGCAAGTCTTCGAAATAACAGTAGAAGACGGTCGTAAGCCCGTAGTGGTTTGTTCCATTTAAAAATCGAATATTAGTAATGAATTGTTAGAGTCATTAGTTGTTATTTTTTCTTTATGACAAAATGGATGCGTCAAATTTGAAATGTTATTATGTACATAGTTTATTTCATTATTTTTAAAGACTAACAGTTTGACCATAGACAAACTGTGTGCGTTGTTTTTTTAATGATCAAATTATTTTTAAGCGTTATTTTAAAAAAATATAAGCACCCGCCACTACTTTTCAAATTTCTGAAATACTCTTGTTACCTCATTGCGTAAAATGTAGAAATTACTTATAATCTGTATTAACTTTCGCATTATCTTACTTTTGATTTGTTGAAAAATTATCTTTCACTAGGTACGTGAATAAACACTACTTTAATTATTATTTGGGTTCACTTTGCGTGATCTCGGGTTAATTTAAAAACAAATCTTATCTGACCCTTACTCTGAAAATTTGCCTTAGAATTTTAAAGCTAAGAAGTGTCGATATTATCTTAATGGCACTAGTTAAAACATTTAGTAGAGTGTGGCTGATAATGTATTCAGTGACTGAACAGCCAGTCAAGCATGGCGGGTATACCGAAAGTTTTATGCCATGCTTCATACAGAATACACTGAATACGGTCCAATTATTTGCACACTTAAATAATTTTACATTTCCACAAAATAATCAAAAATGCCTGTTTTTGTTAGTTTCATAAATGTTAGTTTTGCATGTGCAATTTTTAATTAACTTGTTTTATTTGAATAACATTTTCCTTAAACATTTTGCGTTACTTAAAAAGTGTGTGTAATAACACCAGCATGGTTATTTACGAAAAAGTTTAGTTTTTACTAACCTTAATTATTATTGTGTTAAAGTGTACTAAAAAAATCATCATTTTTAGGTAAATAAGACAAATTTTAATTAGTTTTTATATTAATTTCCGAAATTTACGTATCTATAAGTATTGTGTTTTTTTTTTAGTTATGGATCGAGAAAAGTTTGAGAGACGTTCCGGAAAAAAAGAAAATTATTTTAAATGCTTAATAAACCACCTTTACCCTTTAAATCTATATAATACGCGAAGGAAAAACTTTGTGACTATTTTTACGAAAATTGCCTTGACGGAGGAGTATAAAATTTCGCACACGTATAGATAGTTAATATAGAAAAGGAGTGGCGAAATCTATTTTTTTTAATTATGCATAAAAATAGATTAAATCAATAAAAAAAATACTTCGCACACTACTGTCATGTTATGTTTTTCATACTCACGCACACTTCGATATTATTTGTCAGATCTTTCGTTAAACTGCGGTCAAGTCGAGAATAGATTAATATTATTTTTGTATCAAGTAACCATAGAAAAAACTTTGAACATTTCAAATTTGACGTACCTGTCCATCTCATTATTTTTTTAAAGAAAATAGTATAATAGGGCTCGCTCTGTTTAAGGAAACTTAATATTTTTCAAACTTATAATCTTAATTAGTTATGGTCTTATTTCGAGCACTGGTCGACCACTAGTAAAGATTTTTCTACAATAAAACGTAAAATTTTGTTTCGTATATTAAAAGAACTCGGAAAAACAACAAGGAAAATCGATTAAGTAAATGTAACATAAACGGTTATTTTGGTGCAGAGCACCCTTAAGTTTCGAATATTTCACTAGTTATAAACTTATACTTTTACGTGAATTACCCTGCAGTTAGTTAAGAATAAAGATCGTTTTAGTATTATGATTCTTTAATTTCTATGAAAGAGATATTCAGATAGTCAAAATCTTGAACAAAAAACCAATTTTGTGATTTAAAGTGAACTGAAATTGCGATCAAGACACAGAGGCAGGTACCTGTATATTTTGACGATAATAATTGCGAAAGTGTTTCCATACTAGAATCCCAGAATTTGCCCTTAGAGAGAGAGAGAGTATGGACTCAGAATATAGACGTACCTTACCCAAGTTTAGGAACTCGTAAGTGCACACGAAAATTTACTTTTCTTTAATGATTGTTTTGGTGTACTAATGATTACTATCGCATGTACATGTTATTATTATTTTCCAGCTTGCACACCTGCTGCGAAATAGTTGGCTCTGTTCTAGGACTTAAGTCTGTTCTTGTTTTAGTCTTGCTGGAATATTTGAGAACAGTAATTATGCAGTAGTGCGGCATTCAGAGTGGAATATTCTCAGATAATTCTACATCTGAGAACAATGTGTCTTTGTGCGACCAAAAAGTTCACGAATATTTTTCAATGCTTTTGAACAGATATTTCATTGAAGAAAATTTGAGAATTAACCCGTTAAAAAATATTCAACTATAATAATACTATACAAACGTTGGCGTTTAGTGTCGAGACGAAATGTAAACTGGTTTTAAGTTCTTCGATATTTTGGGAAAAAAGTACTTAGGTACAATTACAAAATAAAAATGAAAGAGTAAATATATTATAATCCTACGTAATCTATTTCATTTTTTCTTATTATTTGACTACATCAGTCGAATGACGGCTGATGAAGCGCCATCGTTATGTGATGTAAGGACTCAATAGTTTTATAGGTACTCATTTTAGTACTCATTACAAATGTCATATTTTTTTTTCGTATTTGTTTAATTTTGATTTGTTCATTGAATGTTTGGGATCTTTTTATAAGGCTTTTGACAGAGTGTCTCAGCAAATTTTGTTGGCTAAGATGTCTGAATTGGGAGTCGGTGGATCTTTGTTTGGGTGGTTTTCTAGCTACTTGATGGATAGAAATTTGAGGGTTTGCGTTGATTCTGTGTATTCGCGTACATTTCGCGCTTCAAGCGGCTTGCCGCAGGGAAGCCATCTTGGACCATTACTGTTTACAATATTTATCAATGACATTGCAGATGTCATCTCAGATGCTCAATTCTTGTTGTTCGCCGACGACCTTAAACTATTCAAGGCTGTAGGATCGATAGACGAGTGTCCAGACCTACAGTGTAATCTTGTTAGATTGCAAAGATGGTGTGAAACAAACAGACTCTACTTCAATACGGAAAAATGTCAAATCATCTCATTTGGCAGAACAAGGTCTAAAATTTGCTTCGAATACTCCATCAAGGGGTCAGTGCTGGGGCGTCTTCATGAGGTTCGTGATCTGGGTGTTGTGTTCGATGACGGTCTTTTATTTGTCCCGCATATAAGCGAAATCACTTCACGGGCTATGCGAGTTCTAGGCTTTGTTTTGCGCACAGTGAAGTGTTTCAATAATCTGAACTCCATTGTTATGTTGTATTCATCCATGGTGCGAATTATCTTGGAGTATAACTCACCCATATGGTCCCCGGTTTTTCAGGTGCATATTCTTGCTATAGAGAGAGTCCAAAATAGATTCTTACGATTTCTTAATTTTAAGCTGGGTCTGAGAAGGGAGGATGTGGATTATTTACACCTAAGAACAATATCAAATCTAAGCTGTTTGCAAAGTAGAAGAATATTTTTAGATTTAATTTTTTTGTTCAGAATATTAAACTCTCACTATACCAGCCCTGACCTTCTGAGCATGATAAATATTAGAGTTCCCGCTAGACGCACTAGATGCACGGACACCTTTTTCTGTGACAATACTCCTTCTGTTTATTTGGGTAATACAATTCAACACAGGCTGCACCGCCAAGGGAATGCACACTTGGAAGACATTGATGTGTTTAATATTAACTATCAGCAGTTCAGAGAACTGCTCAAAGTAAAATTAACATGATGGCTCTATTTTTATTGTTTTTTTATTTTTTGCATAGGTTTTCTTCTTTTTGCAATTGACATTTGATTCCTGATAATTGTGGTCGATCAAACTACATATATTTCCTTTTCTCTTCTGCTTTGAATGAGTGTAACTATATTATATACCTATCGCTATACTCCATATAGCGTTACTGGATAACCCAATATCTTATTTTCAGTTGTATGAAATTGTACGTTTCTTTTGAGTTTAGTTTTTTGTGAGATTTTGTTATTTTCTATCAATTTTCTTTGTAAATGTTTTATATTGTTAATGGCACATAGCCGTAAATAAATAAATAAATAAGACCTTGGGTAGTTGTTAAGTGAATTGTTTTTTTTTTTTTTATATATAAAATGGAATCTGTGCTCATTCAAAGTGAACACAAATACACTTTTTGACTCTTTCACAGTAAACTACTTAAAGCTTGTGTCTTGAAAGAGGAAGATGGTCGGCACCTGGGATCGAACCCACGACCTCCGAACGAAACAGTCCGAAAGCCGGCGTCGTAACCGCTAGTCTACCAACCACTTCGCTTACCTTTTAATCAGTATCTGATTGTGTTATATTTTGTTGACATCTGCCGGCGCATAGGTGAATACATTAATGCCGGCTGATGAAAGAAAAATCGAAAATAAATAATAATAATTACCAAAGTTGACAACAGGGTTCACTCACAGTAAAAAATTGCAGAATCTTCTTATTTTGGTTTTTTTTCTGCGTAAATGCAACATTTTTCTGTCCAAATTTATCATCAATTTAGTAAAAATTTCGATTTGAATGTAAGTAATTTATTAATTTTCATATTTAATGCAATGCTGGAACTTTTCGATCGTACATTGTATAAAATGTACGTTTTGGTGTAATTTGTAGTAAGACCATCGGTGGATGGTATAAATATTTATTCAAATTTATGCAACATACTCCTCCCACACTCATCGCAGTAGAATAATTATTCTCCACAGATCAAAGTAAACTCAACCATTTCAATTAAGATTTCTCCCAAGAATTTTCTTATTTGAATGTTAAATTTTCATACGCACTGAAAACTTTTGTTATTGTATTCTCATCCACCAGTCAGTTAGCTTGACCATGAATTTAATCTATATATTAATCATTAAGTACGTTAAGAAAAAACTTTATACACCTTTTTACTAAAATTGCGTGGACGGAGGAGTATGAAATTTCGCGCACTTTTAGTTTATATTTAGTGATAGATGCTAATATTTTTTTTTTAATTATCCATAAAATAAACATTAAATGGATTTAAAAAAACATTACAAACAACTCTACTGTAATGATGTATTTGACACTCACACACACTTCGATGTATTTGACATTGACACAGACGCATTTATTCTATTTTTATATCTGTGGTCAAATTGAGAATAGATTAATATTGTTTGTCTTTAATAATAATAGAAAAAACTTTGTACATATTATCAACATTTCAAAATTGACGTATTCATGTCATTGTTTTTTTAATTAAAATCGTGAAATAGCGCCCGCTCTGACAATTTTTTTTTTTTACCCATCACGCCGTTTCCCGAAGGGGGTAGGTAGAGAGTACGGATTTCCATTCTTTCCTATCCAAACACACCTCTTTCGCTTCTTCCAAACGCATAACATTCCGCATACATGCTCTCCTATTTCTTTTGCTCCTGACTTAGCCCTCCTCTAAGACTGAACCGATATGATCGGACCATGTCATTCGAGGTCGACCTCGTCTGCGTGCATTCTGACAAATGAACCTTAATAATGTTCAAACTATGGTATAATTTAAATGAATTATGGGCGAATTTTGACCACTTGGTGACCACAAGTAGTAATATCTAATATGCAAAATGAAATCTTCTTGAGAACTTTTTGAAAAAACTTTTATTGTTAATTTAATTATGAGCGCTAACTCGGCTTTAGCGGTATTCATTAGTAAATTTGAGGAGTCTTTAAATAGTTTAAAGCCTCCCTCAAAAATCAGTATATGAAATATACTAGAATTTTTCAATTCCGGAGTGTTTTGTACATTAAAATCAACTGACTCAATAGACGATATTGTGCTGTCAACTCGGAATATTGAATTGCTACATATTAGGATAAATTTGACTCATTTTATGTTGTTGTATTTGTTACTGTCCGGAGAAGGTTCAAATGAAAGAAAAATGAAGGAAGTTACGAGGAACATAATAAGATTTAAATAAACTTAACCACCATTTTCTAACATACTTCTTATGACTAAGCTGGCAGTTGTTTGATAGTTTGCTCGATGGACAGAATGCGGGCTGCAATATTGTGTAAAACAGATGCATCGGTCGGATTGAAGAATTAATTATCACTATAAGTACTATTTTAATAAATAGAGTTTTATTTGAATGCTCAGACGTTGATTGTACCCACCTTACTATCCACAATATCTATGCGGGATATACCTGTTATTGGAGCACTGGAGATTATATGTGTTTGTTTCATTTTTTTTTTTATATTATTCAGTTTTCTGTTGGTGTGTCCATTAAATAAATAAATAAATTCAAAATTATTCAAAGTTAAAAGAGCAAAATAGTTACTGAATAAAATGGTTGGTGTTCTTGACAGTTTAATCACCGTTTTTCCTATTGGACGCCGAAGGTTCGATTCCTGGTACCAATCCTGCTCCTTTTCCACAACAAAAAGCTTTGATTTCAGCCCAGATTCATTTTTATTAAAAAATAAAAAAAGGCTATGAAAAGGCATTTTAATAAAAAAAGAGAAAAGCGGTTCGTTAAAAATCACAAAAATATTAAGAGGATGTAGTAGCGGTATTATCACGTGTATTTATTTTTTGATATACCTATCTATTTTGTGCCAAAACAAATAGACGTAATTTGCAGAGAAAGTTCAGGAGCTTGGACTAGTTCTTTTCTTTATTTTTATTTATTTATTTATTCATTCTTTACTGTAGATTGGTATAGCTTTTTTTTACAAATTTTATATAATTTGTCGTTTTTAATAATTATCTGTATGTGTTTTTATTAATTATGACTATCGCCCATCAGGCTTTATCGCTAGTTATTAACAAAATAACCGTACGAGACACGGATTAACCTCCCGGATGTCAGGTGTTTAATGGCGAATTTAAAATGAAGTATTATTATTTGGCTTAACGATATTACGAAGTGAGGCGTTTAGACCTCTATATTATATATCCTCCTCTCACACAAAATATGAGTCATGTGTAATGCGCAATGCTTACAAAAAAATTAATACTTACGAATTTCAAATAAGTGTTCCAAAGTTATACCTACATAGAAAAAGTCCATAAGACAGTAATTGTCAGAGCTGTTATCATGTATGACGGCTCTGAATACTGGACAATGTTCATGAACATTAAAAGACAGCTAGAAATACGCACACTAAGATGGTCCACTGGTGTGTCATTTTAAAGGATAAGATAAAAAGAGCGCACATTAGTGAAAACTGAAACCTAAAGGTGACGGATATTAATATTAAGCTATACCTACTACTAATTAAATCCTTATACTAGTACACTATAAGTAACAAGCAATAACCAAAAATGAAAACTTTAGGTTAAGAATGAAAGATAAACTATTTTTTCTATATTTTTTGGGCTTACGATAAAACAGTTTCCTAACATTTTTATGTTTTGGAAAAATTAACTATTTTTTAACTGTTTTTTATTTATATATTTATTTCTTTGGTTACCGGTTTCGGCTACCAGCCATCATCAGACCAAACTTGATGTGATGATGGCTTGTAGCCGAAACCGGTAACCAAAGAAATAAATATATAAATAAAAAACAGTTAAAAAATAGTTAATTTTTCCAAAACACAAAATTGAAAGATAAATGTTGGTGATTTTGTATTGAAAGTCTGCATTATGCGCCAATTTATTCGTCACTAACTACTTATAAAAAATCAAGTCTATATATGACGGAAGTTAATACTAGAAATATTTATATTACGGATATTACTGAAAACAAGGCAATAAGATAACCACCAAGCACATTCCGCACAAAACATCAAAGAAAGAGCTAACTTGAAACACCATTTACTGAAAAAAATACTACATAGCTGGTATACGTATCAGACTTTTTTTCAACGCACTTAGCTCTAATTTATCGTGCACTGAATGTTTCACATGAATCATATTTTGCGTGCGAGGACGATATTATAATATAAGGTTCCAAGTACGGTTCTAAGGATAATAATATATCGGGAATAGGTACCAAGCCGCACTAGAGTTGAATATACGGCATTGTTTGCGGTTACATTATTAAATCCACGTGGTACCAGTACCGTTACCAGATACCAGTACAGGTATAGACAATTTCAAACCGTAACGAGAACTGCATTTGTATTGAGTACAGGGTGACCACGATACAAAATAAAAATCATACTTATATATCTTTATTGCGTGGCGTACTACTCACAGAGTCGCCCATTTTTATGAAGGATGGTCACCTATAAAAAATGGACGTGCTCTCCCTTCGACGTTCTGAACCAAACTGGCACGCATACAACTTAGAAAATCACAAATCCCGACGCGGCAGGTAGCTACCACTACATATATACAATTGTGTGTACGTATAGGATCAAACCCACCAATACAAATGTGATTCGCTAACAGTTTTGAAACGATGTATACCAGGAAAGTGAATATTCTACTGGTTATCAGGTACGGGTAAATAGGAATAACTGTCAAGCCATATTCGATATCACCCGATAATTCATTTCTGTACTTATCTATACCAATAAGTATATAAATTACTTCTGTTCGTTTGTTTGTGTTTGAACTCATTCTTAATATTTGTTTGAAATTTGTTTTGTAATGAGTGTTATTCCAGAATGGATTTCTTTAACTTTTTGATCCATATAAGGTGTTTTTTATTGTTTGGTTGGTAGCCTAGTGGATCAAAATGGACGGCTTCCGTATACACAGCGTATTGAAGGTCGTAGGTTCGAATCCCGGTGCCGACCATTTCCGCTTTCACAACACAACCCTTTGGTTAGTGTGAAAGATGTCAAAAGTGTATTTGTGTTCACTTGAAGGAGCCCAGATCCATTAAAAAAATGGTTGAAGTAGTTGGTATCCTAGTGGTTGCGACGTCGGCTTTCGTACTGTATCGTGCGGAGGTCGTGGGTTCGATCCCAGGTGCCGACCATTTCCACTTTCACGACACAAGCTTACTATGAAAGAGTCAAACAGATTCATTAAAAAAAATGTTTAGTTAATCTGATTGCTCGTTACTACTTGCCGTGTGTCGGATCCGACAAAATGTCAAGCGCTTTGGTAGCTATTAGGTATATAACGAAACTAAACACGTTAACATACGCATTTTTATATTATTAAATTTAACTTTTCAACACTAAAAATCGACTTAGACCACGCCCACTCGAGTTTCCCCATTGATGAGTCGATGGAGTGATGGACGAATGGCTTGACTCGATTGGATTTTTGACTGACTGGATATCCAATTCATTTTTCTTTAAGAGCCTAGTACAAGTAGGTAGGTACTTGTTCGGTATATTATACTGACTATGCACCATACTACGGCAGATATCATACATAGAATATTGTAATATACATATATAGGTTAGTACATTCTGGGCCTAACAATGTGACGTTACAGTCCCAGCGCTACGACCTTCTTATAAAATATGTAGGTAGTGTTGGTAATATTGTATTAAAATACACGAATTATGAACTATTTATGTACCAATGAATTGTGTATGTGTCTCACAGTCTCGATTTGTTCACATTCACGAAAAGGATGATGTATTTTAACCGACTTGTGTCAAAGGTCTCCACATCTACAGTGACCAGTCCGAATAATATTTAAAGTTCTCCATTGCCTACGGGGAAGATCAAACCCAGGTCTGACTGTAGGATCCAGGATGAGCTATCGATGTTGGGAGTTACTCTTTTCCCGTCACACCTGTTCAAAATTTAGTCCCGCTTAATAAGATAATTTTTCCCAGTTACCAGAACGACACCTAGATTTTGTGTTATGGTGGTATGTTTTGGTAGAGGGTTAATACTAGCTTCCCTCCAACGCAGTTCAGTTCATCATAATGTATCATTTTCATAAATAAACAAATGCAAGGTTCATTTACCTTAAAAACATTAACAATCTTTATTTTTTCGTTGTTTCAGGAACATATCCGTCAGTCTAGAGAGGGCAATATTGACGAGCTGGGACGAGTATCTTCCAAAGATCCAGTTTCTAAGATAAGTCTTAAACAGGATTCTCTGTCGCCAAAACAGTCAGAAGACCACTTGGAAAATATAGATTGTTACGTTCCTGGAGTCGGAGAAATACTTCCAATCTTGCTTCAAGGTAGCAAAAGAGAACGTTTTGGAGAACACGCGATGCCTCAAAACGCCTCCATCAATAATAGAGATAATGAGAAAATCGTTAGACAACAGAGTTTACAGCGGCACGAATATGATTTGGATAATGATGGACCATGCGGTAATGATCAAGCGGTTGATGTCATAAGCAGCGGAAATCTTCCGGAAATGTGCGACAGCTCCTGTCAAACAAGAGAAAGTCTGTTTCACACTCCCGCTTTTAGTCATCCAGAATCTGAAAAGAGTTTTTCACCAACGCCCCCAAGTGTGGATTATTCCAAGAAACCAAACAGAACAAGAGAGGTGCGTTCGTGTGAATCTGCTGTAAGACCGTCGACGTTCCTTCAAACATCAACGCCCTTTTCTACATTCGGTTACAGCGGAGGATCAATACAGCGAGGTGGTAAAGGAAACGATCCCAGATATACCGCAGAAGCTGTGATTGAAATGGAAAGGTTTGACGATGAAGGTAACGAAAGCGGAGACAAGAATAGAAATATTGACAATAAATGTGGCGTCCAAAGCGACAATGAATACGAAGATCATAAAAATAAAAACAAGGCTGATTTTGATCCAAGTCAAACTTGCTTAGATAGAACATATCTTATGGAAGATAACATCAAATTAGGCAAAGGTAATAAAAGGAGACCGTATAGTGTGGAAACTACCAAATCTGCACCCGACGTTATAATCATGACCAAGTCACACTGACATGAAACGTCGGAATGGGAGCCTTACAGACGGAGGCATTCCAAGAATTTTTTGAGCACCTCCAACAGTGGAGTCTTGAAAAACCCCGGCACGGCTTTGTGCCCACACTCGGAATACAAATCACCGGTGGTATTCGTGAGGAATTGTCAGACACAGACCTACGATGAAGACTTTTACGCTATTGAAACAATGTATTCTAGCCATTACTATAGCGAAACATTTTTGTCGTGATATTATATGATTATAATTACTATAATGGATAATTTTTTAAGGTATTTCGGCAAATTTTGTAGTTCTTGTAGTACATTTAAAAATTTTGCTGTACTACTACAAAACTATTATTGTAGTATTTTTTTTTATCTGTAGCAGTCATTAAAATGTTATAAACAAATTTGAACGCTTTAAAAAAAATCAGGTTTTGAATTAAAATAAAATTTCTTAGTAGTACAGCAAAATTTAATTTATTAATATATTTAAATTAAATTTTTTATAAATAAATTATTGTGTTCTACTGCTTTAAGCGGGTGAGGATTTTTATCATAATTATATTATTACGAGGCTATTAATTATTGTTATTTTTAATTTATTTAAATACTGTTAATTATATGGAAGTAATTTATGAAAATTTATGCTAAATATTAAGTATCCGTTGATTTTACATAAATAAATTTATTTATAAAAAAGATAATATGAAGGTATGCAACAAATGGATTACATAGATCTTTATTCGAATAACTTTGCTGTATTTTGTTGTTTGATTAAACCAGTCTTGATATTACTGACTCTGATTTGGTGTTACAATCAGCTGATGATGATACAGTTTGGCATTCGAACTGCGAATCATCATTTTGACTTTGATTACAATATTCTTTGCTGTATTTTGTTGTTTGATTAAACCAGTCTTGATGTTACTGACTCTGATTTGGTGTTACAATCAGCTGATGATGATACAGTTTGGCATTCGAATTGCGAATCATCATTTTGACTTTGATTACAATATTCTTTGCTGTATTTTGTTGTTTGATTAAACCAGTCTTGATGTTACTGACTCTGATTTGGTGTTACAATCAGCTGATGATGATACAGTTTGGCATTCGAATTGCGAATCATCATTTTGACTTTGATTACAATATTCTTCACTAACTTTGTACTATAAGCATAAAAGTTCTTTTTACAAAAAATATGAAAATGTCCCTAAAAAGAACCAAGACAAGAATGTAACAATCATAATGTTATTATTTCTACGGCTCAAAGACTCCATTCGTAACGTTTTGGTAACGCATGATTAGGAGCGGACTGACCGTTTAAAATAAAATTAAAAAATGAAACAAATCTTTTTGTTTTAAGAATAATTACCCGTTTGTTGATAGGTTTATTGTGTTCATTTTTTTGTAGACGAAACTGTCTTAAAATATTAGTAAAAAGGCAATTTGACAATCCATTCTTATGAAAACTTATTTTTTCCTTAATTTCTCGTCAAATTTTGTACCTATAACTACGACATGCAAATTTACAATTCTTTACTATTGATATACATACATTCTCCCTTTTAGAGACCCCCCGCACATCCAATTCACTATTGATATAACTACAAATTAAACAAAGATAAATTTGTTAATTTTCATTAATCAATAGATAAAAAATATTAAACTCTTATTTGAATTCCTTATATTCAAACTAAACAAAAAAAAAATTTTTTGCTATGTATTACGTCTGTTTTCAATGTTAATGCATGGCCAAAATCACTCGATATCGGGTGGAAGGCCTCACCAAAAAAAAAATGTTAATGCAGTATTATGACCAGATATTTTAGTTTCAATTTGTAATTGAAAAAAATTACAATCAAATCATACTTTTTATTTTAATTTATGACATGTTTACGAGTGAAATTATCCTTTTTTCTATCCAAAATTCTATCATATTTAAATTTAAAAAAAAAGTTTCTACTAACAATGTAGAAAAAACTGTAAACGGTTAGAATCTACTGAATTTTTTTACGAAATATCTCATAGCACATGTTGTGGTTGGTAGACCAGCGGTTACGACGCCGGCTTTCACACTGTTTCGTGTGTATCCCAGGTGCCGACCATCTTCCTCATTCACGACACAAGCTTTCAGTAGCTTACTGTGAAAGAGTCAAATAGTGTATTTGTGTTCACTTTGAGTGAGCACAGATTCATTAAAAAAAAATTCAATACTGCCTAGATATTTTCTTAATATATTTTGAAAACTCTCTGCTCCCTAGTTGGAGCATATGGAGTCCACAAAACCTTGTTATTCTACCTTTTATTGTGCAATCTTTTCCGCCACAAACCAGTAACCACCAACGCTCTGAAAATCTTTTTTTTTTCTTCAATTCTTCTTGTTTGGGGGGGTTTTGCATCTTGCCTTAAGGATAGTGGTTGAGGCTTACTTTTTCTGTAGGCTTCCTCAGAATATGACCCAGCCAGATCAGTCAATGGACACTCAAACGATGACCTACTACGGATGGCTGATTGTTCTTCATCAGCTTACATAAATGGATAAAATCATCATGACCAACCAACCTAAAGAAGAAAAGTCCCAACTTCAGATAACATTTTGTAACCCTTTGTTGTCATTATGGTATGTCAGTCCGCTCCTGCATACAGCGTTATAAATTATTGCAGAATCGAATAAAGGGAGTCAGTAAGTTAAGATAGAGAATTCCACCTATTGTATTCTGATTATTTTTTCACGTTTTTCGAAGTTGGCACTTAGCCATGTTTGCCCATAAAACATATCATAATTTCATATTATGGGCAAAATATTATTATGAATAGAATAGCAGATAAGACTCTTTTTTTTATCCCCGAAGGGTTAATGGATTTTATTTTGCTGCGTAAATATTATTATTATGTAGTTTTTTGGGTTTCCTCTTTCCAAATATCATATATATTTTTTTGTTAATGCTGATAGTAAATGGACTTAGGAGTAGTTTGAGCGATAAGTGTTTTTTTATAGGTACCTGTAATCAATAATACTTTCATTTCGATGACAGTTGTTCCTGTCTCTTAATGTGAATTATATGCTCCGTATCAGAATGCTATATTATCATCTTGCTGAAGCATTAAATAATCATCATGGGAGTTCCACAGGGGCGCTTATTGATTCCATTAATATTCAATGTAGTCATAGATCTTAGAAAATCCTTACAAAGAACGATGGTATTAAAATAAATAGGTAACCAGTAAAATAATTCGTATGATGGGACACTGAGAAATACTCCAAGTGATATGATACCTAATTTTTTATCTGTTTAATTTAGGCCTCATCTTTTTCCAGTTTTTCAGATTGACTATGGTTTGACGATATCTCATAATTTGCAATGCTTTAACTAGATTTTATCTCGACCTTTCCACGTGATTTTTTTGTGTGATACTTGTTGTTTTTTTTTAATTCGTAAAATAAATTGGCTTTCAGTATTTGACAACTAGAAGATGTACGTTATTGCAATCTTAAAAGATCTTTTGAACCGAACCAATGAAAGTTCATTAGGCCTACTCATTCGAGATCTACAAGATTCATAATCTAATATTATTGTTTCCAAATTTATCATTTTTTTATAAACAAATAATAACCAGACATAAAAACTACACAAGATGCCAATAACAACAAAAGCAAGTATAAACAGGAGCAATACAAAAAAATAAACGTCTAGAGAAACATCATAATAAAATAATGATTATAACAATATATCAAATAATTACATAAACATTAATATAAGAAGAAAAAAAAAATAGTTTACAATAACAATATATAATGGCACATGGCTAAAATAATGAACACTTTTCAAGTTATGAGTTTAGTAAGCAAATAAAGGAAGATTTGTTAGAATCACAAGGAACAAACGGAACCGACACGGAGGGAGTTTGTGAGAGATGAACAAGTTCACGGGCCGAAAAGAAAGTCAAGTCTCTCAAACTGATGAATCCAAAATTTTGGAGTTATCATCATTAAAATAGACACTGAATAATTTATTTAAACTGTTGAGTTATTTGTGAATATTTCCGCAAGATTATTGAATACAAAATACCTCCGTGTTAATCACGGTATAGAAGTTAATAACCATTAATTTTCTGACTGCCACAATATGGGAGTTCCCCCGTGAATCATCAATCACTCCCATCCAGACTCCTCAAACATCTGACAACTTTCCAATAACTTGAAGAGAACTCTCAATATGTACTCTTTAATAGGGGAGGATCCGAGCAGAAAATATTCCTTATATTATTATTTTCTTAATGAATTCAAAATTCAACATCTTTCGAATTGTTTCTTATCTACATATTATTATTATTTATGCGAAAACTAGCTGATCTGCCCGTCTAACTTCCACCTAATCCAAAATAAAAAAATAATTTTGACTTATTACATGAATTAAGTATCTACAGTTTATGACATAAAAACTGAATTAAATTTAGTTAATGATAATAAATTATTTATTTAATTATATATGTAATAATTATTATTGTTGATTCGGATGCGGGATGAAGTTCGACGGGTCATAAGTTTGTAATAAAAAGAATAAATCCCACTATAGATGCGTAAATTAAAAAAAAATCTAATAGATGGCGGTGTAGTAGGAAGTAAATCACATGTGATAATAATATACTTTACGATATTCTATATTATGTTGTTGAAAGAATTGAAGTCCATCAAAACCAAATTTTACCGAATTATTATTATGGTAAAATAACATAATCTTACAATCTATAAAATAATACGTGAAGGAAAAACTTTGTGATTATTTTTAAGGAAAATAGGCGGACGGAGTAGTATGAAATTTCGCGCACTTATGGTTTATATAGAGTAAAACATAAAAATAGATTAAATCAATAAAAAAAACATCACAAGCACTACTGTAATGTTATATATTTGATACTTAAACACACGTCCACAGACTACTTATAAAGAAGATCAACTTCATAGAAAAAAATGTAAAGCGCCTCATAATGGGCGCAGAAAGCTTTTTGAAGGCGCTATATTTAAATGGAAGGTGGAGCTGAAAATAAATATGCGTGCAGTGGATGGCTCTTGTTGCCTCCCTGTGCCCCTGAGTGAGGTGTAAAAGGGAGAATTGAATGATTGGAGCTGAAAATAGCGAGATATTCAAACTCATTATGACAAATTTAGAATAGATTAATATTGTTTTTTTTTAATAATAATATAAAATACTTTTGACATAATATCAATAAAATACATGGATATGTTAAATATAAAATTTGACTTATCCAACATCCATAAATAGCACTCGCTCAGTCTAATGGTCAAACTTATAATCTAAATTAGTTATGGTTGAATTTCGAGCACTGGTCGACCACTAGTTTTATTAAAAGGGTTTATAGCCACTAAAATTCACGGCAATGCGAGAATTTTATATTGAGATTACAAATTCAAAAACATTTTTATTTTCTAAAAGCAGAGTTTAAAAAAAACTTAAGTTAACGGACTAGATTAATACAACCCTGTGATGGTCTTTAAACCAATGGTTAATGAAGGTTTATAGTTGCTGGAGCCATGCAGATGACGATATGTATATGATAAGTTGATGATTCTACATAGGAAATTTCAAGAAACGCCAAGGTAGGCGATCTACAGCGGAAAAAGGCAAAAACTCAATCTCTAATATAAATTAAAGTCGGGTAAGTGCGAACACTTGTAACTCGAGATCGCCTGAACAGGTTTTAATGATGGTTGGTTTATTGGATTCTTCTCCCCTCCGGATAACAGAATAATCATTAAAAATTCGAAAAATGGAAATAAAATAATATTAAATATGATAATAAAGTTAGTATGGAACGGATTTACTGACAACGACGCCATCTGTGAAAAAATCCATAACAACAAAATTTTTATTTACCACCATTACCTAACCATTAGGTTTTAAAACATTGGAACGCAGATATTTTGTTGAATTTCTTTCAAGCTTTCAGAAATGTTTTTTTTTTTGCATTCAAATATATTTTAAACGTATTTTGTACAAATTACAAATTCGAAATAAATATTCATAGTAAGACCTACTGGACAACGTCTGCCGGGAAAGCTTGTTATTTATAAAGCCTTCAGAGGAACTGCAGAGAATACCAAGTAAGTCTTTCGGATCTAGAGTTCAAAACTCAAAGAGTAGTGAACTTATAGTGGTTTAACCAAAAGGGGACCATATTAAAGCTAAATTGATGATTGTGGACAATGCTAGACCGCATATTATGAACAGATTCATAAGTAGTTTTATTTGAACAAGAGACTTCCAATTAGGCAATAGGCATGCAAAATTGAAGAATGGTGCTCCGACATAATGTAATGTAGGAATGATCTGTCCACATTATGTTTCCAAGTACGATAAACCTGAATTGGCAGACAAAAGAAGGCAAGGTGTCACGCAAACAAAAAGTATGCCAGAAAGACAATACAGTGATTGGATGACATCGAAGATGTATTCGAACTTTTTTTACGGACTCTTTTCTATCCAAGCATTTTTCTCTTACTTCTGACCTAGTCTTCCTTCAGGATGGAATCGATGTGTTCGATCCATGTCATTCTTGGTCAGCCACGCTTTCTTACACCTTTCCTTTCAGCCTCATATATTTTCTTTGTCATTCTGTTTGAATCCATTTTTTCCACATCACTTACTTCCATACCACACTATTTCCTTATATTCTCATTCCTTTCCATATCCTATACAGTCATTTCACAATATTCGTAGAGCTCTCACCTCGACTCCATTTATACTACAAACATAGGCTTCTTTTTTATCACATCCATGAATCATTGATGGTAACAGAATTGCGTTATGCTCTAGTTTTTTTGTGTGTTTGTAGTGAAAGGTTGTTGTTTGTCATAATAGGTCTTAGTCCACCGCCCACCCTGCTACCAGCCACTTTCCTACGTTCGATTTCTCTTTCACACATCCCATCCGTAGGACCAAACATACTTCCTAAATACACAGACTCGTTCACTTGCTCAAGACATTTTCCACGTTTCCATATTCAAACTTACAACTTGAAAAGTGCAAAATTGACATTCCCTCGAATTACCCTCCCAAACTTTGAATCATCCCTCTAGTTTGAGGGGAACAAACAGAACGCGATGTTGTAACAATGTTCCGCCATACAAGACATTTTAATCCAACATCCTCGCCCGGCTATGATATTATTGCACCCCAATATCATTAATGTCACAAGGTGAAAATATCACCAATTACTTGAATGAAAATTTCAAGTCACTTCCCCATAACAAGAATTTACTTTAAAAATAGGGTTGGTCTATCACTTCCTGGCACCTTCTCCACTTTTCGCTTCTGTCGGCTCTTCTCGTTAAAGGCTGTATTGATTTTGGGTATATTCTTCCGTTTTGCCAATTCTTCGCAAAATCTTCGGTATCGCATAAGTATGTCTACTACAATTTCTTAGTTTTCTTAGATCTCCCTCTGTATCACGACTGTGTTTGATTTACTGTAATCTTGATTTTAGGTGCTCAAAAACTCTCGATGTCATTTTGTATTCATTATGATGAATTACTGGAACAGTCAGAGTACAATTTTTTTTTTTTTTTTGAGGCTAGCACCCGTATTCGGGTGATGCAGCCTTTGCTTATTTCATAGACATATTAGTTTAAGAAAAGAATAAAATTAGGAAAAAAAGGAAAATAAAGAGGGATTCAAAGATTCTTGTTAAAAAAAATGCGCGATTGAGATGGTTGGTAATCAAGTAGTGTTAACCGTCGGCTTTCGTACGTGTGTACAGCGTATTGGAACCCGTAGGTTCGAATCCCGGCGATGCCGAACATCTCCTCTTTCACGACACAAGCTTTAAGAACCACTGTGAAAGAGTCAACAAGTGTATTTGCACACATTCATTTAATAAAAAAAATTAACACGTAAAACAAAAATGAATAACAATGTAGTGATAGACAAAAGATATAACATTGCATACAAAAATCATCGAACCACCATTCAAATTCTAATGATTCTTCGAACTTCGTCTTTTAGAGTCATTCAACTCTTTATGTTGGCACTAATGCATAATATTTTACTAATAACCAAAAAAAATTATGATGAGTTTTAACCTTTATCATTTTGCATTTTATCAAGACCATTTTTTTAGCTAAGAAACCCCTTATTTAGACATACAGAAATATTTCTTGTTTCGCAAGATATGGCTTGAATTGTGCTTTTCTTCTTTCGACAGTGGTCCACATCCATGAGAATCATCAAGGAAAAATTAAGTTTATATTTGTTTCTTTTAGAGTCCAACCTCGATTTAATAAATCAGCACCGGCGGAATTTTTTTTTTTTATTAATTCTCTACTTTTAACCTCTGTTTTAAAAAAGAGGTGTTGCAGTGTTGAACCCATTGTGTGTGCTTCAACGCCTATTACTTAAAGCCCCGGTTAGTGATTTGCCCAACATGTGAGGCCTCCATTTGACAGTTAATTACACAGAATCCAGGGTCGCTGGTTAGACCAGGACTATTTTAATGATACGTTATTACAGAACTGTACAACTGGAATTATATTCCAGCTTACATGAAGTGCTCCTCAGATTAGCAGCTTATCTCAAAAACTACCCTCGATGTTCTATAATAATTCATCTACAGTTCCAAATTCAAATCACAAAAGTCAGCCGTTTTGTTTTGTTGTTTGTCAAACGTCACTAGTTTACGTATTGTTAAAATTTTCTTATTTTGAATATCTTTCAATCGTTCAATCCAATCCAATCCAAACTCCCTTAAGATCTCACTTAGGGGCATAGGGAGGCAACAAGAGCTCTCCATTGCGCTCGATCTTGCGCAACGTTAATGACCTCCTCCCAAACCATGTCCAGATTCCTCAGCTCTGCTTCGAAGGAGCGGAATACAGCATGAGAGGGTCTTCCTCGTCCTCGGGACCTTGATGGGAGGAAGAACAGCGCTCTCCTCGCAATCGTTCAATACTCCCTTTTAAACCCCACTCAGGAGCATAGGGAAGTAACAAGAGCTCTCTATTACGCTCGATCTTGCGCAATATTTAGGAGGTAGAACAGCGCTGTTCTCGGCCAGCTGTCAGTGTCATTCGGCATCCTTAAGTCATGCCCTAGCCAAGTTCATCTTCTCTCGTAGCCCATCCTGAAACTAATATATTTTAACCAAATATTATTAAGAGATTGTTTTAATAATATTTTAATCCTAAATCTATATTGGTTGCGAATTTCTTGAAGGTCCTATATATGCTAAAGTGCTTAAAAATACTTTATTACTAAAAAAAACTACTTGTACAAACAAAACTACTCAAAATTATTAAGCAAAATATAAAAAAAAATGTATCATTCTGTGTTATTTCGTCATAATTTTACGCCAGGAAAAAAATTTGCCAGAAGTGATTCGACCCTTTGCTGAGTAAAGTGACATAATATATGTACCATCAATCAAGTCACTAATGCCACTTTTTATTTCTTTCCCTGATCATTCAAGTATATTTTTAAAGTTACTCCAAAAAAAATTGTTTGCTGGTTCCCAGTTATTCCTTCCGGCATCGGAAGAGGTAGTTAAGTATACCCCTTTATTTATAAACAAAAATCATCATCGTATTTTTTAGTAATCTAAAGCAACGTACTCACTTGCGCCGCGAACGTGTGACATTGCATCAATTTAATCGAAAGGTTAAGTGTGTACGTGATTCGAAAAACCGAACACGAGCGGAACACATGCATCCTTTTGACAAAATTGATGTAACGATACACGTTCGCGGCGCGTGTGAGTACCTACTGAGCTTTACAACTCAAGTGTTCACACACACGGCCATCTTGCATGAAATCCACCATTTTGTTATTATTCAATAGACTTATGCTGCATTTACACGCTTGCCATTGGCTTGGCAAACCACCAAAAAACACCAACGTGTAAACGGGGTGCTTGCATTGGGTTGTATGAGCTTGCCAACGCTTGTTCCGATCTAGGCAAGAGTCGGTTTTTCGACACAGATCAAAGGAATTTGCGGCAAATGTATTAAAATACCGACGCGTACGCCAACGTGTATATGCCGTCCAAGCGTTTGTGAAGGCTTGGAGTTTGTGGTGGCTTGCCAACCCATGGCAAGCGTGTAAATTTAGCATTAAAATTTAACACAAGACGTCCCCGGCGTTTCATTAACGAGATAAAAAATTACAAGTTTGATCGTAATTTTGTTAATAAATTACACCGCCAGATGTCGGTAGGTGTAACGAGCTAAACGAGGCAAAATAAAATCCATCAGTGAAATTACACCATCAATCAAAACTATAAGGCGGATTTTCGACGTAAAAATCCTACGCGATTCATTTTCTTTTCATTGCTTTTATATCTTTCTACAGTATAGAGCGCGCGGTCGTACTCAACCTGTAAATATAACAAAAAAAAGTTTTTTTTATATCTTAGTAACGCGCTACGAAACTTGATTTATCTAAATTAGTAGATAATAAAAAAACCAACAGGTTTTAAGCTTTATGGACATTAATATTAAAGCCCGCATAATTTGGCAAAATTACCAAATTAATGGGAAAAAGTTGAGTATGACTGCTTTTAGACAATAGACAATGTATAAATTATTTAACCTTGTATATATTTAATAAATTTTAAAATGGCAACCCTGAATAATGTATAATATTATAAAATATAATGTAATGATTAATAGATTTATTGAATGTAATAAATTAGTTTTTAATATCAATGTATAAAAGCAACGCATAGATTGCATTGATTTTATTTATCATTATAGGTGATTTCTATTATAATATTTTACGATGAAAACAAAATAAAGACGAATTTAATACAATCTTGTTTGTTTATTTTATCCACCAAATTGTTATTCTTGATACTGGTCTAAGTAAAACACCTGAATGGCTTTGTTAACTAGGTCTTGGACTTTGGAAAGGTCTTTCTGGCGTAACTGATGAGTAGATAAGTTAGTAAGTGATAGTTATCACAATTCCCTGTCAGATCCGCTAAAATTTATCATCAACTAAAAACTTTACTTTGCGGGAAATGTCAAGTGATTCCATCCAATCCGAGCGATATTGCTTAAGAAATCGATCACAGTGAATATAGCTGCAAGTTATTTCAAATGATTGATTTCCTCATGTCAAAATTATCATTATGGCCGCCAAATTTGCTTTTTCTCGAACAAATTCAATTTGATCATGATACATATAATTACTGGTATTCTCAAACTCACGTTCCAACTTAATCGGTTAGAACTTAATCGGTTGCCAGTAGTTACGTAACTAATGTATTGGATAAAACATTTTCAGAATACAGAAATGTCAAAAGTCTCAATAAAAATTGGATACGGCGCAACTCAATCGTCTGTTTTTAATTTCAGAATAGCCGTCAATATGTATAACCACAAATTAACTACATATCTTTTTTGAGGAAAATTTTCCGCAAAATAATATTTTTACCGTAAATCGAGATTACTTTGGCCCTGGGAGGTTACTTTGGCCCATTTTAAAATATTGTTTGAACTACCACCATTTTCTGAAATATCTATTCTTTGGAAATAGCTTGCGATTCTTATCATATGGGACACCCTATTCTATCAAGTCCTTATAGGTTATTGGAACCCACTTTACTTTTAGTGTCGTTTTGTTTCAAGACAAGTAGTGACCTATGGGCGGCAGCAAATTGTTAGTTACAAACTTCAAAAAATATCTGGATATTGAAGTAAGTAATTGTAATGTGTTTTATCTCCTAGTATAGTCCATATATTTGTGATGAATATTAAACGTGTAATGCACCTTTTATTAATATTTTTAATTCCAGAAAACGAGTTTCTTTAAATGTATACAACTTTAGCCCACTTTTAGGGTTACTTTGGCCCAGACCTTAGTGTTTCGTTGTCGTCTTCCAACGATTCGCAATTCAGCCTAGCTTCCTCCACTGAAGACCTTGAAATATCTAACATGTCAGCTGATGCTCTACCACACTCATCTATCTCTGACAAAAAAAATATTCTGTATCCACCCCCAAGTACGTCGTGTGAAACAAAACAAGAGGATTTTTCAGTTGATGGACACAGAAATATATCCCGGAAAAGTTTTAACTTTGTGTGAAGAAGCTGTACCTAATGGTTGATTATATTGTGATGAAAGGAAAGTATTGGAAGTGGCCAGCTATTAAAGATACTCAGATGTACTCGTAGAATTATGTGGTGAAGAAAATTGGTGGACTACGATTAATTAAGAAAGGGTATTTATTTCTCGGTTCCTGAATTTATAATTTAGTTTAGTTTGTAAAATTTAAGTAATCTTTGATCGGTATAGTATGTGTCTGGCATTTATCCATTGACTATTTTGTGTAAGCAAAAAATATATAAATTTAATTTTGTAAATCTCAATTTTTCATTATTTTGTTATAAATTTTTGTAAAAATTAAAGTGGATATTATTTAAAATGGTATTTTATTATCCCCGTGAGTATTTCGTAGCATTACATTGGCCCATTATGGTATGGCTCATACGATATCAGGCAAAATAACACATTGGGTCAAAGTAGCCTACCGTGAAGTCTAACTTTGGCCCAATATTTTGTCCAACATTTAAAATTATAATCCACTATAGTTTTGAAAAAATATGCAATGTATATCACAAACATTATATTAGCAAAGATTTTTTTGTAAATAAGCAATTCCTTCTAGGCATAAAAAGGAAAATAAAAAAATGTATGGAGATTTTGGGCCAAAGTAACCTCGATTTACGGTACTGAAAATAATTAATTATTTCTTGTTTTGATTGTTACACAAGTAGTTTTGACATAAAAGCCGCGGATCCTCTAAGGTGCCGCTTAAATTGATCGTATAGCGGATCATTTTAGAGGAATTGTGATAATTTGAGTGGAACAGTCGGTTAAAATTTTTTTTTTTCATATATATTTTGGCGGATTGTAAGCTTTAGTTGATCAGATCCCTATCTGATCCGCTAATCGGAGTAACAGGCTCCCGGGCTCCCTGATATCAAGCAACCACAGGGTGACTTATAGCCTTACTCCTACATGTGGGGCTCTTAATGGGGTGAACTCTTATTCCCTTAGGTCTGACTATGGATGATCCACCTGGCACCTCTTGAAAGAATATGAAGAGTATCCCTAGCACCCACATCAAAGACGACCTGATGTAGAAAATATTACATTCAGTACTTCCACATCAACCATCGATGGTCACCAGGTCTCCCGGGTGGATAAGTTTAAGTACCTGGGAGCAACCATTATCACCACTGGTGACCTCGGGGCTAAGCTCCCGATACGTATCGGTATGGCAAGTGGCGCTTTTAACAACATGACCAAAATATGGAAGGCGTCGGCGTTTAGTGTCGAGACGAAATGTAAACTGTTTGATGCGTGTGTGTTGCCCATTCTCCTCTATGGGTGTGAGTCCTGGCACCTGACCAAAGCCCAGGCACAAAAAGTATCTGCATTCGAAACGAAGTGCCTCAGGAGAATTTTGGGTATAAGATGGTACCACTGCATCACGAACGACGCTATACGCCGGCGCACCCATCGTGAGCCCATCACTTCTACTATTATGTGGAGGAGATGGACATGGCTGGGACATGTGTTAAGGATGCCGAATGACAGTTGGCCGAGGAGAGCGCTGTTCTTCCTCCCATCAGGGTCCCGAGGACGAGGAAGACCCTCTCATACTGTGTTCCGCTTCTTCGAAGCAGAGCTGAGGAATCTGGACATGGTGTGGGAGGAGGTCATAAACATTGCGCAAGATCGAGCGCAATGGAGAGCTCTTGTTGCCTCCCTATGTCCCTAAGTGGAGTCTTAAGGGAGTTTTGATTGGATTTGGACTTCCACATCAGTGCACAAAGGGAACATTGGAACAATTAGGTCACATTACCAAAAACAAGTGTTGCAACCGGGAGATGGGAATCTTGTTAAAACATCTTATCTTTCGGAGGCATAAAAAGACGATTAAGGAGACTTTTTGCAGAGTGCAGGATCTGGGAAGATTCACTGTCACTCTGCAAATCATTTGTGGCGACTATAAGAATGAATTGAAGGATGTTACGATAGAACTATTTGGAAAATACATGATTTAAAACAGATGTATCAGTTGGAATTACATTGATAAAAAAGTAATTGATTTATCATGATACAAATTGTATTCTATATTCATAGTTAGGACCACAGGACAACGTCTGTCGAGTAAGCTAGTATTAGATAATAAATTACATTTATTACAGAAAGTGTAATATCATCCTGCACTCTCGTTAGATTTTTATAACAATGACATTCTCAAGAGGTCCTTAGGTTCTGAGAGTATGAATACCCTCTCCTTCTGAGAGTTCCTTATATTATTACGTTATTCGAGTTACCCGTCCTTATGGGGTAGATAGAGAGACAACACGACGTAGATGTACTTACTCGCATCCAAAGGGATTTTTATTTTTAAAAAATTTGATCATAATATTATGTATTTCAACTGCATTCATATTATGATAGAGAAAGCTTAAGGCAAAGTAAAATTTGACTCCTAAACAAAACCCACATTTTTCAACAGATTTCTAATATAATGGTATAAAGGTTGTTTTCTTTACTCTTTTCGCCACCAGGGGCAGCACTGACAAACAGGGTCTAATAGAATTCAGTGTTGCCTACGTGGGCGATTTATCGCCATTTGAGCTATTCGGAATGACAATCTGCGACAAAACAATCTAAAAGGCGACTCCCCGGATACCAAAATTTTCGGAATGACCTTTTTTTAGTGAGCTTTCACCTCACTTTTCATCTTTCCAGATACCAAATTTTCAGTTAGGCTACTTTTTGAATGAAAATCGGCGATATTAGGCTAATAGCCGTTAGTAGAAACACTGATAGAAATGTCAAATTTAGGTTAGACACGCTAAGACAATTGTATACAAAAGCGTGTAGAAATTGTTGTAATAACTTAACGTGCAATAGTCCCTGTTCATTTTGAATATATTTATATAGGATATACTATACAACAAAACTGAGAAAATTCAGCAAGGACCAACTATACGCTTTCGAAAAGAATGAATGACATATGGAATGACATTTGACGTTAGACCCTTATTAGGTGTGCTGCCATCTGGTGGGAATTGTCGGAATATCCCTAGAAAACACCCCATTAGTATGAAATAAAAGTATCTACTTACTAAAATAGAGCTATACATTTAATATGAACTGTTGATCAAGAATTTAAATTTCGACCATTCGATGAAGAATGTCGTAAACATAAAGGTACCAATCTATACTGAAAGTGTCCTCAAATCAATGGAAGAACATTATCGGCAGCTCATAATGTGTCAAAATCATAGATCACTCTCTCGATAGTGTATTGCCATGTTGGAAGTAAGAAGAAGAAGAAGAATGTGTCAAAATAACCATTAATAAACATTTGTAAATAATTAAGAATAATGTTGTTTGCTGCTATTGGTTAGGTTCTAAGTTGCTATTTTTTATTTTTGTAGAAGAACGCGCCGACAAATCCATTTGTATGGATTTGTCGCGACTTTACTATTATACCTTAAACTGTATGTATATTATTATTTTCACTTGTCTAATAAAAAAAAACACTCCTTCTTATGGTGTCAATAAATTGAAATCAATTCGCCAAAGTGCTAGTCCATCCTCTCATCATGGAGTGTTTTAATGTGACGGTCGTTTATTTGATGGATTTGTGTCAACCCACACGCGCACGCTCTTTCAAAAAAAGTCCATCAAATTCAATCAATGTAAGTTAACATAAACTATGAATCTAATTCGGTTGAAAAATTTGTAAAATAATTTTCAGAATTTATGAACTGAGTTGTACCATATCAAAAGCTTTGTGAAAGTCAACATTACTCCCAGACTATGATAATAATAATAATATAAGAACCTTGAGACTCTACAATAGGTACTGTTGTAGGTAACTGCTGTTGTACCTTTATACAAACAAAAGCATGTGGGTACCTAGCGCAATATGGCGTGAACGTATTTTTACTGTGGTATTCTTGTTACTAAAGGTGGGTATATGTAGCTATTGCTATTGTATTACAAAGTGAGAAGAAGTGGTTACCAAATAACGAGAAAAGCGAAGATGTATACCTATTATAAGTATACTTTCCTCTACGAAAGATGGCCCCCCGACAAACATTTTTTGTTAAATATTAGTAATGGGTACAAAAATGTTTTTGCTTTATGTCCTTGTGACTTGTTATTTAAAAGGCGTACTAAAATAATTAAAAGAGAGACGTTATCTTGAACTCAGAGGTGGGGCCCGCCACCCATCATGTCGTGTCAAGAAGGGAAGGAGAAAAGAGGAGAACTAACGATTATTAAGAGTGGAGGTAAATTCTCTATGCCCATCGCTTTAGGGATTCGGAATGATAGTTATAAATGAATTTGTACAGTTTTTTATTAAATTTTAAATTATTATTTAAGTATATTAATAATCACACATTGAAGTAAAAACGCCGGTCAATATAAGATTCAAATAAGTGAGAGTTTTCTTTACCAAGCATGAAATTTCGCAGAGATTCTTTAAATTCAGAATCAATAAAAAAGTTATGTCTATAAGATCAAACTGTAATTCTTTACCATCCTTGATTAACTCTTAACCCACTCAATTTCATTTATTCAACACCGTTAACGGCCCCTTTTCTAATTGAAAAGCGTTCACACGTCCGAGCGATGAGCGTTAACAATGTTTTATCTTTCGAATCAGCGTTTGTCCGTCTAACCCAATTAGGACATGTCCATACAATGTTCTCAGTTTGAACGGTCCGTCCGCGTTTGAGCATCCGACACTCGACGCGCGAAAACTTCCCAATTAGAACATAGACCATTGTATAGAAGTACGCTTACAACCAATCTGCACAGCAAAAATAATAATAGAATGCATAAATGTCATCTGTTATGTTTTTTGATATAAAAATAAATACTCCATGGACCATGAAATAAAATTGAAATAAAGGCGTCATCTTTTGTCGGCCTTCTTATACTACGAGAAGAACGCAATACTGAAACACATTTTCAGGTCTAAGCTATAACTTTATCTTCTTTTCAAACTTTGCTTACTTTATCCCAACAATAGAAAATGAGAAACCTTAATCATTATCCAAATTTATTCTTCGAAACCACGTCTTGGAGTAACGAAGGTCTACATACAATGACGTGTCTCTCACACCACTTGAAGATGAACGACGTGTACCTACTACATACAATATTAGGAGTGTGTCATTGAATCTTTTTGAGAAAGATACATACAAAGAATGAGCAACTTTTTCAATGTAGTATTTGTAACTTAGGGTCAGATGAGTGCCATTGGGTCGATTCTTTACTAATCGTTCCGCTAATATCAGCCCGCGTAGGGAGGGACAAACCATTTCTCATACAACCTCCCCTATTTCTCTTACTTCTGAGCTGGCCTTTCTTGAGTGTCGTACTTTAAAATACTGTTAAATAAATTATAAGAAAGTTTCATATTAAAATTATAGAGAGAACAACAGACAAAGGAAATTTGAAATAGTAACGGTCGAGGCACGTCATAGCTAGGATAAATCACAATTCCTGTGTGGTATTCAGAGTCTCTCGACATTAAACTCCTGCCCATAGAATGGAAACAATCGTAGACTCCGCCATAGGAACTCGATATTCTAAACGACTGGCTTCCCGCTGTTCGTAAACAGTGTTGCCAACGTAGGCGATTTATCGCAATTTGGGCTACTCGGAACGAGAATTGGCGACGAAAAAATCTAAATGGCGACCGGTCGCCATTTGGGCTACTTCCCTTTTAGCGAATTTTCACCTTTCCGGATACAAAATGACTTTTTTTTGGTGAACTTTGATACCAAAATTTTCGGTATGACTTTTTTGTTTTGCTATTTTTCATCTTTTCGGATACCAAATTTTCAGTTGGGCGACTTTTTGGGCTACTTTTTTTTTGAAAATCGGCGACATCGGCCAAAATCCGTTGGCAACACTGTTCGTAAACATACGAGTCAGTCGGGTGCGGACCTCCATGGGAGCCGCACCCGGACAGAAAATCTTCTCGTAAAGAAATAACATAACGTATTAAATCGAGAAACTTAATTTAACGAATAGTGCCAATTATAATATTATTGGATACTGGTGTTAATTGTTGAACGATTTTAAACAATATGTGTTAAATAATAAATATCTGTTATAATGATAATTCAAAAACTAGATAAGTGACAATGTTTGGTTGTGTATATCTTTTATGATACCTGTTAGTTTAAACGGTAAATTGAATGTACAACTTTGAAATGTGTTTGGTGAACAATAAACTTCAGTTAAATTGAGAGTGCTTTTTGAAATTCTCTCTCACAATAATTATATTCCTTCAAGATCAACTTGCTTCCGAACTTTCAAAGACCCTGTGATGATAACTAGAACCTAACTCTCATGCTCTAAGACTTTTAAATTGTTAAAAGATAAACTCTTCTTGCACCACCCTTAAAGCTAGCCGTGGTGGTCATAGTGTTCACTAGTGAGAATTCTCTCCTTGAACATCGAAGCCGCCTACCTGTGAGATTCAGGAGGGAAAAAGAGGACGTGATGAGGACGTCGTATCTACCAGGCTCGGCGTAAGATCTGCTTTGCTTCTGTCATCCAGACCAGACTACGAGGTAAGCACCAGGTTGACATAGAGATTGAATAAACATATTATAATTAAGTATAGAAAGGTACTGCCATCGCCATCTGTTGAAGAGACAAATAAGCCTTCTTGATTTATGTCAATTATTCCACGATCCTTAAGATCAGTGTTTCGGCCTTGTTTCTACAGATGGCGATGGTGATTTTAATGATTGATCTTTTGGTATTATTGTTACCAACTTTTAAACAGTATATGAAAATAATATTGTAACTTTTCATTGTTCATTATTAAAAAAAGCTAATACCCAAGGTGGCAATACGTGTTTCCTTTACACCAGCAAGAATTGTCCTTATTTCAAGCTTTGAGCTTATTCAGAGATTACCATCCCCTGTAGATGAAGAAGTCATCCACCCAATTCATCATGACATTTTAGACCTCCTCCACCCTAATCACCATGACATGAGGATGGAATCGATGTGTTTGATCCACGTCGTTCTCGGTCAGCCACGCCTTCTTACACCTTTCCTGATTGGTTACGTTCTTTCGCAGAGCTCTTGTTGCCTCCCCATGCCCCTAAATGGCGTTCAAAGGAAAATGTATTGATTGATTGAGATAGACGATAAAAAAAAATTATAAAAACCAATTCGATGAATAAAATTAGACAGAATAATAACAGTGTGATTAAATTAGTTAATTTAGCTGAGTATAAAACTCGCTCAGAACCTTTCTATTGCCGATAATATACTTGTCAGAAATACAACAATTCTCAATTCTAATACAATCCTTTTGTTTTATTCTGGTCCTTAACAAGTAAGTTCAATACAATAATGAAAATACTGGAACGCCATACACAAAACATTTCGAGTTCTTGAAATTAGTAGATATTTCAATAATTGATTAAACTTATTTGAAATAGATAATTAATTAAAATGTTAAACCATTAAGTATATTATTAACTAGCTGGCCCATCGAACTTCGTCCCGCCTTAAAGTCAATAAAATATTGCTGGGTAACATAAGATAGCTAACATACATGACTACTCTTAACACGATAAAAATCTGTTCTCAAAACAGATCTCGAGCTATAAGTGTTGGCACTAACCCTATTTTCTTTTATATTATAGCTAGATGTTAACAAATTGTAAAAAATCTTGAAAAAAATACCATCAAAAATGTTCGTGCGTATCAAAATTTTTAATTTCAATGGTGGTCACACTGGTCACATTACCGCCATCTGTGGAAACATAGGGAAAACATTGATCTATAGAATCTTTCTAGCAAAATATCAATCTACCAGACATCTCCCTATTACCCCAACAGATGGTGGTAATGTCCACAACAGAACAGCCGTTCCATACTAACTTTAATAATATATTTTACATCATTTTTAGCCATTTATTCAACTTTTTATTAGCTATTCTGTTATCCGGAGCGGAGAAGAATCCAATAAATCAAACATTTCAAGAATCTGTTCAGCCGAACTCGAGTTATAAGTGTTCGCACTAACCCGACTTTCTTTTATATAAGAGACTAGCTTTCCCGACAGACGTTGTCCTGTGGTTCTAACCCGAGGCGGCCCGTTCATATGTACATAATGTGCACTGCGCCCCTATAAAAAAACATAGCTAATAAAAATATTAACATTCAAATATTTCCAAATATCCATATTTCGTTTGTATTCAAAACTCAGGCGTGAACAACGCGAGAATATAATAAGCGCGTGCAGACATTCTACCTCTATGTTCCTGATGTTGACTTTCTATGGAAATTTGAGTAAATGGGATGGGCTGTAAGAGCGGCAATTACGTTTGCAAGAATGAGAGGGAACTACCCGCGATGGCGTTGGCGCGTCACAGGTGTTTTGTTCCATACTAACTTAAATATTGTATTTTATACCATTTTTCACACTTTCCATTTCTACTAAACATACTTCATTAATACACATACTCAATACATTCATTCTCCACGGTTATTTTTCAATTCGTTCTTGCTCCGTCCCTTTCAAACACCAAAACTTTTGTATTGCTGACATTCATTTTTTGCCCAATTCACTCAGGCACTCGGGTCTCATGTGTTATCTGCATTCGCCCGGGTAGAATAGATCTAGGTACATATTGTGTTGGATCCATCGTTTTGAGAGACCTGTCTCTCTTTTCGCCCCGTTGAACTTGGTCATCTCTCACCAACTCCCTACATAGCGGCTCCATTCTGTTTCTATGACATTTTTGTTCCTCTCAAAATAAATAAAACTATTAGTTAATTATTATAATGTTATTTCTCTGTTTTTCAAGTAACGTATGTACCTACGTTACAGGCATATGCCTGAAAACAGAAAAACTGTTATTGTTATTTCTATTGTGATGTATGTCATGAAGTGTATTGGTGTTGTTTCTGTTGCTCCTATTTTTGTTGTTGTGACATTTTTATATCTGATTATTATTGTCACTATTATTATTTTTTTAAAAGGCATTATCGACGTATATTGTGAAATAAATTTTTTCTCAACTATTTTAGTGCTGTTCATCGCTTGGTTACGATATGACATAAGACTGAGATATTTTTGAATTTTTACCCCATCCACGTGTAATTTTGAACACGAAAAATAAGGGTTAATTTTGGAAAACACACCCCAATTATTAATGGTCCCATAAATGTTAAATGAAGGCTCGGGCCGCGTCTGATGGCCTTAACGATTTTTTAAACGGTAACAACGTGATACAACCAACGGCGGTTATACAGATATTCATCGTAGATGAGATAAACAGACTTAACTTTTCAAATTACTTTAGAAACGGAAAAACATAAAAAAAAAAAAAAAATAAGAATATTTATAACCTTTTAAAATAATAATTAAAAACAAATAAATTAATCAATTGGTTAACACTTTCCTAAAGTATCGATATGCCTATTGAACTTAGGTCATTTATTTGTCTATTGTTTCTAGTAAAACTATTGCATCCAATCCAAGGCCGGATTATCAAAGGCTTTGAAAATAACACATACATATCTCAACAACTGATGACTGACAAATACTGTTCGATTTTAAATGGAATGAACAAATCATCAGGGAATTACGACCGTCTGTCCGATGGTCTGGGCTCCTACGGATCCGCCGCTACTATAAACAACGGTGGATAT
This sequence comes from Mystacides longicornis, assembly GCA_963576905.1. Classification (NCBI taxonomy): domain Eukaryota; kingdom Metazoa; phylum Arthropoda; class Insecta; order Trichoptera; family Leptoceridae; genus Mystacides; species Mystacides longicornis. Next base: position 6,379,876 of record OY756430.1, read on the forward strand.
GTCAGTTGAGAACATTGCCAGTATTGTTTCCGAAGTAACAAAAAACATTGTCATATAATTTTGAAAGACGCCGTCTTGTCAGACGACACACCGTTCCCTAGGAACTCATGGAGTGGGTTCCTAGGCGTCTTTCAAAATTATATGACAATGTTTTTTGTTACTACGGAAACAATATTGACAACGTTCTCAACTGACATATTCACCGCTGTTAAGAGAAACGGCGTATCCGTAGGAAAACAACCCATTACGCTGGGTTAATTTGATCAGTGTACCTTAAAACTGGGTTAGTTTGAACGTTCGCCTAATGGTGGTAATGTTTAAGTCTCCGAAACTCCTAATCATGAGAATTATCGACATGTTCAACTTGTCGAAAAATCCTATATATACAACAACTAGATATTAAATAATTAATGAGATGTAGAGATAAAAGTTGGAAATTATTGAAAAGAAAAGAGCAACCAAATTTAAACACTACGATTGCTGTCACGTATTTGGCGCCAAGATATTTTACTTAATATATCCATTTTTGTTGATGTCTCATCGGCTTTGTTGGTGTACAACGTTCTAATTTTGTCTAATAGATTCCTGTGACCATTTTTCAGGACTAGACCTTAACGAATAATAATATGTATCAACTCTAACAATTCATAAACTAATCAGGATGATTGTCTTAATGAATCGGGATAATTTATTATAATAATAATTTTACATTAATGAATTCGAGATAGTTGGTACTGATATATTGCCTTAATGAATCGGTATGATTGAAAGGTACTCTTAATTACTGCCTTAATGAATCGATATGATTGATACTGATAACTATTGGTTGTATAGTCGGAATGATGAATACTGATGATAAGAAGTTCCGTCGGATCATCACAGTTAATAATACGATTTTAATCCAATTATTCCCTTTTACAACAAGCCATCACACTGCCCTGTTTAACTCGTTCGTTGTACGCAGCCCCTAACTGGCAATAACTTTCCAGAAACACGAACCTTTTTACTCGGAACCTAATTTAATCATTCTGATTATACTGGGAAGGAAAGTTTTCAGGTGAGTTACTGGATGTTTTTACCCTGTACCGTTAACGTTGCAATTAATACGACACGGGTCCCGTTAATAGGGAGTATCACTGTTTTTTTTTTTCAACAACTCTGTATGAATGAATGAATGAATGAAAATTGTGTTTCCTTAAATCTCAATATTTAAAGGAAAGTGTCCTGACTGACTGACACACTCACTCATCAACGCACAGCCCAAACGGCTAATCGTAGAGAAGCAAAATTTGGAAAGCAGCAGCAAAACCTTCCACTAAGAAAAGATTTTTGGAAATTTCATCCCTTAAGGGGATGAAAAATAGGGTTGAATGTTTTTCAAAATATACGAATATCTCGGGAACTAGACATGGTACGAACTTGAGATTTGGCATATGAATTTTCCTTTAAAAATTATTAGTAGGGTGTTTGGCCATTTTTTCATAACTTTACTAAAAGGGATGAAAAGGGCACATAGAAAAGGGAATGATTTTTGTGGCTCCTAATTAGTTTAAAACTGGTTTTATCGAAATTAAAAAAAAATCGTTTCTTCGTAAAGAATCAATTTGTATTATTCCGTTTTCAAATGACAAATTAATCAGAGGTAAAGGGGTGGGGGTGGTTTTATTATTATGTACAATAGATTATTTACAAGTACAAAAAATCATTGGAAATTTTACAACCTCACTAGACGTGGTCTGTTCTGAAGCATTACTAAGTATAACATAACTTTATTCTTCTTCCATTTTAACTACCTAGGCCTCCTGTGTTGTTGACCTTTTGTGACGTGGACTACCAACCATCCTTCCATCTTTTGGGTGGTCGTCCTGAAAGCCTGTCAGATTGTGGAATAGCATCTCCCGCTGCTTTTATAGATCTTGTGTCCACCATGCTCGTTCCATAATCTTCTTCTTGTCGTCTCCATTTGACAACATCTTCTACTTCGAGTAAGTTCTGTCACGTTCATTGTTTGATGTAAATTTTTTTTTTAACTCTTTTTAATACAATTTGATTATTTTTGTAGATTCACCTTTCTGTCAGTACATTATATAAAGTTTACCTTCGTTTTTTAGTCTTAAATATGAAAAGGTCAGGTCTACGTTTATTGATGGAGCTTTGAGTAAATTATCAGATATACAAATACCTTGTCCCGATAATTGTAATAAATCACACCTTTGAAATCCATTTAGGTATTGTAAAGTTGCAAATTTGGAATAGTTTATTTTTTTTAAATCAAGGGGATCCCTCGATTTAATGACAATTCATTGCGTCATTCACCTGTTGTGAGGGGTGGCCATAATAACAGATCAAACCAGTTGTTGATAAAAAATATTCAACCAATCAGAGCGCGACACGATGTGTTCGCAAAATTTTCATAATTCTCTGTGCATCGGTTTCACGTACGCGCGAAACCGCCAACACATTCTACAACCTCGCTAGCCACGGTCAACACGGAGCATTGTGTTCCGTGGGGGACGCTCCCGTCCGCCATATTCGATTATAATTTTAAAACGTAATTTCATTTTTAAAACGGTATTTTGTGTACCACGGATCTTAGTAAAAGAGAAAAGACAATAAGTGGTGTAACATTCATAAGAAATTAGAAATAGAATGATAAGAATTGTTTGTGAAATAAGAAATTTGATACCAGTGAACACGTGTAACAATTTCATTTTATTCATTGATTTTATAGCAATAAAAACTGTAAAAAGTGATTACGTTTTCTTAAATATTCATCCATACCTGTGCCTTTCAAGTGTAATATTGGAAATATGTCTGGATCAGCGATTTCGTCTGAATCCAACTGACTCTGAGATATTATTGAGTAGTGCCCTTCGACTGAATAGCCGGCGCATCATTTCCTTCGAGCGAGTGCCAGTTCTTCTCCTAACCAGTGAGTAAAATAGATAAAAGGCGCCCTAAAACATCCCTGAGAAGTCTTCGCAGCCACAAAGGAGGAGAGGGTAATCGTTTCTTAAGGAGGTAATCCATTCTACAATCGTTCGTGAGGACGCTGAGGATCTACGTTTCAGTATATGTTTTTTTTTTTGCTATTTCTTACTATGTTTATAAGGTATACATAGCAGCACCTATGACCAGTACCCTTATTACGATTTTCCTTTATGGCTGGTTTACACGGGCTTAGTAGCTTAGTGCTTAGTACTTGTCACTAATACTAAGCCTCAATGTGTAAACTGTGAGATTAGTGCTTAGTATTAATGTTTGTGATTAGTGCAAGTGAATAGAAATCGATCATATTTACTAAGCGACAAGTCGATACCTGACCCGCGTGTTGTCACTTGTTGACCTTGTGGAAACAACTCGACAAGTTAGTTAGTGACAAGTTGTACATGGTCGTTTCACTTCGAATTATTTTTGGTCACTAATTATTACTTCTACTACTTACTTACTCCAACGTGTAAACGGTTACTTCTCACTTGTTAGGTATATTGAGGCTTAGTATTAGTAACAAGTGCCTACTAATCACTTAGCTGTACGAAGCCCGTGTAAAGCTGACGGTACTCACTAACCCCAGCGTTATGTTACGATGATTCAGTATAGAGATTGTGAAGTTTTCTGTCACGGCCCTATACACTTTTTCATACAAGAATTATAAGTAGATACCTACCTAACTAGATATATATTATATACACCATAGTTAAGATTAATCATATGCAATACATACAGTAAAGCCACGGCTAGACTATGGGCCATGCTGGCCAAATAGAGGCTCTGGCCCAGCATGGGCAAGTAGTGTGGCCGCTCCACCAATGACCAATATCGCCAAATATTTGACATTGGCCGTTACTTGTTTACTTGTCGATCGAGTTCGCAAGTATTCACCAATATTGGAACAATGTTGACAGCTGTCATGTCTTCCATGTTGTTATTTTCATAGTGTTTTGTACATTTTTTTTTGTAATCCTGATAAAATAATGGAAGTTGACAATGATAATATCATATTATGGCATTAATTGCAGCATCCTATACAATGATACATGCGGCATCTGCTTTTCTGTTATTAAAAATAATGAAAAACGCAAACGGTTATCAACCGCTTTCTTTAAACCACTTGAGTATGTATGTAATGTACCCATGATTCTTGTTTTTTTTTATCAATACCTATCTTTTATTTTCACTTATGTTATAGTCCAAATCAACTTGTAAGAGCTAGGTAAATATATACCTATTGCAAAACAATAAACATCAATAAAAATTGAAGGTTAGGTTTAATAAAATTATGAATGTTTTTATTGTGTAGGTATATTTGTGAATTGGAAATTATATTAAAATATCCTTTTTGCCCAGGGAGATAAACTCTCTTGAAATTCCCCACTCAGATAGGAGTATACAGTGAATAATTGGAGATTAGAATGTAAAATGATGAATAAAAGCAAGAATTAATCAATAAATCAGTGATAGAAACATTGTGTAGCAGTCTAGCCTCGTGCCAGCTCTCAGAGTTGGGCCAATAGTGTAGCCAGGTGTACAAGTATATTTGCCAAATGTTGCTACTTGCCAATGCTTGGCCAGAGCCACTATTTGGCCATCCTGGACCAGCATGGGCCATAGTGTAGCCGTAGCTTAAGCCAACTACATGATAGTAGTCACATCAGTCTATAAATTTGATTGCTCTAGTTGTTCTCAAAAGTTTCCAACAAATGGCACTATATTAATTATTATAATTTATCAACCTGTCATATAGACATATTACGAAGGAGTTAGCTTCGGGCATGTTGGCCCAGTGGCTAGTGTCTCTATCAAGAGCAGGTTCAAATCCTGCCGGGAGCGTGGGATTTTTCATTAATGTGGATTCTCATCAAAAAGTTATATCAATTTTTTGTTATTGCGTCGATCATATCAAAAGATCGCAGTAGCGCAGCTAGGTATACGCTTGTATTTAATAAAGCACCGTATGTAATTGTTTTATATTTTGATCCTTTGTATACTTATATAGATATTATGAGGCAGGAGGTCATAAACATTCCGCAAGATCGAGCTCAATGAGGATCGCTTGTTCCTCCCTATACTTTTTAGTGGGTTTTAAGGGAGAATGTTATGTTACGTTTGTATACTCATCTATTAATATACCTAAAGGAAAGTGCCTGACTGACATACGCACTCATTAACGCACAGACCAAACGGCTAATCGTAAAGATTTCAAATTTGTAAAGCAGCAGCAAAACCTTCCACTGAGAAAGGACTTTTGGAAATTCCATCTCTAAGGGGGTGAAAAATAGGGTTGAATCTTTTTAAATGTATACGAATATCTCGGAAACTAGACATGGTACGAAATTGAGATTTGGCATATGAATTCTCCTATAGAAATGAGTAGTAGCATGTCTGGCCATTTTTACAAAATTTTATTAAAAGCGATGAAAAAGGGCACATATGAAAAGGAATGATTTTTAAGTGGCTCCTAATAAGTTTAAAACTGGTTTAATCATGGTTCATTGAAATATTTTTCACCACAATACGTGAAGTGATGCTGGGCAAAAGAGGTATTTCTTTTGGTCTGTCTATACATGTATTCACACCTAGTCCTATTCCCTGTGATAAAGTAATGAAATTCTGGCTCCTTTAATACTTGTAATATCGAACTTAGTCTAAACAAATCGTTGAATTTAAGGACTTTAAAATCTTTGAACACTTTTTCTGGGGGGTAATCTCTAGGTTTATTTATTATGATTTTAATGATCAGTTTCTGTGCTATAATATGAGTAGATAGAATAAAGGCCTACTGTCCACGGCGGCATAGTGTACGAGATGCGACAAAGTACGCCTTGCAGACCGGAGTACTAAAGTGTGATGAAGACATTTTTGGCTGATTACTTCATTCAAAGTCAAATGCGTTAATTAGTCTACTTCGACACACATTTATACAGGGTGTCCCAAAAAGTATGGATAATCGGTAAACCAGGGGACCCCTAGGGCTATCCAAAAACCTCAATGTATGTTCTACGATTTTTTGTCGTTTTCGAGTTATAATAATTTTTATTGGAATTTTTTCGAAAAACTCCGACTGTCACGACATAATTGCTCAGAGAGACGCTGTTTATTGAGATACCCCCTCATTATTTTTTTCAAAATTGTTGAATAGTGTACGTTTTAGGTTTAATAATTTGTTTTATCCAATTTGATACCATAGTTTAAAAAAATGTTTACATCCCAAAAAAAGTCAAATCAGAAAATTGTCAAAAATGTTTGAGGGCGATTTTAAAATAGAAGGTCACATAAAATTTTTTTCCCAAATATTTTTCAAAAACTCCATTTCATCTAGTATCTACCCTGTAAATTTCATTTTCCTATTCCTACGGGATCATATTATATACTTAAAAACGGTTTGAAAGTACGAGAGGGCGATATCTCACTTAATGAAATAAAGTGAAATAGATCATTCTAATACATGTATTACTCGTAGAATATAAATGACTAGAGGTCCGCCCCAGCTTCGCACGGGTAGATAGGTACTTAAAAATAATTTAGTTTTCATACAGATCCCTAACTTTTTCAAAGTATTTTATAGCATATGTTAATCTGGAATAATTGCATTGCAATGTATCGTGTCACGTCACTTTACCACCGTGACTACTTTGCGCGGTATTTCTACTAAACTTGACATGACCCCTCAGTCCCCTCCCGGGCTCCCGTACGCACTCTGCATCGGATAAGTTGAGATGATAAGAGACTATGCTTTTTTTTCCAATACTCACATTTTTAAACTCGTGATAACTTTCGAATGGAATATCCGAATTGAATAATTCAAAAAGTTATACAAACATATTGAAGCAAACTTGAATATGAACTAATTTATTTTAATAAGGAGTAATACCAAGATACCAATAAAGAGCCTTTTCTAGAGATGACATTTTATTGATTTTTTTAAAATAAAAAAACACTTATTGTGGCATAACTATAATAGTTAGACATATGCTGTCGCGATACTTTTTGTAAATAATGATGTCTTCTACAAAATTGTAGTACATTGTTTTATTCTATCATCGTTAGTTTTCACAGCGTTCGCGATAAAAAGAATATTTTAGGTAATTTTTTTACACCTTGGGTTACATTATTGAAGTTTTCGTAGGTTACCCACTTTTTTTTGGTAATTAAATATAGCCTATGTTCACCGCCGATATTGTAGCTTCCCAAAAGTGAAAGAATTTTTCAAATCGGTTCAGTAGTTTTGGAGCCTATTCGATGCAAACAAACAAACAAACAAACAAACAAACAAAAAATCAAATCTTTCCTCTTTATATATTATATAGATTAAAGCAAAAAGAGTATTTTTATTAATAAAGGTGAAAAATTAGATCGAAGAATTGTGAATACTTTCTGTTAGAAGAGAATATATTATTTGTTAATATTAATGCGATTTTTTATACATGAAAAAGGTAACATTTTTAATGAATAATTAGGTAGGTACCTATATGAGGTGTCATTTGGGGTTTATAATAACTTGCTACTGCGTGTATCAAAGTTACACAGTCAAAATCAAGATTGTAATGATATGTATTTTATTTACCAAATATTAAAGGAATAAAAATAATCTTCTATATTATAAAAATGGAGATCTACTTTGCGTGGTCATCGCATCAAGCCTGAACGGCTGGACCGATATCGCTAATTCTTTTTTTCTCGTGTTTCCTTTTGTCAGGAGAAGGTATTTATGAAATAAATTAGACGTTCAAACTTACGACCAGACCAACAACAGCAAATAAATGTGAAAGATATAAATTGAAATGTTTAAAAAACGTTTGTAGCCAGAAAAATGCCCAAAGCAGATACAATTGAGTATTTTAAAGATCACTAATTTCATTGCCTTTCGAGACCTGTGGGGCTAGTACGAGTTTTATCGAAAGCTAATTGCACGCAAATAAGCGCTTATTAGCGTGCAAATAGTGTTCTTAATTCAAACGATTCAATTAATTCAATCATTTTAGTATGAAAAATTTTCGAAACTCTTTCGATCATCGTTTCGATATTAGATCATCGAAGACTTATACTAGGGCTACTGAACATTTTTTTATTCATATCCAGCAATATAAAAATTGATTTCAAATGAAGTCATTTGATGCAATAAAAGTTATTCGAGTTATTTTTTGGAATTCTAATAGGACAATGTCTGTCAAGTTAGCAAAATATGGTGATTTTTAAGTTTGTGGGCTGATTCTATTTGTATTAACATACATACATACATACATACTCCCGATAAGGTCCCCCACTCTACGCAAGCCAGTCCGGAGGCCAATCCGCAGCAAACCCGACCCGCATGAACCGACCCCCCAGCTCGATCAAAGCAACCAAACCGAAAAGCCAGCCCCACACAAATCAAGCCCGCCGCGGATCCCCCTCAAACCAACCCACAATGCGGGAGGATTACCACCAATAGTATTAACATATTTAATTTAAATACAGATTGATAATGACAAAAATATAATAAAAAATATAGTAGGTAATTAGGTTATTTAATAGAAATTTTAGAATGTAAATTAAAAAAATATTATTCAGACCACTGGGCTACAAACTGGGCATTTTGATTAACTGCTTTGATACGCATTTGTACACCAGCATGTTTTCCTGACATGACGACTGCATTATCATATGCCTGTCCACGGCAATTTTGGATGTCTAGTCCATCGCTTTCAATTTTATCTAAAATCAATTTAGTCATGTCATCGGCGTTTAGTCATGTCATCACCTTAGATCTAGAAAACAAATTTGAATCTTTAAAGGGAATTAAAGCCACTTGAGGTTTACTGACTATGTATTTATATTATAGTCTTAATCTAGAATAATTGAAAATGATGCTTTCATAAAAATTGGCCTAGAGATGAACATAGAGGACAGCTGTCATTTGAACTGTCAGGAAGTATATTTATTCGCTCCTATTATTTTAAAATTTTCGTAATAATTTACATTATTAACTTAAATGTTTCTACATGCAAAACAAAGAATAACCACCAGTGAATCTGTTTATATAGTTTATTGTGAATAAAAAAATGATTTTGAAGTGATAATACATTAATAAAACATTCAATTGGATTGACATTTTGTACAATGTTATTGTGACCAGCTGTTCTAAGTTTCGCGGGTAAACATTAAATTTTTGGACTGACTTCTTAAATAGTTCAGATCAATATAAAGTGTTTTTATGACAATTAAGACAATAATTACATACAACTGTAACCTAGTGCAAAGTGCACAGTGTGACCATCTTGGATCGATTCCCTTCTGGACCTTTTTTAATTTTTTTAATACAACATGTCGTCGCTTATCACAAAGAGTGAAAATTTAAACAAAAATATAAGCTATATTACAATGATAGACACTTCAATGGAAGATAAATCCTTCAATTAAACCTACATTAAGGAAATAAATGCGAAAGATCCAGTAACGGATGGAGATAACCCTCTAATAAATACCTCTGATGACTCAATAAAACTGAAGGGGGCTCCTGAAATCACAAACGAAGTATCAAAAAAACGCATAGATATTCCGAAAAAGAGAACTAACACAAAGAAGACTATGGTAAATTCAAAACAAAGATCTGACAAGATCGAGGAAGAAAGGGCTGACACAACTAAAGAACTTCAGGTGTGTAGGAGAGAATTGAGGCTCAAAAGCAGGGAAATATCTATTCTGAAAGGAAAAATTGAAGTCTTGGAAAAGAAAGAAATTGATCTAAGGAACTATAAAAGAATTATTAGGGAATAAAAACAAATTGTATCAAGTAAGGAAGTAGCACTGAATGATATGAGAATGGAGATGGAGAGAATCACAGAGGAGAGGAGGAAGGATATGGAGGATTTTAAGAGAAATACAGAAAATCTTATATTAAAACTGGAAAAAGCCAAGGACTATAACGATGCGATGACGAAGCGAAATAATAATAAACCAAATTCAAATAATAATAATTTCCCTATTGGCAAATCAAAAATAAAAAAAACTTTTATAAGAGGAAAACAAACTGAATGTAAAAATCAAAGCTATTCATACTGAGAGTCTTCATAAGAGCGTGCTACAGTAGTACTCTCAGGGTCTTACACATCTCACATAAATGGGTTATAAAGATAATGTTCAGGTTGCATGGACGTTTTCCGACCTCTCAACTGTTCAATGATTTGAAATTTTTGTCTGTGAGACATTTGTACATAAGGAGAGTGTTGCTACAATTCTATAAGGTTAAGCGGGATTGGAGGAGGTCGCAACAGGGTAGAGTCACTAGACAAATGTTATCTTTGAATTATGATGTTCCTTTTAAGAACACAATATTTGGCCAGCGACAGTTCGTATACACTGCGCCTAAACTTTTTAATAAAATGCCCGTAGAGATTAAGCAAATCTTGTGCTTCTCTAAATATAAACGTGCCTGCTCTGGTTGGGTCTCATCTATTCAGTTGGAGGTTTTGCAGGGTATCTTGGGTTTTGTCCCATAAAGTATTTTGTTTAGTTTTTGTTTTTTTTTTCTCTCTTCTTTCTTCTTTATACTGTTGATTGATGTTTGTTGGACCAAAGGGTGTTGTGACTGTTGGGCTAGGCTTTGTTTGTGGACTGTACGTATTTGAGTTGGTGGTTGTGCTGTTGTTCGTGTTTGTATGTTCCTTTTAACATTCTTTTTTTTATGAACTGTATATAATGTTTGCCCTAGTACAGGCTTGCCCTATTTGGGCAGCAGTTAAATTTGTTATCCATTATCATTGATTATTATGTATGAATAAATAAATAAAACTGGGAGACGAATATAGTAAAGGATTGGGTGTTAAACTGTATGATAACACTAAATTTGATGTTTATTGTCAATCGAAGCCTTATGCAAAGTTTGTTGACCCGATTGATGATATAAACCAGGCAATCACAGAAGGAAAGGAAGGAGACGCCATTATGGTGATCGCAGGGGGACGTAGAGACCAGTTTGGACAGAGAATTTGGGAAATGGAAAAAATTACTAGGGCGACAGAGGCCAAAAACATAAAACTGTATATCTCAACTATTAATTATGTCAGTAATATGAGGAAGAATGAAAAAATATACAGTGCAAATTGTAAACTATATGATATTGTCAGGAACTTAAATAATGGACAAATAATTGAGATAAATTACAGGACCACTTCATTGACGGACAAAATTCTGTTTAATCTAAAGTATTCCACACACGTGATGAAGAACCTGATAAGTATTAGTATACAAGGGAGGGAAGAATGCATGGCTGCAGAAGAGAGGGAACACAACAGTGGCCAGACTTTTTTAGACAAATGGAAGGAAGAAACAATGTGGCAGAAAACAATACAATAACAATAATTATACATCAAAATGCGCAAGGACTGAGAGGGAAGTTACATGAACTACAAACGTATGACCTCTCAGCAGTAGACGTGGTATGCTTCACTGAATCATGGTTGAAAGAGGATGAAGTTGAGACTTATGACGCACCTAACTTTAAAATAACTAGTAAATTCTGTAGAAAAAGGACAATCAGTGGTGGTTCTTTGATCATGAATAACATTCAATTAAATTCCAAAACTAGACAAGATATAGTAGATTGCTCAATCGAAAATCACTGTGAGCTAAGTTGTATAGAAATGAAAAATGTTATAGTTTTATGTGTGTACAGACCACCATCTGGTAATTTTAATACATTCATTGATGTAATGGAGGGTGTTTTGACGAGGTTAAGTAACAAGAACAATAAATATAGTGTTGTGTGGGGATTTTAATATCAATTTTGACAATGGCTCTAATGAGACCGCGATTCTTGTAGATTTGCTTGGTAGTTTCTTGTTGACACGTATAGTATTCACTGCTACACGAGTTACACAAAACTCCTCTACATGTATAGACAATATCTTCACTGATTTAAGTGTCCAAAAAATTAGTGAAATTAATATTGTAAAATCTGATCATTGTGGACAACTGATCACTGTATATGGAACTGCTCAAAAACATTTAGATAATAATGCTAAACAGATTAGTAAAAAACTATACAATAAAGAAAGTATAGGGAGTTTTATAGAATCAATGTCTCTATTACGTTTTGATGTAAATAATGATGATATTAGTAACTCGATCAATAGGTTATTCAATTTAATTTTGGTGGGAATAGAACACCACTTTCCCCTAAAAAAAATAAAAACGAAAAAGAAACTTGCTTTTCAAACCTGGGCTACCACGGGTATAATTACCTCTAGAAAAAAATTATTTGAACTATATGAGGTAAGAAAACATTCAGATTCGGAAGTCACGAAAAAATACATAAGCAATTATAGTGCAATATTTAAAAAAGCTTGTAAAGAAGCTAAACGTTTTTTTTTTTGAGTAATCAGATAACAAACTCCAAAAATCAAATTAAGACTACCTGGGAAATAATCAAAAATGAAACTAGACGATCGATAAGTGATAATAACTCAAGTAGTGAAATAACCCTTAGAGAAACAAAAAACTTGACTAACGTAGATACCGCAAACCTCTTCAATAATTATTTTGTGAATGTAGCGTCCTTACTAACAAGTAATTCCCAGCATTCTATTGAACAGTCCTTGAAGCACATGAATAAACCACAAAACCTTGCTAATTTCAATTTTAAAAAAGTTACAAAAGATGACATTCTGACAGTTTGTAAACTTATAAAAGCTAAGACATCTGATGATACCTGGTATATGTCGACCCGTCTACTCAAGTCTATAATAAACGGCCTAGCTCCTGTGTTGACAGATGTAATCAATGTCTGTTTCTAAAAGGCTGTCTTCCCCAATTGTCAGAAAATTGTCAAAGTCATCCCTATTTTCAAAAAAGGCGAAAATTGGATGCTGGTAACTACCGCCCCATATCAATCTTACCGCCAATAAGTAAAATAATAGAAAAAAAAGTCACTAACCAACTAACACATTTCCTAGAACTTAACAAAATAATACACTATGGTCAATTTGGATTCCAAAAGGGCAAGAGTACCTCTGATGGAATCGCTTCACTGCTCAAAATAATTCTGGAGTCCTTGGATCGGAAAGAGTTCACATGTGGAATCTTCTGCGACCTATCAAAAGCATTTGACTGTGTGAATCACACTATTCTACTTAAGAAACTTGAATGCTACGGAATCGTCAATACAGAAAATGAGTTCTTTAAGTCCTATCTAAGTGACCACCAGCAATACGTTGAACTCAATGGCTCTAAATCAAGTACAGCTGGAGTAAACTGTGGAGTTCCTCAAGGATCGGTGCTTGGACCACTTCTGTTCCTTATTTACATAAATGACCTTCCTAATTGCACTAATAATAACTCTTAAATAATAATGTTTGCTGACGACACCTCACTGATTCTCAAAGGTAAGAAAAATGACATAAATAATGTAGATAATGCCATAGAAACACTAACACTTTTGGAAAATTGGTTTAGCGATAATTCCCTAGTTTTAAATATGACAAAAACAAATGCTATGAGCTTCTCTCTTGGTGGACCTGATACTTTGGACCCACTGGCTGCCGCCCTCTGTGAGAAAGGAGTGGGGCTAGTCAACGAAAACAAATTCCTGGGAGTGATACTCGACAGGAAATTGCAATGGGACAATCATATTGAGCATTTATGTAAAAGACTTAATTCTGCAATCTACGCCATCAAAAAAGTTACGGATATCTGTGGGAAAGAAACTGCCAAAACGGTATATTATGCATACTTTCATTGAATTATGTCTTATGGGATATTGTTTTGGGGAATGGGCTCTGGATCGAGCAGAGTATTTATACTACAGAAGCGAGCACTTAGAGCGCTCCTCGACATGAGTCCTAGAGACTCTTGTAGAACGGTGTTCAAGGAGCAGGAAATACTAACCGTGCCCTGTGCTTTTGCTTTTGAGTGACTGTTGTACGCGCACAATAATCTTCAAAATACACCATTATATTCAAATTATCACAACTACAATACGAGAGCAAAAGAACTGATTCGTCCTCCTGGCCACAGATTGACAAAAATATCTAAAAGCTTTGTCTGCATGAGTGTGAGACTTTTCAACAACCTTCCACTCTACCTCAAATCACTTGAATTTATATGATTTAAGAGAGAAGTAAAAAAGTATCTTGTTTGCAATGGCTTCTATTCCATTGACGAAATGTTTACCGAGGATTCAGCCCAGTAACTCCCTAAAATTCTAATAGAATACTAACATAAATTTGACTAGTCTAACCCTGACTTTGTTCTTGTGAAATGGCCTTGTTCTAATGCTCTCATTGCAATACTATTTATTATGTATGTACTTCTTCACACTCTGACATGGTACTAAAGGGACCCTTTACATCCTTTTAGTACTGCAATTAATTAATATGACTTTATTCTCCACTGTACCATAATTCCAGAAATTTTGATCGTTTTGATATGGATTTTTAGTTTTGTTATTATTGTAAACTGTATGTTCATAACTTCCTTCCTATAATTTTATAAGATTGTTATTTAGAATGATGAACCCAAGCGTCCTGTAAAGGACCTACGGGAGATATTGTAAAATAAATAAATAAAATACCATCAGTGAGCATCTCCGTAGAGTTGATTTACTCACAAGTAAAGATGTTTACAACATTAAGAAAAGTTATGGGATACAAACTCAGGAAGGAAAGCGTCATGAAGATGACTCAATATCTGTAGATTTGTGGGTCCAGGAGAACATTATAAAATATTCTGAGGAGAATCCTATATTGTTTTACAAAAAACAACATACAGACTCGACAGTTCTTGATAAACAAGACTTTTGTCTTATTATCATGAATACTTTTCAAAAGTTCATGCTGTCTGAATTTGGTAATGGGACACTGACAATTGATGGAACCCACGGCATGAATGCTTATGATTTTGAGCTGACAACGCTTATGGTTTTAGACGAGTTTAACCAAGGATTTCCTGTGTCTTTTATGTTTTCAAATAGGAAAGACAAAAATGTGTACAAATTATTTTTCCAACAAATTAAAGAAAAGATTGGTAAGTGAAGTCTCATGTTTAAAATTTTTAATCCTTCTATTTGAATACCTATTGTTAGAGTCATTAGTTGTTACATAACCATTATAATCGATCTCAAAGTTTTTCTAAGCGTTTTCCACTTGAAATTCTACCCGGGGTTGGCCTGTCCCAGATTGGACAGGACCGGTTGACTGTTGAAAACTGCCTCAGGCAATAAGTTCCGCCGGCTATACTGATACCTTTGTGTAGAAAAGTCTTAGTTAATTTATTTATTATTTATTCATTTACACCCCACTTTAGGGGCATAGGGAGGCAACAAGAGCTCTCTCCATTGCGCTCGATCTTGCGCAATGTTTATTATCTTCTCCGACACCATGTCCAAATCCCTCAGCTCTGCTTCGAAGAAGCGGAACGCTGTATAAGAGGGTCTTCTTCGTCTTCAAGAAGGACAGCGATCTCCTCGGCCAACAGCCTAATTAATGATTATTCCCTCGCTGATCGCACCCCTAGAATTAAACCTCGGTAACTCAAAAAGTGCCGATTTTGAGTTAGCGGCATTTTCGAATTCTTGACTCCATTAGCTACACGGCGATATAACCCACGTTACGATATCTTTATCCGTTGTCATGGTCATATTGAATCACGCCTAAACGGCTTGGTCATATTGAATCACGCCTAAACGGCTTGGTCATATTGAATCACGCCTAAACGGCATGGTCATATTGAATCACGCCTAAACGGCTGGAGTAGTTTCGAAAATTTTTTTTTCGTCGTGTTTGCTTTTGTAAAAATTTCAGTAGATAGTTCTGTTATTTGTAATACTTAACATTTTTTAAATAAAAAAATATTTGTAGCGTAGTAAGATCTAACAATGATTTCTGGTTACCATCCTAGAACGTAAGCTTAAAGGATGTCTTAATAATTATGTTTACAGAACCACTTGGAAATACCCGATATTTCTGTTCCAGATCTTAAATTACTGCAGTATTTCTATCCGAAAGACATACCGAATATCGCTTTGAGTTTCTTTGAGTGATTTTTATCCGTGAATAAAATTTTATATATTATCAACATTTCCCAAAGGCACAATGAGCTTCAGACGCCTTCAAGCACAAAGGAGAGCTCTTGATGCCTCCCTATGCTCCCGAGTGGGGCTTAGGCCCCCGCATTGCTGGTTGGTTTGGGGGTAGTTCGCGGCGGGCTGTATAAATAGCTTTTTAGATTTGAAAATTCACAATTAATTGACATCCTGTGTTCATTTGAGACAAAAGGAAGGTCATATTTTCATCGTCAGAATTAGGATCTTAAACCTTAGGCTTAAGGTTTAAGATCCTAAATAGGCTTGAAAATGCTGGAGGCGATAAGAGAAAATTTTGGCAAATCATTAACGAGGGTCTTGGCCGAAACAATAAGGACAGAAAGTGTGTTGAAATAAAGGAATTAACAAACCCTGATGGTACTGTCTGTGACTCTCAGAATATCGCTGAAGTAATGAATCAATACTTTTGTAACATTGGCAGAAAGCTTGCGGACGTAATAAGGTCAAATAATCAACACACTATAAGAATGAACAAGCAATCGAGCACACCAATGAGTAGTTTGTTCCTTTACCCAACAAATATGGAAGAGATATCCTTGGTCATAACGAATTTCAAAAATAGCAAAGCCTCAGGGAATGATGGGATTACATCTGGTGACATCAAAATAGTGCGCGATATAATATCTGAGCCAATTGCAAATATAATAAATGACTGCATTCGGACAGGATCATTTCCTGACTGTCTGAAAACTGCTCTGATTGTGCCAATACATAAAGATGGTGATAGAAGGAAGCCCGAAAAGTATCGTCCTATAAGTCTCCTTAGTGCTTTTAGTAAGATATTTGAAAAGGTAATTCACAAGAGATTTGTAGACTATATACAAAAATCTTTCGGGTTCGATCCTTATCAATATGGGTTCCAGTCGAGGAGCAACACAACAACGGCATTGATTGACGTTACATGACGTTACGGACTACATTAATGCCGAATTGGACAAGGGAAACTACGTCGTGCCAGTGTTTATTGACTTGTCAAAGGCATTCGATACCGTTGACCATGGGGTATTATTGCATTCTCTGTATAACCTGGGAATTAGAGGGAGCGCTCACAAATTAGTTAAAAGTTACTTGGCAGATAGAACAGCTATTCTTAGGAATGCAGATGTGACAAGCAGTGAGTGCTCCGTGGGCATGGGCGTCCCTCAGGGTTCAATTCTTGGACCACTTCTATACCTACTGTATATCGACAGTTTGAGATTTTGTAACCTCAGAGGGAGGTACTTTGTCTATGCTGATGACACTGTGTTGATTTATAGCCACAGTGAGGGCCATTTATTGGAAAGGGTGATCAATGATGATTTGAATATTTATGTGGAATGGCTTTGTAACAACTCGCTCACCATTAACGCGAAAAAAACCAACTATATGATCTTAAAGCAGAAAAATAAGGCTGAACTGAGCCTGAAGATCGTGATTAATCACATGGAAATTCAGAGAGTAAGTCGACTGAAATATCTGGGAATGATGATGGACGAAAAACTGACATGGAGTGAGCATATAGACACAATTCTAGATAGAACTGGACCAATTCTGGGTGTGCTGCGAAGGCGAGAATTATTCGTTACTACAACTAAAAAATATATATACAATTCCTTCATTCTGCCTCATTTTACCTATGGCATCCTCTTGTGGACCCAGTGTAGCCAAAATCTTAAGTCACGAGTGGAAAGGGCTATGAATAAGGCTGTTAAATTGGTTTTCGATATGAATAGACTTACCAGAACCACAGAAGTTTACAGGGTGTCTGGCATGTTTTGTTTGGATGACCTCATTAGATTAGAAAAAAACAAGATGATTTTTCAAATTAAAAATAACCTTATAAAAACAAACAGGAACTTCATACTCAACAATGAAGTACATAGTTACCAGACTAGACAGAGAGAACACCTACGAACGGAACAGCCAAGAACAGAGAGAATGAGAAAAGGCTTCAGTTACACCGCGTGTAGAGAATATAATTCTCTTCCGACGGACATTAAGCAAAGCACGAACCTGAAACATTTTGTAGGGAGGCTAAAGACTTTGATACTTAACAATCGCAGCGAGACTGTTCAAATTTAATATAAGTTATGTTTACATTTATTTTCATTTTCCAGCAGCCCCCTGCCACAGTTCACACTTCCAGATCTTGAGCCTATTATCGAATAACGATATGCATAGGTATATCTTTTTTGAATTACTGGCTCAGTTTAATCTTTGTCTTTGACATGCTTGTTTGGTTGTGTCGAATCATGCCTTTTGACATACTAAAGATTTTTTTTTTTTTTACTGACCTTGATTTTCAATATTTTGGATTCGTTTTCGACCCAATTCGTTGCATGATTTGCCTTGTGTGAGTTTGTATAATTTTTATGTGTAAAATGTGCTTATTTAATGCATCTACCTACGTATACTTTTTATTTATTTTGAATCTATATTTTATACGTTATTATTGTTAACTTCAGACTTTAGTTGACTATTTTGTGTATTTTATTTTTGTGTGTTTTTTTTTTTTTGTGAAAAGATTTTTAACAATTTGTTATACCTGATTATTTTGTTCTCCTTATACCAGCCTAGAGCTGACTGGAGAATTTTGTTTGAATAAATAAATAAATAAATAAAAAACCTCCTGTTTGTGGTATGTGAGAGTAATACTAGGCTAACAACTATCTCTATTTCTACAACATATTTATGCAATCATTATAATATTTTCTTTCATCAAGCACAATGACTTGTTCAATAGCCATGGTGAATGTATGTCATGTGATCATTATGATACATTGTATTCTATTTTGTTTCAGGTGAAATTAAACCAAAGATTGTTATGACTGACATGGCAATGGCATACATCAATGCATGGGTGTCAGTGATGGGTGATACCAATCATCTTTTGTGTGCTTGGCATGTGGACCGGGCCTGGCAAATCAATTTGTCAAAAATAAAAAATTTGGACAAAAGAAATAATGTCAAAAAAACCCTTAAAGTACTCCAGCAATTTAGAGACAAGGAAGAATTTACGGAGTGCTACAACGGTGCTGTAAATTTATTAATGGGTGATGATGACACAAGTGAGTTTGGCAAATATTTTGTGAATACTTACATATTCACAAAACACTGCTAAATGGGCATATTGTTATAGAGGACCAGAAGACATAAACACCAATATGCACATAGAAGCCATGCATAAAATCTTGAAATATGTGTATGCCGATAGGCATTCTATTAAAAGATTGGACAAAGCATTGTCTTTAATTCTCCAATTTTTGAAAGAAAAATGAAGAGAAAGGCTTGTTAAACTGGTAAAAGGGAAAAGCAATAAACATATGAGGGAGATATTTACCAGGCATTGTAAAGCGCAAACAATGGAGAATTATAATGTCCAAAATTTGAATGGAATGTGGCATATTCACAAAAACACCAATGTAGTGTATATTGTGGAAAAGAAAGGAGACAAAAACTGCTGCACAAAAATGTGTCGCATGTGTGGCATATGTTGTCACACGTTTACATGTACCTGTGATGATTATAGTGAGAGCATAATATGCAAGCACATTCACTACATAATTATAAATGAAAAGGTTGAAACCAAGGAAATAGAAAAAAGTAACGCAGAAGCTGAGTCTAAAATGTTTTTTCATACATATTAAGAATGAAAATTAAAACTTAACTAAAGGCGAAAAATTAGGTACAAAGATTAACAACGTTTTCAAAATGTTTGATTCAGTGCAGTTGGAGGATCTTAATGAAAATACTATCGACAGTATTAACATTCATCTTGGGATCATAAGCAACTTAATAAATAACATGGCAACAAAAAACAGTGATTTTGTTAGTAATGATGAAAAGAATAAGTACATACAACCACAACAAAGGTTTTATTCTACAAAAAGGAAAAGGTCCTCTACACTAACAGGGTTGACAGAAGGTGAAAGAGAGGAAACAAAGAAAATGTTGAAAAAATGCCTGCTTTGGTAATATCTACTAATCCGACTGAAGACCATCGCTATTTTTAAATTCTATCATTTTTTCTTCTTTTGAACCTGTACTTTTTTAGTTCTGAATGTTGCTTTTTTTAATCTATGTATATTGAACTTGAAACTGTGCTTTTTTAGTTCCCAATGTCTCTTTTAAATCTATGTATATAAACTTGAACCCTTGCTTTTTTTAATCTATGTATAGTGAACTTGAAACTGTGCTTTTTTTTAGTTCCCAATGTCTCTTTTAAATCTTTGTATATAAACTTGAACCCTTGCTTTTTTTAATCTTTGTATATTGAACTTGAAACTGTGCTTTTTTAGTTCCGAATGTCTTCAAATTTGTGTATTGAGGATTATAAATCATATTATTATTATGCTACTCTGCATTTATTTCTATGGAACCCTGTTTTTACATTTCCACTTACTATATTTTATTATTTTTTGGTTTCTTATTAATTAAAATATGTCAGAAGTACCTATAATTACATTTTTCCAGCTGGAGATTATATACTATATTTAATTGTCCAGCAATATCCTCGCCCTCTTTACGAAATTATAATTTTTTATTCTATATGATCCATTATTTTCTCATGTTTATTTATTGTACAGTAAGGAGTCTTGAGTCCCCTTTCAGGGAATTTTTATGTGTGTGTATTTGACGTAAAACCGTATATTATTTGTTGATTTTTGATTGATTATTTATTGATGGAGAAGTATATAAGGAGAGACAAAGGGCTGTGGATGATATAGAGCTACACTGGCGACAAACTATCCACTTTAGTTTATTAATTGCATGATCTGCGAGGTAAAATTATAATTGAGAAGAAATGTCTAGATCTAGCAATTTTTTTTCAAATTGAATAAGTATGCCATTATATAAACTGAACTGAATAGTATGCAGGAGGCCTCAAAGGAGAATTTATGTATGTATCAATGATAAAGTATACTCTATATTCCCTTGGTGTAAACGCACCCTAAAGTCAGAGTACACGTTATAGGATATATTGAAACATGTAATGTGTTAATTTTTATCAACACATTAATTCATAGGTAGGTATAAACGTAAAATATATTAATGGTTATAATCCTCTCCCATGAAGACTCCCGCGCATTACAAATCTGCCCGTAGGAGACCAATCAGCAGCAAACCGGACCCGCACGAAACCAACCGTTAAGTCTGATCTAAGTAATCAAGCCAAAAAGTCGGCCCCACACAAATCAAGCCGGCCGGCCGCGGACCCTCCCTATATAATATCTAGATACTAATAAAAAATATCGATTAGACCAGTACTGACATATGCCTCAGAGACCTGGACACTGACCAAGCAGGATGAAAATAGATTGGATGCCTTCGAAAGAAAGATCCTTCGCCGAATATATGGTCCTATTAAAGATGGCGAAAACGATACAACGCCGAACTCTATGGTCTATACCAGGATGTCAGCGTAGTCAAGTTCATTAAGATTAACAGACTACGCTGGCTAGGACATCTGTTCCGTATGGATGACCAGGAGCTCCCAAAAAGAGTATTATTCAATGATCCAGTTGGAAGGCCAAAGCTGCGATGGTTGGATGATGTTGTTGCTGACTGCAGGGCTCTGGGGCAAAGGAACTGGAAGGTGGCAGCCGGCGACAGGGAGGTTTGGAGGCAGCTAGGACCCTGAGGCTGAGGATGTATGTATGTATGTAATAAAAAAATTAAGAGTTTCATGTCATTGAAATAGCATTACGTGTAATATATCTGAAATTGATAACTTCTTGATAGGCATGCTGCTGATCTCAAGCCATCTTTAAAAAGATGAAAGAAACTTCGTCCACTGTCGTTTCTTGCTCAAGTTTTGATTCACAAGTGTAACGTGTCAAAATTTGGATAGTTCATTAAAATAAAAAAATAAGAGTAATGGCCTCGACAGTAAACTAGATTAGCCCTAAAAGTTTTAATAATTCAGCCAATCAGGTGGCAACACGCGATATTCATAGATTTGACAGTTGTTGTTCTATGACCGATTATTGTCTGCGCTCCAAATTCAGCGCGTCACTTCTGGAACTTGCTTCCCCGTGGCAACCACGGGCCTTTGTGCTCCGCGATACGCGGTCGCCCGCCATTAAGGAAAAGATAATTAAAAAGCCAGTGTATAAAATTATAAGTTAACGGTGTTATTTGATTAAAGATAGACTACTTATTGGTGATATATAGACATAATATTAAATTATGTTGTATTGGTTTGGTAAAATTATCAAAAAGTGTAAAACCCAGACTTTAACACGTGTGCAAATTTTTGATTCATTGTTTTTAAATGATTATCTGTACAATAAACTCTGTTAAAGTGAAACGGGTTTTCTTAAATAGACTAATATACCTGTGTGTGGAGAATCATCGTGGAACTGTGTCGGCCCAGCAATTTCTCTACGTCCCATCGAACCCTGAGATCTTATTGAGTAGTGTTCTGCCTATGAGTTGCCCGGCAAAGGAATTCTTACCAAAGAACCAGTCTCTTTTCCAACCAGTTAATACTAGAGTTCCAAGGCGCCCAAATTCCCTGAGATGTTTAAAGGAAAGAACTCCTGGTCTAAGTGTAAGTGACAAATAAGAGGTTATCTCGTTAAAAGATTGGTTCCTGTCTTGTTCCTGAGAGGACATCAAGAGGTAAATCATCTGTTCGTGAGAGGACACCAGACCGATATCTTTTTCATTTCATTGTCGCCCATGCGTGTGGCAGTGAAATTGCTGATCCAAGACTCAAGTTCCGAACATCCTGCCTACCTTGAAGGAAGACTATCTCTTCATCACGTTTGAAGGAATCCACAGGTGCGTCTGTAAAAAATATTTTTAAATCAATCTCTCTGTTAAATTGATTTCCCAAGTAAAAACTGATAGCATACATTTCTAGGAATCAGTTGAACTCTTGTTATATGCCAAGTATATCTGAATTTTGCTTGTAAAAGGTCTATAGGTGTTCATATGTTCATTGTTGGTTGTTAAGAGTGGACAGTTTTACTGTATTTGCTAAATGTTACCCATATTGTAACACGTAAATTGTGTAACCGCCAATTCAAAATTTGATATCGCCACCGCCATCTTCAGAATTTTATAGTAAGCAATATTGTGAACAGTCTACGACAGAATAATTCCTCACTTGTACGATCTTCACTCTGATAAAATCGTCATAAGATCCCAGAGACATCTATCGGAGAATAGATGAATCATCCCAATACTAAAATGTTCTAGACAAGTGAAAAATTCTGGTCGTATAGTGAATTTCCTAGGCGACAAAAATTTTTTTTTCACAACTCAATATTGATTGCTTGTATTGTTATATGCTTGTCTAGTAATTTGAGCCTTCTCTTCTTCTTCTTCCCGGAGCACACACATATTGAGAAAGGTAAAATTGATACAAATGTTTGAGGATTTTAAATTCTTTTGTTTTGTTTATTCGTTTAATGATGTCGTGGTGATCTATGCAATTCATCTTACTCTTCTCGCACGTCCTGTCAATTGTTGCAGCACCAAGAGAAATTTTAATTCGAGTTGTATAGCGAATCAATTTTTGTAGTGTTATTCCCACCGATCGCGAGTGATAATGTGTTTTATTACTGCGAACAGTCTGATGGGGATCGGTCACTTTGCGAATCTTCTAGTCACTGAGTAAATTATTTTTTTTTCTCTCCTTTTCTCTTTCTTTCAGTTATGGGTTTGAATTGTTGGCTTTTGTTCCAATGACTTCTTAGATTCATACTGATAAAATTGAGTACTGGTTAAGCCACTTGGTGACTATCTTGTCAGTAACATAAGGAATCTTAGAAGGAATTTTTTTTTTCTTCTTTTCATCTTCTTCCTTGCCTCTCGTATTGTGGATGTGCGTACCACATCTTCCTCTTCTTTGTCCACATGTCAGTTTGTATATCGCCAAAGACAGGATCCTCATAGCGTTTTCGGTAGTTGCAAATACCGAACTGGTTTCTTTTATAATTTTCTGCACGGTTCTTAAATTATACCTCTTCTTCTTCGCCTACGAATATCCCCTTGAATTGACATCATGTCTGGAGTCATGGATTGCCAAGACCTCGTTATAATTTCCCTGGCCAAGTTTATCGTCCGCCTATACAGGTCACCACCCCTCCTGTTTCTTTGTAAACTATAAAGGAGTCCTTAAGTTTTTTTTTAGTAATATGGTCTAGAATTTAATCCTAGTTTTCACCATGTTTGGGAACTAGCAGAGAAATTACAATTCTACAAAATTGTGAATTTTTATTTGAAAGTTTATATTACGCCTTGTGGTAATAGTCCACAAGCCGTGTGAGCACAGTGTCATTGTAAAGACAAGGTGTTATGAACGTATACGGAGTTATGCGTTGGAAATTCGAGAGTATTCGAATTTGGTACACGGCTCACTATAGGATGAGCATGTGTGAGTAAATGACACAAGTTGTTAAGTGACTTGGTCATGTGAGGACATGCATTAGAAAATTTGTGTCATGTTATTGAGCAGATTGGTGTCTTATAGAAAAGAGCCAATAGGCTCCACATTATAGGGATGCGGGCTTAGAGTACGCAAATGTAAAATTTTCTTTTTTTGCCGGGTTGTTGAAATTGTTTCCAGAAATGATCTCCTAACTCACGGATCCTCGGCTTAGATATAGTATTTATTAGAATAATTCTTCTGCTAGCTTATGTAAACAATCGTTGGTATCTAATGGTCTCAAGTTAGACAATTATAATACTCTTCGAATCCCTAGCTTAAGTAAATCAATTTTTTTTTGCCAATGTAGTTGGTCTCGTTGTAAGATTGTATTAGGTTCGTGATAAGATGAGACGCCTCTTATTCATGGAATCCTATTGTTTGTTTTCTAAGATATCTTTAAGGATAGTTAATTTTTTATGCAGGGTTTTTCTGTTCCCTTTTAGTAAAAATAGAATGGCGCCTTCTTTTCCGAGTTCAGCTCTGTATTTTCCATCAGAACATTGCTAGCCTTCGATATCAAGACCTTCGAATACCTCTGTAAATACTTGGGCAATACAGATTTTTTATTTTTATGATTTATGTTATATTAATTGTAGACTCTGTGCATGTTGTTGAATGCTGAAAGTCACCCTTGGCAAATCTATAAATAGATATCTCTAATACTTTGGAGCTACCATCGCTCAAGTTTAGGCTGTGTATAATAAAACAAAGTGAATACATACAGTGAGAAATAAGTGATGGCCTCAGTTCATTTTGAAATCTGTGGTACGCCAATTTAACATCAAGAACCAATAATATTCAATAACTACACAGATAGGGATATGTATAGTGTTATCTGATTTTTATACTTGTTATAATTGTAATATTTATATACTAGCTTATACCCGTCTTGCTTTACGTTTTTGATACCGATTGTCAGGCTTGATCGGTAGGTAATTAAACAGGTTCTAGTCTAGCATCCCATTGCTTTGTAGACCTCTATAACTGACATAAGCACAGAAAAAGAAGAATGACACTTTTAATGTTTATTAAAATTTTGTATGAAGATCCTAAAAAATAGGGTTTTTTAATTAGCTCTAAATATATTAAAGTTAATGCAGCAAATTGTATTAAAGAACCTTCTCCGGCATTTTGCACGGCTCTGTGCAGATTCATATCTGACGTAGCATTTGTATTTTGAGCGTGATGCTATGACATACGGTAAAAAGCAAAATAAAAAAACATTTCTGAATTATTATTTAGATAGAGAAGGAGGGGCTAATGCGAGTTTTATTTAATTTCCCAATTTACCACGCAACTTTTTTAATTTTTTATTTCATAAGAACCTTCTACTGATAAAAGCCAACACGACAAAAAAAGAATTAGTGAAATCGGTTCAGCCGTTTAGGCGTGATGCGATGACATTAAGTAAAAAGCTAATAAAAAAACATTTCTAAATTATTATGTAGATTTACCACGCAACTTTCTTAATTTTTTCTTTCATAAGAACCTTCTACTAATAAAAGCCAACACGACAAAAAAAGAATTAGTGAAATCGGTTCAGCCGTTTAGGCGTGATGTTCACATATACGATAGAAAGCAGACAAACATTTCTGAATTATTATAATGTAGATTTACCACGCAACTTTCTTAATTTTTTTCTTTCATAAAGAACCTTCTACTAATAAAAGCCAACACGACAAAAAAAGAATTAGTGAAATCGGTTCAGCCGTTTAGGCGTGATGTTCACATATACGATAGAAAGCAGACAAACATTTCTCAATTATTATATAGATGTGTTGATCCTTGGGTTCACATTGACCCACCGATTGTATTTTAAGTTTGTTTCTGTAAAAATTTATTTGTATTATTCGTGATGTACTGATCGAATACTTGGGTTTCGCTCATTGTTGATGCCTTTAGAGAATTATGGGTGAAGTAAGCATGTTATATAATTTTTTTTGGATCCAACTTCAGTTTAACTGTATGAATGTAGGAAGTGTAAAACGTGCGGATGGATGCAAGATGTGTATGAAGAGTGTATTCGAATGTAAACAAGTGTTCACCTATTTCTTCTCTCTTGGTGCGATTTTGGAACCGCTCCCCTTTCTAAATTCGACCAGTGCAGATCAATCTTTGATAATACATAATACCTAGATTACTCTATAAAGTATGTTCCATTAATAGTCAAGTTCTCATATATGATTTACACAGAGGTTTTCAATTCACAATCTCCATTTATTCATTGTCATTGCGTTTCATACTTCCTTGTTGAGTGTACAAGAAAAGAAGAGAGACCATTGCTCACCTATTCAGGGGTGTCATATGGAAATTGTATAATGTCTACGGTCTAGTGTTCCTGGTGTATATAATGTTGCTTTGACTTTTGTCACTTACCTTTGTTGTGAGTTTGCAAAATATCCTAGGATACTGGATTCTTGAAGTTGTATAGTCCATATTGAAACTGTATTGATGTTGATTGTTGTAATGTGTTTAAGTCTATTGTATGTTTGGCCTTATGTATTAGTCCTGTTCACCATAACTAGCTTTGTTGTCCGGCTTCCATTTTATTAATGTTCTCTGTTTGTAACACTGGTTTGATTTTTCTTTTTTTTTTCTTTTATCCGTTTTCTTTTTTTTCTTCCCACTAAGCTGGAGTGGGGTGTAACGTGTCAAAATTTGGATAGTTCATTAAAATAAAAAATAAGAGTAATGGCCTCAACAGTAAACTAGATTAGCCTTAAAAGATTTAAAAATTCAGCCAATCAGGTGGCAACACGCGATATTCATAGATTTGACAGTTGTTCTATGACCGATTATTGTCTACGCGCCAAATTCAGCGCGTCACTTCTGGAACTTGCTTCCCCGTGGCAACCGCGAGCCTTTGTGCTCCGCGATACGCGGTCGCCCGCCATTAAGGAAAAGATAATTAAAAAGCCAGTGTATAAAATTATAAGTTAACGGTGTTATTTGATTAAAGATAGACTACTTATTGGTGATATATAGACATAATATTAAATTATGTTGTATTGGTTTGGTAAAATTATCAAAAAGTGTAAAACCCAGACTTTAACACGTGTGCAAATTTTTGATTCATTGTTTTTAAATGATTATCTGTACAATAAACTCTGTTAAAGTGAAACGGGTTTTCTTAAATAGACTAATATACCTGTGTATGGAGAATCATCGTGGAACTGTGTCGGCAACTGTGTTACCAAAGAACCAGTCTCTTTTCCAACCAGTTAATACTAGAGTTCCAAGGCGCCCAAATTCCCTGAGATGTTTAAAGGAAAGAACTCCTGGTCTAAGTGTAAGTGACAAATAAGAGGTTATCTCGTTAAAAGCTTGGTTCCTGTCTTGTTCCTGAGAGGACATCAAGAGGTAAATCATCTGTTCGTGAGAGGACACCAGACCGATATCTTTTTCGTTTCACAAGATGTAAGCACATAGGTATTATATCCTTTTGGAGATTAGAATACAGAGGTTTTATGATATATGGGGTAATTCAATGAAAAAAAAAACTCATCTGACAATTATTAAAGTTTCTCAGTTTGCAGTTGATAGAAAACTTTTGTCAAATCAGTTTTTTTGAAAGCTTAGGTAACAAAATAATTTGTTTGATTTGAGGTGATAACTTAACAATATTTTTGCCAGAGTGAAAATGGATATAGTCATATCCTGGCGCCAAATACATGACAGCAGTCTTTAAATTTCGTTGTTCTCTTATTCTCAATAATAATAATTTTTATCTCTATATTTCATTTATTATTAAATTTCTACTTGTTGCATACACGAGATTTTTCGTCATGTTGAGAATTCTCATGATTAGGAGTTTCGGAGATAAACATTACCACCTAATGACGAACGTTGTTAACGTAAAGTGATCACGCTAAGCCAGCCTTCGAAATAACATTTTGAAGTGGTTGGTGACCCAGCGGTTACAACGCCGGCTTTCGTACTGCGGACGTCGTGGTTCGATCCCAGGTGCCGACCATCTTCCTCTTTCACGACACAAGCTTTCAGTAGCTTACTGTGAAAGAGTCAAGGAGTGTATTTGTGTTCACTTTGAGTGAGCACAGATTCAATTTATAAAAAAAAAAAAAAATGCTTTGTCCAATCTTTTAAAAGAATGCCTATCGGCATACACATATTTCAAGATTTTATGCATGGCTTCTATGTGCATATTGGTGTTTATGTCTTCTGGTCCTCTATAACAATATGCCCATTTAGCAGTGTTTTGTGAATATGTATTCACAAAATATTTGCCAAACTCACTTGTGTCATCTTCACCCAATAATAAATTTACAGCACCGTTGTAGCACTCCGTAAATTCTTCCTTGTCTCTAAATTGCTGAAGTACTTTAAGGAGTTTTTTGACATTATTTCTTTTGTCCAAATTTTTTATTTTTGACAAATTGATTTGCCAGGCCCGGTCCACATGCCAAGCACACAAAAGATGATTGGTATCACCCATCACTGACACCCATGCATTGATGTATGCCATTGCCATGTCAGTCATAAAAATCTTTGGTTTAATTTCACCTGAAACAAAATAGAATACAATATATCACAATGAAGTGGTTGGTGGCCCAGCGGTTACAACGCCGGCTTTCGTACTGCGGACGTCGTGGTTCGATCCCAGGTGCCAACCATCTTCCTCTTTCACGACACAAGCTTTCAGTAGATTACTGTGAAAGAGTCAAGGAGTGTATTTGTGTTCACTTTTAGTGAGCACAGATTCATTTTATACAAAAAAAAAAAAAAAAAAAAATTTGGAAAACGAGGAAAAGGGCCGAGTTGATTGCATGTGGCTTGGGGGGAGTTTTAGCCACGACGAATTGACAATTACTATGTAGTTTTCTTTGCTTTATTTATTTTGCTCAAGAAAGCACTCATTCCCCTACTGTTAATTTTATGTTTTTTTGTTTCATTCTCGAACCGTTGATGTGTTCTTTCTGTAAATCTTGATTTTATTTTTTTATTTTTTCTCTTTTGTAATTGATTAGAATTTGTTACCCGATGTGATTTATTGAAGATAATTAATAGTGAGGACCTTTCATTGCTGTGCTGACTTCGGTTTTTTCCTATATAAATGTTTGACATTGATTTTTATAGCTATTGATTTTTTACTATAATCTAATATTTGGTACCTGCCTACTTTGTATTGTGCAGCAAGTGGATTTAATTGATTATTTGACTAAAGGATTTGTTAGTGTTAATTGAATGATGAAACATATTGTAAATGACATATTTAAGCACAATAAATTATTATTATTATTATTATTATTATGTCTTTACATAAAGCTTAGTCTTTTTTTTACTAATTTTTAATTTTATTTCTTTGTGACTTTTTTTAATAATTTTTTTAGTGATATTTTTTTGAATACGTGAAATGAATTTGTGCTTAAAGCCGAAAGCCGTTTATATTATGTAAAATGAAAAAAATATCAAAAATATGGCGGATTACCTAATTCTAGGAATCCCAAATTTATGTCTCAATACTTGGCAATTTTGCATGGTTGATAGTGAAGTGTTAATATTAATCAATTATTCAAAAATGAAAGTTGGTGATACAAAGATTTCCCAAATGTTTTGGCTGATAAATATAATAGACGCAAGGAGTATTGAAAATAAAATAAAGTGGCATCATACAGAAAAAGATGCTAAAGAGTCTTTAAAATACTATTATGCAACATTAAGTTGTAAAAGAAGTGGCAAGAAATACCACTCAAAAAGTGAAAACTCCACAAGAAATATTTTGTCACAGATTGTCCCGCTTCCATCCACTTTCATAGTAAAAATGTGGACAATTCTTTACTGTGACAAATGTAATAACCATGCATCCTTGCAAGCTTATTTTAATGCATTGTGGCAGCAGCTACTTAAATTGCCTCCACGTATTGAATAAGAAGCTCAAGAGCAATTGAGATTCATCCTCATCTTCATCGGTCCTCAATTCTGAGGATCATGACCATCATCATCGTATCAGCCCGCGAACTCAATAATTACCAAATATTTTTTTACGTTTTAACTTCTAAAATGTTATATTGTGGCAACCATACTTCTAAAAAATAAAAACAATACATTAATAAGTATTTGGGACACTTCAAGAGGAAATGGCTGGAGCCGCGTTCCATCCTTTAGATGACAACCTCCTCATCACTCACGGTAAAGGCCACTTGGCTTTCTGGAACAGGAGGAAGGATGGCTTCTTTGAGAGGACGGACATTATTAAACCGCCCTCAAGGACGAACGTAACGAGCTTGCAGTTCGAGCAGGATGGAGACGTGGTGACTGCCGACAGTGATGGATTCATCACCATTTACAGCGTGGACAGTGACGGAGCATACTTTGTTAGGATGGAGTTCGAAGCTCACAATAATGGTATAAGTTTTCTGGTTATGCTGTCCGAAGGAACTTTGCTATCAGGTGGTGAAAAAGATAGAAAAATAGCTGCATGGGACTCTCTACAGAACTATAAGAGAATTACTGATACAAAGCTTCCTGAATCAGCTGGTGGAGTTCGAAGCATCTATCCACAAAGACCTGGAAGAAACGATGGCAACATCTACGTGGGCACATCTAGAAATAACATCATGGAAGGCTCTCTCCAAAGAAGGTTCAATCAGATTGTGTTTGGCCATGGACGTCTGCTATCCGGCTTGGCCGTCCATCCCGAGGATGAGCTCTTCGCAACAGCTGGTCAAGATAAGAATATAGCGGTTTGGAAGAGACATCAAACAGTTTGGTCAACAAATGTGGGCTACGAATGTGTATCTCTGGCATTCCATCCACTTGGAGCCGCTTTAGCAGCAGGAAGTTCTGAAGGACATTTGGTGATCCTTGCGGCTGAAACTGGAGCAGCCATTACGACTATCAGAGTTTGCGGATCACCCTTGAACTGTGTCGGATACAGTCCATCTGGAGACATGATAGCCATTGGTTCTCAGAATGGTAGTGTCTATCTCTTCCGCGTCACCCGAGATGGCTTCTCTTACAAGAAATGCAATAAGATCAGAGGAACGCAGCCATTGGTCCAGTTGGATTGGAGCACCGATGGCTGCTACTTGCAGACGGTCACTGCAGATTATGACTTGGCTTTCTGGGATGTCAAATCGTTGTCACCGGAGAAGAGCCCAATCGCCATGAAAGATATAAAATGGTATTCACAATTTTCCACCGTTGGTTTCCTTGTTGCTGGTATGTGGAACAACAGATATTATCCAATGAAAAAAAAATTATCATTTTTGATGTTATAGAAAAAACATACCATAATATTCATTTGGAAACTTACGTAACTGAAGTATATATTGACCAATCCAAAGTTTCTAATATTTGAAAATTGTCCAATGCCGTAAAAACAAAGGTTTTATCTTTGATTTTTACCAATTTTCCCTTCCACAGTACCTACCTACCTACAAGGTATTTAGAATGTTTTTTTGTTCTAATTGAGTTAACAGTTTTTTTTCGAACAATAACTAAACTTACTAACTATCCCTTTTACACCCCACTCAGGGGCATAGGTCTACCTTGGTACGCAAATGTTTGCTTCACACGTTGCCGAAGCCCTTTCAGCTAACGTGATCAGCAGGAAAGTGAAAAGTGGACTGTGATAGGATGGCAATGCACTTACCCCAAATCCAATGTTCTTCGTATATGTATGATGGAATCCCTTGTTTTCTGGTAGCACTGCACTTTGTTAGACTAATATAAAATAAATGTGGATGTACAAAATATAAATGTAATTGATGATTATTGACATGTCCGATGTGTTCTACACTTCCGAATATGTAGGCGATAAAAAGCGGTTTTTTCCGTATGTGTGTGTTCCGAGATGCGGTGAGTAACGACGACTGAAGTGCACTGCTTTTGGAAGGACCCAAAAAGGAACAGGTAACAATACATGCCCTGCAGTGCGAATCACTGATTGTGACATTTGACCCATGTACCTATACACAATTATGTAGGTACCTATATTTTTTATTTATTTTTTATTTTTATTTATTCAATCAAATTCTTACAATAATTACAATTTACATTATATTCATTTTTATATATTCATATAGGTATTAACAATTTCTTCCTCTCTCATAAAACTCTAGAGAGTTTGTGTAGAGAGAGGTTGCGCTTTGGTATTCATGAAGATATAATTAAAATAATAAAGAACACAACAAAAACACAGACGAGGACAACAATTCAAAACAACAATCACATTCCCTTTACATGTGTCTCCAACATACCCAACCAGAGGACCTGATCAACTCCCGCTTAAACAAAACAGAAACAAAAAACACAAAAAAAAAGAAAAGAATTGACAACAAAAATGCATTCACGTCTTCCCTCATTCATTCATTATAAATATATTTTTCTTTGTAATAATGTTTTATTGATCGCAACAAATGTCCATAATTTTCTATTTCCCTAATGCTCAATGGCAGTTCATTAAAATATTTTTCATATATAATATAACATGTTCAATTAATAATATTGAACATACTCCCAGCCGAAAGAAAAAATGCGAAAATCCCTAGAAAATATTAAACCATATAACTAATTACGAACTAAATAGCAAATTAACCAAATTAACAGCTCGGTAGCGGACATACCTTCACCACTGGTCGAACCAATAAACCAGTGGAAGTTTTCAATTTCACTACACGAACGACACCGTCACTAGCGGGAAGTACTTCCACGATCCTCCCCATTTTCCACTTGAGTGGAGGCGCATTATCCTCCCTGATGAGGACCAGCGTACCTTCCCTCAGGTTATCCCTCTCTCGGGTCCATTTTGACCTTTGTTGGAGGGTATGCAAGTACTCCAATTTCCACCTCTTCCATATTTGTTGTGAAAATTGTCGTATCATTTCCCATCTTGAGAGTCTATTTTGTGACACGTCACAAAAATTAAACTCTTGTACACTCAAAAGAGAATCCCCAATAAGGAAATAAGCTGGAGTAAGATAATTGAGATCGTCCACGTTCTCGGACATAGGACATAGCGGCCTAGAATTTAGTATCGCCTCGATACGTGCAAACAAAGTACTCATTTCCTCAAACGTTAGGCTTGTCTCGCCCACGACTCGACGCAATAGAGTCTTTGCCGACTTCACGGCAGCTTCGAAGATGCCTCCATAGTGGCTAGCGGTTGGCGGGTTTCTTATGAACTTTATCTTCCGTTCTAAAAGATACGAATTAATATCCTCACAATCATTGGCTTTGCGGAAAAATGATCGCACTTCCCTTAAATGATTATCTGCTCCGACGAAATTTGTGCCCCAATCCGAGTATAAAGCTTTACACAAACCTCTCCTTGAGACAAATCTATCAAGAGTAGCCAAAAATGCCTCTGTCGACAAATCCGAAACCAATTCCAAATGCACAGCTTTTGTTGCCATACATATGAATACACACATATTTGCCTTCTGCGTCTTGTAGCCTCTCAATTTAGATGACCTAATCGCAAATGGACCAGCGTAGTCTATACCTACATGTAGAAAAACTCAAGCTGGATTAACTCGAAAATCGGGCAAGTCAGCCATTAAAGGCTCCACAGACCTTGGTCTATTCCGAAAACAGCGCATACACCGGTGTATGACCTGACGGACAGCATCCCTTCCTGATCATATCCAAAATTTCTGTCGCACCAACGACAGAGTAAGTGACGGTCCAGCATGCAAATTAAGAGTGTGATAATACAAGATAACCAATCGAGAAAAGGTATGGTTTTTCGGTAAGACGATCGGGTGTTTGGCCGACTCACTTATACCTGCCTTCCTCAATCTACCTCCTACCCTTAACACACCATTCGCATCAATGAATGGGTGCAATTTACGCAATGATGAGGCATACGATTTTCCTTGATGTATTAAAGCAATTTCCTTATGAAATGCAACCGCTTGTACATTCCTTACAATGCACATCATGGCAGAATCCCACTCTGCTATTGAAATATTTCCCGATAATTTCTCTCCGTTCCTAATATTATTACAAAAACGTCTGCATAACGCTGTAACCCTAATTAATTTACTAAGACTACTATACCTATCAATAATATCCCAATAATTTTCCTGTTTTATTGACGCATTGTGAACCAATTCCGTATGAGAATGCGACCCTAAATTTACGACCTCTGGGTTGTTTGGCCATTCCGAACGAGGCTTTGCCAACCAAGCAGGGCGAAACCACAACGAATGGTCTACGAGTTGACCCGGTAATAAACCCCTAGATGCGCAATCCGCAGGATTGAGCGACGATGGAACGTATCGCCATTCCATTGAGTCACCAAGAGCATGTATCTGTGATACCCTACTGCCCTCAAATATTTTAAATTGATGTAACGGAGTTTTAAGCCACGAAAGAACTACCTTAGAGTCACACCAAGCAATAACATTTTTTTAAATCCAAAACGTCCTTGTAAACCGATTTAATGTGATTCATCATTTTTGCTAACAAAACTGCTCCACACAATTCCATTTTTGGAATTGTTAATCGCTGCTTAAGCGGTGCGACCTTTGACCTACCCAAGATCAAACTTATGTTTACACTGCCGGACACACCTTGCGCCCTCAGATAAACGACAGCGCCATAGCCCGCTTCCGACGCATCGCAAAATCCGTGCAGTTCAAAATCATGTACTTCATTCGAAATTCCTACAAATCGTTCGATTTTAATTTTTGATAAATCACCAAACTGTGAAACATAATCACGCCACCGTTGTTCGATTTCATAAGTTAATGGTTGGTCTCACTCAAACTTCATTAACCATATTTCTTGTAGCAGTGATTTTGCGGCAAATGTGACTGGCGTAAGCCATCCACATGGATCATAAATGCGAGCAATATTTGAAAGAATACTGCGCTTCGTCAATGAGTTATCCGAAATACTCGCGTGATATTGAAAGAAATCCTCGTGTGGATTCCATTGGATCCCGAGTACTTTTCTCACGACGTCCGCGTCGAAGGATCTAGATTCTACAGAACAATCATCCAAAGTTGAAAGAAATTGTTCGTTATTACTCAACCATTTCCGTAATACGAAACCTGCGCTATTTAAAAGATTACAAAGTTCATTTTTATATCCCATTGCTTCATCCACTGATGATGCGCCACTGAGAATATCGTCGACGAAAATATCATTTTTCAAAATTCGACACGCATTTGGATATTTACTTTGCTCCTTAGACAACTCTAAAAGACAACGCATAGCTAAGTATGGTGAGCTTGTGACACCAAAAGCGACAACCGCTAAGCGATAGTATTCAATTTCTTGTGCGGGCGAGTCTCTCCACACTAACCCCTGATAATTACGGTCGTCCGGATGAATCATTACTTGACAGTACATTTTCATGATGTCGGCCGAGAAAACTACGTTATGTACCCGAAATCTCAGCAATATATCAACTATATTTTGCTGAAGCTTTGGACCTGACATCAGTGTGTCATTCAATGAAACCTTGTTACTTGACTTCATTGACGCGTCAAATACGACCCTAACTTTAGTAGTGGAAGATGTCTCTTTTACAACACAATGGTGTGCCATAAAATACTTCACTTCCGATAGTGAAGCCTTTTCTATATATCCCAGTGATATATATTCATGAATAAACTTAGAATATTCTAATTTTAGATCATTATTTTGACACTTGACAGTGTCGCCAACCGTAATTACAATAATCTATGGTGCAGTGGTACCAATATCCCGCTAATATAAAATTTTTTCTACCCGCGTAGAAACCAATTGCAAATGTCACAACCGTATGATTCTCATACACTGAACATATATCGAAAAATGGACTTTGGAACAAGGATTATCCGGCTCGAAGGACCAAATGTTTGCTTCACACGTTGCCGAAGCCCTTTCAGCTAACGTGATCAGCAGGAAAGTGAAAAGTGGACTGTGATTGGATGGCAATGCACTTACCCCAAATCCAATGTTCTTCGTATATGTATGATGGAATCCCTTGTTTTCTGGTAGCACTGCACTTTGTTAGACTAATATAAAATAAATGTGCATGCACAAAATATAATTGATGATTATTGACATGTCCAATGTGTTCTACACTTCCGAATATGTAGGCGATAAAAAACGGTTTTTTCCGTATGTGTGTGTTGCGAGATGCGGTGAGTAACGACGACTGAAGTGCACTGCTTTTGGAAGGACCCAAAAAGGAACAGGTAACAATACATGCCCTGCAGTGCGAATCACTGATTGTGACATTTGACCCATGTACCTATACACAATTATGTAGGTACCTATATAATATAACATGTTCAATTAATAATATTGAACAGTTATAATTTTGTTATACAATTACATTATTGTTCAACAATATTAATAATCAAATACGTGCTCAGCGACAATTTAATATCATCTGTCAATGTCAATCGTCGGCTATACAAGTGTCAATTTTTATGAATTTTTAGTTGTCTATGATAAAATATTGTCTATGGAGATCTACGGACGCCGTACCAAATTTTTGATGTTTCCGTCTACGGCTCTAGAGGCACTTCCTAAATAAAAATATTATTCGTTATTACTTTTTTTGTACTCTGGCAATGACGTTGTTGCTGGCAACATTATTTTATAATGTCAAACACATGTCAAAAGTAACTACTTGTCACTGTCAGATTTTGAGGAAATGGTGGGGGGCACACCTGCTATTACTGGGTGTCGTCATACATTTGACTTCTAGCAAAGGAGTGGGGGGAGTGAAATTGTCCGACCATTGGCCGCTCGTTGGCGCAAGCGGGCCTTAATCGTGTTACTTGTGCTATAGCAAAAGTTACGTATTCATACTCGGGTTCTATAAATTCCATTTGTTCCCTAAATTTTCATCTGTTAT
The DNA here is from genome assembly GCA_963576905.1 of Mystacides longicornis. Lineage (NCBI taxonomy): Eukaryota > Metazoa > Arthropoda > Insecta > Trichoptera > Leptoceridae > Mystacides > Mystacides longicornis. The sequence goes on from OY756430.1 coordinate 6,417,193, forward strand.
GGATGGAGAAAAGCTAGTACATAATATTATAAATTATAGTATTCACACAACAAACATAAGTAAACTAATAAAAGTCTTTCTTGGAACCGCCTTTATTCTGGCAAAATACTGTTTGCCTTTAGTGATTATCTATTATTGTATACTTGCAAAAAAACTTTTCTAATATGTGACATAATGGATACTAAATCTATAAATGATAATGACATGTGTGAGAGTGATAATATACATATTTATAAATTAGAGGAAAATGAAATTGAAATTTTTTTAATAAATGCCAACGTAGCCCTTTCAAAGCCACACGATAGTAATAATGAGAAAGGAACTGTTATTGGTAATTTTAAAGAACATATTAAAATGCAGATTGGAAAAAAAGCATACGAGTGTAATACATGCAGCAAAAAGTTCAACAGATCAGGAGACTTAAAGACACATAGTGATAAAAAACCACACGAGTGTGATATATGCCGCAAAAAGTTCTGTACATCAGGAAATTTAAAAATACATATGCGAACTCATAGTGGTGAAAAACCATACGAGTGTAGTATATGCCGCAAAAAGTTCAATACATCAGAATGTTTAAAGAAACATAAGCGAATACATAGTGGCGAAAAACCATACCAATGTGATGTATGCGGCAAAAAATTCACTAGTTCAGCAGATTTAAAGAAACATATGCGAATACATAGTGGTGAAAAACCATACGAGTGTAATGTATGCTGCAAAAAGTTCAGTCAATCAGGACAGTTAAAGAGACATATACGAACACATAGTGGAGACAAACCATACGAGTGTAGTATATGCCGCAAAAAGTTCAATACATCAGAATGTTTAAAGAAACATAAGCGAATACATAGTGGCGAAAAACCATACCAATGTGATGTATGCGGCAAAAAATTCACTAGTTCAGCAGATTTAAAGAAACATATGCGAATACATAGTGGTGAAAAACCATACGAGTGTAATGTATGCTGCAAAAAGTTCAGTCAATCAGGACAGTTAAAGAGACATATACGAACACATAGTGGAGACAAACCATACGAGTGTAGTATATGCCGCAAAAAGTTCGGTCAATCAGGAAATTTAAAAATACATATGCGAACACATAGTGGAGAAAAACCATACGAGTGTAGTATATGCTGCAAAAAGTTCAGTCACTCAGGAAAGTTAAAAATACATATGCGAACGCATAGTGGAGACAAACCATACGAGTGTAGTATATGCCGCAAGAAGTTTAATAGATCAGAATGTTTAAAGAAACATAAGCGAATACATAGTGGCGAAAAACCATACCAATGTGATGTATGCGGCAAAAAATTCACTAGTTCAGCAGATTTAAAGAAACATATGCGAATACATAGTGGTGAAAAACCATACGAATGTAATGTATGCAATAAAAAGTTCAATCAATCAGGAGAGTTAACAACACATATGCGAACGCATAGTGGTGAAAAACCATACGAGTGTAGTATATGCCGCAAAAAGTTCGGTCAATCAGGAAATTTAAAAATACATATGCGAACACATAGTGGAGAAAAACCATACGAGTGTAGTATATGCTGCAAAAAGTTCGGTCAATCAGGAAATTTAAAAATACATATGCGAACTCATAGTGGTGAAAAACCATACGAGTGTAGTATATGCCGCAAAAAGTTCAATACATCAGAATGTTTAAAGAAACATAAGCGAATACATAGTGGCGAAAAACCATACCAATGTGATGTATGCGGCAAAAAATTCACTAGTTCAGCAGATTTAAAGAAACATATGCGAATACATAGTGGTGAAAAACCATACGAATGTAATGTATGCAATAAAAAGTTCAATCAATCAGGAGAGTTAACAACACATATGCGAACGCATAGTGGTGAAAAACCATACGAGTGTAGTATATGCCGCAAAAAGTTCAATACATCAGAATGTTTAAAGAAACATAAGCGAATACATAGTGGCGAAAAACCATACCAATGTGATGTATGCGGCAAAAAATTCACTAGTTCAGCAGATTTAAAGAAACATATGCGAATACATAGTGGAGACAAACCATACGAGTGTAGTATATGCCGCAAAAAGTTCGGTCAATCAGGAAATTTAAAAATACATATGCGAACACATAGTGGAGAAAAACCATACGAGTGTAGTATATGCTGCAAAAAGTTCAGTCAATCAGGAAAGTTAAAAATACATATGCGAACGCATAGTGGAGAAAAACCATACGAGTGTAGTATATGCTGCAAAAAGTTCAGTCAATCAGGAAAGTTAAAAATACATATGCGAACGCATAGTGGAGACAAACCATACGAGTGTAGTATATGCCGCAAAAAGTTTAATAGATCAGAAAACTTAAAAATACATACGCGAACACATGGTGGAGACAAACCATACGAGTGTAATGTATGCCGCAAAAAGTTCAATAGATCAGGAGAGTTAAAAACACATATGCGAACACATAGTGGAGAAAAACCCTACGATTGTAATATATGCAACAAAAAGTTCCATGCATCAGGAGTTTTAAAAATACATATGCGAACACATAGTGGTGAGAAACCATACGAGTGTAATGTATGCTGCAAAAAGTTCAGTCAATCAGGAGAGTTAACAACACATATGCGAACACATAGTGGAGACAAACCATACGAGTGTAGTATATGCCGCAAAAAGTTCGGTCAATCAGGAAATTTAAAAATACATATGCGAACACATAGTGGAGAAAAACCATACGAGTGTAGTATATGCTGCAAAAAGTTCAGTCAATCAGGAAAGTTAAAAATACATATGCGAACGCATAGTGGAGACAAACCATACGAGTGTAGTATATGCCGCAAAAAGTTTAATAGATCAGAAAACTTAAAAATACATACGCGAACACATGGTGGAGACAAACCATACGAGTGTAATGTATGCCGCAAAAAGTTCAATAGATCAGGAGAGTTAAAAACACATATGCGAACACATAGTGGAGAAAAACCATACGAGTGTAATATATGCAACAAAAAGTTTCATGCATCAGGAGTTTTAAAAATACATATTCGAACACATAGTGGTGAGAAACCATACGAGTGTAATGTATGCTGCAAAAAGTTCAGTCAATCAGTACCCGTATTCTGTTGGAAGTGTAGGGTAGTCACTTAAAAAAAGGTGACTATTAGGCGATATATTTTGTATGGAAAACGCATATAGCGCCGCCACAAGGATATTTCTAGAAACAAATGCGATTCTATGATTTTGATACGTACATTCGTACGACTCGATTACTTGAGCTTGGGGATTCACGGAAGTTTTACATAGAAATGCCAAAATACTCCGATTTGGCAGGTCTAACATCAGTGACAGCGACGCTTCAAATGTCAAAATTTGTCACCAAGGGTTTGCACGATGAGATGAACTATCGAGATCTCGCGTTTACCAAATAAAACGATAAAAAGGTTATATAAGGTAAGAAATTGATAAATATTTGGATTTTATGATATTTTCGTCAATATTTTGGTATTTTTTCATTGTTTTAGAAGCCTGCAAAATTGCGGGTAAAAACTATTTACATTAGAATAAAATCTCGCATTGCACTTACAAATCTATTTACTTGATAAATTCCCTTTAAATGTTGTGAGTTTCTCTAGCATAAAACTTTCTCCTAGATGTCAGAAACAAAAAATATAGGTACATATCCAATGCAATAGAAAAATTTATAGGTAATATAATATTGCATTAAAACAGTGATTTGTGTTACCAATGTTCCCCTGTTTTATTATTCCATGGACAGCACAACATTCTTTATCGTAACCTTCAACAATATAAATAGGTATAAAAAAACACATTCTTCATTTTAGATGAAAAAATGGATTGTTTGTTAAGCTTAATAGTACTGGGGGATTTTAATGCCAAGGTTGGCAGTGACCCCCAGTATGGACCAGGCGTCATGGGTAGGCATGGCATGGGAGTGATAAATGATAATGGAAGCCGTCTGATTGGTTTCGCCACACTCCATGGACTCTTAATAGGGGGAACTTTGTTCCCCCACAAGGATATCCATAAATATACTTGGACCTCGCCTGACAGGAGAACAAAAAACCAGATTGACCATCTTCTGGTAAGGGCCAGCAACCGAACTGACCTGCGTGATGTCCGCACCTACCGAGGGGCAGACATGGATACTGATCACGAACTCCTTGTGGGTTCGTTGAGATTCAGATTTACCCATTTCCAGCAGGGGCCGTCTGCCTCTCGCCCGCTGGACATACGCAGGTTAGAGAGTGCTCAGTGTCGTCATACGTACGAGGCTGAGTTACGCACCAGGTTTGCCCCCTTGCAGGATTCACACGGAGCTGTTCCGATTGAGACAGCTTGGAGTAGCTTCCGTGACGCCGTTATGGAATCCGCACGTTCTTCTGTCGGCTATAAGAACAAAAAGAGGCCAATATGGATGTCCGATGGGTCCTGGAGCCTCATCGAAGATCGCCAGAAGGCTAAGACCCTCAGAGACAGCGAAAAAGACCCTCAAAAACTGGCTGCTTTGGTGTCTGAGTACAGAGAGCTGAGCCGCAAGGTGAAGCACTCTGTACGAACAGATAAGAGAAGACACCTGGACTCTCAGATACGGCGAGCGCAGTCTGCTGCACTCGGAAATGACTCAAGGACACTTTTCGAAATCACCCGGGAGGTCGGGGTCAGGGGTCAAAAAAGACCCGTGACGGCAATACGAGACTCTCGTGGAGCCACTGTCACTGCCCCCGAACTGATTAAAGGGAGATGGAGGGAGTACTTTGAGTCAATATTAAACCGTCCCGAGCCCTCCTCACCTTACAACTTTGAGGAGGAGTTGACTGGTCTGAATATACCTCAGGCAACTGGGATATGTGAGGACCCGCCGACATACAGTGAGATGGTGCTGGCCGTGATGAGACTTAAGAACAACAAAGCGCCAGGAGACGATGGAATTCACGCAGAGCTCCTCAAACAAGGCATAGACACCCTTGGCCAACCACTATTAGATATATTTAAAATGGCGTGGGAAGAGGAGAGGTGCCCAAAAGATTGGCGGAATGGATCCATCGTCGCAATATTTAAAAAGGGGGACCCCCTTGAATGCGGAAACTACCGTGGAATTACTCTGCTGAGTGTTCCCGGTAAGGTATTATCTCAGATATTACTACACCGCATTCGGGGGCCTGTCATGGCTGTCCTGAGAGAGCAACAATGCGGCTTTGTACCTGGAAGGTCCTGCACGGACCCAATTTTCTGTGCCAGGTGCATCTTTCAGCAGTGCAAGGAGTTTAACTCTCCAGTCGCTTGTTGCTTTATAGATTTTGAAAAGGCCTTCGACAGCCCACATAGACCATCGATATGGAAAATTTTAGCTCTGTACGGTATACCTCCGAAGATAGTTAAAATGGTGCAGTCCCTGTATGAAGACTCCGAGTGTAGCGTGAAAACGCCAGGTGGTCCTACTGAAGCTTTTAGGATCACCACGGGAGTCAGACAGGGCTGCGTACTAGCTCCTTTTATATTCATAATTGTCATGGACTTCCTGTTGAGAAAGTCCATGCAAGGAGCAAGAGGTATACCGATAACACAGAGAGATGGTCTAATGGGCGAACTGTGCGATCTGGAGTACGCGGACGACCTAGCGTTGTTCAGTACGACAGTGGAGGAATTACAGCGCAGTGTTTCAAGACTCTGCGATGAAACAGCACGCCTCGGCCTTCGAGTCAATGCCAGTAAGACGGAGCTCATGGCGAATAATGCCTGCCCCGATAAACAGCTACCGATAACCATCGATGGTCACCAGGTCTCCCGGGTGGATAAATTTAAGTACCTGGGAGCAACCATTACCACCACTGGTGACCTCGGGGCTGACCCCCCGATACGTATCGGTATGGCAAGTGGCGCCTTCAACAACATGACCAAGATATGGAAGGCGTCGGCGTTTAGTGTCGAGACGAAATGTAAACTGTTTGATGCGTGTGTGTTGCCCATTCTCCTGTATGGGTGTGAGTCCTGGCACCTGACTCTGGCCCAGGCACAAAAAGTATCTGCATTCGAAACGAAGTGCCTCAGGAGAATTTTGGGTATAAGATGGTACCACCGCATCACGAACGACGCTATACGCCGGCGCACCCAGCGTGAGCCCATCACCTCTACTATTATGTGGAGGAGATGGACTTGGCTGGGACATGTGTTAAGGATGCCGAATGACAGTTGGCCGAGGAGAGCGCTGTTCTTCCTCCCATCAGGGTCCCGGAGACGAGGAAGACCCTCTCATACTGTGTTCCGCTCCTTCGAGGCAGAGCTGAGGAATCTGGACATGGTGTGGGAGGAGGTCATTAACGTTGCGCAAGATCGAGCGCAATGGAGAGCTCTTGTTGCCTCCCTATGCCCCTAAGTGGGGTCTAAAGGGAGTTTGGATTTGGATTGTTAAGACCATCATTATTCAGAAGAAAGTGTGGAAGATGATAGACGAACTAGCTACCGGGCATCTCTACCACATTTTCAACCAAATGCCAAAAGAATTCGATGTTGAGTTTATGAAAATATATGGACAAACGAAGAAAAAATTAAATATTCTTTGTGAAGATTAACATCAGTTTGCTTCAAGGCTACGGACAGTTTCTTTGGAAACTAAAGTAAGTTTGGAGGTCAATTTCACTCCCTTGGTTCTCAACAGGCAACCAAATTGGCTACCTATGTACATAATTATATGCTTTACAAGCCCCTTTACTGACCTCGGTAGCTTAGTGATATAGGCTTGGACTCCAGATCAAGAGGTCCCAAGTTTGATTCCCGGCCGGGTCAGGTTTTTAAAGTATTTTTTCTTTTGAAATTTCTAGCCAGGTTCGGCTTGTCTCAGGGAGTAAATTCCGCTAGCTGTACTGGCACCTTTGTATAGAGAAGTGTAAATGTATTTATCGTTTATTTATTTATTAATTACCCAATATTTGATTTCAGGTGTACTCAACCCTATAAAAATTACCTGTTAGTGTAGCAGGTACATACTATATTGGTGAAATGGGCAAAGTAATGAAATCTATCCAAAAAATATGTTGATAAGTATCCATTTCCAAGAACACGTATGGAGAGACGAAGAGTTGCCCAAAGGTTTGTGAAGTACAAAATAATTTTGTGTTTTTTATCAGTTCTGTTTAGAGATATAATCAAACAATTGATTACTTAAATATTTAACTCAAAAAGTCTATAGATAAATACATTTGTTACATACTACGACAAAGCTCGTTCAAAGTGCCCCTAAGTTGACCACAATAATTATGACTAACCAGGGAGACATAAATTGTCATCAGTTTTCATATTTTTAAAAAAAATTATTGATTTATGTACCTAAGTTGGGTCCGAACTCAGAAGAAATTTCATAATTTTCCAGATTTTTCCTGAAATCGACCCTGGCGGATTATCATGAGGAAAATTATTCAAAAGACTTTGTTATGGAAGACTGATGAGAAATCAATCTGCTTCTGGACAAAGGCCTCCTTCACACATGGCCAGATTTTTCTGAACAAATTTCAATACCTGTGTCACATTGTCTTAGGGTGTTGACACTTTTTGCCTACTGCAGACAAGTTTTCTGGAATGAATCAGATATTCTTTTAGCGCAGGTGACGCTGATTCGTTAATATCATTCTCTTTGGTTCACTCTATTACTGTCAGTTTCGAGTCAGCTCGTCAATGTAAAATTGATATTGACAGTTTGATTGGTTAGTCATACCAGTTAAACCATGCGATAATTAACCGATGTTCAGTTTTATTCTGCAAAAAGTTGAAATGTGTGAAAATGATTTGCAAGAACGTGTGTCAAGTGTGTTTGAAAATTGTGCAAAAAACGCTCTTAAATTTAATGTCAGTAAAATAAAGATTTTGAACTTTGAAAGGGATGAAGCAAGAAAGAATTTTAAAATAACAGTGGAATGAATGTCTTGAGCAAATGAACGATATGTGTTAAGGAACTATGTGTAGTAGGGATGGAAAGTGTGAAATTATCTGTTTTCCTCGGAATACGGTGTTGAATGTGACAGTGTAGAACATTTTCTATGTAGTTACCTTAGTTGCAAAAAACGATGAGTCGTCTTGTCAAACAACAGACCGCTCTCTAGGAACCCATTGCATTAAAGAAATCGAACATAGGAAAGTGTCTGGTAGCAGGGTGGGCAGTGCTATTAGACCTATTATGAGAAACACCGTCTCACTACAATCTAAAAAACTAGTGCATAACGCAATCCTCTTACGACCAATGATGTATGGATTTGAAACATGCACATGAACAAAAAAAAAATAGTACAGATGAGAGTTCTACGAAGAATATGTGAAGACTCTTTGGGTTATGAAAAGTAATGAGAATATTAGGAAGGAATGTTGTATGGAAGATTAAAGTTAATAAGTAGAGATGGTGTGATCATGTGAAAAGAATGGATGTTTATAGAATGACAAAAAAAAATATAAGGCGGAAATGACGTGGATCGAACACATCAATTCCGTCCTTAAAGAAGGCCAGGTCGGAAGTGAGAGAAATAGGAGAGGTTGCATAAGAAATGGTATGTTCGGTAAAAGAAGCAAAAGAAATAGGAGAGGTTGTATGAGAAATGGTATGTCGGTAGAAGAAGAAAAAAGAAGTGTGCTTGATAGAAGAGAGTGGAGGTCTGTTCTCTCGTGATGGGTAAAAGTAAAACATAAATGTCTCCAAAGTTGCTCTTTAAGTGATAGTATTCTCCATGTTCAGAACAATCTTACGACTAAGGACGACAGCCAGAGTATTTTAATACCTTCACAGCTGTTGACTACACACTTTGCCAGCTTTCACTTTGTCTGTCTACCCAGCGCTAAATGAAGCAGGTACTGGCCACAGGAAATTGGAAGACAAGAACAAAATTCTCCATGTGTCCTTAACAATAGGGTCTATAGACTAATAAAATATATGCAATAAGGAGGTTTAAAAAAAAGTCATTTTTGAGTAAATCAAAATTTGTATTACTATTTTTTTTTATTTCACGGCAATGTGCCTTTAAAACATGTACAAAAAGAAATGATAAAAAAATGGCTAAACTTTAAAATAAACATATTATTATGTAGTAAAACAATTTCATAAAACTAGACAATTAAATTAAGTTTCTATAAATGTTAACCTAAGATATTGGTAAGAAACAAATGCATAGATTTTGTTACAAGCAAGCAGTTTTTGAGATACATAAAAAAAATATTAATTCTCATTTCTATAATAGGTATTAATTATTTAGATAATACATTTATGTAAAGAGAAAATAATGTAAAGATTAATAATTGTTATTAATATAGTGTGTAGTGCATAAATGGCAATATAAAAATGTTAAATATTCAATTTTGTAAATTCATTAAAAGCTGTCCGTATTCAATAAAATTATTAAAAACATGTTATATTTTCACTCCACAATTTTTTCCTTGTCTAGATTCACAGGCACCTATTGTCACAAGAGACATTGCAATAATTCAACATATGATACATGAAGTGTATAATTACCCCAAGATTGCACATGCATTTTTGAATTAATGTTGATATTGACACCAAGCAAGAACTAAAACTCTGCGTAATCGAAAGAACTAAAACTCTGTGCTTGGTGAAATCCATGAACTCCAGTTGCATGACTCATGTTGCGACAGTCGTTACTTACGAATTCAACCTTAAGAAGTTCATACAGTATAAAGGATACCAAACACAGAACCTCACCTGTCTGTTTGAGCTCTTAAATTGAGAATATTTGTAGAGCATAATTTAAAATTTATGAAATATAATAGAAGTGAAAATCAATTATTCATATTAAAAATTAAAGATTGAAAAGAGAAGTATACTTTTAAACAACCCTTGTCCTGAAATCTTCTCTGTTCCTTTCTGCCTCAGTCTCTGCAGCCTCAAACGCCAATAGAAACATCTAGTTCATTTTGAATTGAATCCATCAATGCCAACACTTAACTTTTTAGGATAATTATTTCTTCACCGATGAGATTTGAAAGCTACGGAATGAAAAAAAATTATTAACATTACATAACATAAATGGAATCGTGTGTAGGCGCTTTTGGAGGGATCATGTTGAGAGAATGGAAGACAAGAGAATTCCCAAAAGTATCTCCAGTGAGATTCCTGAGGGTCAAAGAATCAGAGGCAGCCCAAAAAAAGCCGGACGACATCAAGGTCCCAAGAGGCAGAAACTGTTAAGAAAAAAAAAACAGGCTAGCTATACATACTAACTCCTTCGTAAAGTTAAGATACTGTATAAATCATACATATGTGTCTATACCCATATATACCCGATTATTTTTAAATGTGTCTATGCTCACCCAAAATGAACACAACATAAATATACTTTCAACATCTTTGGCAGAAAAGAAAGCTTGTGTTGAGTAAATGGAAATGTTTGGCATCGAGATTCGAACCCATAACCTTCAGTACTTTGTACTGATACCGCAGACACATATTATTAGAACTCGTAAAAAATTAAAAATTTTCCCTTATACTATTAATCACTAACGAAATTATGTACAAAATTGGAAATGGTTGGCTCCAGGATGCGGACCCCTGACTTCCAGTGCTTTGAATTTTTTTTTTAAATAAAAAATGAATCTGTGCTCACTCAAAGTGAACACAAATACACTCCCTGACTTTCACAGTAAGCTACTTAAAGCTTGTGTCGTGAAAGAGGAAGATCGAACCACGACGTCCGCACCAAACAGTATGAATGCCGGCGTTGTAACCGCTAATCTACCAACCACTTCTCCGTGTGTACGAAGGTCGTCGACTGAATCACTGGTGAACGACTAAAAGATTTATTTTTCAGTCTAACAAGATTGGGTAAACATGAGTTTTAGCGTCGCGAACATTTCTATTCGAATTATCCACAACTGTCATTTTTTATGACGTTTGGCGTTTCCATAGATTTTTTATTGTATTAGTGTTCAATTTTATTTTACGTTAGTGTTAGCAAGCTTTCTCCTATTTTATATGATTGGGTTAGGTTAGGTTAGATTGTAATTATAGGGGGGGTTTGGGGGGCGGAGCCCCACATACCTCATCACGTTTACCTTTATTAAAAATACCTTAATATAAAAATCTATGGAAACGACAAACGTCATAAAAAATGACAGTTATGGATAATTCGAATAGAAATGTTCGCGACGCTAAAACTCATGTTTACCCAAGATTGAACATAAAAAATGGTATTTTAGTAGATAAGTATACATAAATTTTTAAAAATACCTGTAGCACTACGGATAACACAAAAAGCCAACTGCCTCCATGAACTTCTTGTATCGGGCCCACCTCTTGAGATTCTATAGGCTTTTTTTGTATCTGATTTGAAATCAGTCCAAACTGTAATAAAAATGATTAAACTTTTATTACAATAGCACTAGCACTATTATCAAATCAATCCATATCATGCTTATTCACCTCATAAAATTGATGTGTTTTTCATATAAAAAAATCGAATCAGCCCTCTAACTTAATAATTACCCAATACTAAGATAAAAACTAAAATAAATTATAAGAAGAGATAACCAACTTATTTTACCTTCTCTTACACGAATAACCTTCCAAGCTTCTAAACATGTTTGAATTTTTACTCTTAATGGTTATATTATTGCAGTGTTTGTCTGTTTGGTATCTCCCGGGAAAAGGTTAAATCTTCATGTCCGTGTCTAAAAATTATAAAAGAAAACGAGATGGTTACTATTTCTTTGAATCACAACGAATATCCACAATATATTGTTATTGTTATACTAACCTCTCCCTAATATGTAATATCCATCAAAGTAGTTTCGTATTGTCTTTGTTTTATTTATTATGAATTTAAACACTAGCACTAAAGTTAATCAACAATATAAAATATTAACTGGGTTTCTTAATAATATTATAATACACACTAAATTATTTTAACACGCAAAAACGAAAGCGGTATTTTGGTTAGAGAGTATATGTCGTGTTCTGTGGTTTTGACAGACGAACTATGGACGAACTCAAACACACTCACACAATCAAACACAATGTTGTCACACTGCAAATGTAACTAGAAACCATAAACGAATTAAAAACATGAATTTATTTATTTTCGGTTCCAAAGACCAAATTAGTAATTTATATTTGTTGAAATAAATGTTTATATATTTGTTCTTTCGCAATAATTATTTTTCTTTTAAAATTAACTACTTATTAACATTTTTATACTACGGCTATACTTATATGGCGATAACAATTCCTTAAGCATGCCACACTGATTTACTCCGCTCACCGTGTTGCAAGTTTTTTTAGGAGAATCGCATGTTTGGCTTTTCGACTCTCGAGAACGTAAAAAATGATAAACGTCCGTGACTACCCTACACTTGGAACAGAATACGGGTACGCTAAGTCGAAATAAATAACGTTCAACGTCAAAACTGTTAACGTTCCAAACGTTAACAGTAACAGTTTTTTTAACTCTGGTAGTCAACCGGCAATTTTAACAATAATGTCGCTGCATTCGGACGCCGGCGTCGCGTCGCGTCGGATCGTTGAGTGATTCGGTTGAAATAGATGCATTTCTATGGTTTATGTAAGAAAAATGGCAACACTGTCTAGTGCGCCTGCGCATGAATATCATCTGCGCGTTGCAACTGTCAAAACAAAGTTGAAAATGGCGAGCAGGCGGTGTCGAGTCAAGCTCAATTATTTGTAATGGTCGATTACATGGAAAGGTAACTACATTATCTTCCTTGTTTTTATTTAGCACAGTTGTATAAATCATAGTGTCCATTTTTTGTATGTACATATATTTACTACAATCGCAGTAATTCCGACGTGCAACAAAACGCAGCTTGTGTGTCATCAAAAGCTACAATATAATAAATAACTGAATCAAATATTAGTTATAAATATTATAATTAAAGGACATTTAAGTTTTATTTTAACTCGTTGTTTCTCATTACTATTTCACAGGCACGGAGATCTGTCTCGGCCACAAATCCCCGCCCAAGGGCGATTGAGGGCAGAGAATTTGTGGCTAGAGTTAACTTCAATGCTGAATAGTGAAGGAAGTGGTTCGGCGAGGCCCGCTGATAGGTGGAAAGAAAAGAGTTCCTCATTCATTTAATAATCATTTTATTGTAGAATCAAATGCTGAAAGCATATTATGCAGTATAGAATGAATCAAAACTGAATAAATTGTACTCAAAGATGTTTTTTTTCTAGGTTTGGTCGGATATGAAAACAAGGGTCAAAAAAAGGCTTCATTCATTCAGATCCATAGAGGGGGAACTGGTGGAGGCCCTGCATCATCCCTCTCCCTTACCCCTTTGGAAGAAATGGTGATGGGAATTCGCGGGAGCTTGGACCGCAACCACGAAGCCCAAGATAGCCTTTTAACAACAGTATGTACCTATGTCTATATATTTATTCATCTATCCTACCATCGTGGCATATTACACAAGCGGCGTAGACAGTATGAAGTCTAACTGTATGTGATAAACATGCAATTTGTTATCTGTGCTAATGAAATATTACAGTATACTGAAAGTAAAAGAAACTTGCAAATGGTGTAATAAATTTTAAAGTTTGGTGAATGAGTGCAGTTGTGTGATGTATTAAAATTTCTTTCAATTCACTGGACTAAACCTCATTGTAGAATCACAAAAAATGGTTTACTTTATGCATGTTGAACATGTCAAATATTCTCACGATTAAGAGTTTCAAGGATTTGAACATTACCACCTAATGGTGAACGATGTTCGAGTTTAGTTTTAGAATAGGCATCCAGAAGGATGTCTGTTAAATGAATAACTGCCTTTTACAGGACACCCTAAAACTTACTGAAATGATTGGGAGGCATGTTCTTAGCCTGCATTCATTTAAATTATTGACATGAAATTTTATAAGCATTTTTTTTCTTATTTATTAGACACCAGAAAGAGAAGAGACTGTCGCCGGCACCATCTAATCAGGAGTTTGTGGTGCCATATTACGATGGTAGGTACCGCTATCATGTGTTTATGTCTAACAATAACCTGTCAAATAGACTTTTCACAACAATACCCCCTATTCTAATTCAATTTGACAGCTAACTAACTAAATTAAAAACGTTCCAAAATCTAAGAATCAGGTTCACCTGAATTACAATCCGTTTTCTATTAGGCCGTTATATAGAATACGGACTTTAATTCAGGTGAACTTTATTCTAAAATTAAGGAACGTTCTTATTTTAGTTTGTTCGCACTAAAATTTAAATATAATAGGGGGTATTATAAGCCAACTGAAGCATTCTGGAAATTATCCCTTTTGTATTTGTTCCTAATTTAATACAATAACTAGCTATACTGTAAATATTAACAAAATCCTTTTTTTATTTAATCATTTTTTTTTTATTTTTTTTACCCATCACGCCGTGTCCCGTAAGGGGTAGGCAGAGAGAACGGACCTCCACTCTTTTCTATCCAAGCATACTTCTTTCGCTTCTTCCACCGACATACTATTTCTCATACAGCTTCTCCTATTTCTTTTACTTCTTACCTGGCCTTCCTTGAGGACGGAATCGATGTGTTCGATCCACGTCATTCTCGGTCGCCCACGCTTTCTTACACCTTTCCTTTCAGACATGAATTATCTTTGTCATTCTGTTTGCATCCATTCTTTCCACATGCCCAAACCATCTCAACTTATTAACTTTCATCTTTGTCATAACACTTACTTCCATACCACATTCTTTCCTAATATTTTCATTCCTTTCCATATCCCATAAAGTTTTTCCACATATTCTTCGTAAAGATTCCTTCTCTACTGCATTTATACTACATTCTTCTTTTTTCGTCCATGTCCACGTTTCACAACCATACATCATCGATGGTAGCAGGATTGCATTATGCACTAGTTTCTTTGCTTGTAGTGAGACGTTGTTGTTTCTCATTATAGGTCTTAATGCACCGCCCACCCTGCGACCAGCAATTTTCCTACGTTCGATTTCTTTTTCACACTTTCCATCACGACTAAACATGCTTCCTAAATACACATACTCATTCACTTGCTCAAGACATTCATTTTCTACGGTTACTTTGCAATTCGTTCTTGCTTCATCCCTTTCAAATACCAAAAACTTTGTTTTGCTTACATTCATTTTTAGACCATTTTTTGCACAATTTTCAAACACACTTGACACAAGTTCTTGCAAATCATTTTCACACTCAGCCATAAGTACTAAATCATCTGCATACATAAGCGCACATACCTTTATTCCATTTAGTTCAACCCCTATATTTATATCTTTTAACCCACTGACGCAAAAATCAAAGAACAAATTGAACAACCAGGGTGACATGACGCACCCTTGCTTCACACCTTTCGTAAGATTTAATCATAGCTGCATCAAATAAAATAGAACAGATAATTATTTATACTTATAGTTGATTTAGAATAATTTTTTTTATAGAAAGCAGCAAAGTGAAAACTTACTTTAAAAATGCAACTATTTAATTCTTGTATATTTAGTTTTTTATTCCTTTTGATTATTTAGGGTAACACACCACCCGTTGACGTTCAATTAATCTTAACATTTCAAAATGTCTATTAATTTTTTACAGGTCAGGAAACTTTTCAGAGAGGCTCCCATACTTCTAGGAGCCTGCGTTTGACTCCAAGTAGGGCATCCTCCTTGGAGGAATTTCCCATCACGGGAAGTCCGCACAGAGGCCTCCAAACTCCTCGGAGGAGCCTGCGCTTAACTCCAAGGAGGGCGCCCTACTTGTAGGAGTTGCCCACTACGAGAAGTCCTCAGAGAGGCCCACAAACTCATCGGAGGAGCCTGGTTAATCAAATATTCATACAATCAACGCCATCTATGTGATCGCAAGTGTATTTTTTTTTTTGTGCATGATTTTACCACACCAAAGCCATTTTAACACACAATTTCATCCATAGATAGCTATGTTGGACTTCTTATCTCACTCACTACTCTTGCTTCTACATTACTTTCATAATCTATTAATATAAAGGAAAGTGCCTGACTGACTGACATACTCACTCATCAACGCACAGCCCAAACGGCTAATCGTAGAGAAGTGAAATTTGGAAAAAATTTGAAAAAAAAACCTTCCACTAAGAAAGGATTTTTGGAAATTCCATCCCTAAGGGGGTGAAAAATAGGGTTGAAAGTTTTTTCAATATATACGAATGTCTTGGAAAGTAGACATGGTACGAACTTGAGATTTGGCATATGAATTCTCCTATAGAAATGAGTAGTAGGTTTCTTAGACATTTTTTCCAAATTGTCACTAAAAGGGATGAAAAAGAGTATCTACATATAAAAAGGGATGATTTTTAAATGGCTCCTAAAAAGTTTAATACTGGTTTTATCGAAATTTCAAACATTTAAATCACATATATTTTCTCTTTCGTATAACCTGTTGCATATTTTATTTGATCATAACACATCATACAGAATTTTAACGCTTTTATCTATCATGACCAACTTTTGGTTATTTTTTTTGTTTTACTTTTAACTGTCTTTAGGTTGATCTCATCGTATATATAATTCCCATAAATTTGTATAGATAAAGATAATTTTTGTGATCCTGTTTTATGCGTTGATGAGTGAGTATGTCAGTCAGGCACTTTCCTTTATATTAATAGATATTTTATTATAACTGTGCTAGAGCTAACTTATTTTAAAAAAAAAAAACAGTCGTACAATCCACCTCACATCTATATTTTTGTATCCATTTAGAGAGTTAAATAATACATACATACATACATACTCCCGTTAAGGTCCCCCACTCTACGCAAGCCAGTCCGGAGGAGACCAATCCGCAGCAAACCCGACCCGCACGAACCGACCCCCCAGCTCGATCAAAGCAACTAAACCGAAAAGCCGACCCAACACAAATCAAGCCCGCCGCGGATCACCCCCAAACCAACGCACAATGCGGGAGGCCTAAGCCCCACTCAGGAGCATAGGGAGGCATCAAGAGCTCTCCATTGCGCTCGAAGGCGTTCGAGGCTCTTGTGCCTTTTCTGACCAGTTGAGGTTTAAGGAAGTGGGGTGGTCAACCTCACGGTCCCGATCTGATACATATTCTTTATTATTTACTGATTTTTTGTAAATAAATTATTGTGTATCATTCTTCTTTTAGAAATAATAAATAAAATGTTGTATATAGGTATTAAGTTTCTTACCAAATGTCTAACCATTGCTTATACTTGTAATTTTATAAGAAATTAAATGAAACATTTGTTAATTTTGTGGTTTTATTGAATGAAATGAAAATACATACATGTAATATAAGTAATTTTATGTAGGTCATGTAGCACCTTGTAAATTTCAATAAGATCTCCCCGATCCCGTCTCTCCTTCAACGTTGTCAGTTTAAGCTCTGTTAGGATCCTCATATTGAAGATTTCTCAACTGTCGAGGTATTTTTGTGGCTCGTCTCTGCACTTTCTCCAACAAGTCAATATCCTTGATTAGGGATTCCAGATCTGGAAGGCATACTCCAGTGTTGGTCTGACAAAAGTTATATAAATCTTGCGAAGCAGGGCTGAGTCTGGTGAGTGAAATGCCCTCTTTATCAGGTACAGTAGTGTGTTTGCTCTCTTGACTATACCCATGATGTGCTCCTCCTATTTAAGGTCAGAACCAAATGGTCATTATCTTTGTTAATAATAATATAATATGTAGGTACCTACCTTTATTGATAAACAAAAGAACATGTCAATATAGTTACTAGTTAAAACTCGAGCTTAAAATGGGAAAATTGTTATTATTTCCGCATTCTTCCTCTGTTCTACTGAACTTCATTAAAAATAGTTTACATAGCAGATGTTCCATAGACTCTTCAAACTCGCTACAAAATCTGCACTTGGGATCCTCCACAAGCCCCATTTTAAATAGTATCCTATTGACACCATAGTGTCCGGTGAGTATCCGTACAACATTAATATAACCCCCAGAAGTAGGAATTTCCTTTGAAACCTGAAAGAATTCAGAATTTTGGTTATGACATATTGGAGATAAAAACGGTTGTTTCTCTATGTTTACCATATACTATCATGCTTATTGGCAATAATACTTACTTGGCTTTGATATTAGCTCTTTCTTGAGCAGTTGTAGGGAACTTAACCCACTTTTGGAGCATCTTATCGCAGCTCAACGCTCCCACCACTTGCTTCATAAGCCTACTTACTGTCTTCTGGGGGATATTATGTGACAGCCCTATAATTTTCTGGTACGACCCAGTAGCTAAGAAGCTCAGTGTAAGAAGCATCTGAAATTCATTGCGCATATTTTATAAAACAGCTGGCTTTGAGAAAAAAAACATTTGAATAACCGTAATAATTATAGGTAGGTATAAGAACTTAAAATAAAACACACCTTTATCTCGACGGGGTAAAACTTGGTATACCTTTAAGTTTTCGCAAATCGTCACAGACAAGGCGAAACCCAGACTTATTTAACCTGAAGTGCCGAATGAATTCGACATCCGAGAGGATCCTCTCGAAATCTTGTCTACGACGATTGCGGAAACGGGTTTCATGACGGCTTGTTAAGAATGCTCCGTGGAGTAATAAAAGTAGATGCATTATGCTAAAACAATATAAAGACTTATTAAGAATAATACTACAACAGTTTTATCACAATTAAATTAATGAATAACCATTGAATGGTGAACATGAACATGAATCATCCACAAGTCCCAATAATAATAATGTTGAAAATAATTATCACTATTGTAGGAATTTTAAAATACGCGACAAATTTGATGTAGCAGTTATACCATTTTCCACTTATTGCTACGACAATAATATTATCTACTATTATATAATATCGTATAGAAGCCCTAATTACACATTAAAAACAATTACTTACATTTTTTTAATGAATTATCCGTTTATTACAATACACGATATGCGTAACAGCACCACTTTTGGTCACGCTCCCAAAATGCTGTTAACTCGACCGTTTAACAGCGAACGATACGTCAAAAATGTGTTTCGACTTCGATATAACAGCAGCGTCGTAATGTTTCCATAGATTTCGAGGTAACGTTTAACGTTAATTTTTAACAACTGTTAGAAATATTTTTTCGACTCGGAATTTGGAACAACATTGTTTAACGCCTGTTGATCAACAGTTTTTATGTTATCTCTATGGAAACAACAGCAAATTGTTAACGTTGGAGGCTGTCGTTATCATTTCGACTTGGCCTCCAGGGAGCTAAGTCGAAATAAATAACGTTCAACGTCAAAACTGTTAACGTTCCAAACGTTAACAGTAACAGTTTTTTTAACTCTGGTAGTCAACCGGCAATTTTAACAATAATGTTGCTAAATTCGGACGCCGGCGTCGCGTCGCGTCGGATTGTTGAGTGATTCGGTTGAAATAGATGCATTTCTATGGTTTATGTAAGAAAAATGGCAACACTGTCTAGTGCGCCTGCGCATGAATATCATATGCGCGTTGCAACTGTCAAAACAAAGTTGAAAATGGCGAGCAGGCGGTGTCGAGTCAAGTTCAATTATTTGTAATGGTCGATTACATGGAAAGGTAACTACATTTTCTTCCTTGTTTTTATTTAGCACAGTTGTATAAATCATAGTGTCCATTTTTGTATGTATATTTACTACAATTGCAGTAATTCCGACGTGCAACAAAACGCAGCTTGTGTGTCATCAAAAGCTACAATATAATAAATAACTGAATCAAATATTAGTTATAAATATTATAATGAACGGACAGTTTTATTTTAACTCGTTGTTTCTCATTACTATTTCACAGGCACGGAGATCTGTCTCGGCCACAAATCTCCGCCCAAGGGCGATTGAGGGCAGAGGATTTGTGGCTAGAGTTAACTTCAATGCTAAATAGTGAAGGAAGTGGTTCGGCGAGGCCCGCTGTGATAGGTAGAAAAGAGTTCGTCATTCATTTAATAATCATTTTATTGTAGAATCAAATGCTGAAAGCATATTATGCAGTATAGAATGAATCAAAACTGAATAAATTGTACTCAAAGATGTTTTTTTTCTAGGTTTGGTCGGATATGAAAACAAGGGTCAAAAAAAGACTTCATTCATTCAGATCCATAGAGGGGGAACTGGTGGAGGCCCTGCATCATCCCTCTCCCTTACCCCTTTGGAAGAAAGAGTGATAGGGGTGATGGGAATTCGCGGGAGCTTGGACTGCAACCACGAAGCCCAAGATAGCCTTTTAACAACAGTATGTACCTATGTCTATCCCTTTCAATCCTGAAGAATTTTTTTTTATTTCTTTTACTTATTTGTATCAATACAGACTAAAAGTGTAATGTACATCATGGGAAAAATACAAAAAAAAATTTTTTTCTTCTTCTTCTAATATTTTAGGCACCCACACGATCGTGCTGGTCAGGATTAATTTGTGACAAATTTTGCTGTTTATGTTCTATGTCTGCAAATACCATTTCCTTCCAAAATATTATTCTTGAAGTTGAAGGTGTTACCATTTCAGATTCCAATCAAGGGCGGATCCAGGAGGGGTCATGGGGGTCACGACCCCCCCCCTGGGCTGGGTCCAGGCCCTATATTTTTGTCTACAGTACCTACTTACATTTATTAATAAAATACCTACTTTTCTATTATGATCCTAACAAAATTATAATTTATTGTGGGTCATGACCCCCCTGGGTTGGGTCCAGGTCATTTTTTTAAAGGAAAAGTGAATTTTTGCTATTTATGTTCTTTGCCTGCAAATACCATTTCCTTCCAAAATATTCTTCTTGAAGTTGATGGTGTTACAATTTCAGGTTCCAATCAAGGGCGGATCCAGGAGGGGGGGTCACGGGGGTCATGACCCCTCCCCTGGGCTGGGTCCAGGCCCTATATTTATGTCTATTTTTAACTACAGTACTTACATTTATTAATAAAATACCTACTTCTCTATTATGATCATAACAAAATTATAATTTCTTGTGGGTCATGACCCCCCCTGGGTTGGGTCCAGGCCATTTTTTTAAAGAAAAGTGAAGTTTCTAGATACCAAATTTTGGAAATGGCCTTTTTTTAGGAAAAATTTAGTTACCAGATACCAAATTTTGGAAATGATCTTTTTTTACTATGTGACTCCCCCCTGGCGCCAAAGCTGTATCCGCTCTTGGTTCCAATGTCGGCTGCCCAGTTACCTCAGTGTTGGAATCTATAATAGTGGCTTCAACAGAGTCTTTTCATAACTCTACTTCAGATTCTGGCACTTGGCTGGAGCTGATACTGGATGTGTTTTTCAACAAAATCTCTTCTTCAACATCATCATCACTCGACCAACCTTCAATTTCCTACTCATTACCATCTCCAATCCACTTCAAAATTGTGTCATCGAAATCAAAATGTCCCAACGTGGTTCCTAATACAAAATAATGCATTCAAAATGAAATATGTAAACAATATTAATGCTCAATGTATTGAAATATTACATTTGGTCTTAGACTCCTCCAGGCAATACAACGGTTCAAGTGTGAACTGGCCAGCACGTGCGTGCGGGTACAAACATTGGCGTATAAATTTATTGTAAAAATATTTTATTCAAAATAAGAATAGTACAAGCCATTAATAATGTCTTATTTATCTAAATAACGTAAAAATGAATTAAAAAATTAAAAAAAATATAAAATAATATGTTCTTACGTTCAGCTATTGTCAAAACACAGCACGTGGATCTTTCGAGAAACACAACTGACCGCTCTAGCGAACGAAGCACAAAATAATATTTTTACGCGGCAAACCCGACCGCGCACGATCGTTTAAGGCCGGCACGCGCACAAAAATACAACAGATACCTGAGAAATAGTGTTTTAAACCGACCCGCACGATCGTGTTCACCAGTTTCGAAAGGGCTATATATTTATTCATCTATCCTACCATCGTGGCATATTACACAAGCGGCGTAGACAGTATGAAGTCTAACTGTATGTGATAAACATGCAATTAGTTATCTGTGCTAATGAACTATTACAGTATACTGAAAGTAAAAGAAACTGGCAAATGGTGTAATAAATTTTAAAGTTTGGTGAATGAGTGCAGTTGTGTGATGTATTAAAATTTCTTTAAATTCACTGGACTAAACCTCATTGTAGAATCACAAAAAATGGTTTACTTTATGCATGTTGAACATGTCAAATATTCTCACGATTAGGAGTTTCAAGGATTTGAACATTACCACCTAATGGTGAACGATGTTCGAGTTTAGTTTTAGAATAGGCATCCAGAAGGATGTCTGTTAAATGAATAACTGCCTTTTACAGGAGACCCTAAAACTTACATACTGAAATGATTGGGAGGCATGTTCTTAGCCTGCATTCATTACAATCCGTTTTCTATTAGGCCGTTATATAGAATACGGACTTTAATACAGGTGAACTTTATTCTAAAATTAAGGAACGTTCTTATTTTAGTTTGTTCGCACTAAAATTTAAATATAATAGGGGGTATTATAAGCCAACTGAAGCATTCTGGAAATTATCCCTTTTGTATTTGTTCCTAATTTAATACAATAAGTAGCTATACTGTAAATATTAACAATATCCTTTTTTTATTTAATCATTTTTTTTTTTACCCATCACGCCGTGTCCCGTAAGGGGTAGGAAGAGAGAACGGACCTCCACTCTTTTCTATCCAAGCATACTTCTTTCGCTTCTTCCACCGACATACTATTTCTCATACAGCTTCTCCTATTTCTCTTACTTCTTACCTGGCCTTCATTGAGGACGGAATCGATGTGTTCGATCCACGTCATTCTCGGTCGCCCACGCTTTCTTACACCTTTCCTTTCAGACATGAATTATCTTTGTCATTCTGTTTGCATCCATTCTTTCCACATGCCTAAACCATCTCAACTTATTAACTTTCATCTTTGTCATAACACTTACTTCCATACCACATTCTTTCCTAATATTTTCATTCCTTTCCATATCCCATAAAGTTTTTCCACATATTCTTCGTAAAGATTCCATCTCTACTGCATTTATACTACATTCTTCTTTTTTCGTCCATGTCCACGTTTCACAACCATACATCATCGATGGTAGCAGGATTGCATTATGCACTAGTTTCTTTGCTTGTAGTGAGACGTTGTTGTTTCTCATTATAGGTCTTAATGCACCGCCCACCCTGCAACCAGCAACTTTCCTACGTTCAATTTCTTTTTCACACTTTCCATCACGACTAAACATGCTTCCTAAATACACATACTCATTCACTTGCTCAAGACATTCATTTTCTACGGTTACTTTGCAATTCGTTCTTGCTTCATCCCTTTCAAATACCAAAAACTTTGTTTTGCTTACATTCATTTTTAGACCATTTTTTGCACAATTTTCAAACACACTTGACACAAGTTCTTGCAAATCATTTTCACACTCAGCCATAAGTACTAAATCATCTGCATACATAAGCGCACATACCTTTATTCCATTTAGTTCAACCCCTATATTTATATCTTTTAACCCACTGACGCAAAAATCAAAGAACAAATTGAACAACCAGGGTGACATGACGCACCCTTGCTTCACACCTTTCGTAAGATTTAATCATAGCTGCATCAAATAAAATAGAACAGATAATTATTTATACTTATAGTTGATTTAGAATAATTTTTTTTATAGAAAGCAGCAAAGTGAAAACTTACTTTAAAAATGCAACTATTTAATTCTTGTATATTTAGTTTTTTATTCCTTTTGATTATTTAGGGTAACACACCACCCGTTGACGTTCAATTAATCTTAACATTTCAAAATGTCTATTAATTTTTTACAGGTCAGGAAACTTTTCAGAGAGGCTCCCATACTTCTAGGAGCCTGCGTTTGACTCCAAGTAGGGCATCCTCCTTGGAGGAATTTCCCATCACGAGAAGTCCGCACAGAGGCCTCCAAACTCCTCGGAGGAGCCTGCGCTTAACTCCAAGGAGGGCGCCCTACTTGTAGGAGTTGCCCACTACGAGAAGTCCTCAGAGAGGCCCACAAACTCATCGGAGGAGCCTGGTTAATCAAATATTCATACAATCAACGCCATCTATGTGATCGCAAGTGTATTTTTTTTTGTGCATGATTTTACCACACCAAAGCCATTTTAACACACAATTTCATCCATAGATAACTATGTTGGACTTCTTATCTCACTCACTACTCTTGCTTCTACATTACTTTAATAATCTATTAATATAAAGGAAAGTGCCTGACTGACTGATATACTCACTCATCAACGCACAGCCCAAACGGCTAATCGTAGAGAAGTGAAATTTGGAAAAAATTTGAAAAAAAAACCTTCCACTAAGAAAGGATTTTTGGAAATTCCATCCCTAAGGGGGTGAAAAATAGGGTTGAAAGTTTTTTCAATATATACGAATGTCTTGGAAAGTAGACATGGTACGAACTTGAGATTTGGCATATGAATTCTCCTATAGAAATGAGTAGTAGGTTTCTTAGACATTTTTTCCAAATTGTCACTAAAAGGGATGAAAAAGAGTACATATAAAAAGGGATGATTTTTAAATGGCTCCTAAAAAGTTTAATACTGGTTTTATCGAAATTTCAAACATTTAAATCACATATATTTTCTCTTTCGTATAACCTGTTGCATATTTTATTTGATCATAACACATCATACAGAATTTTAACGCTTTTATCTATCATGACCAACTTTTAGTTATTTTTTTTGTTTTACTTTTAACTGTTTTTAGGTTGATCTCATCGTATATATAATTCCCATAAATTTGTATAGATAAAGATAATTTTTGTGATCCTGTTTTATGCGTTGATGAGTGAGTATGTCAGTCAGGCACTTTCCTTTATATTAATAGATATTTTATTACAACTGTGCTAGAGCTAACTTATTTTAAAAAAAAAAAACAGTCGTACAATCCACCTCACATCTATATTTTTGTATCCATTTAGAGAGTTAAATAATACATATTTTTTATTATTGACTGATTTTTTGTAAATAAATTATTGTGTATCATTCTTCTTTTAGAAATAATAAATAAAATGTTGTATATAGGTATCAAGTTTCTTACCAAATGTCTAACCATTGCTTATACTTGTAATTTTATAAGAAATTAAATGAAACATTTGTTAATTTTGTGGTTTTATTGAATGAAATGAAAATACATACATGTAATATAAGTAATTTTATGTAGGTCATGTAGCACCTTGTAAATTTCAATAAGATCTCCCTGATCCCGTCTCTCCTTCAACGTTGTCAGTTTAAGCTCTGTTAGGATCCTCATATTGAAGATTTCTCAACTGTCGAGGTATTTTGGTGGCTCGTCTCTGCACTTTCTCCAACAAGTCAATATCCTTGATTAGGGATTCCAGATCTGGAAGGCATACTCCAGTGTTGGTCTGACAAAAGTTATATAAATCTTGCGAAGCAGGGCTGAGTCTGGTGAGTGAAATGCCCTCTTTATCAGGTGCAGTAGTGTGTTTGCTCTCTTGACTATACCCATGATGTGCTCCTCCCATTTAAGGTCAGAACCAAATGGTTATTATCTTTGTTAATAATAATATAATATGTAGGTACCTACCTTTATTGATAAACAAAAGAACATGTCAATATACAAGTTACTAGTTAAAACTCGAGCTTAAAATGGGAAAATTGTTATTATTTCCGCATTCTTCCTCTGTTCTACTGAACTTCATTAAAAATAGTTCACATAGTAGATGTTCCATAGACTCTTCACACTCGCTACAAAATCTGCACTTGGGATCCTCCACAAGCCCCATATTAAATAGTATCCTATTGACACCATAGTGTCCGGTGAGTACCCGTACAATATTAATATGGGTGCCGTCAACGCACCCAATAACCCCCAGAAGTAGGAATTTCCTTTGAAACCTGAAAGAATTCAGAATTTTGGTTATGACATATTGGAGATAAAAACGGTTGTTTCTCTATGTTTACCATATACTATCATGCTTGTGGTTGGCAATAATACTTACTTGGCTTTGATATTAGCTCTTTCTTGAGCAGTTGTAGGGAACTTAACCCACTTTTGGAGCATCTTATCGCAGCTCAACGCTCCCACCACTTGCTTCATAAGCCTACTTACTGTCTTCTGGGGGATATTATGTGACAGCCCTATAATTTTTTGGTACGACCCAGTAGCTAAGAAGCTCAGTGTAAGAAGCACCTGAAATTCATTGCGCATATTTTATAAAACAGCTGGCTTTGAGAAAAAAACATTTGAATAACCGTAATAATTATAGGTAGGTATAAGAACTTAAAATAAAACACACCTTTATCTCGACGGGGTACAACTTGGTACCTTTACCCAGTTTTCGCAAATCGTCACAGACAAGGCGAAACCCAGACTTATTTAACCTGAAGTGCCGAATGAATTCGACATCCGAGAGGATCCTCTCGAAATCTTGTCTGCGACGATTGCGGAAACGGGTTTCATGACGGCTTGTTAAGAATGCTCCGTGGAGTAATAAAAGTAGATGCATTATGCTAAAACAATATAAAGACTTATTAAGAATAAGGGATGCAAATGTTGTCCCACCTCCTCGCGGTGCATCCTGGGCAGTGTCTGGTGCTGGGTCGCTCATGTGGGGGTGGTTACTTCTACATGAGGGATCGGGCTATGCCGGGACTGGCTAAGAGGACAACACCAATCTAAGGTGTTAAGCGTACCGTGCCGATGGATGAATGGCTGGGGGTTTACCTAGTCTAAACGGTGCATCTCCGATACCTGGGCGCCTCGGAGATTAACCTCAGCCCTTCAGCCGACATGCGGGGCTCTGTCGGCTGTGACTTCTTTTCCCTTGCTAAACCTGGGACGGTCGTGAACGTCAATACAATCACTTATAAAGTGAACCCTTTCTCACTGGATGGTCACCCGGCCAGTGAGGAACTGACTCCCTCGGGAGTAACACCATCCACTAGTAACATGGACATCAAAAAAATCCGTAAGGAACCTAGTGTTCCTTAGCAGGAATAATCTATGCACCATCACGAGGTCCCTAACGGGGCACTGCAGGCTGAACAAGCATGCACATGTGCACCATAGGGATATTGGACTGTGGCATGTGCAGGGCGTGTGGGGTATCACTTGAGACCCCAATGCACCTCCTGTGAGTGCCTACCAATGATGCGTAATAGACACAAAAATCTGGGCACTTTCTAGATGTGCCCAGATAAAATTGAGGAGTTCAACGCCAACAAAGTCCTCCGATTCTTCCAGGAGGCTGGACTAAGCGACGAACTCTATACAGGGCCAGTCACAATAGTTCCATTTTGGGACGCAGTGACGGCGACCTCCTTGGAGGCAGCAGGCCTAGTAAATAATAATAATATTAAGAATAATACTACAACAGTTTTATCACAATTAAATTAATGAGTAACCATTGAATGGTGTACATGAATCATCCACAAGTCCCAATAATAATAATGTTGAAAATAATTATCACTATTGTAGGAATTTTCTTCAGTATTGATTATTAGTCTAAAAATCTTATGCGCAAATTGACTATATCTTTTAGGGTGTTTATTATTTAGAATAATCCTTGTTGATGTATGTAATGCTTGGTTTTCACAGTTTAAAAGAAAAATAGCGCTATATTTGGTACCTCGTTGCGTACGCGACAAATTTGATGTAGCAGTTATACCATTTTCCACTTATTGCTACGACAATAATATTATCTACTATTATATTATAATATCGTATAGAAGCCCTAATTACACATTAAAAACAATTACTTACATTTTTTTAATGAATTATCCGTTTATTACAATACACGATATGCGTAACAGCACCACTTTTGGTCACGCTCCCAAAATGCTGTTAACTCGACCGTTTAACAGCGAACGATACGTCAAAAATGTGTTTCGACTTCGATATAACAGCAGCGTCGTAATGTTTCCATAGATTTCGAGGTAACGTTTAACGTTAATTTTTAACAACTGTTAGAAATATTTTTTCGACTCGGAATTTGGAACAACATTGTTTAACGCCTGTTGATCAACAGTTTTTATGTTATCTCTATGGAAACAACAGCAAATTGTTAACGTTGGAGGGTGTCGTTATCATTTCGACTTGGCCTCCTGGACAGTTAAAGAGACATATACGAACACATAGTGGAGACAAACCATACGAGTGTAGTATATGCCGCAAAAAGTTTAATAGATCAGAAAACTTAAAAATACATACGCGAACACATGGTGGAGACAAACCATACGAGTGTAATGTATGCCGCAAAAAGTTCAATAGATCAGGAGAGTTAAAAACACATATGCGAACACATAGTGGAGAAAAACCATACGAGTGTAATATATGCAACAAAAAGTTCCATGCATCAGGAGTTTTAAAAATACATATGCGAACACATAGTGGTGAGAAACCATACGAGTGTAATGTATGCTGCAAAAAGTTCAGTCAATCAGGACAGTTAAAGAGACATATACGAACACATAGTGGAGACAAACCATATGCAACAAAAAGTTCAGTCAATCAGGAAAGTTAAAGAGACATATGCGAACACATAGTGGAGACAAACCATACGAGTTTAATGTATGCCGCAAAAAGTTCAGTCAATCAGAACATTTAAAAATACGAGTGTAGTATATGCCGCAAAAAGTTTAATAGATCAGGAGTTTTAAAGATACATATGCGAACACATGGTGGTGAAAAACCATATATGCCGCAAAAAATTCAATACACCAGGAAAGTTAAAGACACATATGCCAACACATGTAGGGATTACATTTTATATTTAAATTGATTAAATAATCTTTCGTTCCAGAGAGATGCAATGCAATTGCCTTCCCGATGACGTCCTACGATTTTATCGCCGGCCGAACCCTGAAGAGCTCCCGCAAACGCCGCGTTCCGTCGTTTTGGCCGCGCTATCTCCCTCTCGCTCGCACTTACACGGTGGTCACTCGTGTACCCCTCTTACTAATACACTCGGCGCTAAATATTCTCGCTACATTACCCCTCTTCCCAAATAAATTTTTGTGTACCTTAAAATACACAAAACATTTTCCTCTAACCATCCTCCTTCAAGCAGTCTGCTTGGACACTTACCCCACGAATCGATTTTTTTTTCCATCCCATGGTACGCTCAATTAACAATTCCACCTATCTTAATATCTAATAAGCATGGTATACAAAACATAAGATACTTATAATTAGTAATTTTTATGGGAAACTAATAAACTACTATGTATTTTCATAAATAAAAATATTTTCGTTTGTAAACTAGATAAAAAAATTAAAATTAATAATAAAATACAATACAATACATGTTTACATAAATTCGAGTTTGATTTTGGGTGTCCTTTCGACCAACTCATCGGTTCATTTTTAGTCGTACGTTCAGTTTCGTACTTTTTCGTTTCATCATACTGAAACATAACCCAGGCGCCACCATAGAATTTTTATGTCTGTTCAAAATTTTAAAACATTAAGTATAAAAAATAACCAAAAGTTTTGGTCTATGGAAAAAACAACTCTCTTCGCATACTCGAGGCGTTCTTTTTTCACTTTACCTCTTTTCTGCCTTGAGCACCCAAAATCGCTCTCTATACAAAGTCGGAGCTTTCCCTGATTTTTATTCCTTTTTTTTTAAATCTTACTTAACTACTATATTTCACATGTCTTATATTTACAGTTTTATACAAATGTACTAAGTATTTACATGGCACGTTAAGTCTGAAGTGACAAAAGATCATCTAGAGTCAAAATTTATTATTCTACACGAACAATGATAGTTATAACTCGCAGTTATATGAAACGAGGTACAACCAATGGTCCACCCATTTTCCGGGTACAATAACATTGACTCGAAAATCTCTAAACTCAAAACTTTTAATCCAAACAAATAAATTTAAATAATACATAAGTTTTTAAAAAAAAATCTTAGTACTATGACTTTAATCCTTAACTACTCATACTGTTCTCCCTCGGTCACAGTATGTGCGAACTTTCAGGTGGAAATTTTACACCGGTTTTAATCTCTTTATGGGCAATCTTTCCCTCTTTTCACTTTTCATCTTTACTGCTCTCTTAATACCATAACCGTTTACTCCGTAACACACGCCTACTGCGCTGTGTATATTTTCATACCAGACGTTTAACCAGACAATCTTTACTTTTCACAAAGTTAGACAAATTAGACAGCCGTAGCTTTGGACTCATACAAATCTTCACTATGTTCAACACTCTTCCTTCAAACTTTTATTTCCTCTTTCATTCTAATTCCTCATTCGTCCCCGGGGTTACATGCGCTTGCTTATTTCCGCTCACTTAATTCTTCCTGTATATCCACACTATACATTTAATCCTTCACACACCCTTTCTTCCGCCTCTTTCGTCCTTCTATCCTTCATGGATTTCCTATCTAAACTTCCTGATTACTGCGTGTCTACTTTTAAAATATCTCTGACATGGTACCTATTTATTGCCTTGCTTTCTACGTCTCGTAATAATTCGTAGATTACGTATGATACCTTTCGAATTACTTTACTATTGACGAACCTCGGCGCTAATTTCTTTGTGAATTATTCTCCTGCTTTGGATTGAATAAAGTTCCTACGCCAAACGGAATCGCAAATTATAATTCTTCGCGTATTTATCGTAGGCTTGCCACATGTTTTCTGCGACAATTTTAAACGTGACTGCTAAATTCTCCATCCTCTTGTTAAATATGTGCCGATCTTGATTCAACGAGTCTACATCCCCGTAAACCGTTCCGTTCAGTATGACCTCCCTCCTCTTTGCCAAAAGTGAAGGCAAATGCACCCGGTGGTCATGTTTACCTTATTATTTATTCATCGCGGATTGTACTTGATCGAGATAGATATCCCAATCCCTATGTTCGTCTTTAACGAGCATCCCTAAAGTATATTGCAGACCTTAATGGTACCTCTCAACGCAATTATTTTGAGGAAAATAGAGGGCGTTATAAAATATATTACGTACCCCGTATTGTTCCAACATTTCTTTAAATTCCTTTGACACGAACTGTTTGCCGTTGTCTGAAATTATCGTTTGTGGTACCCCTTCGTGTAGAAAGATTTTCTTCTCTATGCAATTTACGATCGCTCCGGCGGTCGCCTTTCGCAGAGCGAAAAACCACACGTATTTGGTAAAGACATCGACCACACTTAGAATATTGAGAAATCCCCCTTTCGTCTTGGGCAATGGCCCGACAAGATCTACGCTCAGCATCTTGAGGGGTCTGTCTACCATCATCCGATTAGTCATAAGTCCACCCGGTGCGGCGTTAGATGGCTTATATTTCTTGCACGTCTTGCATGACGTCACAAACTTCTTTACTTCGTTGTACATATTTGGCCAATAAAAAACTCTCTCTAATAGTTTGAAAGTCTTTAATATCCCGGTGTGTCATACGTGGTGGGCCCGTTCAACAATCTTATTCCGAAGTTCCATCCTAGAAATATGTTTATGCTGCGGGTGATTAAGTTTTTAAAAACTATTTATTTATCACAAGCAGATAATATAATATTTAAAAGTAACAAAAGGTTCGACGATAGCTTAGGTGCGTGAAAATGACAAGTAACGACTGGCGCCGAGAGGTACATCCTCTCCTCTTTTATACCTTGCTCCCGTGAGAATCTCGGGAGCTGCTGAGGGCACACGTTCCCAATTTTCCTGGAACGTGGTTACTGGTATTTGCGTTAAAGCACGTACCGGAGATCGGGTGACAAGACTGTTTACATCTCTGTGACTTGTCCAGGATGTAACTCCTCCCCTCTTAGACTCAAATATAAGGGATGATTCGCTTGTCAATGTGGTATTTACCACTTATTGAAAGAGCGGATGCTTATCTTTTTTTGGGTTGCTTGCCATTTCCACTTCTGTAGTGTTTCTGTTATTATAATGTTTGTTTAAAAGTAAATGTTTTATAAGATTAAAAACCATAAAGGCAAGAGTACTTAAAACTAGAATGTATAAGATATTATTATGTATTAGATTGTCTTGAATTGGTCGGTCTTCTTCCGCTTGTCCTTTGAGTTCCTTGACTGCGTGTCGGAGTCCTTTAACTTCCATCTGGATTGTATCCATCTGTTCCAGGCTCACGTCTTGTAGTTGAATGGGCTGGTCCGGAATTGTATCGTTTTTTTGTGTGTTTTCCCAGTCGAGAGCAGGAAGGTGTGTCCAGTGATGTACCAATTTTCCAGCTTTCCTACATGACACTGTGTGGTGGGTGATGTTGGCTCGGCAGTTGTTTTGCAGGCCTATACGAAGGCTGCCTTTGACGTTTCTGGTATCTTTGTGTCCATCGCAGGAAATTGTTAGTGGCGTGTCTACTGGGGATATAAGAATCCACTGGCAATGGGCTATTTTTTTGTATTTTAACTGAGTCCACTATCACTTTTCTTGTCTCACAGTTTTTATAGTTCCTGGAGTAACTTAGCAATTGCACTTCACACGGAGAGTCATTGTTTTTCAGTTTTGTAGAAATGTCTTCACATAAAAATTTAGTAACTGTCACTTCTTTACACTTATCGTTGGTGTTCGCGTATTTTAGTTCATTTAGGAGTAAAAATTTGGCTCTAGGTGTAATTGTTTGGAAGGTGTCATTCTTGGGGATAGGTAAGGGATACAATCGGTACAGAGTGTAAGTATCGGGTTCTATTATTGGTATCTTGATAATAAACACTACACTGTTTTCTTTTATATACGCTCTCACTTGTGCACAGTTTTCGATGTAGGGTAGGTTATCCATGTTGATTTCTACCGGAAACGATTCTTCTTTGTAAAGGTGTCCTTTCGCATTTTGGAGTTCACTTATTAGGTGTTTTGGATCGATGATACATGGATGTAAGACATTTAATTTTGCGAATGTTACTGCACTTCCTATTTCACTAATGATTTGGTTAATGGAGTTAACTGCAGCCAGGATCTGGTTATATACTGTTGACATTTTTGCCAAGTTCACGCTATCAGAATACTGCAGTGATTTATATTTCAGGTATTCTTTTATTTCGGAAATTTTTCTCTCTAGTATTATTTGGTTTATTTTTAGGCTTTTCGTGATATTAGAGAAGTGTTGGATTGCTTCTTCTGCTAAGGACAACTTATTCTCTTGCAACGCAATGAGTTTTTCTTGGCCAGTTTTTAATTTTTATATCAGTGTATCGTATCTCTGTGCGTCTGTCTGATCCAGGTTTCCGGTTACCATTTTAATGAATGTTCCCAATCCATTAAAAAGTCCTCGTTTCGATCTTAATACAGGTATGATTTGCTGAAATTTTCTCTCCACTGTTTCGATCGCATTATTCACCAAGTATTCATAATTATACATTTCCTTCTCATAGGTTTTACCGAACTCCGTAGTTTGGATCGTTGCTCGCATATTTTGGTAACTTCTTTTCAGGGTTTCAAATTCTTCCTTTACATCTTTGAGGTCAAATATTTGTAGCAGTGTCCAATGATTCCTTACTAGCTGAGCAGTTCCTTGTTCTTGGGTAACTATTCCGGGGTTGTTGGTGAATATATCGATGTCGAAGCTTGCTGCTGCTGCCCATCTGAAACATTTGTATCGTTTTATTCTTCTTAAGTTTCTTATGTGTATGTGCTTATGGTTTCTCCCGTCGTTAATAACGGCTGTATTATCTTTATTCATTGCAATTATGGTAAATAGTCCAATAGTCTTCTGTTTTGTTAGTGATTGTATTTCGGTGTTCACGTAGGACTTCCTCATAGACTTTTTTTTTTTCTTTTTTATATTGTATTATAAACACATCTATTCGGATTCGTTCAGATGGTTTGAAGCACGTGTCGGTTAACATCATAGGTACTGCTGCTGGTGCACGTTCATATTTTGCGCGTTTGCAAATCTCACAGTTGTGTATAAATCTCGTTATAGATTCGTTCATGTTTATCCAGTAGTATGTTCTCTGTAAGTAATTTCGTGTTTCAGTGATGCCCCGATGGTTAGTTTTACCTTCGTGATAACGCTTTATGATTTCATTCTGTTTATCTCTTGATTCTACGTAAGTGCGTCTCCGTGTACATCTTATGATTTTAGGTCCTCTAGTATTGAAATTTTCTAAGCATATTCGATTGAATTGTCTATACAGTTCGTCGTTTTCAAAGAAGAAATAGAACTTTTTCCCAGGTGCGGTGTATTGTTTGATGAATTCTAGGATATTCTTATAATTATTAATGCCGGGTATTGAGACGAGGTAAATTTTTTGTGTATGGTTGTGTAGTTGACTAACTTCTGTTTCGTTCTTGTTATGTTGTTTTATGAAAAATTGTGGGTTCTTTGTATCTATAGCTTCGTCCAGTATTGGCTTTCCTATTACATCATTATCTGGGCTGGAGTGAGTTGTTTGAATAATATTATTATCTTCCTGTCGTGGTGTCGCTTCCACGTTGTTTAGATTATACACCGGTGATACTTCTGGCATGTTATTATTATGTTGTCTTCTCAGAAATATTTTATCATGTGGTGGTGATGTCATTCTCATATCGTCAGCTGGTGTTTGTGGCAATGAACTTACGGGTGTGTCATTGTTATCCAATATCCGTGGTGTGGAGTTATCGCTTCTAAGATTAACATTGCTGGAGTCAAACAATGGGTTTGGCGTTGGTCAAAATACAGGCGTTCTATGTTTTCTAATATTTCGTCTTCTATCTCGCAGTTACACTCTTCTTGAGTCCGTGGATGTATTTTTATTTGGTCCATATGTGTGGTAGGTTTCTTTTTATTTTGGTTTGTTCCAAATAGTTCTATGGTGGTATCCCTTGTTCTGAGTAAATTGTTTTTTATATCTATTAAGGCATCGAGAGCTCCTAGCATGTCCATGCCCACTAGTCCATCATAATCGCTGCTGAAGTCGAAAATGTGGAATTTTCGTTTTTGGTCGGATTTGAACAACTTTGGTAAAGGAATGTAAATGACATAATTGTGGTAGCTAATTTGGTGTGCAGAACGAATTTGGAATGGTTCTTCTTGGATGAATTTTTTAAAGAATTCCTTTGTAAGTTTTTTGCTTATCAATGATTTCGAAGCTCCGGTATCGATGAGGAATTTTGCATTTAGTTCTGGTATTTTTATGAATGGAAGTCTGTTGTATCCTGCTAGATTTATGTATTTGCTCCTTTTTGTCTGTTACCAATTGAAAATTTCGCGTATAATAGTTTTCTTTAGTTCCGTCTACCACTATCTCCTGTTCTTCATCTGGGCATTCGGTGATTTCAGTGTAGCTCTGCGT
Organism: Mystacides longicornis; assembly: GCA_963576905.1. Taxonomy (NCBI): domain Eukaryota; kingdom Metazoa; phylum Arthropoda; class Insecta; order Trichoptera; family Leptoceridae; genus Mystacides; species Mystacides longicornis. The sequence goes on from OY756430.1 coordinate 6,452,384, forward strand.
TGGTGCATCTTCATAGAATTCGTCATACTGGTGGTCATTCGTGTCATGGTAAAATAGCTCTTCGGAGTGCCAATTTGGGCGCCTACTAACAGTCCTCATGGTTTGGTCCGAAGATACTTCTGGTTCTCTGGGGGGTGGTTTCCAAGTTGGGTTGGTCTGGTGTGGAATTTGCCTATTGTAGTGGGTTAATGTTTCTTGTGGGCGTTGCGATTGTACTATACGTCCTCCTTTAATGGGTAGTAGGGGCAGTGGCCTTCTTGGGGTTGGGCTGTTATTTATTGTTATGTTGGCTATCTTTTTTGGTAAAAATAAAGTTTTTTCTTCTTCCTTAGCTGTCTTTATTGCTTCCTCGAGGGTGGTTGGGTTTCTTGCTCTTAGTAATGTACCTATTGGTCCCGTGAGGTTATGTAAGAATGTTGATAGTGCTAATTTATCGTATACTGCTTCGATAGCCGCCTTTTCTCCGATGTTATAGTCCGTTGATTGTGTTTGCCGGTGCATCTCTATTCTTAAGGTCCGGACTCTATTACCGTAATGTTCGGCCGATTCATTTCTGTTCATTTGCGATGTAACAAGTTCTCTGATTAAAGTGCACTCGTCTTTTCTCGTGCCAAAGTTTTCATATAGTACGCGTTTTATTCCTGCCCACGTATTTCTATCGTCCTTAAATGATAGGGCCTCTTTTGCTCTTCCTTCAATTCTTGTTAGAATGAGTCTAATTAGATAGCTATTAATCGGATTTGTTACATTCACCGGGTCCGCGTAATGAACTGATGAACTCGCAGTTCCCAATGAAGTCTTCTAAGGTTCTCGCATCACCGTTGAAATGTGGGATTAGGTCCGTCATTTCCTTCCTAATATCGGCGATTTGGGCCATTGTTGTAATAATAATAAAAAAAAAAACACAAATTTGATGTTGAAAAAAAACTCCTTCAAAGCTCCTTTAGTGACTTTATTAATTCACTGTTTTCTTTTTTTTTGCTAGTAGTCGTGTTTCCCGATTTGGAGGGTTATCACGCTGCTACCGTTAATGTCCAAAGTCGTTCTGACTTACCCTCGATTTGGAGAGAGGAAGGGGTAGGACTTGGATTATGGACAGTCGTTAAGAAAAAGGGGCTGGTTGTAAGGGTAGGTTACGATTTGGAGAGACTTACCCTAGAGCCAGGATCCACAGTTTGTAACTTGACATATGCACTATACACTATCTTCTTGACGAATTGTTCTTTAAGAGTTAACACTCACGAAAAAAAACGAAGTCGATTTTGAGACTTGGCCTTTCCGAGAACAATCCTACCGACTGCGCCAAATATGTTTATGTTGCGGGTGATTAAGTTTTTAAAAACTATTTATTTATCACAAGCAGATAATATAATATTTAAAAGTAACAAAAGGTTCGACGATAGCTTAGGTGCGTGAAAATGACAAGTAACGACTGGTGCCGAGAGGTACATCCTCTCCTCTTTTATACCTTGCTCCCGTGAGAATCTCGGGAGATGCTGAGGGCACACGTTCCCAATTTTCCTGGAACGTGGTTACTGGTATTTGCGTTAAAGCACGTACCGGAGATCGGGTGACAAGACTGTTTACATCTCTGTGACTTGTCCAGGATGTAACTCTAGGGACTTCTTTCCACGCAAACTCTCTCAGCAATGGGTTATCGTCTTTCGATAATCTATATAATTTGTTATTTTCCACTTGATAGTTCATAAACCTCGTCGGACTTTCAGTACAACCGTTTAAGATCCTATCATACCATGGGTCTTCTTCGAACTCTACATCGGGCAAGGCCAGTTCATTGATAGTATAAGGTAATCTGGATAGAGCGTCGGGTACCTTGTGAGCGCTCCCCTTTCTGTGTTGAACTTGAACTGCGACAGTCTAGTACTCCACCTGGTAATCTTCCCGACGGGTTCGACAGCTTGGTTAGGAAGCGTAACGCTGCATGATCTGTAATGACCTTGAATTGCATACCCTCGATGTATAGCCTGAAAAATTCGATGCCATCACCTCGATGTATGTTTATTTATTTTATTTTATTTTTTTTATTTATGCAAAAATTGTACACATACAGGCGAGTATAGATACACTTAAAAACAAAATTAACAAAAATAATGGATGGTACAAAAATCCCAATCAGGCTTTAGCCTGTGTTTGGGTATACAAAAAATATTAATAACAAACAAGTTCACAACTCGCCCCACGGCGTCATGCGACAGGTGAGTAGTCCCGTAAAGAAATATTATACAAAAGTACGTTTTAGAGTGTTGCCCATTATTATACATTTTATTACTGTTCCTTTCAGTAAAAACAAACCAAGACTGTGCGTTACTACCTAGTTAAAAAAAAACAGACATAATACAGATGCACTGCAATCACAACAACATTGGGTATTACGATCCATGCGCCACGACGGCACACGGCAACGTCACGCCAGTACAATATACTATGTAACTTCCAACTAGTATTGTTGCAAACCACCGCCTTTAAGTATTATAATTATTCATTATCACTGTCAATGTTTCGAATTCGGTAGTTTCTTTAAGTTACTTTATTTGTCAAAACTTTGGTTCATTTCTCCTTTTTCTCTCGTAAACAAATACATGCCTTAACTAATAAATGCAGAAAAATAAACTATTTTATAAATGCAGATATAGAAATATAAAAGATGCATACATTAATATAAAAAAGTCGAAACTCAATAGACTTTTAAGTATAGAAAAATAAAAAATATAAAAATAAAATAACAAAACAAAATATAACCTATACAGAAAACCCAAATATAGTATCATTTATATACTCTTGAGTAACATATTATAGAAAATCAAAACATGATCGGTACATTATTCTAAGTATAGAAAAATCATAACACATCATAACCATATTATATCTCAATGTACAAATAATACACTTATATATGTGTAAAAACAAGTAAATATATGCTTACTTATAAATATAGAAAAATCAATTATTGAACTCAATAAGGTTACATAAAATACATGTTCACGTCCACACTCAGCAACCACTGTTTAATCTGGCTACCGAAGGCAACGTGATTCTCCAGCAGCTTAAGAGCATTTGGTAAATCATTATAAACTCTAGGTGAGACATATGAGGAGTGTCTCTGTGCCAGCCTCCTTTTGCATATTGGCACCACAAATACACTATTAATTCTTACGCTAGATCTGCTAAGAAGGTTTAGAGTAAAGAGCCTGGGGTGCTTTTGTATAAATTTTAGCATTGTGAAATAAACAATTTTCTTAAACAAAGGAGACCACTTTCCGCAAAGAGTTTTGAGGTTGAGTATCTGATAGGCTTTCTGTACATAGTTTTTATTATTGTCTTTTGAATAACTTCTAATGGGCCTAGATGGTTATTCAGGACTCCTCCCCATGCGACAATCCCATAGCTCAGAGAAGATTGAACAATACTGAAATATATTGTCTTTAATACGTCATTGCCAGCCGCGCACTCATTCAGTCTCCTAAAAACATACAACAAGCGTCTGTTTTTTTTGCAAAGAACGTCTATCTGTTTGCCCCACCTTAACTGCGAATCAATATAAATTCCAAGATATTTTACAGATTCCGCCATGTTTACCCGTTCGCAGTCTTTACAGGTACTTGAACAATTATAATTGTGAAATTGAATCTCCATGTCAAAGCACGGAGCCACAGATTGAGTTGTATAAAATGGAACGTACACAGTCTTTTCGCAGTTCAGGGAAAGCAAATTCGCGCCGAGCCAGGATCTTATACGCTTTAAACAGTCGTTAGTTCTCGAGAATACTTCACTCCAGTTGTTTCCGCTGATTGTAATAGATGTGTCGTCGGCATATGATATTATTCTGCCAGGAATATCAAGATTGCAAAGTTTATTGATATAAATAAGAAACAAAATAGGTCCAAGAACCGTACCCTGAGGGACACCGTGGAGTATTCGGAGTGGACCACTCAGTTCATTCGCATTTTTTGTTCTTTGGTATCTCATTTTCAAATAGTCACTTAGCAATCCCAGACATTTTCCAGTGATCCCTATCTCAGTTAGTCTGGCCATGAGCACACTATGATTAACCGTATCGAAAGCCTTTCGAATATCCAAAAAAACTGTCAGTACTTTTTCACCATTATCCAAATGTTTAGTTAATTCATATAGAGCAATATCTGTACACAGTTTGGGTCTAAAGCCGTATTGATTCATGGATAAAATTCCATGGCATTCCAAAAAACACATAAGACGTTTTTTAATGATTTTTTCAAGAACCTTGGATAAATGAGATATCAACGCGATAGGTCTGTAATTACTCGGAGAGAAGGGTGAACCACCCTTGTATATCGGAACTATAATTGATTGTTTAAAGTGTGATGGAAATTTACCGCTATTCAATGATAAATTAAAAATATAACGCAGCGGAGACACAATTTCATCTTTTACATGTTTCAATGTTTCAACAGTAATATCATCGGGGCCTGTTGCAGAAAAACTTTTAAGGTCATTTATATTTATAGCTATCTCATCATTTGTAACACTTTCAAATTCATCCAGGCAGATGCGATCTGGAGACAGATCAAAACCCAGTTCAGTCGAACAACTATTGGTACCGTCAGATCTCATTTCACGTACTATTTCTGTAGCCACGTTCGTGAAATACGCATTCATTGCGGAAGCAATTTCACCATTATCAGTTAAACTTGTATCTGCAGTGTCTATTCTATTTATTTATCTAACCCCCTGAGCTGACCCACTAGTGATCTCATCAACGAGACTCCAAATCCTCTTCGGGTTACCCTTAGCCAAAGTAAACCTAGAGCTATAATAATCCTGTTTACATTTTCTAATAAGTGAGTTCAGTAAATTTCGATAGATAACAAAATTGTTCTTAACAACATTTGATACCGGAATATCATCCAAGCGACATAAATTTTCAAGTTTTTTTAATTCGCGAAAAAGCTTATTTCGGTGCCGAATTGAAACGATCAAACCCCTGGTGATCCAAGGTTTTACTTTTTTATGTTTGCCTTTCGGTTTCTTTACTTTAGTCTTACATGTATCTATGTGTTCTTTCAACCTATTGTAAAAACAATCTAGAGCTTCGTCAGGTTCGCTAGAGGCAAACACATCAAACCAGGTTTCATTCAATAGAGACAGCTTCAGCTTTTCGTGTTCTATTCTAAATATATCCGCATTTCTATTTAGCTTTAACGACCTTTCGCTGTCGAAACCGAAAAAAGTTGGGTAATGGTCAGTTATGTCTAGCTTCAGTATAGCACTTTTTGGTGACATAAGATAATTTTTTGATTTAATCATAATATGGTCCAGGCACGAGCCTGATCCCAAGAGATTCTCTCTCGTAATTGCGTTGATAACTCAGCAAAAACCGCCACTGTACATCATGTTAAGATAATCATTCTCATTTTTTGTGAAAACCTTATCAGCTAAAATATTTATATTAATATCACCGGCAAAAAACGTATAGTCATAATGTTCACCATTGGAGTCACCCACGTAATTCTTCAGTTCCTCAACAAACCCTTCCGTATTCAAAGAAGGTGATCGGTGAATTGCAATTAATCGACATTTCTTGGTATGGTATTTGAATTTTAGATCTAAACAATTACAGCATTTTAATACGGGCATTTCGTGGACAACATTACACAACTTGTCATTATAAAATACGGCAATACCGTCATGCGAAGTGTGGTTGCTTTCTCTACTCAAAAAGGTATATCCTGGGATATTAAATGGTATTTTCAATTTCAGTTGAGTCTCTGTTAAAACAATAATATCTAACCTAAAAGAAAAACAGTTCAAAAGTATACAAAGTTCGTCAAAATGACGAGTTAACCCTCTAGTATTCCAGTTCATCATAGTAAAATTTGCACTTTGAAATAACGTATTAACACTCTCGATAGTTTCACAAGTTTGGCCACAGTCTACATTCCGGTCATCCCCATCTACACCAGTGTCTGCTATCGAGTAGGAATATCGGCCGCATCTCTGATGGTGTAAATCTTGGATTCTTCGTCCTTTCTAATGAATACTCTTCCTTGTCTCGTCCAAACAAACTTGTAACCCATTCCTTTGGTGGTTTTCGCTAACCAGAGAAGATGCTTATTAAAATTAGTTAGTTTTTCGTTGACATATATTTTGTTTTTGTTTGTTTGACAGCCTAACTGTTCCGGAAAAACATCACCCTTTCTTTTTTTCAATTTAAGAAATTCAATTTTAGTTGCCTTCGTCGTGAACTTCACCGTTACAAGTCTGCCCTGTTTTCGAGGCCTGTGTATGACCCTCTCAATGGTGTTTATCATTGCTTCACTGCACCCAACATGGTACATGAGTGACTCTACTAGAGGACGTCCATCCTCGGCCTCTTCCAGAGGTAAACCTTCAATTTCCACAACTGCGTCTAAAGAAGTTTGCTCCAATTCATTAACGATTCTTTTCATTTCCCTGTTTTCTTTCTCACATTCTTTTAATCTCGTTTCGGTTTTTTCAAACCGCTCGGTCAACGCAAAAATTTGCTCCTCATATTTTTCGCATTTTTTGGCGAGTTCTTCGATCTTCAAACTGCACTGGCTGATTCCCTCCATGACTTTTTTGGTTTCATCTTTTTGAGATTTCCTCATGGCAGATATCTCACTTTTTATCTCCTCCAGGCATTTCAACAAATCACTTCTCGGTGCAACTTCTCCCCTTTCGGCTTGGTTGTTGTCCGTCTTAGTCGGGGATTTACATCGTTTACATTTCCACTTCAACTTGTTCATTTTGAGCATCTTCTTGAAATCAGTTGCGGAGATGCCCACACATGCAAAGTGAAACTTTGCCAGACACAAAGAGCAAATAATTATACTATCCTCTGCTATGTCCTTCGTACACTTGACACAATCCATTTTGATATTAGGCAAGTTTCTGATACTGAGTGCAACAACCGAAATAGTGTATCGTTTGGAACTGGTAACTTTACTGAACTCAGTGCAATGCAAAATTTTGTTTTCACTTCAAAATGCAATAATAAGCCAAAAATATTGAAACTAACCGACCACACTCTTGAAGATACACCAGGTACTTCTTCTTATCAATAAAGCTGATAATCTTATCACATGGAACACTACTTATTTTAAACTTTTTTACGCATCGATACAAAGCACACCTGTCGCTACAACGCGCAGCAGCAATATGGCCTGAAAAATTCGAATGGCAAGTAGTTCCTTCTCGGTGACGCTATAGTTCACCTCTGACTTTGACAACGACCTCGAGTAAAACGTTATCGGTTTCTCTTCTTCGCCGAACTTTTGGTGTAAGGCCGCGCCAATTTGATGCTGACTGGCATCAGCGTGGAGGATAAACGGTTTCGTGAAATCTGGGCATGTCAACACCGGCGCCGTCACTAGCGCCCTTTTTAATTTCTCGAATGCTTCGGCGGCTTCATCATTCCATCTGAACGTAGAATCTCCCCTCTTTACTCTTAAAAGTTTGTTAAGCGGCTCCGATAGCTTACTGCAATCCTTTATTGACCTGCGGTAGAACCCCACCATGCCGAGAAACATCCTCAACTGTTTCAATGTCTTTGGTTCAGGATATTCTTCTATACATTTTACCTTTTCTGGGTCTGGTCTTAACCCTTCTCTGTAGATCAAGAAGCCCAGGTACTTCAATTGGCTCTTGCAGAATTCGCATTTCGACAGCTTGACTGTCAATCCCGCTTCCATCAACCTATTTTTTACCTTTTTTAACAATGTAATATGCGCATCGAAATCATTACTCACTATTATCAAATCGTCTATGTAGCAAAAGACGTTTTCATCGATTTTCGACCCAAACAATCTGTCTGCCAATCTTTGAAGCTCGCTGGCTGCGTTCACTAAACCAAAAGGCATTTTTGTGAATTCGAACAACCCCCTTCGGGGTACGACAAATGCGGTCTTTTCACGAGGAATTTGCCAGAACGCCTTAGACAAGTCGATAGATGAGATATATCTGTCGTTCCTTAAGTTCGATAGAGTTCTGTTCAAGTTTGGCAGTGGATAATTATCTCTTTTCGTGACGGAATTCAATTTTCTGGAATCCAAACAAAACCTGCCTGTCCCGTCGCGTTTCGAAACAATCACCGTCGGACTCGCCCATGACGATTTTGAAGGCACCGCGACCCCTAGCTTTAACATATCATCTAACTCCTCCTCGACTTGATCTTGTTTCGCGGGTGATAACGGATAGTAGCGTTGCCTGATTGGTTCCCCCGTCGTCTCGATCTTATGTTCGATCAGGTTAGTACACCCTAATCCCTTTTCTTCGAAAGAAATTTTTCGAAATTCCTTCTCAATTTCTTCTAAGCGCGCTTTTTGATGATCGCTTAGACTCAATTTTCGATTTTTCCCAATTCTTCGATACCCTTGTAATTCCCATTTTCAATATCTGCGAATAAGTTTGGAGTCAGATCAAAACTTCTCCAAAAATCGACGCCCAGTAGCACCCCCTGATTAAGATTTTCAATTACGTAAAATTCTTGAATTTTCGATGAGTTATTGTAGTCGACCCGCAACTTTAAACTTCATAAAATCTCTTTCCTACTACCGTCGGCCAAAGTGATATGCTCGCCTGATTGATTTATAGTCTTTGCCTTATTTACGAAGAACTCGCCTGTATTACGGCTCATCGCACTAATGGAGGCCCCCGAGTCAGAGGCCCTTCAAATAGCGACAAGCGACGTGGGAGAGGAGTTTTGCTGGCTGTCAGGAGAGAATACACAGTGTCTTTTATCCGACCTTTATACAACGATGTTGAGCAAGTTTTTGTCGCGCTCAAATTGTAGCGAAGACCTCTCATTGTTCCTCCATCACAGCTGCACATATATATCCTCATCGACGGTTGTACATTAACATCCAACTATCCAAATGCTGAGTTTCTCTTCATGGGTGATTATAATCTGCCGGGGATATCCTGGTCTGACATGGGGCGTGGTTGCAGCGGGATTGGACAGGTTTCGCGAGGATCTAATGTTGTATTGGATGTGCGTATTGTAGCAAATTTGCGACAAGTTAATACAGTTTTAAATTAAAATAATGTTATATTGGACCTCATATTGACGCAAATGGCAGGTGTATTCGTTAATGTTATCTGTAGATACCCATCATCCCCCACTTGATATCCGCATCCTTCTGAGTGGTCAGCCTGCTCGCAGCACTGAATCCATGTAATACAGATTTTTATTAAAGGGAGACTACGGCGTAATTAATGTGATACTTGGCGAAACTGATTGGGAGAATTCTTTGTGCAATGCTGCGGATGTAAATTCTGTAATGATATGGATATATTCTGTGATTCAGTGTACGCTGTGAGAAGATGTGATGTGAGTAGGTTTGTCTTGCACTATGGTGCGGCTCTGGATTTGTAATTTTTTTCCGTACGAATGTTTCCCTTTTCCTTCCCCACCCTTTCTTTTGTGAGGTTTTGCCGATGTCACTTATTTTGTTAATTGCTGTGTTTTTGTTGAGTAATTTTGTTATTTCTTAATTTGAGTTTTTTTTTTTAATTTTAAGTTGTGCAATTTTGTCATTTCTTTGATTTGCAAAATTTGTATTAAAGGCCACTTGGCTGTTTATTATGTTAATAAATAAATAAATAGGAATTTCACAGATTTGCATTGTTTTTAAGAAATTCTTATTTAAATTCTATACCATTTTGGATGTTAGTAATATTTCACCCAATACCCCATTTATAAAATTATTTTCAAATTTCCCGCCTGCAGAAATGGTCTGGGATTTTTAAATTTACCGCCAATTTTAGTTCAACAAAATTCCGTGATATCTTTGCCGAGCGCTGGCGTTGTCGTCATGTCGGCGTGTATTTTGTATGATGTCGACATTCTTCCCTATGTAATAGAGTATTACTGTTCTGTGGTCCAAGAGAAAAAATCAAAAACGAGACAAATTTGACAGCTGTCATCACGCTGTCATACATTTACGACGACCTATTATCTCTGTAGCGCCCCCCACCTTTTCGCAAGAACGGATATGGAATGTTACGGGGTATCCGCCCATTTCCGCCTTCCCCGTTGGTACGAGTCGTGTAACGCCATAGCCGCCATTACTGTTTTTGGTGTCGTCGTGTTAACATCGTGAGCATTGTTCTGTGATCGTGAGAAACTAAAATGTCCTGCAACTACTGTGTCAATACTTTTTCGAGAAAGAGTGAATTAAATAGACATTTGAGAGAGGTTCATGGTGACCAAGCGTCACTAGCACGTGGGGATTTAGATGTTTGAAGCCAGATTGTGTGTTCGTCTTTGCGAGGAGGATTTCTTTGATCGAACATCTTACAGATGTTCATTCCATGCTATTCAATGAACAAACATTGAATTTTAACGAAGTTCGTGTCATATCTAGGTTTGTGCTCGGAATGCGGCAGGATCTGTCTTTCGAGAATAGGCCTCTACAGCCACACAAGGTGGCATAGGAGACAGAACTAGTCCTTCTTGTGCTCCTTATGCTCGACTCACGGGCAATGGGCATTATCTGTCATCAAATGTGTACTATGTTATGTATCTTATATCCCTGTATTATTATCCGTGTTCGTGTTTGGATTGTCTGTTTTTGTAATACTAATTGTTTCAATCCACGTTTTTGAACGAGTATGTTATAAGATATTTCGTATCAGATTTGCCTTTAATCCTGTTCGTCACGAACCTAGTATACTTGTTGTCTAGGGAGTTTCACTCCTACCTTCCAGATTAGCTTGGAAGAAACCCCTCTAATAAATAGCATTGTTTAATATGTATTGTATGGCAAACTGTGTGTATAAATATTGAACAAATCAGGAGTGCATGTAAGAGTATATGCATACTTTTTAATATTATATAGGTGGTACATGTATATATTGTTTGTTACATAAGTATGAATTTATTTTCAGAATTTACTATTTGGAAACAAACCATGGATGAGGCAACTGTGAGCTCTTATGTTGCAGCTCAATATGGAGAAAACAAAAACATTACATATTTCAAAATGTAATCGTAGAAGAACAGGTAATATAAAGTATACATAGTGTAGAGTCCTCTCAAATTACATCCTGAGGCATACCCTAAATCCAGTGTTAATATCTCTGATACTTCACCTGTATACATATTTCATCTAGTTCTCTGCTCCTCCCTCAACAGTTAAATTCCCCTCAAAGTTACTCATATACAGCTGTGTTTTTACTTCTTTTTCTAAAAAGAAGATATTTCATGTTCCGTCTGATCCATATTAAGAATATTCTTGAATTTTCCCTTTGTAAAAAAAGTCACACCCCTTCTGTACATGATAGATCGAATGCAGTAGGTTTTTTTTATTTTAAGTGAAGTTCAGAGATTTTTTAGAATGTAGTTGTGGATTTAATATAGCATTCTTTTTTAACATGTTAGAAAAAGAAATACTAGGGTTGGTACATATGCAAAACCTAAATAATTTAATTGAGAATGCAATTGATTCTTATTTAATGTTTCTTGTTACAGGACTAGGCAAAAGAGATACAGAAAAAATATATAAACGAAATGTTAAAAGTCAAGGTTATTACCACATGGATACCGTTTGTACCAGTCGTATTAAAGTAATTTGTCAAGATAGCCGTATCACAGTAAATTTTCAAGGAACGCATTATGGACATACTGCAGATTTGTCAAAAATAAGATTGCCAAAACATGAAAAAGACAAAATCGCATCCAAATTAATGAGTGGAGTCCCATGTAAAAGGTAATTGATTTCTTTGAAATAAAGAATTATGTAGGTTTTAAGATTGTAGCTATTTATGAACAATTGCAAAACATTGGTGTGCATTAAAATTAGAGGACATCTAATGGAGCTGGTGACTACCAGAGGATAGGTATCTATTGATACGATAAGATATATGAGCGTCACACTACAGAGAAGATTGTCTTGTAATCTTGTCATATTTCTAAATGCTTACTTATTCCTTCCATATTTATTAGAAACAAAACTTGATTTGCGGGGTGTTAGTGAGGTGTGTGTTTTTATTATGCTAGTGGAATATTTGAAAATTCCCTATTATTTTAAATTTTTAGAATAATGCAGTCTGTCAGTGATACCATCAGTGAGCATCTCCGTAGAATTGATTTACTCACAAGTAAAGATGTTTACAACAGACTCGACAGTTCTTGATAAACAAGACTTTTGTCTTATTATCATGAATACTTTTCAAAAGTTCATGCTGTCTGAATTTGGTAATGGGACACTGACAATTGATGGAACCCACGGCATGAATGCTTATGATTTTGAGCTGACAACGCTTATGGTTTTAGAGGAGTTTAACCAAGGATTTCCTGTATCTTTTATGTTTTCGAATAGGAAAGACAAAAATGTGTACAAATTATTTTTCCAACAAATTAAAGAAAAGATTGGTAAGTGAAGTCTCATGTTTAAAATTTTTAATCCTTCTATTTGAATACCTATGTCTTTATATATTTTTTCAAGTTTATGGGTATCAGTATAAATAGCTTTTTAGATTTAAAAATTCACAATTAATTGACATCCTGTCTTCATTTGAGACAAAAGGAAGGTCCTATTTTCATCGTCAGAATTAGGATCTTAAACCTCCTGTTTGTGGTATGTGAGAGTAATACTAAGCTACCAACTATCTCTATTTCTACAACATATTTATGCAATCATTATAATATTTTCTTTCATCAAGCACAATGACTTGTTAAATAGCCATGATGAATGTATGTCATGTGATCATTTTTTTTTTAATAAAATGAATCTGTGCTCACTCAAAGTGAACACAAATACACTCCTTGACTCTTTCACAGTAAGCTACTGAAATCTTGTGTCGTGAAAGAGGAAGATGGTCGGCACCTGGGTTAATAATAATAATAATAAAAAACATGAATAACAAAGAGATAAACCTCCTCCAATCTTACTTTATCTCATCAAGGAATAAATTGGGTTATGAAGACCTCATTGCGTGTGATTTGAAGTACACGCCCTTAAATTTATCAAATCCTGTTTCACCACCGATAATTGGGGTACAAGATCGGGTTGATATATGGAAAGGCAAGTCTCTCCACGGTCGATTCTTCGAAACTTTAAACTCATCACATGTAAGTCTTGAAGATTCGACTGGATGGTTGAGGTTTGGTGAACTATTTAGCGAAACAGAAGGTTTTGTCTGTGCAATACAAGACCAGGTCATCGTCACTAATAATTATAAAAAATATATTATTAAAGCACCTGATATAATTGATAAATGTCGTGCATGTGGCCAAACAGGAGAAACACTCAGACATATTTTGTCTGGGTGTTCTCTCCTGTGTGGTTCTGAGTATCTGCACAGACATAACGATGTGGCTAAAATAGTTCATCAAAAACTTGCCTTGAAATATGGTTTGCTCGATCTTGAAGTACCTTATTATAGGTACACCCCAGTTTCGGTAATGCAAAACAGTAATACAAAGTTGTATTGGGATATACCAATACAAACTGACCGAACGATTAACGCAAATCGTCCGGACATTGTATTGGTTGATCGTAGGAACGGGATAACGTATCTCGTGGATATCACTATTCCGTATGACGAAAATTTGAAAAAAGCCGAGCAAGATAAGATAATTAAATATCTTGATCTTGCTCACGAAATCAAGGATATGTGGCATACACTAGGGTGGATCGATTTTTTTTTCTTCACTGGACGGTTATGTAATAGTCAAAATTTGGTGCCTTTTAGGTTTAATTTAAGCCATGTAAAATATTATTCTATTTGGTTTAGGGTAACTGCCTCCGCAACGGCATTGAAGTTACGAAAATAGTTGGTTTTACGCTCTAATTGGAAGTCATGTTTATGTACGATTTTTTTTAATAAACATAGGTGCCAATTTTTTTGAAGAAAGTTTACTTGGAACAATATAGATTAGAAACAAAATAAAAAGAACTTTAAATTTGTGTTTTATAAGTGGGGGGGGGGGGGGGGAGAAGCGCGGGAGGTGATCCTTGCACTTCTCGCGTCGTCAGTGCTCTGATGTTCTTAGTTGGGGTCGGTCCCACGCAGCGTTGTTTATCCTTATAAATACGTTCGATCTTCTATCGTGGCAACTATGCAAAGAACTAGGAGTGTATTCAAATGCGCTCTATTTGGTGATTTTTATGAGATGAAAGAGAACGTTTTACATACTTACGAAGATGTAATGAAGTACTATGAGTGGACGAGACATCAACTGAAATTGCAATTAGAAACTGTAAAAGAACCAATTTTTAGCGAGATAGCAGATATAGTAACTTCAAAAATTCAAAATATATGGCAAACTGCATCTATTCCAACAGTGACAACAACAAGGATCGTTCAAATGTTGAAATCATATCATTTAAAGTGCAAAAATGTACTCAAGTCTATCAAGAGGCTCTCCCCGGAGAAATTAAATAGTTTTCAGCAAAGCAGTAAGATACTTTTTGATATTTCAACATGCAAGTGCAAACATTTCACTCAGTGTATCTGTCCTAAGGATAAGAAGGTTCCTAAACAAGAGCAAACTTTTTTGAACGATCAAAGAACGTCTCGGGTAATGGTTATCAGCGGAATCGACGTAACTGCAACAAAAAAAATTGCAAAAGACTTTCAAAAGGAAACATAAACGAGAGAATTGCCGAAACACATCCTTTAGCACTTCCACGTTAGCTGATTTAAATATTAGTACTTCTTCAGCGTCATCATCAGAGTCGGAAAAATCAGAATGCTCCACGATCAAAGGCGTTATTGAAAAGAAAATGAAAAAATCGAAACAGAATTTTCCTACGTTATCGAAGACATGCGATAGGTATGGAGTATCTGATAGAGCAGCAGCAGCAATAGCATCATCTGTTTTGTTCGACATTGGGTCTGATGTTGAGGTCATTAATCGTCAAAAGTTGCGAAGAGAGAGAACTAAAACTAGAGAAAAAATAATGGAAAGTGCAACAGTTAAAGAGCTCTTGGCGTTATACTTTGGTTCCGAATTAAAAATAAACCATCATGCAAAGATAAATAATAAATGTATAATTTTTCAAGTTTATTTCAATTCTTTTTTAAAGCAATGCCTTAATAAAATAAATCTGATTGATATATTATTGTTTATCATTTAATACCTATTTACCACTAAATTAATCACAATTATAAACATTAAACTTTTTTAACCTAATTTTCAATTTTTGGGCTCACTGCGGAGGCTGAAGATGTTAATCAAATGAAATGAAAAATTCCACAAATTTTAACTTTAACATAAGGCACAAATCCCCCCCTATTAGAACTCTGAATCTTAAAATTTTTTTTTTTTCATATATCCGTGATCCACCCTAGCATACACCAACCACGCATATAATACCTATAGTGATATCGACGAATGGAGTTATTCCTAAGTCTCTTAAAGACAATCTAGGGAAACTTGGCATCTGTTGTGGTCTCAGATATGCCATCCAAAAGGCAGTTCTGTTGTCCTCATGTAGGATGTTAAGAAGGTTCCTTTCTCTGTAGTTCGAAGATCTCTCATGATTACATTACATCGTGATGTATCATGAGAGATAATACCGATATTTTTATATTTAGTATATAGCATTGTATTTAATTTTAATTTATTTTTATTAATTTTTTTTTACAATGATGTATACTTCATATGATATATTGTGATTTAATGAATAAATGATTTGAAATAATAATAATAATAATAAACTTTATTACAAACAAATATGGCACATGAAAAACAAAAAACGATGGGATCAAACCACGACGTCCGCAGTACGAAAGCCGGCGTTGTAACCGCTGGGCCACCAACCACTTCATTGTGATATATTGTATTCTATTTTGTTTCAGGTGAAATTAAACCAAAGATTTTTATGACTGACATGGCAATGGCATACATCAAAGCATGGGTGTCAGTGATGGGTGATACCAATCATCTTTTGTGTTCTTGGCATGTGGACCGAGCCTGGCAAATCAATTTGTCAAAAATAAAAAATTTGGACAAAAGAAATAATGTCAAAAAACTCCTTAAAGTACTTCAGCAATTTAGAGACAAGGAAGAATTTACGGAGTGCTACAACGGTGCTGTAAATTTATTATTGGGTGAAGATGACACAAGTGAGTTTGGCAAATATTTTGTGAATACATATTCACAAAACACTGCTAAATGGGCATATTGTTATAGAGGACCAGAAGACATAAACACCGATATGCACATAGAAGCCATGCATAAAATCTTGAAATATGTGTATGCCGATAGGCATTCTTTTAAAAGATTGGACAAAGCATTGTCTTTAATTCTCCAATTTTTGAAAGAAAAATGAAGAGAAAGGCTTCTTAAACTGGTAAAAGGGAAAAGCAATAAACATATGAGGGAGATATTTACCAGGCATTGTAAAGCGCAAACAATGCAGAATTATAATGTCCAAAATTTGAATGGAATGTGGCATATTCACAAAAACACCAATATAGTGTATATTGTGGAAAAGTTGTGGAACAAACAACAAGAGAAGGTCGTATCTAAAGCTACTTCAGCTATTATGACATGCAGAAGATTTACAGGGAAAAACTGGGGATGTAACCCAAATATACTACTGTGGATGTACACTAGAGTGGAACACTTTTGTATGAAAAATTTTTTTTTGTCAAATTTCGATTTGGAATAGTTGTATTATGTTGCCGATTGGCATCAATAATCTACATAAAAAATATAAAAATTCTCATACAATGGTAAGAGCCCCCGCTTTGACTTCGAATATTTACAAAAACGGCAATTTTGGGGCTGTTTTCGCGGTCTACGAAATATTACAGAATTTACTTAAATAGGTTTATTTTATTCAAAAACTAATTCAAACATGGTTGATTAGCTGTTGCTTTCACTATTTCATCAATTTAATAGTCTTTGTCGCTGTGAGAGATGAGCAAAGTGCAAGAGAAAACGGTGGCGGCAAGGTCCGGTTTATAAATTTGAAATTTTAGTTTCATCAAGTGCAGTGGATGATTATTGTCTTAAAGTGAAAGGTTGCATGTCAATAATTATTTCCACGAGTGTGTAGGAATAGGTGATATATGTTTTTAAGTGTATTAACATGACTTCTACGAGACAAAATTTAAAATGTCCGATACTTGGTTTCATAGCACTTTTGTGCAGACTTAATAGAATAAATCCTACCTACGTATTAAAATGTGATGTAATTTTGTAAATGGGTTTGACAAATGTTATAATAAAAAATAAAATCTGTGTAGAAACTTAAGAAAGTAGAGTAAGAAGCATTCAGAGTCGAAAGTAGAAAGCTTTTTGACATATCTGCATGTAAACGTAATGATTTTGTAAGATGTACTTATTTTACAGATGAAAAATTGCCAAAAGAGGTACAAATATTTTTAAATGGCAACCAGCGGGTACGAGATAGCTTAAATGTGTTTCTGTTTAATGAATCAGGAGTGCTGGATCCATTTATGAGAGCAGTAGTAATTTCTTGTAAATGTTTTTGGTGTGCGTTGAGATCTGTTGATATTCGTGGAGGTAGATCTTCAATCTTATCAAAATGGACCAACGGCATAGGTAAACAATCGCTTCAATGGCAACTCTTTGATGTCTATGTGAAAAATTATCCATTTCAATGGTCGAGATAGTTTATTTTCCGAAATAACGAACCCAAGCTAAACAGAACTTGACTTCTTTATGATCGAAATATGTTCCTCTGGTACAACCACTCTAGGCTTTTGCGATCCTTCAAAAATAGTTTTGGCCGTCTTTTATTTTCTTCCAACGAGGAATTTATATGTGTTAAAACCATCTGCGGTCGACGAACAAGAAGGCAGATCCACTTTTTAGCGAGTTTTTAGTGGAAGAAATTTCTTCAGTTCGTGTATTTGAATTATGAAATATTTCTTTGTTTAGAGCACGTAATCTTCTATTCTGCAAACTTTTAACTTTGGATTAGATCAATTATTCCTAAATGTATTATTCTTTCAGCCATTTAAAAATATTTGTTCCTCTTTTGTCAATTTTTCATTTCTAAAATAAGTACATCTTACAAATTCATTACATTTATATGCAGATACGTCAAAAACTTTTCTATTTTGGACTCTGAATGCTTCTAACTCTACTTCCTTAAGTTTCTACAGAGATTTTTATTTTTATTATAACATTTGTCAAACCCATTCATAGAATTACATCACATTTTCATACGTAGGTAGGATTTATTCTATTAACTCTCCACAAAAGTTCTATGAAACCAATTATCGGCCATTTTAACTTTTGTCTCGTAGAAGTCATGTTAATACACTTTAAAACATACATCACCTATTCCTACACACTCTTGGAAATAATAATTGACATGCGACCTTTCACTTTAAGACAATAATAATCCACTGCACTAGATGAAACTAAAATTTCAAATGTATAAATCAGCCCTTGCCGCCCCCGTTTTGTCTTACACTTTGCTCCTCTCTCACAGCGTCAAAGACTATTAAATTGATGAAATAGTGATAACAACAGCTAGTCAACCATGTTTGAATTAGTTTTTGAATAAAATAAACCTATTTAAGTAAATTCTGTAATATTTCGTAGACCGCGAAAACAGACCCAAAATTGCCGTTTTTGTAAATATTCGAAGTCAAAGCGGGGGCTCTTACCGTTGTATGAGATATTTTATATTTTTTATGTAGATTATTGATGCCAATAGGCAACATAATACAACTATTCCAAATCGAAATTCGACTAAAAAATTTTTTGTTCCACTCTAATGTACACTGCCATGGTCGTGCCCATCATCACGTATGGAGCACTAGCATGGTCTAGAAGAACAAACCTCATCACCTCGAGGAAACCACTCTAGAGGGTCCAAAGATTGGCCTACCTGTGCATCACAGGAGCCATGAGAACATGCCCAACAGCAGCCATGGAGGTGATCTTGTGACTGACACCTTTGCACATTGCAATAGAGGAAACAGCCAAGAAAGCTTACCTCAGGTTATATAAAGCCGGATCTATCAAGGCAGCGCGAGAAGGACATGAAAAAATCCTGTCCAACTGCGCGTATTTTGCCGACTTACCAGGAGACACAATGATCAAGACATTCAGCTTTGAGAAAAATTTCTCTACAGTACTGAATTCAAAGAAAGAATGGAGCGAACAAGCTATCCTTTCCCTTAGAAAAGGTACCATTGTATGGTACACTGACGGATCAAAAACCGAAGAAGGAGTTGGAGCAGGGGTCCATGGTCCCAGGATAAACTACTCTGAACCAATGGGAAAACTCCCAAGTGTCTTTCAGGCCGAAATATTCACTCTGGATAGATGCATCCAGCTCAACCTGGACAGAAGATATAAAAAAGGCAACATAGCCATATTTTCTGACAGCCAAGCAGCCATTAAAGCATTGAGTTCCAACATCATCAACTCTAAAATGGTATGGGAATGCCTAACAAAACTGAATGAATTAGGCAAGAACAATAATGTCACTCTCTTCTGGGTCCCGGGACATGTCGGGGTGAAGGGTAATGAACAAGCAGATAGGCTAGCGAAAAGAGGTGCAGCAACAAACCTAGTTGGACCAGAACCTTTTTGCGGTCTAAGTAAGAGATTCTTCCAAGAAGAGATAAGAAGGAAGGGAAGGGAAGAAAGAGAAGAACAGTGGAACAACCTCCCGGGACTTAGGCAATCCAAGGATCTTCTTGGTGGGTTTGACTCTAGAAGAACCAAAATATGTTTAAGCCTAAGTAAAATAGGTCTAGAGGCTAACAGGCTTCTTAACGGGTCACTGCAGACTTAGGGAACACCTGAGGAAGCTGGGACTCGAAGATGATGGAACCTGTAGATTCTGTGAAGAATGAGTGGAAACACCTCACCACCTACTTACAGACTACGATGCAGTAGTTTATGCGAGAGCAAGAAATTTTGGTAAACACAGGATAGAGGTGGAGGACCTCGCCACCTTGGATCCCCTCCTAATGCTGGACTTTCTGAAGCGTCGGAATTAGTGGGGAAGCTCTAATTGGGTAACACCATGAGCAAGTAGGGGAAGCACAATAGACCACTACAGGTCGGAGCGCAAAACATCCCCTGAGAGAAAAAAAAAAAATATTGTGGTAAAGAAAGTAGACAAAAAGTGCTGCACAAAAATGTGTCACATGTGTGGCATATGTTGTCACATGTTTTCATGTACCTGTGATGATTATAGTGAGAGCATAATATGCAAGCACATTCACTAAATAATTATAAATGAAACGGTTGAAACCAAGGAAATAGAAAAAAGTAACTCAGATGCTGAGTCTAAAATGTTTTTTCATACATATAAGAATGAAAATCAAAACTTAACTAAAGGCGAAAAATTAGGTACAAAGATTAACAACGTTTTCAAAATGTTTGATTCAGTGCAGTTGGAGGATCTTAATGAAAATACTATCGACAGTATTAACATTCATCTTGGGATCATAAGCAACTTATTAAATATGCCCATGGCAACAATAAACAGTGATTTTGTTAGTAATGATGAAAAGAATAAGTACATACAACCACAACAAAGGTTTTATTCTACAAAAAGGAAAAGGTCCTCTACACTAACATGGTTGACAGAAGGTGAAAGAGAGGAAACAAAGAAAATGTTGAAAAAAATGCCTGCTTTGGTAATATCTACTAATCCGACCGAAGACCATCGCTATTTTTAAATTCTATCATTTTTTCTTCTTTTGAACCTGTACTTTTTTTAGTTCTGAATGTTGCTTTTTTTAATCTATGTATATTGAACTTGAAACTGTGCTTTTTTAGTTCCCAATGTCTCTTTTAAATCTATGTATATAAACTTGAACCCTTGCTTTTTTAGTTCGGAATATTGCTTATTTTAATCTATGTATATAAATATGAACCCTTGCTTTTTTAGTTCGGAATATTGTTTTTTTAATCTATGTATATTGAACTTGAAACTGTGCTTTTTTAGTTCCCAATGTCTCTTTTAAATCTATGTATATAAACTAGACGCTTGCTTTTTTTAATCTTTGTATATTGAACTTGAAACTGTGCTTTTTTTAGTTCCCAATGTCTCTTTTAAATCTATGTATATAAACTAGACCCTTGCTTTTTTTAATCTATATATATTGAACTTGATTGAAACTGTGCTTTTTTAGTTCCCAATGTCTCTTTTAAATCTATGTATATAAACTTGAACCCTTGCTTTTTTTAATCTACAAAGATTAATATACAAATATTGAACTTGAAACTGTGCTTTTTTAGTTCCCAATGTCTCTCTTTAATCTATGTATTTAAACTTGAACCCTTGCTTTTTTAATCTTTGTATATTGAACTTGAAACTGTGCTTTTTTAGTTCCGAATGTCTTCAAATTTGTGTATTGAGGATTATAAATCATATTATTATTTATTTATTTATTTTATTTATTTATTAATTCATCAACGGCCTAAAAAAGCCTTTTACATAAAAATATACAAATGAAAAGAATATACCTAAGAATATAGAAATAAAATTATAACAAAAAATATAAAATATAATACATATATAAATTAGAAATATTACTGGTTGCACGTGAAAGAGTATAATATTATATTAATATTGATATAGTATTGATTCGAATGTTAAATAGGACAACATGAAATAGGCAGGTAGGCACTCGTGGTAGCAATATGTAAGTACTAACTCAACGATGATAATATAGTACAGATCCTGTGTATTAGCGCATGTATAGATAGACACTACAATATTCACAGTGGGTGCTGAGCGTGTTGCACTGTTATATATACTTAGGTACAAAGGTAAAATAATAATAATTTCTTTGTGTCCACTGTTCAACACCGCGCCTATTATTAATAAATAATAATAAATCATAAATCAGTAGGGGCAGGGCCGCACTTCGTGCATCTATTTACATATTGCTATTAAGAAAAATAAATTTATATAAAATTAATGCATAATTCAATAATTAAAGTAAAATAAGATAATATAAAAATGAAAATGAAACATTTAGGTAATAATAAAATTAAACACTAAAAATAAAGCATTAAGATAAAATTAAAATAAAACAATAATTCAATGCTAAATTAAAAACATTAAAATAAAACATTGTTAGAGACAATATCCGAATAAAATATCAAATCAAATAAATAATAAAAATAAAAAAAATGCAACATTTAGACAATATAAAAATATATCATGAAAAAAATATATATATATAAATAACAAACAAATAAAAACATACAAAAATAAATATTTAGATAAGTTTTAAAAAACAAACATTGAGATATTGTTAAAAAAGAACTCAAATACTTATATAACATACTTAGATAGCATTCAAATATGATAATACTAAAATTAATTAACAGAATAAAATTTAGATAAAAAAAAAAACCATAATAGATAAAACACGCGATAAATCACATTCAGACAATATTAAAAAATCTAAAAAACAGAAAATACCAATATAAAAGCATTATGAAATACTATACTATAAACAATTTACAATATCAAAATGAATAGAAACATGATACTAACACTAAAACAAAAGATTGAGATGATATAATAAAAATAGGGAAGTAAAGAAGAAAAAAGGAAAAAGGGGAGTCAAACAATTATAAGAGCCCAAAGTATAAGCAAATTTAACATTCTAATGACCCGGATGATCACGTCTATGTAATGTCTAAATGACCTCAGTCTTAAACTTATCCAGACCATCGTTAAACATATCTAAATGGTTGAACTCATTTGCCCGCCTAGACAGTCTGTTAATCGGAGAGTTCAACCCGTAATTTGTACTAGCGCCAACAATACCAAAGCTTATTAATTGTCTTGTTGGTCTAGTAGGGATGTGAAAGTTCACAAGCTCCAAAATATTGGCACAGTCAACCTTTGCATTTACGATCTTGTGAAGAAAGGACAAATCTAATAGAACTCGTCTGATTGAAAGAGCAGGCAGACCCATTACACCTGACAAGAATTCATAGTCTAACTGGTCATATGGAATTCCAAGCCTGAAATTAACATGACGAAGGAACTTTCTCTGTATTATGCTACTCTGCATTTATTTCTATGGAACCCTGTTTTTACATTTCCACTTACTATATTTTATTATTTTTTGGTTTCTTATTAATTAAAATATGTCAGAAGTACCTATAATTACATTTTTCCAGCTGGAGATTATATACTATATTTAATTGTCCAGCATTAACCTCGCCCTCTTTACGAAATTATAATTTTTTATTCTATATGATCCATTATTTTCTCATGTTTATTTATTGTACAGTAAGGAGTCTTGAGTCCCCTTTCAGGGAATTTTTATGTGTGTGTATTTGACGTAAAATCGTATATTTGTAATTAATAAAATTGTAAATTCTAGTACTGCATTATTTATTTTTCACATTGATTATTTATTGATGGAGAAGTATATAAGGAGAGACAAAGGGCTTTGGATGATATAGAGCTACACTGGCGACAAACTATCCACTTTAGTTTATTAATTGCATGATCTGCGAGGTAAAATTATAATTGAGAAGAAATGTCTAGATCTAGCAATTTTTTTTCAAATTGAATAAGTATGCCATTATATAAACTGAACTGAATAGTATGCAGGAGGCCTCAAAGGAGAATTTATATTGTATGTATCAATGATAAAGTATACTCTATATTCCCTTGGTGTAAACGCACCCTGAAGTCAGAGTACAAGTTATAGAATATATTGAAACATGTAATGTGTTAATTTTTATCAACACATTAATTCATAGGTAGGTATAAACGTAAAATATATTAATGATTATAATCCCCTCCCATGAAGACTCCCGCGCATTACAAATCTGCCCGTAGGAAACCAATCAGCAGCAAACCTGACCCGCACGAAACCAACCGTTAAGTCTGATCTAAGTAATCAAGCCAAAAAGTCGGCCCCACACAAATCAAGCCGGCCGGCCGCGGACCCTTCCTATATAATATCTAGATACTAATAAAAAAAATCAATTAGACCAGTACTGACATATGCCTCAGAGACCTGGACACTGACCAAGAAGGATGAAAATAGATTGGATGCCTTCGAAAGAAAGATCCTTCGCCGAATATATGGACCTATTAAAGATGGTGAAGTATGGCGAAAACGATACAACGCCGAGCTCTATGGTCTATACCAGGATGTCAGCGTAGTCAAGTTCATTAATATTAACAGACTACGCTGGCTAGGACATCTGTTCCGTGTGGATGACCAGGAGCTCCCAAAAAGAGTAATATTCAATGATCCAGTTGGAAGGCCAAAGCTGCGATGGTTGGATGATGTTGTTGCTGACTGCAGGGCTCTGGGGCAAAGGAACTGGAAGGTGGCAGCCGGCGACAGGGAGGTTTGGAGGCAGCTAGGACCCACCAAGGGTTGTGACGCTGAGGATGTATGTGTGTAATAAAAAAATTAAGAGTTTCATGTCATTGAAATAGCATTACGTGTAATATATCTGAAATTGATTACTTCTTGATAGGCATGCTGCTGATATCAAGCCATCTTTAAAAAGATGAAAGAAACTTCGTCCACTGTCGTTTCTTGCTCAAGTTTTGATTCACAAGATGTAAGCACATAGGTAATTATATCCTTTTGGAGATTAGAATACAGAGGTTTTATGATATATGGGGTAATTCAATGAAAAAAAAAACATCTGACAAATATTAAAGTTTCTCAGTTTGCAGTTGATAGAAAACTTTTGTCAAAGCAGTTTTTTGAAAGCTTATGTAACAAAATAATTTGTTTGATTTGAGGTGATAACTAAACAATATTTTTGCCAGAGTGAAAATAGATATAGTCATATCCTGGCGCCAAATACATGACAGCAGTCTTTAAATTTCGTTGCTCTCTTATTCTCAATAATAATAATTTTTATCTCTATATTTCATTTATTATTAAATTTCTACTTGTTGCATACATGAGATTTTTCGTCATGTTGGGAATTCTCATGATAAGAAGTTTCGGAGATAAACATTACCACCCAGGGCCGTCGCGTGGGTGGGGCGACCGAGGCGGTCGCCTTGGGCGCCGCGGTACGAGGGGCGCCGCCATGGGTAAAACAAATTCTATTTTGTTTGTAGTACAGTCCAGGGATTCACATGCGAACTCATAGCTGAAGAAAGCCAAAGGAATGCAATATATTTTTCAATAAAAAGTTTAATTAACACCCATGTGCTAAATCATCGCGGAGAAAAGCCATTCGAATGCCAAGTTTATAATAAAAAAATTTAGTTGTTTGGATGCTTTTTTTCCAAATCATATCTTGACTTCATTCGTTTGATTTAGAAGCAGTTCCCGCTCTAGCAACAAAGAAATAATCAACAGTTATTAATCAGAAGCTACGAAATAGTTCAACGAAATATTTTCGAATTATTTTTAAAATCATTATTGAATAAGAAATTGTTGAACAGTAAAAGGATTATTGTTGATCAGTAAAATTAAATCAAAATATCTACCGACATTTTGTTCCAATGTGAGTGGCATAATATACTCACCTATATTTTTCTTCTCTCTTTTTTTATAAACATAGTTAAATTTTGTCTCTTAATTTTCTCTTTCTTCTATCCTTTTTTACTAATATTGAAATGACAAAATTTTCCGTCTATATTGCAGTGATATATTATCTTATTCATTCTTTTTATGTCTATATCTTATTTTTTTATGAATTATGAAAGTGACAATGACATACTGTGTTTTCAATTTCTGTGTGTGTGACTTTTATAATCTGCTCAAGCCTCTTTTTCATCTTGGTCTGTTGAACAACGGGAAGCTAGACTAGAATCTGTTCAAATAGCTACTGATCAAGCCTGACTATCCGAAACAACGACGAAAAGCAAGACGGGTATCAGCTAGTATAAAATATGTAGTGGAGGGTGGGTGGTCCGTGATGCTGTTATTTATAATAGCTGCCGGTTTTTCCAACCCGAAACACGGCGGGTCCATAGGTGGTGGATAATGGATGTGGCTCTAAAGAGCTAGAGTATCATCCTCCCGAACCAAAACTGGAATGAACAAAATTACAAGTTTTATTGGGGGGGGGGCGCTGATTAAAGCCTCGCCTTGGGCGCCTAGAAACCACGCGACGGCCCTGTTACCACCTAATGGCGAACGTTGTTAACGTAAAGTGATCACGCTAAGCCAGTCTTCGAAATAACAGTAGAAGACGGTCGTTGGCCCGTAGTGGTTTGTTCCATTTAAAAATCGAACATAAGTAATGAATTGTTAGAGTCATTAGTTGTTATTTTTTCTTTTACCAGACTGCTGTTTGTAATATCCTAGTTTGATAATTTGCATAATGTCTGAGGTGCTTTGGCATGTAAATGATACTATAAATAATTGTCATTTCTTGTTTTTAGCAAGGTTTATTGGATATTTTAAAAAAATGAGTGACAAGTTCGGTAAGTATACATTCACACACACACACCTACCTCAAAATATTATATCCATATATTATTAGAATCCTGAAATTACACGATCAAAGAAACGTCGCGTATGCTGCCGTAATTAAAAATTTATTAGTTTACTCAAGTATACACATTTGCTAGAAACTACGAAATATAGATCGCACGATGAATGCAAGTATACACACTTGATAAAAACAACAATATGATAAAAGCATAGATAAAAATATTTTTCGTTATTACTTTTTTGTACTCTGGCAATGACGTTGTTGCTGGCAACATTATTTTATAATGTCAAACACATATCAAAAGTAACTACTTGTCACAACACCACCTATATAAGAAGGCCTTAGTGCTGCGTCACATCGGGAGGCCCAACATTCACTCACCTATATCTGTATGTACTTACCTGTGCACTATGATATCTGTCTACACACAGGCAGTCGTGACGCGGGAGGCCAAAAATGGCCGCCTGCACTAAGGCCTTCTTATATAGGTGGTGTTGACTTGTCACTGTCAGAATCACCACAAACAGGTAGGTACCTACTACCACCATACTAATTATTTATTCCTCGCTTCGATCAATGGCTGTCGTTGAGATTGCTGTGGATAACTAGAAAAATATTACTGATTTGGAGGAAATGGTGGGGGGCACACCTGCTATTACTGGGCGTCGTCATACATTTACGAAGCGTTAAATTGTCGACGAATCCTGTTTGACGTTTAAACTGTGCATGACAAATTGGCGGCAAAATTCAAAATAATGCTGTGGATCTTGACCAATCTTGACACTCGTCATTTATTTCTTTCACGCCAAGAGGGCTTTTTAAAGAAAAATAATCATATTATGGAGATAAAAAATGAAAAGGATTTGACACTGGTATGGGATATGGGACACTTATTGATATCATACTTAAGTTACCTCTTCAAAACACGAGTTCTTACTCACATTGGAGAGCAATCATTAATGATTTTTATTGCCTTATTTTTTGTAAATGAAAAAAAAAACAATACAGTGCATTGCGTTATGTTAAGTCAATAGTTTCGATTAGTCTTATAAATAAAATAATATGTAATGTTATGGGTATATTATTGTTTCCCATAACATTAATGTCCATTTTTTTTAATAGATACCTATATTTTTTTTTCAAACAAATGAATCTGTGCTCAGTCAAAGTGAACACAAATACACTCTGATTCTTTCACAGTAAGCTACTTAAAGCTTGTGTTGTAATATGATTCCATACTTTAGCTTTCTTATGAAGTTGGGTTTTATGGTGTCCATTGCTATAGGTATAATACTTGAATAGTTCAGCCGGAATGTTCCTTGTCATTTTCCATTCTTAAGACTTTTAAAGCAGTTTTAATATCTTAATTAAATCAAAAACTTTTTGAATAAAAAGCTGCAATAGGTTAAAATGATGTGCTGAATCTCGGTAGCAAACATGATGAAAATAATGCAAACAAAATAGGTAGACATCAAGACAGCGTAAGCGCCCAAATCTTGACACTCATTCATGTGCGTGACAGCACCAATGTTCCAAATGCGGTTTTCCGCTTTATCAAAAGGGATGGCCTTGCCTCGATCATGTTGAGTGAAATTCTCAAAAATCACGGGACACAGAACACAGGTTAAAAACGGAACAACAACAAAGTTAACAACCAGACGCCTCAGACCACAGAACAATAATACCCTATTGCCTCAGACGACAGATCAAAAGTGATCAGTGATCATAGAGTATAATATAATAATACTAAATCTTCAAATTTGTTATCGTGAGTAACGTTGTAGAACATTTTAAAATAATTTAAAAAAAGAAAAACTTTGTCTGTTCTACTTTTTATTTTGAATATATAAGGTTAAAACGTTTTTGGACTACCGTCCATCATCAGTAACCTAAACTATACTTTAGGTTACTGATGATGGACGGTAGTCCAAAAACGTTTTAACCTTAATTCTTCTAAAACACTTTTATCAACTTTGTAGTATTTCGACGACATGATAGTAAATAAAAAACCAACTTTGCAAATACTACTTAATTTTATTAACCCGAAATATTTTCGGACGGCTATGCGTCCATCTTCAGCGGGTGGTATTTCACAACTAAAACTAATGACAAATTATAATCTTATGGCTATTGGTGGGGGGTGAGGGCGGGAATGGTGGTGGTGGGGGCGGTGGGGGAAGTGTGAGTGGTGAATATGTTTAGCAGGGGTGATAAACTTGGGATCTGTGTGTTAACTGCTGTATTTTTGTGTTTGTGTATTTCAAGTGTTTCGAGAGCTGTCATTTTGTATCCTTTCTTGTGGTGTATGTGTAGGTATTGTGTGTTGTTTTTGTCAATGTGATGTCCGTGTTCTCTGCAGTGGTCCGCCATTTCAGAGTTGACGGTGATGTTGTGTATGGCTTTATAGTGTTCGTTTATCCGTGTTTCAAAGGGTCGTGCGGTCTGTCCTATGTATGTCTTGTCACAGTCTCTGCAGTTCAGTTTGTAAATGCCAGATTTTTTGTTGGTGTCTGTTTTTTGTTTGTAATTAAATAGGTGTTTTTTTAAGGAGTTATTGGTGTAGAGTGCTGGTCTGAAACTGTCTTTTATGTGTTTGGATATTATTTCGTTAGTTGTATTGTCTATGTATAGTAGTCTGCGCCATTTATGTCCGTTGTTGATGGTGTCAGCTATTTTAGGATATACGTAGTTGTGTATCGTTTCTGTCATGCGTTTTTTGTTATGAAGTTGTAAAATAGTATGAGCGTGGTATCCGTTGTTTGTGGCTATGTTTATGATGGTGTTGAGTTCTGTGTTGTAATCTGTTTGTGAGAGAGGTATGGATATTAGTCTGTGTATCATTGAGTTAAACCCTGCCATTTTTTGTGAGTGTGGGTGGTGTGAGGTTGAGTGTATTATGGAGTCTGTATAGGTGGGTTTTCTGTATATTTTGAATGTGAATTGATTGTTTGTAATTGCAATATTCAAGTCGAGGTAGTTCAGTGATCCGTTTTCTTCCTTCTCCATGGTGAATTGTATGTTTTGGTCGAGTGAGTTCATGAAGTTCAAGAATTGTTCTAGTTGTCTGTGTGTGCCTTCCCATGTACAGAAGATATCGTCTACATATCTGTGGTAGTTACTTATGTATTTAAGGAGTTTGTGTTCAGTGTCAAAGAGTTTCTTTTCAAAGTTGTCTACATAAATGTCTGCTAGTAGTGGTGCTAGGGAAGATCCCATTGGTAGTCCTTCTGTTTGTGTATATATTTTGTTGTTGAATGTGAAGTAATTCTGTTTTATACAAGTTTTAATTATGTTAACGGTTTGTGTTCGTATGTGGTTGTCAATGTTTAGGTGTGTTAATAGGTTATCCAATATATTTAATGTTTCGTCCACTGGTATGTTTGTGAAAAGGTTTTTTACATCGAATGATACTAGAATGCATTTTTTCGGTGGTGTTGTGTTCTGTAGGTGTTTGCTGAGTTCTGTAGAGTTCTTGATTGTGTATTGTGGTTTGAAATGGGTGATGTTATGGAAGTATCTGTTAATGAATTGGCTTAGTTGGTATGCTGGTGAGTCGATCGATGCTGTAACTGGTCTAGCTGGATTCCCTTCTTTGTGTATTTTGATTGTGGCGTATAGTTGTGGTGTTTGCGGGTTCATTGTGATGAGTGTTCTTTTGTGATGCGGATGTATTATGTTTGATTGTTTAATTAGGTTTCTTATCGTGTCTTGGTATTTCCCAGTCGGGTTCTTGTTTAGTTCTTGGAATTTTGTTTCATCATTTATTATGTTGTAGACTTTTTCGTTGTAATCTGATCTGTTTATTAAAACTAGTGAGTTCCCTTTGTCAGCTCTAGTGATTATAATGTCCTTTTCTCTGATGATGGTTTTTATTTCGCGTAATGTTTTGTCTTCTGATGTTCTGCTTTTGGTATTATGTTTATGTTGAGATAGTGTGTGTTTGATGTGGTCAGTGCATTTGTAGGTAATACTTGGATTTTCGTTTTTTAATGCCGAGTCCAGGTCCACTGCTAATTGTTGTAAGTTTTTCACTGTCGGTGGTGTCTCTATGTTGTACTTAAAACCTTTTTCTAGTAGTGTTTGGTGTGTTGGTTGTAGTTTTTCTGTTGTTAAATTTACGATTCGGTTGTGGAATTTATTGTTGCTGTTGTTGTGTGAAGTGGTTGAATCTTCATTCGTCCTTTGTAAAAGTTTGTGTGGGTATTTAATCATCTTCTTGTTTTGTACAGGATTATGTGAGTTTTTAATCAAATAATATATTTTATCCTTCAATGTTATGTCCTCGATGTTTTTGTTGAACTTGTTGTATGGTATATCGTGCGTGGTGTCAATGAGCATATTTAGTTTTTTGTCGAGCGACAATTTGTCCTTGTAGCCTTTCTTGCTGGTGATATCTCTGATTTTGTCGTCTATAAGAATCCATTCTACGGAATGTAAGTTTTGTGATAGGGTTTTGTGAAGGTATAGTGAGTATGTTCTGAGTGAATTGAGTTTTAACTAAACTCAATTCACTCAGAACATACTCACTATACCTTCACAAAACCCTATCACAAAACTTACATTCCGTAGAATGGATTCTTATAGACGACAAAATCAGAGATATCACCAGCAAGAAAGGCTACAAGGACAAATTGTCGCTCGACAAAAAACTAAATATGCTCATTGACACCACGCACGATATACCATACAACAAGTTCAACAAAAACATCGAGGACATAACATTGAAGGATAAAATATATTATTTGATTAAAAACTCACATAATCCTGTACAAAACAAGAAGATGATTAAATACCCACACAAACTTTTACAAAGGACGAATGAAGATTCAACCACTTCACACAACAACAGCAACAATAAATTCCACAACCGAATCGTAAATTTAACAACAGAAAAACTACAACCAACACACCAAACACTACTAGAAAAAGGTTTTAAGTACAACATAGAGACACCACCGACAGTGAAAAACTTACAACAATTAGCAGTGGACCTGGACTCGGCATTAAAAAACGAAAATCCAAGTATTACCTACAAATGCACTGACCACATCAAACACACACTATCTCAACATAAACATAATACCAAAAGCAGAACATCAGAAGACAAAACATTACGCGAAATAAAAACCATCATCAGAGAAAAGGACATTATAATCACTAGAGCTGACAAAGGGAACTCACTAGTTTTAATAAACAGATCAGATTACAACGAAAAAGTCTACAACATAATAAATGATGAAACAAAATTCCAAGAACTAAACAAGAACCCGACTGGGAAATACCAAGACACGATAAGAAACCTAATTAAACAATCAAACATAATACATCCGCATCACAAAAGAACACTCATCACAATGAACCCGCAAACACCACAACTATACGCCACAATCAAAATACACAAAGAAGGGAATCCAGCTAGACCAGTTACAGCATCGATCGACTCACCAGCATACCAACTAAGCCAATTCATTAACAGATACTTCCATAACATCACCCATTTCAAACCACAATACACAATCAAGAACTCTACAGAACTCAGCAAACACCTACAGAACACAACACCACCGAAAAAATGCATTCTAGTATCATTCGATGTAAAAAACCTTTTCACAAACATACCAGTGGACGAAACATTAAATATATTGGATAACCTATTAACACACCTAAACATTGACAACCACATACGAACACAAACCGTTAACATAATTAAAACTTGTATAAAACAGAATTACTTCACATTCAACAACAAAATATATACACAAACAGAAGGACTACCAATGGGATCTTCCCTAGCACCACTACTAGCAGACATTTATGTAGACAACTTTGAAAAGAAACTCTTTGACACTGAACACAAACTCCTTAAATACATAAGTAACTACCACAGATATGTAGACGATATCTTCTGTACATGGGAAGGCACACACAGACAACTAGAACAATTCTTGAACTTCATGAACTCACTCGACCAAAACATACAATTCACCATGGAGAAGGAAGAAAACGGATCACTGAACTACCTCGACTTGAATATTGCAATTACAAACAATCAATTCACATTCAAAATATACAGAAAACCCACCTATACAGACTCCATAATACACTCAACCTCACACCACCCACACTCACAAAAAATGGCAGGGTTTAACTCAATGATACACAGACTAATATCCATACCTCTCTCACAAACAGATTACAACACAGAACTCAACACCATCATAAACATAGCCACAAACAACGGATACCACGCTCATACTATTTTACAACTTCATAACAAAAAACGCATGACAGAAACGATACACAACTACGTATATCCTAAAATAGCTGACACCATCAACAACGGACATAAATGGCGCAGACTACTATACATAGACAATACAACTAACGAAATAATATCCAAACACATAAAAGACAGTTTCAGACCAGCACTCTACACCAATAACTCCTTAAAAAAACACCTATTTAATTACAAACAAAAAACAGACACCAACAAAAAATCTGGCATTTACAAACTGAACTGCAGAGACTGTGACAAGACATACATAGGACAGACCGCACGACCCTTTGAAACACGGATAAACGAACACTATAAAGCCATACACAACATCACCGTCAACTCTGAAATGGCGGACCACTGCAGAGAACACGGACATCACATTGACAAAAACAACACACAATACCTACACATACACCACAAGAAAGGATACAAAATGACAGCTCTCGAAACACTTGAAATACACAAACACAAAAATACAGCAGTTAACACACAGATCCCAAGTTTATCACCCCTGCTAAACATATTCACCACTCACACTTCCCCCACCGCCCCCACCACCACCATTCCCGCCCTCACCCCCCACCAATAGCCATAAGATTATAATTTGTCATTAGTTTTAGTTGTGAAATACCACCCGCTGAAGATGGACGCATAGCCGTCCGAAAATATTTCGGGTTAATAAAATTAAGTAGTATTTGCAAAGTTGGTTTTTTATTTACTATCATGTTTTAACCTTATATATTCAAAATAAAAAGTAGAACAGACAAAGTTTTTCTTTTTTTAAATTATAATAATACTACTTTTCAAACTGATTTACCGTCGTGGTTCTATGTTCACTTCACCGTATTCAAACACCTGCGCATGCGCACAGCAGAAGGATTCGTCGACAATTTAACGCTTCGTATACATTTGACTTCTAGCAAAGGAGTGGGGGGAATGAAATTGTCCGACCATTAGCCGCTCGTTGGCGCAAGCGGGCCTTAATCGTGTTACTTGTGCTATAGCAAAAGTTACGTATTCATACTCGGGTTCTATAAATTCCATTTGTTCCCTAAATTATCATCTGTTAAGGATGGAGAAAAGCTAGTACATAATATTATAAATTATAGTATTGACACAACAAACATATGTTGTATAAATGTTTTATCTATGTCTTAGTATGGATATACTCTTATGTGATTGTTATCTATGGTCACTGGTGGCGTGGGCAGAGTCGTAGCGTCACTGGTGAGTGTGAGACATATTTGAAAAATAAAAGACTTGTGAAAAACCAATTAGTGTCTTTATACCAAATACAATATGGTGTCAGAAGCGCTGGGCATGGAGAAGATGTCTCTCCAAGGAGATGTTCATGAAAATTGGACAAAATGGATCCAGAAATTTGATATATATCTGTTGGCAAATGCTTACGACACGTTGCCCGACATCAGAAAGGTAGCGATATTGTTACACTCACTTGGGGAAGTGGCAATTAGCGTGTATAACACATTAGAAGAGACTGAAAAGACGTCATATGACAAAGTGAAAAGCAAATTAGAAGACCATTTCGTACCTAAACAGAACGTGATAATGGAACGATTCAAGTTTTTTACAAGAAAACAAGGCGAGAATGAAACAGTGGAGGAGTTCGTAACCGCATTACAGAACTTAAGCAAAACCTGCAAATTTCAAAAAGAAGCCAGGAAGGAGTTGGAAAGAGATATTTTTGTTATTGGGCTACATGTCAAATACAACGGAATTAAAGAGAAATTATTGCAGGACAGTGAATTATCGCTGGAGAGAGCCGTAAATACAGCCAAGGCGGTAATTGCTGCCGCAAGAGAGGTTCAGGGGATGCAGCAGGATGAACGAAAAGAAGTATGCAAAATCAAGAGGACTCCATCACCAAATGAAGACAATGGGAGGCAATATTTTTCAAGTGCGTCAATATGTCGCCGATGTGGACTGAAGCATAAGAACAGATGTCCAGCAAATAATAGCAAATGTTATAAATGTGAGAAAATGGGACATTTTGCAAAGATGTGCAGAACTAAAAGGACTGTGAACTTGTTATGCGAAGAAGACGAGTTACCAAATGGGTACAGTATTAACAACTGTGTAAATGGCAATGGAATTAAACATAATATTAATAGTTTTTCCACGGTAGTAATGATTAATGATCAAAAAGTGAAATGTTTAATGGACACAGGGTCTATGGTGAACATTATTAGTTGTGAATTGTTTGACAAACTAAAATTAGATAAAAATAAGATTAAAACATCAAAAGTAAGACTATTTGCCTTTGGGGGACATTATATTCCAATACATGGGGAAAGTATAATTGAATGTACATTAGAAAATGGTGAAAAGAAATTTATAGGTTTTATTGTAACTAGAGGCAATGGTCAGACCATTATAGGTGTCAATACATGTGTTGAGTTAGGTCTTATTAAAAGAGTATTGTTTAACTATAATTGTGATAATCAAAATAAAAAGGTTGAGGAATTGTTGAATAATTATGAAATGTTATTTCAGGGTCTAGGATGTATACCACAACAATGTCATCTGTCAGTGAAGTCTGATGCCAAACCTGTAGTTGATCCTCCACGCAGGATTCCTTTTAAGTTATTGGAAAGATTAAAAGAGGAATTGGATTCTATGGAACGGAGCAATGTCATCACAAAAGTAAATAAACCGACCGAATGGGTAAGTTCTCTGGTTGTTGTGGAGAAGAGAGATGGTAAATTGCGTATTTGTATGGATCCACGAAATTTAAATAAGGTTATTCAAATTCCACATTATACTTTGCCAACTTTTGATGAAATTCGAAACAAATTGCAAGGGGCTAAAATTTTTTCTCATCTAGATGCATATTCAGGGTTTTGGTCAGTGCCATTGGATGAAGCGAGCTCAGATTTATGCACATTTAACACCCCGTATGGTAGATATAAGTACTTACGTTTACCTTTTGGTATCTCATGTGCACCTGAAATCTTTTCAAAACTAATGCATGATCACTTTGGAGATATAAATGGCGTGGCAGTATACGTTGATGAGATTATTGTCTCGGGAAAAGATGTGGCATCACATGATAGAGCTTTGGAAATGGTTTTAGAAAAAGCAAGAGAAATCAATTTACATTTTAATAAAAGTAAGTGTAGGTTTAATTTAGAAGAAATTAAATTCTTGGGTCACATATTCAATAGTAAGGGTATCAAACCTGATACAACATACATTAAAGCCATAATTGAAATGCCTAGTCCTAAAGACAAAAAGGACTTACAACGGTTTTTAGGTATGGTCAATTATTTAGGCCCATTTATTAGGAATTTATCTGATAATACTTGTGTTTTGAGATCACTGTTAAAAAAAAAATGTAGATTTTTTATGGGACTCGAATTACCAAAAAGCCTTTGATGAGCTAAAAGAGATTATATCCTCTGCACCAGTATTGATACATTATGATCTGAAAAAACCTTTAATATTGTCAGTTGATTCATCTCAGTTTGCGGTTGGAGCAGTATTAAAACATGGAAGGCAACCTATAGCATTTGCATCAAAAACTTTGACACAAACTCAATGCAGATATGCTCAAATTGAAAAAGAACTCTATGCTATAGTATTTGGATGTCAAAGGTTCCATCAATATGTTTATGGGAATCAGGTTACTGTAGAAACAGATCACAAACCTCTGATAAGTCTTTTCAATAAACCGTTAAGTGAAATTCCAGTTAGGCTACAAAGAATGATGCTTAGTTTGCAAAAATACAAATTTGATGTAATTTATGTACCAGGCAAATATTTATATATACCAGATACATTATCTAGAGCAGCTTTATTAGAAACCGAAACGTATCCTTTTGAGAGGGAATTTTGTTTGAATGTTAATTTATTACATCAGGAAATCACATTGTCCCCAGAAAAATTACAAGAATTAGAACAAGCAACAAATGATGACACAACATTAAAGTGTTTGAAAGAGTATTGTATGAATGGATGGCCTAAATTTAAGCATAAGGTGGTTGAGTCAGTTAAACCTTTCTGGAATATACAGACAGATATTAATGTAGTTGGTGATTTAATTTGTAAAGGATCGGCAATCATAATACCTCAAGTATTGAGGGCTCATATGTTAGACAAAATTCATGAGGGTCATTTAGGCATTATTAAGTCTAAACAATTAGCTAGAAATTTTATATACTGGCCAACAATGAATAGAGAAATACAAAATACTGTAGAAAAATGTGAAATATGTCTAAAATATCAACCAAATAATCCTTCAGAACCATTACAATTATATGATATTACTTCATTTCCATGGGAACGTGTTGGTGCTGATGTTATGTCATTTGATGGGGAAGTATATCTCGTAGTTATAGATTATTATTCTAAATATATAGAACTATTGTCATTAAATCATAAATATACAGCTCATAATATTATTAAAAAGTTAAAGGCTATATTTGCTAGACATGGGATACCGATTCAATTAATTAGTGACAATGGTCCTCCTTTTAATTCAGTAGAATTTAAGAATTTTGTTCATAATTGGGATATACATCATCTTACAACTAGTCCTTATCACCCCAAATCCAATGGTCAGGCAGAGGGTGCAGTCAAAATTTGTAAAAATATTCTTAAAAAATGTAAGGAAGAAAATAAAGATCCATACATGGCATTGTTACATTACAGAACAAGTCCAAAAAGTAATTTACCATCTCCATCTCAATTATCAATGTCCAGACAACTGAGATGTAACTTACCCAGTACAAAAACACAGCTTAAATCGAAAGTAGTTAATTTTGAATTATACAGAGATATAGTAACTCAGAATCAGGAAGCAGTGAAAAGGGCAGATAAATATAGTAGGTCTCTCAACGAATATTCTGTTGGTGATAGGGTAGTTTTTAAAAAAAATCCAAATTCAGATTGGGAACCAGCAACAGTTGAAGACATTGTTGAGGATTGTCCACGATCATATTTGCTGAAGGACGATAAAGGTACTTCATACAGACGAAACAGATACTACATAAAACCAAATAAATCAAAACCATCAGCAGAAAGAAGTGAGCCATCAAAAGTCACATTGTTTAGGGAATTGCCATTTGGATTGGATGACAATTTTCTCAACAAAAGAATACATATAGAGAACAGTAGAACATTATTTGAAGAATTGCCATTTAGTTTACAAGATAATATAACAAATAATAATGAAAACATTGATAATGACAATATGATAAATTGTGATGATGCTGTTCCCTCCAAGCGATCCCGTAGTGGTAGAATCATTAAGGCACCTGACAGATTGACATTGTAGTAGAGATCATTTATATGAATTATATTGTTATGTTATAAATGTTTTATATTGATTGACATTGTAGAGATCATTAAAAGAAAGGGAGATGTTGTATAAATGTTTTATCTATGTCTTAGTATGGATATACTCTTATGTGATTGTTATCTATGGTCACTGGTGGCGTGGGCAGAGTCGTAGCGTCACTGGTGAGTGTGAGACATATTTGAAAAATAAACGGAGCGGCTATTTTCACTTAGAAACTACTGCGCATGCGCAAAATGGACCAATGGGGACTTAGACACTACTGCGCATGCGCAAAATGGACCAATGGGGGGGTCGGAAAATTCTGCGAAATTTAAGTTTTGTTAACATTTTTTTTTGACAGCTTTTTTTCCGCGAGAAAGTGGCTATTTTCACTTAGAAACCGTCTTTAGTGTCAAAAATTCAAATATTCAAAAAAATTTCGCGCTTTTTTTTTTGTTTGTTTACAAACGTAAATGTCATACATACATTTTGACATTATCGTCGTTCGTGGTTCGACTTTTGAGACGTATATTGCATTCAATTTTCTCTTAAACAATTTAATGATATTTTCTACAAATTAAGTGTGTTTGTGTTGTTTGTAGGTTAAATTTTTTCATATCGACAATATCGTGGATATTTCAAAAATCTAAAAGCCGATTTCTGGATTGAATTATCAAGTGTTTTTGTGTTGTTTGTAGGTTAAATTTTTTCATATCGACAATATCGTGGATATTTCAAAATATTATGATTATTTAAATTCTTGTAATTTAATGTGCAGCTAATATTGCTCACGAAATTTATATATAAAGGATTGATTTAGAGAATAAAATAGAAGAAATATTACATTTTTTTGTTATTCTTTATTTGGTTAATATAGATACCTACTACATTATATACTTAGTATTTCCAAAATATTCTATTGAGTCCTTCAATATAAGCCCTTGGTTGAAATGCACTTTAGATACCCACCGATAGTATGACATTCCTAGCGCATTAGGTTCGTTAGTTTGTACCATATCGAATATGCTATTTCGAATTGAATAGGTTAGGTTAAGGTTGGAACATAATATTTTTGGGGGGTGGAATCCCCCATACCTTATCACGTGTACCCCTGAATAATGTTACTTCCTGTTGCCATTTTTTTAGTGGGTATCTAAAGTGCATTTTTACCAAGCCCGTTTAATGGCATATTTCATTTCGAGTACTCAAACTCAGGTAATATTATATACCTAACTAGTCAACAGTTTTTTATCTCTATTTCATAGCAGAGCGATGCTGAAACAGCTTTTATTTTTCTTCAACAATAGTCATCTCTCACTATCGTACAAAATAGGATTTACACCCAATAGAAACATTCGCGCCTCAACTGGGTTTGTATACTACATGCCTTCTACTAATGGAACCTTGTACTTCACAGTGGAATCTCAAACCGCCATTACCGCAAAAAACCACCGTTACCTGTTTTCACATAAATAATACACTGGCCAACCACCAGCTTCATGTCGAATTTGATGGGAGAGTTCTGAATGTTGATCAAATACCGAAGTATCTGGGAGTGACCCTGACACGCAATTAACTTACTGGAAACACATCGAGAACACCAAGGCAAAAATAAATTTATTAGTCATATCCACAATAATCTGTTTATTTTATCAAACACCATTAATACTTTATGATAGGTGAAAATTGCCTTAGGTCGACATATCCATCGATTGTAACTTTTTACACAAAGAATTTATTCCTGTAGTTTATTCCATGTCACGCATATACAGTTTCAATCAAAAATAACAAGACATTGAAAACAATCTAAAAGGATTTATCTACTGAAAGCAGGATATAACTACCTATTATAACTGGTGGTGCTTGATGGAACATAATGTGTCTAGAAGGTCTTATGTTATACAGAGAGAGAGCATGTGCACTCACAAAGCCTCTGGGGAAGTTACGGCACAAGCCTAGTGGCAATATCCAAAACAAGGTTTTTATTTGTAATTTTTGTCTGATTTCTTTCATGGAAATAAATATGAATAAGATCAAATATGTGAAAGTTTGAAACTGTGGTGGATCCCAAGCAGAGGGTTGACTAATCCTTGATAAAAAATAGTGATAAGGTGTTATACCAGTTAGAATTGATCAATGGGAACCGGCTGGTTTAGGTGTGGCCGTATGACTTCCTCAGACTTCATAAGTGCTCTAAATAATAGAACGTATTGCTTATTCTAGGAAATCAAACACTGATTCTACATTAACTGATTTATTTATTGAAAGTTACACATGAGAAAGAATGAACAAGCAAAAATTTGCCAATAATCTAAAAATTACATTATGATAATCTTAAAAATAAAATATATATTTATTTATTTATTTACGGCATAATGCCTTGAACAGTAAACGATACATATATAGGTATTACAAAAAAAAAAAAAACTTACAACACTATACAACAATATAAAATAACAATATTTAAATTAAAAGGTACAAGACAACCAAAATAGTTTTTATTTTTATTTCATACAATAATGAAGCTCAGTCTTCTGGCAACACTCGCAGTTGTGCAGACTTTGACGTGTTATTTCGCTGACGTTGAAACGTCAGATAGACAATGGCGGAGTTTACGTCTGTTTTAGAAGCATTTGCGGCAAGTAATACAATACAAAGATGGATTGCAAAACAGAGAGGCATAGCAAACATAATCATATCTCAGAATCATTTGAGATCAACTTTATCTTAAAACAAATTTTATTGTGAGGGATTAATAGAAATGTATATTATTAAATTTATTGTTTATTTTATGTCTAAAGTTTGGTAAATGAAATTGAGTAACAAAATTAGATGCTACTCGGAGACCATAAGTCTTTCGTTTAGAAATATTTGCTGAGAAGGCAATTTTTTTTTGATATATTAACTATTGTATTAGTTAAAAGCTGGATGGTTCTAATATCCAACATGGCCGATGACTGAAGTGAGAGGACTTGTCAGCCACATTTTTAAGTTTTCAGTTAGTAGTTCAAAATTTAAATCAATTGAGTTTCGGGCCATGTGGCCGTTAGCCTTATTTAATTAATCTGCTGTCAGTAGTCATACGAATTCATGTGCCAGGACAAAAATCCTGGAGCGAATCATCCAAATCGCCCGGGCCGGTTTAATCCCTCGATCCACCACTGCACGTAGGTACAAGGGTGCCGTGTCTCGTTGACTCTGGCATTGCTCTGGAGTGACTCAAAGGAGTGGGTGCGGCTTCTGCAAGTCTGCCATCTAAGATCTACAATAAAAGGGAATGTATCAGGTCTTACATGTATTAAAAAAAAAAAAAAAGGTCTTACATGTATGATAAAAAAATGATATTGTGTTATCAAACCAAAGTATTGGGAAATAATCTCCACAGACAATGAGTCAATCAGATCTCGGACAGTAGGGTTTGAGGGTTGACAACCTCCACATGGCTGTTTAAAAGGCCTTTCTACGTTGCAACAACTTTCACTGTTCCCCTACTGCCAAATGCCGTTACGTTGGAATTTGTATATATACAATGATGTTGGAAATATTCCACAAGTGAGTTTTAGTAAGACATCTGTTGAATAATCTGTGAGGACTGGGAAGAATTTGAAGGTGACATCTATGGATTTTTTACAGAACTTTTTTGAACGGTCAGCTAGCAAAGAGATTATTTCCCAATATTTTGGATTACCTAAGTAATTAGGAAAATCCAGTCTTCAATCTATAAACGGATATAAACCATTGATGTGTTATATTGTGTAATCTAATAAATCATTTAAAACTTGATATTATGAACTAGTATGAAACTTTTTTTCAAATAAGCGTGCTGGAAAATAAGTTCTTTTTTTAAATATGTCACATTTCCAATTAACCGACGAGATGTCCAGAGGGGTAGGCAGAGGATAGAACGCCGAATTTGACATTCCCCTCTTGCTTCCATACACTCATGGGTTATGTATACTGGTATTTTATATAAATTAAACATGGGCAAATATTTTTGTGACTTAACGGAAACTTAAACCAATAATACTTCACTTCTTCTTTCTGTGGATTCTGAACATCATCCCGCCCCACAGCCCTCAGTCCTGCGCCATTTGCAAGGTGTCCCCTCCCTCCATCTAGCTGGAACCCGACGTCTGGTGCCTTCTATCCTTCCCGTGATGAAGAGCTTCTAAGTTCTACTTCACTAAATTTTAAAATGTAAAACTTATTTAACCTCCAACACTAGTTACTTTAGTTCAGGGCTAGTAGTTAAATAAGTTTTACATTTAGTATTATTTAGTGAAATATTATTGGTTTAAGTTCCCGTTAAGTCACTTAATATTTTTCAGTGTTCAATTATTATACGTTATAAAAAAATTCTCCGAATAGCCTGGTAAAATTCATTCATTATGTATACATTACCCACTCACGCTTGCTCTTGTTTCTTCTAAGATAATGAAATAAACTCACCTCTTTAATTGATACAGGCTGAAGAAGGCGGACCCTGAAACACACGAGATTAATTAGATATAATAATAGCTATGTTTTAATAAATACATAACAGACCGCAAAAATTGCAAATTATGTTTGCGAAGTGTCTTGTAGTAACGCAATCTGTCACATGTGCGTATGCCGTATGTATACAAGTATTTATTCTATGGTGACTGGTGAGTGCCATAGATTGGCCATAGAGTATTGTTTAATTTTAATTATTTTCACAGTTTTTGTTTCATTTAGAAAGAGAAAAAAAATATAGGAATACTTATTGTTTATGGTAAAAATAAGACAAAAGAAAGTGCAAAATTCAAATTATTGACGGTTTCTAAGTGAAAATAGCCACAGCCAAAAATAAAAGACTTGTGAAAAACCAATTAGTGTCTTTATACCAAATACAATAGTAAACTAATAAAGTCTTTCTTGGAACCGCCTTTATTCTGGCACAATACTGTTTGCCTTTAGTGATTATCTATTATTAATTGTATACTTGCAAAAAACTTTTCTAATATGTGACATAATGGATACTAAATCTATAAATGATAATGACTTGTGTGAGAGTGATAATATACTTATTTATAAATTAGAGGAAAATGAAATTGAAAATTTTTTAATAAATGTCAACGTAGCTCTTTCAAAGCCACACGATAGTAATAATGAGAAAAGAACTATTGGTAATTTTAAAGAACATAATAATATGCAAATGCAGATTGGAAAAAAACCATACGAGTGTAATACATGCAGCAAAAAGTTCAACAGATCAGGAGACTTAAAGACACATTTGCGAACACATAGTGATAAAAAACCACACGAGTGTGATATATGCCGAAAAAAGTTATCTCAATCAGAAAACTTAAAAATACATATGCGAACGCATAGTGGGGAAAAACCATACCAATGTGATGTATGCAGCAAAAAATTCAATGGACCAGGAGTTTTAAAGATACATATGCGAACACATAGTGGTGAAAATCCATACGAGTGTAATGTATGCCGCAAAAAGTTCAATGAATCGGTAAATTTAAAAATACATATGCGAACGCATAGTGGTGAAAAACCATACGAGTTTAATATATGCAACGAAAAGTTCAATGAATCAGGAATGTTACACACGCATACACATAGTGGTGAGAAACCATACGAGTGTAATATATGCTGCAAAAAGTTCAGTGAATCAGGACAGTTAAAGAGACATATGCGAACACATAGTGGAGACAAACCATACGAGTGTAATGTATGCCGCAAAAAGTTCAGTCAATCAGGAAATTTAAAGAGACATATGCGAAGACATAGTGGAGACAAACCATACGAGTGTAATGTATGCCGCAAAAAGTTCAATACATCAGGAGAGTTAAAGAGACATATGCGAACACATAGTGGAGAAAAACCATACGAGTGTAATGTATGCCGCAAAAAGTTCAATACATCAGCAGAGTTAAAAATACATATGCGAAGACATAGTGGTGAAAAACCATACGAATGTGATGTATGCAACAAAAAGTTCTATGAATCAGGAAAGTTAAGGATACACACGCGTACACATAGTGGTGAGAAACCATACGAGTGTAGTATATGCCGCAACAAGTTCAATGAATCAGGAAATTTAAAAATACATATGCGAACGCATAGTGGTGAAAAACCATACGAGTGTAATATATGCTGCAAAAAGTTCAGTCAATCAGGAAAGTTAAAGAGACATATGCGAACACATAGTGGAGACAAACCATACGAGTGTAATGTATGCCGCAAAAAGTTCAGTCAATCAGAATATTTAAAAATACATATGCGAACACATAGTGGAGAAAAACCATACGAGTGTAATATATGCAACAAAATGTTCCATGCATCAGGAGTTTTAAAAATACATATGCGAACACATAGTGGTGAGAAACCATACGAGTGTAATGTATGCTGCAAAAAGTTCAGTCAATCAAGACAGTTAAAGAGACATATACGAACACATAGTGGAGACAAACCATATGCAACAAAAAGTTCAGTCAATCAGGAAAGTTAAAGAGACATATGCGAACACATAGTGGAGACAAACCATACGAGTTTAATGTATGCCGCAAAAAGTTCAGTCAATCAGAACATTTAAAAATACATATGCGAACGCATAGTGGTAAAAAAAATACGAGTGTAGTATATGCTGCAAAAAGTTTAATAGATCAGGAGTTTTAAAGATACATATGCGAACACATGGTGGTGAAAAACCATACGAGTGTAATATATGCCGCAAAAAATTCAATACATCAGGAAAGTTAAAGACACATATTATGCGAACACATGTTGGGATTACATTTTATATTTAAATTGATTAAATAATCTTTCGTTCCAGAGAGATGCAATGCAATTGCCTCCCCGATGACGTCCTACGATTTTATCGCCGGCCGAACCCTGAAGAGCTCCCGCAAACGCCGCGTTCCGTCGTTTTGGCCGCACTATCTCCCTCTCGCTCGCACTTACACGGTGGTCACTCGTGTACCCCTCTTAC
Organism: Mystacides longicornis; assembly: GCA_963576905.1. Taxonomy (NCBI): domain Eukaryota; kingdom Metazoa; phylum Arthropoda; class Insecta; order Trichoptera; family Leptoceridae; genus Mystacides; species Mystacides longicornis. Next base: position 6,497,295 of record OY756430.1, read on the forward strand.
TAATACACTCGGCGCTAAATATTCTCGCTACATTACCCCTCTTCCCAAATAAATTTTTGTGTACCTAAAAATACACAAAACATTTTCCTCTAACCATCCTCCTTCAAGCAGTTTGCTTGGACACTTACCCCACGAATCGATTTTTTTCCATCCCATCGTACGCTCAATTAACAATTCCACCTATCTTAATATCTAATAAGCATGGTATACAAAACATAAGATAGGTACTTATAATTAGTAATTTTTATGGGAAACTAATAAACTACTATGTATTTTCATATATAAAAATATTTTCGTTTGTAAACTAGATAAAAAAATTAAAATTAATAATAAAATATAATACAATACCTGTTTACATAAATTCGAGTTTGATTTTGGGTGTCCTTTCGACCAACTCATCGGTTCATTTTTAGTCGTGCGTTCAGTTTCGTACTTATTCGTTTCATCATACTGAAACATAACCCAGGCACCACCATAGAATTTTTATGTTTGTTCAAAATTATAAAACATTAAGTATAAAAAAGAACAAAAAGTTTTGGTCTATGGAAAAAACAACTCTCTTCGCATACTCGAGGCATTCTTTTTTCACTTCACCTCTTATCTGCCTCGGGCACCCAAAATCGCTCTCTATACAATGTCACAGCTTTCCCTGATTTTTTTTCCTTAACTTAACTACTATATTTCACATGTCTTATATTTACAGTTTTATACAAATGTACTAAGTATTTACATGGCACGTTAAGTCTGTAGACTTAAGTGGCGACAGATCATCTAGAGTCAAAATTTATTCTTTCTACACGAACAATGATAGTTATAACTCGCAGTTATATGAGACGAGGTACAACCAATGGTCCACCCATTTTCCGGGTACAATAACATTGACTCGAAAATCTCTAAACTCAAAACTTTTAATCCAAACAAATAAATTTAAATAATAGATAAGTTTTTAAAAAAAATATCTTAGTACTATGACTTTAATCTTTAACTACTCATTAACATACTGTTCTCCCTCGGCCATAGTATGTGCGAACTTTCAGGTGGAAATTTTACACCGGTTTTAATCTCTTTATGGGCAATCTTTCCCTCTTTTCACTTTTCATCTTTACTGCTCTCTTAATACCATAACCGTTTACTCCGTAACACACGCCTTCTGCGCTGTGTATATTTTCATACCAGACGTTTAAGGCTGTTGAGGCGCAAAAATGGTGATTTTAATGATTTTTCAATCCATTTTCCGGCGTTATCTACTGTCGGATATCGATGAAAAAAATATATAACAAAAATTAGACTTTAATGAAGGCGGTCTCAGAGCCGTTTTTTGATATACCTATAGTATAGTTTCTTGTAAAAAATAAAAATAGTAAATGTCGTTTTTCATCGTTTTTTTTTAATATTCCAACTGATATATACGTCGGAATGAAATGATTCTTTTTTTTGTCTTAAAGAGCATTAAAAAATCTACAAGATTATAGAACGAAATGCTAATATTTATTTCCTGCTTAGCGTATAATCCTAAAAAACCTCTATTTCACAAAAACGCTCTATGTCGAAATATTCTATCGGCTTTAAGGTGCATGCGATAATGACACTTAAAGCACGGGAATTACAAAGAACGCGCTGGTTTTCGCTGTGTCAATATTCAGTCGCCCAAAATCTTTTGGGTTGAGATGACATATGATCTGCGCCAGTTCAATTGACGTTTTGTATTTTATATATTTTGACGAAATTGCGTATATTACAGAGGAGGGCAAACATTGTTTTTTTTAATTTATTATTTATATTCAGCAATTAATTCTATCATCGCTGTTTGGTGATTTTAAAGTTTTTATTGTTGAATTAGGTATAGGTAATATTATGTTTACATTGCATACCTGTTATTTATTTTTTCTTCTAAATTATTATCATTTAATATTACTACGAGTATATGTTTTTGCTGTTGGAATTATTTATATTATATAACTTGTTTTCCCGACAGACGTTGTCCTGTATTCCTTACTATATGAACATTGATTTCAAATTTGTAATTTATACAAACAAATATTTGAATATTAAAAAAATATTTCTGAAAACTTCAACGAAATTCTATTAAAAATCTACGTACCAATGTTTTGACACTATATGGTTGTCAAGTAAATAAAAATTGTGTTGTTTTCGTTTTTTTACAGATGGCGTTGTTTGTCAGTAAATCCGTTCCATACTAATTTTTATATTTTATTTTCTATCCCATTTATGTTTTATTAGTTATTCTGTTATCCGGAGCGGAGAAGAATCTAATACACCAAGCATCATAAAGATCTGTTCAGCCAACCTCGAGCTATAATCGTTCACAATAACCCGACTTCCTTTTATATTATAGATTATTGTAAACAATGTTTGGCGCAAAGGGTTTAACTGATACTAAACAGTGTCATTTTTTACAATAAAAAATATATAGGTATGTTTACAATCATTTACATTGTATAATTGTATATTCAAACTTTTTTAATGAATTCTTTTTCTTCTGAACTATCATCATTTAGTTTCACTATTATTAATTTTTATTATTTATTATTTTTATTACTTTCTTATTATTAATTTTTATCGTTTACTATTACGATTAGGTATTTCCCGTATGTTCTAGTGGTTTGTAGATTATTAAACACTTTATGGCTGATCGGGGTCACCACTTATGGCTGAGGCTGGTCTGGATGTCCTCGCCATGTATGGGGGAATTGTCTGTTTGGATTGAATGGTAATTGGGTTATATGCAATGTCCACATATGAATAGAAATGAAGTACTTATGAGAGCTCTTATGCTTTGCAAGATGATGTGAATTAAGGAAGAGTAATAATGTCTCAGAGGATGCAAATAATATCTATGTTTGGTTACTCACCAATGTCTTAAGGAAAACTTTTGTTTGAATTAATTAAAACTCGCGATGAATATTGCACTTTTATTTTTACAGATAAAATAATTAATTTGGCAATAATAAAACTTAACAACTAGGTACAAGATTAAAACTACATAGCGATGTGAACTACGAGGACTAAATGGCAAAAATATGACTAGTGTTCTTGCTTAAATAGGAAAGTTGGAGGTTAGCAAAATTCACAGAAAAATATAAAAACAGTTAAAGATTCCTCTGTGGATACATTCGCAAAGATCTTCTTCGAATACGAATGCGTTCTATAGTGACGTTCTGAAACAAGGTGTATCAAACGGTTGCTTCTGGTATTCCTCGGTAGATGGCGTTGCCACATCAGCCCCGCTAAGAGTTGAGGCCAGAGGGTTCAACTCTGAGGCTTAATGAGACATGATGAGGCATGGAGATGGTAAGTACTGGATTGATGATGTTGACTTGACTCTGACATGGCTGGGCGTTGTAGCGGCTGGATCTTAAGAGAAGTCGGACAGAGTGTTCACGACGTATTTAGTGCGGTTGCACTGGGGTAATATCATGGCTAATATTGGTTAAAACAGCGTGGGTGTGTTTTACCATGATGAAGCGGCGGTGTTGTTTGCGCTTGGCCATTATTGCAGCAGCGTGATGTTGCTTGTGCTGTTGTAACTGGTTGATCCATGAAGTCGGTTGACGAGCAAGGAAAAATGCATCAGTTGTTTTCAGTGGGGTGTAATCGTGGTGTGATGTACATCTGCCACTGTTGGAGAGAACAGTAGTGGGGCAAAATTCGTTGAAGAAGTTTGGCCTCCGAGCTACGAAGTCTGTGAGACAGCTCGTGTAGTCTGCTTCTGTTAGGTACAGCATGTGGATTGTTACTGTAGGCTTCCATCCATCGGATAGTGTTGGAGCGTTGATTGAGCAGTATCGTGATGAGATAATATGCAACATATAGAATAAACAAAAAAAATTACAATAGAATTGGTATAAGTATATTTGTTTTAGGGTGGTTATTGAATTTAAAAGATTGTGAAATACTGTTTAAATTTGAATTTGAAATAAATAATTTATTTGAGTAAATTGAGTAAATAAACAAATGTTGACTTTGAAAAAAAATTTAAAAGTTACATTTTACTAAGATAATTGTTCTAGGAAAAATTTTGCTAAGTGTAGTGTTTTAATGTTATTTTTGTTTAATATTCAAAATGAAAATAGGAAAAATTATTAAAAAATGGTATTGAGTAGTTATGATTCACAATTGGTATATGTTTAAATACTTTTAGCTTTAATATTTATTAAGTGAAGTTACTATGTGAAATCTTTCTATATAATAAAATCTGTTACCAATCTGGTATTCTTAGCAATATACAGTTGATGGTTATGTATTGGGATCTGTAACCATTTTGTAAAATACATATTAGAATTTTTATACAATGAAATAAGTAAAGAGTTGTAGGTAGACATAGTAGTATAGTTGTACATAGTGTGTTTGAATTAAAATTTTCATAATGTTATATTTTGTCAATGTATGTGTGTCAATAATGTTAAATAAATGTTAATTATTTGGGAAAATTAATATGACACTTTTTAGAATTTTGTTTTCAATGGTCTTTTGTATGAATGTAAATACATTAATTGTCTTTTTTTTTTAACTCGTTGAGTTGTATAATTGATAAATAATAAGTCTATACGTATGACGCTGTGGTCATGTGTATATCTTGTGCTCAATCACTACAAGAAGGGTTTGAGATGAATCTCTGCTCTTGTGTGTATGTAGTTAGCCTACGAAATTGATATTCCGGTCTGAACATGCGCGCTGCATTGGACTAGACATGGCGTGAAATACATAGAGCTTTTATGAATACATGTATATTCGTATAAGTATTTTGCCATATTTGCATATATAAGTTACCTCGAATTGAATAATTCGGATTCAGGAATCTAAAAGATTCTCTGTAATCGGGGAAAACGTTAATAGCAGTTGGCTGGTCTAATAGATTTGATATCTATTGACAAGTAGATGGTAATATAATTGTTTTACATTGACAATTTAGATAGAATATTTTTTAAAGACCATTGAGATAATTGTATCGTTGATAAGTTGATACATAAATAACAATTCATTGACTGATATTAAATGACAATTAGGAAAATATGAATGTAATGTTTTTCAATCAGAGGTTTGGTATGAATATTATATAAATTGTACAAAATAATTCTTTTATATGATTTAAATATATTTAAAACTCAATGCAGTTGTTTTAGTTTAAGTTTAAAAGAATTTGCATTATTTTAAATTAAATGTTAATGTTCGATTGTTGTGAAAAAATTCCACCCTCAAATTTTTTCCTATGAAATTTTTGATAATAATTTATGAAAAAATTTGTTATTATGATTAATTTTCAGGTTACAATGAACTGTATGTCTCTATTCCTTTTGGAATGTTTAAATGATATGAAATGTTGAGACATGATAGAGAATTTGTGTAAAAATGAAGGCATCAAATAATTGGACTAACTTGTTTTTTGGACTAACGAGTTTCAAATTTGATTATTATTTTAAAAAGATAAGAAAATATATGTTGAAAGATTTGACTTGCCTGTAGAGTTTAGTCCAATGGCCAATTTAGTCTCGCAGTCCTTTATCTTAATAATTAAAAACATACAATAATTAAATTCATAAAAACAAACTCGCGCACAGGTAGTGACATTATTCTGCCTCTTTGACATTGAAATTATAAGACCGACAGCGCTCAGTGTTGGTAAAAGGTACTAATATAAATGTCATGATAGAATTCGCGCGGTTTTGGAAATTGTATGATTGTGAATAAATATTTTTTTTAATATTTCGGAGAAATATGATGAAATGGAATAAGAATTGGATATTAGTAGACAAATATTCGATATGTGATTGGTGAGATTATGAATAGGAAGTGTTGTAATATTGTGTGAAAAAATTTGTATTGTCGTTTTTTATTGGAAAAATTTTAAGAAAATGAATGTTTGCAGCTGGCGTCTCTGGAAACCGGGCCCTGGTTCCAGAAATGCGCTGAGTGATATTTAAGGGGGTCACCAATGAATCGTTATGTTAATAAATAAAAGAATGGATGAAGATGTGCGTGTAACCAATTATTGATTAAATGGTTGAAAAAATGTGCTTAATTGAATGGAGATAAATGAAGATTGATGATGATTGCGTGTTCTTTAGTCGGGGTTACCACTTATGGGCTGATTGGGGTCACCACTTATGGCTGAGGCTGGTCTGGATGTCCTCGCCATGTATGGGGGAATTGTCTGTTTGGATTGAATGGTAATTGGGTTATATGCAATGTCCACATATGAATAGAAATGAAGTACTTATGAGAGCTCTTATGCTTTGCAAGATGATGTGAATTAAGAAAGAGTAATAATGTCTCAGAGGATGCAAATAATATCTATGTTTGGTTACTCACCAATGTCTTAAGGAAAACTTTTGTTTGAATTAATTAAAACTCGCGATGAATATTGCACTTTTATTTTTACAGATAAAATAATTAATTTGGCAATAATAAAACTTAACAACTAAGTACAAGATTAAAACTACATAGCGATGTGAACTACGAGGACTAAATGGCAAAAATATGACTAGTGTTCTTGCTTAAATAGGAAAGTTGGAGGTTAGCAAAATTCACAGAAAAATATAAAAACAGTTAAAGAGTCCTCTGTGGATACATTCGCAAAGCTCTTCTTCGAATACGAATGCGTTCTATAGTGACGTTCTGAACCAAGGTGTGTCAAACTGTTGCTTCTGGTATTCCTCGGTAGATGGCGTTGCCACATCTTATTACTTTAGTATGTATTCGTTATACAGGGTTGCACGTTTCTATTGGACAAAATTAAACTCCTTTCCATTCCTTTTTTTGTATTATGATAACATGTCAAACTTAAAGACGACCAAAAGAACCTTTAAAACAATTTATTTTAAAGAAACAAAATATTTAGTTTTTTCCACAATTTTATTCAGCTACCGGTTTTCGAAGACCGTACGTCTTCTTCGTCTATGTAACTAAATATTTTGTTTCTAAAACTAAATATTTTGTTTCTTTAAAATAAATTCGAAGTATGTTCCACCAAGTAGCCACGGTCGAAAAGATAAATTATCTTTTAAACAATGTTATTCCGACAGATGCATCTGTTTTAAGCCGTATATTATAAAAAAAGCACTAAGAAGGTTCCGTTCTTAAAGTTTTTATAAAATTTCTGATGTTCCTCACAACTTTCTTATTTTTTCCTCTCCTTTCTTCTCCTATTATTTAGAAAAAAAAAAAATTAGCAAATTGGTCCAGCTGTTCACGCTTGATGCCATGACCACGGAAAATAGGGCTCCATTATTATATGTAGAGATTTTGTTAATAAAATACATAGAAAAATTCTTCCCCACATTATCTTCACATCCTTTTCTTTTGATACAATGACATAATTATCTTGACCGTCCAGTTTTAAAAGAGGACTTCGATGACAATGAATCTGCACACGAGAAATCTACATAATAATTCAGAAATGTTTGCATATTTGCTTTTAATCGTATTTCGAAGCATCACGCTCAAAATACAAATGCTACGTCAGATAAGAATCTGCGCAGAGCCGTGCAAAATGCCGGAGAAGGTTCTTAAATACAGATTGCTGCATTAACTTTAATATATTTAGAGCTATTTAAAAATCTCTATTTTTTAGGATCTTCATACAAATTTTTCAAAAAAGACAGTAAGCCGTCTTTTGGAAACAAAATTACTCATGTAAACGTTGAATGGAATCTTGGTATTACGGTATAAAAATGTAATAAAATAATAGGAGATTGATTTGTTATACCTACATATAAATGTTATTCAAATCTTATTATTCTCAATAAATAAAGATTTAATGAAAAAATTGCAAAATAATTCCTCCATTTTGAAGTTTGACATATTTTAGTGACATTTAAGGTCGGTAAAACAGCTGCCTTTATCACACATAGAGGGTGTAGGGAATGTAGCTAAGATTCAAACCATAGAGAGAGTAAAACTTGCAACTTATGTAGGTAGGTTCGTATAATATTACTTGAGGTCGGTAAAACAGCTGCCTTCATCATTAGTCAATCACCTAAAATTTGTACCATTCCACAAATAGAGGGATGTAGCTAAGATTCAAACCATAGAGAGAGTAAAACTAGCATAATATTATGTAGGTAGGTTCGATTGAACAGTGAAATTGAATCAAGTGTGAGATGTAACATTATGATACATACAGTTTTTTTCATGTGAGTGGCAAACTATAATTTTTCTTCTTTCTTTTTAATAAACATTAAAAGTGTCATTCTTCTCTCTTTTTATGAATTGTGAAACTGTCATTCTTCTTTTTCTGTGCTTATGTCAGTTATAGAGGTCTGTTAAGCAATAGGAAACTAGATTAGAACCTGTTTAATTACCTACCGATCAAGCCTGACAATCGGAATCAAAAACGTAAAGCAAGACGGGTATAAGCTAGTATATACATAAGATATCAAATTTGTTTTTGTAAGAATTTTGTATATAATTTATTATTATTATATAAATATAAGTATATACCTGAACATTATTAATTTCGTTCCCATCATATAACCTGAAATGATGGCAATTTAAAATTATAAAATAAAATAAATAAATAAATTAGAATGAATAGTATGTGAGCGTTAGAAAAAACATTGAGAACATTTAGATTAATAATGAATGTTGAGAACTCATGTTTAAAAAAACTGGTAAAAGCAATATATACCTACGTGAATGTAACGTAAATTTAATAATGTCGCCTAAACCAAATACATATTTATCATCATTGTCAGTATAAACGTTATCATAACTTTCATCCACCGTTGTTCAAAAATTCTAAACACATTGCAGTCAAAAGAACATTGAGGTTTTGATTATTGCGACGCATTCCACTGGTTTCAGACCCCTAACTCTACACTTACATACGTACCAGTATAGTGAAAGCGGGGTAGGGTAAAGAGTCCGCCGTAATTTTTATGCGCCGCTCAAAACTGACTTTGAAAGAAGAACTGTATTCTACCCCTCTTAACCAGACAATCTTTACTTTTCACAAAGTTAGACAAATTAGACAGCCGTAACTTTGGACTCATACAAATCTTCACTATGTTCAACACTCTTCCTTCAAACTTTTATTTCCTCTTTCATTCTAATTCCTCATTCGTCCCCGGGGTTACATGCGCTTGCTCACTTCCGCTCATTTAATTCTTCCTATATATCCACACTATACATTTAATTCTTCACACACCCTTTCTTCCGCCTCTTTCATCCTTCTATCCTTCATGGATTTCCTATCTAAACTTCCTGATTACTGCGTGTCTACTTTTAAAATATCTCTGACATGGTACCTATTTATTGCCTTGCTTTCTACGTCTCGTAATTCGTAGATTCGTAGATACCTTTCGAATTAATTTACTATTGACGAACCTCGGCGCTAATTTCTTTGTGAAGTATTCTCCTGCTTTGGATTGAATAAAGTTCCTACGCCAAACGGAATCGCCTACATTGAATTTTCGACCTTCTCAGAATATAATTCTTCGCGTATTTATCGTAGGCTTGCCACATGTTTTCTGCGACAATTTTAAACGTGACTGCTAAATTCTCCATCCTCTTGTTAATATGTACCGATCTTGATTCAACGAGTCAGTTCTAGAAATGGCTCATACGTCTACATCCCCGTAAACCGTTCCGTTAAGTATGACCTCCCTCCCCTTTGCCAAAAGTAAAGGCGTGTACTCGGTGGTCATGTTTACCGTATTATTCATCGCGGATTGTACTTGATCGAGAAAGATATCCCAATCTCTATGTTCGTCTTTGACGAGCACCCCTAAAGTATATTGCAGACCTTGATGGTACCTCTCAACGCAATTATTTTGAGGAAAATAGAGGGCGTTATAAAATATATTACGTACCCCGTATTGTTCCAACATTTCTTTAAATTCCTTTAACACGAACTTTTTGCCGTTGTCTGAAATTATCGTTTGTGGTACCCGTTTTTTGGAAGATTTTCTTCTCTATGCAATTTATGATCGCTCTGGCGGTCGCCTTTCGCAGAGCGAAAACCCAAACGTATTTGGTACAGACATCGACCACACTTATAATATTGAGAAATCCCCCTTTCGTCTTGGGCAATGGCCCGACAAGATCTACGCTCAGCATCTTGAGGGGTCTGTCTACCATCCTTCCGATTAGTCATAAGTCCACCCGGTGCAGCGTTGGATGGCTTATGTTTCTTGCACGTCTTGCATGACGTCACAAACTTCTTTACTTCGTTGTACATATTTGGCCAATAAAAATCTCTCTCTAATAGTTTGAAAGTCTTGAATATCCCGGTGTGTCCTACGTGGTGGGCCCGTTCAACAATCTTATGCCGAAGTTCTCTCCTAGGGACTTCTTTCCACGCAAACTCTCTCAGCAATGGGTTATCGTCTTTCGATAATCTATATAATTTGTTATTTTCCACTTGATAGTTCATAAACCTCGTCGGACTTTCAGTACAACCGTTTAAGATCCTATCATACCATGGGTTTTCTTCGAACTCTACATCGGGCAAGGCCAGTTCATTGATAGTATAAGGTAATCTGGATAGAGCGTCGGGTACCTTGTGAGCGCTTTCTGTGTTCTATCTCGAACATGAACTGCGACAGTCTAGTACTCCACCTGGCTAATCTTCCCGACGGGTTCGACAGCTTGGTTAGGAAGCGTAACGCTGCATGATCTGTAATGACCTTGAATTGCATACCCTCGATGTATGACCTTAAAAATTCGATGCCATCCAGAATGGCAAGTAGTTCCTTCTCGGTGACGCTATAGTTCACCTCTGACTTCGACAACGACCTCGAGTAAAACGCTATCGGTTTCTCTTCTTCGCCGAACTTTTGGTGTAAGGCCGCGCCAATTTAATGCTGACTGGCATCAGCGTGGAGGATAAACGGTTTCGTGAAATCTGGGCATGTCAACACGGGCGCCGTCACTAGCGCCCTTTTTAATTTCTCGAATTCTTCGGCGGCTTCATCATTCCATCTGAACGTAGAATCTCCCCTCTTTTCTCTTAAAAGTTTGTTAAGCGGCTCCGATAGCTTACTGCAATCCTTTATTGACCTGCGGTAGAACCCCACCATGCCGAGAAACATCCTCAACTGTTTCAATGTCTTTGGTTCAGGATATTCTTCTATACATTTTACCTTTTCTGGGTCTGGTCTTAACCTTTCTCTGTCGATCAAGAAGCCCAGGTACTTCAATTGGCTCTTGCAGAATTCGCATTTCGACGGCTTGACTGTCAATCCCGCTTCCATCAACCTATTCTTTACCTTTTTTAACAATGTAATATGCTCATCGAAATCATTACTCACTATTATCAAATCGTCTATGTCGCAAAAGACGTTTTCATCGATTTTCGGCCCAAACAATCTGTCTGCCAATCTTTGAAGCTCGCTGGCTGCGTTTACTAAACCAAAAGGCATTTTTGTGAATTCGAACAACCCCCTTCGGGGTACGACAAATGCGGTCTTTTCACGAGAATTCTTTTCTAAAGGAATTTGCCAGAACGCCTTGGACAAGTCGATAGATGAGATATATCTGGCGTTCCTTAAGTTCGATAGAGTTCTGTTCAAGTTAGTCAGTGGATAATTATCTCGTTTCGTGAAGGAATTCAATTTTCTGGAATCCAAACAAAACCTGCCTGTCCCGTCGCGTTTCGAAACAATCACCGTCGGACTCGCCCATGACGATTTTGAAGGCACCGCGACCCCTAGCTTTAACATACTATCTATCTGATGTTTGTTTATCGAAACGCGGATAAGGATAGAATATTAACTGCGGTTAACTGACGGATAGCGTTTAACTGATTACTACGGATAGGTTATTGAAACCGGCCGTTAAAGAAATTATATCTTTATTCACTGTAATTAATAAAACATTTCAATATCATAAGGTCTATAATCAAAAAGAAATATTTAAATTTCTACATAATTTGCATGAAATCATTTGTAAAATGTCTTAGTTTATGAACTTCAATTCTACATTAAAGAGCAATGTATTTACTTAAATTTATCATACATTATTAACTTGATTTTTCTCATTAAAACTATCAGCTTTGTTCGTTAAATCTTAGGTATACTTCTACCATTTACTTTTCTACAAAAAAAAAATTAACTACAGATTTGAATTTGAGCGCACCATGTTTCAAACGTATTAAATTATGACAAGATTACTCAGCTGTGTTTATTCCCAAATGTGAGAGACGCCTCCTGACCCTCAGTCCTCACTTCGTCCTTTACTGTTGCATAAAGTTCCACTTTGATCACCCTCTGACCTCTCTAACGCCGACCTACCCACAGGCCAACTGTTCACCACCCATGAAGCAACTACGAAAATAGTCTATCCTTGATGTTGGATGTGAATTTTTATACCCGATCAGCTCTCATTCTTTCCATCTGATTGCCTAGGGCATGTAAAGACTCGACAGAGTCTTGAATGATTGCCGCTCCTAGTTAGTTCCTTCTAGCCAATAAATGCTACTTTTGTTCTCGTCGCTCGGCCCGAGAAATCTACCCAAAACTAGGTCCGCATATCTGAAATTAGTATTCAGACATACTTAATTTTTAAGATACACTTCTAATGTAATATTTTTCTCTACACTCCCCGACTATTAATGTCACCCTTCGTAAATCAAAAATAAATTAAGCGAACAGATTTGTACCCTTCAACGCCGAGATCTCATTTTTTGGGAATTTTCTATGAATTTCTTATAAAATTGGTTCATTTAAATCCTAATAGACACCCAATGATCAAATTTTGATTGTCAAGGTCACCAGTGTCTTCAGAGAAGCCGTTACATATAAGTAACGCTAGGCGTTTCCACTACCACAAAGTGGTTAGAAATTGGTATCAAACTGTTTCAAATATATGAGCTAAATGAAATGAAAAACTCAATGTATTGATTGTTTTTATTTATTGAAGGATAATAATACATAGTAAAAAGGATTTCGATATAAATTTTAAACATTTTTTTTATGATATAAAACATTTGACACATAATCATACACCACATTTACTACACATCGTTCTCACCGATGATTTACACTTTTTATTTGCACATCTCCAGCGCTTATTGTTAGGTATTTCTTGAACTAAATGGTTAAGTTTATCATACCTAAGCAATAAGGATGCCTCCGATGTCCTAGCTCTCAGCATGCTGGATCCAGGAGTTTTCAACGGAGTTCTATAACGAATGAAATAAATTTTGCATATTTGTCGTCTAAAATCCAATTTTGTAATTTTAGAAATCTGCGACTGCTTGTACAATAACCAGGACTTATTCATAGCCACATCTAAAATCCATGTAAAATACACACCACCAATATTTTCGACCCCTTACCCAGATTCTCAAAGCATTAACGTCCTCGTCCATTCTATCAGTTCCTCCCATGTGCTTATTGTATTCTCTTATAGCGGAAGGTTCAAATACATATTGACCCAGAAGTTCAAAGTGAAAATAATCAGGAAATTCATGTTCAGGAAAATCATGAAATTATGGATTCTGTGCCCCAAATTGATTTGGAAGATGAACAAGATATACCAAGAAGAAGGGAAAGAATTATAAAATTGCCTTCTAGACTTCAAGACTGTTCAATATTATTAATTGAACATGTTGTATTATATAGGTACCTACATATTTATGTATAGATACATAGGTCAAATGTCACAATCAGTGATTCGCACTGCAGGGCATGTATTGTCACCTGTTCCTTTTTGGGCCCTTCCTAAAGCAGTGCACTTCAGGTCTCGGTAATCACCGCATCTCGGGAACACACACATACGGAAAAACCGCTTTTTTCGCATCTACGCATTCGGAAGTGTAGAACACATCGGACATATCAAATCGTTATCAACTTACATTATATTTTGTGCATCCACATTTATTTAATATTAGTTTAATCAAAGTGCAGTGCTGCCAGAAAACAAGGGATTCCATCAGACATATTTGAAGAACATTGGATTTGGGGTAAGTGCATTGCAATCCATCCAATCACAGTCCACTTTTCACTTTCCTGCTGATCACGTTAGCTGAAAGGGCTTCGGCAACGTGTGAAGCAAACAAAGACTATAACTCATATGGAATAACGGGATGGGGTGGTATGGCTATAACAAATCTCTATCCTGCAATCGTCGCTCAAAAATCCCTGATTAGAGTTATATGCCGTAAACCCTATAGATTCTCATCTAATGAGTTATTTGCGGAATTTCCAGTATTGGATGTGCGACAACTATACATAAGGACGATTATCAAATACATTCACTCAAATCCAACCCCTTTTATTCTACAATACGTTCTGACAAAGAATACAAGAAACAATAAACTTCTACAACCAACTGCCACTCACACGACATTTGCTCAAAGATTCCTCACCTTTCTGGGGCCACGAATATACAACAAAATTATGCCAGGCATTATAGATTTTATATCGCCAAACGGGTCCAACTTAAACAAAATAGTCACAAAGTGGCTCTTAGAAAGGGGCAGGTTGGAATCTGAGAGAGACTTGACCCACATTCTCAAGTGACATAATCGTGATACTGATCACAGACACCAGGGTAACCAAATACCTACATACATAGCACGACTTGACTTGACGAAACTGACAACGTTCTATTATTTTGTGTTTTCTCTCTTTTGCTTTTTTGTTCTATTTTTGCTTTTTTAATCCTTATACCTTATTCTTTTTAAAAAAAAAAAGAACTTTATATTTTGTTTCTTCTCAGCGACATTTTTGAACATTACTATCTTTATTAGTATTGTCTCGGAACAGGCTTAGGTCTAGTGAGGCAATATATTCCATTACACATATTTATATTATATTGTATTATGTACTTTTCTTTTGGAAAATAAAAAAAAATTAAAAAAAAATAAAAATTTATCCTTATTTTCAACATCTGTAGATATTCCAAAGAACTATCGAGAGGCAATGAATATTTTTTTTTTTTATAAAAATGAATCTGTATATATATATATATATATATATATATATATATATGCTTATGGTATATGGCGCCTATAAAGAAATGTTAAGATCCCTCAGCCATATCCTGGCTTCGGTCGTCAATTCATGTAAATCTCCCATCGCTCCCCGAAACCCATACAGCGGGCATGGCCCAACGATATGGCCCAATGAATCTGTGCTCACTCAAAGTGAACACAAATACACTCCTTGACTCTTTCACAGTAAGCTACTGAAAGCTTGTGTCGTGAAAGAGGAAGATGGTCGGCACCTGGGATCGAACCACGACGTCCGCAGTACGAAAGCCGGCGTTGTAACCGCTGGGTCACCAAAATGAAAATAATGGTTGGGACCAAGCTATCAAAGACGAACTAGAGTCACTAAAGAAGAATGGTACATGGAAAATAGTTGACAAGTCGAGTGATGTGAATATTATTGATAGTAGATGGGTGTTCACTGAAAAACAAGTTGATGGCGTCAAAATAAAAAAGACTAGATTAGTGGCAAGAGGATTTATGCAAGAAGAAATGGTTGATTCATTTTCACCCGTTGCGAGGATATTGACCATAAGAACAATGTTTGCTATAGCTTTACGGCCGGTTTCAATAACCTATCCGTAGTAATCAGTTAAACGCTATCCGTCAATTAACCGCAGTTAATATTCTATCCTTATCCGCGTTTCAATAAACAAACGACAGATAGATAGTATTTATGTCAGTTACCATGGAAACTATCCGCGTTTGATCATAGAAATTGTCAATGCTTCGTCCATGTCAATTATCGAATATACGTCGGAGTTTCAATATCAACAATATTATAATATTGTCTATGGACAATATATTAAACACTTGCCGTCAAAATCGGGGGATAGGAAAAACAGTAATCACAAATGTCACAAGCTACTAGAGATAGGTTAATGAAACGCTTTATCGCCGATTGCTATACAAATCATATAATGAAAGATAGATAGAAAGTTTAGATAGAAATATCTATCCATTGTTTATTGAAACACCAAAGTGTAAAGATAGATAGATTTTTAACCATAGATAGGAGATAGATAGGTTATTGAAACCGGCCGTTAGAGAATCGGCATTTTTTAATGGAGACGTAGACTTATTAAATGATTTTAATATGTTAGATTGTATCTACAGATGGAGCCAAAATTAAAATTGAGTATTATAAAGCAAAGTAATTCTGAAAATATTTCAAATTTACCATATAAACAACTGTTAGGAAGTCTTATGTATATTATGTTAAGTACTAGACCTGATTTGTCATAAACTGTGAATTTCTTTTCAAGATTTCAAAAGTATTATACATACTTATTTGCATTGGAAAAAGAGCGTGTTAAGATATTTGAAAGGAACTGTTAATAATGTACTATTGTATAAAAAGCAAAATTATTCAGAAGCTATAGAAGCATACGTTGATTCAGATTTTGGTAATGATATAAATGATAGAAAAAGTATTAGTGGTTTTATGTTAAACGTTGTTCGGTAATAATGTATTTTGGAAGTCTAAAAAACAAACTCATGTAGCATTGTCAACTTGTGAAGCTGAATATATAGAATTAAGTGGATGTGTAAAAGAAGTAAAATTCCTGAATGCATTGTTATCTGAAGTATTGAATTCTAATTTTATTCCTGTAGTTTACGAAGATAATATGTCATCCATTTTTTTAGCCAAGAATTATGAAACCAAAAGAAGTAAACATATTGATGAAAAATATCACTTTGTAAAAGATGAAGTTAACAAGGAAAATATCAAGATTATGTATATACCTACAAATGAACAGTTGGCTGATATCTATACAAAAAGTTTAAGTAAATGTAAATTTTAAATGATGTTAAAAGTGTTGGAGTAGTTAAGTTTGTTTAGAATTTAAGAAGATTATTGTTTTATGTTTAGTAAAGAGATGTAGAATTGGAGGGGAGTATTAGTATGGCAATTCTACATAAAATATTGTAATTGTGTTTTTTTAATGTCTATGGTCAATAATAATAAAGGAAGGTTTTGAGGTTGGCTGTGTGGCTCCTGAACTGTGTGGTTTATTAATCAATTCCACCATAATCATCATATTATCTATAATAATAAAGGAAAGTGCCTGACTGAGTGACTGATTGACTGACTGACATACTCACTCATCAACGCACAGCCCAAACGGCTAATTGTAGAGAAGTGAAATTTGGAAATCACGTAGGTTTTAATACAAAACATTCCACTAAGAAAAGATTTTTTTGAAATTCCACCCCTAAGGGAGTGAAAAACAGGGTTGAATGTTTTTCAAAGTATGCGAATATCTCGGAAACTAGACATGGTACGAACTTGAGATTTGGCATATGAATTCTCCTATAGAGTTAGTCTTGAACAGTTTTTCTTTGAAGAATTTTTATTTAATTTTTTCATATATCTCGAAAACCATAAAATCTAGAACTAAAAATGTGTATGTATATAGAAAAATACAATATCTAAAATCAAATTTAACGAAAAAGTTCCAGGATTTATCAAACTTTTTTTATAAAGAAAAACATTTTTTTCGTGACAAATTTACGAGTTTCAGTGTCTGTATTTAAGAATTTTATAAAAATATCGAAAAACGCCGTACGTTTAAAACTGGTTTTATCGAAATTTCAACTGCAGAAAGAGTCAAATTGTATTATTCCGTTTTTAAAAGAAAAAAATATGAAGGGTGCGTGGTAGTTTTTTTTTACTATGCGCCATTTCCTTAGGCGTGTACCTACACATATTTTTTTTGTTATAACTGTTCATCAAAAAAATATTTTTTACGGTAAAGTAGGTACACGGTAAGAATCTGGATTGTACTACAATTCTTTATGTTTTGATCAGTGGGCCTAGACAAAATCGCATTTGGCGATCGACTACAAACGAACTTTTCGCCAATGGGTCAATTTGGTAGACAAAACCACATAATGACAGTTCATTAGAAACGATATTTCGATTTCGCTTCCATGACGTCACGATTTCTTTCGACGCTCGACGACGCCATACATTTTGTACGTTCTTCGTAGACAAACACATTTATTTTGACACTTTGGCGAAATCTTCGACAAATCGCCGCCATCTTTGCGACGATAAGAATTATTTGTAGAAAAATAACATGTTGTTTTTTCAGCATTCGAGACATATTTATTAAATTATTTTAAATTGAAAATATGTAATAATATATAATTTATATTTTATACTTCCATTTATCGACGCTTTATTAAAAAAAATAACGTCAGTTTGTATTTTTTTGGCATTTACTATATACTTAGTAGTTTTAATCCACAACTAGCTGACCCATCGAGCTTCATCCTGGCTTATAATCATGAAATGATTTTCAAAGAACTCGTCGTGAATCATCAATAACATATTGTTGGATAAAATCAGGGTTATCAGGTTTTTTTTTCCAAAAAAATAGCGAACCAGTGTTCCCACTTGGTATCTGAAAAGAATGAAAGTTCACCATAAAAAAGTGATTCTCAAGATTTGGTATCTCCAGAAAGATGAAAATTCAGTAAAAAAAGAAAAACGTTATTCCGAAAATTTCGGAAAGGACTGGTTGGAAAATTACTTGGAAAAATATGCCGTAAAATTTTCTTCATACCGAACGCCGAACATGGTTCTAAAATACCGAAAAAATTCGGTAAAATGCCGAACACCTGGCAACCCTGATTAAGAGATGAAAGATGTCAACGGTGTACTTATTTATATTCACTTAATTTTAATTTTTATAAATATAACATTCCTGACATAATATGCAGCATTGTCGAGAGTCACCATAGATTTTTATATATAAATACTTTCATTTCGCATGGAATTTGTTTATCAGCGAACGCTTTGTTTCCTTGACAATATTAGAAAACGAGTAAATTATTATCGCCACGACGAAATCTTCGAAAACAAAGTACAGTTTCGTAGACAAACAGACTTCGTTATCTACTTTCGAATTTTTCTCTTTGGCGATGCATCGGCAGCGTCGATTCGACACATTACGTCATACAGCGTCGTTTTACTGAATGTTTTTTTTATTCTTACGTTGGTACCACTCGCGTTGCCGAGCTACTATTTGTTTGTTTACAAAATTTTGTATGAAATGTCATCTTCATACAAAACAAACGCAGATTCAATATTTTTTTTATAATTGAAGTAAAAACTTATCAGTGATTTATACGTAATCTTACAATGAACCATTTTTTCAGAAGTAAGATGGTTAGTGTTTCGATTTTTATTTAAATTGATATTGTTGAAAATTCCGTTCAATATGAAAAATAATTTCGATATGACGAAAACAACCAGCAACATTATGTATTTTTACAAAAACAATGTCACTACTGCTAAAAAATCGTTAAAAATAAAATGCATTATTTTTTTACAAATTTTTACGTGGTGCATTAAAATGCTAAATGGAACAATCAACAAAATCGGGACATCCAAAGACAACGGATAAATTGGAATTTATTAAACATTTCCACTTCCAATGTCCGTCAGAATTGAGCCAGATCAAGGTTGTAAGCATTTTCTGTACAATAATATTTTCTTCTGCAGATCAGTCAATACCACATCCATGTGCTCTTCTGTGATCATTTTATTTATTTCAAATTCAATATGTACAATATTAGTAAACACAACACAATAATAAAGCTATAGAACATTATCTAATTGTTTTATTTATTTATTGATTCTTTACTGTACATTAATAAGCATAAGAAACAATATATCTGTGCATCCAAGAGGTTTTCGAAGAAGGTCTAGAAGCTTTTCAGATTTTGATAGGGCTAACAACAAGTTTGCGACAGTGGAAAACCGTAGCTTGCAATTATAATAAGATAGGAATAGAAGGGAATATGAATGGAAAATGGCGCACCTGGATATTTAGCGAAAACAACTATAGACATTTACGCAATTTAATACACACATAGGTATGCTATCAACATCTTTCAAGAAAATAACAGATGTTCTTGTGAAACAAAATAGAGAACAGCATCATAAATGGATTAGTTGTTGCTAGTTCATTTATTAATCATTTTACAACTGTTTTGATTTTCAAGAACATTAATTATTATGTCGCTTTTAAAAGAATTAGTAAAGTGTTCATTGTTCCTCCTACATGTTCTGTTTGTGAACTTCTATCTTTAGCTCTTTGGAATAGAACAGGGTTCCACCTATAAAGAGTCGATGGACCGTGGCGAAAGCAATCAGACGGCTTCCGTTATTATGTATTACCCCATGACGCCTGGTCCATACTGGGGGTCGTCAGGACCGTCAGTGTTTCGCCTGTCATCTTGAAGGACGCACTCATCAGGCGGTCAGAAACAGGTTCCCAATCAAGAAGGCGAGTGAAGGCATATTTACTTAAAAGTAGAGCGACGCCACGCATCCGTGCAGTTCGGTGACCAGAGTGCAGCATGACAAATTTGCCAGCGTCTCTCTGCCCCGCCCTAGGTTGCATGCCTAGCTCAACCCCAGGATACCCAGTCCATAGTCTTCCACCAACTTGGCAGCAACAAGCTCCCCGGCCGCCCTCGAGTGCGGAGTGCGGATATTCAGGGCTCCGATCATTACGCCCTTGTTCTTTAAACGATCCGGGGTCATTTATGGGGGAAACGAGCTACCTGAACCCCCCCCCCCTGGTGGGGTCCAGGCAATGGGGTGGGATTTCTGATCAATGGGGTATATAATTTATTACCTTTATTTTATTGTAAAACATAATTAAAATGTTAGTAAATATTTTATTTTAGAAAATTTCCTTTCAAAGTGTCGAATTTTTAACAAACGAATTATTTTTCTTCGTTATCTACAAAGATTTCTTATCGTCAAAAAGATGGCGGCGAAGTCGAAGAATTCGACAAATATTGACGAAGAATTCGCCGAACTGTCAAAATTAAATGGGTTTGTCTACGCATTAAATATATGATTTCATAATATATATGGCGTCGGCGCGCGTCGAAAAATATGGTGACGTCATGAGATATTGTTTCTAATTAATTAATTAGTCTATGATTCGTGATAAGTAGGGCCAGGATTAATATGTAAATACATATTATTATTTTCCATATTTCATGGTTGAGTCCATATTTCACAAAAATATCACAACCGTCCATATTTAATGATTTTTTTCACAATCTCACAAGATAAAAGCACTAGAAAATCCTTCAACATCGGTAAATGAAAACCTGAAGATTATATTGAATGAATATTGTATTGCTAGTGCGGTGGTAAGTACCGAAGACCTAAATCATTTATTTATTTGAATATCCAATAATAATTCCTGACAGGTTCCCATTATTGTTTTTTTTCGAATCCGATCTATACTTTGCCACAACAGTAAGCAGCGACAGTCATCGCCTTGTCGTTTGCCAGGACAAAGTATTGCAGGCAACAACTTCCCCAATCAATGGGCCCATTATTGTATGAACTAAGATGCCGCGTAGAATTCCGATCTAATATTTCTATTCTATTATCAACCGACAATACAATCCTTCTTAAAATTTTATTATCTTGCATTAAGGCCAATATTAAATAGTTACGCATCTTATTCTGTACGTATTTTTCTAAATCTAACTTTAATAAAATATAAACACAGCAATTACTATAAACAAAGATTTTGATATTTGTCATAATTAATATACAAGAGATCATGACATGAACACCCTATTTTTTAGGAGTAATATGCTAAATTAAAGAAGAAGAAGAAGAATATAATGACATATCGGCCATAGATCAACGACAATAAATGAAATGGCTGCCAACGTAACAATTAAAAATCATAGAAAAAAACGACGCTGTCTGACGTCATGTGTCGAATCGACGCTTTGCGTCTTATCGCCACGGCGATATAGAAACGAAGTGTGTTTGTCTACGAAACCGTACTTCGTTATCGAAGAATTCGCTTTGTCGATTCGAATTTACGATTCGCTTTCTAATGTGTTTTGTCTAGGCCCACTGTCTATATTTGAAGCCATTTTAGTCAAAAAAAGAAATACATTTCGTAAAAAAAACTAGCTTATTATTAAAAAAAAAACTATATACTTAGGTAATCTTGGTTTTAATTTATTGCGTAATCCATGAATAGTAGGTAATCATGTAATCCATGAATGTTGAAAAAAGTAGATTATTTTGAATATGAAAATAAAATGTAGCCAATTTGATAAATATGACATTTTAAAATCATCTACAAAATACTCACATGATTTTAGGATAGATCGTAAATAATTGTTTTGAAACCACTAGCAACCTCCGTAGATTTCGTCAATGTAGTGCGAAAGAAATTAACTTTCCTAAAGAATTTACTAAAGCTTGGTTCACACTTGGTCGAGTAGCGTGTACTTCGGTATCTAAATTGGTAAATTACACGCTGCTTGACCAAAAATCTTTCACACTCTATTCAAATATGTACAGTTCATTAAAAAATTCACTGACCCGACTAACCTACCGGCCAGTGTTGCTACCCTTGTGTAATGTTTGACCCGAACACAAACTTAAAAAAGGTTAATCCAAAAATTTGGTATCCGGAAAGGTGAAAGTGCGCTAAAAAAGGTCGTTCAGAAAATTTTGTGGCCTGGAAGGTACAATTAAACTAAAAAAAGATCATTGGGAAAAGTCATGACCCGGACATTTTAAGTTTCGCCCGCACTCCTGGACGCACGTCGCAATTTCCTATCAAGTGACAACTCTTCTGCCAGCTAATCTACTCGGCATTTTTTTATTGATTACACAACCCTTAGTAGGGGAGAGTGGGGATAAATTTATTTAAAATTGAATTTTGGAAAAATAAAAAGTAACTTATTTAAAAAAAATACTAGGTTGCTGAATGTATGCTATTAGCTATGAAATATACTTAAAATTATAGGGTTGAGCATATTAAATGAGTTATTCAAAATATTATAAAACCCTGATTTAGTCCCATTCCTCCACACAGTGTGGAGGAATGGGACATGAAAAAAATGTTTAACTTATTTAATTAATTTCGCTAAAACGATCAAATTTTATTTCGAATGCATAAACTTCTTGCATTGTTTTTGCACCGCCATGTTTTCGAGGTGGTGGCAATACCAGTACTTCATTATTTTGTAATTGAACAGCCTGGCGAATTTTCGTATAATCATTCCTTATTTAATTTATATTTTTTTATCCTTAATCTCGGCATCTACAAAAAATACATTACAGCTTCAATATTTCATTGATTTGATAAAAAATAACTAATTGTGCAAAAATATTCACATACAGGAGGTATGCGGTATGTCCAATACCTCACTCAATGAACTGTCTCAAACCTCCACCATGAACAATAAAATGTTAAATGACATATAATTATTTAAAACAATAAGTTTTAAGTTATGTATGTTAAACAACGCGTTAATATGACGAATAATTATCGCAGGTTTAGGAATAAAACATAAAAAAAAATCTTACCTTTGGTTTACTTTCCCCCAAAAGGATGGGTTGTAATAGGTATAATATTACTTTTTATGTCGAAAAATGATAATCATGAATTATTTTTTCCACACGCACAAAACACAAACCGTCAATGATTTTTTACTAAACGTACCCCTATATACATCTTTTGACAAGTATAGGAATATATAACTGCGCCAAACTGTCCCATACCAAATGCGTCCCATACCTCCACACTCTCCCCTACTAAATTATTCGTCACTCGACTAAAACACTCAACCAACGTAAACTACGCTACTGTGAACTAGGCTTAAATACCTAACTGTATTAATTGATCACAAGTATTTCTTTATCCTCATGTACCTACATACGTACCTTGGTGTTATTTTTATAGCAACAGGAGCACGCCTCATGACCGTGAAAGCCAACAAGGACACTGTTCTGTTGTGTAATCGGGAGTCGGCTGGGATGATAGGTACCTACCTACTTATGACATCATTAAATTATTTTTATGAATAGGTACGACTTTTTCCCAAACTGTAATTTACATACGGCTATTATTGGTGTTTTATAATAAGTTTGCCTATATTGATGGTACCTACAATGAAAAAAAATGCACATGATTTTCCAAAAAGGCCCCCCTCTTCCCTGGTGATATTTCGTGATTGTTTTCTGACCCCCATTATTCATTCGTTTTATTTTAAATAAAACGAATTAATTTACTCACGATACATACAAGAGTTATCTTCTTTGACGAATTAGAAGAATGCTGATACACAGTGTGTATGCATCACACGTTGCCGAAGCCCTTTCAGCTAACGTGATCAGCAGGAAAGTGAAAAGTGGACTGTGATTGGATTGCAATGCACTTACCCCAAATCCAATGTTCTCCAAATATGTATGATCGAATCCCTTGTTTTCTGGCAGCGCTGCACTTTGCTAAACTAACATTAAATAAATTTAATGTGGATGCACAAAATGTAAATATAAGTTGATGATTATTGATATGTCCGATGTGTTCTACACTTCCGAATTTGAGCGGTGGTAAAAGCGGTTTATTCCGTGTGCGTTCCCGAGATGCGGTGAGTACCAACTACTGAAGTGCACTGCAGGGAAGAGACTAAATAGGAAAAGGTAACAATATTATGCCCTGCAACGCGAACCACCAATTGTGACATTTGACCCATGTACCTATACATAATTATGTAGGTACCTATATAATATAACATGTTCAATTAATAATATTGAACACAGTGAATGTAGGTGTCAGCGTTCCCCCAGTTTAGTAAGAGAAAAAAGCACGTGAGCGAAGCCACGGGTAACTAGCTAGTCTATAATAATAAAGGAAAGTGCCTGACTGACTGACTGACTGACATACTCACTCATCAACGCACAGCCCAAACGGCTAACCGTAGAGAAGTGAAATTTGGAAAGCAGGTAGGTTTTTATACAAAACCTTCCAATAAGAAAGGATTTTTGGAAATTCCACCCCTAAGGGGGTGAAAAATAGGGTTGAATGTTTTTCAAAGCATGCGTATATCTCGGAAACTAAACATGGTACGAACTTGAGATTTGGCATATGAATTCTCCTATAGAAATGAATGTTAGCGTTTTGGCATTTTTTTCAAAATTTTACTAAAAGGGATGAAAAAGGGCACATATAAAAAGGGATGATTTTTAAGTGACTCCAAAAAGTTTAAAACTGGTTTTATCGAAATTTCAATAAAATGATTTCTTCAAAAAGAGTCAAATTATACTACTTTGTTTTCAAAAAGTAACATTAAT
Source organism: Mystacides longicornis (assembly GCA_963576905.1). NCBI lineage: Eukaryota > Metazoa > Arthropoda > Insecta > Trichoptera > Leptoceridae > Mystacides > Mystacides longicornis. The sequence goes on from OY756430.1 coordinate 6,522,395, forward strand.
TAGGAGGGAAGGGGTGAGGGGCACTTTTCCAATGTGTCTGTATGTGAGTCCATCCCCCCCTTATAACTTTTGATTCGCTTGATTCACAGATCCTAAAACTTCAGAAAATATTGAATATTTTAAGCCTACAAAATTTGTTTACTCAGAATTTGAATTTTTTTTTCAGTCAGGGGTAATCTTTGAATTTTTATTTAACTTTTTCATATATCTCGAAAACCATAAAATCTGAAACCCTAAAAATGTGTATGTATATAGAAAAATACAATATATAAAATATAATTTAATGAAATGATTCCAGAATTTCTCCAACATTTTTTATAAAGTAAAACATTTTTTATGACAAATTTACGAGTTTCGGTGACTATACCTATTTCAGAATTTTATAAAAATATCGAAAAACGCCGAAACGTTTAAACTGGTTTTATCGAAATTTTAACTGCAGAAAGAGTCAAATTTTATTATTCCGATTTTAAAAGTAAAAAATATTTAGGGTGCGTGGTAGTTTTTTTCGAAAAACCATATCTCTTAGATAAATTAAGTTAGAAAGCTGTAAATTAATATATAGCTTCTTACTTTAAAATAAAAATCGACCGGTTTCATTGTTTTGTCAAAGATTTATTTTAAGCAGTGATATGGTATGATAAAGATTTTTGCAACAAACAAAATAATACTATTCAGATCCTAACCTTGAAACGCGGCACGATGAAGTTACACGTGCGGCTAGGTATATACATACTGCATGTACCTTATTGTAATGCCCAGAACAGTGGTTTCCAAAATTAAAGATTATTTTTGTGAAATTAAAAATACGTTGAAAATATCCTGTCAAAAAGAAATATAAAAAAATAGGAATTATAAGTATGAGCTATTTAACAGTTTCCATTCTCACGCAAATTAAAATAAATTAAATTAAAAATAATTTAAAGATTTTGAGTAAAGAAGATTTTTAAAGAAAATTTTTACATACATAATAATATAACATAGGAACGTAAAGGTCTCAAAATATCTGCTGCAAGTATTATTTTTATTTTGCGGTGTTATTATGCGGTATTATTTTTATTTTTATTATGCGTTATTATCCTTATGTGTGTACAATTAATTTTTTTTTGATATAACTGTTTGCATCAAAAAATTATTTTTTACGGTAAGTAGGTAAAAGGTAAGAATCTGGATTGTACTACAAATACTACAATTCTTTATGTCTTGATCTGTCAATATATTTGAAGCCATTTAGGCAAAAAAAAGAAAGACATTTCGTACAAAAACCTTTGACAAAAACTAGCTTATTATAAAAAAAAAACTATATACTTAGGTAATCTTGGTTTTAATTTATTGCGTAATCCATATATGTAAGTTTATGTTGAAAAAAGTAGATTATTTTGAATATGAAAATAATTGATAAATATGACATTTTAAAATCATCTACAAAATACTCGCATGATTTTAGGATAGATCGTAAATAATTGTTTTGAAACCACTAGCAACCTCCGTAGATTTTGTCAATGTAGTGCGAAAGAAATTAACTTTCTTAAAGAATTTACTAAAGCTTGGTTCACACTTGGTCGAGTAGCGTGTACTTCAGTAGCTAAATTAATAAATTACACGCTGCTTGACCAAAAATCTTTCACACTCTATTCAAATATGTACAGTTCATTAAAAAATTTATTGACCCGACTAAGCTACCCGCCAGTGTTGCTACCCTTGTATAATATTTGACCCGAACACAAACTTAAAAAATGTTAATCCAAAAATTTGGTATCCGGAAAGGTGTAAGTGCGCTAAAAAAGGTCGTTCCAAAAATTTTGTGGCCTGAAAGGTACAATTAAACTAAAAAAGGTCATTGGGAAAAGTCATGACCCGGGCATTTTAAGTTAAGCCTGCACTCTCGGACGCACGTCGCAATTTCCTATCAGGTGACAACTCTTCTGCCAGCTAATCTACTCGGCAATTTTTTATTGATCACACAACCCTTAGTAGGGGAGAGTGGGGATGTATGGGACAAATTTATTAAAAATTGATTTTTGGAAAAATAAAAAGCAATTTATTTAAAAAAAATACTAGGTTGCTGAATGTATGCTATTAGCTATGACATATACTTAAAATTAAGTGTCTAGTTTGCCGCAAGCGGTATACTAGAAAAGCACGCTAAAAAGCCGCCAGTGGCAGTACAAAGAAGAAGTGCGCATGCGCGATAATAACAGTAGATATTATAGTTTTTCGGCGTCAAACGCAAGTCCTCGGCAGATGAATGGTTACCATCGCCGCCGTTCATATTGATGGTTGTAGGTTCTAATCCCGGTGCGGGTGATTTTTCTTTTTTTCTTTCTATTTATCCGTTTTTTTCTGTAAAAGATGTCTTAAGTGTATTTGTGTTCACTTTGGCTGTGCTCAATTCATTAAAAAATAAGTTCGTTAGCACGTTTTCTACTGACTGTTAGTCATGAAAATAGGTTAAGTTAGGTTTGAACATAATTATTTAGGGGGGTTTGAAATGATATGAAAAGAAGCCCAACTGAAAATTTGGAATGCGGTCATTCCGAAAATTTTAGTATCCGGAGAGAGGTGAGAGTTCACTAAAAAAGGTCATTTAGTATCCGGAAAGGTGAAAACTCGCTAAAAGTGTAAGTAAGTAAGTATGTTCCAAATAGCCCAAACGGCAGTAAATAGCCCCCTTTGGCAACACTGAATTTGACAATAGACCGGATTAGCTAGGGCGCTAGCGGCACAGAAAGGAAGAAAAACATCCCATTGATCACAAGTATTTCTTTATCCTCATGTACCTACATACGTACCTCGGTGTAATTTTTATAGCAACAGGAGCACGCCTCGTGGCCGTGAAAGCCAACAAGGACACTGTTCTGTTGTGTAATCGGGAGTTGGCTGGGTAGGTAGGTACTTACCTACTTATGACGTCATTAAATTATTTTTATGAATAAGTACGACTTTTTCTCAAAGTAATTTACATACGGCTATTATTGGTGTTCTATAAGTTTGCCTATATTGATGGTACCTACATTGAAAAAAAAAAAATAAATGCACGTGATTTTCCAAAAAGGCCCCCCTCTTTCCTGGTGATGTTTCTTAATTGTTTTCTTTTAACAAACTCCACCGTTTACGCCGTTTTAGAAATTTTCATACAAAATCAACCGAATTCTCGGGCACGTTCAAATGTTAACTCGCAGTACTGTAGTAATATTTCAAAGGCGAGGTATATTTTCTCGCCTATTTGTTCCCACCTGGGATACGAATAAAATAAAATATGGATGTTGTTTCCGAAATATTTTAATGATGGTTTTAATGTATTAGTTTAAATAAGACGAATTAATAATGTATTTTTAGCAGGGAGCACATTTAGCACATTATGCAGATATATCAACGAACCGCCTCTTCGTTAGTTTACTCACGATACATACAAGAGTTATCCTCTTTACGAATTAGAAAAATGCTGATACACAGTGAATGTAGGTGTCAGCGTTCCCCCAGTTTAGGAAGAAAAACCAAAAAGCACGTGAGCGAAGCCACGGGTAACTAGCTAGTTTAATATATTCAAATCGTTGTCTTATCATTCGAGGATGTTATCAAATCCCCTAATCTATCCAAATTGACTAAATAAACGGGGCGAAGGGGGCGAAGTCGGAACCTCCACGTGGTGCCCCTGGAAAGCGCAAATATTGAAGTTTTAAAAGCCTGAGAAAAATAGCGCTTACTAATCCGACTATCCAACCCATTGATGATAGAAATAGGCACTTCATTTATGCCGATGACCTCGCTGTGACTCATCAGGCTGATACATTCCAAGAAATAGAGTCTGCTTTGGAGAACACGTTACAAAATCTGTCATTGTACTATGTCCAAAACCAGCTGCGAGCGAACCCAGCTAAAACTCAGGTATGTTCATTCCACCTGAAAAATGCACAAGCGGGAAGACAACTAAAGATCGCCTGGAATGGAGTGACTCTCGAACACACAGAACACCCAAAATATCTAGGTGTTACACTGGACAGGTCACTGACATACGCTAAGCACTGCCAGGACACGGCGAAGAAGGTGAGTGCAAGAAATGGGATTGTTCGTCAACTTGTTACATCAAAATGGGGGGCACAACCAAATGTACTAAGAATTTCAGCCATGGCCTTATGTTTGTCTGCGGCGGAATATTGCTGCCCTGTTTGGGGGGGTTCCGCTCACGCCAAGAGGGTGGACGTTTCTCTGAATGAGACTATGAGGATAATCACTGGGTGCCTGAAACCAACCAAAACGGAATACCTATACCAGCTTGCCGGTATTGCACCACCGGACGTGAGAAGGTATGTGACCTCAGACAGGGAGAGACAGAGGGTACAGCATGACTCCCGTCACCCAATGCATATGCACAGCCCTGTTCCGGCGCGCCTTAAATCTAGAAACTCGTTCGCTAAGAGGACAGTGGCACTGGAGGAAGGTGTGGAGAACGCTCGCATTGAAGGATGGAGGGATACGTGTGAGAACCAGCTGTTACCACCCAGTGAACGTCTGGCGCCCGGAGCCTGCCATGGATGGCCTGTCTGGCGAACCATTAACCGTGCTCGATCAGGATGCGCATGAACATTGACAAACCTCCACCGGTGGGGCTATGAGGATGACTCGAGGTGCGCATGCGGAGAGACACAGGACCTGGACCATTGTTTTTCGTGCCCACTCCTGGGTTGTCGGGTGACACAGCAAGATCTGGTTATGGCAAATGATGTGGCCGTACAATGGGCAAAGGAAAATCTCCACCTGTAGGCTCGCAAATGGCTGCCCTACTTACCTTGTCTTTTCGTTTTTATTGTTTTGACCCTTTGTTTTTATTATTTTAACTTTTTACACCTTGACACTTTATTTTATAATGTTTTTAAAGTAGAATTACATATTATAGTATACGCGCACAGTATGACACGACAAGAAGAAGAAGACTAAATAAACGACAATGACCAACAATATTATCTTCATTTTTCAAACAAAAACACCACTTTTAGAATCAAAAAATAAAATGTCACTCCATGAAAGAAAAGTTTGTATGAGAAAATAGGCAACTTTTAAAATAGATTTTTACTAAAAATTGGTTGATAAATTATGTAGGTACTTCAAATGTTGTCAAATGTGAAGTGGTTGGTGACCCAGCGGTTACAACGTCGGCTTTTGTACTGCGGACGCCGTGGTTCGATCCCAGGTGCCGACCATTCACGTCACAAGCTTTCGGTAGCTTACTGTGAAAGAGTCAAGGAGTGTATTTGTGTTCACTTTAAGTGAGCACAGATTCATTTTATTATATATATATATATATATATATATATATATATATATATATACATAACGTGCTTATCTACCAATGTGCATTGTGCATATTATACATTTGATATGTGTTACATATAAAAAATCGAAGACGCACGCGAAATAAGCAATTATTACCCATTTTTTTCTACGATTTAGGTACAAATTTATTATAAATACAACGAACTTCGCAATCGAACCTAAAATAGTAATGGTCATTTTTCAATAGTCGAGTATCCGTACACAGTGACACATTTGGTAAAAACGAGACAAATTTGACAACTGTCATCACGCTGTCATACATTTGACAGCTAGCAAAAGAGTGGGGAGTATGAAGTTTGTCCGACCATTAACCGCTCGTCGAAGTATGTCCGACCGTGGTGCGTGGCGCAAGCGGGCCTTAATCGTGTTACTTATGCTATAGCAGAAGTTACCTATTCATTACCCAGGTTCTATAAATTCCATTTGTTCCTTTAATTTTCATCTGTTATGGATGGAGAAAAGCTAGTACATAATATTATAAAATTATAGTATTGACAGAACAAACATCAGTGCGTTTATCGTACGATATTTCTAAAGTAAACTAATAAAACTGTTTCTTGGAACCGCTTTTATTCTGGCACAAAACTGTTTGCCTTTAGTGATTATCTATTATTGTATACTTGCAAAAAAAACTTTTCTAATATGTGACACAATGGATACTAAATATTCTATAAATGATAATGACTTGTGTGAGAGTGATAATAATATACTTATTTATAAATTAGAGGAAAATGAAATTGAAATTTTTTTAATAAATGCCAACGTAGCCCTTTCAAAGCCACACGATAGTAATAATGAGAAAGGAACTGTTATTGGTAATTTTAAAGAACATATTAAAATGCAGATTGGAAAAAAAGCATACGAGTGTAATACATGCAGCAAAAAGTTCAACAGATCAGGAGAATTAAAGACACATAGTGATAAAAAACCACACGAGTGTGATATATGCCGCAAAAAGTTCTGTACATCAGGAAATTTAAAAATACATATGCGAACGCATAGTGGTGAAAAACCATACGAGTGTAGTATATGCCGGAAAAAGTTCAATACATCAGAATGTTTAAAGAAACATAAGCGAATACATAGTGGCGAAAAACCATACCAATGTGATGTATGCGGCAAAAAATTCACTAGTTCAGGAGATTTAAAGAAACATATGCGAATACATAGTGGTGAAAAACCATACGAATGTAATGTATGCAATAAAAAGTTCAGTCAATCAGGAGAGATAGCAATACATATGCGAACACATAGTGGAGACAAACCATACGAGTGTAGTATATGCCGCAAAAAGTTCAGTCAATCAGAAAATTTAAAAAAACATATGCGAACGCATAGTGGTGAAAAACCATATGAGTGTAGGATATGCCGCAAAAAGTTCTGTACATCAGGAAATTTAAAAATACACATGCGAACGCATAGTGGTGAAAAACCATACGAGTGTAGTATATGCCGCAAAAAGTTCAATAGATCAGAACATTTAAAGATACATAATATGCGAACGCATAGTGGTGAGAAACCATACGAGTGTAGTATATGCCGCAAAAAATTCAATACATCAGGAGAATTAAAGATACATATGCGAAGACATAGTGGCGAAAAACCATACGAGTGTAATATATGCCGCAAAAAATTCATTACATCAGGAGAATTAAATCTACATATGCGAAGACATAGTGGTGAAAAACCATACGAATGTGATGTATGCAACAAAAAGTTCCATGAATCAGGAAAGTTGATACACACGCGTACACATAGTGGTGAGAAACCATACGAGTGTAGAATATGCCGCAAAAAGTTCAGTCTATCAGAAAATTTAAAAAAACATATGCGAACGCATAGTGGTGAAAAACCATATGAGTGTAGGATATGCCGCAAAAAGTTCAGTCTATCACATAATTTAAAAAAACACATGCGAAGACATAGTGATGAAAAACTATAAGAGTGTAATATATGCCGCAAAAAATTCAATACATCAGGAGAATTAAAGATACATATGCGAAGACATAGTGATGAAAAACTATACGAGTGTGATGTATGCAACAAAAAGTTCAATGAATCAGGAAAGTTAAGGATACACACGCGTACACATAGTGGTGAGAAACCATACGAGTGTAATATATGCTGCAAAAAGTTCAGTCAATCAGGAAGTTTAAAGATACATATGCGAACACATAGTGGTGAAAAACTATACGAGTGTAATATGTATATGCCGCAAAATGTTCAATGAATCAGAAAGTTTAAAGAAACATATGGAAACACATAGTGGTGCAAAGCCATAACTGATTGCTATATAACAATCCATATGTATATCTAAGACTTCTATAATATAGAGGGGCTAATATGAAAAAAAATCACTTTTAATTTGTGTCCACATAGGTGAGAGGGGCGGGAAGTGTGTGGGTGATGATAAGGGTCAATACATTTCAAAGCACCCAAAATGAATAAAATTCGTTGCTAGACATTTTTAATTTTCCTGATTTTTTTATCATGAGTTCCCTATAGGTAGGTATTCACAAAACACAGCTTAATTTTTTTTTTAAACCATATTTTTTTTAGCGGCCACTTCAAAACTGGCATTTGGGCAAATTTCGACCAAAACGTGGTTTACGGAAATTTTAATTGCTATACTAGGTATTTATTAAGATATCGAAATAATTAAAAAAACCTGTGTATTCAGCATAAAAGGAACTTTTAAAACACATTATTTTAATCATTCTTTAAAGTTAGTAAATTTTTTGCTGAAAAAGTTTGGAAAAAAGTCATAAATCGCTACTTTTTAAGACAATTTAATTCAATTAAGGAATAGAGACTCGCTGTATTTTTCATATTTATGTATTGCTTACATTTAGGACTACATAAAGTATAACTTTTAGTTTTGAGAATATACTCATTTTTTGTATAGAGCTTTTCAAAACTGGCCAAAAATAAAAAAAAACAATTTTTCAAGGTCAATATCTAAAAAGGGACTGAATGAAATCAAGTGGAAATTTTATTGAACTTTTTCACCAAAAAATTCACTAACTTTCTAAGAATAATTAAAATAATGTGTTTTAAAAGTTCCTTTTATGCTGAATATAAAATATGTTATTACGATATCTTAAAAAATAGTATAGCAATTAAAATTTCCGTAAACCACGTTTTGTTCGAAATTGGCCCAAATGCCAATTTTAAAATGCCGCCAAAAAAAAACTATGGGTTTTTAATTTTTTTAAGCTGCGTTTTGTGATAACCAACCTATAGGGAACTCATGATAAAAAAATTAAGCATTCATTCATTCATGTTGTGTATTTTAACATGTTTTTTTTTACTTTTTTGGCAAGAATTTTAGTTGTTAATAGCTCTAAATAACAAACTTTTTAATTATGTAATAAATATTATTTTATAAAATTTATTTTTAATTCAATTATTAAATTTAACATTAATTGAAATTTATATTTGACATTAGCATCTGAGAAGCAGGAAACTTAACCGTTAAGTGTCGATAGGCATAAAGTCAGGTATCTGTCTATACAACGCTCGGCCGGCGTCCATACAATTAGTATGGAACTTTCGATATTGCGTATAAATTTTGCAAAAGAACAAAGAACATTTTGTCTAGGGAAATGATATACACATAAAAATTTATACTATTTAATTCTACATTTCTCGCACATTAATTTGGAATGGTTATTACTCTTATTTTTGGTGAACATTGAACAAAGAATGAAATTTAATCACATTGCTGAATAGGTCCGTGCATAGTAAAAGTTTCGTTTTTGTTGTAATGTGTGAATATATCTATTTTATTATTTTCAAAATTCACAGTTTCGTCATGGTGCATTGTAGACAATTTTTTGGTACATTTTATACCGATGTCATAATTTTGGTTAATCCAAAAACTGAAGATTTCTTTCTCATCTTTGGAACGTTTAACTTGGAAATTCACATGAATATTTTCTTTTAGGTTCCTGTCAAATTTAGACTAGAATATTTTAGTTTCAAAAAATGATTTAAACTTTTTTTCATTTTGCCGGCGCTTACAGCGGTGGCCCATCACTTCTACCATTATGCAGAGGAGACGGACTTGGCTGGAAAATGTGTTAGGATGCCGAATTAGAATAAAATATAACTTTTCCATAAAACGATGTCAGTAGGTATCACCGTCAATTTTTTTAGTCAACCGGTTCTGTCCAGTTTGAGACAAGCCTGCCCCGGTTAGAAATATCAAGTGAAAAAATACTAAGAAAAATCTGACTCGACCGGGAATCGAGCCCGGGACCTCTTTATCGTAAGTTAGCACTATACCACTAGGCTAGCGAAATCACCACTGTTTATGAATATATTTTTTTTAGTTGTATCTTGATAACAAATAAAATACTCAAAACATTATTTGTATTGATACCAACCAACACTTTGCAGGTGTTCTAGTTATGTAGGTATAAAACACCGCACATTTTCAAAATATTATTTTTACTATAAAAACCATAAATTACAATGCAATATAACTTATTGCAATGTATTTATAAAATGAAAGTAAAAGCAGGGATACACGTCCAAGTTCCCCGAAATACAGATAATTACTGACCATTTACATACAATTAGTATGGGAGCCCGGCCGGCACCCAATAGACAGATAACGAATTATTTTACAAAATAGCTATTATTTATGAATAGACGGCATATTGTTTAAAAATAAAAAGGGAGCAGCAAAAGAGACACCCCATTACAGGAATACCTGGAGTCTCAATAAAAAATTCCAAGTTTTACCTATTGAAACAATGGAGGGAATTTCCCAAATGCTCTGGCGGCGTCGTTTATACACTTAACTGTTAACCCAGCGCTTTACTTTTCAACACCTTTTATGTAAAATGAAATGTTACTGGCATACGCTAAATAATCTTAACATCATAATTCGGTGAAATTTGGTTTTGATGGACGTCTATTCTTTCAACAATATATAGAATATCGTAACGTGTATCACATGTGATTTATTTTCTACTTTTTTTTTTTTTTTTTTAAAAATGAATCTGTGCTCACTCGAAGTGAACACAAATACATTTTTGACATCTTTCACACTAAGCAAATGCTTGTGTCGTGAAAGTGGAAAATGGTCGGCACGGCCGGGATTCGAACCCACGACCTCCGCACCAAACAGTGCGAAAGCCGGCGTCGCAGGTCTACCAACCACCTCAAACTACACCGCCATCTCTTAGATTTTTTTTAAAAGTTACACATCTATAGATTGATTACATAACCAGGAGATCTTGATTACATAACCAGGAGATCTTGATTACATAACCAGGAAAATCAGGAATCAATTTTATCTGTATAAAAGATTAAGAGAAGTAGTCGGACTCCAAACGATCAGAATGGTATACTTTAGTTTAACTCAACCCGCTCTCACTTACGGTATACGTGCGTGGGGAGGGGCATATAACAACCATATAGGATCACTTAATGTTGTGTAAAGGTCTACTATTAAGTTCATTTATAGGAAGAGGCGCGATTTCAGCACGAAACAATTGTTTGAACTGAGCGGACTCTTTGATCTTCGCAAGCTATATTTTCTCCAAATACTGAAATTGATTTGTAAAAAACCGGAGATGTTGAGTCGGTTAAACACTGATAGACGGGCTAGTGCAAGGTTGGGGAATAGATTTCTGGTTCCATTGTGCAGAACTAGACTCGGATAAAGGCAACCGTCATTTATTGGCCCGAAATTGTACAATGATATGCCAGACAGTCTGAGGAACAATGATGAATATACATACCTCAAGCGCACGTTAAGCTATGGCTGCGTGAATTGGACATCACTGCGTATTTGATGTAACGATCGTCACGGAACTAAATGATTTGTTATCCTCTGGTGATTGCAGGTGTGTTCGGTTGTTGTCTTGTTTTTCATTTCTTATATGTATGTATTTTGTATTATTTTTACATTGTTTTTAATATTTTGTTTTCCTTATTGTTTTATGAAAACTTCTTTCTTATTTATTTTTTGCTTCACTTTTGAGCTGGAATTTGCTTTGACTGTTGTAGTTGTTATTTTATGTTTTATTTCTAATATGTATATTTTTATTTTATTTTTAATATTTTGTTTTCTTTATTTTTTATAATGTGAACTTCTTTTTCTGCTTCAGATTTATTGTTTTGATATTGAGCTATGAGGAATTTGCTTTAACTTATTGTTTTGATATTGAGCTATGAGGAATTTGCTTTTGCTTATTGTTTTGATATTGAGCCGTAGGTATTTGTTGTATAAAAATATTGTTGTCTCAATTGTTACACCCACACACAGGCTTTGCCTTGTGGGATTTTTCGATTTATTTAAGTGTTAAGTTAATGTATATGTTGTATATTATTGTCCAAAAATAAACTATTATTATTATCGCAGTGAGATCGGTTAAGAATAGCACCTCTGCTCTTTTTGCTGTTTTTGTCGAGCATCCTGTAAGAGGCAGGTAATCGAAAAATCAGATCGGGACCGTGAGGTTGACCACCTCACGTCCTTAAACTTCAACTGGTCAGAAAAGGCACAAGAGCCTCGGACGCCTTCGAGCGCAATGGAGAGCTCTTGATGCCTCCTATCCTCCTGAGTGGGGCTTAGGCCTCCCGCATTGTGGGTTGGTTGGGGGGGATCCGCGGCGGGCTTGATTTGGGTGGGGCCGGCTTTTCAGTTTGATTGCTTTGATCGAGCTGGGGGGTCGGTTTTGTGCGGGTCGGGTTTGCCGCGGATTGGTCACCTCCGGGCTGGCTTGCGTAGAGTGGGGACCTTAACGGGAGTATGTATGTATTATTACTAGTTTTTTAAAGGCGCATATGGCGCCCACCTATGGCCTTTTTTATCCAAACCTTACTTTCTCATAGCTATGAGCATTCACATGTGAGACTTCAAAACACTTGGTTGATTCAATTCTTTATTAACTCAAAAACAAAAACTTTTAATTACAAACTTTGCATTCAAATAGCTTTTAGCATGTGGGTATTTAACTATTTGATTGATTAAACTTTTTTATGCAAACATTACTTTCTTATGGCCGAATTCATACGTCAGACTTTAAAGCACTTGATAAAATACTATGAAAATTTAAAAAAAAGACCTTTTTATAACAAACTTTGCATTCAAATGGCTTTTCAACGGTATTAATTCACATGAAAATCTTTAAAAAAATACTTTCGTGTGTAAACTTTTTATTTCAAACATAGCATTAGTAAGGCTTTTCTCCTTTATCATGTCGCGTCTGTAAGTCAGACTTTAAATCACTTGATATTAAAACTCTATGAAAATTAAAAAAAAAATTGAACTTTTTATAACAAACTTTGCATTCAAATGGCTATTATCATGAGTTATTATTTGATTGATTAAACTATTTATTGCATTCGTATGGCTTTTCTCCGCGCATGCCATTCTTTAAATTACTTGAGACCGCAAACTTTTTATTGCACTCATTCCATTAGTAAGGCTTTTCTTCACTATGAAGTCCCGCTGTGCGTAAAAGTTTCCTAATTTGGTACACTTTGCTTTCTTATGCCTAACATCGCATGTGAGTTTTTAAATAACCCGAAAAATTGTTTTTCTCTACATCAAGACCTTTAAAAAAAGTGCTCAGCCAACAGGCATAATAATATCATGTTACTGTCAGCTGTCAGCCGTATAGAACGTAGTAGAACAAAATTTGTCTTTAGTTGCGAGTGGCGCGCCATCTAGCGGCGTTAATGACATCAGTCAGTCAGTGAATCAGTGTTCAAGGCAAATATTATAATAATAATAATAATAATAATAAACACTTTATTGGCATGAATATACAAAAATAACAAACCAAAATTGGCGGGCTTATTGCCTGGGGCAATTTCTTCCAACCAACCTATTATATAGATTATAGAGGAATTTATTGTTTTTATTATAAACTTATGACCCGACGAACTTCATCCCGCATCCGAATCAACAATAATTATTACATATTATACACATAATGAAATAAATTATTACCTAAATTTAATTCAGTTTTTATGTCATAAACTGTATTTAATTCATGTAGTAATAAAATTATTATTTTACTAGCTGATACCCGTCTTGCTTAAAATTATTGATTCGGATAGTCAGACTGGAGCAGTAGGTTATTGAACAGGCTTTTGTCTAGATTTCCTCTGCTCTGGAGTCTATGTATTATCTTTGTTTCATACAGAAAAATAATCGAAGCATGCTATCGCTTTCAATAAAAAAAGAGAAGAAAAGGAAAAATTAAGTCATTGCTAAATACGTGAAAAGGAAAAAGAAAAATGACGCTTTCAATATTTTTATTAAAAAAGAAGAAAAAATAGTCTGCCAGTCCCATTGCATCAAAACTCAAAGACTAAATGTGATTTTTTTTACCTCGATTCCTAATACGTGTGTAAAGTGTGACGTCATTTGACAGCTTTGCGCTCCACTCTTCCATACATTTTTTATGGAATCAGATCCAGAAAAAAACATTGTTTCTTAGAGAAACAAAAAAATAGGATTATTGCTAATCATTGTACTGAAAACAAACAGGGGCAAAAAAAATCTTAAAAACGTCGTTTATGGTTAAAAAAAAATTAAACAAAAAACCCAATTTCATTTGTATGGGATTTAAAATGTCAGATAGCTTCGTGAAGCGTGGCTGTAGATGTCTCTATACATTGACTTTACACCCGTATACTGTATGAATGTAAAATATAGGTAGAGTGCAGTTAGCGAGAGTATGCGTTGAGACAGGAGGTGACAAGAGAGTGAGGTTGAAAAATAAATGGTCTACTCTTTATTAATTTCTTTAATATTCTTTTGCAAATATTATCATCTGTCATAGTATAAGTAGTTATCTACTTCTTCTGCAAATATTTTATACCTACATAAAGCCAGATATGGGAAAAATAAAAAAAAGTGTATGCAAATTTTCAATAAGTATGCAATTTTAATATCAATAATTCAAAGATATAAAAATAAATATTGAAATCCTTATTGATAATATATTTTTTTTCATTTGTGATGAAATTTAATAGCAATAATAATACTAAAATATAAGAAATAAATTCCTGGCGGCTTTCGCACTGTTTCGTGCGGAGGTCGTGGGGTCGAATCCCGGCCGTGTCAACCATTTTCCGCTTTCACGACACAAGCATTTGCTTACTGTGAAAGATGTCAAAAGTGTATTTGTGTTTACTTCGAGTGAGCACAGATTCATTTAAAAAAATAAAAAAATATTGATAATAAAAACAAAAGGCACGATTTGGTTGATTTTTATTATAAAATTAACAATAATATTTTTTTATTAATTCTGAAATATACAAGACAATAAACGTCAATGTTTAAATGATAAATATCAAAAAAATAAATATATCTTAATTAATAAAAAACATGATTTGGCTCATTTTAATGCGAAAACTAGCAAAACAATAATTCTAAAACATAAAAGGCGACAGTCGCCAATTGGGCCACTTTTTTAGCGAATTTTCAACTTTCCGGATACCAAATGACCCTTTACATCTAGAATGGCATTGAATATAAAAATATTATTATTTTATCATTGTTAATTCATTGTTAAGTATACTGTATTATTGTACAATAACGAATCCAAGTGCCCTAGACGGGGCCTATGGAAAATAAGAAAAATAAATAAATAAAAAGTGGTACTAACTCATTACAAAGGAATTCGCGGAAAATTTAAAATAGCTTCTAGTAAGGATATAAGGATAAGAAAGATATAATAAGGATAAGTAAGGAAAGTAATTTTCGTATTTTTTTATTTACGATAACTAGATAGCTATTATAGTGATACACGGCCCGTCTTTTCTATGTGAATGTGAATCCGGGCTATTACTTTTCTCACAAAGTTAATTATGTTTTTTTTATACCTTCATGTTTCCATTTTTTTGTATTTTCATACAAATTGCGTATGAAATGTTCATCAGAAAAATCATATGTGGATCATTTTTAAAAGATAAATGAAATGTAATTGAGTGGTTGTAAAACTATTCTTTGGGATAAAAAATAACCTTACATAACTAACGTCTCTGATCATACTATGGATATGCTACCATTCGACTTTTTTTTTATTTTATTTAAAAAAAATGAATCTGTGCTCGTGAAATGCTTGTGTCGCGAAAGCGGAAAATGGTCGATACGGCCGGGATTCGAACCCACGACCTCCGCACGAAACAGTGCGAAAGCCGGCGTCATAAGCCTCACTGGTCTTTCAACCACCTCAACTTTTCGACGAACATTTTCAAATTCTTATATTATTCGAAATCTTAAGTTTGAATTTCCTTACCAAATGACAAATAAATATTATTTGAATTACAATTAGGTAGTATGTTTAAAGAAAGATTGGGATATATTGAAATTTTAAGAAAGAAACTTTATTAGCGTAACAGACTGCACTTCGATGACTATGCCCGGGCCCTGACTCACTACAAAATAGATTCACTTGAGAAGATCGCAGCGCTGCCCGACTCTCTTCTATGTTGAACCCTCAAGAACCAACTACCACCAAAACACATAATATGTAAAACAGAGCGTGTAAAAGTTTTAACAGAAACTGTATGGGGGTCCCCGAGTTGGATCCTTTAGCATTTCTTTAAAAAGTTCAAAAAAAAGTTGGTGGAGAGGTCCACAGCACCTCGTGCAAGATAACCAAACGTGTGCCAGCATGGTCTGTTCCTCCCTCCCTCTCCCATCCCTTCCCCATTCCCTCCCCCCCAAAGTGAATTAATTAATGGTGAAGTTAAAGTGCTTTTAAGACTATAGTGTGTAAAGAAAATGAAATATAGTGGGATACATATAAATGGCGATGTAAATTATAAAATGTTATATTCAAGCTTTGTAAAATTTGTTTAGCTGTCTGTATCCAATAAAGAGAAAAAAATAATAATAATAATTTCGGAATGCAAATGAACGCACCCAAACCACGAGCGTCTCGGGGATGCATCGGAGCAACCAATAGCGTTCTGTCGTTCACTGATTGGTTGAAGAGCCGACACTAGCGACATTGATTATCTTTTTTACCGCTAAACCTAACATCCGGCTATTTCCGGGGGGTACATACTGGGTTTCCCAGTACGTGTGGGTTGTGGACGACGCGCGACCAAGGGTATTATTGTTCTGTGCGCACGACGGTCAGATGGACGATCCGCCAAATGTATGGGAGGATACCTATGTATGTTTTTTTTTTAGATTTTTGACGTTTTCAGCAATTTTAGAACTATTATTATGATTTTGACCCTTTATTAACAGTTTAACTCGTTGACTGCCTTTACATTTTAGGTATCTGCATCCGAGTGGCCAACATATAAAATTTGTTTATTTTAGTAGTAAAAAAAAAACATTTTGAAAAACCACTTCAATATAATAATATATTTTTTGAGCTCAAGCACCATGCCACTATACACACAAAACTCCAATCTGAACGCCAGAGGAATACTGACAAATACAAAATGTATTGTACTCGAATCCCCTATCGGGGTTTGTGGCGCTCCGATTGAGCAGCCGCACAACCCCGATAGGGGTTTTCGGCAGTCAACGAGTTAAGGGATATAATTATCATAGTTTGAAAAAAAAAATTAAATGAGTAGTGGATGCACAACACGGGAACGCGCGAAAGTTTTTTAGCACAGTATGGGAAAGGTTAAAAAATAATAATTAAATTTCATAAGGAATTAAAGAAAGTTACATTAATACATTGTATTGAAAGACTTTATGGAATACAAGTTTATAACTAATGAACCATAATTATAAATCACTAACCAAAAAACAGTTACAAGAATCACACACTCCTGACGTTATATTTTTAAGTCGTTTCTTTGTATAATTATTATAATAAAATTCACTAACTGATGAATTATTATAGTATATTTTGATACGAGTATAAATAATTATTCTTCTTTTTGGTATGAAAGAGAAGCTGTATACTATTTGTGTACACTTCCATGTGTACATTTAAAAAAAAAACATTAATTTTAATAGGACAATGACTGTTTAGGTTTAGACAGTTCCAAATGATATAGATGTTTCTTTACATAAAAATCGAGCCCTATATCCTAAGGAACCTTCTTAGTGCTTTTGACAAAAAAGATTCATCCTTTAAATTTCAATTTGCATTTGACATAACTGTATGTTGGTAGATAGTTAGCGCGATTGACAAAATGCACCCTGTGTAGCAAAACAAATTTTATTTGAAGTGGTGAACTAGGATTTGTCACGAACTGCATGTGTAAAACATGCACCTCGATAGACAAAAAAGGTCATCAGCTTTTCACAGGAAGAAATATTAAGATGTAAGTTTTACTCCATTTCACTGTGAACAGTTAGGCAGAGACTATGCTACTGCACTTGCATATGGGACGAGACTGTGCCCATCACCAGAATATGCGTTGGATTCGTCAAAAAGGTGTAGTGTTTCGACATTGTGCGCATGTGTCTCGTCAGGACCATCTCACAAAATGGCCGACACACATCGTGGAATCCGATTAAAGCGGGGAGCGCCGCATAACATGACTGGAAAGTGATGAACTAGGATTTGTCACGAACTGCATGTGTAAAACATGCACCTCGATAGACAAAAAAGGTCATCAGCTTTTCACAGGAAGAAATATTAAGATGTAAGTTTTACTCCATTTCACTGTGATCAGTTAGGCAGAGACTATGCTTCTGCACTTGACATTGTGCGCATGTGTCTCGTCAGGACCATCTCACAAAATGGCCGACACACATCGTGAAATCCGATGAAAGCGGGGAGCGCCGCATAACATAACTGAAAGTGATGAACTAGGATTTGTCACGAACTGCATGTGTAAAACATGCACCTCGATAGACAAAAAAGGTCATCAGCTTTTCACAGGAAGAAATATATGCAAGTGCAGTAGCATAGTCTCTGCCTAACTGATCACAGTGAAATGGAGTAAAACTTACATCTTAATATATATATATATATATATATATATATGTAAATTGTTATTTCGGGTACTGTCGCGTTGTGAGTTGTTCCCGATGTTATTTGGAACATTATTAAAGGTGTTGGTTTGTTGGTTAGATGGTGGTATATATTTCGGAGCCATCAGAGACTCCATCTTCAGCCTTTCGTCGTATTACAGAAGTAATGACGCCGAAAATTAATCTACAGTAACAAGACAAGGATGTTATTCGTTGACTCGCTAAGCAGATTATGACGTATTTTGTCTCGTGGAACGCGCGCTATTACGAGATGTGTTTGTAGGTATACTGTCTGTTAGGGTACTTGTGGATGGATTTGAGTCAGTGGCGGAACTTGTAGTTGAATTGGAGGTTGTGGTGTTTGATTGGAGATGTGTTTGTGGGGTGTGGGTGGTGGTTTTTATTAACTTTATATTAACATAATATCACTTTACGGGAGTGGCGTCAAACAAGATCTTGACCGTTTCGAGAAGTGCAAGCTAAAACGAGTGAAGTGTTTGAACGATATTACGTTCTTAGTGAGGTGCCGTGATAACAAGGTGATACCGACATCGTTCCGTCTCAGGTACTACAAGCAGAATACACATACCAACCGTATTCTACACAAAGCAAGCCTAGGACTGGTGCGAGCCGAGATTGCTGAGAAACGCCGCCTACTAGATCAGATAAGTGAAAACTTATATTACCAACATCTTAAACTGTCTTCCCTCATTCATCCTCTATTATGGAATCAGTTTGATGACATAATACAAGAACGACTCGACACAGAAAACACAAACACCAAAAATACACACATCAGGAAGTTCAATAACCTCACTAAACACTTACAACCACGATCACAGACACCAAACAGCAACAACCAAAACCCCCCCCCCCCCTACACTCGCACATACAGTACACAACTTATCCAACGAAACCCTCGACGAAAATGCCCTTTCAATTCTGTCGAAAGGCTTCAACTTTGCCATATCCCCCTCACACATACCGAAAGAAAAATTCATAGTTAACTTAGAAACTTCCTTGCAAAATATCCCGGACAAGACAGCTGAAGAAATCAGACAGGATGTCTGCACTATACTACGCAAATCCAAGGCCCCCAAGTCCAACACCACGCACGCTGAGCGTGAAGCCCTCAAAAAACTTAAACAAAATCCCAACATCGTCATCCTCCCAGCCGACAAAGGCAATGCCACCGTGGTAATGAACTCGACTGAATACGACAGCATGGTTCAAATCCTGTTGCAAGACGACTCCGTGTACAAAGTCCATCCGACGAACCCCATCACATACCTAGAAAAAACCACGAAAGCTATCATCACTAAATCCACCCTTTCTAATGAAGTAAAGAAACGCCTAATTCCGAGAGAAAAATCCTCGGCGATAGCCAAGTTCTATGCACTTCCTAAATCCACAAAAATCCATTAACTCTAAGACCCATTGTCTCACAACTAAGCACCCCAACATACCACCTCTCTAAATACCTATCAAACTTTCTTTATCCCGATTCCATACAACGCGACTCATACATAAAAAACTCCTTCGACTTCATAGAGTTGATAAAAACAATAAAAACCAACGAAACAGACCTGCTAGTAAGCTTCGACATCGTATCTCTCTTCACAAACATTCCCATAGATGAGACACTTACAATTTTAAAAGATCGCTTCAAAATACCTAAAATGTTTATCAACATGATAGCCCATTGCATGTCCAACACTTTCTTCTCATACAAAGGCACAATATACAAACAAGTATCAGGCGCCAGTATGGGTTCTTCCCTCTCCCCAATACTTGCTGACCTGTTCCTACTGGATTTCGAAGAACGAGCACTAAGCCAAGCTCAATATAAACCCACCCTATACAAACGATACGTAGATGACACCTTTGTCATCTGGCCCCAAGGAAAAGAAAAATTAGATGAATTCTTACTCCACCTAAACAATCTACATCCAACCATCAAATTCACGATGGAAATAGAGACCGACTCCCAACTCCCCTTCCTCGACACACTCATTCGCAGAAACCCCGACGGCACACTAGGACATAAAATCTACCGGAAAGCAACCTCCACCTCGAGATATCTCCAAGCGGACTCTCATCATCACCCCTCCCAACTGCAAGCGGTCGCCACATCTTTGTTCCACAGGACTGTGTCACTGACAGATAACACACAAAGAGAAGATGAAGAACGCGTTCTTACCAAAATCCTAAAACAAAATGGGTACTCCAACAAACAGCTGAGTGCAGCTAAATCACACGCATCCACCCCTAATCTGTCAACACCACCTAACGACAGGTACCTCGGTACTTGTAACATCCCTTATGTCAGAGGCGTATCTGAAAAGATTGGCCGCATACTCAAGAAACAACATATTCGCCCTGTCTTCTCAGCAAACAAAAAAGTTTGCACAACCTTACTTCTACCTACTGATAAGATCCCCAACGAACACCAAGGTGTATACCAAATCCCTTGCAAAGACTGTCCCAAAGTATACATAGGTAAAACGAATAGAAAAGTCTCGGTCAGAGCCGAAGAACACAAAAATGACGTCAAAAACAAAAAACCCTCATCCACCCTCGCGCTACACACAATGACTGAAGGCCACAAAATAGACTTCGAAAACACAAAAACACTACACAAGTCAAATCGAGAACTACACCGCACCTTGCTCGAAGCAATTAACATTGCCAAACGAGATCATACACTGAACGAAAGAGATGAAACGATTAAACTTAACCCCTCCTACCTCCACCTCTTAGACCAAATCACACCCACCCACCCCACACATACAAAAACCACCACCCACACCCCACAAACACATCTCCAATCAAACACCACAACCTCCAATTCAACTACAAGTTCCGCCACTGACTCAAATCCATCCACAAGTACCCTAACAGACAGTATACCTACAAACACATCTCGTAATAGCGCGCGTTCCACGAGACAAAATACGTCATAATCTGCTTAGCGAGTCAACGAATAACATCCTTGTCTTGTTACTGTAGATTAATTTTCGGCGTCATTACTTCTGTAATACGACGAAAGGCTGAAGATGGAGTCTCTGATGGCTCCGAAATATATACCACCATCTAACCAACAAACCAACACCTTTAATAATGTTCCAAATAACATCGGGAACAACTCACAACGCGACAGTACCCGAAATAACAATTTACATATTCCGCGTCGCGAAAAGCTTTATATTAACATATATATATATATATATATATATATATATATATATATGTAGTATTTTATATTATTTGACGAATTAGGATAATGCTGGTGCACAGTGAATTTAGCTTAACAGGCAGTTTAGGAAGAGAAACCAAATAACATGTGAACGAAGCCACGTGGAACAGCTAGTATACAATATGCAGAAAAAAGTTCAAATATCACAGGAATCTTTGACAATTATTTGGAAGATTTAAAGAAGCGGGCAGGATAACAATGCCGTCACTTTGATGCTTTTCCAAAGGATTTAAATTCAGGTGAATTAACTCAATCCCAAGAACATTTTAAAGCCAAAACGCTTATTCAAATTTAAGTTTAATTAATATAAGCCACTAAGAATTTGGATAATAATAACAGCAGGGGATGAAGAAGTTTTTTTAAGAGCCGACGAAATGATAAAACGACCTTTTGAAAGTTTGTTTTGGCCTCAAATAATAATCCCAGGTACAGTGACGGACTTTTATAAACGTAATTTCGGCTAACTGGCGTTTCGGAAATCTTTTTCGGTTAATTTCAGGGCCGAATTTCGAAAAATTTGAATTTAAAATTTTGGGGTTATTTTGATCGCATTTTTCGAGATGGTTGGTAGTCCAGTGGTATCAATCGCCGGCTTTCGTACGTACAGCGTATTGGAGGTCGTGGCTTCGAGTACCGGCGGTGCCGACCATTTCCACTTTCACGACACAAGGCTTTGCTTAGTGTGAAAGATGTCAAAAGGCGGAAAATGTGTCCCTATTTGCCGTGGTTACGGCATCACGCGTAACGCGGCTGGATCATATTCGCTTAGCCTTTTTTCGTTGTGTTTGCTATTTTCAGGAGAAAATTCGTATGAAACAAAAAATTGAGAAAATCACGCGGAGCATAAGGAAATTTTAGAAAACTTAAAGTAGGTAAACTTCTTCGTGTTTTTTTTTTAAGATATTATTTGATTGAAGCAGATCAAGAGGTTCCGGGTTCGATTCCCGGTCTGGTCAGAAATTTTCAATGTGTTTTTTCACTTGAAATTTCTACTCGGAGTTGGAATCCTGTCTCAGATTGGACGGGACCGGTTGACTGGTAGAGAATGCTTCAAGCATTAAGTTCCGCCAGCTATACTGACACCTATGTATAGAAGAGTGTTATTTATTTGTTTATTTTATTATCTACCAGTAAAATAGTCAAATACAATCTGACACAGGATTCTAGCCCCCATGTAGAAGTTTCATGTTAAAAAAAAAAGGCACAGAAAATTTGTGACCCGTCCGGTAATCGAACCCTAGCACTTCAATTCGGCAACAGTATTTTGTAAAATATTCGCTTCCAATTGCTGCCCTGCTCTTATAAAAACCCTTAGCTACCCCATTGCGTTGGTGGGACTGTAATTTCTCGTATTTAGAGATGAGTTTGTCCAATATTTTACTTGCCGGCAATAACACTTTGCAATGGACGGCAATGGAATTTCTTGGATTTAATAAGGCTTTGTATTTGATTTACTTTTTTGTTATTAGGAAAATGTATCTAGTAAAAATATGCCGAACAATAATACAGGGTAGGGCAGAATGGACTCCTTAGTTTCAAACTCTCACTGTAGAGAGCGCAGGTGGGTTAGCGGAGTGGGAGTATTAATTAACGTTAGTAAGGGGAAGCGACGCCATTTTCATTTCAGTAGTCGCCATTCAGTTGGCCGGTGAGCATCGAGGCTTTGTCGTAGAAACATTTTTTTAAAAACAATGATAGCCTACGAAATGCCCTCTGCGTCGCCACCGCACTACCATTGTTTTTAACGAACGTTTCTATGACAAAGCCTCGATGCTCACCGGACCACTTCATGGCGACTGCTGAAATTCTAACGTCGGCTACTCCCACTCCGCTAACCCACCTGCGCGCTCTACAGTGAGTGTTTGAAACTAGGGAATCCATTCTGCCCCACCCTGTATAACGATCGTTACTTGATTTCACATGGCTTTTCAAGTTCGTCTTATAATGTTTTAAAATTATGTTCATTTTTACCTCCTCTCTATTGTAATTTAAACGAAACAATTCTGCATACGATTCATTCTTACTTATTCTAACATAATATACTAGCAACTACCGCCAAGTAAAAAAGGTCAGTGATAAAAAAAAACAATTTATGTTCAAGTTGTGGTATTTGACGATTCCTGAATCACCAATACAGCCATTTAGAACATGGATACGTCAAATTTGAATTGTTGATATGTACAAAGTGTTTTTTCTGTTATTATTAAAGACAAACAATATTAATCTAATATATAAATGAATCAAATACAAAATATATCCTCAATGTGACCACAGATAAGCAAAAGAATAGGTATAATATGCGTCTGTGTCAATGTCAAATACATCGAAGTGTGTGTGAGTATCAAATACATAGGTAACATTACAAAGTAAAGTTTTTATTTGATATTAATAATTTTAATATTAGGATTCGCCACTCTTACTCTATACAAACAATAAATGTGCGAAATTTCATAACACTCTGTCCTCGCAATTTTCGTAGAAAGGTGTATAAAATTTTTGTTTCACGTATTAATAATATTTGACTTCACTTTGCAGCTCTTATCACACAGAACAATTTAAAAAAATCTGAAAAAATATTGTCATAAATTACCTATATAAAATTTTCCAATACTGTAATAATTTGATTTACTCTTACAGCGTGTTAAAAGTTATTTTATTTTAAAACGCTAGCAACATTTATTCCCCCATTTGAATTGCTAACGCGATAATATTTTATCTACTTAGGACCTTAGAACTTGAGGAGACGAGAGAGATTTACTTGGGCTCTAAGCGACAATGATTTAGATGGGAGAAAATGATGTATTCATTCCTAGGGCACAAATCCATTCGAAAGAGGATTTTCAAAGGATCGAATAACAATTGAACACTTTTGTCGATTTTGTTTTGTTTTATTTTCATTGAATTTCCATTCGTGTTAAAAGAAATATTGGCAGACGTGTAGGTATAAAATAAATCTTTGAAACTCAAGGTCAAATGCTAATTTTATCGATTAGTTGCCATATAAAGTAAGGCTACAACGATTTTAATTAGGGTGCGCCAAACGAACGAACTGCGATGTTTTGACCGGAAGGTGGTTGGTGATACACATACACACACATTCTCCCTTTAAGGCACCCCGCACACCGCAAGCCAGCCCAGAGGAGACAAATCCGCAACAAATCCAACCCGCACGAAACGAACCCTCTAGTTCGATTAAGCAATCAAACCAAAAAGCCGGAGTCACACAAATCAAGCCTGCCGCAGATCCCCCCCCCCCCCCCACAAACCAACCCGCAATGCAGGGGGCCTAAACCCCACTTAGGGGCATAGGGAGGCACCGAGAGCTCTCCATTGCGCTCGAAGGCGTCCGAGGCTTAAGGTGCCTATTCTGACCGGTTGAGGTTTAAGGACGTGAGGTGGTCAACCTCACGGTCCCGATCTGATTTTTCGATTTCTTGCTTCTTACAGGATGCTCGAAAAATCAGCAAAAAGAGCAGAGGTGCTATTCTTCGCCGGCAACCCCACGGTTGGTGATAGTCCATATTTATTACATCTATACAAGATTCTTTCCGTTTTATTTTCAAACGAATGAAGCCAGAGCAAGCAAAAAGGGTTTATTATCTAGATCATTAATACTGGACACCATGGAAATAGCACAAACAATAACTAACAAATGATAAAAAAAAAATCTCTCTACATGCCCAAACCACCTTAGGGAATAAATTAAGGTTATTTGGGCATGTAGAGAGAACGGCTAAAAGGATATATAAATCTGAAAGAATGGGTGCACGCAGACGAGGTCGACCTAGAATGAATGGTCTGATCATATCGGTGCCGTCGTAAAGGAGGGCCAAGTCAGGAGCAAAAGGAATAAAAGAGCATGTACTCTTTTTTCCAGGTCTGGCTCTATGTTCGTTTTGTTCTTTAAATATACCCTAGCAACAAGCGATTGAATCATTCATTTATATAAAAAATAAATCGTTCAATAAACAATAATCGAAACTCTTTCGATGATCGTTTCGATATTCATTCATAGAAAACGTACAAAAAAGCGCCAGGAGACGATGGAATTCAGACAAAGAAGGAGATAAGTGGATGTATTATATTGAAGACTACTTGTTGGATTCTTCACATTTTAATCATCTTTCTTGTTTCAATATTAAAACTGGTGAAGTGGCTAAGCGCTAGTCAACGCTACGAAATTTTCAATATTATGAAATAATAATAATACTTACAGGTGTAATAAAAAAATATATTTTACCTTCTCTCAATCGGCGAACGACGTAGATCTCCGAATGTAATAGAAACAGTGTTATCATTATTTTGATAAAATAAAAGCTGTTCATCAAAATGGCATTAGTGGTATATAATGTTGTAATCAAGTCCATGTTGATTCTAAGACCCATGGACCACGCATGATCACTCCATCCATAGGTACACGTTTCCCATACAAAATGTATCGTTTAATACTCATATTACTACCGTGACTACCTTCCGATAAAACAAAGAATAGATTGAAAAAAAAACTTAATTTTCACATGTCAAAAATGGATGGCATCTTGGAGTGATGGGTAAAAAAGACAAAAAGTTTATTAATACCTTTTCACAATTAAAATTGACGTGTAATGCACCTACTCGAGCTTCTTATTATTCCTCTTTGTTTAGGAAGTGCTCAAATCGGGCTCCTGTCATGATGAACGGGGGACGTCCTAGTGGCCGGCGTTCATCTGGGATCCCTTGCATCACTACCTTGGCAATTCTGTTCCATCCTTTCGACATGGTCCCTCCAGAACCTTCTTTTCTGTCTACTCCATCTTAGAGCTACATAAATAAAAAATTATATTTTCGAAAACTTTTGGGTTAGTTGTTGGCTCGCTCTCTGTATGCTTTTGTTGTGATTGTAGCTTGAAATTTCTATTGTTTTTGAAATCACCCAATGTTCAGTCAAGTTTAAACATAAATAAATAAATCAAAAAGAAAAGAATGCCTCTTCGTTCCAGGCAGATCATTAGAAATAAATTTAAATTCCCTCCGCAGTATTTTGTTATACAAGACCTTAAAATTATTCCACTTTTTTTTTCTTCCTGAAGATACAATCAAATAAGACGAACAAGGGACCACTTTCTTCCTTACATAAAATCTAAATTATCTTCCATTATCTTTTAGTCTTCATTGAATAATAATTCATTCTTTGAACTAAAGATACTCGCGGCGCCAAGCACCTTTAGCATTTCAGTCATAAGTCATTTATTTCCAATTAACGCCGTACGCATAATAAGGATATTCATGGAGATTACTAACCTGTAAAAAAACCTGTTAAATAGATTTATTATTAGTGATAATGGCCCTTTGCCCATTTTCTACAATGCTAGCGCCTATGGCAGGGTAATTTTAGTTGGTAGCCGGTAAATTCATCGCGAACAATTCACCGTCTGTACAATTCATCGCAGGTACAATTCATCGTGGGTACAATAATAATAATAGGTAATTACTATATTTCTCAAATAAATGTTACAAAAAGGTAACTATACAGCATATCATTTTTAACACAAGTAAAAAAAACAATAATAGGTATATAACATGAGTGTAAACTATTGTTGAGAAATCCCATGAGGCAAAGTCTGTCTGTACAATTCATCGCGAGTTCTTTAAGAATGCGATTCGATTACGGGTTCTGGGTTTTTGTATAATATAACTCTGTAATTATTTTTGGTAAAACTTCAGTTTATTCAATCCTAATGATTTCGAGATTATTTTATATACTTTTTGAATAGGTTAGGTTAAGGTTGGAACGTAGTTAAAAAGGGGGTTTTGGGGGGGTGGAACCCCCCATACGTTCTTGGACACCTCCCAAAAACGCCGCCTCGCCGTCAAAATCTTTAATTTATAGGACTAAAGTGAAGTTTAAACAAAAATAATTACAGAGTTATATACAAAAATAATTACAGAGTTATATACAAAAAACCCACGCTGAATTGTACCTGTGATGAATAGTACTGACGATGAATTGTTCGCGATGAATTTTACTAGACCCATTTTAGTTCAAACATATAATATTATAAATTTGTAGTTCAAACATATATTTCACACTTACGTATATCAAATAATTCAATATCATATTTATTTACAACTTTTTCTTTTCCACCCAGTGGAAGATTTTTCTATTCGAATCAGCCTAACAAACACAAGAAGATACAAATTTAAACCTAATTTCAGTTATAAAACAACTGTAAAAATCTTAAAATATTTCTACATTAATGATGGTTTAAAAATTTATCATAACATCAAATTTTAAACGCAAATATTACACCTACATAATATTATGATGTAATAAATTCTAATTAATGAATTTGAAGAAGCTTTTGATCATCTACTACTGTTCTATTTTAAAGATTTGCTTAAAATGATCACTTTAGATTTAAGCCTCACACTGGTCGAATATTTTAGTAGCAAGTAGTTTAATAAGTAATCGATAGTTTACATAATTGAGTCGTTATATTTTTGTTCCGTTCATAGAAATAGTGAGTAACGCATTACACCACACGACACCGGCCAGTTGAGCAAATTGAAATTATGTGAAGGCCCTGTCCTAATTGAAAAGCATTCGATCGTCGAGCTATGATCGCGTGGACATATTTACAAATTCTTATCATTAGAATCTGCTATGTCCCTCTAACCACTCCAACCAAACCCAAATAGGACATGTTCATACCTCTGTTTGAACGGTCCTTCCGCGTTCCAGCGTGCTTTCCAATTAGAACATAGGCTAACGGTTATAAAAAAATACTTAACAAATCAATACAAAATAAAGACACCGAATCAATTTGAGTCGGCAGAATTAAAAAAAATGCATGTTTTTTAAACTAAGTAGGTACCTAAGGTTTTTAATTATCTAACCGTCATGTTTTTGCAAGTAGATACTCAGTGCCGCTCATGCCCCGAATAAAAGAAAACACAACTTTTTATGTTATGTAGTAGAATTAGGAATTGCAATCCGGTCACATTTTGAAGCTGGCCGGATTCAACTAACCTTGATTAATTGACATTTTCAACAATAATGAAGGCTTAAAATAAAACGGCACGTATACGAAATTTATTTAATTAGGAATGACTACTCTTAAACGGAGAAAACTATAAAATTTCAATTTCAAAACAAATAAAATTACAAATTAGATTAGGTACGTATTATAAAAGTCAAATTAAAATTTAACGAAAATAAATAACATATTTATATGACCTGCTTAGATCGATCATGGTTTACGATGTGGAAACCAGAACCGACAACACGAAAAAGAAAGATTCTCAAAAACTCTCAAACCATTGTGGAATAAACCATTCAGGCCAGAATTGGAAACTCCGCCTCGAATGAGGATATCGAGGGCGTCAGGCAAAGGGGTAGAAATAGAAGGTATGTAGCATGTATTTTTGTTATGAAGCTTCACCCGTCTCATAGTACGGAATATTATTTATAAATTTCAAATATTGCTATGCATACCTACCCCTATACTAACAGGTATGCATCTATATATAATTTGGTTTCTGTTGAACGCGCGTGTAAGCACGTAGTCCACAGGTGCTGTTGCCAAATGTTAATATTATTGCACGAGTGCAAGTGGAATGGATGCCTATGCATTTCACTCACTCACTTTCTCTCCACCCCTTTTTTAATTATTTGCGACGCAGATTATATTCCGAGGTTGTCAGACGTTCGCTACTGAGTATGGTGAATGTGAGAGGCAGATATCTTCCATCTCTCTCACCCATGGTCACATGATCAAGGACCTGTTGACCCAAGTAGAAAACGACCGTTAAGTATTTTTTTCCTTTGTTTCAAATTGCATTCTATAAACTCACTTGGTGGGAATCAGACGTATAAATTTTGGAGTACTCCCTGATAGTTGGAGAAACTCAAACAATTTTACCGCGATTTCCTTAGAATCCAACCAATTATATTCATAGATACGAAAAGTGATTATTATTGTTGTTTTAGAAAGAATGAACAAACTTTTTATATAATTGATTGTAAATTTGATACAATTACTGTCGTGAATTACGTGATAAATCTGAACTTTTGTATATTTTTCCAATTTCCTGTTAAACGCAATAAACAAGTGTTTCTTAAATTATCTAACAACATCTTTGATTAAAAATCATCATCTCCTCCTGGATCGAACTTCCAAAGACCAGAGAGTTCGGAGTCCGCTCTACCAACGCTAGCCGAGGCAAATATTCATGGTTAAAAGAAGAAGAGAAACTGAAGCAGATTCCACTCCGACAAGAAAGACACGTAACAGGTATTACTGGAAAGATCACGTCAACGGAGCGGATCCGGTGATTCTGGTAAATATAAGAGGATGAAATCAAATCAACCAGTAGATCTTTTTGGACGAACATCAAAGATATGGATGGGCAATTGGATATCCGCATCTCAAGAGTAGGTAATACCTATACGAGAATAATCAGAGACACTCCTATATCATGAATATGTATTGGAGAAATTATTTCAGTTTTATCCTTGGATGAAGATGCACACACATATTATGACTAGGGAACTAATCTAATGTATATCAAACAATAATCACATTAATTTTGCTTTTGAATAGGTTGATATAAATTTTATTGCTTAATGCGCTCACAATTTTTCCAACTGTTTTCATTCGATAGTCAATACTATCAATTCGATCAGTCAAAACTACCTTTAAAAGCCCACCTTGGGCAGATCAGGGAGGCAAAAGCAGTGGGTATTCCACTGCGGTCAGTGTTACGCATTTGCCTCCTTTTCTCATGGTATCTTTATGGGTGCCTACAATTATACCTACAATGACCCTCTGGAATTGCTAGGGCTACGGGTTCGAGTCCGGTCCATGTCCAGTATGATGCCGAAAAATACCTTGATTCGATTAACCGGATCCGTTGGTTTGTGCCGGATCCGGTATGATCATTTTGATGCCGGATCCGGTTTTCCGGATTGCCATCCCTAAATAGAATAATACTGAGATTTTGTATAATATTCAACAGGCGATACGTCAATTTATTAAACTAGTGGTCGGCCAGTGCTCGAAATTCGACCATAACTATTTTAGATTATAAGTTGGAACATTATTAAGATTCCTTTGTCAAAGACTGAGCGAACGCTATTTCACAATTTTCTTTAAAAAATAATGACATAGATACGTCAAATTTGAAATGTTCGAAGCTTTTTTCTATGGTCACTTAATGAAATATTAATCTATTCTCAGTTTGACCACATCTAAACAAAAGATCTGTGTCAAATAATGTCAAAAACCTACATCAAAGCGTGTGTGAGTATGAAATACAAACATTACAGTTGTTTTTTTTTTTATTGATTTGATATATTTTTATGCAAAAGTTAAAAAAAAAATATATTAGCATTCGCCACCCCTTCTCTATATAAACTAAACAAAGATTGCGTATTTTTCTGCCTGCACATTTCTGAGACAGCTATGGCCGCTTACCATTGAGAGACGGGGAAGCGCATCCAGTTACAACCTTCAGGAATGGCAAAAATTACCAAGAAGGAGTAGTAAAAAATATCTTGTATGGTTAAGTTATATCTATAACTATATCTACTCACTAGGAAGTATATACGAACACGCAACTAAACACTAATATAGTTCTACATATACAATAACCAATATACAGGACATTATTAGATTGCAAATAACCAACTTTGTGCACTGTAACACTAATAAATTTTATAAATTGAAATTGGGCTGTGGTCATCAACGTTAATAATTGCGCTGCATAATTAATTTCGTCAACCAACAATGTCACAACATAATTAATATATTTACCACGATGTGTTGTACATTTAAAATTAATTTCTAATCACGATGTATTGTACATTTACATTATGAGCTCATGAGTGGGTTAATTCAAATACATGAGTAATTTTTCAGCATACATCCCATTATACTCTATAAAAATACGTAAATACAGTTCTCAAACAATTCGTATAAATATCCGTGATCTCTTAAAAGCTTTTGATAGTGTCTAGAACTTTGAGAAGTCTATATTACATTATTATATGAAATATGTATACCTACTATGTTGAAAGTAGCAGCAAGACTAATGTATTGGAGTGCTTCAGGTGTCAGCTTTGAGGCCATTCATTTTTTAACTTAACAACTATCAGCCAATACCAAAATGCGAACATTACCTATGTTAACAACAAGAACTTGTAAACAAGAAAGCAGCTAACCTTTGATAAATCTTAAATTACCAGAAGACACCGTGTAAGGATATATAGCACAGTGATGTTCTTCAATCGACAACCAGAGCAGAAAATTATATCGCTTGCATTTAAAAGATCCGACCCTTGATAAACCGGGACTTCTTTATAAACCGATTCGTTACCGGTTAGTGTGGCCATGTAATGTGAAAGTGAGAGAAGCTTGAAGAAGAGCAAAACTTGAAGAGACATCTAGGACCATTAAAGAGATAAAAGAAGTCATAATACTAAGAAAATGAGTGGGATATACCAAATCGTTCAAAATATAGGTACCTTATGCCCTAGACAATTCGAATTTTGCGAACGAATTTTTCGACAATGTAGAGTAGGAAAAAAATTAACTGTCCACTTTTTATATTTTTGTGTCTTTGTCTGGTTTAAATAATTGCTTATTATGCCTATGTTCCAGTGGACAGTTAATTTTTTCTCGCTCTACATCAACGGGAAATTCGTTCGCAAAATTCAGATAGTCTACGGGGGCTTAGCCTTGAATTAACAAATAGCTCATGGCTTATGCGCAACAGCGAATATTTGACCGTATATTTAGCCAACTTATTATGAAGTATCTTCTACTTTTTACGACGCAAATGAACTTTTTGTACCTACAAAAGTATTATACGATATCAGGCAAATACATAATTCAATCACTCGCTGGTTTGGGACGTAATCTACCATTAAGCCAATCTTCCGCGTTTCCTCTCTGCCTACCCTCCCCGCTCTACAGCCATACATCACACCCCGCGTCTGTTTTATATAACTAACTTCATAATACTAGCAACAACCCGCATTTTTTCACGGGAGTTTTTGAATACGACATCCATATGGCGATAGATATTGGATAAACATTTGTTTATTTCACATTTGTATGAGTGCTATTTCAATGTTTGTATGTGTACCATTAGGGCTTACGACCTTCATCAATCATGATGGCTGGTTTAGTTGTGATCACCTTTACGTATACAACGTTCATTATTTAAGTACACTGATTCGAATATTTTCTCCCATTGCCACGATGGGGATTCGAACCACTCCGATGATGTTCGAGTGTATGCCGTCGTTAGCACTGAGCTGTGAGCGGCTCGTCAGGAATCGAGAGAAACCAGGTATTAATGTCTCCCTTGTGACAATCTGCGACCTACTGATTTTAGAGAGAAAGTTTATTTTAGGTCGTAAGCCCTAATGGTACACATACAAACATTGAAATAGCACTCATACAAATGTGATGTTTGCAACAGATATTGAACGTGTATTCATAAATAAGTGTCTTGTGGATTGATATCAATCCTATGATCCTAGAGATCAATGATGGTGATTTTTATATTTATAATTTTGTGTTTAATTATGATATAATTGTTACCGACATTCAAACAATATGTAAAAAAGTATTGTAACTTTTATTTTTGGTGCATTAAAAACTGACATCCAACATAGCCATACGTGTTTCTTTTACACTACACAATTATTGTCATTTTCAAGCTAATGAGCTTTATCTAGATATGACGTAGAATTAAGAGTACCATATTCCTCTTATTGATCTAGAGCTAATTGTGGATATAAAGAAACCCACTAATTTGAAAAAGTGTCCAGCTTCACCTACCTTGGTACGCACATAACAGATGAGAACTATGTCAGTGAAGATAACCGCAAACGGATCACAGTTTCCTTAATCGATCTCCAGGGTTCTACGAAGGAGGATCTTCAAGGGGTCTATTATATCGAAAATAAAATGTGAGGGTCAATGATAGGGACTCTTTAACATGAACCTTGTGACTTTAGCTTTGGCATAGGTACTGTGAATTTATGCTTACTCAATTTTGATAGGTACCTAATTATGACATTCGAGAAATGAAGAAAATTCTGAGGTATGCCGAGATCCAAACGCGGCTCTAGCGCCATGGATACACATGAATAAAGATTTTTTGCCAAAAGCACTTGAAGTGACATATTATCGTCCTCAACATTATCCAACATCGTCAATGAGATACTCCAATAATTATTGACGTATCGCCGGAATAACGTTGAATATTATACGTGTGGTATAATATGGTTTTGATAATGTTTCTATATTTATGCTTTATTATATGTTATTATAAAAAAGGCTCTTAAGCCGTACATTGAATGAATAAATAAATTGGGTTGATTTTCAGTTTTTTCATTCGATAGAATAGAATTTTCACTATCTACTAACTGGCATTTTCAAAAATTCAATTATCTACTTCTAACACTGCGAAAAATCAATTTTAATCAATCAACTCCTCAAAAATTGCATAAAATTACATTCATTTTGGTTGGTATAGGTTCTATTGTTCAGACCACAAGTACCCGGCCTTATCTTCTCTCAGTGCACTTGCTAATGTTACACGTTGCGTCGTGGCGTTTATTTAATTTTTATTATATTTCGTGGAAGGCTTTCAAGTTTATTGCAGTAAGTAATCAGATTAGTCGTTATTTCGTCTATTTATATAATTGGCGACCAGTGTGTATTATTATTTACACACGAATAGGTACGGCAAATTATTATTTGGTCATCTAATGCACCCTCATGTTAGTTTTGTAAATGTATTTTGTTACAAAAATAAACAATGGTCATTGCCTCTTTATTTTGTGACGCTTCTTTTGCTAAATGAAATAACTTTCTATCAATACATTTTAAAGAAATTTAACAATAAGCATCTTATCGTTATTGGTATCAACAATAAAACACTTCATCAGTTTATAGTACTATATTTTTCATTTGAGAAACAAGAACACAGAGTAAATTTGTATGAAATAATCACTAAAACTGAGATAAATAATAACGGAGAATTCTCCACAGTTTAAGGGTTTGGCAATTTATATACCTACTGGAACATATTTCTTGGAATTTTGAATGGACCCCAAAGAAATCTCTAAAATTTTGTTTACTACCATTGAAGGCTCATTTCACCAAACTTTAAGTATGCATATCTAACGTTTTTTCGTGCTATACGTCAGTTAAAACATTATCCAATATTATCAGTATGATCATCCTCAAAATTATTATTTATTTATTTATTTATTAGTGAATATACGGCAACACTTTGCCTTTATCAGAATTTAACAAAAAATAGATACTATTAATCTACAATAAAAATATCAAATACATGAAACAATGACAACAGAATAATAAAACAAATGTTTAACAAAACAGTGCATAAGCAATTTAAAACAATAATAATAATAATAAAAACATTATCCCACACAGTTCTCAGCAATTCTCAGCATTACCCGAAATCGTCGGTATGAGCAATCTCATCGCCATCAATTATCGGCAGTATATTCTCCACATATATCGGGTAACATCATGGGAAGAAAGGAGGATATAAATTTTTACTACCTGAATTGAGTGCCAACCGGCCGTTGAACAATCCGGAGTTGTGCCATAGTAGTTGCATATAGTTCAGGAGTAAGAATTTGAAACACTGATATTAATATACTCTTTTTGTAACTCTAATAATCCTTTGCAAGGATGGATCATATTTTAAAATTGGGAGACAAAAGTTCAATTTCAGAGTTTTCAAAGATTCACGGTTGAAAAAAACATACAAATCATGAAAAATGTTTGGATTATTTGATCCGATATCATTATAGAAGACGTCTTATAGACAGCTCACATAGGTGAAGGCACTTCTTGGGATCTTCTCGTAAATTGATATTTCACAGGCTTGTGAATACCCTCGTATTATCTACCCTGAGAAAAACTCCGAATTTAAATATTATAATTACAAAACAAAAATAGCTTTTTGATTTACTTTAGGAACTTTTTTATTTCATACTAGCTGACCCGACAGACATCGTCTTGTCTTAAATACGAATATTTAATTCGAATTGGTATAAATATTAATTCATAACTTTTTTTAAATATTATTCATTTATTTCAGTGCCCCATTCTCTATCACTGCAAATGGATGCCACTCATTGCACGATATGCAAAAAAATGTCCCATCTACTATCACTCCATCCATATATCCAAATGGAGTGACATTACTAATAACAACTCGATAATTAAATAATCAAAGTTCATTTTGGAGGGAGACAGCAAGATCCTCTGCTCATTTCGATCTTGCCCACTATCAAGCATTTCCTTAAGACATCGTGTCCGCATCACAGTTCTGCTTTAAATAAACGGATAACAATAGAATTATAATGTTTTATTCAAATCAGAACACAACAACTATTCTCTTCTCGACCAAATGTTTATCCGTATCCTTAACACACGCCACAACCGAAAAGTTTATTGTCAAAAACATCGGCTTTGCCAAACTTAATAAATAACATCGCTCACGGCGATAAAGAATCGTCAACGAGTCGAAAAAAAAGTGACATTAAATCAAGCGAAATTTTTTCCGCGACATTTTCTCTCGGTGGGAATAATTCGTATTAAATAATATAAAAAACAAACGCATATTGCCTAATGTAGCGAGTCGCCATTTTGATTCAACGCTAGATTGACTAAATGGCGGATGGGATAAAACAGCACACACTTTCAAACATGAGAACATTGATTTGATAGGAGGAAAAACGGTGTATGTACATAAATTTATTTAAAAAAAGCTAGCTAACAAATGTGCGTTTCACAGATCCGTTTCATACTTACTTTTACTTTCTTTTTTATATTACTTCTCATGCTTTTTTTTTTCATTTTTTTATTATTTATTCTGTTATCCGGAGCGGAGAAGAATCCAACAAACAAATCATCATAAAATTCACCCGATCTCGAGTTGTGTTTGAACTTATCCGACATTCTTTCTTTTTAATGAATCTGGGCTCACCCAAAGTGAACACAAATACACTTTCAACTCATAATAAGAACATATTGTGTTTTTAAATTCTGTCTTTTTTTGAAAATAAAGCGTTTGTTAAACGTCCAAAAATTTCTTTTAAAACTTCGATAATTTTAAGGCTAGCCCGAACTTACACTGTGAAAATGTCAACGAGAGAGCCACTAAATTTTATTTATTTGTTTCCTCAAAACTGTATCGTGCTACGTTTTTCCTTTCGTGCATCAAAAACCCACTAAAATATAATAAAGTAGTAACGTTAAGTAATCATCCTTATATAAAAGCAGTGAAAGACGGTCTTTAGTGTCTTTGAAGAATGCATTCATTTCTTTGAAAAAGCCGGAACAGCACCAGAATTATTGTTCAAATCTCTTACACGACTGTCGTCCCATGATTCGAAGTCGAGGAGATCTGTCTTCGACCAATCCGCAGCAAACCCGACCCGCACGAAACCAACCCCCTAGTCCGGTCGAAGCAACCAAACCAAAAAGTCGGCCCCACACAAATCAAGCCCGCCGCGGACCCCACCCCCCCTACCAAACCGACCCACTATACGGATGGCCTAAGCCCCCACGGATCATGCGACCCAGGCGACCGAGGCTTATATCTTGTACCTTTGCTGACCTGTTGGGGTTTAAGGACGTGAGATGGTCAATCTCACGGTCCCGATCTGATTTTTTGATGTCCTGCCTCTTACAGGATGCTCGAAAAACTAGCAAAAAAACTATGTACTATAAACCATATCATTTCAGGGTCTTTCAGTCATCTATTGATTGTAAAAAATATTACCTTACTATTTGATTCTATGAATTATTAATGTTCAATTTTCAAAGGTATTTCGTGTTTTTTTTTTAAATTTGAACTGCAATAAGATAATGACCATCTTTTACTGGTGATTACTGAATCTAACATTCAAATTTTTCTCAATTATTTAGGTGGTTATATTTTTCTAATCGTGGAATCATTATATAGACGACTAGCTAATACCCGTCTTGCATTACATACGTTATTGATTCGGATAGTCAGACTTGATTAGTAGGTTATTGTATAGGTTTTATCTAGCTTTCCCCTGCTTTGGAGTCTATATATTTTCTTAACGTTTCAATAGGAAAAAAAATAAGAGAGACTGCTAAATACGCGAAGAAAGAAAAAAGAGAATGTCACTTTCAGGAAGAAAAAATAGTTTGCCACTCACATTGCAACAGAATTTCCGTGTCCAATAATAATTAATTATCTTTCTGTTCAATGCGATTTTTTACCTCAATTACCAGAGACCTATTCCTAATACTGTATGTACCTTCCTACCCACGTAGTAGTTAGTTAGACCTACTAAAATGACATTCGCGATACCATTTCTCTTTTATGGTAAAAGCGAGCCCTGCTTTACCCACCTGTCATGGCTTAATTATTTATATTTTATATTTTTCTGTGAAAATCTTTATAAAATAAGATTTATAAGACTATATTGTATTTCAAATCAAACTTCAATCTTTTTTTACATTTTTCATACCTTAATGCTGTTCTTCACAAAATTAGCTTACACGTATAATAATATTATTACCTTTCAAAGATGACAAACTCGTTATTGAAATTGTTGTATGAAGATTTTAAATTTTTAGAAATTTGTAAATAACAATGGAAAAATTTGTATAATATTATGATTATCACAAATATGCCTGCAAGGATCCACGACGATTAAAAATCAAACCTAGAGTCTGCAGTTTATGCGTGATGTGCCAACATAAGAAAATACATGTATAAATACATAACTGAATCATTATGTAGATCTATACTTGCCAAACAAACCTGCATTAAACTTTAAATGTAACGACGAGACATAGGTACTAAAAATTCCGAGAACAAATTTTCAATAAGCCAAAGTGTTAAATGTAAAAATAGGCTACAATTTAAAATTTTACAAAAAACTTTGAGGACGTTTTGAAAAAAATATCACATAGTTTTTTTTTTCTTCCAATTATTTTCAAAAACTTGCCAATTTATCAATCTGTGCGCCCTGTAAATTTCATAACGGCATCATGAGGGAGGAAATACACCATAATTAAGATAATTATAATTATTGTTTTCAGAATCAATTTTTGTCTTTTTCTAGTGTTTTCACCAAATAATGTGCTTTTCTTTTCAGAATATCTCTGATCTCATAGTTTTCGCATAGTGCTAAATGATTTACAAATATATTTTGCTCATCTCGAGGGACTATCGAAGGCTTTCTCGAAAAAAAAAGGGTCTTCATAAATTCATCACTTTGAGGAAACCATATTATATATATACCCTCGCGCTTTCAATTTCGAATTCTCCTTCTAATGTGTCCCGAAAGAAATTTCGAGGAATTTTCGAAAAACTTAGTTGATTCCAGAAAATATGTACCCTTTGCGTATTGGAACAGCGGTAAAATACAATAAATTACCGTGAATATTCCTTTTATCCAGTAAATCCTTCTATGAAACTTTGAAATCTTTTATATAAAAATAGAGAGCTATTTCCCGCTGTCATCGCATTGCGCCTAAACGGCTGGACCGATTTCGCTAATTCTATTTTGTCGTATATATAGGCTTTAATCAGGAGAAGGTTGTTTTAGAAGAAAAAAATTAAGAAAAACGCATGAAAAATTAGAAAATTAAAGAAAACTCTACGAAGGCAACCTTATCATTATGTTGTCCTTATAATTTTTATTCCAATTTTGATTTTTTGTCAATTGTTAGATAGTTGGTGCGATTGACAGAATGCGGATGGAATAGGCATGGTTTAAAACAGACGCATCAGTCGGAATAAAATTGGTCGAATAATAATTAATTCATCACCATACAAATTTGAATTCAATATTCATAGTTAAGAACACAAGACAGCTTCTGTCGGGAAACCTAGTATATATAATAAGTTCGCTACAAAATAAATATTTGTTCAAGATATTTGAGGCCATTTGACCCATTGCTCAAAGATTTAAGAATGTTTATGCCCGATGTTATAAATATCCTTTAGTTAAATTTCACGAACTTTTTACTAACGAAACATACCGACCACCTATGTCTTGACCAACTGTCAGTTAATCGTTAATCAACTGATAGTTTTTTTGACAGTTCTCTATTTTTTAATTTTTTGGCATATGGAGCACCGTTTTCTTCTAGTGATTAGAAACTATTAACCTTCATTTATGTAAATAGCCAAGACTCGTTAAAAGCAGCAATAACGGAATATAAAGGGCTCGGTACTCCATTTTATCAAAAGGATGCATGTGTTCCGCTCGTGTTCGCTTTTCGAATCACGTATACACTTAACCTTTCGATTAAATTGATGCAATGTCACACGTTCGCGGCATTAGCGAGTACTGTTTGTCGACGGTGCACTATGCCTCGTAAAAACGATTAAAAGTTGCGAGACATGCATAAAATATTAATTTTGATCAATTTTTTACAGCTTAAACTCCAGAGTGCGCCGTGCTATCAAAATCCACCATTTAGTACCATAAACGTAACCAACAATAAAATAATATTGATAACTAAAAAAATATTTGATCTGCCGTTTATGAAACCAGCCATTAAGTGAGAGCTTCATGTGTTCGATCCACGTCTTCCTCTGTCGACCACTCCTTCTTACACTTTTTCTTTCACCCTAATAAAATATTTTTGGAATTCTTTATGCATCGATTCTTTCAACATGTCCAAACCATCTCTTCCATTCTTTACATTGAATCTTTGCTCACTCAAAGTGAACACAAATACATTATTTGACTCTCTCACAGTAAGCTACTTAAAGCTTGTTTCGTAAAAAAGGAATATGGTTCGCATCTGGGTTCGAACCCACGACCTCCGAACGAAACAACACACAGCACAGTCAACCCGCCAATAATACAATCCAACCCCGGGAACAAATAAATGCCTTTTATAACACTAGGCTACCAAGGTCGGGCTGACCTGGTGGCGTACAATAATTTTCTTTAAAGCTCGTAGGTGCAAGGGGTAAAAGTAAGAAGTAAATGTAATAGGAGAAGCTGCATGGGGCTCAGTCTATCGCTGCAAGAACCGAAGGAAGTATATAAGTGGTAGGTCTGTATCTAACTATAAGAATACGTACAAGTCCTTTCTCGTTGTTTACCCCAAGGGTGAAGTTTGATGAAAATAAAGGGAAAACTTCTTTTTTTTCTATTTCGTCCGTGTATTGTTATATTTATTTGTTTTGTGGGTGATTAGCCTCAAAACTTGGAAAAACTTTTATATTGTTTCTTCAGTTTTCTGAAGTTCTGTACCTAGCCGATTTCAGCCTAACCTAACATAATCCAATTTGTCTGAGGTTCGCCAATATTTCCAGGAATCACTAGAGAATTACTTTACACCTTAATTATTTGTTAGAAACTAGGTAAGTACATAGATTTATTGATAAGAAGGTAGGTTTCTTAAGGTTCCGATACACTGAAAAGATTTACCTAGATACACTAAAGAAATATATCTAGATACACTAGATACACTGAAGTCTTCATATAGAAAAATAGAATTGTTCAAATCCACCATAATAACAATCTTGTGAATTTCACGGTTGAAAATAAATCTGCCGAAACCCAATAGGTAATTGATAATAATATTCCAGGCGCAAATAATAATTTATTTGATGTGTTGAAAAATGTGAACAAATCAACACAAAGGAACGGATAATGAATGTAATGAGGAAATGTGGGGCGATCAATCAAAAGAATACATTATTTTTCGTAATAATTTTCGTATACTGGCAGCAAAACGGCCCAAGGTGATGAGGTACATTATTGCGAAACGACCCAAGGTGATGAGATTCATAGTAGCGAAACGATCCAAAGTGACGAGGTAGCGAAACGACTCAAAGGTGATGCGGTACATAGATGTAGTGAATCGACTGAATTTTTTTAAGTAATTTAAAAGAAACAATTGATTCATTATTCAAAAAATTATTTGATACCCTGACTAGCATCGCAGGCACAGGTCCTGAATGTCACAGCTGTGACCTGTGCCTGCGAAACTAGTAATGGTTTTAAATAATTTGTGGAATAACAAATCAATTATTTCACTTTATTTAAATTATTCCACCAAGAATGCGCATTCAATTCGTTATTATTTTTTTTTTTTAATAATAAATATAATACTTGGTGAAGAACTGAAATAAAACATTGCAATAAGCTGCTACGGAGCGAAACGACCAAAAGTTTGCTTTGTAATGAATTGATTGAGTAATAATAAAAGGATTTTTATGTAGACTGACGATTTTAATCAAATTCATACTACGTATTTATCGTGAAATTTTGGTTATATAAGAAGTTGCAAAACTGAATTGGTTAAACTTTCACTACCTGATTTTCTAAATAACACTAGTTAAGACGTGATAGAAATTACAGAATAAAGTTGCATTTTATTGCGAGATGAGTCATATATATTTCATAGCGAAAGAACTAGAGTTTTATATTCATCGAAAACTTATGCTAGGGGTACAGATCATTATTTGGTGTCAAAACGACAGAGTTAATGAAACGAAGCGAATCTACTCATGAGTAATTTATAATGTTGTCTTGTGATTCCTCGCCAAGGACTCTTGATTCTTACAATTTTAGTAGCGAAACGACCCAGGATTATAAGAGAAGAAAAAGTATCCCCAATTCTTCCCAAACGTGCAAAAACACTGTCTAGAATCAAGTGAAATTGAGGGTTTTTTGGCACCCAATAGGTACGCCAAAATGAGACTTCGAGGGGAGAAATTAATTTCTTTATCACCATTGAGCCTTTAACAACATGAACAAATGTGTTAATGATGCCGATTAACAGTTGGCCAAGGAGAGCGCTGTTGTTCCGCTCCCTCGAAGCAGAGTTGAGGAATCTGGACATGATGTGGGAGGAGGTCATAAACATTGCGCAAGATCGAGCGCAATGAGAGCTCTTGTTGCCTCCCTATACCCCTAAGTGGGGCGTAAAGGGAGTTTGGATTTTGATTGGATCACCATTGTAGGTAGTTACATTTTCTCTTAAACATTTTATATATAAGAACGCTTTTCATACCAATGAATAACATCCTTTATATCACCTACTGACAAAGTTTCCTTCCTAAATCCTACATGGAAAGAGCTTTGATTGATATCTACACGAAATGTTAATTACAATAATAAATCTGTTTCCCAGGATATAATAATGATATTTCGACATTGTCAGAAATTCGTTAATTATTTCACTAGAAAAATATTCCAGAATAAAGATGAATTCACTAAAATAACAAGGTCAAACTGTTAACCAAGAGAAATTTCCTCTACACTGATTTAATGAAATAAAGTTTATTCGTTTGCCGAACCAAATAAGTCTCTCCTAGGTTTGACGAGAATTCTTTAGTCAAAGGTCGATTTTTATTTGGGCTCTGACTTAGACATTTAGTCAAACTGAGAATAATTGTCTAATCAAATCTATAAACGTCGAAACATTGAGGCATGGCTATAAAATATGCTTTGAAAAGCTGTTCTCTAAACTACTAGATCAACGTTCTAGCTAGCCCAACTTTAACTTGAAAAATTGGACCAATAGAATACACACTAATATATTTATACTTACATTTTGGAAATGCGTTTAAAGTAAAAAAATATTTTCAATCTATGTATGTTTAATATTGTGTCTATAATAATATAAGCAAATCTTGTATGCGAAGGGTATCGGAGCCCCAAAAGTATTACCCGGCAATAAATATTATAGTATTAAAATATCTATTTGTGGGGATCCTGAAAAAAATTCACTCAGCAAAGCCCACGGTGACCGGATATGCCGTTCTATCTTTCAT
This sequence comes from Mystacides longicornis, assembly GCA_963576905.1. NCBI lineage: Eukaryota > Metazoa > Arthropoda > Insecta > Trichoptera > Leptoceridae > Mystacides > Mystacides longicornis. The sequence goes on from OY756430.1 coordinate 6,565,735, forward strand.
CTTCCCCATTCCGCTGACCATACCCTGAACTAATATTAAAAGGTCGCTTTTCTGAAAGCCCTTTACTCTCTCCTACATATGAATAAGAAGTTTGAATCCAAAATATAAGCCCATTTGTTGTGTGTGTGTTTTTTTTCCCTAAAAATAAGGTTCTATATATATATATATATATATATTAAACATTTGTGCTATTTTTTCCGTTTGCTTTCTTTAAACTTGTTAAGTGTCTGCTAATTTTGTCTCCTATAATAAAGACTTACAATTATCTGTCGAGATCGTACTATGAAATTTCAGATATAACAATACATGTATAAGAACTTTGAATCCAAAATATAAGCCCCTTTTATCCCTTTTTTTAATATTTCCCCTAAAAATAAGGTCGGTTTTTTTTTATTTCTATCTCTTTCTCGTTTCTCAGACCTGTTGAAATATTTGTAACATTTGTCTTCTGTGCTACAATGGCCTTGCTGATTTTGAAAATGTATTTTTTCTGTACACGAATATATCAAATAATGCTCTTAAACACCCTTCTGATATCTATACTCCTATACTATTTTTTTTTTATTTTGCAAGCGATTTTGTTAGGCTCTTTAATTTCCCTAAATTCTTGACTTTTTTTCGATTAATTTGCTTATGTGATCTCCATTTTTTTACTTCAATGTAGGTATTTCGCAAATGGGCTACACAACATAAATAATATATCCACACGTCGTTTTGGGTATTTCTAACACAATACAACTACGTTAACTTTACTTTGTATCATAAAAATAAGATTTCTTATATTACAGGTAAGCATGACCTAAAATTTAGGTACATTTATGCCATCCTTGCGTCAATAACATATCCCGTAAGAGGCTTATTATTATAACCGTAAAGTTTGAAGAATTTAAACAAATCATTCATAATCAGTTCAAACAGCATTCATTTAAAAATCTCATATCTTGACGCGTTATGTAAGTAAGTCTATATTGGCCTTATTTTTGGGCAAGCTCTGTGCAGTTTGTATATGCCTTAGTTTTATAGATAAGTCTGTATGGGCCTTATTTTCAGGCAAAGTCGGTGTGTTTCCTCTCTACCAACGATCACAATATAAATCAACACTTTTTGCATGGCACGCAACATTTAACAAACCAATCGATGTTCCAAGCAGACTTGCCAGAATCCCTTCTTACTTATTTTTACAAAGAAAACGATTAATGTATATTTTTATTTATTTATTTATATTTCTATACAAACATGTAATAATTAACTTAACTTAGGCTAAAAATAATATAACTTACTTTAAGAATAGCGCGAACTGGGTTATAATAGTACCTACTAGCAGCAAAACCTTTTTGACAACAGACAAAGAAAAAGGTAATTAATTGTATGTTTATCCTCAGTTTTATCGTCCCTTAAACGGTCCCCTCGCTGAAAAATACGGACCATTTGACAAGTCTTTCCGTAGCAACAATTCTATGTAAGTCCAATGTTTACCGGTTATTGTTATTACTGCCATAGAAACCATTGACTTACAGATAAATAATATACTTGTATCTATGAAAAATATTGTCCGTGCATAGTTGATTAGGTTTCTCACTATTCAGCGCAAAGTGTGAGTAAGTTTTTCAACGAAACTATCGAATTACAGACGAACTTAACCAATTGTTATATATTATTTGACGATAATTTGTTTATATTATCATCTAAAAAACTAACTATTTTGATGCTTTCGTTAAATCAATGGATATTATATTTTTTTTTTCAATTTTTGTACACTACGGGTTTACGCCTCTATTCTACAGCTGTACCACTAGTATAAGTTTTCGATGATCGAATATCGAAACGATCATCGAAAGAGTTTCGAAAAAGTTTCATACTAAAATGATCGTTTGATTTAAGAACACTTTTCGCACGCTAATAAGCGCTTATTTGCATGCAATTAGCTTTCGATGAAACTCGTACTAGCCCCACTGTTTCGAAGAATCGCTTAGTATGACCTCTTAACGTTAACAAACTTCGCAATTCAGGCTGCCGAATTCAAAAATTACCATACTCCCGGCAATACCAGAACCCGTATCCCTAGCTATACTAGGCAATGATGTTATGCACTTAGCTAACTGTCCGTTACTTACCTAATTCTTCGATAATTCTTATATTTAAAAGCTTGTAGGTAGAATATTATTTTATTTTTCTTTATTTTGATGATGAATTCTATTGAAATGTGGTGAAAACATTAAGCAACCAAATTTGATTAGACGCTGCTTACGGTAGAAGGCGCTAATTGAACATATCAACTATTACTTTTGGTAATAATAATTCAGTTAGGCCTACGTTTTTCAGAGTAGTTTAGAGTTTTTGATTGATCTTAGTTTTAGATTGCTTCTCAGAATCCCCCAAACATGGGTTGTGTTAAACTTTTGGAGTCACTAATTTGGTTTTAATGTTTTCGTACAGGTACGGGTGTAGGGTGTAGGCGCGCCCCCTAAATCCGAGGTCTAACGATGAACATAACTAAGCCATTAAAAGGTCGGATAGAAATAATCCAATTATACTCCACAAACGGGAATGATTTCTATAGGAGAAAGACTAATGAGTGATGAAAGGTATCAAGAAGTAGTACATATATTAGATTAATATCGCTGTGTGTGAGATGCCTATTATAATAATACTAGCGGAAACCCGTACTACTCCATGAGTGAAGACACACAGAACGCTTGTTCCCACATTCCAATTTCCTGCGGCCGGACCAGCTTCAGTAGGCACTGGTTTCACGATATGGGACATATTGAACGCTGACAAAGCGTAGTCAACGGCTGTGAAGATATTGAAATAATTCTCATGATTAGGAGTTTCGGAGACTCAAACATTACCACCTAATGGCGAACGTAAAGTGATCACACTAAGCCAGCCTTCGAAACAACAGCAGAAGACGGTCGTAAGCCCGTGGTGGTTAGTTCCATTAAAAAATCGAACATCAGTAATGAATTTTTGGAGTCATTAGTTGTTAGATAATATTAAAATACTCTTGGGTTGTGGTCAGGTGCTCTTCAGTCAACTACGATGTGACTGCCGTTATCCATTTTAACCTGCCAGCCCATGCCAACAAGCGCGGTCCGGATTTTAGTTTGACCTCGTCCATTCAAATTTATAATACACGTCGATCGGCTCCGGCAGTCGGAAAGCGGGAACAAGCGTACTTTGTATCTTCAACTTATGGCTGTAAATCTTTGCACCCAAAGTGTGCCCTAAAACCCGCTTAGTAGGCTTTAAGAGCAAGTGCCTGAGGTATCCGGTGGTTTGACGTTTTACTGAACACGACAATTTACAACAGAGTTAACGGGTCATCCGTATCCGTATGTCACCACCACCATTTAGAATTCAGTCAACTAATCTGGCTAAGCCTTGTTTTGAAGAAGTCCACAGAAGATTTAAAACGTCTTAGACTCAACCAGCACCTTGAAGGCAACAAAAGACGCGGTAAACCGCTTTATACTATAAGATGATTATACGAAGATAGGTAATCTTCGAAGAGCCGGTGTCAACTGGGAAGAAACAGTGAATACACACGCTTAATCTAGGGAATGGATATGGAAAAAGAAGTCATCCTCGCATTATTACTTTTCTAATAAAATCTGTTTAAGGCACATCAGTTAGATGGTTTTAGAGTATATAACGGACATAACAATATAAACCATTTTGTGTCTTTTATAGATATAGATTTCGTTAAATCAATTTCCAACGGCTTCGCTAATTGAATAAAATTTAATGCTTATGAGATATTCGAAGATGAAAATTTATTAGTTTAATAGATTTCGTTGTCTAGCCTATGTTTTTTATAAGATATATTATAGGTAACCTTTTTTTTAGAAGCTTGAGAATTGGAAGCTCCAAGTTGAAACAGTTAAACGGAACAAAATAAAATAAGCTAAATCTGAATGATTGGTAAAGACTGTGGCAAACAGGATGCCATGAAGAAGACTTCTAGAAGAGAATCAGAAACACAAGGATTTGCAAGAGCACATAGCAAAAAGATCACAAGCGTGTAGGATAGGCCATTGCCGTGGGGTTGCCGGCTAAGAATAGCACCTCTGCTCTTTTTTGCTGGTTTTTCGATCATCCTATAAGAGACAGGAAATCGAAAAATCAGATCGGGACCGTCAGGTTGACCACCTCACGTCCTTAAACCTCTTCTTCTTTTTTCGGGTTTCAATCCAAAGATTGGTCTATCCCAAGCATTTTGATTCCCTCTCTCCACTCATCTCTGTCACACGCCATTCTCTTATTATTCCTGATAGCCGCTACATTGCATGTCGCCGATCAGCTGTTCTATCTAGCTCTTCCTAGGCGAACTCTGTGGTTGAAAATCAAACCTCAACCGGTCAGAAAAGGCACCATAAGCATCGGACGCCTTAAAGCGCAATGGAGAGCTATTATTGGTGCCTCCCAATGCCCTAAGTGAGGTTTAGGCCCCCCGCATTACGGATTGGTTTGGTGGGGATTAGCGGAGGGCTTGATTTGTGTGGAGCCGGCTTTTTTGGTTTGATTGCTTCGATCGAACTAGAGGGTTGGTTTCGTGCGGGTTCGGAATTTGTCTCCGGGCTGGCTTGCGGTGTGCGGGGGGCCTTAAAGGGAGAATGTATGTAGGGTAAGCCGGTAGCGCACGATGTTATACTAAAAAATATAATTTTTAATATAACTAGCTAATATTATTTTTTTTTTATTTATTATTCTTTACATTACACATATACACAAAAAACTTAACAAAGACATCACAGAATCAACATACGGGTGAGCGTTTCTAACAACTAACCCCAATATTACAAAATATTACGACGGTTTTTAAATTTAACATTTTTACTTTTTTGTTGTTGTTTATTATGGTATCCAAACTATGCTTTATGACACTAAACACCAAGCTTAAACTATCTCTTTCACGCTTTCATTGTTTTACGTCAGGCAGCGAAAGAGATAAACATAATAATGTAATGCTTTGTACCTACTTGCCTCAAATAATATTGAGCTCGGCTGTACGGCAAACACAGCACCAAGTGACCTCAGTAGTCTTTTAGCCTAAATGGTCCCTAGTTTGTTTGTCGTTTTGCTACGATTTTTGTGATAAACAGTAGATTTATTTAACTAAAGCTGATCTAGGTAGAGCGATCTTATTTGAGTCCAGAAGTGTATAGGTACTTACAGCGTTACTACAGCACTTTTATTAGAAGAAACTTTTCTAGCTCTAATTATAAAGATCTAGAGTGGAAAAAAAATAAAACACCAAGTCACGGATATTATTTTAAATTTAGAACAAGTATTTTTAAAACCTAGTGCTTCGATATTAAACAAAGGTACCTACTCCACATGAACAAAATAAATCCAGATGGATGCCAGACAATCATGAAATATCTTTGCCTTCGAAATTTGAAGTATAAGCCCAAGAAGGCAGCATTTGCAATAGTACTAACCACAAATGAAAAATAAATGAATGAAATTGTCCCGGTATGTAAACAAATTCTTGCTGTTTCTGTGTTCTTAACGGGTAGAATGAGGGTGTATCTTTAAATGAGAGAAGAAATAGGAGGGTAGGTTAATGCGCTGTAAAGTTTTATGAAAGTGTAATCGGGACCATAACGCATTATTACATACTTGGTGCGTCCTAGGGTTGCTCCTTAGATATTTTTTACTCCCCTTAAGCAAATTCAGGGTCTTTTTCAATTCTGTTTTTTTTTTTGTTTGATATTCTATAATGTAAAAGAAAGTCGGGTTAGCGCGAACTTTTATAACTTGAGATCGGCTGAACAGATTCCTATGTTAAAGTTATTGGATTCTTAGAATAACTATTAAAAAGTTGAAAAACGCATAAGAAATAATATAAAACACAATATTAAAGTTAGTATGGAGCGGATATCCTGCGACGCCAACGCCATCTATGAAAAATTCTAGAACAACAAAAGTATTGTTTTTCCGACAACATTTGACATTAAAAATATTGGTTCGCTGATTTTTGAATATTTTTTCGAGCTTTCACAAAATAATTTTTTAACATTCGAACATTTATTATTTTAAACAAATTTTTGTATAACTTACCAATTTGAATTCAATATTCATAGTCACATAGACCACGTCTGTCGGGAAGCTAGTAATTTATATATTTATTTATTTTTATTTATTTATTCATACACAATATTAACAGTGATAACAGACAACAAATGGAAATGCTGCCCAAATGGGCCAAGCCCGTACTAGGGCAACAGTTCATAAAAAATAATATTCAAAGGAAATATATAAACAACACATTAATTAAAACATACATGAAAATAAAATGTGTGTGTAGGTACCTACATACATATATTTTTTTCACAAATAGGTAACTTTTTTTTATTGTTATGTAGGTATCCCTGCTGGGGTAGGCAGGTAGGGTGATGACAGGTGAACATAACGTTGTTACGGTTAGAGCATGTGAGGAAGATGGGAGAACGGCGAAGATAATTTGGAGATCAGACTAGATGTGGCGTTCAAACTGTACGAACCCGCTACGTAGCATTATACACACTACAAAGAATCTCAAACTTTCCTATCAATATATATTTACTATTTTATTTTTTCAAATCCTATATTATAATTGGTCAGTTCGTCCGTAGCTCGATATTTTCGTTAAAACGCCCTTGCCTCACGCAATACTTTTTTTTCATACAAACGACAAAACTTTTGCTGCTAGTTTTTATAATAGCAAATGTCACCCCAAGGTAAAATAATACTTTAGTGTGGTATAAAATTATGTAAAATCAGCCTATTGAGTTTTTTTTTTCAGTAATATTGTTAAAAAACTTTTCTTAAAATCTTAGAATTCTTAAATCGATGCTGATTTCAAAGAAAACCTTTAACAACCTGTGGTTTTGAGATATTATAGTTTTATCTACATACATTGTTAGCGTCATTATTAATACGTAACGCAATGCGGGCCACGGGTTTATCTTCCCTGTTCATTAATCTCCTGTTTATATTATAACAAACTCTCCCCTTTTGTAGTATGCACATACACACGCTCTTCTATTACGAGCCGCTATCCACGGTTTTATATCCCTGGGTATTACATTCGCCCCAAACCAGATTAGTCTCGTTATGTCACATTTTGACTCCACATTATGTTTGATGAAAATATTTTTTTATGTTATATACCTATCTCGAGGTTTTTTTTTGACGCGTCCACTCGAAAATACGGTGGGGCGTTAAGAGCAGGCCTCGGCGATAAAAAATATAAAATTCTGTATTATTTTGTATAAATTCAGGAGTTTTTCCAACAACTTGCATTAAACTTTGCATAATTTCAGGCGTTGGAAATTTCCTGCTTGCAACACCGTACACTTTTATATCTTTTAATAAACACGAACGTCCTTGAATGAACTGCCGGCTTTTCGTTGTAAACATTTCACTCTTTTTTTATTCATTAATTAAATTTAAGAAACAGTGAGCTATTATTGTATTTAGAGAATAAATAAGAGTCGTTTATAATTTTATCACAAAATTTATCATTCAAACATGAACCGGTTTTCGGAAAGTACCATCTCCATTATCAAATATTTAAGACTGAAAGGACTGACTAAAAACCGGTTCATGTAAGAATTTATTATAAATTTTGTGATAGAACTATGGAGTTCAAGAGGAATTTTGATTGATTTGATTTGATAGAACTATACAAGACTCTTCATTTTTATTTTGAAATGGACTATCACCAAGCACCTTCTGCCGAAAACATCGAAGATATTACTGTATTATGTTAAGTATTACAAATTTTTACTCTTCTTTTTTTCAATGAAGCTAAAGCCCAAAACGAGCATTGGCCTCCTTCAACTTCACAGCTCCCTTTCCCCAGCCGCTCCTCTCCAATTATCCTTCTGCAAGAGTTACTCTCCATCTCTCTTCACATCTTCCTTCCATCTCAGTCTCTTCATCTTGCCTTTGAGTGTCCTGTCGGCATTCTTTTTGACACCAGTGAGTCTGGCATTAAAAACCTTTGTATGTGTTGAGATGTTAAGGGCCTGAAATACAATAATTCGTCATTGCGTCGGATGCGCCAATTTTCTCCGTATTTCACGGGTCAGTGTTTCACATCCATAAACCATTACAATCCAATTAAAATATCAATAATTATTTGAAATAAGGTGGTCACATTCAAAAGTCTGTCGACCAATATGAAAATACATAATATAGGAGTTGAAAAATACATTTTTTTTATTAACAATATGTCTCGTCTCGGATTCGATTCACAATATTGAAGTTCTTCTAAGAGTAGGAATTCTTGAAAATATCTTGAACATTCAGTTTCTATAGCTTCACTGAAACCTTATCAACGCGTAATATAATGAAAGTATAGGTACGCGTGATGCACGAATGAAATAAAACACTCCTAGATTTATGCAAAGTTTTTAACATCGTTTATGTTTGTACATCTTCTTTATATTAATACAAGCTTTCCCGACAGACGTTGTCCTGTGGTTCTAGCTCGTTAATATGTACATAATGTGCACTGTGCCCCCATAAAACAATACAAAATTAATTCGATTGAGTTAAGCTAATCAAATAATAACATTAAAATATTTCTGAAACATCCATATTTCATTCGTATTCAAAGCTCAGGCTAGAACAACGTGAGAATAAAGCGCTCGCGCACACATCTTACCTCGCCTATGAAGTAGGTACCAATACGAATGTGCCCGATTATATTGTTGACTGTATGAAAATTTTATAAAACGCTCGAAACTGTGCGGTGGAGTAAGTGGGATGGGCTACTGTAAGAGCGGCAATCACGTACCTATGCGAGAATGAGAGGGAACTACCCGCGATAGCGTGGGCGCGTCGCAGGTAACCGTTTCATACTAACTTAAATATTATATTTTACATCATTTTTAATCCATTTTTTTTTTCAAAATTTTAATAGTTATTCTGTTATCCGAAGCGGAGAAGAATCCAATAAATCAAACATCAGAACAATCTGTTGAGCCGATCTCGAGTTATAAGTGTTCCACTAACCCGACTTTAATTTTGTGACCTTTTCTACGAAAATTGCGCGGACGGAGGAGTATGAAATTCGCACACTTATAGTTTATATAGAGAAGGAGTGGCGAATACTAATATTTATGAAAATCATGCATAAAAATACATTAAATGAATAAAAAGTATTTGATACTGACATACACTTCCGTATATTTGACATTGACATAGACGCATGTTATATTAGTTTATTTATCTATGGTCGAATTGAGAATAGATTAATAGTATTTGTCTTTTACAATAATAGAAAAAAACTTTTCATGGTCCGATCATATCGGTTCGGAATAGAAGAGCATGTATGCGAAATGTTATGCGTTTGGAGGAAGCGAAAAAGGTTTGTTTAGATAGGAAATAGTGGAAATCCGTACTCTCTGCCTACCCCCTTCGGGAAACGGCGTGATGGGTGAAAAAAAAACATTTCAAATTTGACGTACCCATATTATGTCATTGTTATGGAAAGAAAATTGTGAAATAGGAACCTCAATAATGTTCAAACTTACAATTATTTAAATCAGTTATGGTCAAATGTCGAGCATTGGTCGACCAGTTGTTTGTATAAGCTTGTTATGAGCGTAAAAAGATAAGCAAATCAAAATATAATATCATAATTATTAGTATTAGTCAAGTTCTTCTTTATCTCTATTCTTTCTTTAAAACACTAACCCCAGGCGAAATATGTTTCAAATATTATTTTTTTCCAATCCAACTCCATTAAATGTATTGTATACTTTTAATTAATATAGTAGGTAAGACAATAATAGTTGTTATGATAATTAAGAATAACAGGTATTCGTGTGAAATATTATATCGAAGAAATATGTGAACCTAGAACAGGAATTCCTACACACAACTTTTGCTAAGCAAAGAAATGTCCACTGATCTGATGTTCTCAAAGTGATACTGAATAATTGGGACCCCTTAAGATACGGTATAAATTATGGAAGTGTTTGGTAGACCAGTGGTATCAGTCGACGACTTTCTTGCGTACAGCGTATTGGAGGTCGTGTGTTCGAATCCCGGTGCCGACCATTTCTACTTTCACAACACAAGCTTTGCTTTATGTGAAAGATGTCGAAAGTTTATTTGTTTTCACATTGAGTGAGCCCAGATTGATTTTTTTTAATAAAAATTTAAAAAAAATTTTGGACAATAATTTAAGTGGTTGGTAGCGCGACGGCTTTCGTAAATGCAGCGTACTTAAAGTTGTGGGTTCGAATCGCGGTGCCGAAAATCTTTCACTTTCACGGTACAAGATTTTGGTAGCTTAACTGAGAAAGAGTCAAAGAGTGTGTTTGTGTTCACTTTGAATAAGCCTACATTCATAAAAAAAACTATTAATCACTCCTTTCAATGCCTTTCGTCCAGCAGGTTTTGCAACTCGTCAACAATAAACAATCAACATTTTCGTCAACAATAAACAATCAACACAAACAGGTTGAGAATTCTCATGATTAGGAGTTTCGGAGACAAACATTACCACCTAATGGCGAACGTTGTTAACGTAAAGTGATCACACTAAGCCAGCCTTCGAAATAACAGTAGAAGACGGTCGTAAGCCCGTAGTGGTTTGTTCCATTTAAAAATCGAACATTAGTAATGAATTTTTAGAGTCATTAGTTGTTATTTTTTCTTTAAAATCAACATTTTTATGCAAACATTATATTGTACATATATCATATAATATCTTGAATAAGGTATGGGTTTTAGAAAGGTAGAGGTACCTATCCATTAAAGCTCTATTGAAATAGAGGCATGGGACAGTGGTTGGTATGTTGGAATTGATAAGAAGATAGAAACCCGAATCCCAGCTCCCAAACACGTAATCTATAACAGAGCGACCTCTATTGAAGTGTTGCTCGTACAAATTAGGTGCTTAGATCAAACAATTCGGCCCGGGCACGCACTCACTTAGTGGCTCACAAGGGAGAGAGACATCACCTACCATCACGTATCACGCGTGGTGGGAGCATCTTTTAAGCCTAGTTCACAAAGATGAGACTTTAACAAAAATTGATATATTCATGACAGCAGTCGCAGTTTAGTTGCTCTCTTGTACTCAATAATTTCCAACTTTTACTCAATAATTGTTAAAAATCTACTTGTTGTATACGTAAAAATTTTGACAATACGTTGAAAATGAGTCATAAGTTGTTAAATATTCATTCAGTTCACATTGGTCTAGTATTTTCCTCTAGTTGCGAGTAATAAAACGTATGTGAACACCTAAAATTCATTCGAGTAGATTAGCCGGCAGCTTTGTCGGGTCGGTTAATTTTTTGTTAAAAAAAATTAAGTATTTAGTAGTTGAAAATGCATCTTTCTTGGTGGAATTAATTTAAATAAAACACTTTGAAGCACTTTCCTAATTGTATTATTCTCTTGACATTCCTATTTCGTAATTTTTCACAATCTTGTTCTATTTTTAGGCGACTTTCGCCCCTCACCACGCGTCACGTGTGTGAACCAATAATTCAGTCGAGTTCAATAGTTGCGACAAACATGGCGATTCACTAGAGTGAAACTATTCTCTATTTCTGTTAGTAGGCCTAGATAAATTCATATTGTCAATCGACTACAAACGAATTCTTCGACAATGTAGAGTATGGAGAAAATTAACCATCCACTTTTTATATAAGTGTCTTTGTTTGGTTTGAATAATGGTTTTTATGTTCCAGTGGACAGTTAATTTTTTCTCACTATACATTGGCGAAATCTTCGTTTGTAGTCGAACGCCAATTAGAAACTATCTACGGGCACTGGAGAGGATCACCAAAAAAATATTCAAGTTTGAAACCCGTTATCGAAGTTAAGGTTTTTTGTTGCATGTAGGGTGTGTGATTAACGGGTATGACCCGCCTTTAACTGAATAAAAAAAATCAAACTCATAATAATTATGATTTCTTGGTCTTCCGAAATAATAAATAATATTGTCATTATAAAATTATTTATTATTACATATTATTTTGATACAAAACAGTGATCCATACTTATTATAATCAGCCTCCATATTGCGGCGATGACTATTTTGTTTTAAAAACCCTTTTGGGCTAACTAGAAGAGATCGTTCGAGATAAGTGCGTTCTTTGAATATTTAATTTTTTTTTATTTTTCAATTATTGCAATTTTCCATTGGCAATAAAGTAGGTATTATTTATTTTATTTTTGGTCGAGTAGCGTGTAATTCATCTACTTACTACTACTCGTCTTAATGTGAACTAGGCTTTATAGCATTTGGGTTGTGATAAAAGGGTTGCATTCTGTTATCTTTGCTTTATTAGCGGGGGTGGCGAGTGAGGTATGATGAAAATTAGTGTGGTGAAAACTTTCCTCCACCATGTGAGATTTTATATTTTTAATTACCTATCCGGTACAACCGTGTTGGAACAATGTTCTTTATTTTAGAATTTTAGTTTTTCGTTACTGGGGGAAAAAATGACCATAAAAACATCATTAGCTATACAGACGTTTTTTTAAATAATAAATCATTTACAATAGAGGTGGTTGATAGACCAGCGGTTACGACGCCGGCTTTCGCACTGTTTCGTGCGGAGGTCGTGGGTTCGAATCCCGGCCGTGTCCATTTCCGCTTTCACGGCACAACCCTTTGGTTAGTGTGAAAGTTGTCAAAAGTGTATTTGTGTTCACTTCGAGTGAGCACAGATTCATTTTTATAAAAAAAAAAAAAATTAAAGTCAAGTGGTCTTGGGCTGATCATGTGGCGAGGATGGCTGATGCACTAAAATCGTTTTACAGTGGCTTCCATGACAGGTCAATAATGAGGTGAAGCGATGATATCGTATTAATAGTATTTTTTAAATTACGCAGTGAAATATTGTTTTATAGATTTATTTTGAACGATCAGGAGACTTTGATTGTACCCACCTCACTATGCACAATAGCTATGCGGGAGATACCTGTTATTGGAGCATTGGAGATTCTATGTTTTTGTATTGTGATTTTTTCGGTGTTGTATTGTGATTTTTGTTGTGATTTAGTTCTGTTGGTGTCTCGAATATCCCGGCTTGGCCTATCTTCGGTTATTTTCACTATGTTTGACAGATACAAATGTCAAATTGTGTTTGGCAATTCATCATGAACCGTTTAACGTCAGAACATTTCTTCCAAATTTCTTTGAAAAAAAATAAACTTTTAAAGTTCACCAAATTCACACAGCACTTCAATTTATTGCAAAATTTTTGGAGAGTTTGTGTGTATTTACGTAGTGAGATTCAATATATATAATGTGAATTGCAACTGTGTATTTAATTCATACTTATTTCAAAATCAATATGGCGACAACTTTATTTCCAGAAGTAATCCTGTTAAATCGATTACTTCTTATGGGGCAAACCAGCAACTCTTGAAGAATTAGAAGTCAATACTCAAGCCATTGTTGACCACATACACGGCCAGACTTACCTACTGGAAAAATAATTATTAGTCTGATCGAATGGACTTTATAACTCGGATTAGCGGCGGACATATGCCCGCCGTATATATATTATATATATATAATGTCATAAGACTATCTAGAATATTATTATAATAAGTGGTTGACCAGTGCTCGAAATTCATCCATTACTAATTTAAATTATAAGTTTGAACATAATAATTGAGGTTCCATTGTCAAAGACTGAGCAAGCGCTATTTCACAATTTTCCTTCCAAAACAATGGCATGTATTTGAAATGTCGATATGTTCAAATTTTGATATATATTCTATTATTATAAAAGTCAAACAATTTCAATCTATTCTCAATTTGACCACACATAAACAAAAGAATACATCATATAGGACTGTATCAATGTCAAATACATCAGAGTGTGTGTGAGTATCAAGTTCATAACATTAAGTAGTGTTTATAAAGTTTTTTTATTGATATGTGTACATACATACACACATAATCCCTTTTACACCCCACTCAGGAGCATAGGGAGCCGACAAGAACTTGCGCAATGTTTATGACCTCCTCCCACACCATGTCCAAATCCCTTATGCATAATTTTCAAAAAAATATTAGAATTTGGAACTCCTTATCTTTATTGACTATTACTGAATTATTATGCAGATAAGTGTGCGAAATTTCATACTCCTCCGTTCACGCAATTTTCGTAAATATAGTCACAAAGTTTTTGTTTCACGTATTAATATATATATATATATATATATATATATATATATATATATATATATATATATATATATATATATATATAGATATAGTTAAAAGATTAATTCCGATAATATTAAAAAAAAAAAAAACACCCAATATTTCGGTATTTTATGTTGACATCAACTAGCCTAAAAAAGAAGACACATTGCATGTTGAATATTTATAGTCAAATAATAGAATAATGTGCAGTACATAGCGGAAGTTGTATTATGGATCTATTAGCCTCATATTTACTGGTATTGTTTTCATTTAATACCGCAACCCGACACTGAACCCACGACCGCCAATTAGGGACAAATATTACTTAGGATAAATCGTCATGTGGTATTATAGGGTGCGATCAAAAAATCCCTGACAAAATAAATGTTAAGAAAAACACTATCTGCTTTATTTAAAAGCTATGATAATTGCGAAAAATAGCTCAGCGATAGAAAATATTACGATCAAGCTGTCACCGAGATATTTTAACGCAAATCGCTTGATTGTGAGCTGATCTCTGTAGATTTTAGCCCGCCATGTTGGATTTTACGCCAACTGACAGCTGTTTCCAGTATACAAGAACGGTTTCTGTAATAAATACATGAGTTTTTTTCCCTTCCAATTATGTGCTCCCTTCATATTTAAGTCCAGTATTTTGGTTTATCATATCAATCACAGAAAATTTTAATAAATTAAGCAAATACGCATTCCCGTAATCATTCGAGGGCCATGACGAACCAACTAAATTTATAAGAAATATAATGGCGTTTTGAAGAAAATACTCAAAGAATACTTTTTAAGCAGGTACAAATATTAAAATTGAAGTGATCAAACATGAATTGGTTCATTTTGGCTGAAACATAAAGGTTTCGTATAATCTAATAAGGACTTAACTATATTTGGATATAAAATAAATAATTAAAAAATAAGGTACCTATTCTGCATCAATAACTCGTTCAAATTTGACATAGCGAATATCGGTAGTTACCACTCGCGATGCCCGGCTACTATTTTGTTTGTTTACAAAATTTTGTGTGATATGTCATCTTCATACATAAAAAACGCGGATCAAATTTTTTTATTATAATTAAACTAAAAACTGATCAGTGAATTATATGTAATCTTACGATTAACGATTTTTTTTATAAATGAGACAGTTTGTAAGTGCCTACTTGCCCTAGGTACTTCCAATACCTCCTCCACAATGTAAGCAGATTTTAAGGTTAGAGGATAACCAGTCAGCTATTTTTGTGTTTCCAAGAACTTCTCTCTCTCTCTCTCTCTCTCTAAGAACCTAGAACATCACTAAAGATTAAAGTACCTATATTGATTTAAGATATCACTTTATAAAGGACAACGTCAGAAGAGGTGTTGGAGATGTCACATACCTTTCATCGAGAGAGCGGTTGGGAGAAGGCTGTTAAAGTATAAAAAAGAAGAGATTATTAATAGATATTTTTTGTTTATTTTTTAGTGTGGCAACTCTATCAATAGTTTTGGCACTTGTTGATTTTGCACTTGTGTGTAATGGTAGCCCTGGTAAAAGTTAAATAAAATAAAGGTTGTCTGTGTGTCTGAACTCCAACTTTTTATTTCAAATCATAATCCTGTCTTCAACAAATCTATCAGCCCCCGTAGACAAATTCAAATTGGCGTTCGACTAAAAACGAAGATTTCGCCAATGTATAGTGCGAAAATAAAAATATAAAAAGAGGACAGCTAATTTTCTTCCTACTCTACATTGTCGAAGAATTCGTTTGTAGTCGATCGCCAAATGCAATTTGTCTAGGCATAGTGATCTGCTTTGAATGAGGGGAACACGGTGTGAGAGGGTCTTCTTCGTCTTCGGAACTGTCATTCGGCATCCTTAACACATGCCCCAGCCAAGTCCATCTCCATCCACATTGTTTTATGTTATTGTTAGAAGATTTTATCGTTTTTTTTTTTCAATAGATAGATTTATGAATTTAAAAAACATATTATTGTATAATAGGATTGTAATTTTCTTTAGTCAAAAAGGTATTATCTTTAATTTCAAAAATAGAACAGATGTTTTTATGGCAATATGTGCTATGTGACTACCATGAATTCCAAAAATATAACAAAATCTTTTCATAAATAATAATATTTTCATACTATGTTCTTTTTTAAAAATAGAAGGATTATTTCTTACTAGCTTATACCCGTCTTGCTTTACGTTTTTGATTCCGAATGTCAGGCTTGATTGGTAGGTAATTAAACAGGTTCTATTGTTCTAGTCTAGCTTCTCATTGCTTTGCAGACCTCTATAACTGACATAAGCACAGAAAAAGAAGAATGAAACTTTCACAATTCATAAAAAGAGAGAAGAATGACACTTTTAATGTTTATTAAAATTTTGTATGAAGATCCTAAAAAATAGAGTTTTTTTTAAATAGCTCTAAATATATTAAAGTTAATGCAGCAAATTGTATTAAAGAACCTTCTCCGGCATTTTGCACGGCTCTGTGCAGATTCATATCTGACGTAGCATTTGTATTTTGAGCGTGATGCTATGACATACGGTAAAAAGCAAACAAAAAAACATTTCTGAATTATTATGTAGATTTTCCACGCAACTTTCTTAATTTTTTCTCTCATAAGAACCTTCTACTGATAAAAGCCAACACGACAAAAAAAGAATTAGTGAAATCGGTTCAGCCGTTTAGGCGTGATGCTATGACATACGGTAAAAAGCAAATA
The DNA here is from genome assembly GCA_963576905.1 of Mystacides longicornis. Classification (NCBI taxonomy): domain Eukaryota; kingdom Metazoa; phylum Arthropoda; class Insecta; order Trichoptera; family Leptoceridae; genus Mystacides; species Mystacides longicornis. Next base: position 6,582,638 of record OY756430.1, read on the forward strand.
AAAAAACATGTCTGAATTATTTTGTCGATAAAATGCAATTTACGATGTAAAAACTTAATTAATTTTAGCTAATAATTTATTGAATTATGTTAAGTTATCGTTGATTCGGGTGAAGGATGACGTTCGATGGGACATAAGCTTGAAAACAAAACAATTCCTCTATAATTGGTTTACTTTTTAAAAAATTCAATAGATGGCGGTGTAGTAGGAAGTACATAACATATGATGTATGTTTGCCTATTGTATAGATACATCGAAAGAATTGATCAATTTAAACCAATTTTTCAGAATTATTATGTTAAGATTGCTTCTAATAGGGAACTATCGAGAATTTTTAAAAATAGAACACTTTTTTGTTTGAAATATATTTGTGAAATAACTTCCGGGAGTTTTAAAAATAGAACACAGCAGATTACCTTCTGTAATTAATTGTTAATAGGTAGTTGTATAAATTTTCATAATCAGAACAATATTTGAATGGATAATATAAATTTCTTGGCGTAGTTTACTGATCAGGAGGCTGTGATTTTGATTTCTAGTCGGACCGAATTTTTTCTATGTTTTACATTTCAAATCCCTACTCAAATTACACAATACGGATGGACTACAGAAAAATCTCTAAGTATCTCCCGCATAGCTCTTGCGCATAATTAGTACGAATTTTCATTCATTCCTTCTCCCTTTAAGCCCCACTTAGGGGCATAGGAAGGCAACAAGAGCTCTCCATTGCGCTCGATAGGGATGGGCCAAACTAGTATATTATAGTAACAGGTATAACTCAACCTGTTACCAAGAAATAACTGTTATTTAAAATGGTATTTTTTACCTGCTTATATTAACCCCCCCCCCTCATAAATCAAATCAATCAACTCTTTATAATACGTTAAGTTCAATAGCAGGTAAAAGGTTAATATAGCAGCTAAGCCGAGGCCAGATAGTAAGTTGCTCTGATGACATCCAGTTAGTGGTAAGTTGCTCTGATGAGATCCAGTTAGTGGTAAGTTGCTCTGATGAGATCCAGTTAGTGGTAAGTTGCTCTGATGAGATCTAGTTAGTGGTAAGTTAGTTGCTCTGATGAGATCCAGTTAGTGTTCCAGCACAGACCACCAGCCGGAGATCTTCGGGTAAGTCAATCATTGACATGACGTACACCCCAAATTCTAATCTCCATTCCACATTTACCACCTTAATGGAAGGAAGAGGAAGATTTCCACTATGAAAGAAGTCATCATCTTACCACAATAAGAAGCGAAATACTCTATCAGTATCGTCCAACTCTAGGGGTTGTAAAAACGATCTTCTACAAGAGGAAGATGGTCGGCACCTGGGGTCGAACCCACGACCTCCGAACGAAACAGTACGAAAGTCGGCGTCGTAGCCGCTAGACTACCAACCAGTTGTTTGAGGGAACAATTGAGGGAACTTTTCGGCCACTCTTTTTACACTTTATAATATTTTGTTGTCTATGGTCAATTTATAATAATATTATTATAATCTATTACCAGATTACAATATAATTATTATTGTTTGGTTAATGTCAGATTTATTGCTACCAGATAGTAGATAATAGTATAATGCAATATGTTTATTGTGAAATTACATCCTATTATGGGAATTTAAAATCTCGTGAAATTAACTTTGATGTTAATATTTTGAATCAATACCCGTGTAGGTACATGATCCAGCCATAGATACGACAATAATAACCGCATAAAATTGAAAAAAAACAGACAGACTCTAGTCGTATATTTTTTGTCTACATTTTTGTCATTGTATGTACCACGTATTATAATGTTTCAAACCTACATAAGAATTTCGTTATGTATATTGATTTATTTATATTTTCGTATGTTGGAACATCACGCGTAAGCCACACACTCTAGGTTACATTTAAATTATCGGTGATCCTTGCAGTTATATTTATGGTAATGATAGATTAAAAAAAAATTATAATATTTTTTTTACAAATTACTAAAAGTTTTTAATCTACATACAAAAATTTCGATTAAGGACACATTCATTATTGTAATTCCGCTAAATTTAATATTAGTACAAGTCTTATGATCTTTATTTTATAAAGGGTTTCACAGCAAAAATATAGTTATAAAATGTAAGGTAAGCCATGATGACGGTGGGTAAAGTAGGGCTCCCTTTCACCATATCATAGAGAATGTACCAAATTATCACGAAAGCCAGCTAAGCTGCTCAAACTAACTACTAGGTAGGCAGGTACCCATATCTACACACAGTATCAGGAATTGAGCTCGCTCAGTTTTTGAGAATGGAACCTTAGTAATGTTCAACCTTATAATCTGAATATGTTATGGTTGAATCTCGAGCACTGGTCGACCGTTTGCTCTAATACCTAAAGGTTCGATCAACACCGCCTGTATAAAAAGGCTTCAGCGCTGGGACTGTGACGTCATATTGTAAGGCCCAGTATGCACTTGCCTATACCTATATTTTGTACTTACCTGCACTCCAAGATATTTGTCATACAGCCTCGGCGCGGCGGCCTGGACCTATGATGTGAAGCTAGAAGCAAAATGGCCGCCAGCGCTAAGGCCTTCTTTATAAAGGTGGTATTGGTTCGATTCTCGGTCGGGTATGGGTGCGTTTACACTAAACGAGCCAGGGCTTGGAGATTGAGATGGAACATTCTTTCTTTAACGTTGATACACCGAACAAATAACAGCGAGCAAGAACTATACCTAGTGCTTCCAGCGAGTAAATGTACGTCAAGAATGATGGTCCCTTTCTCTCATGATAGTAAAGGACAATCCTATTTTTTGTTAACAACGGACCGTCAAGGGACAGGATGGAAAAGGTGATATAGAGGGGGATCGCATGCACTTACTCCCTGGAAGCACTATATAACTCTAATCTGTCATCACCCATTAATTATTATAATATACCTAGTTGTTGTTGGTGTTGATCAACACCACCTATATAAGAAGGCCTTAGCGCTGGCGGCCATTTTTCCTCTCGCGTCACCAGGCCACCGGCGTGTAGACAAATATCATAGTGTACAGGTAAGTAGATACAGATATAGGCAAGTGAATGCTGGGCCTCACGCTGTGACGTAGCGCTAAGGCCTTCTTATATAGGTGGTGTTGGTGTTGATCCTTACTTGACGTTGTTTGCTTGGTGTCAATCTCAACTGTCAGGAAGGAATGATCTATCTCTGGCTTATGTATAACTTAGAGCGTGAGTTCTCATTTTCTAAAAAAAAAAAAAAAAGTCATTGTTAAGACCACGGGACAACGTCTGTAGGGACAGCTAGTTAAACAAAAAAAAATCATAAATTTCCAAATGAAATATTATTTTATTTATACCCACCTATTACTTATCCAAACAATTTACAATGTAAAAATTAAAAAAAAAAAATCTTTCAATTAAATAATAACGTTTTCAAAAACGAAATTTTTAATCATACAAAATTACCGTCAATTTTTTTTTCATTCGGCTGAAAATCAGTAACGAGTGAAGTTGCATACGATCCAAGATAATTATTGCAACAATATAATAATATAAAAAAATATATTTTTTACGCTGTCATGTCGTCCATAATAATATAAGATCGGATGATTTGATTTGGATAGTTTAATGCTTGAGATGAAAAAATAAATAATCATTTGAATAAATTGTAACCATTATAATATTACTGTCATACTATTGAATCATTCAAAGCACATACAAAATTGAACGCGAAGGTTATTGGTGACACGGTACTGTTGGATTCCGCATTGTAATGAATAATAATAAAAATAAATAAATAAATATTAGTAAATGTGATCTTGTTTGGGCTGCGATCGAAAGATCGCCCGAATCGTTTTCTTATGTGCTTCTCAAACTTATTTTGTTATAATATTGTGTTTTTATTAATTTTAATTCTATCAAAAAATGATTTGATTATATGTGTGACAGCTGCCCCGGGACCTAGTCTTTTGAGTCAACTCTTTTCAGCATGTAAGTTTTTTGACAGTATTAAAAGTTAAATTTTGTAAAAACTGTTTTTTTTTCCTTGATTGATAATGTTAAAAATATAAATAAATCACTTTTTTTTTACAGAAGAAATATAGAGCCAACTAATATTATAAGTGAGAAAAACAAAAAATAGTAAATAATACGTCATAGGTAGAGAGAGGTACGTAATTTTCGCAAAATAAAAATTGTAATATCGCATTTAAAAAATATATAAAAAAATGAAATTTCGCATTTATTCGCATAAAACATAAATGTCAATTATAAAATACCTTTGAGTATTTTAAATCAGGCCCCCCACATTATTTCCTGGGCCCCGTTTCTAAAAGTCATAATGCCCCCCCCCCCCCCTCTCACTACCAAAAAAAATTTTCGAGCCTTTATTACAATATACATTTTTTAACTTTTATTAAGAATATTTTAGGTAAATTTTTTGAACCTTGAGTTACATTATTGGAGTTTTAGTAAGGATCCTTCATTTTTTTTTGAAAATATAGTAGTAATGCATTTGTTCAGCGCGGATAGTGTAGCTTCCCAACAGTGAAGAAATTTTTCAAATCGGTTCAGTAGTTTCGGAGCAAACAATCAAATCCTTCCTCTTTAAATATTAGTATAAAAAGTGGACGGCTCATTTTTTCTTACTCTTCTTGAATAACCTTGGTGGTGGTTTTGTTACTCACAGCACAGCTGTTGTAGATTCAGACCCGTTATGTACGCAACGCACTGCAAATCCAATGGACCAATTTATATTACTCTGATGTAATAGTTCATTGAATAATTGATACCTACGCATAAATCTAGTCCTAGTGATTTTATTTTGGTTTCATTTCTATGATTTATTAAAATGTTCTACTTTTTAATTTATTCCCCCGTCCTTGCGGGCCCCCTTGGCCCACGGCCCCCGTTGCTGTAGCATCGGTAGCACCGGCCATGTGGGGGCCCTGTTTTAAATATCTAATAAAAAGTTACAATTGTAGAAAACGTTAATAAAATATCAACATGTAATAAAATATACGCGTTCAATTAATATAATTAAGTTTCATCGGCGACTTCTACTAACTGATTTTTCAGTTTCAATTATCTTCAGAAGGATCAAGCGTTCGTTTTGATGAGTTAATTGATCGTTTACCTTTAAAAAATAATAATTTACTAAAAAATTAAAACATTGCATTTATGGAATATATTGCCAAATTTCGCATTTATCGCATCTATTTCGTAAATACGAAAATTACGTACCCCTAGTCATAGATTATTTCAATAATTCAAATTGAGAATGTTTTTTTTTTTTATAAATAAAAAATATGGAGCTCATTGACATAGTTATAAAAAAAACGATTCTTCTTTAAATAAAGCTGCTTAAAAAATGTATTTTGAGTATTAGGTAAATTTTTCGAAATACAATTCTTCGAAAATCACAATTCACCTAATGGCAATCATACGAAATCACAATTCACCTAAAGGCAATTACACGAAATCACAATTCACCTAATGGCAATTATACGAAATCACAATTCACCTAATGGCAATCATACGAAATCACAATTCACCTAATGGCAATTATACCAAATCACAATTAATTATCAATTATCCTAATGCACAATTCTTCGAATTTTTTTTTTACATTAGCGTTAGCAAGCTTTCTACTATTTACAGAATGAGTTAGGTTAGGTTCGGTTGTAGGGGGGGGGGGGGTTGTTTCTTTTGTTTCTACCTTCTCAGCTGATCCCCGAATTAATTTAAAGTAATACAAAATGTGTAATTTGTTGTTGTTAATATTAATAAAGAAATATATTCATAGAAATATTCATTCGAATAATTCACTTTAGAACAATAATTGTACATAATTTGAACAATTGTGATTAGAAGAATTGAGTTTTCGAAGAATTGTGTTTCGAAGAATTTTCATGGAATCAATTTACTAATAACGTAGGCTGAGTAGCATAGCTACCGATATTTTATCAGCCATTATACTTATTCCATTTTTGAGATTATTTTTTTTTTTGATAGGATAATTCAAACACGGAATCGCAATTTAAAGTCAATCTACACATAAGATTACTCAAGCGCGGATCCAGGGGGGGAGGTTAGGGGGGTCATGACCCCCCCCTAGGCTTTGTAATCTCAAGTAGGGCAGTGATATTTATTAATAAAATCTTTATTTTGCTAGCATAATTATAATTTCATGTGGGCCATGACCCCCCCTGGAGCAAAAGTACCATATAACAAATTTAGGAAATGACAATTTTTTTTTTTTAGGTAAAGTGTAGTTTCCAGATACCAAATTTTGAAAATGATCTTTTTTTTACTTTGTGACCCCCCCTGGTGCCAAGGCTGGATCCGCCCTTGAGATTACTATACTTATACTTATTATGTAATTCATTTCTGAAATCAAACGAAGATTTAAGAGCCTATCGAGTGAAAATTAGAATTCTTTTTAAAATATTATTATTGACAATGTAACATAGAGAAACAATTTCTATCCTAAAACGAAAGAGTTAAGACGGTACGAAGTTCGACTCTTTGAGAAGAAATAATACTAGAGGAACAATGTGTTACTGTCCCAACAAGTACCACATGATTGCTATTACACTCACTCAAACTAACAAACAAACGTTAACACAGAGGATTTTTATGTTTTAATCATATAATAAGTTAAAGGAAGTAACTATGGGTTTTGGTATGTTGTCTTGTGCATGTGGATGAAATTAAAATGAATAGGGTATTTGACACTATGAAAAATAAGCTACAGATTGTGGTCATCCTGTTTGAAAATGGCCCAAGAAAGCTTATTTCTTTTATTTTACAACTTGCCGACCTCGGTAGCCTAGTGGCAAAGGCTCCGAATTCAGATCAAGAGGTCCCGGGTTCGATTCCCGGTCGGGTCAGTAATTTTCAATGTGTTTTTTCACTTGAAATTTCTACTCGGGGTTGGAATCCTGTCTCAGATTCGACGGGACCGGTTGACTGGTAGACAATGCTTCAAGCATTAAGTTCCGCCGGCTATACTGACACCTATGTATAGAAGAGTGTTATTTATTTATTTATTTAAATAGGCTTATTTTTTATAAAAACACGTAATAAAAATCCAAATATTTCTATGGAACTAATCACCGATGAAAACGCCTTGTGATTAGTTGTGTTCCCTGTGACGTCACACCACAGTAAATGACAGTCATCAACACGTTAGCAAACTCATACCAACACTATTATGGTGTGACGTAAAACGCACCGCATGACCAGCGCCATTATACAAGACAGTATTTTACGCGCGTTTTTGGATATTTAAACTTTAAACATGATTTTCATATAAAATATGGCATATCTTCATAAAATATAAAGAGAATGTGCTTATAATGTATCGTAGAATAATTTAAAACGGTTTCTGGAAATTAGTCAAATACCCTATTACTATTGATAATTTATATTCAGTCATATGACCGTTGATTAAAGGAACAAATTTTCGGTTGTGCGCATCCAAAGAAGTTCTCTAATAATATTTTTGTACTCAATGGTTCAGGTAGTAAATGCATATTAAGTATGAGTGTTGATTTCAATAGGTTCTCCGGCAGTACTATCACTGTTCTCAAGCAACAACGACCCTACGGAAGAAATGGATCTAGCTTTAGTTGTCTCCAATGCTCCCTTGGTCTACAAACACTTCAGGCTCTCGCGCGCCGTGGATATCCTCACCGACGAGCACTTCAACACGAGCTTCAGAACCGTCATCATCATCCACGGCTACATGGATAGTCCCGAAATGATCCTGTCACAAGTGATCGTTAACGCCTATTCTCAACACGGAGGCTACAATATCATAGCGTTTGACACGAAAAACGAAGAACTGGGCATATATTTCAAGTAAGTTCAACCTTGGCCCTTTCTCATCCTAATGCTGGAAACAAAAATTATTTCTTATTTAAACCTATGCATTTTTGGTCGTTTTCCATCTTTGGCCAGTCTCTGGTAGCAGGGTGGGCGGTGCACTAAGACCTTTGATGAAAAACAACGTCTCACTAAAAGCTAAAAAAACTAGTGCATAACGCAATCCTGTTGCCATTAATGATGTATGGAAGCGAAACCTAGACATGAATAAAAAAGAAGAATGTAGTAAAAATAGAGTAGAGATGAGGTATCTACGAAGAATATGTGGAAAGAGTCTGTGGGGTATGCAAAGGAATGAAAATATAAGGAATTAATGTGGTATGGAAGTTTGTGTTGTGACAATTTTTAAAGTTAATAATAATAATAAACACTTTATTGGCATGAATATACAAAAATAACAAACCAAAATTATTGGCGGGCTTATTGCCTGGGGCAATTTCTTCCAACCAACCTAGAAGAAAAAATAACAACTAATGACTCTAACAATTCATTACTAATGTTCGATGTTTAAATGGAACAAACCACTACGGGCTTACGACCGTCTTCTACTGTTATTTCGAAGGCTGGCTTAGTGTGATCACTTCACGCTAACAACGTTCACCATTAGGTGGTAATGTTTGTCTCCGAAACTCCTAATCATGAGAATTCTCAATATGTTCAACATTTCGAAAAATCTCATGTATGCAACAAGTAGAAATTTAATAATAAATGAAATACAGAGATAAAAGTTGGAAATTATTGAGAACAAGAGAGCAACCAAATTTAAAGACTGCGACTACTGTCATGTATTTGGTAATAAGTTGAGATGGTTTGGACATGCAAACAGAATGCGAAAGAGATTGTATAAAGCTGAAAGGAAAGGTGTAAGAAAGCGTGGCCCACCAAGAATGACGTGGATCGAACGAAGAATGTAGTATAATGCACTATTTATACTTTATTCTTCTTTTTTCTACTGATACCTTTGTATAGAAAAGCTACTGTGAAATATGGTAAATTTAGTAAACAAAAAATGAGTTCTAACATAAAAACTACAAGTGTGACAAAGCTGGCAATGAAAAACCTGATTTTTTTCATTATAACTAACTCTAAATGACCAAACCATCCCTCTTGTGGATGAAATGCCAAAAAGGAGAGAGAAAAAAACTAACTCTAACGTAATTCTATTTTCGTAAATAAATAATGTTTTTTTCTATTGTTTTTAGGGCAGTGAATAGAGCTCCAGAAGTTGGCAAAAAACTAGGAAATGTCCTTTACAAAATGTTCTCTTCTGGATTTGATATTGCTGGTCTAGAACTTGTTGGTCACAGTCTAGGATCTCATATATCCGGATTTGCCGGGGAGACATTCTACGGACTTGTCAACACGAAGCTGCCGACGATAGTGGCTCTGGATCCTGCTGGCCCATGCTACACGGAAGTCACTCCGAGCGTTAGATTGAACCAAGAGAATGCACAGTTCGTACAAGTCATCCACACAAACGGAGAAGCATTTGGTCTTGTCGAACAGATTGGACATGTGGATGTGTATGTGAATGGAGGCAGAATGCAGCCAGACTGCTCCCTGGTTTGCAGCCATATGAAAGCAGTCCTCTATTGGAGTATAGCAGTCAAAAATCCAACAGGTATTCATGTATTGTAAACTGGCTTTGCCGACAGACGTTGTCCTTTGATCTAGCTATGAATATTGAATTCGAATTTAAAAGAATGATAAAAATAACTTTTAACCAATGTGATTCTGACCGTTGCATCTATTTAGGCCACATATTTTCCATCCGAATTCTGACAGTCGCATCAACTATCAAACAACTGATGGTTTGTGTCACACGACAATGTGATTTCAAAATACCTAAGATTTAGATTAACTCATATTTTGCGTTTTAATTTATAAAAAAACTAGCGGTCTGTATTTATGAAAATAATTCAGTTTTCTTTATAGATCCCTAACATTATCAAAATATTATATACCTAGGCTTTGTTAATCTGGAATAATGTAGCATTCTTATGGTCCCCTCCCGTCCGGCTCGTACCCTAGTGACGCCTTTATCTCTGCCAAATTTCAATTACATTTTTTTTTAAATAAAATAACACTAAGTGTTATTATGGCATAACTATAAAAGTAAGACATACGTATGCTGTCGTGACATTTTTTGTAAAAAATAATTTTGATGTCTTCTACAAAGTCGTGGTACATTATTTTATTTTATCATCAAAAATTTTCACAGCGCACGCGATGTAACAAATATTTTAGGTAATTTTTTTTTAAACCTTGGGTTACATTATTGGAGTTTAAGTAAGTATCCCAATTTTTTTTTGAAAATTCAATATGTTCAGCGGGGAGAGTGTAGCTTCCCAAGAGTGAAAGAATTTTTCAAATCGGTTCAGTATTGTCGGAGCCTATTCAATGCAAACAAACAAACCTTTCCTCTTTATGTATTAGTATAGACTATAGATGATCTCGAGTTATAAGTGTTCGCACTATCCGACTTTCTTTTATATCTTTAGTTACAGACTTGAAGTAATAAGTAAGTTAATAATACCTAATATTATGCTGCCTATTGCAGGGTTTGTTGCACATAAATGCAAGAATGTAAAGATGGCTCTATCTGAGGACTGCAACTCTGATGAAAAGATCCTTGTTGGACCAGCCATGGACATCAGCAAGAGGGGGATCTACTCCTTAGTTACATCTCCTGATTACCCTTTCTTAAACAATAACAATAGCTGAAATCTGCTAGTAAAAAAATATCAAATTTCATCTCAAATTATTTTAATATAAGATTTTCACCAATATTTGATTCGCAGGACAATTATCTATTTTATATTCTATGTATAATATTTAATTAAAAAAAAAAAAACAATAAAGCTGTGATAATAAATTATATATTTGTTTATTTTATTTAAATGTTCTTTTATTTTTTTACAAATTATTATTTATTTCGTCATCACTCTTAAACTACAACCCTTGAGACAGACGAAAGATAAAGAAACCGTTCAACTAAATTAGACTCCGCGGCTCCGCCCCAAATAAATCATTTTCTGGTATTCACAACGAAAGAGTACTTACATACTTGCCTAGCATAGTCATCATTTCTAATTAAGAGTATCTGCGATGATTTTTTTGATATTGTCACTACTTTACCTTCCCCTTGACGTCTCATTACCTCCATACCTCATAATCAATGGTGTGGCATTGCCAAGGTATTGCAATGTTGTCATACATTCTTGGACAATTTTTCTGCGGGAGGAGTTTGTTCAGCAAAAAACTGACCAGTACTTATTCTAAAATGAACCATGATTATAACCAAACCATTTCGAAGCTTTTGAGTAATAATCATCTCCGTAAAAAGCACAGTTCGAAGATAGCTTTAAAAATGTCACCAGAAATATTCCAGATCTATTCCTTACAGCAGCTGGACCTAAATACGTCGTATTCCTGATACCACCAAAACAATATCCGCTATCCAACTCCCACAAACTTTTACACTGTATGCCCAGAAATTTGTAATTGTCAACTACGGCAGCAGCCCAAATCGAAACGGCACTTATATGGCTGCAAATAGTTCTGCACTTATTTCCCAGATAGGTGTTTTGTAATCTGCCGCCGTTGAAATAAATATCTTGGTCGCCAACAGCATTCAACAGTCCCAGACCGACTCCGTTGGTATGGATCACCTCCACGAATTGGGCATCGGTCGATGCAAGTCTGTCTCTTCTTGAAACATTTCTGAAGCAAGGTCCGGCCGGATCCAATCCAACAATGAATGGAAGTCTGTAACCAGTTCTATTCCTGAACGTTTTACCAGCAAAACCAGAAATGTGTGCTCCTAAACTGTGCCCGATGAGGGTGAAATTGAATATATTTAAGCCTCTTCTAGATAGGCGATTCAACACAACTCCAAGACGATTTCCAATCTGTCTGGTAGCTCGTATGGCCCTGAAAATTTGCGAAATTAAGAATTACTTGATCTTTAGTTCTTATACTTACTGTGTAACCCTTTGATACAAACAATACATTCACGATGTTTTACTGAATGGTCACATAGAAAGTATGATTGCATGGATACTCATATTCTAATTTAGGTTTACACCACTAGAGGATGGTGAATATCTTCTACCTACTGTTGATTTAAAAGTTGGCTTTTCATTGTGAACACAAACAATCTTTTGACATCTTCCACAGAAAGCCAAGATTTAGTTGAGATAGAGGAAGACGGGCGGCATCAGGGACAGAACCAATGACAGTCGACGATTTTTTCGTCGATTTTAGGGACGAGGAATAAATGCTGTGGAAATGAGATCACTACGTAGGATATTTGGAAAGAGACTGATTGATAAGGTGAGGAATGATAATATTAGAAAGGAATGTGGAGTGGATGTTAGCGTAGTGACAAGAATGAAAGTGAATAGGTAAATTTAGGTGGTTTGGGCATGTAGAGAGAATGACTAAAAGCATAAATAGATCTGAAAGAAGGGGTGCACGCACACGAGGCCGACCTCGAATGACATAGTTCGGCCATATCGATGCCGTCTTAGAGGAGGGCCAAGTCAGGAGCAAAAGGAATAGAAGAGCATGTATGCTGAATGTTATGCGTTTGAAGGAAACGAAAGAGTTTTGTTTGGATAGGAAAGAATGGAAGTCCGTACTCTCTGCCTACCCCCTTCGGGAAACGGCGTGATGGGTAAAAAAGTTAAACTTTAAAATGTTTTATGAAAATAGGATGCTTATTTGAAGATAAAATAAATAAAAATAGGAATTTAAAAGAAGAATAAGAAATTTTCCAAAAAATGTATACCTATTTTCATGGTAAAATTTTATTCGTACATTTCGTTTGATCAATTGTCGAGATAACACAACATTGTAAGTATTGAATAAAATTGAAAAGTCTTTGTACAAACCAAAAATAGTTCGTCCAGCTGTAATCGTTGGTATCCAATATAATTATATTGTATCCTCCGGCTATTTTATAAGCGGACGTTATAGTTTCTGTCAATACATTGGTTGTACTTCTTGTAAAGCCGTGAACAAACAGAACTGTCTTATATTCCCTTCTGAAATATTCATCCCTTAGTATCATTGATGACTGGTTGATAGGATAAGCATGGTAGTCGTTGGACTTTTCCGCAGCCAGCAATAAGCGCAGATTATCGCTTACATCCGATCTGCTTATGGCCAAATCAAGGTATTGCAAATAGTTACCTGAAATCGTTTTAGTAAAAAAATTGTCAATTAAGTTAAGAGATCACAGTAAGCTACATCTTAATGGAAGATATTATGGGTCTGTAAAATAATGTGCAAAGCCCAGTTTAATAAGATTAGCGGTTAATCAGACTCGGTATTAGCATCCCTGTTACATACATACCCCAGGCAATGTGTCCACATTCCTTTCTTTCTTATATAATACATACATTCTCCCTTTAAGGCCCCCGCACACCGCAAGCCAGCCCGGAGGAGACCAATCCGCAGCAAACCCGACCCGCAAGAAACCGACCTCCTAGCTCGATCGAAGCAGTTAAACCAAAAAGCCGGGCAAAGGCAAAAGGCGTCCGAGGCTCACTGTGCCTTTTCTGACCAGTTGAGATTTAAGGACGTGAAGTGGTCAACCTCACGGTCCCGATCTGATTTTTCGATTTCCCGCCTCTTACAGGATGCTCGAACAACCAGCAAAAAGAGCAGAGGTGCTATTCTTCGCCGGCAACCCCACGGTCCACATTATATGAAACATAATTAACAGATCCACCGCGATTCCCTCCACTCAAATCAGATCCGCTAAAGATTAGAATCCTGTTTTCGGGTGTAAAGGTTGTTACGCTAAAATTATTATAATTCATCTAAAATAACCCGCTATTCGATCATTTTAAGAGGCGCCTTAGAAAAATCCACCAAATTTTAGAGAAGCTTTTATGTCAAGATGGTCTAATGGGCGAACTGTGCGATCTGGAGTACGCGGACGACCTAGCGTTGTTCAGTACGACAGTGGAGGAATTACAGCGCAGTGTTTTAAGACTCTGCGACGAAACAGCACGCCTCGGCCTTCGAGTCAATGCCAGTAAAACGGAGCTCATGGCAAATAATGCCTGCCCCGATAAACAGCTACCGATAACCATCGATGGTCACCAGGTCTCCCGGGTGGATAAATTTAAGTACCTGGGAGCAACCATTACCACCGCTGGTGACCTCGGGGCTGAGCTCCCGATACGTATCGGTATGGCAAGTGGCGCCTTCAACAACATGACCAAGATATGGAAGGCGTCGGCGTTTAGTGTCGAGACGAAATGTAAACTGTTTGATGCGTGTGTGTTGCCCATTCTCCTGTATGGGTGTGAGTCCTGGCACCTGACTCTGGCCCAGGCACAAAAAGTATCTGCATTCGAAACGAAGTGCCTCAGGAGAATTTTGGGTATAAGATGGTACCACCGCATCACGAACGACGCTATACGCCGGCGCACCCAGCGTGAGCCCATCACCTCTACTGTTATGTGGAGGAGATGGCCTTCGCTGGGACATGTGTTAAGGATGCCGAATGACAGTTGGCCGAGGAGAGCGCTGTTTTTCCTCCCATCAGGGTCCCGGAGACGAGGAAGACCCTCTCATACTGTGTTCCGCTCCTTCGAGGCAGAGCTGAGGAATCTGGACATGGTGTGGGAGGAGGTCATTAACGTTGCGCAGGATCGAGCGCAATGGAGAGCTCTTGTTGCCTCCCTATGCCCCTAAGTGGGGTCTAAAGGGAGTTTGGATTGGATTGGATTTATGTCAAAACTACTCGTGTGAATTTTTTCTGAGATAGGTAAAGTACTTCTCTTACAAACAACAATCAAAACTAAATATTTTTATATTTTCAGTAAGAATATTAATGGTGGTTATATTTTCTTGATCAAGATGAATTTGTTGGAGAAAGGGCTAATTTGGCGGCCTTTATGAGAATTTTGACATTTTGAAAATCATTCGCTTAAGATCACTTGCAGCTATATTCACTTCGATCGATTTCATTCAATATCGCTCGGATTGGTTGAAATCATTTGACATTACCCGCGAAATTCAAAATTTAAGTTATAACCTAATTATTCTGAATCGGTTCCGATAACATTTTTTAGCATCAACTGAAATTTTGAATTTCGCGGGTAATGTCAAATGATTTCAACCAATCCGACCAATATTGAATATAAATAATAATCGATCGAAGTGAATATAGCTGCAAGTGATTTCATGCAAATAATTTTTCTGTAAATGCGTAGAATCGAGCGCAGTGGAGGGTTTGTTGCCTCCGTATGCCCCTAAGTGGGGCCTTAAAGGGAGTATTGATTGATTTATAATTCTAGTGGCACTAATATAGTTAAAAATATATAAGTACAAAACTTACATGTTCCAAAAAATCCTGTATCATATCCTGTAGAATCAACATTCTCACCAAAACACATCTTAAGTCCATTTAATATTAAAAAATGCAATAAGCGAAGCCTAAATATAAATTTAAAAAAAAACAATTCAAATTATTATAACTTTGAAGACTTTAAAATAAATGGCATTTTCAAACATAATATAGAACCACTATTTCTGATACCGTCAATAAATTTTCTTATTTATTTGAATGGTAGGATATTTTTTTTAAATTTAAACCACTTCAGGCTCTTGCTCTAAGACTTCAGGCATACTCGGTTTTCTAATGCTGTTTCGAAAACTGGCTTAGTGGGATAAGTTTTATGTTAACAAAAAATTCACCATCGAGGTGGCTAAATTAATCGGATCCCCAAAATTCACCATCGAGGTGGCTAAATTAATTATTACGGTCAAAGAGTTCTATATATAGAGTGGCTAATAGGAAGAAAATTCACTTTAAATTTGTGTCAAACAGTTTGGTGGGAGGGACGGGAGGTGTGCGGGTGATGTTCCAATTGTGTTTAAATAATGCGCCGAAAACATTCATAACGATGACTTAGAAGATTTTAATTTTCCATATAAATAACTTATACTGCGAATGTAATGGAATTCAACCTTTTTACTTACTGCATTGTTTATATTTCAGTAGATATTTATTTTGTTTACTATAGTAACAAAATGTTCACTTGGCAACAACGTTATTATTACAATGTTGCTATAGTGCTAATACGAATTGGTTAATTGTGTAATTTTGAGGAGATAAAATAGAGGAAGTGCCTCTAGAGCCGTAAACGGAAACATCAAAAATTTGGTACGGCATCCGTAGATCTCCATAGACAATATTTTATCATAGACAACTAAAAATTGACACTTTGTTTAGCCGACGATTGACATTGACAGATGATATTAAATTGTCGCTGAGCACGGATTTGATTATTAATATTGTTGAACAATAATGTAATTGTATAACAAAATTACAACTATCAGCAATAGTAACAATAGAATACTTATTAATGTAGATGTTTTTATTTTATAGAAGTATGGTTGCCACAATATAACATTTTAGAAGTTAAAACGTAAAAAAATATTTGGTAATTATTGAGTTCGTGGGCTGATACGATGATGATGGTCATGATCCTCAGAATTGAGGGACCGATGAAGATGGGGATGAATCTCAATTGCTCTTGAGCTTCTTATTCAATACGTGGAGGCAATTTAAGTAGCTGCTGCCACAATGCATTAAAATAAGCTTGCAAGGATGCATGGTTATTACAGTTGTCACAGTAAAGAATTGTCCACATTTTTACTATGAAGGTGGATGGAAGCGGGACAATCTGTGACAAAATATTTCTTGTGGAGTTTTCACTTTTTGAGTGGTATTTCTTGCCACCTCTTATACAACTTAATGTTGCATAGTAGTATTTTAAAGACTCCTTAGCATCTTTTTCTGTATGATGCCACTTTATTTGATTTTCAATACTCCTTGCGTCTATTATATTTATCAGCCAAAACATTTGGGAAATCTTTGTATCACCAACTTTCATTTTTGAATAATTGATTAAAATTAACACTTCACTATCAACCATGCAAAATTGCCAAGTATTGAGACATAAATTTGGCATTCCTAGAATTAGGTAATCCGCCATATTTTTTTTATTTTACATAATATAAACGGCTTTCGGCTTTAAACACAAATTCATTTCACGTATTCAAAAAAATTATTAAAAAAAGTCACAAAGAAATAAAATTAAAAATTAGTAAAAAAAAACTAAGCTTTATGTAAAGACATGCAAATAAAAATTCAAATTTTGAATAATAGGTATAGATGTTTAATTATTATTTCCGGATACTAATAGTATCCCATGTATCCTCAATGAGATTCGCACGAAAATTCAAACTGTCCTTTGGTACTAATACGAAATTCGCGCCAATTCACGCTTTGACATTAACTGTCATTTGAGTGTTACCATAGTATGAACTGTAATAATATGGCAACACACAAATCTACGGACGCGGGTACGGGATCCGGCTACGGCTCTAGAGGCACTTCCTAAAATAGAAGGCAAGTAAGCCCAAGTAAGGCAAGTAAGTAAGCTCTCGTTAGAGAGTATATGTGTTCTGTGAGTAAGCCACTCTATATATAGAACTCTTTGATTACGGTCAACATGTCAAAGGTTTCCAATGTTTCCATATATCTGCAGGATTTGAACCCACACATCTAGCTGTCCCAAGCAGAGCTGCTAATAGCCACTGGATCCACCTACTCAATGTTATTTTTAAATAATGTATATTATAAAGATCAAGAAACATGGGCAGAAGATTCTGTGAAGAAGGAGCAGAAATGCCTCTCTACCTTCTTACAAACTGCGGTGCAGTAGCCTATGTGAGAGGGAGAAATTTTGGTAAACACAGGATAGAAGTGGAATACTTTGCCGCCTTTAATTCCTTCATAATGCTGATGGACTTCCTGAAACGTCTTTCGTGGAAAAGCTATCATTGAGAGACATCACTTCGAATCGGAGGGCATAATAACCCCATGAGAGTAAATCGAGGTAGAATAGAAGAAATAGCATTAAATTCTGTTCTTAAATGATAATAACGTTGGACCGAGTCTGATATTCATCCGGTGGTTCCATAACCTGGTCGTGTTGACATTGAACTGATTTGAAAATTTTATAAGGGCTTGAAAGGAAAATATTTCATAAAATAGTAAATAAACACCTTAATAGTTATATTTTACTTAAAATAAATCAATTTTAAAAAAGAAAAACTTTGTATGTTCTACTTTTTATTTTGAATATATAAGGTTAAAACGTTTTCGGACTACCGTCCATCATCAGTAACCTAAACTATACTAAACTAAAAACTAAGAGGATAGGTTGCTTTCTATGTTTCGAGAAGGAGGGGGATTGGGCGGGGGTGCTATTAACAGTTTAACTAGTGGGGATGTTACGGGCGGGATTTGAATATTCAGGAGGTTTTTATTATTGTTATTATGTATGTGCATTGTCTCTAAAATATCTAATTTTCTACCTTTATCACTTATATTTAAAATCTTAAAACTACTTAAATCAAATCGGTGTCCGTGATCTCTTGCGTGGTCTGCCATGTCCGAATTCATTGAAAAGTTTTTTATTGCTTTTAAGTGTTCATCCGCTCTTACTTTAATCTTTCTTCCAGATTGTCCAATGTAGAAGGCATCACAGTCATTACAATTTATTTTGTAGGCTCCACTATTGTCTAATGCATCTATTTTCGATTTATTATTAAAAATGTACTTTTTTATATTGTTATTTGTATAGAAGGCCGGTTTGAAATCTATTTGTTTGCACTTATTTAATATGTTACACGTATTCTTATTCACAAATAATATTTTTCACTTAAAAGCAATAAAAAACTTTTCAATGAATTCGGACATGGCAGACCACGCAAGAGATCACGGACACCGATTTGATTTAAGTAGTTTTAAGATTTTAAATATAAGTGATAAAGGTAGAAAATTAGATATTTTAGAGACAATGCACATACATAATAACAATAATAAAAACCTCCTGAATATTCAAATCCCGCCCGTAACATCCCCACTAGTTAAACTGTTAATAGCACCCCCGCCCAATCCCCCTCCTTCTCGAAACATAGAAAGCAACCTATCCTCTTAGTTTTTAGTTTAGTATAGTTTAGGTTACTGATGATGGACGGTAGTCCGAAAACGTTTTAACCTTATATATTCAAAATAAAAAGTAGAACATACAAAGTTTTTCTTTTTTAAAATTAATTTAAAATGTTCTACAACGTTACTCACGATAACAAATTTGAAGATTTAAAATAAATCATTATTGAACCAACCAGAGAAATTTCACAAATAACATTTTTATTTATTTCACAATGAAATATTATAAAAACAAACTAAAATAACAATGGATTGTTTACACCAGAAGCACTATGAATATTCAAATAATTTTAATACAAATCATCATTCAACGATTCTTATCATAAAATCAGTAAAAAAATTAAATTGCTGTGTACTTGAGATGGTTTAGATATGTGGGAGCAAAAATTATTGGCTTTGGGTGTGACAATGAAACCACCAAAATTCTCTGTGAATATTAATTTTTTTTATTTTGACCTTAATTTATAATGTTGTTAAAATTACATTAAAAATACATATGTAGGTACCTACTCTTACAAATATGTGTGAATTTATGATGTAAAAAATAATATATAATTAACTTTTTTTCTTTTCTTATCATCGAAGAGAAGCTCTGAAAGACAAGTGATGAAGTCCATCACACATTGACTAGTGACTCATCCTATTATTTTTAAATCAATAGGAGGATGAAAACTTTAAGCAGAAGTACTTAAAATTTCAGAAGAAGAAGTTAGTTTATTTATTTATAAACACACCAGCTCTATGGACAATAATTACAATTATTTCACAACATTTATTCATTGAATCACAATATACCATATAAAGTATAGGTACATCATTGTATAAAAATTAATCAAAAAAATAAATATATCAGTGTTGTATCTCATGATACATCAAGATGTAATGTAATCATGAGAGTCCTTCGAACTACAGAGAAAGGAACTTTCTTAACATCCTAGATGAGGACAACAGAACTGCCTTTTGAATGACATATCTGAGACCACTACAAATGCCAAGTTTCCCTAGATTATATTTAAGAGACTTGATAACTTTTAAATAATAAAAGATAGGTTGGTTGGAAGAAATTGCCCTAGGCAATAAGCCCGCCAATTTTGGTTAATTATGTATATTTTTACCCAATAAAGTGTTATATTATTATTATTTCAAATCATTTATTCATTAAATCACAATATATCATATGAAGTATACATCATTGTAAAAAAAATTAATAAAAATAAATTAAAATTAAATACAATGCTATATACTAAATATAAAAATATCGGTATTATCTCTCATGATACATCACGATGTAATGTAATCATGAGAGATCTTCGAACTACAGAGAAAGGAACCTTCTTAACATCCTACATGAGGACAACAGAACTGCCTTTTGGATGGCATATCTGAGACCACAACATATGCCAAGTTTCCCTAGATTGTCTTTAAGAGACTTAGGAATAACTCCATTCGTCGATATCACTATAGGTATTATATGCGTGGATGGTGTATGCCACATATCCTTGATTTCGTGAGCAAGATCAAGATATTTAATTATCTTATCTTGCTCGGCTTTTTTCAAATTTTCGTCATACGGTATAGTGATATCCACGAGATACGTTATCCCGTTCTTACGATCAACCAATACAATGTCCGGATGATTTGCGTTAATCGTTCGGTCAGTTTGTATTGGTATATCCCAATACAACTTTGTATTACTGTTTTGCATTACCGAAATTGGGGTGTACCTATAATAAGGTACTTCAAGATCGAGCAAACCATATTTCAAGGCAAGTTTTTGATGAACTATTTTAGCCACATCGTTATGTCTGTGCAGATACTCAGAACCACACAGGAGAGAACACCCAGACAAAATATGTCTGAGTGTTTCTCCTGTTTGGCCACATGCACGACATTTATCAATTATATCAGGTGCTTTAATAATATATTTTTTATAATTATTAGTGACGATGACCTGGGTAGTGAGTACGTAACTTTTGCTATAGCACGACTAACCACACATCAATCTAACTACTCATAACCACGGCTTAACTACATAATAACCAGAGATGTGATGCATTTCAAATAAAACCATTTCAAATGGAAATGCAAAATGCAAAATGTACATTTCCATTTTGCATTTTAAATGGTTTCTTTTTTCACCCATTTCCATTTACATTTTAAATGCTTTTCTCAATACATTTTCATTTTAAATGCTTTTTTTGGAACCTAAATGCTTTTTTGGAATCTCATCGCAGTTTCTATTTTTCATCGTGCATAGAAAAAACATAGATTATGAAAAAATCTGTCAATGTCATTTGTTCACGCTCAAGAGCAAAGAGAGAAAAGAGTTTGGTGAAAAGAAAAGTTTCATAAGTGCATAGAAAAGAAATATTGTTTTTTTTTCTGTGTTCTGTTTTGTAAAAATTGGTTCGGCAATATCCGGCTACTACGATCGTGGTCCAAATAAGAGACAGTAACAAAAATGGATATAGTCATATCCTGGCGCCAAATATATGACAGCAGTCGCAGTCTTTAAATTTGGTTGCTCTCTTGTTCTCAATAATTTCCAACTTTTTTCCTCTATGTTTCATTAATTATAAAATTTCTACTTGTTTCATACATGGGATTTTTCGACATGTTGAACATGTTGAGAATTCTCATGATTAAGAGTTTCGGAGACAAACATTACCACCTAATGGCGAACGTTGTTAACGTAAAGTGATCACACTAAGCCAGCCTTCGAAATAACAGTAGAAGACGGTCGTAAGCCCGTAGTGGTTTGTTCCATGTAAAAATCAAACATGAGTAATGAATTAATAGAGTCATTAGTTGTTATTATTATTTTTTTTTTATTTTATTTTATTTTTTTTTTTTTTGTCCAAATAAGAGTTCGTCTTTTTCACGCGTGGTGCAGTGTTGCCAACGTAGGCGATTTGTCGCCGTTTAGGTTACTCAAAACGAAAATCGGCGACGAAAAATACGAAAAGGAATTTCGAAATGAGCAAAAAAAAAAAGTCAGAGGTTTTGGTGGGAAAAGTTAGGTTTCTAGATACCAAATTTTCGAAATGAGCAATTCGGCTGCTTAGGCTACTTCGTGTATGAAAACGGAAATGTCTAACCAGTAACCACTAAGTGGGAACATGGATGATTGTCGTTGACTTCATACTGAGCGGACGTGTTGTTTGTTGTGTTTTTCTCTAGGAGAAGATAATACGCTGCACTTGATAAGTTTATCGATGATTTTTCTTTATTAATATTGTGTTGAATAGTTACTAACTTTTCACACTATTAGTAGTATTTTTTGTGTAGTTTGTTTAATTTTTTCTATATTTTTTTTCATTTTTCAAATTGATTATTTTGTTGTTTACGCCGTAGAATAATATTATTGTTACCGCGAGCCTCCGCGGTGTCGGCATCGGCTCGCGGTGTCGTAACACCACAATTGTTTTTGTCTATTTTTTTTTCTTTCTTTAAATTATTTTAATACTCCTTAAGGGACTTTTTTGTTTGTTAAATACCTACTTAATTATTTTTTTATGAAATAGTTTGGTATTTTCTTACATACTTTTTTTTTATATTTTTTTCCTTTTCTACTTACTTCATAGGCACACATTATTTCTATTTTTTTTTCTTGTTCATAAAATTATTTATGTAAAATGACATCTATACCGCCAATGCCGCCGGACCCGCCGGATTCAAAAAAAAGAAAAATTGACCCCCCCGCAAATAAAATGGACTCGACTTGTGAAAATCCCGCAACTGCTGACTCTGAGAATCTTGATTCCCAAAAAAATTCCACCCGCAACTATTTTTATTCTTCTAAATCTTGCGGACCTTATATTGTGCATGTACAACATGTCGACGGAAAACCAATACATCCTATGGAATTCGGCCGGTTCCTCTTCAATCGCAAGATCGCTGAGGTTGTTAATGGCTCAATCAAATCTGAGGGCAAGTTTAGACTATCCTTGGAATTTACTTCTGCCCAGACAGCCAACGGGTTCATAAAAAATATATTTATTTCTTCAAATTCTGTTTACAAATCATTCATACCAACATTTAACATAAGTAGGATGGGTTTGATAAGGGGAGTTGCTACATCTATTACTGAAGAGGAAATAATCGAAGGCCTTAAATACGCTAATCCATCTATAGGCGATATTCTGAAAGTTCGAAGGTTAAGCTTTAAAGATAAATCTTCTCAACCAGCCACTTGGAAACCCTCACAATCGATAGTTATTACATTTGAAGGCCAGTCATTACCATCAAGAGTTTTTCTTTACTATAATTCTTTCCCTGTAGAAATCTATTCATACCCCACTGTGCAATGTTTTAATTGTTGCAAATTCGGGCATACGAAAACAGCATGCCGTTCATCTCCTAGGTGCTTTAATTGTGGAGGAGAACATGAACCGTCGAATTGCTCCACCGAAAACAGGAAATGCTATAACTGTAAGGGAGATCATAGAGCAACTAGTCTGGATTGTCCAGAACTAGCGAGACAAAAAGCCATAAAAAATACCATGGCTCAAGACAACGTATCTTTTTTCCAAGCCTCGAAAAAGCACACGACAACATCATCTTATGCTGCCATATTGAAAAATAACAAACCTTCAGACTCACCAAATATTGCAAATTCGTCCATAAATATTCTCAAACCATCTTCTTCTTCAAATACTCGTGGAGTATTTAAGTATAAAGCGCCTAAACCTTCCCCCTCTCCAGGTTTTAACAAGTCTGAATATGACTCTCTCCTCTTGTTTCCAAATGGTTCAGACTATTGTTCGTTTCAAGACGGTTTCGCTCTTGAAAAGGAGTCTAATATTCCCGAAGAGGGAATTCAAAACAATGATCTGAAGGAGAACCTTGCTTCAGATAATAATAAGTTTCTTATAACCATGATAACGATCCTCATCGATTTGTTGTCTTCGGAGTGGCCCTCATAATAAAAAACAATTTACACTTTCAAAAGATAATTCTCCCTTCCAATTCATCCACTACTGAAGTTGTTGCAGCAAAGATATCAAATATCACATTTTTTTCTATATACATTCCTCCTAAAGTAGCATTTGATACCCAAGCATGGAATAACATAATGGATAAGTGCAAACCTAAAGATTTTATGATTTTAGGCGATTACAATGCTCATTCCATTTCTTGGGGTTCCGTATCGACGGATGCATCAGGTAAATCAATTCTTGACTTTGTCGACCATCATGGTATTATTATATTGAATGATGGCAGCCCAACTAGAGTAACGCTTCCTCAACAAAACATCAGTGCTGTGGACTTATCACTATGTTCCTCGGATCTTGCAATGAATTGTACATGGAAAACTCTGAGAGATCCCATGTCAACCGACCATATCCCTATTTTCATTCTATTAAACGGCAATAACAGTAACAAACGTAAATGCTCTCCTTTGAGTGATGGTAAGATGAGTTATCACGATTCACTTGCTGATTGGTCAAGTTTTGAAAAAATACTGGCCGAAAAAGTAAACATCTGTGATATAAAAGAGATGAACGGGAAATCTCTGATCTCTTCGGTAAACCATTTGACAGATATTGTTATTTCTGCTGCTGATGCAGCGATACCAAAAAAACGAATAAGGAATGTTAAAGTCTCTCCACCATGGTGGGACCATGATTGTACCGTGATAGTTAAAAGAAGGAAGAAGGCATATCGGGAATATAAAAAGTATTCTTATCAAGATAATTACATAGAGTTCAAAAATGCGCAAGCTCTTGCGAAACGTACATTTCAAAGGAAAAAACGGAATGGCTGGCGAAAATTTTGTGAATCACTATCCCCTGAGTCCAATGTTTCCGATGTGTGGAAATCCATACGCAGATTTCGTGGTCCCTACTCCACTGTTGGAAACACTGATGATGCGAAAGAATGGATCCACGAGTTCGTGGATCAGTTTGCTCCGAACTATGTCCCTGATTTTAGCGAGATTCCTGTAGAGAACACCCATTGTTCGGGTTCATGGCTCTCGGAACCATTCTCATCTAACGAACTTAAAATTGCAATCAATTCTGCAAATGATTCGGCCCCTGGAGTTGATTATATTCCTTATTCATTCCTTAAACATTTTCCGGAAAACCTTCTGGAAATATTGTTGAAGGTCTACAATTACATGTTACACTCCTCTGTAATTCCTTCTCAGTGGAAAATACAGAAAATAATTCCTATTCTAAAACCGGGAAAGGATCCATCGGTTGGTACTTCATACCGTCCGATTGCACTTTCTTGTTGTTTTTTGAAAATATTTGAAAGCATGCTTAGAACTCGCCTAGAATACTATATTGAAAGCATGTGCTTACTTCCGGATGGTCAGATGGGTTTTCGGAAAGCTAGATCAACCATGGATAATTTATGTACACTAGTCACTAACACCACACCCTCCCACACCATGTCCATGTCCCTCAGCTCTGCTTCGAAGGAGCGGAAACAGTGTGAGAGGGTCTTCCTCGTCTTCGGGACCCTGATGGGAGGAAGAACAGCGCTCTCCTCGGCCAACTGTCATTCGGCATCCTTAACACATGTCCCAGCCAGGGGAGGAGGTCATCACCGTTGCGCAAGATCGAGCGCAATGGAGAGCTCTTGTTGCCTCCCTATGCCCCTAAGTGGGGTCTAAAGGGAGTTTGGATTGGATGGATTGGATAGTCACTAACATTCGTGCATCCAATATGAGAAAAGAGGCAACTGTTGCGATTTTTCTTGACATTTCCGCGGCATACGATAATGTTATTCTACCCTTAATAAAAGGTAAAATGCATCGATTGGGAATCCCCACTGATTTTGCCAATACATTGTGCAACATATTTATGGAACGTACCATAGTTATAGACCATGCTACAGAACCAATCAAGCGAATTGTTTACAAGGGCTTGCCACAGGGATCTGTATTGAGCCCGATACTATTTAATGTCTATACCAGTGACCTACATGAATGTGTAAATTATCCTTGTAAAATTCACCAGTACGCTGATGACATACTGATATATAATGCTGATAAAAACATTGAGCGTGCTGCACACCGACTAGAATTGTGCCTGAATTCTGTAAATTCTTGGCTCTGCCAAAATGGTCTTTCCCTGTCTGCACCTAAAAGTAGTGTTATGATTTTTTCTAATAAACACAAAACACCGAAAATCAATGTATGTATTGAGGGATTCCGCATGCCTGTGGTTGAATCCATTAAATTTCTTGGAATAATAATTCATCGTAAACTGTCATGGAAGCTTCACATCGAACACGCTATCTCCAAATGTGAGAAGGGTTTGAATGTGATGCGAGCTGTGTCACGGGTCTGGTGGGGCTGCCACCCAGCGACTTTGCGGTTGTTGTATTTTGCCCTGGTGAGGAGTCATCTTGACTATGGTTCAATACTTTTTGATCCACTACCTTTATATTTAGAAACTCAACTGGAACGAGTTCAATCCAAAGCTTTGAGATCGATTTTGGGTGTGATGAGATCATCCCCCATTATCGCTATTCAATCGGAGTCCGGGGAAATGCCACTTTCCATAAGAAGAGAATATTTGCTATTGAAATTTCTTTCTTCTAGATTAAATTTAAATAAGAATCCTACTGTTGAATTACTAAACCAACTAAATTTGAATCCAAATTTGCGATACAAACCTCTTTCGTCAATGTGCTCTAACATAAAATACTTACAAGAGTCATTCAAGTTTTCGCCTCTAAATTCTATACCTATATTTGACATTCCATATGAAGCAACTATCTTTATCCCCCAAATTATTGAATCCATTGGTTTTGATAAAACATCTTCTTCATACATTAAACCAGGCATCAATAATCAGATCTTTCTCCAATTAATTGAAGACAAATGCTCTGAATTTACACTAATTTTTACGGACGGGTCTAAATTGGATAACTTATCTTGCGGGGCTGCCCTTTTTTGTCCAGATAAAAATATTGAAATCAAATTTAAATTGCCCTCCACTTATTCGGTATTCACGGCTGAATGTGTCGCCTATAAGGAGAGTTTGTCCCTGATATTACAAGAAAACATTTCAAAAGCTCTCATATTGACGGATTCATTGAGTTTGGTAACAAATTTGAAATCTAATAATAGATCTTGGTCCAAAAATAAAATATTATGTTCCATCATGAACTTATTGTACACAGCATTTTCAAAAAATATTGAAATCGTGACAGCTTGGATCCCTTCGCATATTGGGATTAGAGGAAATGAGCACGTGGACGAGTTGGCTAAGTCCGCCTGCAGCTCGGGCTTACCTATGGTTCTTGATACCACTCCCGTGGGGGACGTTGATCGTGCTCTGAGAACTCGTTGCAGGAGCAGGTGGGAGCAACTTTGGACCATTGATCCAAAAGCCTCACACTACAAATATATACAGCCATCGTTGCCAAGCGTCCCTTGGTTTTTGAACAATGAAGGGGTCTCTAGATTCATCATCTCAACCATATGCCGCATGAGAATAGGTCACACCTGTTTAAATTCTCATTTACACCGGATTGGAGTGTTGGATTCCCCGTTGTGCTCATGTACAATGGAGGAGGAAACACTTGATCATGTTCTGTTTAATTGCCCTCATTTTGATAACACATTTTTAGTGAATGGTCTCCATAATTTAAAAATTCTATTTCCGGTAAATACAAAGTTCTTATTGGCCCAACAATCTTTCAAAATTAATATACTTATCGCTAAGACTCTACAATTGAATGATAAAAAAATCTGATTAGTTTCCTCAAATCTTTTTAAAATTTGTGCGTGAACTCGATATCCTTAACATATAGCCGAATCACTCGAAAACGAGTGCAGAGCTAAAAAAAAAAAAAAAAAAAAAAGTGGGAACATTAACATTACTATCTTCTGTCAAAATGAACAGACAAACGTGTTAGTTGTTTATTCTCTTTGAAATAAAATTCATTTATTCATTATTTCCACACTTAAAAAATTTTCTTCAAAAAAATCCCTTTTTTATTTAAAATCTACAGCTTGTTGCCTGTTTATTTTGACTGAAGTAATACTTGTATTATTTTGTAAAACATTTAACATTAATATTTGAAATATTATATTTCACAGTTTGTTGTCTTTGTCCATTCTAGGTTTTAAGGTTTTACATAAATTGATGCAATCATTTGTACAGTTTATTTTTTGTAGAGTTTTCAAAGTGTACGAAGTCTAAGAACCAATAATGAGACAAAATTCATATCTGTCTATTCTCTAATTCCCATATCGCAGCCCAAACTTCCCAACCGAGCTAGATCTTAATCCTTGACCTAGGTATTTATTTCTTTGAAATCGCCAAATACTAATTTTATTGTTATGAAATTATTTTTATAGATGTTTAGTAGATATACCGCTGATGTCCCAAAAAACTTCTTCACTTCATCATCATATTTTATAATTAAGAAGGTACATGATGGACGATGGTTTATTTTTTTGTATTTTGATATAAGTTTTACTTTTATATCAATCAATCAATCAATTCTCCCTTTTACACCCCACTCAGGGGCATAGGGAGGCAACAAGAGCTCTCCATTGCGCTCGATCTTGCGCAATGTTTATGACCTCCTCCCACATCATGTCCATGACCCTCAGCTCTGCTTCGAAGGAGCGGAACACAGTGCGAGAGGGTCTTCCTCGTCTTCGGGACCCTGATGGGAGGAAGAACAGCGCACTCCTCGGTCATTCGGGATCCTTAACACATGTCCCAGCACTCCCAGCCAAGTCCATCTCCTCCCCACAATGGTGGAGGTGATGGGCTCACGCTGGGTGCGCCGCACTGTGGAATATGGTAGAACAGTCGCAAATATTTAATGATTTTTTAGGTACACATTTTCCACATATTTTTAATTGCATTTGATAAAATAAATGTTAACCATTATAATGATATCAAATTTCTACATTTTTACCATTTATTTGTATATAATATAACGAATCAAAGATTCATTACTTGTAGAATCACAACTAAACAAGTATATTTTGTTGCATTTCAAATATCTTATCTATTGCTAGCAACTTATAGTATGTGTTATATATTTTCGAAAACCTTATTTTATATAGATAAATGTTTGTCCAAAAAATTTTTAGTATTTTATTTATTATAAGTGTTTTCTTAATAATATTGTAAAATCATGAAAAATATCAATTCCATGAGTTTGACGAAGGTTTTCACTTTTACCGACGTCTCCCGACGCGCCGAAATTTATGTTAGATTATAGCCTAGGTATATATCCTTAACATGTAAAAAAAATTGGCTGCTCGTTTTTGCTCATTTAGAAGTTATGAATAAAAAAGTATACTCGGTACAAGTAGTGTCGCAGATAATCCTATTGCGAAAACCGGTGCTGGCTTTACTAAAATCTATAACTCTTTTATTTTTTAAGATATCGTTTTCGAATTTTGCACAATAATAGCAGAATATTTATTTATTATGATGGTATACATATTTTTAAGTTTTTGTGTACAGTTATTTTTATTAAAATATATGAAAATTGTTTTTTGTAAATAATAATCATACTCACTTAATAATATATTTACTGAACTTTAATTCGATTTTAAATTAAGCAAAAATAATTTTCATATATAAAAAATAGAAAAAATAAACTAAAAAAATAAAAGAGAATATTCTATTCAGGGTGTAACGTGATAAACATTTCAAACAATTAAATTACTGAAAAACTACAATGGTAAATATGCTGAAAACAATAGGTATTAATATCCTTTAACCCTTTTATCATGCTTTTACATTACACTTCATGATCAATATATACAATTAAAATAATAATAATAATATTTTTCCAAGATTACTTTCTTTATGCTATTACTAGCTAGTTACCCGTGGCTTCGCTCACGTGTTACTGTATTTGCTTTCTCTTCATAAACAATGCAGAATTAATTATATTCGCATCAAAATTAATAATAATAAGAAACATCATCAACATTTCTTTTTTTAAATATATATTCTAAAATTTCCATTAAATTACTATATTTTTATTTATATTTGTCGTTATTAATCTGTATTTAAAAAATATGTGCTTCTTATACAAATAGAATCAGCCCGCGATATGAATAAAAAAATATTCAGGTCTCGAAAAGCAATGAAATTAGTGATCTTTAAAACACTTATTTCTATCTGCTTTGGGCATTTTTCAAGCTACAGACGTTTTTTAACATTTCAATTTATATCTTTCACGTTGATTTGTTGTTGTTTGTCTGGTCGTAGGTTCGAAATTTAGTTCATAAATATCTTATCCTGAGCAAACACGACATAAAAAGAATAAACGATATCGGTCCAGCCGTTCAGGTCGAAATAAATAACGTTAAACGTGAAAACTGTTAACGTTCCGAACGTTAACGTTTACCAAATTGAAAATGGTTTCCAAACAAAAAAAAATGCGTTTCGTCTTCAATATAATAGCAGCGTCGTAATACTTCCAAAGATTTTGAGGTAACGTTTAACGTTAATTTTGAATAACTGACAGAATTATTTTTTTGACTCGGAATTTGGAACAGCATTGTTTAACGCACGTTGAACAACAGTTTTTACGTTATCTCTATGGAAATAACAACAAATTGTTAACGTTGGAGCTGTCGTTAATATTTCGACTTGGCCTCCAGGCGTGATGCGATGACCACGTAAAGTAGGTCTCCATTTTTATAATAACGTAATATTCTCCCTTTTAAGCCCCCCCGCTCACCGCAAGCCAGCCCGGAGGAAACTAAACCGCAGCAATCCCGATCCGCACAAAGCCAAACCCTAGCCCGATTGCCAAAAAGACAGCCGCACACAAATCAAGCCCGTGGCGGTTCCCCCCAAACCACCCCATAATACGGGAGGCCTTGGACCCACTCAGGAGAATAGGTTAGGCATAAAGAACTCTCCATTGCGCTCGAAGTCGTCCGAGGCTCATTGTGCCTTTTCTAACCGGTTGAGGTTTAAGGAAGTGAGGTGGTCAACCTCAGTATTCTAATGGTATAAGTAATTGGCGTTCGACTATAAACGAATTTTCGACAATGTAGAGTAGGAAGAAAATTAACTGTCCACTGTTTATATTTTTTATTAGATGAAACGGATATCGGCAACTATCCGATATCCGGTCTATCCGGCGGCGTAAATAATATCCTGCCGGATACCGGATAGTAAAAAGAGACATGTTTGGATAACTCATTGATTTGTTTATTAAAGTATCACTTAAGAAATACACCTTATAATCACAAAATAAATTCTACAACTTAGAAAATTGATTATCAAGCATAAGGTAAATTATGGAGAGTAATTCTATATAATATTTCGTTATATAGACTATTACTAAAATGACTTCAAATAATTTGACAGATCAAGACGTAACGAATTAGTATATAACCCAGGTTCTTCCCATGTACTTGCCGTAAAAAAAATTGAAAAAAAATATTTTTACCTAAAAACCGCAAAATAAAAAAAAATATTTGCGTTGTTTTTAGACCTTTCACGTTCCTGTATTATTTAAGTTTTTTGAAATTTATTTATTTTACTTTGTGGTGAAAATGGAAACTTATAAATATCTCATACCTACTAAAAATACCTATCTCTTTTTATTTGTTTTTTTTTGACAAAGGATATTTTCAACTTATTTTAAATTTCACAAAAAAACTCTTTAATTTTGAAAGCCACTGGCGGTGGGACTGAACAAATATTAGCTGGCAGCACGTGTACCGTTAGGTAGGTCTCAAGGTCAAAGTTACGACACTCAAACTCTGATGGTATTCAGGTGCATGTAAAAGTATATGTGTGTGTGTATGTGTTGCGACTTGCAAACAGTACCCCGATTCGGAATAATATAAAATAGTTGTCACAAACGCAAGTGAGATGACTTTCTGCGTAGTGATAACGTAATACTTTGATTCAGAACCCAAACGTAAACTCACCGACACGAACGTAAATCAGTGTTGCAAGCATACAGAATTATTATCGCCGTATAAGTATAACCGTAGAATAAACTTAGTAATATGTGATTAGTTTTAAAAATATAAATATATTTGTGATAGTAAAAATATAAAAACATTATTCAAATAATTTAAAATGACTAATTTGGTTATTTGACCCGAAAATAAACAAATTCATTTTTTATATCGTTAATGGTTTCTAGTTTCATTTTAACGTGTAGCAACATTTCATTGTCTACGCCGATGCGTCAGACTTCCAAATATTATTGTTAAATGTTTACTACAATTTTTGTGTGGGAATAAGCAAAGGTTAGTGTTCTTAAATTAACTAATTGTTTAAATTATAAAAAAAACCTTGGCTCATCTTATTTTATATTGGTGTTTGACATTTATTTCTTTATTATTTATAGTGGTTAAATATGAAGTCATCGCGCACGCAGTATGAAACGATGATTGACTACATGGAGAGGTTATTTTCTTAATGTTTTATTTTATTTATACAATTTTTTAAATGTCCAATAGTCTCAACAAATACATATACATTAAAAAACATAAATTGTATTTGTAGACCCTAACATAATCATTAACATCTTTCTACAACCACCATTATATTATAAGATATTTGTAAAACTTTGATGAGTTGCGTTTGAAATTCAAAGAAATATTAATTAGTATTAAGATTTATTTTTATATTATAAGACATGGAGACCTTACCAAACCTCGGAGGGAGCCCAGTGGGCGAAATGTTCAAGGGGAACATTGGACAAGTTTGTCCAATATTCTAAATAGTTTAGGAGGAGGAGACACCAAAGATCCTTCGAAATGGCGAAGGGTAAGATTGAGGTGCTATTAGCAAAATTATTGTATTGCTATGTATTGTTACTATGAATGAAGTTTTATCATTTTCTTTAAGGTGTGGACGGATTTTAAAGCAAACACCAAAAAAAAAGGCAAGTAGGATTCATAGGTCATATAATGCAACAGGTGGTGGGCCCGGAACCAATTTAAAGTTAAATGACCTAGAAGAACGGGTATTGACCATTATGGGGGAAGAAATGGCTGTTGGCATATCCAATGTCCCTGAAGTTCTACAGGTGATTTCTTTTAATAATTGATGTATAAAAAAATATCAATAAATTTAAGTTTAATATTGAAAAACTAAGTGAATAATAATTCTTTTAGACACACTCAAATCCGGCCAATTCACTGCCTCAAACATCGAGGACGAGAACATGTAAGTATGATTTAGGTGTATACCGTCTTTATTAATTTATTTTTACACAATCAAAAAAATCATTTCTCAGCATTACCCTTTGCGCTGGGCAAGAGTTGCAGTTAGCAGTTCAAATATTGGGTTTGCACTATGGTTGCTGTAGAGAATATTTTGCTTATTTTGTTGATCACATTGTAAATTTAATTGCATTTTATTAGTAATAGATGTTGAACTGCCTCCGACATTGTGGACCCCCACTAAACATCAAAGGGGTCAGTTCGATACCCATAAGTGTGATGTGTATCACTTAATAACTTAGTATCCCTGCAATACAAATAATTCTAGCTTTTTAATCATATTTCTTTTAATTACTTATAGATGTTGAACCAGCATCGACAGTGACATCGTGGACTCCGAGTGAATCTGTGGTTGGGCCCAATTCCCGTAAGTGTGATTTATATCACTTGATAACTTTATATCCCTGCTATACAAATTATTGTAGGTTGTTTATCTCGCTTTGCTATTGAACCCTTTTTTTTATTAAAGATCCTAATTGTTAATCATATTTCTTTCCATTAATTAATCATAGATGGTGAACCGTCACTGGTACGAGCTCTATGGTCCCCTTCAAAAAAACCTACGGCTCAGCCCAATGCCCGTAAGTGAGATTTGTATAACTCGATAACTTGGTACCCCTGTCATTCAAACAGTTGTAGCTTGTTTATCTCACTTTGCTATTTTTTATGATCTTTTTAAAACTTTCTTCCTTTTTGTTAAAAATAGGATAAGCTTATTATTGTTGTGCATATTTTTCTCCATTACTTATAGATGGTTCACAAATCACCCTCCATGGGTGGAATGCCTAATTAATTATAAAAAAAAAACTTATAGATGGTGAACCAGCTTTGTGGTATACCACTGAAACTCTAAGCAGTCAAAACAGTACCCATAAATGAAAATTTGATTTTTTGGTTTTTGTAACTTACCGTCATAGCTTTTTTCCTATAAGAGGGCCATGCATTATCATTTTGTTTCTACTTTCTATCTTGAAAATTGTTTTTTTTTTTCATATATATGATTTTTTATACAAATTTTTGTTTAAACAGCTTACAAACCACGCTTACACCAAAACCAAGCATACAAACAAACATAATTACTTAAAAAAAAAAAAAGAAGGGGTACTCAAAACAGCTGATGATTTTAATTCCTATAAGCAGCAGTTGAGGCAGCATAAAGAAGAAATGGATGATAGGAGGCAAAGAAATCTCGAAAGAAGGAGGTTCCAAGACTTATTTATAGATTTAATGAAAAAGCTCATTGATGCTATCGAAAAAAAAAAGATTAGTTATAAATAATTTTTTATTAGTACTTAAATTGATAAAAAAATAATTCAAAGTTAAAAACTTTTATATTTTATGTGTCTTAAAATCTTAGTGAACATTTTTAGTTAATTTTGTTCATGTTTATATAGATGTATTTGCTTCTTACGTTTAATGTTAAATAAATGAAAATTGAAAAAACAATGTGTTTCATTATTATAATGATAGTCCAATTTTGGACATATGTCCAGTCAAAGATCTTCTTAGGATCCTTATTGTTTTTTTTTGTGGAATAAGGCAAAGGCTGGACTGGACTTTCCGAGTTTGGATAATTTATAACAAATATAAGAATTTCTGGATAGGATATCAAAAACTGCATTTTATTGGATTTGGTTGCGCAGATTAGTGGAGGATCAGTCGGAGATTGGTGGGTGAGTGTGACTTAACCTATTATATCCCAGCGTTTGATATATCATACGTAAAACATCAACTTTGGAAGTTCTGTATTTTATTTGTTTAAATAAATTATGAGTTTATTTCTGAAGTTTTTTAAAGAAGATGAATCAAATTTAAATAATTGTTGTTGCATTCAGCTTCATTTAACAACTCGTCAACAGAATAGAATTCATTATCAACATTACTTCTTCACCTTTCCACTAAACTTGTCGTCACTTTCATTTCTAACATCGAGGGGCAGTTTATTGAATAGCTTAATGCTGATGCACAGTAAACTTGGACATCTTTGCAAGTCTGTGTTTTATTGGTTGTGTGTTGCTGCTGTAACGGGTCATATAATTGTGAAACTATGCATGTTTAACACTCTTAACGTTGCATCAAATAAAATATTATGAACATCTCGAGTGTCTCTTGATCAACTGCAAAATATATAACAAGAGTTAGCTAACGAACAATTTCAAAGTTACTGTGATAATATTAAAAGCCATACTACGTACCGTTGATGATTCTGTGAGAGTGTAACACCAGAGTGTAGTGGGAGGTTACATCAATATAATTTTGGTAAATCAGTTAGATATTTTCCACCAGATTACAGGGGACTACCACATATCATTATTGTTATATCTCATATAAGTTATCTAAATTTTAGAGAATATGCTGACTCATCGAGTACATTAGAACCTATTGGCTATTAGCAGTGCATACTCCAAGTTATTCATTATTTTAAGAACAGATTTGTTATATAGTTTGCGTATACTCAGGCGTAAATACGCCATTGTCATGTTATTCATTGGCAGTTTAATGAATAGCTTAATGCTGATGCACAGGAAACTTTTGGACATCTTTGCAAGTCTGTGTTTTATTGGTTGTATGTGGCTGCTGTAACGGGTCATATAATTGTGAAACTCTGCATGTTTAACACTCTTAACTTATTACTGCATTTGTTGCATCAAATAAAATATTATGATCATCTCATCGAGTCTCTTGATTAACTGCAAAATACATAACAAGAGTAAGCTAACGAACAATTTTAAAGTTACTGTGATAATATTGAAATGTATGTACCATCGATGATTCTGTTAGAGGTGTAACATCTTCACACATTGCATAAATTATATAAATCATGATAGTGGGAAATTTAACATACTACATACATCAAATAAAATGCTTGACATTGTTGAGCACTCGGGAAGATGGACAGTTTCCATCTACACACTGTTCTGAATGCATTTCAATGACGAACTCTGGAGGGCAGCCCTCAGTTGTGATGGAGAAAGGTAGGACAGATGTCTTATCACTGTTTGATTTTAAACTAAACCCATGCCTTAGTACAATATTTCATAAAAATGTTTCATTACCGAGTCAATCTTTGAATTAATTCATTTCTTATCATTCTTCCCATAATCAAATTATCAGATTCATTTTCCTCAAAATTAATTGTTTCTGGTTGTTCGTTCTCATGCAGAAAATCTGAAAAAAATTAAATATCTTCTTAATTGAAACTCGACTGTTATATATTAAAAAATTTCAATATCATAAAAATGAGGACAATTTATGAGACACTATTTTTAGTGACAACAGTGGGCACCTCAAAAGCACTTTGAATTTTTAAAGGAGTTTTATCAGAGTTTGAAACAAAGGTTTTATCCTATGAAAGAGCATTGTTGATATATTCTGAGAAATAATTGAGTCATTATGTGTATTTTACACTTTTTTTGGTATAGCTCCCTTGGACTTATCCATGTCACCATTTTATCCATTTTACAAAGTACCCACATATATTTATTTGCTAAATAAAGT
This sequence comes from Mystacides longicornis, assembly GCA_963576905.1. Lineage (NCBI taxonomy): Eukaryota > Metazoa > Arthropoda > Insecta > Trichoptera > Leptoceridae > Mystacides > Mystacides longicornis. The sequence goes on from OY756430.1 coordinate 6,619,243, forward strand.
CATGTTTTTTTACCTTCGCCTTGGTCATCATATTGTATATTAAGACCAATAGACATATTGTACAAAACACAACAAGCCAAAATAATGCCGACAGATTTTTCAGGTGTATAATGTAATACTCTGTCCTTAGACAGACATCTCCACCTGTTTTTTAATCTGCCGAAGGTATTCTCTATTGTGACTCGGGCGGAGATATGAATTCGGTTATATACTGCATCTGGTGATTCAGCAATAGGGTTTCTTACAGGCGTCATAAGCCAAGGCCTTTGTGGGTATCCAGAATCCCCTGAAACAACAATAAAAACTCTTCTATACATAGGTGTCAGTAGTTTAAAGCATTCTCTACCAGTCAACCGGTCCCATCCAATCTGAGACAGGAATCCAACCCCGAGTAGAAATTTCAAGTGAAAAAACACTTCTAAAGCTAACCAGACCGGGAATTGAACCCAGAACCTCTTGATCAGAATTCAGCATCTTTGCCACAAGGCTACCGAGGTCGGTGTAATTAAATGTTTACACAAAATATAATAATAACTAGTAAGGTAGTATATTATATCATTGGGCAAGATTAAAAGATTGATGATAATAATGTCACATACCAAGCAGCCACACTCTTTCACCTTGCTGGAACAAATTTTGCATATGTGTATTCAGAGAACTACTATTCCACACAAACGAATCGTGTGTAGCACCTCCAAATTTGGGATTGATGCTTAGTATCTTATATTCACTATCGCATACCTACGAATATTTATTAATGTATAGTATAATTCTTCATCATTGGAATAAATTACATATATAATTAGATATGTATGTAGAGGAAAATTTACCATTTGCACATTTATCGAATGATAATGTTTCCTACAATAGTACATGTGTTCCTGCCTGTGGTGAGGTTTTACAATTTTAAAGTGGCTTCCATCAACGCAGCCAATCACACCCGGAATTCCATATTTATTGAAAAATCTGAAAATATGAAACATTTTAATTTTTACTTTCAATAATTGGTTTTTACTCGGTTTTGTTGAGTTCAATCCAATGTTTTTGATTGTGTATATATTTTGAAAAAAGTATTGTAATTGTTTCATATACATAACACACTTTTGAGCAACTCTTTGTCTCTCCATAGGCGTGCTCGGAAATGGGATATATTTATTCAACATATTTTGGTGCGTTAAGGCTTTCGCCACTTCATCAATATATCGGCTGCATGATGCTTGAGATATGTATCCCGCCACACCAACAGGTCTTTGGTATGAGCCACAGGCAAAAAAGAATAGAGCAGAGTAAACCTGAAATCACATATTGTTATTATTATTAAAACTGCTTAGAAAGCATATAATTAGGAGTACTTAGTCAATTTGGTTGACGGTTGAGAAAGGGAGGGAAGTTGACCTCCAAACTTACTTTTGTTTCCAACGAAACTCTCTTTGTGGCCTTCAGCCCAGTAAATTGTCTCAAATCTTCGCAAAGAATATTAAATCCTTCTTTTGTTAGCCGATATCTTTTAGTAAACTCTACGTCCGACAACTCTAGGAGAGGATCAAAAATCTGCCGAAGATTGGCGCGGAACCTATTATGACGGAGTCGTCTCTCAGCTTCCAGATCCTCTTCTACCGCAAAATTTGGTCTTATCGGGAAAAAATTCATATTATCTAAAAGGAAGAGGCTGAAATTGAATAATATGTAGATTTTTGATTATTTAAATATAATGAGAAAGTTTTATGGCAAAGAAACTTTAAGAAATAAAATGAAATTAATCGTAAATAGAGTTGTAATAGCGAGATTCTATTTATTTTATTTCAATGTAAATAATATGACGTAATTACGCTCTTTGCAAAAAAAACCACATAGACCATCGAAAAAACTACGAAAATAAAATAAAAAACTAAATAATAATAATATATTACCTTATATGCAACTAAACACACTCTTACACAATTATTTTTTCAAAACGCACTTGTTGAATTCTACGTAAATGGCTTCCACACGGCCAAAACACCCGGTGAATGATTTTGACAGATAAACGCGACGTAAATTCTATCGGAATCGGAGTAACAAACGTTTTCTATGGAAATGGTCTACGTTGCGTAAGTGACAATGTATAAATGCTCTCAGAATCACATTTGTTTATAGAAATATCCTTGTGGCGGCGCTATACACGTATTCCATACATTTTTTTTCGCGTAAAATTCGTTCGCGTTAGTGAGACTGGTTCAGAATACGGGTACAGTACCAGGATTTCCCCCTATTCGAGTAAAAACCTACGCGAATATACCAAAATAGTATTTTACGCGCGGTAACAAAGTGCATACCTACTTACCTTCCCGGCTACTTATAGATATGTTTAAATATATTGTAAGCGCTACGGTAGCGAAGTTAGTACGTAGAATTCCCCAATCAATAGGGCCGTAAAACTAAAGATTGGACATTTTCAACATATCATATAGGTAACCAATTTACTAATGAAATTTATTTGCTGCTTTAGTGAAAGATAATTTTTTAATGTTTTATGTATTTATTTATTTTTTCTTAATTTTTAGATATCTTAAATTTTTATACATCACTATAGTAATCCCGAATTAGGAAGTCCGCTGGGGTATGAATATTTCACTCTAACTTTGCAGAGATGTTGAACCTTGTGGTTTTACTTCATTATTATTTATTTTCAATTAATATTAATACAGTTCATATTAATAATTTAGATTATACTATTTTATTCTCACTAAACCTCATATTCTTAGACGTAAGGTAAAGGTTAATCACAGACGTAATAGGTAATATACTCGTATAATAACATTGTAGGTACCTATTTTTTAGTATGTACTTCAAGCGAAAGCCCTTTGATGTACCTACGCGAAACCCAGGTAAACAATACACCAGCAAACAATAGCAAGGACACCATGGACACATCAAAACAATTATTGCCATGCGGCCGTGTGTTATTACCAAGTCATTATGTCCCTGTAATCCAAGCAATGCCATTTAAGATATCTATTTAAATACTTTTTCCAAGAATCTACTATTTTAGTTAAGGGTTTTTCTGTGACTGATGGGTGAGCTTGATTAATATAGAAATCTTGGAAATGTCAATTTCGATTTTTTTTGGGTAAACATTATTTTAAGTTAGTTTACATTTGGCTGGCTTGAGTGATAGTTCATTCGTGTTCATCATTAAAAATGGAAAAACGCAGTGTACTAAACGAACAAACGCGACAGTTTGTATTACGTCTTCGCGAGTATTTTGAACAAGAAAAGGCAAACGGTGGGCCTTTAATTTCAGTACAGAATGTTTGTGAACGAGTCGCTAATGCGCTGAAAATTAGCACAAAAACTGTGCAAAGAATATCAAAAGAGTGTCATAGTGTTTCGTGTGTCCAAAATTGTGAAAAACAAGGTAAATTAAAAAGACTTCGCACAAAAACCGTAAATAAAAAAGACTCATTTGAAATCGACGCCATAAAGACGTCATATTCATGACTATTATACCAGAGGTGAATATCCTACAATACAAAAACTATTGAAATCGCTTAAAGAATCGGATCTGTATGACGGCAAATCTACATCACTAACGACATTAATTTTTTTTTCAACAACGCGTGTCCTCCATTTGTTAAAAGAAGCCGTCAGTCATATAACGGAAGAAGACTGGCGTCGTGTAATTAATAGCACGAAAACAAAAATATTCGAAGATTGGGAGAGTGATTGTTATGCAGAAAGTGTTATGGACAATTTAATAATAAATGTAAACAATGGTAGTTCTAGTGGGAGTGACACTGATAGTGATTTGTCTGAATAAGACTCGGACATGAAAGTGTTTATATATCTAATATTATTACTTCTATTCCTAATAAATATTTTTATATAAAATGTGTAACCATGTCATTGTGTTGATTTATTTACTTTTTAATATTACTCAAAATCATCAAGACAACTTACGAAAATGTTATCAACCCCTGGAATCTACCGAATTCAGGTAGACATTAAACCTTTTTACATTATTTTACCGAGTGTGAAAGAGATAATCTTAGTGTTAGAAGAGCAAAGCACCTCAACAGACTTCCTAATTCGGGATTACTATAGTTACATGTAAAAATGAGATCCAACTGTCGATGGCCTGAGTCGGTATGTTTATTGTAAGAAACGATGTCGTCAATAAATTAAATTTTTACAAAAATTGTTAAGAAAAGTTTGAGATGTACTGCTATGATGTATGTATTTTTTATAGAAAATGAAATTATCTAGTTGGTCTGTTTCGGCGTTTTTCGATATTTTTATAAAATTCTGAAATATAGGCACTGAAACTCGTAAATTTGTCATAAAAAAAATATTTTTCTTTATAAAAAAAGTTTGAGAAATCCTGGAACTTCTTCATTAAATTATATTTTAGATATTGTATTTTTCTATATACATACACAATTTTAGGGTTCTAGATTTTATGGTTTTTGAGATATATGGAAAAATTAAATAAAAATTCAAAGGTTGATAACCCCTGACTGAAAGAAAAATTTCAAAATTCTGAGTATACAAATTTTGTATGCTTAAAGTATTCAATATTTTCTGAAATTTTAGGATCTGTGCATCAAGCGAATCAAAAGTTATAAAGAGGGGACGGATACACACACATACACGTTGGAAAAGTGCCCCTCACCCCCTCCCCTCTAATTAATGATATCTTTTGAAAACGAAATAGTATAATTTGACTCTTTCTGAAGAAATCATTTTTTTGAAATTTCGATAAAACCAGTTTTAAACTTTTTAGGAGGCACTTAAAAATCATCCCTTTTTATATGTGCCCTTTTTCGTCCCTTTTAGTTAAATTTTGGAAAAATTGCCGAATACGCTAACACTCATTTCTATAGAAGAATTCATATGCCAAATCTCAAGTTCGTACCATGCCTAGTTTCCGAGATATTCGCATACTTTGAAAAACATTCAACCCTATTTTTCACCCCCTTAGGGGTGGAATTTCCAAAAATCCTTTCTTAATGGAAGGTTTTGTATTGAGACCTACCTGATTTCCAAATTTCACTTCTCTACGATTAGCCGTTTGGGCTGTGCGTTGATGAGTCAGTCAGTCAATCAGTCAGTCAGTCAGTCAGTCAGGCACTTTCCTTTATTATTATAGATAGAAGATAAGTTTATTTTATACTCTTCTTCATGCTCCAGATCCTATAATAACATTATACTATTGGGAATCCATAGGTAGGTAACTTAAAAAATGAACGAATTTGATGAAGTAGGTACTCTGTATCTACTTTTTTGATCCTGAAGGTCATGAAATCTAATACGCACACGCTTATATTTATATGTCCATCAAAAAGATATGCTTTTAAATAGTTATTGTGAATAAAATCGAAACAATATATTATTTTAATTTTATTTAATTTTTTAATTGTTTACATGGTTCAACGTTTAACCATAAAAATAAGTTTTGTGATAGTCAGACCTGGTTTTAGCAATATGATTTTCTTTGGCACTCTACTATTACTGGCTGTAATTTTATCATTCATAACTTCTAAAAGAGCATAACCGAGCAGCCAATTTTTTGATATGTTAAGGATATATATCTAGGCTATAATTTAACATAAATTTCAACGCGTCGGAAGACGTTGGTAAACGTGAAAACCTTCGACAAACTTATGGAAGATATTATTTTTAAATAATTTTACAGTATTATTAAGAAAAAACTTACAACAAATAGAATACCAAAAATTTTTATGGCTGAAATTTATCTATATAAAATAAGGTTTCCAAAAATATGTAACACATACCATTAGTTGTTAGCAATAGATAAGATATTTGAATTTGAAATGTAACAAAATATACTTGCTTAGTTGTGATTCTACAAGTAAAGTATCTTTGATTTGTTATATTATACACCCTGTATAGATAATTTTTATTTTGATTTTTAGTTCATTTTATCTGTCTTTTATGTACAAAACTACTTTTACATATACATATTACATATACAAAATATACTTGCTTAGTTGTGATTCTACAAGTAAAGTATCTTTGATTTGTTATATTATACACCCTGTATAGATAATTTTTATTTTGATTTTTAGTTCATTTTATCTGTCTTTTATGTACAAAACTACTTTTACGTACTCTAAAATAGAATTAAAAGTCAATAAATAGACTATTAAGTGAGTATGATTTTTATTTACAAAAGTCAGTTTTCAAATGTTTTTAAAAAAATAACTGTACATTAAAACTTATTTATTTTCATATCAGCATAATAAACAAACCTTCTGCTTTTGAGAGTAAAAAATTTGAAAAGAATATCTTTACAAATAAAGGAGTTATAGATTTTAGTAGAGCCAGACCCGGTTATTGTCCACAGTGCGCCGGCGTATAACGTCGTTCGTGATGCGGTGGTACCATCTTACACCCAGAATTCTCCTTAGGCACTTCATCTCAAAGGCTGAGACTTTTTGTGCCTGGGCCTTGGTCAGGTGCCAGGACTCACACCCATACAAGAGAATGGGCAACACACACGCATCAAATAGTTTACATTTCGTCTCGACACTAAACGCCGACGCTTTCCAAATCTTGGTCATATTGTTAAAGGCGCCACTTGCCATACCGATACTTATCGGGAGCTCAGCCCCAAGGTCACCAGAGGTGGTAATGGTTGCTCCCAGGTACTTAAATTTATCCACCCGGGAGACCTGGTGACCATCGATGGTTATCGGTAGCTGTTTATTGGGGCAAGCATTACTTTTATATCACAATGTTTTATTTATTTTGCTTGTTTAGTTATGTTATTTTATTAACATGGGAAGATGGTGAGATTCCACGTCTGTATAACATTATTTCAATGATTCATTTTTGTTTATTTTTTTTGCATCAATAATAAAACATTTCATTATTATTGAGGTTGTTGTTTTACTCTTTTCATGTTTGACCTAAAAAAACCATTTTGCATTTTTAATGCATTTTGAAAATAGGTATTTTCCATTTTGCATTTGAAATGCTTTTCTAAAAACCATTTTACATTTTGCATTTTCAAATGGAAAAGTTTTGACCCATTTCCATTTTGCATTTCAAATGGTTTTGGGTACCCATTTTGCACATCTCTGATAATAACCACGCTGAAACGCACAACTAACTACATTTGTAACGTTACGTACTCGCGCTAACTACACTAGGAAGTAGTTAGTCGTGCTATAGCCCTTACGTACTCACCCCCCTGGTCTTGTATTGCACAGACAAAACCTTCTGTTTCGCTAAATAGTTCACCAAACCTCAACCATCCAGTCGAATCTTCAAGACTTACATGTGATGAATTTAAAGTTTCGAAGAATCGACCGTGGAGAGACTTGCCTTTCCATATATCAACCCGATCTTGTACCCCAATTATCGGTGGTGAAACAGGATTTGATAAATTTAAGGGCGTGTACTTCAAATCACACGCAATGAGGTCTTCATAACCCAATTTATTCCTTGATGAGATAAAGTAAGATTGGAGGAGGTTTATCTCTTTGTTATTCATGTTTTTGATGTTTAACATGCCTCTACCACCAATCTTCCTTGGTAAATATAATCTCATCAAGGAACATCTTGGATGATGCATCCTATATTGTGTGAGCAAACTACGTACCTTTAAATCCATCTTGTCTAGTTCCGTTTGGTTCCACTTAATGATTCCAAAAGAATACAAAATTTTCGGTACAACCCATGAATTAATGGCCATAATTTTATTTCTCCCGGAGAGAAAACTTTTCAAAACTTTTTTTAATTGTTTAATAAATTCATTTTTAATGTTATTTTTAATAATTTTGTGGTCAAAAACTAGATTTTGTTGAAAGCCAAGATATTTGTAATTTTGATTATCTAAAAGAGGAATGTTTGTAACAGATGAAGAACTATTTTGAAGATTGTTTCGGATTATTCCTTTTTGAACATTAATTTTTGCACATTTTTCTAAGCCAAATTCCATTTTTATATCATCACTAAATTTTTTTGTAATTTTGATTAATTTTTCTAATTCAACTAAATTATTACCAAATAATTTTAAATTGTCCATATAAAGTAAATGACTAAATTTAATACCAGACCTTTTTAATTCATAGCCACAATTTGAGGATTCCAATAATTTACTCAGCGGATTTAGAGCTAAGCAGAACCAAAGCGGACTAAGACTATCTCCTTGAAAAATACCTCTTTTGATATGGATTGATTCAGTAATATATTTTCCAGATGGTTGAGAAACAGATATTTTTGTTCTCCATTTTGACATCAAAAATTTTAGAAATTCTATGAGTTCGTTATTAATTTTATATATTTCCAATACTTTTATTAGCCAAGAATGTGGGACTGAATCATATGCTTTTTTGTAATCAATCCATGCCATAGAGATACTTTTCTTTTTGTGTTTCACCTGCTCACAAATAATACTATCTATTAAGAGCAATTCTTTTGTGCCACGAGATCCCATTTTACATCCATTTTGTCTGACGGATAAAATATCATTTTCGATTAAGTAAGAATGTATTTTGTTTGAAATTATAGATGTCAAAAGTTTATAAATTGTTGGTAAGCATGTAATTGGTCTAAAATTATTTGGAGTTGAAGCATTATTGATTTTTGGGATAACGTGGGTTATACCTTCTGTTAAAAATTCTGGAAGGTCCAAATTCTCAATTGCAGATTGAAACTGTCTGGCCAAAATTATATGTGAATTTGTAAATTTTTTAATCCAAAAGTTTTGTAGACCATCTTTTCCCGGAGATTTCCAATTTTGTATTTTTTTTAATGCAGTTTTAACGTCATAATTATTATTATTATAACTCCATTTGTTGATATCACTAAAGGTATTATGTGGGTGGTTGGTGTATGCCACATATCCTTGATTTCGTGAGCAAGATCAAGACATTATATTATCTTGTCTTGCTCGGCTTTTTTAAATTTTCGTCATACGGTACAGTGATATCCACGACATACGTTATTCCTTTCCTACGATCAACCAATACAATGTCCGGATGATTTGCGTTAATCGTTCGGTCAGTTACAATTATTATTATTATACTTAATCTACTATATAAATTAAAGTCGGGTTAGTGCGAACACTTATAACTCGAGATTGGCTCAACAGATTTTTCTGATGTTTGATTTATTGGATTCTTCTCCCCTCCGGATAACAGAATAACTAATAAAAAGTAAAAAAATGGATAGCAAATGATGTAAAATACAATATTTAAGTTTGTATGGAAAGGTTACTGGGACGGGTTGTTCCCTCTCATTCTCGCATACGCTCTTACAGTAGCCCATCCCACTTACTCCAGCGCACCGTTTCGATAGTTTTAGAAAATTTTCATACAAAGTCAACAATATTATCGGGCACATTCGTGTTGGTAATAGGCGAGGTAGGGTGTGCGCGAGCGCATTTTTCTCAAGTTGTTCCCGCCAGAGCGTTGAATACGAATGAAATAGGGATGTTTCAGATTCAGATTTTAATGTTATTATTTCATTAGCTTATCTCAATCGAATTAATTTTGTATTGTTTAACGGGGGCGCAGTGCACATCATGTACATATTAACGGGCCACTTCGGGCTACAACCACAGGACAACGTCTGTCGGGAAAGCTAGTTAAATATAAAATAAAACTAATATGTTAATATTAAAAAATCTAGCATTCTAAAATTTATTCTCTTATCTACACAATAAATCAATTATGTACTTATTTTGGGATGTCATCATATCACGCATAAATTGCATAATTATTTACGCTCGATTCTAATCGCAAGCTGATCGTTATTATTACAATTATTTCATCTCCTCGATTATATTTATAAAATTATGGGATCATCATAGTAAAATATCAGTAATACGGGTATCAGCTAGCTACAATCTTTATATGACATAAAAATAAGGAAATATGGCCGAGGTGGGTACGTTATATATTCCTTCCACTTTTCTATCACAAAGATGTCCCATATAAACCGTGTCATTAGCGTTAAATTAGTGATGTTCATGTAAAAAATATATCGATATTTTTTCCGATATAATTAATCGAAATGTTGTATCGATATTTTGCGATATATCGTATGAAAATATCGATATTTTCGATATATCGTATTAAATTTGTATTTAATTACTCAACCCTAAATTTTAAATGGAAATTCACATTCATTTACTCTTACAATGTTCCGTTTTATACAATTTTTGATATAAATACAATAAAAAAATACTAGGTACACGTGCACAGCTTTGTGACCGGTCATATCGCTTTGTCATGCTCTGTTAGAACAAGGAATACCTATTATTTTCAAAAATCCCAGTTTTACAATCAGTCAACGTGATCGTGAAAATTTTAATTTACGTTGCATATTTATGATCCTTATTTCATATAAATTTTGGTCTAGGTTTGTTTAAACCTGGCACGCTAACACGTGACCAACACTCACAGCTTCCATCCATGTAGGTACCAAATAAACTTACATGTCACATTCCATTGTTATTTTTTTAACATGAAAAATTCAAAATAAAGACTGAAGGTGTTCAGCATGCACTGCCAACGTGGCTGTTAAAAAACAAATAGGTACATGCCTCTTTTCATGTTAGGTTATTGTATACAAGTTCGTACATGCTCAATAATTATTTGAAACATGACCTAATAGCCACCACGCACAGCCAGCGTGAACGTGCACACAAAACTTTTAGCTTAAATCCTTTAAAAATAAGATTATTTCCATATTTACGGATACATTTCGGTCAAATAGGAATCTTTGCTTCACTTACACGATATTTTATATATCGAAAAAAACATATCGATATTTATATCGATATCGAATGATTCGATTATATCGTATTGATTCGATATATCGAGAGCAAGTATCGATATTTTTCTGAATATCGATACATATCGAGCAACACTACGTTAAATGAGCATTGCTTTCTGTCAACAGCCTCCACGCTCTCGCATCTGTACCCTACAAATTTAGTTTGAAAGAAAAGAGCTAAACTCCACAGTAAAAGACATCTATCATGATTATCTAAAAGTATAGAGAGTGGAGTATAAATTAACTTAGGTTGGATTCTCCCACCATTTATATATAAATCTACATGTCCCAGAGCAGCCATTATACCGAAAAATCCTGCATTTGTATGAATCACTTGAACGAAATTAGCGTCTTCTTTGTTTAATTTATAATTGGATGAAGTGGGCTTGAAGCAAGGACCGGCTGGATCTAAACCGACGATGAACGGAAGTTTTTTACCAGATTGTTTAAAGTAAGATTTACCAGCATTCCCCACAATGTGCGCACCAAGACTATGTCCCACCAAAGTGAGGGAACTAATGTTGAAACCGCTTTCAGAAAGAATGTGAAGTTTTTCTCCCAAATATCTTCCAATAGAAGGAACAGCCGCTGCGGAGCTAAAAGTGTGAAAAAAATATATAAAAAAATTTGAATTTCACATGTTGGGTAAAAAAAAATGTATGGGGCTTATACATGCAAAGGTTTCCAAGAGCTTCATTTGTGGCAGTGTTAAGCCCCCTATTCCTTAACACTTCAAATGGATATCATCCATTTGACAACATCCAAAACAATTGCACTCCATCCGTCCAAATGCAACGATGTCACTCCTTTTTGACATATGTGAAACTTTGAGTTTTTTTTTTCAATCATTTTAACGAAATCCCACCACCTTTATTATCACTCATATCCCTTCTCACTTATGATTGCAATTCTATGTAGGTACCTACTTATTTTGTCATTTTCTCACTGATTGTGCTATGGGTATTACTCCCAAAGACTGGGAAATAAAATTATTTTATTACAGTAAGCTGAATTAAACTGGGATAACAACCATCAATAATTGTCACAGGATATTACATAAGTTATAGATAGGTTTACAGCTTGGAAATCAGTTTATTATGGTATTAATTCCATTTAGTATACCAACGCTTTATGGTTATGAAAATGTTTATAATTTTGTTTATAAAAAAGAATATTACTTACCCAAGATAGCTAAAATCTATCAGACGTCTTGAATCAAGTAAAATAACATTGTAATCTCCATATAGTAAATACGCCCAGGCTATGGTCATCGATGTTATATGTAAAGGTCCACGAATAAATCCGTGAGCGAATATAACAGTTTTCTTGGAAGGATCAAACATGGGATCAGCCAAAAGACGGGAAGCGTCAGATATGCCGTAGCTTCTGTACCTAATGAACTGAACTAGAAATAAATTCAGACCATCCAAAGCACTTTCAGAAACCGTCATGTTCAGTTTTTCAATATTACCTAAAAGATAACTGCAGAAATTAGAATTAATTAAGATACAGATGTCCCAAAAGTATGACTAACTGGCAACTCCGCACTTATACTGGATTGTATACATGCACTCAACAAGTTGGGTTGCTGGAACAAGGTCAAGTTGGTGTTGAGGGCAACGAAAAAGCTGACGAACTAGCAAGGAAAGGATCAGAAACACCATTTACAGGACCAGAACCTGTCCTGAGATTACCATATGTTATTGTTATAATTCATTTAAAAGTTATACGAATGATAAATTCTCAGAGGAGTGGAGGTCCTCACCAGGACTGAGACACTCGAAAAAATTCATAATGAATGAAAATCAAGACCAAATCTACAAAATCCACAATAAGCTACCAGAAGTTTTTTGTTTTTAATATTGTGTTTGTCTCTCATTGCTCAGCGCAAAGGGTTTGTACCTGTTATGCTGAGTAATGATTTTTTGATTGTATAAAAAATAAAAATACCTCAATACATGTTATGGGATTTTTTATAGGTTTTGAGTTATAATTTTTCGTCGACCCTGACATACAGGACATTAATGGTCACAGAGACACAAATTTGAGGTAAATACTTAATTTTTTTTTGTGAAATAGATGATACAATAACAATTATGGGTCTAGTTTTTTAAATTTTAAGAAATGTTGAAAATGACAAAAAAAAATTGTGAAATAAAAATCAAAAAGTAATTTTGATGAATATCTACATACAAAATGTACAGGTAGAATATTCTTTCTAATAAATAGCTATGACAATTTGGGAAATTTTCTCCTCATACATTTTGTCTGGACTTTCTTTTTCGTAAGTTGGCAATTTTAGGTTTTATTCTGAGTGCAATTTACAGGGTAAATAGTTTGAGAAATTGGCAAAGTTTTTGATAATTCAATTTTTCATTTTTTGACAAACACATTACTTACAAGAAGGCAACAGTTCCGTCCTGTAAGGATTAAAAATGTCGAATAATGACAAACATCTCACATCCACAATTAAAAACACTTTAGTCAAAATTAGTTGAAATATAATAATTACATGCTTTCCTCTTCTGATTTGCAGCATATTTGAAAAATCGTGTATTCTTTACAGCAATGTAATTTAAAATACAGGAAAAGCACAAAGATTTTAAAATTGCTGGCTCTTTTGTTCTCTATTGTTTTTGAAATCATGACATAGTCGTAAACACATTTCATTATCATAAAAAAAAAATTTAACATGTAAATGTTAAATGTCATAGTTGAAACTAAACCATCCGATATATGACTAAATTGTGTGCTGCAATAATTGGCAGTATACACATTTAACAGTTTACATTTCGTCTCGATACTAGGCGTCCGTATGTGCATTAAGAATAAAATAAATAAATAAAACTGCTACTTTCCATGTTTTGGTCATTGTGTTAAAGGTGAAATTTTCCATACTGATACAAGGTTACTAGTGGGGTAATGGTTGCTCCCAGGTACTAAAATGTATCCACCCAGGAGACCTGGTGACTGTCAATAGTTAATGGTAATTATTTATCGTGGTAGGCATTATTTGCCATGAGTTACATACGTCTTACTGGCATTGATTCAAATAATATACAATAAAATAGTTTTTACCTATATTTTATAAGATAGTAACAAAATTTAAATTACATATATAAAAACAACAGGTGGGTAAAAGAGAAATTTATCTCATGATAATTATTTTTGAGCAAATGAATGAGTAGGAGTGAAGATCATATCACACGGCAATCACCCAATCAATTTCTAAAGTCGCAGGTCCAGACTGCTTGACGGGAAGATAAACTCCACCGTAAAACTGAAACCCGAATCCGGTAATGTTTGACGTATCCAGTTGTTCCGTTGTATTAATTAACTGTCCTCTGTAATACGGTTGGAAGTCTTTAAGCGGTAATTGAATCACTGTAAACTCCGGTGGGCCTTCGAACATCTGTTCATACGTATAGTTGGGCTCATCATTTAAGCCTTTATGCCTCAAAACAACTTTAAAGCCTTTGTATTCGCCTTGTGCCCTACATTTCACGTGTATTTCGTTAAAATCTTCTAAATTTGCGAAGAAATCTGTTTTTCTGACACCAGCAAAGCCAGCTCCGTTTGGTTGAGGGTTGAGAAGAGCAAAGAAGACAGCTCGTTGAAAAACTTGTGTTTTTTGAAGAGAAAAGACAGCTTTGGACATTCCAACTGTTCTAACAGTATCAGACTGCTCGACCCAATCATTTAAATGGTGTGATTGTGTGAAATCAAATATTGAATAGCTCGGTTTCTCCATGTTGATTAGGTTACAGTTAGACAGCAAGACACAGCAGCAAAATAATAATGAAAAGAGATCACGCATGGTTAAAACTGAAACAAAATAATAATACCTATTATTATTTTGAATATTATTTAATTTGGTTTTAGGCACTTTGGGACTTCAGCAATTTTACACACATACACTAAGAAGATAAAATGTTGCTATGGGAATAAATTTCAAATTGTCCGCAGTTCTCAGCATGGTAAAGTAAAATTGGGACCCTTTAACATAGACCTAAAATATATTTGACGTATCCCATGAAAGACCGTTAGATATGCATATTAAAAGCTTAGAGAAATGAGCCTTAAAGATAGAAACGAAATTTAAAGATACATTTGGGGTCCATTCAAAATTCCAAGAAATATCTTATAAAAATATCCAGGTATGTAAATATTCAAACCCTCAAACTCAGTCTTAGTGGTTATTTCATACAAATTTACTCTGTGTTCTTGTTTCTCAAATTAAAATTAAGTATTTAAAACTGATGAAGTGTTTTATTGTTGATACCGATAACAATAAAATACTTGAGAATGAAAAAACACTTGTCTTATACTACACAAATTACATTAATATTTGTGTAGTATAAGACAAGTGTTTGGAGGGGTCGTAGTTACGCGTGAAAGTCGCTAGCACCACACGATTTAAGTGGTGCAGTATAAAACAGAACCCAAACAAAATACAAGACAAGTGTTTTTTCATTCTCATTATGAATTACTACACGGTAAACACCAATAATATTAATTAATAAAATACTTATTGTTAACTTTCTTTATATATTCAAAGAAGTTTATTTCATTTAGAAAAAGAAGCATCTAAAAATAAAAAGACTACCATTGTTTATTTTTGTAACAAAAAACATTTACAAAACTAACATGAGGGTGTATTAGATAACAAAATTATAATTTTCCGCACCTATAAAGTGTAAATAATAATACACACTAGTCATCTATTATATAAACACACGAAATAACGACTAATCTGACCACTGCAATAAATTTTAAATTCTTCCACGAAATGTAATAAAACTTAAATAAACCCCACGATGCAACGTTTAACATTAGCAGGTGCACTGAGAAAAGATAACGCCGGGTATATGTGGTCTGAACAATAGAACCTATACCAACCGAGTTGATTGATTAAAATCGATTTTTTGCAGTGTTAGAAGTAGATATTTGAAAAAACCAGTAGATAGAGAAAAGTCTACTCTATCGAATGATGTAAAAAAACCGAAAATCCACTAAATGTATAATATTAATATTCAACGTTATTCTGTCATATGTCATAACGCAATTGTTACTAAGATTGGAATTGAATCGGCATCGCGATCTAAATGCACAGTAAGGCCCCTGAACTCTTGTATGTGACAGATTACCACGCAAAACTGCAATGCTAGTAAGCAGAACATAATAATATGGGCAGTAAAAATACTTAAATGGAGACAGCTAAAAAGATTGTTCGTTTGTATCCTAAAACGTAATATGAATACTCAATCCATTTTCTAGTTGGATTAAGACACGAGTGAGAAAATTGTACAAGGATAATATTATGGAAAATCCTCGTCACAGCAGTAGAGAAACAAAGAATAAATGCATTATTTCGTGCCAAAATTAAATAAGATTTATAAATTTACTTAATACATACCATTATAATACTCTTATTGAAATATAAAATCAAATTCCTCTAGTCAAGTAATTGTTATACGAGTCCAAAATCCAATTCAGATTGAATTTGAAAATTTTTAATAATGTCAAACGAAGCTGTCACTGTCAATCATTTCATTTTCATAGTGAAAAACAAAACGTGAACGAAACCATAGGTAAGTAATTACCATTATCATGAATCGTTTTCGGTTTACACAATAATTATCATGATTAAATTGTGAAATTTGTCTTTAAAAAAATAATTATCGATCATTATGCAATATAATAACAGTATACTAATTCAAATATAATCCCAATTGGACCAATAACTATTTTACAAACTTCAGCCGCTTTCAAAATTTGAAGTTTTAATTATTTGACAGATATCGGCGAACTTCACAGCGGACTGTTTTTCAACTTTTTGTCGGCGGCTTCGTTCGCCGGTATGATGTGTCTAATTTTGTGAATCCAATTTATTTTGAAATTCTTTTTAAAGGTGAGTTTTATTAATTTGTACATTAATTTTTCATTAAAAATGCTTTTTACACGTTTAAAAGGTGACCCACCTCGTGTTTTATTTAGGTATCAATTGTCAGAATGACTTGCACAAGAAGTCAAAAGTTTCTTTTCCTAGGGTACAAGGGATTTTGTTCTTATCAGCTGAATTATTACGGTGACGTTGAACTTATAATAATTCAATTATATCTCCCATTGATAAGGAAGTAATATAGTATTTTATTTACTTATTTAATTGAAGTTATTTATTTTTAGTAAGATATTTCAGCAATATGACTAATAAAGTCAAAATCGTATTTCGAACCCAGCCTGTGGAAAAGCCTGTACCAACATTAGTTTTGGGTCATCTAAGCAATTTGCTAGCTGTGCCTTTCAAGTCCGTTCTGGAAAAGCAATTTGCCAATACTGTCAGCGAAGAGGTATGTACCTATTTTGCTTTTTTTTTTCTCAGGCGCATTTACTTTCTCTGCATAACCCTTTTGAAAATGTCCCTGGGAAAAGTCAGCTTAAGACATAGAATTGTTCTATTTTTACCCATCACGACATATTCCTTCAGGGCTAGACAAAGAGAATGGACGGTAATTATTTACTTTACGGGCTTCTTCGATTTTTGACAAAACCCTTCTAAATGAATATGTTTCAACCTAACAGAGTGTAGTGTTATCATTCGGGGAGGTGTCCGAAGAGGTATGGGGGGTACCACCCCCCAAACCCCCCTTAAAAACTCCGTTCCAACCTTAACCTAACCTATTCAAGTTGTAGTTTTATCATTCGAGGATGTTATCAAATCCCCTAATGTATCCAAATTGACTAACTAAAAGACAATAACCAACAATATTTTCATTTTTCAAACAAAAACACCAATTTTAGACTCAAAATAAAATGTCACTCAGTGAAAGAAAAGTTTGTATGAGAAAATAGGCAACTTTTAAAATTGATTTTTACTTAAAATTGGTTGATAAAATACTTGAAATGTTATCAAATCAATCCATAACATGCTTATTTACCAATCTGCATATACATTTTATATGTGTTTCATAAAAAAAATCGAAGAAGCCCTTAAAGTAAATAATTACCGAATGGACCTTCACTCCTTTCTATCTGAACACATTTCTTTCGCTTCTTCCACCGACATAACATTTCTCATACAACCTCTCCTATTTCTTTTGCTTCTGAACTGGTCTTCTTTGAGAACGGAATCGCTGTATTTAATCTACATCATTCTCATAACGGCTCGTTACACCATTCTTACAGCATGCTCAAACCATCTCAATTTATTAACTTTCATATTTGTAACAACACCAACTTTCACACCACATTCCTTCCTAATATTCTCATTCCTTTCCATACTCCACAGAGTCTTTCCACGTATTCTTCGAAGAGCTCACATTTCTACTGCATTTGTACTATGTTTTATAATATGATGAGTACAATTCGGAATTGGTAGTCTCAATAGTAAAATTGGTTAACCATTTTTCAGCTATGGGGAAAAGCAGTTTCGTCATTATCGCCCGGAGAATCATGCCCGTTGCTCCTGCGTAACAGTGTCTCCGCTCTCCCTACGAGATGCTCCAGACATTCCGCTCCCGCTAGACCAGCGTACATCAGTCGGGTTGTGAAGCAGCTCTCCAGGGATGAAGATCATGCTATTGTGGTAACTGACTTCCAAATCTAAACAATAATCCCTCTTGTTAAAGGCGGGAAGCATTGAAATAACTATTATTGGTTGAAACTGTTGATAGTTTCGGCCGAAGGTGCGTGGTAGTAGTCCATCTTCACTGATGTAAAAATAAAAGAATCTTCTTAATATTTGTAGTAGCACAAACTGATGACTCTTTTATTTTTTCATCTGTGTTATTGGTTTGTTTTAAATTTAAATCGCATTAATTTTTCTTCAAACTCCGACCTAATTTGATCACTGGTTGTGTGAAAAATTTGACATTACTAAAAATCTCTGAGAGCGGTCTCAAATGTACCTATTTCACTCACCAGTGCGACACTGGCCTCTACATGTCTCGTAAATATTTATCATATCTAGAAATCTTGCGTATATTTATAATTTATGTTATTGTGTTTCATTTGTAAAAACAAATTCTAAGTTTGTATTTTCTGAGCTTCTTTTAAGACTCCATTTATTTGTGGGTTCATCCCATGACATGGCTTAAAGCCCTGTTTACTCTTATCATATTCTCAGTTTTCCTCTTGTCAGATATTCCTTACCTGCAACTGCGGATGCTACCTATATTTCTGTGGGCCTTACATATTAATTTCAAATAGAAATCTTTAGAAAGGTGGGTACATTTGGCTCAGATCTTACATGAGAGGGCAAGTTGTTGAAGCCCCTGTAAAAAAGACTTCTCTCCGTGCTCACACGTCTTGGCACCTTTATTCTGAAGAGGTCTCGACCTCTTGTTGGGTATTCTAAATTGAACCCATGTCCCTAGTTGTGACACACAAAGCTTTTAGCCACTTGCTCAACTCCCTGTCTTTTTATTAAATCAATGTTTGTTTAATCAAAACGCTGTACTTAATATAACAAAATACGTAAGTTGTTTAAGATTTGTTCCTACAAAACATCACAAAAATCTGATATTTTTTCAGGTGGTTTGTGAGAAAAAAGATTTGCTCGCCACGGTTTGCGCCATAGGGAGAACCTACCCCCTGTACTCGAGGAGATCCCAAGCCACCAACAGCGAGGAGGCAAAGAATGGAGCCAGTAATGATGAAGTCACGGCTTTTGTGTGCATCCACCTGGTTTCTTCACAGCAGCCTAACTCTAGCAAGTGATTTTCTTTACAATTGATCATTATAAATTGTTACCTTATTACTTTACTAGCTGACCCGCCCGTCAACCTTCAACCTAACCCAGAATAAAAAATAATAATTTTGACTTATTACAATTATATAGGTAGATACTTAAATACAGTTTATGACATATAAACTATACTTGTTATAAGAGGTTTCACTGTACATGGTTTTCCATAGTTGTCCCTTTGTACAGATCAAATCTCGGTATAACAAACTTCACGGGACCATAAAAAATATTTCGTTATAATGAAAGTTCGTTATACTGGATATATAGGAAATGATACATTTTAAATTTTTTTGTCAACATATTATACCTACTGATGTCAAATAAACTATTATTTGGGACACTAATGATGTATACAGCAAAACACTAAGTCATTAATCTCATCTCATCATGACTATTTTTGTACAAAAACATTAAATTTTATTGTTTTTGAAAAAAGTTTAAGAATCGTTGGGGACAAAAATTTAAACAGCAAACTTTTGCAAACTTGCCAATGCCATGGACAAACTGAAGTCGGAGAAATTTTATTGCCTAATTGTAACATGATTTTAAAATTTCAATACAAAAAAGTTTGCTATACTGAGATAGACTTGGTTACAACCAATTTTGGTTCAGTACATTTTATATGGAAGCTTTTCGGGGACAAATTGACGATTCATTATACTGGAAATTTCGTTACTTCGGTATTCGCTATAAAGAGATTTGACCTGTATTCAGTAATTTAGATAAATGATTTTGATGTTTGTTATAACAGGTGGAAGTCCGGATGAAGTTCCATGGCAGGCTCCCACCGGAATACTGGCCAGCACTGCCCTGTCAGAAGAAGAAGTGAAAACATTAGAGGACACGGTGGAATCCGTCAGATTGGTAGCGAGACTAGTGGACACTCCCACCAACGAAATGAACGTGGATCATTTCTTGAAGGTACCATCAACTAATCGTGCTATCAATTGTAAAATTATATCATCTACCCACTTCATTTCCAGTCACTCAACCACAAAAATATCCATTGCTTGTTGTGATACATCTGACAGACAGGAAGACTTTGTGTGGGAAAACAAAATTGTTGTTTTTCTATTTCCCTCGCAATTTTTCCAGAGTTTATATGAACTCGTGGTCGGCCAGTGCTCGAAATGCGACTATTAAATAATTTATACATTATAAGATTGAACATTATTAAGATTCCTTTGTCAAAGACTGAGCGAGTGCTATTTCACTAATTTCTTTAAAAAATAATGACATCGAACCGTCAAATTTGAAAGGTTTTATATTCAAAATTTTTTCAATGGATATTTAATACAAAAAATATTAATCTATTCTAAATTTTACCACAAATACACAAAAGATCTGTGTCAAACACATCAAAGTGTGTGTGAGTATCAAATACATAACATTACCTACACTAGTGTGCATAGTGTTTTTTTTTATTGATTTAATCTATTTAAAAAAAAATATTAGCGTGTATTTATTGCACACATTACGTTTCAGAAAATTGCAATATCATCTAAAACTGGATTACGATTATGAAAACTTAGTGAGTAGGGATTAAACTATGCGTGTGATTGTTGTATACCTAATATTTTGTTTTTTTTTTTGTTATTTTAGGAAATCACAGCCGTTGGACAAGAATTTAAAATCAAGCCCAAAATAATCCGTGGCGAGGATTTGAACAAGCAAGGCTTCGGAGGCCTTTATGGTGTTGGGAAGGTTAGATTACCTTTTTAGATCAATCAATACTCCCTTTTACACCCCACTCAGGGGCATAGGGAGGCAACAAGAGCTCTTGTTACCTTTTTAGATACTTACCTGAAATTAAATGTCATTTATATAACTCATTTTCTGTGGGATTCGAAAATTGTGATTTGTTAAAGGCTAGTGGCCTTAATCTTATAAGGGGGCGTCCATTAATCACGTGAGCTCTAAAGGGGGGGGGTCATAAAAAATCACCAGAGGGGGGGGGGGTCTATTTGGAAAATCACGTGCATTTATTTTTTCTATCAATACAATAATATAGATAAACTTTATAGCAAACCACATAATAATAGCCGTATGTAGATTACCGTTTGGGAAAAAGTCAACCTATTAATAAAAATAATTTAATGATGTCAATATATACTTAGGTAGGTAGGTACCTACTGATCAAAATTTTTGCTTTGCACACTCACAGCCCAGCCACGGCCATGAAGCGTGCTCGTGGACTTGTGTGGAATAATATCCTGTTATAAAAATAGCACCGAGGTAGGTAGGTACATGAGGGAAAGAAAAAATACATCGATACAAGGTACTTAAAGCCTAGCTCACAGTAGCCTAGTTTACATTGAGTGTTTTTAGTCAAGTGACGAGTAATTAAGGCCTAAGGATTGTCTTTTTTATAAAAAAAAAAAATAATAGGTAGTTTATTTTTCGAAAATAATATACAATATATACATTATACCTTAACAATTAAATAAATCGAAAAATCCCACAAGGCAAAGCCTGTGTATGGGTGTAATAATTGAAACAACAATATTTTTATAAAACTTAAAATTTGTCGAGTTGATTAGCCGGCAGCAGTGTTGCCAACTGTTAGGAAGTTGCGACCTGCGTCCGGGAGTCCGGGTGAATATTAAAATTTCCGGGTCGTTACTTTTCCCAAAGACCTTTTTTTTAGTTTAATTATACCTGTCCGAATACAAAATTTTCGAACGAACTTTTTAAGCGAACTTTCACCTTTCAAGATACCAAATTTTTGGATTGATCATTTTTAAGTTTGTGTCCGGGTCCAAACATTTTAAAAAGGAGGCAGCACTGGCCGGCAGCTTTTTTTTTGAAACCCTCTAGTGCTTTCTTCACGTCAACTGTATTAGTTCATTGTGAATAGATTTGCTGTTAGAGGTCACCCCACAGTCCGATCTCGCGGATGATTTTTAGAATCTTTTGTGGGCTGGTTTCTATGATTTGAGTTTGATCAGAGATGTGAGATCCAATTATATTGTTTCTGGTCTGCATCAGTAGTCCGCAGTCACATAGCAGGTGTAGTGGCGTTTCATGTTCATCTAGGCAGAATCTGCATAGATGCATGTCCATCAGTTTCATTGTACTTAGATGTTTATTCAATCTGCAATGTCCAGTCAGTGCTCTGGTTAGAACTCTGATGTTTTCTCTATTTAAAGCAAGGATTTTGTCTGATCTCTTTTTTATAAAGCCGTCTATTAATGATTTGGCATGTTTCTGTCCGGGTATGTTTTCCCAGTTTAGTTTTGCTTTTTCCAGCATATTATTGTTTAACATTGTTTTTAGAACAGTGTTGGCTAAGAAGCAGTGGGGGTCTGGTCCAAATGTTTTGGTGTCAGCCCCCATGTTTGCAAGTTTGTCCGCTTCTTCATTACCTTTATGGTTTGAGTGTCCTGGCACCCATCTTAGAACAACTTTGTTGTTCTTTTCTATTGTGAGTTGTATAATACCTTGGCGGGGAAGGCTGTCATTTAAAGTGTACAACGCTTCGAAAATTATAAAATACGGCATATTGGTTCGTATAGTTTGCGAAGCCGTTACGGGGTATATGCAATATGCAAATTTATTCAGGACAGGAGAGGAGATTAAATGATAGTATTTCTCTTTTGTTAGAGCCGTATATCAATAAGGGTCATCACATCTACATGGACAATTATTACAATAGTGTTGGGACAAGTGAGATGATCCTTGATTATGGGATACGAACTTGTGGGACGATCAAGAGTCAATAGGGGGTTTCGGCGTCGTGGAGACATCCTTGTGCAAATATGGAAATCCAAAAGAGATGTAAGAATGATCTCCTCAATACACCCAGCAACCATGATTGAGAGCCACAACATAGATTGGAATACAAGGCAGAACATATGGAAACCAGTCTGTGTTGTAGAATATAATAGATATATGAAAGGTGTGGATAGAGCAGATCAATACCTTTCATACTATGAGGAGGACGAGAAAGTGGACGAAACGTGTAGCGTTGTACCTACTCAACTGTGCGCTATTCAATAGCTACTGTACATTCAAAACGACGCATGAAAATAATCGAGAAGGATACAAACAATTTTTGAGACAAATTGCCCAGTCATGGATAAGAGGCTGTCCACCTGAAGATGAACCATCCACATCACTCGGTCCATCCACATCACCCGGTCCATCCACATCACTCGGTACATCCACATCACTAGGTCCATCCACATCAATAGGTCCAACACCATCACCCAGTCCATCCACATCACAACTGCGCAGTGTGCCAAGACAAGATACGATTGATAGGTTTTCCATGGACATGAGGCAACACAAGCCCGTAAAAATTGTAACGGGTGGAAAAAAGAAACACCCACAAAGACAGTGTCGCGTATGTGCCATGAATAAAAAAAAGGCCCTCACTAGCTACAAATGTGAGTCTTGTGATGTGGCTTTGCATAGAAACGAGTGTTTTCATCAATACCACTCATCAAGGTGATACTAACAGTTTTTTGGAATCAGATAGATTTTTTTTACCAAATTCGTTTATTTTGATGTTTAGAAAGCCTTTCATTAAATTTTTTATGGCTTGTCATGTCTTGATTTGCAACAATTTATCCCATTCATTCTCATTGAAATTGTTTATACTTAGTGTACATGTAAAATATTAATTCCTCTGTAAATATATAAATTATGTGCAAATTTTGTGAAATAAAGCAATTACCTTCATAGTATATGCGTTTGTTGACAGTTTTTTGGAATAAGATATGACTTGATTTGCAACAATTAATCCCATTCATTCGTTTTTTTTTACAAAAATAAATCTGAGCTCACTCAAAGTGAACACAAATACACTATTTAGGTAACTCTTTTACAGTAAGCTACTTAAAGTTTGTGTCGTGAAAGAGGAAGATTGTCGGCACCTGGAATCGAACCCACACTTACGAACGAAACCGTACGAAAGCGAGCGTCGTAACTGCTGGGCTACCACTTCCTTGTACACACAAATATTCCGCTTACCTAATGGATATTATATTTGTAAATAAGTACAGTTATCTGTAGATATATTGAAAAGAAAATTATGTATGTGTTAGGTACCTATATAAAAAAAAAAAATCACCAAATACCTATGTGTAGACCGTGTTTTGTAAATCTTCATTTGTATGTAAATAAATAACCCGCCGGGCATTCTAAGTAATGTATGGGGACTAGCCGCCGGTACTGTGTTATTATTATTATTTTACTCCTATAATCAATAAATGAAAATGTTGTCATAAACAGTTTTTGCAGTTTTTATTACTTTACCATTTTGGAGGGTTTTTTTAACGGTTACAGTTCAGTGGTACGCTACTGATTTATAATTTCATGTGCGGTACGCGAAATAAAAAGTTTGGGAGCCACTGTGATAGAGTGTTCTAATGGTATGATTTCGGAATTAAGTATAGCTGCTTGGTGCGCGTAAAGTTCTATAGTTACTTGACATATAAGTATACTAGGGTGCTTCTTATATGGTCCAAAAAAAATTTCTTTCTAATTTTTTAGGGGTCATCCCTGTATTTTATTCTATGCTATAATTTATTGCTACAGATTTTTTTTTTAGAATTTTTATACATTTTCTATACAAACTTTCAACAGCCGGTAGCAACCCCTAAACTATGTTTTAAAATTCTGAAAAAAATCGGTGTTCCATTTTTTACATAGTAGAACTGAATGACAGGGTGACCAGTAGACATTTTAAAATTCAAATTTTAAGAAGCACCCTAAAGTATACCTTGGTCGTCGAGAAATATAGCATTAGTAACTTGCCAAAAAAAATATTGTTGGTATCTACCTACTAAAAAAATACACGTGATGGGGGGGGGGGGGGGGGGTATTTTGAAAACCTCACCAAACTGAATGTCGTGGGCTCAATTCCTGCAGTCAACCATTCGCTAACGACACAAACTCTATGGAGTATCAAAAATGCCAAATGTATTTATGTAGAACATTATTTATTTATTGCAAAACTAGCAGCTATCCAACTATGAAATTTTGAATTCGAATGTGTAAAATGATAAATTAATTACCTTTTAACCAATGTAATTCTGAACAATGGGTCTGTTTTAAGCGGTATATTTACCTTCCGCATTCTGTCAATTACACCATCTATCAGTTTCTGTCAAACACCAACTTAATTTCAAAGTAAGAATTAAATTTTATTGTAAAAAGGACACAGGATAATGAATCGAAACATTACAATAATATACTTTTTTATACTCGTACGCATTAGTCGTGTCATCAGATAAAAATAAACAAAACAATTGCAAAATGAACAATTGGACAACAACCACAAATATGTGTCAATGACAAATAATTGTGAAAAATCTCACAATGACACAGAGCAATATAATAAAAAAAATTACACAATCTCTTGAATTCTCTCTTCCAAAAAAAACCAACCTTTCCTTCTCAATTATTCTAGGCATATTATTACTGTGTATAATTTTCAGTCTTCATAGGTACTGATTATGGTAATTATGTTATGTTGTAGGCTGCAGCCGTTCCTCCCGCATTGGCAGTCCTCAGTTGGACCCCGGAAGGTGCCACGGAAACCATAGCTTGGGTCGGCAAAGGTATCGTTTACGATACTGGTGGTCTCAGCATTAAAACCAAGGTATTTTTTTAGTTTTTCAAAATTGATTTTTTTTAACAGGAGTTTGTTTAGCTGGATGAGATTTTGGATGGCTGTTGTCAATGGGTGGAAACACGTAGAATGCCGATTCCAACCCGCGCTGACCGGCGCAAAGAATGTTTCTATGCATTTGAATGGGGATACGCACAGCAAAAGCAGGAACCCGCTTTCCGACATGCCCATTTAAATGCATTGAAACCATAGACAACATTCTTTGCGCCGATCGGCTTTCTACGTGTTTCCACCCTATGGTTTGACAGTTGAGAATGTCAAGTTGTGTTAACATATTATTATGTGTTCAGTTAGGGTTTGGCAATTCATTTCATCATGAATCGTTTAACGTCACAACAACACTTCAAAACTGTGGCACTCTTTCCCTTTTTTTGTGAAACAATTAATTATCTGCTTGATGGATTGGATTAATTGTTTGCTGTCAAATTTTATCCATAGATGACGATGGAGGTGCCGTTTTATTGTCCATCAAAAAGTATAAACTTGTGTTTGCTATATTTTTTTTAGACAATTATGCCAGGGATGAAGAGAGACTGCGGTGGCGCCGCTGGAATTCTGGGCGCATTCCAGAACATTGTAAGAAGCGGATTCACCCAAAACCTCCACGCCATCTTCTGTCTTGCCGAGAACAGTGTTGGTCCAAACGCCACCCGTCCCGACGATGTTCACATCCTGTATTCGGGGCGCTCTGTCGAGATCAATAACACGGATGCGGAAGGCCGTTTGGTTTTAGCCGACGGTGTCACATACGCTCAAAGAGACTTAAAGGCTGATGTTATTTTAGACATGGCAACTTTAACTGGAGCACAGGTTTGTGGACTTTTCTTACCCATCATGTATCCCTAAAATAATAATAAAAATTATTTATTTCACAGAAAAAAGTTTACAAATTAAGGCAATTTACAATTTTACAAATAAATAAGGCAATATAAATCATTGAATGATTTCTCTCCAATGTGAGTAAAAACTCGTGTTTTGGAGAGGTAACTTAAGAATGAGAAAATATCAATATGTGTACCGTATCCCATATCAGAGTCAAATCCTTTTCTTTTCTTTTTGTTTTGCTAGACAAAGAGTAATTACTTTCACTGTTTTCTACCCAGACACACATTCTTTATTTCATCCAACCACACCATTCCTCATTCGACCTCTCCTATTTCTTTTACTTTCAAATAGATTTTCCTTGAGGAAGGAATCAATGTGTTTATAACCTTATTTCCATCACTTTTTTTTTTTAACGAACGTTTTTACGAAAAAGTCTCGATGCTCACCGAACCACTACATGTGACTATGTACTGAAATAAAAATGGAGTCGTTTCCCCCATCTTACGTTACTACTCCCACTCCGCTAACCCACCTGCGCGCTCTACAGTGAGTGTTTGAAACAAGGGAGTCCATTCTGCCCCATACTGTATATAAAGATAAAATTAGAATAATTTGAATATGCTTATATTCACATGGCAGTCTGAATATATTTTATCTAAGATACCTTTCAGGTATCGATATGCATTATAGTGTTGGGTTTTTAGTGACTTAAAAGTAAATTTATATGTTAAATCATATTATGTTATTCCAGGGTATTGCGCTTGGGAAGCACCATGCGGCAGTGTTAAGCAATAGCGCTGACTGGGAATCGGCCACATGTTCAGCGGGAAGAAACTCCGGAGACCTTACTTTCCCTGTGCCGTATTCTCCCGAATTGCACTTTACGGAATTTGCATCGGCCGTCGCTGACATGAAAAATAGTGTAGCTGTATGTATTTTAATTTTTATTTTATCCCACCTTTGACTTGGCATTTTTGTTACGTCTCATTCTCACAAATGTTTATCTTTTAATTTTAGGATCGTAGTAATGCTCAGGTTTCCTGCGCTGGTCTATTTATCGGAGCCCAGCTGGGGTGGGATTTCTCGGGAATCTGGATGCATATCGATATGACTTACCCTTCATATTCTGTAAGATTCTTATTCTATACTTTTAGATTTTAAGTATAAAACGAAACCCAAACAAACATAATTTATTTATTTATTTATTTATTTAATTAGTACACGGCACACATGTGCCTTTTAACAAATAACAATCATAATAGATTTACAGCAACACATAATTATACAAAAAAAGTGAAAAAGTAAGCGATAATAAAACCAATACACATAAGATATTTCAAAGTAACATTATATAAGAGAGATGATTGTATAAGAAAAATCAAAACAGAAAAATATAACTTTAAAAGAATCATAGTAGATCAAAGTAAGGTAAAAATACATAGCATATACCTAAAGCAAATAAATACATTTAGTATGGCTATATAAAAATGCCACATTAAACTATGTAAAATTACTTAATATCTGCAAATATTATATAGAGAGAAAAAAACATTAAACAAGTACAAAATGTAAGAAATTTAAAAAAAAACAAAATTCAAAAAGTCCAGATAGACTAATAAAAAAAAGATATAAAACAGGAAAATCAGAAGAGAAAATATATATGTACATATTATAAATCCAAATCAATAAAAAAATAAGGTTAAAATTAAATAAACGAATAGAGAACAACAAAAAACACAAAGCCATGTCAAAGAAATATGGCAATTAATTACAATATTCGGAATAGAATAAGATAACTTCATAAAATTGTTAAAGGTAAATAACAGAGTATCATAGTACATACATAAACAAACAAAAAAACAGAACAAGTAAGAAGCACTAATGAAAAATTTGAAGTTAGAAAATCAAAAAGAAAATTTTAATATTAACATTATATAGAAACAGAAATTAATAGAATAGATCACGGGTTTCAATATACCAATTCAAACCAAACAAACGTTAGAAAATCAAATAAAATTTAAAATAAAATGTAAAATATTTAATAAAATAAAAACCAATTATGCACCTATTCATATCAAGTTTTAGAGCATACACAAATATACACCTACTTATTTTTTGTAAATAATGATTACCAGGATGAAGGTTAATATAAAAACACTATAAATAAACAATAGTTTCAAGGCAATCAAACAAAAACAAAGCAGGTGCAGAATATAACATTGGATAATAATAATATGACAATTTATATAGCGCCGTTTAGTGCATTGAACTTCAAGGGCGCTGTACATACAATATTTAATATCAAATAAACAATATAAAATAGAACTTGTCTGAGGCGCTGCTTAATTTGACAACTTGTGAATAGAATCAGTCACTTTATAGAATCAAAAGTCCCAATACAAAATGAAGAATTTCATACAATTTCCACCGTATTTCGGTTATTAGAATCAATTGATCAAAAAATTTTCCCCAGGCTTTTATATTATGTTTTACTAATAAACAGGCTAATGCACGAAAAAGATAAAGTTTAGAAGTAGTCAAATATTGAGACTGTGATGGACGTAAGTTATTTGCACTTTCACTAAATGTTTCTGCGAGTCCTTAACGTATGAAAACAACATTTATGTTTTATCGTAGAATGAACTTTAAATTGTTTAGCTGGTTTAGGATGCTTTCGTAGTATTTTTTTCTGGAACGTCTCTCATTTTTTTCTCGATCCATAACTCAAATTTTATATTTATAGATTATAAAGATTCGGAAAATTTATTTATTTATTCAAGTTTTCTACGGCTATAAAGCCTTTTACAAAAATGAAAAATGTGAAGATTGAACTTAATAATAATTGGAATTCGTCTCATTCACCTTAAAACTATTTTTATTTAGTGTTATAATGATCCTTAAGTAAATGGGTCAACTAAAACTCCACCTAAACTTATTCGTGAATACCCGTGCTGGATGCCAAGACAAAAATGCGCATTAGAAATGCTTTGTAGCGAATGTTCAATATATTAGAAATGAAAATCTTCAAATTTAGTCTTGAACTGTGTCCACCTCTGTGTGTTTCATCTTAAAAATACTGAATCTTTAAAGCAGGGAAAAAGGTAAAAGACAGAATAATGGTAATAAGTTATTGAAAAGAGCAAATCTCGGAGATGTTTCAAAAACGTTTTTGTTCATTATTTCATAATATATACTTCTAATACAAATGCTTAGATGACATCGCAGATTATTAAAAACCATTAGTAGCCTTATAATAAAAAGAATAATTTTACCTCAATTTGTACAAACATTTTTTCATGTATCCTTCTCGTCAGTAGAACAGTTGCATAGTGTGTGTTGAAGACAGGATTATGTTTTGTAATAAAAAACTTGGAGTTCAGACACACAGCAACCTTTTCTTTATTCAACTTTACCAGAGAGACATTTTACACAAGTGACAAAACTATTAATACAGAGTTGCCACACTAAAAAATAAACACATATCTATTCTTCTTTTAACACGTAACTTCTTCTTTTTTTTGCACTTTAGCAGTATGAATGATTATTATTAATCTTTTCCAGGGGGAGCGAGCTACTGGCTACGGCGTGGCACTCTTGAGTGTGCTGTTTGGTGACCGTACCAAGCGAGGGTTGTTTAAAGCTCTGGCTCCTAACGTGAAGGCCCCCGTCTCCGCAAGTCCACCAGCAAAGAAAGCCAGACATCACTAACACACCAATCTGATGATCCTCAACACTTCATCTTGTATTTCTCTAACTTTATCCATTTTGTAATCCAATAAATTTTTATGCACTTTTCTTCCTGACTTTTCTTTGCTTCAATCACACAATAAACCTACTCTTAATGGCTGGTTTTAAGAATGTATCTATCTCCGATCTTTTGTTGAAAGTCTATCGATCTTTCCGCTTTGGTGTTTCAATAAACAAAGATGAAGTAGAATTATATTAGCACTTTTGTGATTTGGACAATATGCTCTTTCACATGGACAAAATTGTTGCAGACACCAGAGTAAGTGAGACGTTACCTTGTTGAAAACATGACGTTTACGAAAATATAAGTAACTTACCTACAAAGGGTATTGATGAGGTCCATATTGAAAATGCAGCAGTTCTATGTACAAGCAGTTTATTTGTCTAGGTTTTGTGCAGGTCGAAGAGAAGCAGTTGACAAGGGCAGATAAAATTTATCCATTCATTATTTATTTATTCCATTTAATGGAGATCACTCCTATTTAACACCTTTTAATGTAATTTATAAAATGTACTATAGATGGCTCTATACAAACTACTAGTAGAGCTGGTGTTGTTGCTAGTTTTATTATTATTAATTTCTTTTGTAAATTTTATAATTATCTTTACCTTGTATTTTTATAGTAGTACTGTCCTAGAAAAGAGTTTTAATCTAGTGGGACAGTAAATTCGAGGAAGGATTTTGATATTGTAATTCATTTTTCTTCATGCTATAATAATTGTTTTATTGATGCCGTAATTCTTCTTGGAAATAAATTTTCATTCAAGAATAAATTCTAAAGTTGATATAGATGAATCAATTTCGGCATAACTATCTATGTACATAATATTTCCATTCTCTGTGATAGTATCTTCATAGTAAAAGAAAAGCATCTTTTAAAGATCTAAAGCAAGACGGTATCAGCTAATTTTAATGAAAAGCAAGACGGTATCAGCTAGGTTATATAAGATTAAAAAAAAGTCAGTTTTGTTTGTTTACATTTATGAATTTATTTCATACTCATTGTAATCACATTTATTATAAATTACAGACAATTCCTTAATTACAAACAAAAAACTTTTATCAAAATTTAAAAAAAAATATTTAAGTATATAAAAAAATGCAATCCTAAAATAAAATAAAAACGCACATTGTCAATTCTAAATACATTATCAAAATGGAACAACAAGCCGAGGAAAGTCAAAAAATCACAATCTTCTTTAGTAAAAATGCAGTCTCGGGATTTACAATCTAACTCGCCGCATACTTACGAACATCTATTCGCGTTGACTACATCATTCTTAAAATTATACAATTATTTTATTGCTTTTTACCATACATTTATAATACATACATTTCGCATATCGACAAAAAAAGTGTTGCAGGATAAAATAAATACAAACATGAGACGAAAACCTAAATGATCGCATAAATCACACCAGGAAATTTTTCATAGACAATGCTCTACACTGACACATTCACCGCTGTTTATAGCAGTACCGTTTACCTAGGAAAAGATACCATTAATGATTCTGTCTGTTTTTCTAATGGTTAACGGTTACTGATTAGTCACTAGAAAATATAATCAACATATTGTGCTAGTGCCTGGCCGATACTTGATTGGTATCGGCGACTCTTTCTATTTAGCTGAGACATCCTTAGAACTTGAAAAGTCTACAATATATACGGCGACAATATATGGTTGCAACGATCTATTGCCGATATGCGATTTGTCTGTAAAATTGAAAATGTGCACTGTAATCCACATAAGTTTTTCTACACTCAAAAAGTAAGCTAAACCTATTTTAATTCAGAACTAGGTATTTTGAAGAAATAAAACTTAAGTAGGTAAGGATATTTTTCGCTTATTGAGTAGAACAAAATATTGCACTTGGTATTATTAATTTTGATTAAAAATTATGAAGATAATTTATTAAAAAAATATTTCAAAACGATAAACACAATTAAGGCAAGATCGCTAAAAAAATAATTTACAATACAATAAAATCAAAATATGTATGAATTAATTTAGGAATAATAGATAAAAATAAAACAATAATTTTAAAAGATCATGAGTTTGACTCGAAAAAAAAATGTGAAAAAATGAATTATTTAAAAATTTTGATAATGAGTTTAACTCTTGTAGGTATACTCAATTCTTCCAACGAATATTTAAATTTTCAAACAACGATTATAAAATTTTATTTCGATATGAATAATCAGTTTAGATTTCGTGCGATTGATATGTGCTAAAAAGAACTCAAAAAAGTAGAAATGGCCTCGGAAAATAATATTATACAAGTTGAGGTAAAACATTCATCTATGGGTTATAAAATAATTTCAATTGGTATATCATTATTTAAAAAAAAAGTTATTAAATGTTAAAATACAGTAGAATAGTAATAATATATAAACAGCATTACATACCTTACTTTGAAAATGTTCTAACTAAAAACACATGTATGCTCAATTTTTTAGCTAGAACCTTTTCAAAGTTAGGTGAGGATATAGAAAAAGATTTCGTTATGGTAACTTATTTAATTTTCACAAATCTCTGACCCCTGTTCCATAGTTTGCTCCCCCTGCTCGATTTAAAGCATCGCGGAATAGCTCTAATTCGAATTCGGCCATATTCTCCAATTGCAATTCAACTGCGAAATTCTGAAAAAAAAAAAAGATTACTTTTAGATATTACACATACATTCTCCCTTTAAGGCACCTCGCACACCGCAAGCCAGCCCGGTGGAGACCAATCCGCAGCAAACCCGACCCGCACGAAACCGACCTCCTAGCTTGATCGAAGCAACCAAACCAGAAAGCCGGCCCCGGACAAATCAAGCCCGCCGCGAACTATCCCCAAACCAACCAGCAATGCGGGGGCCTAAGCCCCACTCGGGGGCATAGGGAGGCATCAAGAGCTCTCCATTGCGCTTGAAGGCGTCCGAGGCTCATTGCGCCTTTTCTGACCAGTTGAGATTTAAGGACGGGAACTTTTAGATATTATGGTAGCTATATTTTTAATACAATTCCCTATAAAATGGACTAAAGGACAAATTATAAATGTTTTTTATGGACAGAATAAAAGCTTTTTTGTCTACTTATAGCTTTTTTAAGGTACAGTTAAGAACCAAGTTTCTGAAAATTTCTTTGTCATTTAATAACAAAATACTTTTATAAAGAAATTCATAAATTAAATTCTAGACAAACAATTGAGAAAAAATATTTTCTGGTAAATTTTTTTCATTTCTTTTAGCATCAGGGTAGTGAGTACGTAAGGGCTATAGCACAACTAACTACTTTCTAGTGTAGTTAGCGCGAGTACGTAACGTCCGACTTAACTACGAATGTAGTTAGATGTGCGTTTCAACGTGGTTATTATAACAGCATCTGTCGGATCGCGTTCCAGTGTAGTTAGCAGTAGTTAGGCAGTTTATATGTGGTTTAGAGCTGTCAAAGTTGCGCGCTTTGTTATTATTTTTGCATCATTTGTTTTAAATAATTAATTTATTGGAAATAAGAATGCATTACTACTTTTATTAATTTTATTTTTTTATTTTATTTCCCAAATTAAATATTTTATAATAAAATAGTAATACCGTAATACATATAAAACTAGGTTATATTATTTTTATTTGGGATTTGTTATCGACAAGATATATTTTTTTTTTGTCAGCCAATTGGAACAACTCAAGTTTGTAGAAAAATTAGCAGACGAAAGGGAAAACAATACATGATTTTAAACATTTGTATGGAAATTATTAAAAAATAAATAAATAAAAATAAAATCTTTCTTTATTTCTCGCAAGCAAATATTTTACAAACAATTAAGACATACAAATAATAATTAAGATAAAAAATCTATAGGGAAAATAAAAGAGTATTCAAGGAGTATCACAAAACATCAAGTGTATTTACTTCTTAAAATTATTAAAATTAATTGTTTTTATATATTTGATGAAAAATGTCAAATAATGATGGCCGCCACAAGTTTTTTCTCTCTCCGCGCAACTTCAAAATAAGTATCCGTGCACTACTTTATCTTTCGGGCGATGTTACAAATTATCGGCAAATCGCGGTGAACAAATAAAAAAAAAATTTTCAATGAAAAAAACATTTTTTTGTGTTAGATGTTGGCAAAACTTACTATTTCCGGCTTAAAACTTAACTACATTGCGTTATCGCGTTACGTACTCGCGCTAACTACTAATGTAGTTAAGTCGTGGTTATGAGTAGTTAGATTGATGTGTGGTTAGTCGTGCTATAGCAAAAGTTACGTACTCACTACCCAGGCATCTGAAAAAAATTACCTAAAATAGACAAGGCCTTATGTAAAAATGACTTATAAGTACATTTATATATTATTATGAACGCTTTTCGGGGACAAATTCAACGTTTGATTGAGAATTTCGATACATACATAGGTATTTTTATAACGAGTATTTATTAGTGATAATTTGCTGAAATTTATTTGAAAATAAATACCTATTGAAAAAATCTTGTCTTATTTTTTACAGTATGCAATAATATGGCGAAAAAAAATTCCCTATACTGGCAACATTAGTTCGCGTTATTGCTATGTTGGTAGGGCGCGTTGTAACAAAATTTCCCGCTAAAACGACGCCATTGACGTTTGACGTTTATCATTTGCGAAACTTCGGTGCGAGACATAATATTATTAATACAGTAGCATTTTATTTATATTGTTTTTATTAATTTAATAATTTTTGTCATTATGGAAAACTTCTTGAACAATATAAGTGTAAAATTACCGTGCCGGGAGCAACAGTTAAAAGAACTTTTTAATTTGATTGGTGAAGAAGATGAGATTTTACCTCCAAGTATTTATGTATATGGAAGTACATCGACAGGAAAAAGTGCTTGTGTAGATTCAACAATTCGATATTTAGGTTATAAACACGTTTTGATTAATACAGTTGAATGTTACTCCAGTAAATTACTGTTTGAAACT
Source organism: Mystacides longicornis (assembly GCA_963576905.1). Taxonomy (NCBI): domain Eukaryota; kingdom Metazoa; phylum Arthropoda; class Insecta; order Trichoptera; family Leptoceridae; genus Mystacides; species Mystacides longicornis. Next base: position 6,654,935 of record OY756430.1, read on the forward strand.
ATTTTAAATAACCTATCTGATCATAAGTGTGACAGAGAAAATGGATATTCACCAGCTTACAAATGCGACAATATGAAGGAATTTATATACCTGATAAACAGGATTTTAGAAAACTATGACAGACCAGTAATTATTGTATTCGACAAAGCTGAAAGACTTCGTGATATGGAACAAAATGTCCTTCCAACATTTTTAAGACTTAAAGAGTTCTGTAAATTTAATATTTGCTCTATACTGATATCTCAAATTACATTTGAAAAGTATTACTTGAAGACTGGACTGCGAGAACCTTTTAAAATATTTTTCCCTCAGTATAATAACAACGAATTGTATCAAATAATCTCGTTGAATCGTCAGAATTACACGAATTACGTGCTATGTCAAACAAACTGTGATAACAACCTAAGAGAACTGTTGACGCAGACTGAGTATTTATTCTCCAATTATTTGAATGCATTTTTAATGGTGTTCTATAGACCTTGCAGAGATTTAGTGGAGTTGAGGCATATGGCGAAAATGAACTATGTGAAATACTGTGAGCCAATCTTGGATGGCACCACTCAAGCTGAAGATGTTACCAAACTATGGAGACACATCGCACCAATATTAAAAACCACTTTAGAATCTTTATACTTGAGGGTTCAACCGAATAAGAACTTTAAAGTAAGTAATGAAGATCCTATGGGTAAAGCATTGGAGCTGAGAATGGAAAGATTGGGCATAACTCCGCAGAGTGTGCAAGATTTAAAAAATGATCCCGTGACGGACGAGTTGACTTCCGCAAAAGTATGGGCGCAAAGTTTCGAACTACCATTTTACGCTAAATTTCTTTTGATAGCGTCGTATTTGGCGAGCTACAATCCAGTCAAGGAAGATAAGAGGCTGTTTATGAAATATCACGGGAAACAGAGGAAAAGACTCCAACAAGTTAACGCCAAAGCTAAAATAAGTGAGAAGTAAGTAAAAAAATGTTCTGTTTGATTAAAGCAAACTTCATTCTATGGCAATCATGCCTAAATTTTTAATTTCTCTATGCTTTTTCTACTTTGGAACTGGGAAGCATAGACCTACTATATCTATGGACTGCTAACGTGAACTGTCAAAGGAACAACTCGTGTTATCAACATGCAAGGATTTTTCCTTACTGACGAAGAGGTAAAGAGGCATTGGAAAACTGTAAAAATGTACTAACTGGTACTCGTTTGAAGCCTTTCAACCTAAATTCTGTTGGATTTTGGTAGAGAAAAACGTTTTAATGTTACATTATTGATGTAACTATCATTAAATTGTCATAATTGTTGTTTTTTCTCTTCGACATGTTGATAACACGGGGAACTCAGGCTAGCAATCCATGGAATATAAGATAAATGCTGGGAAATCAAAATATAAGCCAAAAGGAAAATGAAATAATACTGATATTTATTACCTTGGCACAACAAACAAACAATACATATGAGTTGAGATATAATATGAGGCAGAGATTAGTTACTATTAGACAATTAATGTAATGCCCCACTTAAATTTGTGCACATAGAATATAACAATTTTATATGTAGCATCAAAAAAAAGTCAAAAGTAAAAAAAATTATAATACCGTAAGATACATACAAAAGGATAAAGTGGTTGGTAGACTGGAGTTTACAACGCTGGCTTTCGTGCTGTTTCATATCGGAGGTCGTGGGTTCGATCCCAGGTGCCGACCATCTTCCTTTTTCACAACACAAGCTTTATGTAGCTTACTGTGAAAGAGTAAAAGAGTGTATTTGTGTTCACTTTCAGTGTGAACACAGATTCATTTAAAAAAAATATATATAGAACAGATCTAGATATCCCATGATTTTGCATAAAATAAATTAACACTCATTTGTCACTTTAGAATACTAAGTCAGTTTCTACTCGTAAACCAGTTCAGTCCAATCTAAGACACTATGCCAACTTTGGGTAGAAATATGAAACGATCGGACAGGAATCGAACCTGATATTTCTTAGTGTCTGATATATAAAATATTTTTGTACTGTTCCAAATTCCAACAATTCCAAAAACCAGAAGAAAGAATTCACTTTTATGCATACAATTCAAATAAAACGATAACAGTATTTGAAGAGAAAGATAAAATGATATATTGTGCTAGTTGATAAGAACAAATCCCGTTATAACTCATTATTAGTATGTCATCTAACTCTTAAATTGCCTGCTTTGTGTGTTTAATTTAACTCTTTGAAAACATTCTTACGTTAAGAATAGTGTAGAACAATTATTACATCATATATTATGTAACCAGATAAATAAAATGATTATATAATCTCATTCAAATTTAAAAATTTTGACAGAAAAATGGCATATTTTTACATCATTAAAACCTAGTTCACACTGATCCAGTAAGTAGCCAGTATTTTCAACAACCAAAATTCCGTAGATTAGCCAACAATTTAGTTGAGTCGATCCATCAGCAGTGCCTCCCACCAAGCGTCACTGGCCAATAAGCTCACTTGCTATATGTGTGTGAAACTATATTATATAAGTGGTATTGAAATCATACTCCGCTTAAACCTTCCCGGACATTAAGAGAACAGATTGCCAAAGTTTCATTGAAATACGTTCACTGGTCTTTGAATCAAGTACACACACATATTTACTATACATTGGTTATTACATCAACACAATGATCTGTATTTACAGTGTACAAAGGGTGAATTTTCGATAGACAGCAATGTCTTCTAACTAACCTACTTTGTTCCGAAGAATTTTTGTTTTAAAACCCTTCTCAATAATGAACTGTGCGCTTGAACGATTAGTGCTGAACTATGTGCTTATTAAAAACAGTGTTTTTACAGTATACAACAATTGTATGTTTCAGATTGAACGAACAACTGGGTCCCAAATACTTCACACTTGATCGTCTTTTGGCAATATTCTATTCTATAGTGGAAGAAAGGGCCAGTCTCACAGCCAATCTGATTTGTCAAGTGCCCGCCCTCGTGGCGCTCAGATTGATATCATCCTCGTCGGATCACTCTCGCTACAGATGTACGGCCCCGGCGCAGCTGGTTACAACCGTTGCTCACAGTTTGGGATTTAATTTACGGAAATATTTATATGATTATATTTGAGAATCTCACCTATGTATGTTCACCTCTGATATTTATTATAAATTTTGTTTTAGAAACCACACGCGTATTGTTTATTTTTTATAGTTCATTCCGATGATATCAAAGACTAATGAGATTAAGGAATATGTATAGCCAAACACAGAATGAATCTATGAGCTCGACAATTCAAAAATTGAAATTTGTTTAACAATTTTTTTTTTGTCAACATGCCAAATCATTAATAGACGGCTTTATAAAAAAGAGATCAGACAAAATCCTTGCTTTAAATAGAGAAAACATCAGAGTTCTAACCAGAGCACTGACTGGACAGTGCAGATTGAATAAACATCTAAGTACAATGAAACTGATGATGGACATGCATCTATGCAGATTCTGCCTAGATGAACATGAAACGCCATTACACCTGCTATGTGACTGCGGACCACTGATGCAGACCAGAAACAAAATAATTGGATCTCACATCTCTGATCAAACTCAAATCAAAGAAACCAGCCCACAAAAGATTCTAAAATAAATCCGTGAGATCGGACTGTGGGGTGACCTCTAACAGCAAATCTCTTCACAATGAACTAATACAGTTGACGTGAAGAAAGCACTAGAGGGTTTCAAAAAAAAAAAAAATAGCCAAACACAGAATGAATCTATGAGCTTGACAATTCAAAAATTGAAATTTTTTTTTTAATGTTCTCACTCAAAGTGAACACAAATACACTCCTTGACTCTTTCACAGTAAGCTACTTAAAGCTTGTGTCGTGAAAGAGGAAGATGGTCGGCACCTGGGATGTGATGTTGAACCACGACGTCCGCACCAAACAGTACGAAAGCCGGCGTTGTAACCGCCAGTCTGCCAACCACTTCACAATTAACTGACATACCTATTTATTATTAGTTTGCTACCCCCTGGAGGGTTGCTATCACTGCGTCCCATAGTGGAACTATTGTGACTAGCCTTACATTAGAGTTCATCGCTCAGCCCAGCCTCCTGGAAGAATTGTTGGCGCTAAGCTCTTTAATTTCTTCTGGGCATATTAGAAATTTGCCCAGGTTTTTATGTCTGTTTTGCCTCATTGGTAGGCATTCGCAGAGGAGGTGCATGGGGGTCTACGGTGACTCCAGAATCCCGATGGTGCACATGTGCTTGTTAAGCCTACAGAGCCCCGTTAGGTATCTGGTGATGATGCAGAGGTTTTTTCTGTTTAAAGACACCAAGGACCTAACAGATTTTGTGTTATAGGCATTTACTAGTGCCTGAAATATTTAAAATCTATTGAAATTCATGGAGTTGGACTTATTATTTTTTGGGTTTCAAATTGGTAACCAATTAGGATTGGAATTCTGATTTGAATGTCAATAGCAACTGATTTTATGAGTTCTGATAATTCTTTCGGATTGTAAACTGGATTTTTCCTAAAAACTAAGTAACCGACCCTGTTGTATGAAAAAAATATATATAAATAAAAAAAAATGGTATAAGTAAGGATTTAAACAAGTACTTTTAATATTACCAACCTCGGTAAACTAGTGATAAAGGCACTGACTTCTGATCAAGAAGTTTCGGGTTTGACACAATTTTTAAGGGTTGACCTGTCTCAAATTGGATGGGACGGGTTAATTGGAAGAAATCGCCTGAGGCGATAAGTTCCACGAGCTATACTGACACGTTTATATAGAAAAGTGTAGATTTGATATAAATCTAACCATAATATCGTAAACAATGTCGACAGACACTAAATCGGATCTCAGGAAGTAAGTGTGACTCACATTATGAAATTTATTAGTTTATATATTTACAACTTCCAAAAAGGAGACATCGGACAGTAGCAAGGTCTTTAACTCGAGCCAACGAAAGTTGTTAGTCCCACTGTCTGAGACGTGACAGCGTCAGTCCCCGCCAGATTGTTTCCAATATTTTAGTTTAATAAAAAAAAAAAAGATTGGAAATAGATTTGTATATAGAATAAATTAAAATACATAAAAGCGAAACTCACCGAAATAATATCCTTAACCATAGACTTATCGGTAGACATCTTGGCTCGTTTGATGACGGACACGCCGGGACCCACCCAGGTCAGGAATACAAACTTCCGTCTTTTTGACATCTCGTCACCCATTTGCATCCTGGGGGAAAACATATGACACAATATTTAGCAATATTATAAAAATGTATATGAAAGTTGAAAAAACAAGTGCACAATGTAATCCTGTTACCAATAATGATATATTGATGTGGAACATGGACATAAAAAAATAATGTAGTACGAAATGCAGTAGAGATGAGAGCTCTACGAATAATTTGTGGAAAGACTCTGTGAGATATGGAAAGGAATGTGGTATGGAAGTTAGCGTTGTTACAAAGATGAAAGTTAATAAGTTGAGTTGGTTTAGGCATAACAACAAGAGTAGGTATATTAGGCAGAAAGGAAAATTATTGTAAGAAAGCGTAGTTGTCCGACAATAATGTAGATCAAGCACATCGATTCTGCCCTCAAGGATGACCATATTAGAAGGTAGTAAGACAAATAGGAGAGGGTGTATGAGAAATATAATGTCGCTGGAAGAAGTGAAAGAAGAGTGTCAGGATAGAAAAGCGAAATAAGGCTTATAATATGAGTAAAAAAAAAACTATTGGAATTGTAGATGCATACAATATGAAGATCTATTACATACGTCTATCAAAAGCCCGACCAACAGATTAATTTACGAAAAAGTTTTAAGTTATAACTAGTTAAATATTTGAAAATTAAGGGCCCGTTCTATCAAAATAGCCTTTTTGGCACTTTTTCTTAATCGATTATGCTTAATGATTCCACAATTCCTTATATACAAAACTGAAATTTACGTTTTATTGTAGAATGGACTTTAATTAAATAGTTTAGTTGTGGAAAAATTTGAAAATCAATCCTATAATAATGATTGGAATTTGTTTCGTTCACTAAAAAGATTTTTTTAAGGAAACGACACTTAACGTAAATAGTTAAGTTAAGTACGAACTAAACTTAACTTTTCGTGAATCATTAGGGGGCAGATCGTTTCGTAAGGTGTTCGATATTTTATCTGTCAGATATACAGAAAATGCCAGATATACAAAGGGTTTTTATGCTTACAATGAATTGTGAGGTAAGTAAACAAAAAGTAGTTAGTTATTGATTAACAATAGTGTCATTACCTTATGTAACCGAATGCTCTTTCGTCGTCTGTGAAATTTTCTTTGAACTCCTCGAAATTGGACCCTCTGGCTGAACAGACTATTTGAGAGCCTTCGTATTTGAAGACGGCCCAATCCGTCTGCGAACTATCCGATCTGACATCGTCGTACGCAGATCTCACATCCTCTCGATCAATCCCTGTAGTCATGGCCACCTGTGAAATAAACCAAAGAGGAAAAATTAATAATTTGCGTTTCACAACCGGTGTCGTCGATGAATTCAATCTTAGGAATGAGTTTATTTTTATTGGTTTTAATCAATATTGATCAATATCGATCAATGCAATCTTAAACCGGGGAAATTATTGATAACTAAAAACTTATCTTTATGATCATGATAATTTTTTACTGATAGATAAATAATTATTATGAGTAATTTAACTGAATTACATTATTACACACCCGTATCTAATTTAAGATTATTTTTTTTACTATAATGCAGAGACAACGGAACTCCACTCTTTTTTTGATCCAACCACACTTCTTTGACCGACATACCATTTCTCTCTCTATTTCTCCTACTTCCGACCTAATCTTCCTTGAAGAAAAAATCATTGTCAGCCTTATAAATTCTATTTGCATCCATTCTTTCAGCATACCCGAACCATCTCAGCTTATTAACATTTATCTTTGTAACAACACTAACTTCCATACCACATTCCTTCCTAATATTCTCCTTGCTTTCCATATCCCACAGAGTCTTTCCTCATATTCTCCATAGAGCTCTCATCTCTACTGCATTTACACTAGGTACATTCTTTTTTTATTTCCATTCCATGTCAGAACTAGCAACAACAAGAGCAAGTTATATGTTTGAAGCTATTGGAAACATCGAAATGTTATTCCACCACAAAATTCTATGGATACTATGATCATCAAAATTTTAGTTCTTCACAAAGCTGGCAGGGTTTTTGACCAATTACCAGAATACTTGTGTTTATATTAGTTAGCAGGCACAGTTCTTAAAATTTTGGATTAAAAAAAATCTCTGTGGTAAAATCTCAAGTGTCCTGTAAGAATCTAATAACAGACATGTTACAGAAACTAACCACCCAATTTAAAGAAGATTTATTGTGGGTTGTTCGACGCCGCGAGTAATAGTAAAGTATTAGCACAATACTTTACTATGGTGTTCCTGGATCGTAAGGAATGTCAAATTAAATGGTAACCGATTAGTAAAAAGTTGCTACTACTAACAATCGAACAACCCACCCTAAGTAGTAAAAATACACCTTGTCTATTCCCGATATTGTAAGAGATACCTACCAAGATCATGGGTTAAGAGAAATATGTGGAAGGTGGTAAAGAATGAGAAAATTCGGAAAGAATAAGGTATGAAAGACAGGGCAACAAGACATATAATTTAGTAAGGATGGCTTAGACATACTAAAAGAATGATTGCCAATAGTAGAGCTAAAAGAAAATTCTGAAAAACGAATGTGAGAGGAAAAGTTAAAGCCATGAAATTGTACTAAGAATATAAGGACTTAACATAATCAATGCAAATAACATAAGATCACAATATTAAGTAGTTTATTGGCTTTTATTTTAATAATAATGCTATGAAAACCGCAAAATGGTGTGTGTTTTCCTGAAAATCTCTTATCATAATGTGTCGATTGATAAGTACCTACCCAGCGGCTACGTATTATTATATGGTTATTATGTTCCAAAACAAAAGTATATAATATAATAATGCACTGGCTGGAAAAATCAATAAGTTTGCAGCCAAATACGAAGTTAAGCAAGTAGGTCGTAGGCGTGAAAATAATATTTGTATTTTCACGCCTGACAACACTTACATACAAACAATATTTCCATAAACAATAAGCTACATTCCGATAGCGGAAAAATGTTTTTATACCTAAAAAAAAATAAAAAGAACTACCAACATAGCAATTTGAAAATCGAACGCATTAATAATACCTAACATCTCAATTAAAATGACGTCTTCCTAATAAATTCAAACAACTTAACGAACGTATTCCTGGATAGTTTCTTGGAATTATTATTATTGTTGTAAAAATTTTCCTTGTAGCGAACATATCGACAGATGTAAAACAGGTAAGTACCTACCTACTTACATAGCGACTTTTTTTAGGAACATTTTCTATGTTTGAATTATTTAAATTTAATAAAAACATTTCAGATAGACATAGACAATATTTTTATTTGATAAAGGTGTGAGCCATTAGCTTGCTTAGAGTAATCGCACCTTTAATAATGATTATTATCGATTGACGGAGCATAAACTTAAAAATGTATACTTATTGCACAAACAACATAACTAAGTGATAACCCAAGATCAAATTACGCGGCGTACAATACTAAAGCGTGCCTTATCTCATTTATCTTTATAAAACATACCTACTAGCAGCAAAACCTGTCGGACTTAGAGGCACATAAAAAGCTCATTAATTATTACTGTATGATTGTCCTGTAAATCAGTTATTTCGTAACTTACGGGACCTAACTTTACCGAGAACTGCGAACAATTCGACATTGTTTCTCGTAGCAACAGTTGTATGTAGGAACTTCTGATCAGTTTCCGCGGAAACTTTTTATTATTATTTGCCATACCAAATATCTACATAAAAGACGAATAAAAAAATGAATATTTCCCGTAGTCGGATTGATTTTGACATATGACACATACTTACATTGTATGAAAAAAAATTCGTGTAGAGTTCAGTGTTTCAACAAAAATAGCGAGCTACGGACGAAATAACCAATTACTATATAAGATAATATGTACTTACGTGCATATTGTGACCACAATAATACAATTTGTATTATATACCTTCATAAAACCAACTAAAGTCACAGCAAACTGTGCATGGTTTTGAATATTTAAGCCGTAATTTTTGTCATGCCGTTAAAATGACAACAAATTGAGTAGGATTACAAGAAAAAGAGGCAGACATCGTCTTCAGTATCCCGAATTTGAGGATCATTAAAAAAAGTTTACGAACCACTGGACTAAATTTAAAAAGGCATCCAAGTAAAAAGAGTTAGGTTTGGACATAATCATAGCATTGCATTGTGTCTGTGTTGAGGGTATATAAACATTTCCAAAACGGAAGTATTAATGCGTACGTACATACGTCTGTGGTATATTATCTTTATTATAATAAACGTCTGTATTCGTCACAATACCTATTTACTTGAAAGGAACTTCACACCACCCCGCTTCGGATGAGTCAGGAGTGCGTCACTGGGTACCAAGCGTAGGAAGTGACAGCTCAGATTTGAATAATAGAACGCGTTTGAATTTATCACGAAATTAAACCACAGACAATAAAATAGTAATATACCTGGCCTTTAAATAGTCGCTTTTCTAGCCAATACCCTTTTTAAAATCATCCAGCGTCCCTTGGGCTAAGGAAAGGCGGAGACTCATTTCACATACTTAGCTTCTCCTCTTCTTTTACTTTTGACCTTTTTTCGTAATACATCCCTATTCCTTTCGTTACTACATTAATAGCCATACTCAAAGCCTGCTTAAAACCATCTCATTTTGTTGATTTTATATTTTACTAAGTATATATAGCCTTCCCGACAGACTTTGTCCTGATTATGCTGAAATAGAATTTGAATAAGGAAAAAATACTTAGCTACTAATTTAACCAATGTAATTCGGCCCGATACATCTATTTTAATATTTTAAACTAAGTAGATAATATATATTCTGTCAATCGCACAAACTATATTATCAAACAATTGACAGTTTCTGTCGAACGCCAATTTAATTTCAAAATTAGAATTAAATTATATTGTTAAAAGCAATTAAAACGTTACCTACTTGCGACATACGTGCAATTTTCTTATTTTTTTTCTTTCATAAAAACCTCGCGACCACAGAAAATGGGACACCATTTTCATAATATATAGGGAAAATTTGATCTTGGTCTTATAAATATTTGATACACACTTTTCAATAAACTTGATAACCTTTACCTATTATCTATGGATTCTTATCCGTGAATAATCAGTATGAAATTGGCAATCCGTCATAGTATAGGTACCTATTATTTTTAAGTTGAGAGGAAATGCACATGTCTTTGACGTATTTTAAGAATACCGCGTTCGAAAATAATACATCCAGAACACTGACTGACCGATCGACTAACGCCTCCTACCTGAACGAAGCGATACCCGCTGGGCACACATAGACATTAATCTGGCGCTATATATGTGTAGTGGTGCGTGGGTTCTGTTGTTTGAAAATGACGGATACACACATACCCTATTCAGGTACAGCGTCAGTTCTGTTCTTAATTTTGTGCAGACACGAACTTTACGAACTTATACAGTCATCAATAATTACAAGTCGAATCCAAAATCAACGTAAAAACGGGTGACGGAATTCAGTCACATGGTGACGCGTAGCCCCCTAGAGAATAATGAGCAGTGTTTTTTTTAAACAATGCAATATTTTACATAGTCGATGTCATGTTTATAATACGTAAGACAATACAATAAATTATTGTGTTAAAACTCCTTGTCAATCAATGTTAAACAATTCTAAAGTGTTGGAACCTACTCAAATATCAAGAAATGAATTTGCAGTCTGACAACTAAAATATTATGAACATTAGAGGAAGCTATAAGTTTCGCATGGATAATCTCGAAAAATCTAAGCATATTATTTGTTTTAAAGACATTTCAGTTCCGAAGGCCGCAACCAAAAACCTTACCATAAAAGCGTGCCTTGATCAAGAATCTTAAGATATAAAAGAAAGTTGGGTTATTCCGAACACTCATAAACTCGAGATCGGCTGAACAGATTTTGATCATTTTTGGTTTATTGGATTCTTCTCCGCTCCGAATAACATAATAACTAATAAAACATCGAAAATGGATATCAAAAAATATAAATTATGGAACGAATTTCGACAAATTTTATTTGTTCACCATTGACATATTGGCACGCAGATTTTTCTAATTTGTCAACATTGAAGCGCATTTTTTATAAATTAAAAAGCAAAAAGTGATAAAATCTAATTTTGAAATCAAATTGTCGTTTGACACGAACTGTCAGTTGTTTGATAGTTAGTGCAGTTGACAGAATTCGGATGGAACAAATGTGGTTTTAAACAGATGCATCGGTCGGAATGGCATTGGTCAAAAGTCATTTTTATCATTCTTTTTTAAATTCTTATTCGATATTCATAGTTAGATCGCAGGACAACATCTGTCGGGAAAGCTAGTAGGTATTGTATAACGCACGCCTCATCCGCCTTCTTCTGGTAAGTACCACAGATTTGAAATTTTCAAGGTAATCTCTAGTAACTTGTGACATTTGTGATTACTGTTTTTTCTATGGTTTTCCTAACCCCCGATTTCGGCGGTTTGTTTTTGCCTATCCCCCGATTTCGACGGCAAGTGTTTGGTACAGCAACAAGTTTTTTTTGAAAATAATGGCTTGTTCAAGTGACGAGAGCGATTTGGAGTTATTTGAAGACGGAGTCTTCGACTCTGACGAGGACGAAGAATCCCGGATGTTATATTCACGGATAAATTTCATGTCGATATTGTCGAACAAAGATTTTCTTCTCAGGTTTCGGTTAACCAAAACCGTCGTAAATGATTTATTTTTTATAAATTATTTTCTTATAAACAATATACGACGACGAGACGCGAAAAATAATGGTGGGCGAATGTTGCGTCTCTCTGACGCATAGAAATATTGTTGATTAAGATATTGAAACTCTGACGTATATTCGAAAATTGACATGGACGAAGTATTGACAATTTCTATGATCAAACGCGGATAGTTTCCATGGTAACTGACATAAATACTATCTATCTGTTGTTTGTTTATTGAAACGCGGATAAGGATAGAATATTAACTGCGGTTAATTGACGGATAGCGTTTAACTGATTACTACGGATAGGTTATTGAAACCGGCCGTAAATGAATTATTGAATTTCGCCCGCCATCCAGAAAGTTTGCCCAGCCCTGTTTTAGAGAAATTATGATAATTTACGTGGAACAGAAAGTTAAAATAATATACTTTTTTCGTACATTTTGTTTGGTGGATTCTAAGCTTTAGCGGATATGACCGACGTATTTGTCTGTCTTCAGAACGCGGACAATGCTAGGTAATATAAGAAAAAAAAAAGAAATTTGATTGCATTTTTTTTATAAATCTAAATATAAAAGTAGAGCAATGAATGGCCGGCGGACCCCCGCGGATTTGAATAGCAGACCGAAACTACATTATAATCATAACGCATTACATAACTAAAACGTTTTAAATTATTGACAGATGAGAATGCTAACTTGAAACTAAATTATTAATTTCAATAGAGTTGTATAAAACGCGAAATCAGTTTCAGAATTAAAAGTTATTGGTATAAAACAATATTTTCTCATTGCTGTGTAAGTTGTGCGTCTCCTTCGCTATTATTTGTGTCTTTAATTTTTAGTATAGTACTAGCTTTCCCGGCAGACGTTGTCCTGTGGTCCTAACTATGAATATTAAATTCGAATTTGTATGGTGTGGTGATGAATTAATTATCTTTTGGACCAATGTAATTCCGACCGATGCATCTGTTTTAAACCATCTATTTTCCATCCGCACTCTTTCAATCGTACCAACTATCTAACAACTGACAGTTCCTGTCAAAATTTCAAAATTGGGATAATAATTATATTGTAAAAAGTATTAAAACGGTTTACTTAGTTTTTCTTTTATTTTCTAATTTTCCACCCAAATTTCTTAATTTTTTCTTCCATTTCTGATAAAAGGAAACACGACCAAAAATAATAATTAGTGAAATCGGTCCAGCTGTTTAGGCGTGATGCGATGACCACGGAAAATAGCATTCGTACTAGAGGTTGTGGGTTCAACCCCAGGTGCTGACGATCCTTCTATTTCACGACAAAGGTTTTTATGCAGTTCACAAGTTTTCACTTTGAGTGAGCACAGATTCATTGAGCATTATAAAACCGAGCGGGTACGTGCGCGCTGAGACCTCTAGTAAAGAGATACTTTCACTGCGCAAGACCAAAATAATGATGGGATCTATGAGTGCGCCGCTGTGATAGGTTTGACGGCATTGTTCGGAGAGTGGATCAAGATCGCCTTGGCTGGCGTGCGCTGGATGCACCCGGAACTGGGCCATGTGCGCATGTCAAGAGCGCAAGACGAGAAATCGTCCGGTGACATTATTGCTTTTCGCAAGGTATTTTGCGAAAGTCTGGCGACCATGATATGTAAGATTTTTGGTCAACAAGCACAAGCAAGTAAGTGTGCGTTGTAGCATAAAATTGCTTCTTCTTTTTCTTCCTCTTTGATTAGATCTGATGGTCTGTTATTCTTGCTGTGATTGCCAACTACCCCTCCAGCGTTTAGGTGCTACCTTGTGGTATCTTGTGTCCTCCAACTTGGTCGTTCCAAATCCGTCTCCTCTCTCTTCCCCACCTTACAACATCCTAGACTTCAGATCTCCGTGTTGACCAACAAAGCCAATAGGCAATAAAGATGAGACAGTAACAAAAATGGATATAGTCATATCCTGGCGCCAAATATGTGACAGCAGTCGCAGTCTTTAAATTTGGTTGCTCTCTTGTTCTCAATAATTTCCAATTTTTATCTCTATATTTCATTTATTATTAAATTTCTACTTGTTGCATACAGGAAATTTTTCGACATGTTGAACATGTTGAGAATTCTCATGATTAGAAGTTTCGGAGACAAACATTACCTACCACCTAATGGCGAACGTTGTTAACGTAAAGTGATCACACTAAGCCATCCTTCGAAATAACAGTAGAAGACGGTCGTAAGCCCGTAGTGGTTTGTTCCATTTAAAAATCGAACATTGTAATTAATTGTTAGAGTCATTAGTTGTTATTTTTCCTCTATCATGAGTAGTTTTTCCGGAGATAATTCTAAGAATCTTCATCTCGCTGGTGGGCAGGAGGTTGTTGGTTCGGACAGAGTCGACACATAAAAAAATAACGAAAAAAAACTATTTTAAGGCTTTTCCACGTGTTTTTTTGTTCTCTAGGTAAAATACCTACATGATTCGTTGTTTCAGAACTTCCTGTGATGAAGTGCGTGTGTCTACGAATCATATTATCACAAAAAACAGTGTGTAGATACATAAATGCTAAAATTGTTTTTAGTTTGTCAATAAAAATGGAACACAAATACACTCTGACTCTTTCACAGTAAGTTACTTTTGGCTTGTGTCGTGAAAGAGGAAGATGGTCGGCACCTGATGGGATCGAATCTATAAGACCTCTAGTACGAATGTCAGAGACGAAACCGCCAGTCTACCAACCACTTTTGGACTGATACGGCCTTTTAGACTACAGAATAAAATTATCACACAAAAAAAATGATTTTCGTAATTTCGTGTCTATTAATTCGTCGACGAACCACATCTGTTTAAATAACACAACGAAGAAAATGCATGTTTTCCAATTTTTTAGTAAGATAAAATCGATCGCAATATTACAATTTCGTGTACTGGACAATCTCTTTTATCAAAAAAGAAGTTATTTATCAAAAAGTAGTAAAATATAAAAAAAGCATCTTGCTTTGATGTTTGTATACGATTTCTAAGTCGTATGTAACGATAAAAAAACATTTAAAAAAGGCATTCTCCGAACTATATTTAATGTAAAAGAAAGTCGGGTTAGTGAGAACACTTATAACTCGAGATCGACTGAACAGATTTTTATGATGCTTAGTTTATTGGATTCTTCTCCGCTCCGGATAACATAATAATTTATAAAAACCTAAACATGCATATCAAATGTAATATTAAAGTGAGTATGGAACGAATTTCGTTACAACAACGCCATCTGTGAAAATTCTATAGAAGCACAATTTTTATTTACCTGTCAACCATTGACATTAAATAATATATTGGCACGCAGATTTTTGATGAATTTTTTTTTCGAGCTTTTTTCAAATGTCATTGTGTTTACAGTGAATCGCATTTATTAAATTAAAACGTAAAAATTGAACAAATCTAATATTGAAATCACATTGTTCGGATGGAGAATATGTGCTTTCAAACAGATGCATCGGTAAAAATGACGTTGGTTAGTGGTCATTTTTGTCATTCTTTTAAATTCTTATTCAATATTCACAGGACAACGTCTGTCGGGAAAGCTAGTTTTTAATAAAATGCACGCACCGAACTCTTACTGCGGGTACGGACAGACAGATCTACATCTACATAATATTTTAGAAATGTTTGTTTTTTTATTTGCCTTTGACAATACTTTTACCTTATATGTGAACATCACGCTCAAAATACAAATGCTACGTCAGATATTAATATGCCCAGAGCCGTACAAAATGCTGGAGAAGGTTCTTAAATACAATTTGCTGCATTAACTTTAATATATTTAGAGCTATTTAAAAAAATCTATTTTTTTAGGATCTTCATACAAATTTCTCAAAAAGACTTTTGGAAACAAAATTACTCATGTAAACGTTGAATGGAATCTTGGTATTACGGTATGAAAATGCAATAAAATAATCGTAGATTGATTTGTTATACATATAAATGTTATTCAAATCTTATTATTCTCAATAAATAAAGATTTAATGAAAAAATTTGCAAAATGATTCCTCCATTTTGCAAATTTGACAGATAGCGCAAATCACCCTCTATGGGTGGAGAGCCTAATTAATTATCACACATTAGGGAATGTAGCTAAGATTCAAACCACAGAGCTATCTCTCTCTCTATGAAAACTTGCAAATTATGTCGGTAGGTTCGTATAATATTATGAGGTCGGTGAAACAAAAATTTTAAAAGTGTCATTCTTCTTTTTCTGTGCTTATGTCAGTTGTAGAGGTCTGTTAAGCAATGGGAAGCTAGACTAGAACCTGTTTAATTACCTACCGATCAAGCCTGACAATCGGAATCAAAAACGTAAAGCAAGACGGGTATAAGCTAGTAATATATAATACGTATGAATACAAAATTCGACTAGTTAACAAGCGCATAAAATGCAGACGATATATTATTGTGTTTATCCGAGAAATTAGATTGTTAAAATAACGTATTGGTTAAAATAAACTGTAAGTTTAATGTAGCGTTCAACTTCAAACGAAATATACGTTTGTGTTAAATACATAATTGTGTAAAATACATAATTGATTTGAATAACATGTTTATTATTCATAGATCTATTATGCACTACAACTAATGCGGTATTCGGAATAAAATTTTCAAAATTTTATGTTATACCTATCTTTTTTGTTTATGTATTTTGGATTTATGACTACTAGGTCATAAAACTACTTGTAGGTATTCTGTTTTCCTTAGAATACGGGTACTGATATAAAACAGCGGTGAATGTGTCAGTTTAGAACAACAACAAAAACATCGTCATAATTTTGAAAGACTGCCGTCTGCCGTCAGACGAACCTTGTTAGGAGCCCAGAGTGCATAACTATGTACTGACATTTAGGCGGTCGTCAAGATCCGTATGTAAAATGTATCTAATGGTTTGTTTCCCTAGAAAAGAAAAGCGGCCGAACACTATGAACACCGTATTCTATGAGACAAGTACAAAACATTTATGTTTATTATCTCTTTCACTAGCAGTAAAATAATGAAAGCGGGAAAGAGACAACGTAACGTTGTCGTTTAGTGTCAATTAGCGTTTCTTATTGATATCGCAGTTAACGATTCTATTTCAGTTTTAGTGCGCACTAACTAAAATAAGAACGTTCCAAATTTAGTTAGTGCACATTGGTATTCTATAAAAATTAAGAGCGCTCTTAATCTGACTAATATTGAAATAAGTTCATTTTGGTATTCTACAACACTATTTAAAAGTCAATTTTAGTGCGTTCTTATGTCAAAACGTTCTTAATTTTAGTTCACACCTAATTTTATGCGACTTAAAAGATATCTGATGATATTTTTACCTATAATAAAATTATTTTTTTAACCTAAAAAGTTTAAAACAAGTGTTAAATATTTTTATTAAAGTAGGTAAAATCATAAAATTTGATTTTTGCGTGTGTTTCGTTATGCCAAAATCGGAGGATAGTTCAAAATCACTACTTTCATAAAGGGGGCGTTCAAGTATTACGTAAGGCAATAGGGGGGGAGGGGGTTGTTTTCTTGTAAAACGTTACCATTATTATTACCGGCGCCGAAACAAAGGTATTTAGTGACTTTCCAGTAATAATAAATTGTAATTTTAAGCATACAAAGTTGTAATATGTGCGTTAGGTAACGTTTAGAGAATTGGAAGAGGGGTAACAAAGAGCGTTACGATGGTCAATAATGTTAAAAAAAATGCGTTACGTAAATACTTGAACGTTACCAAAATACTCATTTGCGTATATTACAACAAGAGATTTCCACTAAAAAAATTATACTTATTGATTTCAAAAGGAAATCTAAGAGTAGTTGGTCTGATAAAAAGGCAAATTCGAGATGCCTCTAACCCATTTGGTCACATTTTGACAATTAAACTATTTGTAATAAATAAACATTGACCAATGGCGCATGCGCGATATATTCCACAGACAATTATAATTCATAATTTTGTTTATGGTGAACTACTTTTAGTAATTTTAGTTTTTAGAACACATCACTTTATAGAATACGAATTTGAATTCATGTGAACTTAATTCTTAAATTTTGGAACGTTCTTATTTTAGTTCGAACCAAATCCAGAATAGGGGGTAATATGCCCGCTGAATAAAATTATATGAACTTAGTCAAAAGGTTAAATTCAACAACTTTTGCAATATTAGCTAGTAATATTGATATTTCAATTTCTCTTTGTTCCGTTCCGTTCAATTGGCGGCCACATTTTGTTTTTTCAGAAAACTATTGCATAAACGAAACGTGACTTTCGTATTACGTTTATATTTATCGGGTCGTAGTAAAAATGGAGCTTCTCACCCATCACGAAATTGGCAAATAGAGGGATCAGATTGGACGGGAAGGTTGACTAGTGAAAAGGTATAAAGTTCCGCCGGCTGTTCCGACAGCGCCGTTTATTTGGATCTCATTAAAACGAACTGTAGATACCTATTAATTCAATCCGAAGACAAAATAAAATATCTACTTACATTTACTACCTTAATCACGAATGTCTGAAGAGATAGGCAATAACACGCAAGTAGAACACAGCTGTAAATACAGTATTGGAAATTTCGTGAGAATATCACTAACGCTGTATCGATAATCTGCATTTTGTTACACTCTTATGTTTGTGCAAGTAACGGTTAAGTCGAGTATAATACGTGTGTAGTGGTTGATGGTAGTCTAGCGGCGGCTACGACGCCGGCTTTCGTACTGTTTCGTTCGGAGCTCGTGGGTTCGATCCCATCAGGTGCCGACCATCTTCCTCTTACACGACACAAGCTTTAAGTAGCTTACTGTGAAATAGTCAAAGAGTGTATTTGTGTTCACTTTGAGTGAGCATGCACAGATTCATTTTCAAAAAAAAAAAATAGTAGGTACTATTTAAAAGGTGTCGAGAAGAAATGTAAACTGTTTGATGCGTGTGTGTTGCCCATTCTCCTGTATGGGTGTGAGTCCTGGCACCTGACCAAGGCCCAGGCACAAAAAGTCTCAGCCTTTGAAATGAAGTGCCTAAGGAGAATTCTGGGCGTAAGATGGTACCATCGCATCACGAACGACGCTATACGCCGGCGCACCCAGCGTGAGCCCATCACCTCTACCATTGTGTAGAGGAGATGGACTTGACTGGGACATGTGTTAAGGATGCCGAATGACAGTTGGCCGAGGAGAGCGCTGTTCTTCCTCCCATCAGGGTCCCGAAGACGAGGAAGACCCTCTCACACTGTGTTCCGCTCCTTCGAAGCAGAGCTGAGGGTCATGGATATGGTGTGGGAAGAGGTCATAAACATTGCGCTAGATCGAGATCAATGGAGAGCTCTTGTTGCCTCCCTATGCCCCTGAGTGGGGTGTAAAAGGGAGATCATTTAAAAGGTAAAGTCTATTTGTAAGCATCTGCAGGGTTATTCGCAAAAAAAAAAATAGTTTAGAACGTGTCGAATATTTGGGACTTGAGGGTGCTTAACACTCGAACACCCGTTTTAACTTAAATCTATTTTAATTATTATGATTCCGCAAATCCTTAACATACAAAACTGAAATTTCTGTTTTATTGTAGAATGAACTTAATAACCTAAGTCATAATAACAGGTTAACTAGTTTAGGATGCTTTTAGCCAATAGGCAATAAAGATGAGACATTCACAAAAGCGGATATTATATTCATATTTTGGCGCCAAATATATGACAGCAGTCGCAGTCTTCAAATTTCCTTGCTCTCTTGTTCTCAACAATTTCAAACTTTTATCTCTACATCTCATTAATTATTAAATATCTACTTTTTGTATACCTACATGGGATTTTTCGACATGTTGGACATGTCGAGAATTCTCATGATTAGGAGTTTCGGAGACTTCAACATTACCACCTAATGACGAACGTTGTTAACGTAAAGTGATCACAGTAAGCCAGCCTTCGAAATAACATTTGGTGACGGTCGTAAGCCCGTAGTGGTTTGTTCCATTTTAAAATGGAACATTAGTTATGTTATGAATTGTTAGTCATTAGTTGTTACATATTAGCTTAGTCGATATAGCACATTAACACGCGTTTCTCTCCAGACATCAATACCTACTAGATGTCGCTACCAATCAATTGCAAACGGTCGAGAAAAAGTGAAGTGACAATAGGTATATTTTCGTAGAACGCATTAATGTAAATTTGAAAAGTGCAAAAAAGTGAAGGACGGCAAAGCACGGGCATTCGCGAAAAAGTTAGTTCGAACTAAAGAAAATATTTTTAGGTAAATGAGACAAATTTATTCTTGTTACTGTATTATTAATATTAATGTTCAACTCCGTATAGATATAAATATTCATCGATAAAAATAAAAAAAGATAATGTAAAAGCAACAAAAACGGCACATTAAGGTCTAACAACATAGATCACTCTCTCGAGAGTGAATTGCCACATTGTAAAGAAGAAGAAGAAGAAGGTCTAACAAAAAAAATAACTTAGTACTTACATAAATTTTTTCACTCATTTAAGTACGTACGTACCTAGACTAATTTTCTCGTTTCAACAGGAAAATCTATGATTCATCTGGGGGTAAATCCTCCCTAACTTCCAACCCTTTAGTAAAGGGGTAGAACTACTGCGGCACAAAGTGTCTCGTTAGTGCTAAGGTTTTTTTTTATTTGAAGATTATAATTATTTCAATAGAACCACATACAGTGATACTGCGCATAACGACAATTCATGTCAAAGTACGTCACCTATCTAAGATTTTATGCGAAACAATATTATACAGTCGTTTCCGTTGAATTGGGACAGCCGCTTATTTTTGACCAATCTCACAGTAACGAAACCAAGAAACCAATAGTAAATTATATGTTTAATTGGGACAACATTCCGCTTAATTGGGATAGTAAATTCCTACTTTTTTTTAAGAATTCAGGGTTTACCAGTGGAGTACCTAGCAAACAAAAATGCATGGATGACATCTGAAATATTTCGAAATTGGCTTACTACTAGTAGGGACCAAAATTAACAAATGAAACAAAGAAAAAATTTGCGGTTTGATGACAATTGTGCGGCACACCCTCATTTAGACAATCTACAAAATATACAACTGGAATTTCTTTCTCCTAATACCTGATCGTTGTTACAACAACAAAAAAAGTGCAATTCGCTTAAATGGGACAGTCGCTTATTTGGGACAAAATGCCCAAGTTCCGATGTGACCCAATTAAGCAGAATCGACTGTACCTATAAAAATTCTTTGCAACAAATTGAGATTTATATTCTTTTAGCGTCCTATTTCATGAGAATTGTGCATATCTTTGATTTTTTTTTTGTTATTAGAAAAATGAATCCGAATTCCAACACTTGAAATTTCCGCAGAAATCGTCGTCAAAGATTGTCGGTCCCCAGGATCCAGCCTACTACCTCCAATACGAAAGTCGGCTACCAAATACTGTAAGGTTGCATATTATGCATCCTTTCAGTATTTGGACTCGTCAATTAATCACGTAAGATCGAAGGAGTGAAACGGTTATGGAAAATAAACGATATAATCAAATTGCAACTGAGAATATCACGTGTATTTATTTTTTCCTTTAATGCACGATTTCCGAATAAAGAGTGATCATAATTACATGTGACAAATGAGTAAAGTAACGTAACAACAAAGGTTACAATAAGTTCGGGTTTTCCAGAAGCCATATAAGCAGGTACAGATACATAATTATCGTTGGAGTTGTACCATTTATTCTAATCAGATTGGAATAAAATTGGCACGCTATTTCGACAGTCCAAGCTACATCAATGGGTGACATTTACATTGAGTTTCCACTTTTTGAAACAATCGTTTTTAGAGGTTCCATTGTACTCATTTTTTAAAGTAAGACATTGACTACGCTTACAGTATTGCCAGTAATCGATATCAGACAAAACAAATAATTTTATAGACGCTTTATATTCTTATGTATGTAGCGAAATCTACAATGTTTTTAATTGTTATAGCATCTAGTTACAATAATAATAATTGATTATCTATACAACTATTTTATTGTCTTTGGTTTAATTTTATGGAAGTGATTTGAAATTAGAACACAACTGACGTATCATAGTAATAATATGGCGGTTGTTCTAGAAAATGGACGCACCCATGCGGTTTTTATTATCGTTAATACAAATAAAAGTGATTCATTTAAAAAAAAAGTGATAAGAAAATATGAAGAAGTTCTTCGAAAAGTGAATGTTTATAAATAATCCTATAATGTGACTGTTAAATCGATTCTTTGAAAGGTTTACATTCGATTTTGTGAGAAAAAATCAAGACATGACTTTTTGCCAGCTCCTGTACGCAAAAAGGCTAGCTTCTCTAATGCTATAATTTCCTAAAACAGAAAAGCGGACGTAACATTACGAACGCAGTATTCGTTGAAATACGCACAAAGCGTTTTAAGTATGTTTATCTCTTTCACTTCCAGCAGTAATATAACAAAAGTGCAAAAGAGACAGAGTGTATGTTTTATGTTTAGTGTTATCACGCGTTGCTCGGATACCCTTTCATATCGCAACGAAAACACACTTGTAACGAATGTTGCAGCAACATTCTTTGCGCCGATCGTCGCCGGACGAAATCGGCGTTCTTTGTGTTTTCATCCATATAGAGGACGTTAATAGATTCTTTACGGTTAAAAAAAATGTCACTTTAGTTACAGGAATGTACGTACATATTATATTATAGGTATGGCAAGATTGCAAAACTTTATTAATAAGTGCATATAGCCAATAAAATTGCTGTCTATGATATTATTTATTGAAGAAAAAAAAAACAAGGCGCATTCATAGACTGTGGGAGGTCTCCGTCACGAAAAGCTAAAGACAATGATGATAACATCGACGCAGCAAGTTGGTGCCAGGAAGACTGACGACTTGTTTTCAGACGACTGGCAACACTAGAAAGTAATCTATTCCAGTGAAGTTCGTGCAAATTTGTATTAAAATGAAAATGAACGTACGGAGGTACCTAATAATTAGATTTTTTATTTGACAGTTTGACGTTTCAGCCGTCACCCTCCTCCTCGTAATTAAGCAATCAAATTGGCGCGAAATTAGACTTGTTTTTTTTTTTGTATTTCGAATGTAAGTTAGTGTATCATTAGGTACATCGAATTCGATACTGGAAATTGTCAAACTCCGAAAACGAACGACTACGTAAAGTGATAGTACTGATAGTTGACCTCAAGTTCTGTATAATAATTGGGTGAGTTCGTTCGTAACTCGGTATTTTCATTGAAACACTCCAAGTTCACGCCGAGTATTTTTCATACATAATATTATTCGTCTGCGATTCGATATTCGTTTCTAAGTCAAAAGAGTGCACGCGGGAAATGTTATATCGAAAAATATTGAGGGGGTTGGTAACCGCTGGGTTAAGTCGATGGCTCTCGTACGTATTGCGTGGGTTCGAGTCCCGGTGCCGACCATTTCTACTATCACAACACAAGCATTGCTTTCTGAGTAAGATATCAAAAGTGATATACTTAGGTACATTCCAACATGCAACTGTTACAAATGGCTGAAATGTCAAATTGTTCGCGGTCCCCAAGTAAATTGAGAGCATTTTTTTTTTCACCAAAAAAGTAACAAACATATACATTATATTCCGACCTCAGTAGCCTAGTTGTACTGGCGTGGAGTTCAGATCACAAGGTCCCGGGTTCGATTCCCGGTCGGATCAGAGTTTTTTCTAAGTGTTTTTTCACTTGAAATTTCTACCCGGGTTTGGCCTGTCTCAGATTGGACGGGACCGGTTGACTGGAAAAATTGCCTCAGGCAATATGTTCCGCCGGCTATACTTACTGACACCTTTGTATAGAAGTATTATCCTATTATTTTATTCCAACTTATTTACTAAGTTTGCAGCAATACACTCGCTCAGTAGGTACTTAAAGGACGATAACTGATTTATAGGACAATCAATGTCCGTTTTTCTATGCCTGTCGTCCAGACAGGTTTTGCTGCTAGTCATTACATAATACCTAAAACGAATCAATCGATACGAGGTTGATTGCACCGCGGGGAACAGGTCGAGGCAACAGGATCCCATCTAGGAATGTCGTTTCATAATAATTACTTACGTATAACTGGCGTCTTCTCTGCATTTTTTGCGCGCCCTTTTGAATTCTTAATTGATTGGTTTCACAGTTCCCGGCTGACGTTGTGACGTGAAGCGAGGTACAGAAAAAACCACGTCGCCAACGTTGCGACAGGCGAAGACGAAGAATAAATGCAAAAATCATACACAGAAGATTCTTTCTGACGACGATTGGCGATATTCTATCTATAAATATTCGTTGCGCACACATATAGAATAGACCACTGACTGATTGCGTGATCGACTAACGCCGCTCACCCAACGATTGGGAATCGTTGGGCGGCGGACTACACAGGTACCGTCTCAGTTAAAGCTGTAGTTTAGTTGCTGGCAACCACCCTGGCCACGAGAGAATGTCATGCCAAATCCTGTTATATGAAATGAAAGCAACGGTGGTAGAAAAGTGAATTAATATATACAGGAGTTAAGAGTTCATTAAAATAAATTCGATATTCCACTTTATGATGGTTTTTTGTCAGAACTACATTCAACTTCGATAATAAGAAAATTGCGTGAAAAATTAGAAATTTAAAGAAAACTCTAAGTAGACAACCTTATCACCTATAGTGCTTTGTCCATATAATTTTCATTCCAATTTTGAAATTTGACAGAAACTGTCAATTGTTAGATAGTTGATGCTTTTGACAGAATTTCGATGGAAAATATATGGTTTAAAACAGACGCATCGCTCGGAATTACATTGGTAAAATGATAATTAATTCATCACCATACAAATTCGAATTCAATATTCATAGTTAGGAACACAAGACAACGTCTGTCGGGAAAGCTAGTTAAATAATAAAAATCAAAACGTGTAGTGTTCACGTTTAGGCATACGATAATCGATTTAATGGCTAATCAACGACAAAATGGAATGCTAAAAACAACGACAAAAAATAGAACTTCGAAAAATAGTGATTTGAATCAAAGAACGAAACATCCCAATAAAAATAAACAAATGAACCTCGAAAAAGAATGATTTAATTTTGAATGTAAGAACGAAACATCCCAATAAAAATTAACAAATGAACCTCGAAAAAGAATGATTTGTTTTTGAATTTAAGAACATCGCAATAAAAAAACAATTAATTGAAAAAAATTGAAAAAACGAACGAATGTTAAAATCATAGACAAGTAACGGATTTGATGTTAAATAGTAATGGTACCCCCCTGTTGGTAGGTCGTCTGCAGCCAGACATGTACCTAGGCTATGGAGTTGGTTCAATACGACGTCTGTCTGGTGATGGGTGCATGAGTACCTGACCTTGGAGAAGCGCAGCATTGGATGCACTCTAAGCTCCATTCATCCTATTTCCAGCCGCACAAAACAAACATACACAAATAAAATAAACATTCTATAATAGGTATTTTTAGAGTTTCCTGCCTATGCGCACGGGGGCAATCGCTTTGACTGCTTTCAAATCGAGTGACGGCCCTTGATAATATTTTTTATTTATAGATTCGTTAAAATTAACGAAGTTTAATAACACAATCGTGGCTAACCCCCGATCTCTCTACTATACAAACGAAATTGTGCTTCAAATAAAGGGTCGCCTAGTCAAGAACGATTGATAACGCATAGATTTCGTTGTTGCCTGCTCGTTCAGGCGAATATCCAATGGGCTTCCATCTTCCACTGAATGATTTAATACTTTTGTCTCAGAGAAAGGCCTGCTTGAAATGGAATCACTTCTGGGAGTCGGAATTTCAAGTAAAAGCTGTCTTCTATAAATCTATTAAACAATGTTTATCAACTAAACCATGGATTCACGTGTTAAAGTTCACCAGGAAACAAATTGTAGCCACCACAGGCTGGATTCTCATCTGTTTAAGTTGGGTCTTGTGTCTTCCCCTTGGTGGAAATGTGGCCAGGACACGGAATCCTTAGATCACGTGTTATTCGGCTGCCCGCTGATGGATGTCTCCTTATATCATGTATGAGATGTTTGTTATCCGGTTAATATTCTTCATTTATTAAGTCTCAATTATCTTGAAATAAATAGAGAGTTATTATCTTTTGTTGAAAATAATTAGATCCTTTTTCACTTTATTCTTTCTCTTTCTCCTTCATTATTATTATTTGGTCTGTAGTGTTGTTTTTAATTTTAAACACAGGCACAGGCACAAATCATTCCTTATGGGATGAGATTGCCGGTAATTGCGAAAAAAAAACGCAATCATCTTCTATATATAAAAGTGGAGCCCTATTTCCATTGGTTATCGCATCACGCGTGAACGGCTGGACCGATTTCAGTAATTCTTTTTTTCTCAGTTTGCAAATGTCAAAAGAAGGTTCTTATGAAGGAAAAAAATGCGAAGAAAATTAACGTAGGTGCTTCTACGTGTTTCACACAATAATAATACACTTTTCTATTTTTGAAATTGACAAAACTGACAGTTGTTTGATTTGATAGTTAGTGAGATTGTCGAAATATGAGCTGTAAGCGTCGTTTAAAACAGATGCATCGCTTGGAATAATATAGGTTATTAATTTATCGTTATACAAATTCGAATTCAACAAACATAAATCTAGTCAGGAAGTCAGTCTGTCGAGGAAGCTTGTTATATTATGTAAAAATGGATAAGTCTCACTAAAGGTAGAGAACTGCTGGACCGATCTGGCTAATTTTTTTTTTTGAAATAGGTATTCCTACAAGCTGAGGGTATTTTCAAACGATGAGAAAAAAGGGAAAAATTGAGAGAAAAACAGAAAAAAAACAACAACTTTGTTTTTCCATTCAAAACTGGGGCAGACAGCTAGTACAGTGCATATATTTAAAAATGAATCCTTCTTTTCCTTGGACAAAGCACATGAACACGTGGAGCAATTTGGGTAATTCTGCTTTCGAAAAATTTGTCTTTCGGTAATTCTGCTTTCGAAATATTGTGATGCGTCGCAATAAAGGATCGTTTTTTTTCGTTTTAAATGACTGGAAACACCGCCGCTTTATTTAAAATGGGCTGGTAGAGAGAACGGACCTCCAACCTGTTCTATTCGTAGACACTTATTTCATTACACTTCTCATAAGCAATTTCCTATTTCTTATAAGTACTTTTTTTAAAGAATCTGGGATCAATCAAAGCGAACACACGTATACACTTTTGACATCGTTCTCAGCTTTATATATTATTTTTGTCATCATTTTAGTACCTATTCTTTAAACATGCACAAACCGTCTCAACTTATCGAATTGCATCTTTGTTGCAACACCTATTTCCATACCACATTATTATTTGATTGTATGTTGTTATTAAAGAATCCATAAATCCAGGGCCGACACCGTTCCAGAACGATCAGTCAGCACTCCAGAGACACGCGGACGGAAATAGCCCGAGAAGCGTGAATCACACCCCCTTCAGTAGGACAAAACGTACGACGAGGAAGAAAACATTATGATGCCGACTACAGGAATAATTATCTGACGACTGTTCTAAGAAAAAATACATTACTTCTTACTCGAAATACATTTGACGGATGAAAATGAAATGAAAAGTCTATAATGACATACAAGAAAGTCGGGTTAGTGCGAACACTTAGTGTGAACACAACTCGAGATCTGCTGAAAAGATTTTTATGATGATTAGTTTAATATTGGATTCTTCTCCGCTCGGGATAACAGAATAACTTATAAAAAAAAAACTAAAAATGGATATCAAATAATAATAAGGTTAGTATGGAACGAATATTTATAATATCCTTACAACAACGCCATCTGTGAAAATACAAAGTCGTCGAGTGATTTGGGTTGTCAAGGAAACAACACCTTTTAAGTAAATTATTGAATTTAGTTCAAACTAACGGCGCATCCAGCGCAGGCCCATCACTTCCACCATTACGGAGAGGAGATGGCCATGGTTGCGACAGGTGTTGAGGTTGCCGAATGACAGTTGGCCGATGAGAGCGCTGGTTTTCGTCCCATCAGGGTGTCGAAGATGTGGAAGACCCTCTCATACCGTGTTCCGTTCCTTCGAGGCAGAGCTGACGGAGTTGGACATGGTGTGGGAGGAGGTCATAAGCATTGCGCAAGATCGAGCGCAATGGAGAGCTCTTGTTGCTTCCCTATGCTCCTGGGTGGAGTTCAAAGGGAGTTTCGATTTGATTGAGTTCAAACTATATGTAACTATAACGGCTTAAAACAAGTTCATACTTAACTTCTTCATGAATTATTGGGCTGATAATATCTATAGAGATACGAATTGACACAAATCTCAGCAGGATAAAAATCAATGATAACATATTATTAAGTAGGCACCTCGGTAATTCGCTGGAATCAATAATCTTGAATGAATCATTGGAACTCTGCTTATAATGAATCATCTGATAATTTTCGAGCCCTTTCCAATTAAATATTTTGTGAACTAGGTTGGGAGCCGTTATTTCGAAGTTTTGACATTAAATTATTATCATTTTTTTGTTGAGTTTACTATTGCGAGGAGTAGGTTCATATGAAATAAATAAATTGAAAGGTTGAGAAAACTCAAAGTACCTACGTAACCTTCTAAGAGCTTTTTACAATATAATTTCCTGTAATTTTTAAATAATATTGGCATTTTAATGATGCCATTTGTTTGCGCTATTACAGAATGCGAATGGAAAATATATGGTTAAAAACAGACAAATCTGTCAGAATTCAGGTACATTGGTCAAAACGTAATAATAATGAAGGTTACAACTAACGACTCATAACTAATGTTCCATTTTAAATGGAACAAACCACTACGGGCTTACGACCGTCTTCTACTGTGATCATTTTACGTTAACAACGTTCGCCATTAGGTGGTAATCATGAGAATTCTCAACATGTTCAACATGTCGAAAAATCGCATGTATGCAACAAGTACATAGATATTTAATAATAATCAATGAAATAAAGTGATAAAAGTTGGAAATTATTGAAAACAAGAGAGCAACCAATTTTAAAGACTGCGACTGCTGTCATGTATTTGGCGCCAGGATATAACTATATCCATCTTCTCAACTAATCCATATCCATAATAATGAGTTAACCATTAATCAAAATTCGAATTCATTCATAGTTATAGGACCACAGGACAACGTCTGTCGGAAAAGCTATAACAGTTGTTCATAATTCTTAACATATTAATAAAACTGATTCACTTTTTAATAATATTATTCTGATCAAATCATAAAGTACGATGCAGCTTATAAATGGCCGACTGACAGTTGCAACCATAGTGCAGTGTGTTTGACAATAATAATAATTATTGACGATTGTTTACGGTTGCACATTATTGTTCAGAGCTAATTTTAACACATTGTGTCTGGGCAATATGACTCATGTATGTAAATATTTACACTAATTGCAGCATGTGTTGATCTTCCATACAATGCAGTCTACACTGATGCATTCGTAAAGTATAATATTGTATTCAATTCTTATAGTTTATACCTAATATGAATGATACTGTGAACATAATATATGTACGCATACCTAATGGGTCAAAAACAAGCTGCCATATACATAGGTATTATTAAATTATAGTTTTCTAAATAGAACATAACATACTCCCTTTCAGGCCCCACTTAGGGGCATAGGGAGGCAACGAGAGCTCTACGCTGTGCTCAATCTCGCACAGCTTCGATGACCTCCTCCCGCACCATATTCAAATCTCTCAGCTCTGCTCAGGATCGGAACACGGCATGAGAGGGTTTTCAGTGGGCTTAATACTTATGGTCACATTCTACTCTTTCAATTAACACCCCTCTCATCTAGAATGATTGGATATCAAATTCAAAAAAAATGTTTCAAATCGGATTACATATTTGTAGTTTTAGACTCTAGAAATAAGCTAGAATAAACAAATAAAAAATTCTTAATATACGTACCTATATCATAATTGAATGATTGAGAAAAAAGAAAAAGACCGTCGAGATAGATAGGTAGGTACTTGATGTCGTGTGGGTGTTGCCACCTACGCTTCACAAAACACCAAATTTTATTATCAATCGGGCAACATTGAATTCTACATTCGATGCGACTTTAGCGCCATTTGATTGTCAAGTTCAATGATCTTACACACACATGGGTGCATTGTACATACATCTTTACAATGCTGCATAATACTGTTAAGTATTTTTATTCTATCTGACTATGAATGCATGATCTATAAATTAGAATTAAAATTATAATACTATTCAAAAACCTTAGTGACATGTGCTTAGATCAGCGAGCTTGGTAGCATATAGTTGTCGGCGCTGAGTTCTGCTAAGATAAGGAAAATTAAAAATTAAAATGTTATCAATGGTTGGAATTAGTCTCAATTACATACCTAAAATTTATTTCTATTTTAGCGTTATTTTATTATGACCTTTAAGTAAAGGAATAATGCAGGACCTTCCAGTCTCTTCCAGATAGGCACCAAGTCTCACAGCTGTAGATCAAGCGCGGATCCAGGGGGGGGGTTAGGGGGTGGTCATGACCCCCCCCCCCCCTGGGCTATGTATTCTCAAGTAGGGTAGTGATATTTATTAATAAAATATTTACTTTGCTAGCATAATTATAATTTCTTGTGGGCCATGACCCCCCTCTGGAGCAAAAGTACCTACCATATAACAAATTTAGGAAACGACTTTTTTTTTTTAGGAAAAGTGTAGTTTCCAGTTCCCAATTTTCTAAGATGACCTTTTTTTACTTTGTGACCCCCCTGGCGCCAAAGCTGGATCCGCCCTTGCCGTAGATAGATCAAGATACTCCATAGGTTGGCAAATTAATCAAACACCTTTAGATATTAAGTAGTACCTAACATAGAAAGTATACCTATTAGAGTTTTTATGTTGTTTGTAAACGATGTAAAAAATAAATAAATATGTACAGTACAACTTCGATATAATGGACTTCGGTAAGAACGAATTAAATATTTAAAGGCCTTGGAGCAATAAGATTAAATGACACATTTTTTTTACAAAAAATGACTAATAAATTAAGACGTTTTTTTGCCTATGGACTACTCAAAAACAATGTCAAAAGATTAAATAATTCCATATTATCTACATAATTTACAATAATTTTGAAAATATTGTATTTGCTCAGAGAAAACTTTATTTTTTTTTTGTGAAGAACGTGACAAGCCACTTGCAAGCCATTTTCAAACCTATTGATTGATAACTTCCATATTTTTTTAACATTTTTCAGTTATAACGAAGTACTAGTGTATTTTTGTATTGGAGAAGCTAGCAAGTGTTTCACAGCCAACCAAAATTTCATTACCATAATAGGATGCCGTTAGCAATGTCTAATCTATATATATAAGACATAACAGTACCTACCACAGTGGATACATATATGTACGTAATATTATACTTGACAAGTCTGCTCTGTGTCTATCGGAAGGTGTAGCATACCGTCTCAGCACACTAAAAATATGAGTCATGTGAATATTTTAAGAGCTCGCATAATTAGAGAGATAAGTGCAGATTGTGATAGAATTAGGCTAGGATTACCATACGTTCAGCATTTTTAGCATCTTTTTTTTCGAAAATGTATGGCGTATATAATTTTCAACTCAAAAATTAAAAACAATACAACGTACATTGATTATGATCAATATGATCATCTTTCTGTTTTTTAAGTCCAAAACTATCGTATTGGTTTCACTAGTCGTAGGTACATTGAATACAAAGAAAGCTATGAATAAAGAAGATATTGAATATTGGTACAAGAAACTTCAAGCGATTAGAACTGCCTTTATAATAATATACATTTTTAATATACAATATAATTATCTGTATTGTTTCTACCTGTAAAGATGTGATGTACTTAAAAGACCATACGCCAAATAAATAAATAAATAATTATTAGTATTCGATTTTTAGAAATAATTTTTATACAAATCTGAACCGCTTATAATAAACATCATCTTCTACTGCTGATTCGAAGCCTGTCTTAATGTGATCAGTTCAGGTGGTCAAATCCGTCGAAATCCCCGAAATTCCAAATCCCATGCGCCCAGCAGAATTCGAAGTCTAGTCCTGAAGTCGGCGCAAGAAGCCACAAATATATTTTGAGCATGGGATTTGCGGAATTTTCCTCTATTAGACTCAGTTTTGTTAACTATTTCACATGATTATAATTTTGCGTAGAACAAATTTTTATATGTCTCGTGTTTTTTGTGCGTTGTCGATACATTTTAGCACCGCCAATAAACCCGACGTCCCCCCGCATAACTAAGGCTAAGGCTGTCCGTTCACATCCCGGTTTGGGAGATGCATGACACGGACGACGATGGTAACTATATACACCACATCAGACCGTGATGTAATGCCCTAGAAGCCGGTTTTTTGTGGGCAGTCGCTGCTTCTTCAGACACGCTGGTATACCATACAATAATAGGTATGTGGAATGAGATAGCATAAACACGTACTGCTTTTATTGTAATAATATATTCGGGATTTGAACCACGATCCCCATAATATATACAGGTCGAATCCCATCATAACGAAATCTTTCGGCACTTTTTCGACCCCCTATAACAACCCTCTGGTGATAGTTAGGTTTCAGACCAATCCCCCTTCACCCCCCTCCACCAAATCACGTGTTGGTTCTTAATTTTAAAAAAATGTTACGTATACGGTTTGAAAAAAATACAGTTGATTGAAGGTAAGAAACGGGGTCTATATTGAATTAATAAAATAAAAATAAAATAAGAATAAAATTTAATGTATATAAAGCCATGCTTTTAGATGTAGATCAAAATTATGGATCAATAAAATTGTGTCTCCTTAAAATGAGAAAAAACAATGAAAAACATTACACATACAACACATCATCCTACAATAAATTAAATCGTACACAAAATTAAAATAACAACAACAATAAAAAGAAACACTTCATACAAATAATTACTCCACATTTTTTTAATTTTTATTTTATTTCCAAATATATTAATATAATACATTAATGTGTACATACTCGTATATAAATACAGATTAAGATAATGGAATTTATCACCCCACTAGACAAAAACCCGTGCTGAGGTGATACTAAGTATTTACACTGCGCGTTAGTTTTTATTCCGAGTATTTGGTGTATTATGATGAATAACTATTTACTGTAGGTAGTTTTGTGCAAGTATTAAATATAATTTATTTATTGCAAGATCGAGCGCAATGGAGAGCTCTTGTTGCCTCGCTATGCTCCTAAGTGGAGTTGAAAGGGAGTTTTGATTTGATTGATTGTTTAACAACATCTCCCGTAGGTCCTTTACAGGACGCTTGGGTTCATCATTCAGAATAACAATCATATAAAACAATAGGAAGGAAATTATTAACACACAGTAGGTATAGAATTTTTTTTTTAAATCATGGTACAGCGGTGAAAAAAGTCATATAACCTACATAATTAATTTTGTGCAGTACTAAAAGGATGTAAAGAGTCCCTTTAGTTTAGTACCATGTCAAAGTGTGAAAAAGTACATACATATTAATAGTTCTTGAACATAATATGGTTAAAAATTCCCATGCCACCTAGCTGTGCTTTACCGAGAATCTAACCACAAAAAAACCGCAATAATACGAAATTTCAAGACATCTATTGGAAACGGTAGGTACATAATAGTTACTAAGCAAACAATTAATTGTTGTCATAGTGACTAATTTTGATGTTGTACAACATGGAAAAAACTCCATATCATAATGAATAAGTCGTAGGTAACCTCATTGGTATAAATCTTACCATTAAAAAAAGCGAGCATTATCATAATATATGCACATCTATACCTAGCCAATATTTGCATAGAAAATTGCTAGTAAAAATTCGAATAATCTATAAAAAAACTACACATTTGACTAATTTTGACGTTATTCAAATAAAATTATTATAACATAAAATAAAATTAGCAATCAACTCAAACAACAACAAGAAAAAAAACTTAAATGAACATCAATGACCGTAACGCGAAAATTAATAACTCGCGTATGTAGTGGATTTAAGAGTTGAACGTTCTCGTTTTGTTTCCATCTCGCTCGCACTAAGGCGATAACGCATAGGGGACAGACAAGGACGACAGACGGTCGTCTCGTTTGAAAATGTTATTAATATCGTAATGAGAATTTTAGTCTTAAAAGTGATACCATGTTGTATTGTAAGAACGTTATTAATAATTTCTCTTTGTGTAAATGTTTTTGTATACTTTAAGTATAGTGTATGTAAATTTTATATCTGCAAAGTATGCAAACCTCGCGCGTTCTAAAAATGTCCCGAGCCAATAGAAAATGAAATTATAGCTAGACTGGTACAATAATAAGCCTTATGTACGTACGAAAGAGTCAGAATCATGTACCAATACTAATGTACAAGGCATTCTGAAGTTGCGATACCTCTACTGAAAAATATCATTTTGATTTATTAAGGGGCATTTATACTAAACGAACAATAAGCAGTCGCAGTCTTTAAATTTGGTTGCTGCCTTGTTCTCAATAATTTCCAACTTTTAAAAGACCAACCCACAATGAGTGAGGCCTAAACCCCACTCAGGAGCATAGGGAGGCAACAATAGCTCTTCATTGCGCTCGAAGGCGTCCGAGGCTCATTGTGCCTTTTCTGACCAGTTGAAGTTTAAGGACGTGAGGTGGTCAATCTCACTTGTTGTATATATGAGATTTTTTGTCATGTTGAACATGTCGAGAATTCTCATGATTAGGAGTTTCGGAGACTCAAACATTACCTACCACATAACGGCGAACGTTGTTAACGTAAAGTGATCGCACTAAGCCATCAGCCTTCGAAATGACAGTAGAAGACGGTTGTAAGTCCGTAGTGGGTTGTTCCATTTAAAAATCGAACATCAGTAATGAATTAGAGTCTTAGTTGTTAGTTGTTACATATTCATAAACGATCTTGAAACTCATCAGAGCTTGAAAATGGAGTATATTTTCCTAATGGTTGATACTGGACACAGTTTCGTGTGTTAAGGACTCGAATACTTTTCCATTTGGTAAAAAGTGCCAAAAGGTTATTTATGGAAACATACAAAAAGTCATAAAAGTTATATTGGAAACATACAAAAAGTCATAAAAGTTATATTGGAAACATACAAAAAGTCATAAAAGTTATATTGGAAAACCCATCCATCGACATTCGAGAATAGGGTCCCAGGCATGAATTTTTTTACTCACAATAACGCAGTATAACAAAGAGAGGTATAAAAATTTGGCATAATCTTAAATCAAGTAGTATTGTCGGACATCTGTTAGCGAAATTACCGTATATTTAGCACATAGCTAACTAATGGATTTGTCTTATCAAAAGTTCTCAGAATAAAATGATACGCCAATGATAAAATGCGATATTTTATTAATAATTATTTTTATTATGCATCTTAAAGCAACAGTGGCGGCTCACAAATGAGTTTTGTAAAAATCTCGCACTTGCCTAAGTACCTACCTATAATTTGTAAAATTTCTTCGCACGATAACAAATATCAATCTTTTGTTCGTATTTTTTTTTTAAATAAAATTTAGTTTTGTTGAAAAAAAATAATGTGATTGATTTTTTTTCGGTTATAGGACATCAAAATTTATAAGAATGTATAAGATTTAGGTATTTGTAAGCAAAGTAAACAACATATTATTTGTAAGCCTTTAGTGCGATATTTTTATACTGTTTTTCTCCACCTGGGGTTGGTTGGAAGAAATTGCCGTTCGGCAATAAGCCCGCCCTTTCCACAATAATATTTTGTTTTATATATTTTGTGCGCAATAAAGAGTATTTTATTTATTTATTTATAAAAAACCCTATGCAGTATTTTACTTGCAGACCTGTGTAATTATTAAATATCTACTTGTTGTATACATGCGATTTTTCGTTGAATTGAATATGTTGAGAATTCTCATGATTAGGAGTTTCGTATACTTAAACATTACGTCCTAACTGCGAACGTTGTTAACGTAAAGTGATCACACTAAGCCAGCCTTCTCAATAACAGTAGAAGACGGTCGTAAGCCTTTAGTAGTATTTAAAAATCGAACAGCAGTAATGAATTGTTAGTTGTTATAGATTAGTTTTAACGAAAGGATCAGGCATTCCGGTTCACAGAACGGCCCCTGTTCCGGCAACCTGAGCGTACAGTATTATTATTAATAACATCTAGCCTAGGATATTAAGTTACAATATGTTGTTTATCCGTTAATAAAAATTATATACATCTCGTATATTACAATTTATTGAAGACAGATAATGGTTATCTCGCGCTAATAAGAGACGGGATGGGATTTACAAAAGAACAGTTCTTCAGTGATGCCGGCGGAGCGGTGGTTCCGTTAGCCTCAGAGTGCACGGAATGGCACCACTTGCGGTTATTTACATAAAATCGCTGGACAGTTGGCCGATGGGAGAAATTTTCAACACATAAACGGAATCTCATCTCTTTATCAGCTATTGAATGGTTTGCTAGAAAGCGGACCCGCAATTTAACGGCCGCAATATATAACTATTTAAAATAAAATGTTCAATATTGAGTACCTACAAAGAAAAATTGCAATTATTTTGGTATTTAACCTGCATACTTAGTTCATGCATATTACTTAAGTGGGCGTTTTGTTTACCGAGTTAGTGTGAATACACAAAGAACGCCGATTCCGACCGGCGCCGAGCGGCGCAAAAAATGTTTAATTCAGTGCATTTGAAGGGGCATATTATGCACAGCAAAAGCAGGAACCCGCCTTCCGGCATGCCCATTTAAATGCATTGAAACCATAGAAAACAACAAGTCATTCTTTGGGTAAGAACACGTAAAAAGCGGATTCCGACCCGATCCGACCGGCTCATAGATTGTTGTCTATGGTTTCAATGCATTTAAATGGGCATGCCGGAAAGCGGGTTCCTGCTTTTTCTGTGGGTATCCCCATTCAAATGCATAGTAACATTCTTCCTGCGATCGGCGCCGGTCGGAATCGCCGTTATTTATGTTTTACCTTATCCATTCTACGCACTCCACATAAAGCTTATACACTGTCTTATTCCCGCTTTCGCTGTTTTACTGCCAACACTCAACATTGTATTCCTCTAGAAGAATATGTATATATTTCGTTCATCTTTTCTAGGAAAACAAAGCATAAGTAGTAAGTATAATCTTAAAAAAATGATTTTAGTGTCTGCAGGATCTAGGTGTGAAGACTGGCAATCTTCTTTAGTAGATATATTGTCTTCGAAAGAAAAGTACTGAGGAAAATCTTCGGTCCTTTCCTCTAGAAGAATATGTATATATTTCGTTCATCTTTTCTAGGAAAACAAAGCATAAGTAGTAAGTATAATCTTAAAAAAATGATTTTAGTGTCTGCAGGATCTAGGTGTGAAGACTGGCAATCTTCTTTAGTAGATATATTGTCTTCGAAAGAAAAGTACTGAGGAAAATCTTCGGTCCTTTGTGTGATAATGGAACTTGGTGGATCAGATTCAACCATGAACTGGAAAACCTTTTCGGCGAACCCAACATTATAAAATTTATAAAAATACATCGGCTTCGATGGTTGGGGCATGTCCAGCGAATGGAGGATGACAGACCTCCAAGGAAGATTCTTAGTACAAAACCAGAGAGGAGACGTACTGTGGGAAAACCAAGGCTGAGGCGGATGGCTCTCAGGGCAATAGGGGAACTGCAGAAGGCGGGCGATGCACAGGGGAGAATGGCAGAACTGGAGAAGGCGGGCGATGCACAGGGGAGAATGGCAGAACTGGAGAAGGCGGGCGATGCACAGGGGAGAATGGCAGAACTGGAGAAGGCGGGCGATGCACAGGGGAGAATGGCAGAACTGGAGAAGGCGGGCGATGCACAGGGGAGAATGGCAGAACTGGAGAAGGCGGGCGATGCACAGGGGAGAATGGCAGAACTGGAGAAGGCGGGCGATGCACAGGGGAGAATGGCAGAACTGGAGAAGGCGGGCGATGCACAGGGGAGAATGGCAGAACTGGAGAAGGCGGGCGATGCACAGGGGAGAATGGCAGAACTGGAGAAGGCGGGCGATGCACAGGGGAGAATGGCAGAACTGGAGAAGGCGGGCGATGCACAGGGGAGAATGGCAGAACTGCAGAAGGCGGGCGATGCACAGGGGAGAATGGCAGAACTGGAGAAGGCGGGCGATGCACAGGGGAGAATGGCAGATAAATCTGGAGAAGGCCGAGGCTCACAATGGGCTGTAGTGCCAATGATGATGATGATAGCTCAACAGCATAATTAGAATTGTGGGAAAACCAAGGCTGAGACGGATGGCTCTCAGGGCAATAGGGGTGACTAACTGGAGAAGGCGGGCGATGCACAGGAGAGAATGGCAGATAATTCTGGAGGAGGCCGAGGCTCACAATGGGCTGTAGTGCCAATGATGATGATGATAGCTCAACAGCATAATTAGAATTTACCAAGTATTTACTATTCAGTCATAGATAGTATGTACGTTGTTTAAGGGTTTCTCCGCTTGTTTTTTAGTGGCGTAGGGGGTTACAAATAGTACGCCAGACTGTGGTAATCTACCGAGTAATAGGCCGAGGTATATATACCCTTCCGGGTGGATCAATAGGCCGCGTAAGACGAAACAGGCCTTTTCCGGCCCACTAAAGACACCCCACTATAATATTGGGCAACTTGCTAAGTGCATACATCACGCTCTCGTTTTACGCGGATTCGGGTGAAGCATCTTCGAAATTATACGTTTTATGATCAGTTCTGTTTTACCAGCGAAATTTGCTTTTCCGGTACCGCATGATAGGCGATACAAATATAATTATGCTATTTTTACCTGTTTTCGGTTCTCCGCGTTGTTTTTGAGTCGATGCGTTGATTCTTCCAATCTTTCGATACCGTTCCTGATCTATTGATGTGATAGACGCCTGTTATCGGAGCACTAAGGGTTATAGTGTGTTTTCAATGATAATATGCTACAATAATATGATTAAAATATGGAAAGCGATAAGTGTCGAGACGAAATGTAAACTGTTCATGCGTGTGTGTTCCCCATTCTCCTGCATGGGTGTGAGTCCTGGCACCTGACCAAAGCACAGGCACAAAAAGTCTCCGCGTTCGAAAAAAAGTGCCTCGGGGAATTTTTTAGTAGGTACTTATAAGATGGTATGACGATTAACGCCGACGCACCCAGCGTAGGTCCATAGCTTCTACGTTTATTGAGAGATGGATTTGGCTGTGGGAGACGTGTAAAAGATGTCGAATGACAGTTAGCCGAACAGAGCAGCGTTCTCCCGAAAACGAGGATGACCTTCTCAAACCGTATTCCGCTCCTTCGAAGCATAGCTGAGTGGTTTGAACATGGTGTGGGAGGAGGTCATAAGCATTGCGCAAGATCAAGCGCAACGGAAAGCTCGTGTTGCCTTCCTGTGAGTTTGGATTGGATATAGGACAATAATGTACGTATTTTCAATGTTACGTTAGCTTCTTATTGCAAACATAAAAGACAATAAACGCGTATCAACACGGCTGTTTTCAAAATGGTGAGAAAAGAGGGCATGGCATTTAAGATATCGATACAACCAAGTAATATTATGCTAAAAAGGATACAATATCGACTTGTTGAAAGGAAATATGTATTTAAAACACATTTCCTACATACGTCAAAGTAACGTTTAGCTATATAACATTACCGGGTACCGGGAATACTGTAGTAGGCATGTCAGCTGCAGACAATAAGGAACATCATAAGGCTGACATCCGCTTCAAGATACTAAAAATCTGCATCTATGATGAGTACACAGGTACTTACATAATATTAGTGTAATATAATATTTATTATTCTTAACTGGCAATACTTTGTGTAGGTCGGTAAAGCAGATCATAAAGCGTATAGTACTGTACTGTCACTTTCGTTGGAAACACGGACTACAAACAATAATTTTTTACCTATAGTGTTCGAGCAGAAGAAACTGTTTTGAAACAGACGATAAAGAAGGAAATCTTTTTCAGTCGATTATTTGAATTTTTAACTGTATTCGAACCATAGATTTACATATACATAACGTTATGTATATATATGTAAATCTATGATTCGAACTATAAAAAGGGAGACAAAA
Source organism: Mystacides longicornis (assembly GCA_963576905.1). NCBI lineage: Eukaryota > Metazoa > Arthropoda > Insecta > Trichoptera > Leptoceridae > Mystacides > Mystacides longicornis. The sequence goes on from OY756430.1 coordinate 6,694,970, forward strand.
ACATATTTTCAGTACAATAACACCCTAATACTGTCTCATTCAAACTAAACTAAAATTGCCGATATATTATCAACAGCTGATCTCCTTTTTTTTAATTAATTAGGCATTCCAAAGCTGATTTCCTATCAAAATCAATATAATAAATTATTATTACATTACTTAAATGTATTCCGTCCAAAATTTTTTGTTTATTTTCAGTTTATAACAACTATTAATTATTATTTTTAAATAATTCGTATTTTAATTGGATGCGGTTTGTGTTACTGTAATTGTAAGATTTCCAATAGGTACATTATTTATTTGAATTTATTTCAAATTAAATTTAAGCTTTTTTGTCAAATTTATTAACATTTTAGAAATTTACCAAAACTTAAAATATATATGAGAGATAATGGAATAATTTCTATCCAACATTATAATGATAATTGCAAGGATCAGTGATGACTTTGATCGGAGGTTCTCAATAAATGAAATAAATAACAAAAAACACCCAAAAATGATTTTTTTTATATATAAGAATGTTTCTGTGCTCACTCAAAGTGAACACAAATACACTCCTTGTCTCTTTCACAGTAAGCTACTGAAAGCTTGTGTCGTGAAAGAGGAAGATGGTCGGCACCTGGGATCGAACCCACGAAAGTCGGCATCGTAACCGCTAGTCTACCAAAACACTTCTCTATATATGTGTACATTTGGTGAATCTCACTTGATTTTATTAAAAACTGCATCCGATTTTGCGGAACTAAAAAAAAGTATACGTATATATGATTATATTTTTTTTTAGCAATTTTGCATATCTGAAAAAGGATGAGATGTATTTTCGACTTACTTTATCTTTCGGAGCTAAAATTTCAGATTTTTTTAACAAAATATTTGTAACATTCGTTATTTATTTATTTATTGTTTGGTATCTTTATTTACCCCTCTAGTCCTATTATAGTCCACTGATTCTTATTGTCCGTTACATTATTGTTTGAAGGTATCGTGTGACATATTTCCCAAAACTACAACCCTAACGGAAATACGGAAGACAGTCGTCAGGTGACAAGCGTGGGTGTAAAAAAAAAAGGTTTACTAAAATAATTATGTATGGGTGTATAAATTTCTTAAAGGTGACCCCATCACTTAAGATTAACAAAGTGTCAAAACTATTAATAAAACCATCAGTTTGGAACTAGTCAAATATTTGAAAATTAATGGTACATTCTCTAAAAGTACCTAGCTGTTTTTGGCACTTTTTCTAAATTGAATAGGTATAGGTACAATGATTTCGCAATTCCTTAACATAAGATACTGAAATTAACTAAAGAATGAAATTTAATTAAATGACTTAGCTAGTTTAGTTACGGAAAAGCGTGAAAATAAAAATCATGACAATGATTGGAATTTATTTCTTTTAGCCAAAATATTTTTTTTTTATTTGGAAGATACAAAAAAATAAATAATGTTATTTCACAAATTTCTAATTCAATATTATTTTATATTTACGTACCTACCGCGTATCCGTTTGATTATTTTCGTAAATATGTACCTATATAGATGTTTTGGCTTTCAAATTAAATCAGTTTAAAGAAAATAATATGCCGCTCATCGAGAAAGAAAATAAAATAAAAGCACGCTGTATGAATTTTTCAATTTCAAAAAGCTTTAGAAATTGCCCCTAGAAAAGAGGAAGAAATTTTCACATTTTCATAGGTGAATTTTTGTTATTTATTCGCGTGTCGAAATATAATACATTTTGTATACGAACGGTCAATAGTTTGATGCGAGCGACCGAAAATGAACCGAACCGGCTGAAACCGCGATTGTGTGAAGTAGGCCTTACACTGCATGAATGCATGATACCCTTTCTCTCTACAATCGAGTGCAGATGTCGCTACACTCGCTACGGTGAAATAATAAAAGATTAGCATTGTTGTTAGCATAATTACTATACGATTCTCTTCAATATCTCACCGGATTAACATAATGTCTTAATCGTTACACTTAAGTCGACAATAGAATATCACTATAGGTGTTGGTCTTCAACAATCGATTCAATTTATACTATAAATATCGTCCGGACATTGTATTGGTTGATCGTAGGAACGGTATAACATATTATCTCGTCGATAATAAGTACTATATCGACAAAGATAATAAAATATCTTGATCCTGATCACGAGATCAAAGATATGTGGCATACACCTACCGCACCCATATAATACCTATAGATATCGACGAATGGAGTTCTTCCTATAAATCCTATAGATGCAGTACATACTCCTATATCTTTTCATAGCAAAAGAGTGAATAAGTCTCATTGACCCACTGAGTACAAATATTATTTCTTCTCAAAGCATCAACCGGCACTTTTGACAGATTGGCAGGAACACCCCATTTAGGGGTGATAAGCAAAAAATAGAAGAAGAAGACTTTTGACAGATTGGTTGTCAAAAATACAATAAAATGTTCTGTAAAGATTCGTTAGCAAATTTTCATTTTCTTTTGTAGAAAAAAAGGGATCCATTCAGCTCAAATTGATTAAATAATATCTTCAGAGTTCCGACACTCCACTAAGAAACAAAACCACTTTTTTGCCAACCAAACTGTCAAAACTTTAAAACACTTGGGTATCGAGTTACAGGTTTTGCATAGATTTCTGATGTGTTTTTTCTTCGGGTACCTACTTGTAGGATTTATTTTTTTAGGTTCAAATCTAGCTTTTGAAAATCGAACATGGAATCTTTCCATAAAAAGTTGCGATAATTTAAACACTATTTTCAAATATCTAAAGGTAGAAATAATCAGCCGTCAAAATACAGAAACATCCCTTCAACTATTTGTTTCAGTTTATAAATTAAGAGATTTCCTGTAAAATATATTGAGAACTAAACTTGTAGAAATTGAATTGCTGTCTCGTGAGCTCGTTATTAAAAATTTCGTAAGAGAAAGGTGTTGCTCTGTTGCTAACCACACACATCACTATATGATAATAATTTTTATCAATTAAAAACAAATGTGTAAATACATACGGATGAACTAAATTGAGTACAATCGTTTTAAATGTAAGAAAGTTTATAAAAAAAATCAGCGAAGCAAAAAATAAATACGGTCTCATAAAATATGCATAATGAATAAATCAAGATGGTAGTAGGTACCTACTTTTAAGAACGAACCATAGACAGCGAAATACCACAGATGCCAGAAGATGTAGCGGGAGCTTCACACACACACACACACACACATTATACCTACATAGCACACATACATATATGGCAGTTTTATGGAACGATTTTGAAAATGAATTTATTCTTATTTCTTATCACTGTCACTATAGCCTCCAATCCTTATTACGATAAAACAGTTTTTTTCTTTATTAATCTGGTTTGCACAGTAAAATGCATTGATTTTAAATCATTAATACTTTATAATAAAGTAAGATTCGTAAATTAAAAATACCTACATTATTCATGTTTTTTTAAACGTTTCTATCCGAAAATTGGTAGGGAGCAGAAAAATTATTATAGGTAGGTACTCCGAGTAAATTTTGATTCTTACAATTGCGTATTTTTTTTCTCTCGATAATGTATTCACATATTATTTTTATTTATATATGAGACGAAATTTTTAATTTTGTCCACTATATGTTAATAATAATCATTATTTTAGTTGTTATTGTCACATGCCTAAATCTGGTTAGATTCTTACAAGATTCTGATATAGGAAAATATATTGTTCCCGTCAATAATTCACAATTGAAATAATATATACTCCTAAAAGTGTAAATGAATAAATTAATCATACATCAAATTCAATCGCGTGTGATTTCGTCGCGCGTTGCATTTTTAAGACACACGATGCATGTCTAAAAAGCGAAATGATAAAGATATATTATAGAACATTACTCACATTTTTAATAACCATCTGATTTATCTTACCTTTTTTGGGCCGTTCTGCACTATTGTATCGTATTCTATGCCTTCCATTTTAAAAGCTGGAAAAAATATTAAAACTTCTATAGGAAAAATATTGAAACACAAACGTCGTAACTAGATAATTTCTAAAGCCGGGTTTAATAAACAATAACTATCAGAAAATAACGAACAACTTCACGCACCCAATAAACACATCCACCCACTTAAAACAATCCAACAATTCTGAATAAAACAGTATAAAAATGTATCTGCAAATTCAAGTACCACGCAGTATATTATTGCAGGTCGTCACCCCCTACCACTGTTTCTAGGGTTTAACGCCTGTCAGAGAAAGAGGTGTTTACATTGCCAGTGTTACCATATCAATGAATGAATTCGCCAAAAATTAATAAATTTAACTCCAGAACATGGTTTTTTTATGTATATGAAATGAACTACCCAGACATGACCAAACCATCTCCCTTGTGTATTAAAGGGCAAAAAGGAGGAAAAAACTACCCAGATGAATTATTTTTATTTATGCACATCGCCTGTTTGGCGACTGATTTTTGATATCTTTTCATAGTGAAAAAAGTAATTATAGCAGATACTTGGTCGAAAGGAACGTTGGTGTATAAAGATTTGTTAGTAAAATTAGCTATTTTTGTTTATAGAAATAAAATGAGATATATTTAGTTCAAATTACTTTAAAAGTAATAAAGGGATCATCCTTGTACTTAAATGTTATTCAGCTCTTCATTAAACTGTATTTTCCATGTTTCTCCACCGCTCACAGGTCCTAAAATTCTACGTAGAACTTTTCTCTCAAATATGTCCAGTAATTCTACAAACTTCGCAGTTATGCACTGTCGGTCCGTCATCTGCCAAAACGACAGTCTCATCCATGGATGTAAGAAGTAAGAGGATGGAACGTCTATACTACTTTGTATGAATGACAGTGAAGCCAAAAAGTGGGGAATGGAAATCAGCCGACGGAAGACCCACATACTTGTGAATTTGTATGGACAATGTATGAAAATTATTCACCTAGTATCAGAAAACATTATATTTTCTTCTTAAAATGATTATATTGTGACAAAATATACTTTTTTTCTTATGTTTGATGAAATAGGGAATAGGTTTGTATTAAAATGAGTAAATAATACAAGAGTATTTTATTTTTAAATATATTTATTTAAAATTATTCTAACACAATATGGAGAATTGATGACTGTTAATAATTTGTAAAGGAAACCAGGTACAACAAACTCAAAATCCTTTGAAAAGAATTAATTTGTTGAGTGACTTTCGAACAGAAAGGGAACTATCAATATACCTTTTAGCAATGTAATGCAATCTAATATCAAGATATTTTCGGGCAATAGCTCTCGTCAGTAAACCAATATGGTTGTCCAATGGAGACTGTTCTATTACATGATGCGAAAGATCATAAAATAAAGTATAATCTTTTAATAACATCAAAACCATATTCAAAAGAGTATCCGTATTATATTTCTTGGGCATACATTTACTAGAAGTCTCTGAAAACCGTTGCCTGACAACCCTCTCAGTAATCTTGCAGATTTTAATTACGTCAGAAGAAGGGTATAGTTTTTATTATTTATTATAATAAATTAAACCACCATTACTTTTTATATGCATGAGAGAGTATGGTGACTCCTCAATAACTGGGACAGAAACAGTTAGTGCGTCTAGGCACTGTTCACAATGTATTCTCTCAGCAACAGGAAAGGAACTCTCAGCTACAGATGGGGAACTCTCAACTACTGATGCTGTTCTCTTATTTTCAGGCAATATCCTGCACTTCGGAGGTTTCCTTGATGGAATCTTTACCTGAAACATTAAAAAATGATAATATATTATCTAATATTAGCTAGGCAGCTCTAACAATTTTTTTAACAACAATGAAAACAAATTTTAATAGGTATACTGTAACTCTACAGTCTAAAATTGGTGGATAAAATACTTCAAATGTTATCAAATCAATCCATAACATGCTTATTTACCAATCTGCATATAAATTTGATATATGTTTCATATAAAAAATCGTGAAAAATAGAAGAAGCCCGCGAAGTGAATAATTACCCAAATTGCAATTAATTTAAAACAAAGAATAATGACAGATTCAATCATTTCAAAGGGATCTAGATCTTTGTGTTGGTACAATAATACTGCGAATTTGTACGTAACATAAGAAATTAGGCCATTGTCATGGGACCACTTTGCATCAAAATCACTTGTTTTCAATACTTTCCAATCAAAAATTATAATCATTATATGAAATTAGTACATGTACAGTAAGATTGGGATAACTATAACTTGAAAATCATAATAACATGAGACACAGATTATAAAATTACTTACTGAAAGAATGACAATCCTGTTTCCTGCGAAACTTTTCTTCTACTCGTTCTGTTTCCACAGCGAAAAGCAGCACACATCACAATATTAAAATACGAGTTCTTAGATTCTAGATTATAAATAAAACACTAAACGTGGGAAATTTAGAAATATTTCGACTATTTGCCAACAAACACGCAGGACACACTAAACAGACGTGGGTCTCTTGTTAAGATGGCCGCCGCAATTTTGATTCCCCCCCCCCCCCCCGCGCAGCTTCAAGATAACTGTCAATGGCTCGGTCCGTTGTACGTCCATGGTCTCATCAGTGTTTTATGTTGCTATGGTAATAATATTCACAATGTTCTGTTGACATTCACCGCTACCACTAAAGCAGTAGCGTAATCCTAGGAAAACAGATCATTAGTGTGCATGCCTCTGATCCTTTACAACAATTCAATTTACAACCTCTCTTTTGTATCATAAAATACAGTCTGGCTAAAAAGAGTAGAAATTAATAATTATTGATGAACTAAAATGTTATCACTTTGGCAACACTGAACATAGGTTATTGTCTGACATTACAAATGTTTACGAATGGACAGCAATCCTAACTGGTAAATACAACATCCAATTCATTTTATAAATTATTAAGTACATTTACTAATTTGGATATTTTTCCGACATATTTTTTTTTTGTATATTCCTATAATATTCACTTAAAAATAAATTATAGGTTATGTTTAAACATTTTGACATTTATATGATTGAAATTCGGCCGTAGAATAGTAAGCAGTTGTAAGCACCATTTTGTGGATTACAGCACCCATTATATTATCTTATTATCTCTTGTTTTTTTTCTAGTTTTGCGTAGATTTTTTTTCCATCTCGTTTTTAATGCCATGGCTGGTACAGTTCGTTATTAAATTCTTTTAAATAACCTCTACAAAGCATTTCATATGATACCACATTGAATAGTATTTTTTTTTTAATATTTTGGCGGTTACAATACTTTACTTTATAAATGTAGAGTACTTATTAAATGTTGCCATACAAACGACTGCAGCGCCCTCAATTATTTTCTACTCTTTTTAGCCAGATTGTATATTATCTAAATAATAATAATTATTATTTGTGCAATAAACAGTGGAGTATCGTGATAATCTTAACATAATAATTCTGAAAAATTGGTTTAAATTGATCAATTCTTTCGATGTATCTATACAATAGGCAAACATACATCACATGTTATGTACTTCCTACTACACCGCCATCTATTGAATTTTTTAAAAAGTAAACCAATTATAGAGGAATTGTTTTGTTTTCAAGCTTATGTCCCATCGAACGTCATCCTTCACCCGAATCAACGCTAACTATAACATAATTCAATAAATTATTAGCTAAAATTAATTAAGTTTTTACATCGTAAATTGCATTTTATCGACAAAATAATTCAGACATGGTTTTTTATTTGCTTTTTACCGTATGTCATAGCATCACGCCTAAACGGCTGAACCGATTTCACTAATTCTTTTTTTGTCGTGTTGGCTTTTATCAGTAGAAGGTTCTTATGAGAGAAAAAATTAAGAAAGTTGCGTGGAAAATCTACATAATAATTCAGAAATGTTTTTTTGTTTGTTTTTTACCGTATGTCATCGCACCACGCCTAAACCGCTGAACCGATTTCACTAATTCTTTTTTTGTCGTGTTGGCTTTTATCAGGAGAAGGTTCTTATGAAAGAAAAAATTAAGAAAGTTGCGTGGTAAATTGGGAAATTAAATAAAACTCGCATTAGCCCCTCCTTCTCTATCTATATAATAATTCAGAAATGTTGTTTTATTTGCTTTTTACCGTATGTCATAGCATCACGCTCAAAATACAAATGCTACGTCAGATATGAATCTGCACAGAGCCGTGCAAAATGCCGGAGAAGGTTCTTTAATACAATTTGCTGCATTAACTTTAATATATTTAGAGCTATTTAAAAAAACTCTATTTTTTAGGATCTTCATACAAAATTTTAATAAACATTAAAAGTGTCATTCTTCTCTCTTTTTATGAATTGTGAAAGTTTCATTCTTCTTTTTCTGTGCTTATGTCAGTTATAGAGGTCTGCAAAGCAATGGGAAGCTAGACTAGAACCTGTTTAATTACCTACCAATCAAGCCTGACATTCGGAATCAAAAACGTAAAGCAAGACGGGTATAAGCTAGTAGTCAATAAATAATGTAATTACATTATCAATATTAAAAAAGAACGCGCCGTATTTTTTTTTTTATTTGATACTTTTTTATTAGCTTGTGCACATTGGGAAATAAGTTATTGATGAACCTAGCTAGGGTATTTAATTAATAATGATTTTTCAATGTTCATAGTTTGTTTATGAGGTGCTCTTTATTCATCTATGATTTTTTTATTGATTCGATTCGATGTCGATTAAAGTTTTTCAAGCAAGGATTATTATTTTCTCGACAGTTATTAATTTAAAAAATGTCATAGGGTAAGAACACGTAGAAATCCGATTCCGACCCGCGCCAACCAGGAACGGATCGCGACAGTAATGCACACGGCTGCCATAGTGTAAGAACACGTAGAAGGTAATGTACTGTCACTGTCAAATGGCTGTCATTTGTTGATAACTGACGTGATCTCGTTAACCTTATATTGACTAATATTATATATTTTTTCATTTCGGGTGAACTGTCCATTAATAAATTAAATATAAGTTCCTATTTCTGAAAGGTGAGCAAGGTTTTCAAATTTCACGGGTGAATAATAACATTTTTATATTGGTAATTATTTACTTTGCGGGCTTCTTACAAAACCCTTAAAAACTACGTTCCAACCTTAACCTAACCTATTCAAATCGTAGTGTTATCATCCGAGGATGTTATCAAATCCCCTCAAATTGACTGACTAAACGACTATGACCAACAAAGTCTTCATTTTTCAAACAAAAACACCAATTTTAGAAAGAACAAAATAAAATGGCACTCCATGAAGAACAAGTTTGTATGAGAAAATAGGCATCTTTTAAAATTGTTTTTTAAAATACTTCAAATATTATCAAATCAATCCATAACATGCTTATTTACCAATCTGCATATACATTTGATATGTGTTTCATATAAAAAATTTCTGAATCCATGATTATTTACTAGCTGAATTGTATTCAGTTTATTGAGTACCCAACAGATGCACCTGTATTAATGTACTGATGATTGTAAAATTGTTTTATTGGTGAAGTATTCAATACATGACACACAAGATTTTAGATTCATAGTTTGTTTTCCATGATTGAAAAATACAATATAAATAAATGATTACATATGATGGATATTGGGAGAAAACAATGATATTCGGTTTTATGATATGGCTGGTAGAATTTACCACTAGGCAATAAGCCTACCCTTTGACATATTTTATTATGTGCAATTAAGAATATTATATTTTATAGTCACTTTTTTTTTAGTTAAACATGCAATGTTGTAGCCAAATAACTATATGTTCAATGTGTGTTACAGATTGGTTGAAAACGATGATAGTTCTTAGTAAGTATTGATATAAAAATCACCACAATGAAAAAAAAACAATAAATGTCCAAGCCAGGATGGGAGAGACTAATGTGTGTCATATTTTATCTCACACACTTATTACAACCTTTCAGTATCTCATGGGGATAAAATAGCTGTCGCCAAAATTAAAACTACTTACCTAGTGTCCGAATAGTTGTGTGCTTACATACATACATGGATGAATAGTGTTTTTGCTATTGTGATGATAACTGCTATGTGATAGATGTACTTGGCATAATATTGTTGTGATGTTTCATATTTTTTTGTAGTTTGGATTCTTCATGTATTTGGGTATAAACCCTTTTATTTTCATTTTGTGGTATAGTTTACCCACTTTTATCTTACATTGATCGACGCAAAGGCTTGCTGCTGTAATGCCGATCAGTGTCAGTGACAAAGGTATATTAATTATAATATAAATTTGTATATTTGTTATGCTGTTTAATAAACCTAACTATGACGTGAAAATGATTGATTGGTTTTAATAAAATAATTTCCATATTTTTTATTCAGTTTTAAACAGGTGCTCACTGTTCAGTAAATTGATTCAGTCTTGCAGCATTAAACTGTATTACAGGAATTTTAGTAACCTACAAACATACTATAAAAATGAATTATTTTGAAATGTACAATCAAGGCCCCCTCTTTCTTTGTGAATTGTATAAGTGTGACAGAAGCAAACAGTGTGTGACAGGATAGTTTGGTGTCTGTTCTCTCTACCTACCCTTACAAGGGAGACGGCTGTTCGGAATACATTGATAGAACATTACTCCGCAACCTTATATCCCACCTCAAACTGTTGCGCACAAGTAATGATTTTGCATTACAATATAGCCCCTAAAAAACACTGTCAGATTTTTCTCAGAGACCTTATTCCTGCAGCATTTGTGTGTAGCGGTTTAATCAACCGATCGCTCACCCCATAATCCGAGAGCATGCGACACAATCTTTCACAGTCCACACGATCATAAGACTTCTCCAGGTCTACAAACGCACAAAAATGCCTCTGTTGTTTACCCATCAGCTTCTTAGCGACCATTCGCAGGGAAAAGATCTGATCGGTGCACTCCCTTCCACTCAAAGAAGCACCTTGAACATCAAAATTTTACTCTTAGTCAACTTTCCTACTCTTTCAATCAGAACCTTACCATACAACTTACCTACAGCACTCAACAAGCTGATGAAAAAAATAAGCCAAGAATGAAAGGACCCCCAGGAGCATGGTAAAAAATTGAACACAATATTTAGCTTGAAATCCACACATAATGACTTTAATTAATGCTTACATTAGAGGGTTTTCACCCTCATCTTCAGGCGTTTGCGAATAACCCCCAGAAGAATTGTAATATCTGACGGTAAATGAAAAATCACAATAAGATAATTTGAGGTAACTTTTCACAAAAAAAATGAGATTCAACAGTGGTCTGCTCATTGAGTCATCCACTGCCTTCTATATTACAAGCCTTGAAGCTAAAAATGGCAACGTTGTAATTGCTAGCATTGGGAGTCCTATTTTGAATGTAATGCTACAATTACACGCTTGCCGTGGCTTGGCAAGCTCCATGCCTTCACAAACGCTTGGACGCATATTACACGTTGGCGTGCGCACTGTATTTTAATAGATTCGCCGCAATTCCTTTGATCTGTGTCGCCGCAATTCCTTTGATCTGTGTCAAAAACCGACACTTGGTGCAAGCGTTGGGAAGCTCACACAAGCCAAGGCAAACACCCTGTTACACGATGGTATTTGTGGTGGTTTGCCAAGCCGTGGCATGACATTTCTCATACTTATGGTCACTGGCATATTATGACAAATAATAATTATCAATATTATGTGGAACTTTTTATAATGATTCTTACATTATTACCTATAATAATTCAATTAATGCGATAAATATTATTTAAGTATCATAAATTTGCGAGTTAAAAGAAAATGGGGGTTTGTAAATTAACATAATATTTTATATTCCAAATAGATCTTTATGGGAGTTCTATTTTGAAAAGGACATTTCTCACTAAATATGTGAATCTATATAGGAACATGAAACTTACACAATATAATGAAAATTCAATAATAAATACTACTATTCTTATTGGGTAGGCAGCTTTCACTGTTTTGACCCCAAGTCTCAGCTAATTTGTAGTAATCTAGTATATTCTTGGAGGACTCCCTGGAAAGAGGACGATTGCCCACAAAATGGTCCGATCTTGTTAGGCAGGCAACGGGGACCACACTGCATGGGTCCATAAGAATGGCTCAAGACCGGGAGGGAGTTGGTGGGGATGCATGGCTGTCACGATCCTCGGCATCGAGGGACCGCCTGAAGAAGAGTATATTCTTGAAAGCCATTGGCCGAGAAGTGTTTCAGGGGATTTGAGTAGTATCTTGTTGACATTTTCTGCTGGTGTCCTCTTAGATGTACATTAGTGTTCATCGTAAACATAGCTGGTAGTATCTATCAGAAATAGTTGCATTCAAGGAAACATATTGCTGGAGTTAAATATGTTGAACAATTTCTTTTATTATAAGTATTATTCTTTTAAGTATCAGTGCTTTCAACAGTTAAAAGATATTGTTTGACAATGAGGGTTAAGTAATATAACATTCATTTTCAAAATATGTTAATTTATTAAAAAAAAACAAACAATAAGCAAATAAACACTCAAATAGTATAGGTAGGCAATTTAAAAAGGTAGACGTAGAATGTACTAACAGTACCTATAAATATTTCAGCATTGTAGGTCTACAAGATTTCAATTTGGAAGAAAGATATAAGAAACAATAAATGTAATCACAAACCAATATAGACAAAATGTACTGAACATAAACTATGTTCATTTCAAATAATATGACTACTTCCATTGGATGGATCATCGTAAATGGAATATAATATGAAGTTCATTAAAAAAATTGAAATTGTAATAGGATTCATAAACAAATATGGGCAGAACGTACATAACATAGTACCGATTTTAAGTAACGTGGAATATGTACCTAGATCCTTCAAGTAAGTATTCAGAAAGAAATATGATATAAAGTTTAATAAAAGAAATTGAAATAATAAATGTTAGGTCATCTTTGGACGGTAACAGAAAAAAATCTGTTATTAAACGAATGCTAAAAAAGAATAAAAATATATATTGAATGCAAAAATTTGCATAGTAATATCATATTGATTCTTATCACAGAAGTTTTATTGGATCTAAAACAAATAATATACTGTTTTCTGTTCTATTATTTGCCAGAATACAACTAAATGGAGACTTTTTTGGTAGCATTCTTCATTAACTTAAAATATTCTGCGTCATTTGTAAAACTGATGAATAACATGTCTTCAAATTAAATAAAGACCATTAAGTTGTTTCACACTTTTAGATATCACCGACTTTAAATCATTTGGACATATTTCATTCCCTTCAACATACACTTTCACAAGGAGCTCTTTAAAGCGGATATGGACAATTTCACTTCAATTGTGTTAATGATCTGAGTTCCTGTGGATGTTTTCCAATATTATCATGCAATAACAGCCAGGCCTCATACATCCCTTTATCTTTGGGGTTCTTGAAAATTGGAGCAGTTCCCTTCTTTGTAATAGTGCTGTCATAGCTTGTCTTTCATTAAGGCATCAACACCTTTGGGGCATCTGAAAAAACATTATTGTATTAATATCCAATAGGATAATTCCTTGAGAAACACTACACATTAAATTGATCAATTATACAATTCCTTGTCCAAAAACTATACATAACCTAGATCTGCGTACATCTACAAAACCTATTAACTGTACTCAAAAGTTATGAATCATAACCTACAAACTGGTATTTTTTTAAATAAAAAAACTCAATACAATAATATGATGGAACTGCAGACTGCTTAAGTTTCTTAAAGATAGACAAAACACAATATACAATATTATTATTATTTATTCAAACAAAATATTCTCCAGTCAGCTGTCAGTCTAGGCTGGTATAAGGAGAACAAAATAATCATAAGTATATAATAAATTGTCAAACACTTTACATAAAAGAATAAAAAAACATACAAAAAGAAACACAAAATAGTCAATAACTAAAGTTAACAATAAAAACGTAAACAATATATTATATTCAAAATAAATAATGAAAATTTATCTATAGGTAGATGCAGTTTAGATATGCACACTATAATGTCAATATACATGTACAAAATCATGAAAACAGTTCTAGTAGGAAGTAAAAAAGTTGCAGATGATGCTTACCTATAATATGATTTTTAAACCATGTTTTATACTGAAAACACAAAGTGTTGATGATATATTATATCGAACACCTGAATACTTTCTATAGCTTAGAAACATTAAATTACGTTTAAAACAGCACTTTCAAACAGAAAAGAGTTATAACATTGCCGACCATACAAAACAACTAAAAACAAAGTCGTTTCTTGCATGACAGAAATCACATCCGGATTCCCGACACTGTCGCCAAACTTTCTAATTCCAGGCTTGTTTATCATTTGTTTATTATATTTTGCAAACAAAGATACATTCACACGCACACTAAATTATTATGTGAAGTTATTTTTAAATCTATACTAATATATAAAGAGGAAAGATTTGATTTTTTGTTTGTTTGTTTGTTTGTTTGTTTGCTTCGAATAGGCTCCAAAACTACTGAACCGATTTGAAAAATTCTTTCACTTTTGGGAAGCTACAATATCGGCGGTGAACATAGGCTATATTTAATTTCCAAAAAAAAGTGGGTAACCTACGAAAACTTCAATAATGTAACCCAAGGTGTAAAAAATTTACCTAAAATATTCTTTTTATCGCGAACGCTGTGAAAACTAATGATGATAGAATAAAACAATGTTCTACAATTTTGTAGAAGACATCATTATTTACAAAAAGTATCGCGACAGCATATGTCTAACTATTATAGTTATGCCACAATAAGTGTTTTTTTATTTAAAAAAACCCAATAAAATGTCACCTTTAGAAAAAGCTCTTTATTGGTATCTTGGTATTACTCCTTATTAAAATAAATTAGTTCATATTCAAGTCTGCTTCAATATGTTTGTATAACTTTTTGAATTATTCAATTCGGACATTCCATTCGAAAGTTATCACGAGTTTAAAAATGTGAGTATTGGAAAAAAAAGCATAGTCTCTTATCATCTCAACTTATCCGATGCAGAGTGCGTATGGGAGCCGGGGAGGGCTGAGGGGAGTCGTGTCAAGTTTAGTAGAAATACCGCGCAAAGTAGTCACGGTGGTAAAGTGACGTGACACGATACATTGCAATGCAATTATTCCAGATTAACATATTTATGCTATAAAATATTTTGAAAAAGTTAGGGATCTGTCTGAAAACTAAATTATTTTTAAGTATCTATCTACCCGTGCGAAGCTGGGGAGGACCTCTAGTTATCTATATTTGCAACTTTTAGAAACATCAAAAATTTATGTGACAGATTGAACAATGTTGCCAGTATAGAGTCTTGCTGAGAAATATATTCGTTTATACGTATGCATTTTATGAATGTGGCAACATTGGCAGCCGTGTGCATTACTGTCGCGATCCGTTCCTCGCCAACCGGCTCATAGATTGTTGTCTATGGTTTCAATGCATTTAAATGGTCATGCCGGAAAGCGGGTTCCTGCATTTTCTGTGGGTATCGCCATTCAAATGCATAGTAACATTCTTTGCGCCGGTCGGAATCGGCTTTCTACGTGTTCTTACCCATAGATCGTATAAAAACAGACTACTTGAAAATCGAAGAGTTTCTTACTGGGAAATACATACCTACTTGTTGATTTTATTACGTATTTTAACATTTAAAAAAATTGAATAATAAATAGCTTAAAAATTTATTAAAAGAGTTTCTTTTAATTTTTTATATTAAAGTTGGGTCTGTAAAATCTAATTCTGTATTTTCGTCAGTTTTGGCGAAAACTTGATAATATGAAAGCATTCCACTCCCACGAAGTTTGTACAAATCAAATTTGGTACAATATTATTATCATGTTGCATGATTGAAATTTGTATATCTGTCAATAATGCTATGTATTTGAGTACGAATGTTTTAAAACAATTATTTTGAAAGTTAAATATTGACTTAATTTTGAATACACAACATATTAATTTAATTCATTTTACCAGAATTAATATATGTGTTTTAAATCTTACTAGTTTTCGCTGATGACACGGTATGCATAATCAAAATTTGTGAAATAATAATATAACCTATAATTCCAATATTCATAAAATTAAGTACTTTTTTTACTTATTCTTTATCCAAGTCTACTGTATAGTTAAAGTATCGGACTCCATAAGTCTTTTGCAATTCGATTCTGCCTTAATTTCCTCGTTCCAGTCGATTTTGAGTTCTAATAATTTAATATTTTTTCTTATAAATTTACAGATGAAATCAATCGAGGATTTAGGTTTCGCTTTAATGAAACAAGGCGCAGAAGCCAAAATATACACAGGCATTTATTTGGGAAAACCAGCAGTTGTTAAGGAAAGATTTGTTAAAAGTTACCGTCTTGCCGAATTAGATAAAACCATAACAAGAGAACGAATAAAAGCCGAATCAAGATCTATAGTTCGTTGTAAATCTGTTGGCATCAAAACACCTTGTTTGTATTTGATCGATTTTGAAAGGAGATGCATATTCATGGAGCACATACAAAACAGCATAACTGTCAAAGAATATCTATTCAAACTCACAGAAAAAACTACAGATGAAAGTGTAAAGAAAGCTAACGAAAAAAAACTTAACTTCTTGACACAGCAGATAGGTACTGTTTTGGCCAGCATGCACAAAAATAATATCATCCACGGAGATTTAACGACTTCGAATATGTTGCTACTACCCAATGAGACGTCAGAAGATAAAGATGATGTTTACGAAAAAGGAGATTTGGTCCTGATAGATTTCGGACTGTCGCATATAGATTCAAGTGCTGAAGATAAAGGAGTAGACTTGTACGTGTTGGAGAGAGCTTTGACTAGTACGCACAGTGTCTGCCCCTATTTGTTTACGAACATATTTGATGTGTATAAAAAGCAAAACAAATCGGAATATAAAGATGTCGTCCAAAAATATGAAGAAATCAGAATAAGAGGTAGAAAGAGAACAATGGTTGGTTGATGAAGGTTTTTTTTACTTTTTATGATAATTATAAGATGGAAATATTTTTTAAGTTTTTCATTTTTCCAATCCGTAGGATGTGGTTCAAAAGATTTAATCTCTTCCTATTTCCCTGATTTTGCTCCCAGCTTTAGACTATTGCGAGCCAGCTCTCCTTGTTCTCAGACTGTAGACTCTTCTCTGTTGAATGACTTCCCCCACTCCAAACCTCTCCACCATCCAGGAATTTAGGTCTCTTTGTACTATTCTTCGAATGTGAAACATCCATGTTGAGTTTGACAGTATGCTCGTGTGGTCATCCTACTATGTGTCCATACTAGATATGAAACGAATAGTAGTTTAACCGGATACAGAATGTTCGGCCAACAAACGAACATCTGGCGAGTTACCATGGGTGTAATCGGTCCGATTTGGATCTCTTCGCTGATAAGCATAGTTTACTTTCAGCACCGTGCAGCGAAAGAGTTTTATCTGAAGCTGGCTTTATATTTATGAAGTGAAGGGAAACCGCTGGCTACCTCTTAGTGGGGTATGAGTACTAATTAATTTTATAAGTTTTATATTGTGATTACTGAATTTATTTTTTAAGTGATACTAACCAAATAAAGCAATTAGTTACCTTAAAAAAATTATGTCAGGTATCTGGCCAGATAGGTGTTAGTTAACGGGGTTTCAGCTGGACAGTATTTGACAGTCAGATAGTTTCATCTTAATCCATACTTCAACCTCCTTCCCTCTAGCGTTCGTTTAATATCCGCCACCCGTAATCTTCCGCAAATGTGACCTTTTTTGATCTTACACTAGTAGACCATCTCGGCATGCGCATTTCTGCTGACTCTAGCTGTCCGTTATAGCTCTTGTATATTGTTCAACATTCAGAGACTTGAAGGAATGTGTGTCTGTCTTTTTGAAAGAATTAACATTCATCTCTAAGCCTATGTTTATGAGCAGCCCATTTTTGAATGTCAATTCTTCACAATAGCCTTAAGAAAGCATATTATATTACTTCCAATGCACCACTACAGGGAACCTAGGTAAGATAAAGATAACACAAGTACAAACAAATTAAATTGATATGTTAATTTTACTAGGTAATCATTACAAAATGAACCACGTACATAAGTTTCACATGCGTCTAATTTGAATTA